>OZ008367.1:117857960-120257960 GCA_963931995.1 Phaonia tiefii
TCACGGTTCATGCGCGCCGATACTGGCCGTTGTGCACTACAAGCCCATACATTTTTCGGAGTATTTTTCTCTCGAAGACTCCTACAGACGTTTCATCTGCTTGCGATAAGACCCAGGATTCCGCGCCATAAAGCAAGACAGGTTGTATGAGAGTAATTGGACGTTTGTTACTCGAGAGAGGGCTTTATCTCTAAAGTGCTTGCTGAGCATTTTCTGAGCCTCAAATTCCACAATTTTGTGTATTCATGGAGCCATTCAGATGGAAATCTGCTTCATCGGAGAAGATGAATTTTTTCAAAAATGAACGAATTGCCGGCGCTTTCCATGGTCTCCTGGTTTGAGATCCTGATTAAGCCGAATTTTGTACGCAGGAAGGTCTTTTGTCAAAATTCTCTGAGTACTGTTTCGTGAAATTTGAAGTTGTTGAGAACGACGCTGGATTGATGTTTTCGGGGTGTCGGCGACACTCTCGCTTACTCTAGCAATGTTTTCAAGAGACCGACCAGTATGTTGAAGCAAGGGAATCTTACTGTCCATAACCGAGCCAGTTTGTTAAAATTTTTTGGCTACTCTTCGAATTGTTGACACATTAGGTGCACTCTCTCGACTGAAAATTCTTCGAAGTTTGCGAGCGGTCTCAGCATAACTTAACAAATTTTTCTAATAAGTTTTCACATTTTCAGTAATCGGAATAAACATATGTGACAGCTGCCAAATTTCAGAGTTGCCACTTGCACAAAACAACAATGACACAAAATTTAAAAAGTTTAAACTTACTGAGACACCCCTGCAATAGTTGTTAAAAGGAAGCGGCTTATTACCCTGTATAAAGTGGTAAATATTGCTTTATAAAACTCACCACGATAGGTTAAAAACGCCAATGGGTTAAAAACGCCAATGTACTTTTCTTAATATATTATGTTTCTTTATACACATTTTGTGATTCTTCACAGATAAACTCTGAATTGAAGTTCTTAATTGAATTATTTTCCACAAACTTAACCAATATATGTATCTCCATGTTTGTATACGAAAATTCCATATCCCATCGTATGGGGTAACATCTTTAATGCGGCAATTACTTTATAGTGGGGAATAAATACGTTTGAATGCACTGGCTAACCACAATTTGCCAAAAATAAAACATAAAAACAACAAACTGCTATTATCAATGGAAAAACCGCAAAGAAATATCTAAATTGAAATAATTCTTTAGCAATAACGCACAATAAAAAGTCAAATTGAACAGAAATTATGAATATGTCTGACCGCAGAGAAATTCTAAGAGGATAACGAAAATGTCAGGCATATCCTTTGGGCAAAGCCAAATATCCATAGCACACACACAAATACACACAAAATGTTTTATATATACATATAGCAACGCAAACATTTGCGCCATATTGGCGACCAAGCTGTCGTCATAGCTGACAAAATAATTTTAGAGCAATTTTCTCACCCAAAAAACCAATGGAGAGTAAGAATTGAATATTAGATAAGAAACCAATTTTCGAATACCCAGAAAACTTGTCAAATTTGCACTTTTCCCGCAACTACAATACATTCATATGTACGTAAATATACTCCTTGTACAATCAAGGATTCGAAGACAACTTAAGCCATCGTTATTGGGCAAATAGCTTTTACACTCTTATACTTTCACATAAGTGGCCTAGAGTTGCATTGCCAATAACAACATAACGTGTAATATGCAGCAATAATGTTTCAATATGAAGTCAATTTTGTTGCACAATAAAATTGTTCGTTGGTGCAATTGAAAACTGTTGGTTGCACAAAAAAATATAACATTCCTAATTTCCCTAAAGTACCTATAACCACAGGATTATACTGCGATAATGGTTCGACCAGGTATTGCATATGTACTAATATCGTATTCATAGCTGTTGACTGAATAGTTCAAATGAAAGTGATAGTCGCCGACTTTGGGGCACCATAAGGTATTACAATTTATACCAAAACGCTACAGTAGATCGAGTTGAAAGTTCGTAAATGATGCACGCTGAAAAATCTGTCTCTTTTATTGTTTGGGTGCAAACATAACGTGTTTGTAGTACATTGTGTTTGCTATTCAATATAACGTGTTTACGACACAATGATTAATAGGCTAGAATATACGTTTTTGTGAACCAAATGTGGCTTTGTTTGTTGAAACGCGCCAAAAACAAAAACAAGACAGACAAAAAAAGGCAGTAGATCATCAATTCATTAATACAATGCTTTCCTGCAATATGTTGCTGGGCCGTTATTTTTCAGCGTGTTAGCATCTGCAAAGAAAGCTGCGTTTAGAGCAGATTTTGCGTAAAAAATATTGTCCTGCCCCAAAAGTTTTTCGTTTGCAACTTGTTGTCACTTTTCCTGCAAACAAAAAGTATTTATGGTAAAACTGGATTTTTTTAAATACTACGCCACACTGGTAACAGGGTGTTTGTAAAATCCACACACATAGCATATGCCCAAGGATATGACTTTTTAAATTGTTTCCCCCACGTTCTTAGAAATGATACAAAAATAAATAAAAATCACATCAGGTGTCATGGGACACCCGGTTGGAACGAAGTTTCTTTCGCTATATATTATGTACTAGTTAGTTCCACCACTTATAAAGCGCCCGTTGAAAAGTACGATAATTTAAATGGATCTTTAAGAGAAGGTAATTTTTTTTTAAATAAAAAAAAAATTTAGGAACATTTTTTTTTCTACAATATATTTCTAAAAAAAAAATTATATTTTTAGGTCCTTTTTGTAAGAATATGTATTATATTTTCCGGAATATGTATTATATAGGTCCTTTTTTAAAGAGAGGTACTTATTTTATTAAAAGATAATGTTTGTTTTTTTTTTAAAAGGTACAATTTTTAAGAAGAAGTACTTTCTGTAAGAAAAAGCCATAAGAGCATGACTTTTTTTACAATAAAATACTTTTGTAAGAACAGGTACTTTTGAAAGAAGTGGTACTATTTTTAGGAAAAGGTTATTTTTTAACAAAATTTACTTATTTTCAGAAGCCTACTTATCTCAAGAACAAATGTAATATTTTATTTTTAAGAAGAGATACTTTTAAGGAAAGGAATTTTTGTATGAAAAGGTATTTTTTATAACAAGATATTTTTTTGAAGAAAATGTTTTTTAAGAAATGGTAATTTTTTTTAGAATAATTACTATGAACTAGCGCGAGACTTGAACGGAAAGCACACAGAATGGGGTAATACTGTTAATAATGCAAAAGGCAATAACCTAAAAAAAGTCGACATCGAATTCCTTTCACTTCCAACATGTTCAGCGAAGCCCGCTTTCCTTAGCTTTATGTCAGAATGCCTTCCATTGAAGCCAGCACATGGGCATGACTATCACAAAGCCAACATGAAAGAACACAACCCTCATATATGTACGTCCCTCACTGTACAAATCTAGTATTAATTACCATATCACCAAGTATGCAGAATAATACTGGGTTGTATACTGGGTTATAGCATAATAGGATTAAAAAAAATTGTTTAACATTTTTTCATTTAGCCCCCATCCCTCAACGTGCGATAACGAACTTCGTTCCAAAAATTAGATTCACCACAGTGTATGAAAATCTTCACTTGCCCAACAACTTTTGTCATCGAAAGTGAGCTAACGTACAATTTCATTGCATCATCATTAACTGAAAATTTCATTATTGTAACGAACTTGTTTCGCCGATGTAATAAATTTGTTTTATTGCTGCAATGAATTTGTTTCAGCAACATATTTCAGGAACCATGTACATGTTTGCACGCATTGTTTTCGTGAACTGAAGATCTGCTGCTTTTTTTAAAAACACATTTTGGTCACAAACATAGACATAATAACCTATTAATCATTGTATTCCTAACTTGATATATTTTATATCAAACACAATGTGCTTGGGATTAAGTATAATATGTTTGCGGCTAGACAAAAAATACAAATTTTGCAGAGTGTTGTATTTGGAATCCATAGAGTTTGTGGAATTTCTCAAAACTATCACCATTTCATAATTTGACTGAACTTAATCAAGTCGGGGAAAATATGGGGAATTAAATAAACATTGAACATTCTCATGAACATTTGAAAAAATGCTAAAATGCCGATTCCATTGGGAAAGTTTATGTCACCAAATTATTCAAGAATACCATTTTATTTATTTTTGTAATATTTTTATTCTGTTGCTTGTATTTGTATTCTCTGACCTCAAGCTCGGAGAATATAGATTATTTATTTTTCTAATATTTTTAAATCGAAATATCGTATTATACGAAAAACGTACCCCTAATAAAGGGTAGTTCATGTAAAATTTGGAATTTTAGCTCCCGTTAATTCGGAGCAGATGGCAAAAATTATTGTTCCAATAAACGGATTATTGTTTGTTCCGTGCGGCAGATAGCGCCGTCCTGCTGAAACCACATACCGTCCAGATCCAGTCGGTCCAGTTGAAGCCACAATAACTCCATTATCATGTTCCCATAACAAATGCCATCCGCAGTCCATTTCGTGCCTTATTTTCAAAAAACTAAAGCCCAATTACGCCGCCTGACCAAAATACGCACCGTACACCATACCGGATCACGGAATTTGGGGATTTTCTGAGCCCCAAATTCGACAATTTTGTTTCTTGACGAAGCCATTCAGATGAAAAACAGCCTTATTGGCGAAGACGATTTATTTCGACCTTCGGGTTGACATTTGGCAATATTTTAAAATCTTTGAAAATAAAAAATCGGCTCCCGAGCTAAAAATAAAACTCGGGAGTTTAAAAGATTTAAATCTTCAAAGACTTAAAAAGTAATCAACTTTGTTTTGACTATAACATGCAGTAAAGCTTCCGGTCGAGATCCAGGAACAGACTAAGGGTACGTGCTGAAAAGTCGGTCTCTTTTCGCTGTTTGGATGCAAATATAATGTGTTTGTAGCTTATCGCAAATATAGTATACTTGTGTCAAACATTGTGTTTGGTAGTTAATATTACATTTTGAATACACAATGATTAATATGTTATAATATATGTATGTTTTTGTGACCCCTATGTGGCGGTGTTTGTTGAAAACTACTGAAAACAAAAACGTGACAGACAACAAAGAAACAAAAAAGCAGCAAATTTTCCATTCATGACAACAATGCTTGCAAATATTTGCATGGTTCCTGCAGTATGTTTCTAGGGCAGGTTTTTTCTGTGTGTACGTCCCGAGGTGTGGTGGCCGTCGGTGGTGCAATGGGTAGTGTGCGCGCCTCTTGTACAGGAGATCCTGGGTTCGATCCCTGCTCCAACCACCTTAAAATTTCTTTCGACGACGGTCACCTCGCATAGTGACGGCGACCCTATCGAGTATATAGCCATGAAAAAGCTTCTCAAATTACCGTTCGGAATCGGTGAAAAACTGTAGGTCCCAATCAGTGAGTGAAAACTGGAAAGCGCACAGCTCAGTGATTGTGAGAAGTTCTCCCCGGTCCCTTCATGGGATGTAATGGGAAACCATTTATTTTATTTATTACGTCCCGAGGTGTGAGTCTGCCAATCAAAACTGCACAGCTCACTGTTAACAGCTCTCTTGCGGAAATGTAATCTAGAAATATTATATGTTTGATACCAACATGCCAATATCTACATTTTACTATATTTCAAATCCATTGTTACAAACTAAGTGCCTAACAAAATATAATTGTTACGCACTGTAGCTTCACAAAGGTAAAGTAACAAAAGATGATAAAATTTTCACAGCACTGACGCCAAATATGACCCCAAGGACACAAGTATGTCATAACATTTGCAGGAAATACGAAACAGTCCATTAAAAAAGAAAGCAACCCGTAACTTCAAGAAAATTCTTTCGAGAAAATTGATCCCAATGCAACAACGTTAAGTAATGTTATGCACTCACTCAGTTTATGGACCACTACGCTGCACCAATGAGAGACAAAAGGACCTCGACTGCGTTAAATGAAAAACAAATTTGTATTTCTTTGAGCGCATAATAAACGTAATGCAACACATTTCATTTTATTCAACATTTTGTTGCTGCTGCCATTGAGGCAGAAAAAATGGCAACCAGTTAAAGTCTCTGAGCTTTCTCGTTTTAAGGCCACACAGTAAAAGACAAGCAAAAACAAGGACTAAAATGAAGACCAAATAGGAGACGTAGTAGCAGCGGCTCCATAAAAAGGACTTGTGCCTCAAAGGACATGTGACAGGCTAATGCATGCTTGCATTTTAAATGACAATAATGTATTTTCATTCTACAAAGGGAAGCTGCAAAAACACCAAAAGACTAACAGATCGAGAATTCACTACATTAAAAAAAGAAGCACAAAAGCGCAACGAACATCACTTAGCTTCTTCCAAACAACGGAAAACATTTATGTACTTGCGCTGAAATTCCGAAGAAGGCAGTACAACTTTAAAACTTTAATCATACGAATTGTAAGCAGAAATATATTTTAATATGCTAAGGTCAGTTTATCAAGGGCTTGGGTAAAAGCAGTCCTGTCAAGACTCATTGTTTCTATTATTATGATTTCTTAAATACAGAAGATATCACAATTTAAAAAGGAATTGATTACTTTGGAATGGTCCAAGAACATCAAAATTTGTTCCAGAAAGTTCGACAAGGTCATTTCCCGTTCGGTAAAATATAAAACGTTTAATATGGAAGAATATTCAGCAGTATCCATGACTCTGGTTTGAAATATGGTGCAATTTGAAAAGGACAGATACATTAAAACATATTTCTCAATTTCCTGGCGACACTTAATTAAAATTTTTCTGATTCGGTGTTTTAGGGTATTCAAAGACTATGCCTTAGAATTTATCATACTTCACTACTTTTCAACTTCCCACCTGTCCACATTTGTTCAGTAAGATGTGACAATAATCCAAGGATGGTGGAGGATCCATAACATTGTGGCCGTCGGTGGTGCAATGGTTAGTGTGCGCGCCTCCTGTTCATGAAAACCTGGGTTCGATCCTCTGATTACCTTAAATTTATTTCGGCGACGGTCACCTCGCATCACTATGCGACACTATAGAGTATTTAGCCAAGAAAAAGCTGATCAAAACACCGTTCGCAACCGATGTAAAACTGTATGTCCCAATCAGTGAGCGCACAGCTCACTGATTGTGGGAAGGTCTCCCCTATCCCTTCATGGGATGTAATGGGAAACCAATTTTTACAAGATTGTGTCACCTTTATTGTTGGTGGTTTTGAGGATCAACTTCGAGAGTACTCGTATGCAGTGGAGATTAATGCAGGAATCATTAATTTAAAATTCAATAAAAATACTAAATCATCCAGAAAATTGACCCAGTTAAAATTAAGGTCTTCATAAACATTGCTACTGGATCTTAAGTTTCGAAGAAATTGGAAGATATGCTCTCATTGTATTTAAAAGGCAATGACCAGGAGCAATCCATTTGGGAATGGTACGGAGCGATTCCTTACATCGTGTCAAACATCCCCTGGTAATGTTATTTTTAGACTCACGTCTGAGTCACTATTTTCGGTAGACTATTTTGATCAATGGCGGAAGAAAGCTACACGCTGAAAAATTTGTCTTTGTTTGTTGTTTGGATGCAAAACATAGTATACTTGTGGCCAAACACATTGTGTTTGTTATTTAATATAGCATGTTTTGCACACAATGATTAATAGGTTATAATATATGTATTTGTGATCCAAATATGGCTTTGTTTGCAGAAAACTGTTGAAAACAAAAACGTGACAGACAATAAAAAAGCAGCAGATCTTCAATTCGGCAAAATAACTCTTGCAAACATGTATACATGGTTCCTGCAATATATTGCCGATACTTTTCTGTTGTACGTTTTTTATTCGACAATTTCGATCCTACAGGTAATGACGGAAGTTGACAGATTATAGCTTTATAATCGATTTTCGATAGCTTAGAAACTACTTGGATGTCCTCTGATCAACAGGCGAAGAACGAGATTGATCACCTGATACTTAATGGTAGGCATTATACTAGTGTAATGAATGTACGTCTGATTCGAGGAGCCAATATCGATTCGGATCACTACCTAGTTGCCACACAAGGATAAGTAGAGCGAAAGACGTGCGAAACCAGATATACGGGTGGTTCAGTCACGACTGGACAAATTTGACCAGCATATTCCATGGCTCATTTCTTGAAAATATGTCCATCTACGACCATACCTGAAAATGCAAGGGGGCGAAATGGCAGCGGTTTGAAAATTTTCGGATTGGTGGTCGGAGAGTACTAGGGTAAAATTCCTAAGTTCTGAACCAGTGGTCGAATTTTTTTGTTTTTGGGTTCCAACAAAGGCCTTTAAGAGACCTTTCCGAGTAATTCAAAAAATTTGAAAAAGTGAAATCTCCGAGTTAAGGAGGTTTCAAAATAAATTTTGTTCGTTTAACATCAAATGTCTTTTTTTCCTGTGTTTGACTCTTAAGCTAAAAATTTCAATAAAATAAAATCTTAAACGTATTAATTTACAAAAACAAATAAATGTGTGATATTATTTCGCTTCCAAAAAAAAAATAAAAATTTAGCATTTCAGTCAAATACTCATAACTTTGGGACGGTTAGACTTTTGGGCTTCGTTTAGGTAATTTTGGAAAGATAAGAGGTAGGGCTATTTTTTAAGAGAAAACATAAGTTACCTGCCATCTGGATGAGAAAATTAAGGTTATCTGCATGTTTTTATGTCTTTTTTCCAAATTTATTTTGAAAGCTCCGTATCTCGACGATTTCACTTTTTTAATTTTTTTTTAATGATTGTGAAAGGTCTCTTAAAGGCCTTTCCAACAACCCGGCCACTGGTTCAGAACTTAGCAATTTTACCCTAATACACTCCGACCAACAGTGACATGTGCGCTTTCTAGTTTTACACTCACTGATTCGGATCTACACTTTTACACCGGTTCCGAACGGTTTTTTGAGAAGCATTTTCATGACTAAGTACTCGATAGTGTCCCCATTACTAAGCGAGGTGACCGCCGTCGAAAGAAATGTAAGGTGGTCTGAGCAAGGATCGAACGCACGTTCTCATGTACAAAAGCCGCACACACTAACCATTGCAACACCGACTACCAATCCGAAAATTTTCAAACCGCTGCCATTTAGCCCCCGTGCATTTTCGGGGATGGTTGTAAATGGGCATATTCTCACGAAATGAGCCAAGGTATACCCTGGTGAAATTTGTACATTTGTGACTGAACCATCCTGTATAGAAATCTGGACATCGGAAAGATGCAATTAACATAGATAGAAACGGCCTATGCAGAGAAGCTCGTTTAGCTACCGTCGCAGACCGCACCCCCACCTTATGATCCTGAAGCGCAGTGGAAGTACATTTCCCACTATATATAAACTGCTGCTGTGATCATAGTTGGTAACGAAAAACTGCTTAAAGACAAGCCATGGTATGGTGAAGAGTGTCGTATGGCAAGTGATAAAAGAACACTGCACGTATGGCAATGCTGCAGCCAGTTGCAAAGCGAGCCACGACAGAATCGTGTAAGGAGACGAAGATAGTGTAAACTATACTTAAGAAGAAAATACGGTTGCGAAGAAAGCACGAGAGTGAGCAAATTGAATCTTGCAGAAGGAAGAATGAGGCACGTAAATTTAACCGAAGTACAAAGTCAAACCAACGGAAATGGATTAAGGCCCCCCTTTGGTAGAGATAAGTACGGGAATCTTTTCACATATGTGCAGAGTATGTTGGGAATATGGAGAGATCACTTCTCAGCTTTACTGGTCAGAGGAGTCTTCGATAAAGATGAGGGTATGGAGCACATACAGAACGATTGCGTCGACTATTTGAGAACAACAAAGCCGCCGATGCTGATGGGCTACCGGCTGAGCTGTTTAAGGCTGGCGGCTATGAGTTAGAAAGGTGCTTACTTCAGTTTATATGCAAAATATGGTTAGACGAATGCATGCCCGACGAATGAAGTCTTAGCATACTGTGCCATATTTTCGAAAAAGGCGACCAGAATATAAGAATAAACTATCGTGGTATAAGCCTTTTATCCATTGCATACAAGTTCTTTTCGAGCGTAATGTGCGAAAGACTGAAGCTGTTTACTGCAGACTTGATCCGACCTTATCAGTGTGGCTTTTGGCCTGCAAAGTCAACAATCTTCAACTACAACTCTACTATTCACATTATGAGAAATCCTGGAGAAACCCCACGAAAAACAAATTGACACCCACCACCTCTTTGTAGATTACTATCTAACCCGGCATACTTCGTCGTGAATTTTAGAAGGCCAAAGAAAAAATAAAAAATAAAAATGTAGCCTATGGCACTCAGTGATAACGTAGCATTCTAATGATGAAAGAATTTTTAAAATCTGATGAATAGTTTAGAAGATTACCCTCTACATAAAAACTAACAAAGACGTTCTCTTTATAATATTAGTATAGATAAGGCTGCCTTCGTTAGCCAGATATGGGGAAAAGTGTACTTAACTATGTCGGAGCTAGATATTCGTGCTAAGCTGACACGCCTTGGTAGAATAACACAGACCGAAACGAAATTCTCAGTACAGACTGGTAAAGATATCACCAAATACTATAGTTCGAGGTAAGGCCTCAGGTACGGCGCCACCCTAGCATCCGATCTTTTCAATATGTTCATTGAAAGCATGGTGAGAAAAGCAACAGTCATCACGAATAAAACTATCAGCAGCAAAAGTCACGTGCTGCTCCTGTACGCTGATGATTTAGACATCACTGTGCGAAATCTTCCAGAAGTTACTGCAGTATTTTCGGAAATTGAGAACAAATTAGCAAAAGTGGGTTTAAAAGTCAACGAGGACAAGACATAATTAATGGTTTCGACAAGCAGAACATCCACCCGATTGGCTGAAAAGGTGAACGCTGATAAGCGTTATAATTTCATGGAAGTGGACGCATTTGTTTCCCTCAGATCTACAGTGAACAGAAGCAATAACGTCAGCCTAGAAATAAAACAGAGAATTGTGATTGCAAACAGATGTTATTTCGGGCTACACAAGCACTTTAGAGATATGACCCTGTCTCGGGAAAAGAAGAAGATCGAACAAACGAAGATTCTACTATATCAGACTCTCATAAAACCTGCCTTGCTTTATGGCGCAGAATCCTGGGGTATATCGCATGGGTCTTCGAGAGAAAAATGATTCGAAAAGTATATAGTCCTGCAATAGCAAACGGCGAGGTTAATGTGTTTTTCTGCTGCCATAATGTCCATGGACGTTATGACATGCTACCGAATAATCGTGTATAATAATTAATTTATTTTGGTGACGGTCACTCCGCATAGTGATGGCGACTCTTTCGACTAAGTACACCCAGAGAGCTAATTGTTTGAAAAGAGGTTGAAGCAGCCATAGATTCAGCTGCTACCACCGAATAGAGGTTTTTACGAGCGAATTTAGTCCCCACAAACGAAATTCGGTTGAAGCAACCTCGTTTCATAATTGATTCGGTTGTGACAACTAAATCTTCAATTATATTCGTTCAGTCAATTAAATTTTCTAAAATTTCGGTTAGAACAACCGAATTTGAAATTAGTTCGGATGCAAGAACTGAAATTGGAACCGAATTCGGTTGGAGTAACCGAATATGGCTTCAATTCGGTTCTAGTAACCGAATTTGACATCAATTCGGTTGCTGTAACCGAATTTCTCATGAATTCTGTAGGTAGAACCGAATTCGTTATCAATTCGGTTACCACAACTTAATTCTATGTATTTAAAATCTGACGTTTAAATCTGTGTCAACCTCTAATGAGGTTGTGTCAGCCTCTAATGAGGTTGTGTCAACCTCTAATGAGGTTCTGTCAAACCTCTAATGAGTGTGTCAATTACACTTATTAAATTCAAGTAATTAAATTTTTTTTTTAAATTTTCTTTAAAAATTAATGAACAAAACTATTATAAATCTCGGAAGACTGTCCTAAATAATCTGTTTTATTAAATTTGTCACTTGGATCAGATGGATCCATATGGCCGTATGTGTCAAAACCTGGTCGGTTGTTTAAGGGTTAAGATTAAACTCGGTGAGAGCTGGAAAATGTAGCTACACCGTTTTCGGGCCCTTGAAGCAGAGTTTACATGCTAACACACTCCATAGTATGAATGCAGCATTTTCTAGCTGAACACTGTGATGAACAGAGAATTTAATACTTTGTGTGCACTTTTTGGTTATGTACTGGCATCAACAATAGTAACGTGTTTTATACCCTGTCCCTATATATCAAGTAAAAGTTAATCATTTAACTTTTTTTTAAATTATTCAAGCTCAAGACCTTTTTAATATAAAGCATTATATTATTTTCAAAATAGTGGAGCAAAGAAAGTATTCCAATGATATCAGGGCTATCTGTATAGCTATTTCGGATCTTGCCAAGATCTTCATCACGTTTTTGGTATGCTGCTCGGTGAATTCATCAAAACTGTATATATAGAATCACTCATCATATTAATGAGAATTCCTTTATACATATGTTCGAAGAATACGAAGCACTAACGTTGGGGAAACACTTTCATGCACAACTCTTTTTTACGATATCATGCCGAAAAACCATCGATTTTAAACAGGCATGATTTGTTTTTGAAGAAACGTTAATCACTCTAATTTTACTGAAAGTGGTTTTCTCTAATTGAAAAGGTTTCTTTCGACTGACTTTCTATTAGATCGTAAATGACAGCACATTTGAAATAGAATAAGACGAAGGTAAGCTTCAGTTCCATATCGCGGAACAGGCACGTGATCTTTTTAATTTAGCGTTCATTTTTTGGACAGGCACTATGGGAATAACGCACGCTTCGATCCTTTTATGCTAGACAACTAATCAGTTACAAGCAACATTTTGTAAAATTTAATATTAGAGGAAAATTAACAAGCAGTTATAATAAACCAATGACATATTAGTCATGTTTGCTAATGATTTTAAACCGAATTTATAGACATAATTCAATAATTTAAATCATCCCATTTCGCGCTACTCAGTTTATTTCACAAGTTAACAGTTTACATTAATACAAGTCAAGTACCTCTACAACAACTCTATCAAAAGTGTTTAATTTTTGTCTCTTCTTAACTTCTATTAAATAAAAGAGGAACATTTTTGCATCCATTTTCCGGTGCTGATAATTTATGCCCAACGAACGCCTTTTGCAGATCCAAACTTTCCTATTCCAAAAACGAGATAAGACACGCGCTCCCCCGCACACTTCTTCCTTGAACACAATCGGTCGGACTGATAAAATATCGTAGACAAACAAATGGCAAACAAATCAACACGCACTTAGCACAACGGAAACAATGAAAAGTTTTGAATCCAAGTTTTTCCGAGGACCAGGAAAAATAGAAGAAAAAACCCCAAATCGGAAAGAATAAATAACAAACTTGAATTGACGCAAGTATGAGAAAGGCCCTCGAACAACACTTCGTTCATTCAAACTCAATGGGACCAACAAAATCAACAATTGTTAACGAAAATTCTACAATTGATTTTTCCAATTGAACCAAAGCCCTCAAGGTAGACAGACGCACGAGTCAATTGAAAATAAAGTTGTTCCTTGTGACGCTGTTTCTGTTGCTGTTGCTGTTACTGCTTCTTTGATGTGGATGACAATAGCATAAGTTTGTTGTCATAATGTCAAACGAACCTTTAAAATGAACCGAAGTATTTGAAGCTGGTTTGTATCGTAGCAAAATTTTTTTTTTTTTGAAATGGAATTTTTTGAATTTTTGTACTGAAAGGATTTACGGTAGCAAAAATTCTTTTCGAACTGTATGAAGGATAACAGTGGTTTTGCCTTAAATTCAAATGCAAAAAATATTACTATTGCTCAAAAAAAAAAGAAGTGCTTGTATTAATCTTATTTATACCACTTAATTTTAAAATTTACTAAAAATTCGATTTTCCATATTCGAATCACATATTTAACTATATTACCTATAAACGCCGGGTAATTGACATGATATTATCTAAAGCATAGATATTATCTATTGACTTAAATTTAAACAATTATTTATGTTATGGTGTGACGAGTAAATGGTAATTGAATATGACAGTAGATCGGTAAACATCCAAATAGAGAGCCGTCGGTGGTGCAACTGGTAGTGTGTGCGCCTCTTGTATGTGAGATCCTGGCTTCGATCCCTGCTCAGACCACCTCGCATAGTGACGGCGACACTATCGAGTATTTAGCCATGAAAAAAGCTTCTTAAAATACCGTTCGGAATCGGTGTAATAACTGTAGGTCCCAGTCAGCGGGTATAAAACTAGAAAGCGCACAGCTCACTGGTTGTGAGAAGTTCTCCCCAATTCCTTCATGGGATGTAATGGAAACCATTTATTTTATTTTTATAGAGGGGTTATTTGCCAGATAATAATTTTTGATTTATAATACACGCTGAGAAAAACTATATTTGAATCATATTCTCCACACACCCCAAATATTCATATGGTTGCAAATCACAAACTTACTTGTACTCAAATACAAACAATAACATGTATGCTTTTATGTGGAAACATATGCGTGCTACAGCTCAAAAATACATATATTCATGTGGAAGCATTCACATCTTTCCTCCCAAACTTCCATATACTTACGTGGAAACATGTGTGTATTTCCTCCCAAACATAATAATACTTAGAAACGAATAATTTTGTAATTTCAAGATATAAGGGTTTTTCAATAAGAGGGCTACAATTTTAGATACCAATGAAATTCTTTATTCCTGTGAAAGTACATTCGATGCCATTATGTATGCAACTCGATTTCTTTTGCATGGCCACCACGGGCACGCTTGCAGAAGTCCAGACGCTGAACCCAATTTTCGACGGGTTTCAAGCATAAATCGGCCGACACTGCTGCAATTTCACGTTCGATATTCGTACGAAGTTCATCAATCGTCGCTGGCTTGTTGGCATAGACCATTGACTTGACGTAGCCCCACAGGAAATAATCTAACGGCGTCAAATCGCACGACCGAGGCGGCGAATCGACTGGGCCATTTCGTGAGATAACACGTTCACCAAACTTGGATTCCTATAAATTTTTTGTGGCATTCGCTGTGTGGCTTGTGGCGCCGTCCTGTTGGAACCACATGTCCTCCAAGTCCATATTATCCAACCGCACCAAACCGTAATTTTTTCGGGATGCAATGATGACTCATGGATTACTGATTACATGACTGTCTGACCAATAACGCATATTTTGCTTATTGACGAAGCCATTCAGCCAGAAATGAGCCTCAACGCTGAAGATGATTTTCCGATGAAAATTCGAAACATTTTCAAGTTGTTGCTCAGCCCAATTCACGAACACACGACGCTTATGGTGGTCAAGCGGCTTCAGTTCTTGCGTCAATTTGATCTTGTAAGGATGTAGGCCAAGATTTTTTCGCAAAATTCGCCACAATGACGTCACAGTGATGCCCAACGCTTGAGAACGACGTGTGAGAGACACATTTGGGCTTTCTTTAACTGAAGCCTCAGCGGCAGAAATATTCTCGACACTACGGGCACTTCTTTGTCTCACGGGCAGGGGAACATTTTGTACTGTGCCTGTGGATTCAAATTTTTCCACTAGACGCTCAATTGTTGATCTGGTAGGACGATTATGACGACCATAATTTGGACGTAGCGCTCTTAAAGTTGTGGCCACTGACTCCAAATTTCGGTAGTAAATTTTAATAATTTCGACTCGTTCTTGGCTCGTATATCTTTCCATGGTGAAATGGCAAACCTTACTGAAGAGAAATGTCAAAAGAGCGGGAAAAAATATGGCGACGTTTGCTGTCCCTATCGATTTACTTTTGTAGCGTCTCTGTTGAAAAACCCGTTAGGTATTATTTATTATAATTAATTTTACCAATTTCTTTACTTTTATTGACTATTTTACCAACTTATGAGGTCACATGTCTTACAAATATTAATTAAACAAACGTATAAATAAATTAAACAAATTTTAATATATTTCTCCAACTGGTTCTATACTTCACCAGTTTGTAACACTAAGGATACGGTGTAATTCTGCGGCCTGGTCTTTCCAGCGGAGTCTTGGTCGTCGCCTTATACTGCTTCCATCGGGTATGTTACCGAAAATCATTCATGATAGCCCATCTTCAATCATTCTGATAACATGGCCTACCCAACCCAATTAGCGTAAAATGTTTCGCCTAGCTATGTCCACGTCGGAATACAAATTATATAAATCTTGGTTCCAACGACGTTGGAGCTCGCCGTTATCTTTAACTGGACTATATATGTTACGGAGGATTTTTCTCTCGAATACTCCCAAGTGTTTTTCATCCACTTGTGATATGAGCCAAGATTTACCAAGTATGCCAGGATAGTTAATAAGAGAGTCTGCTATCGCTGGACTTTTGTCTGCCCAAACTAGCATCTATTTGCAACCGTACTTCTCTTATTTATCAACAGGCTGACGTTTTTGTCCTTGTTCACGGCGGTTCCAAGGTAGATAATTTCATTTACCACTTAAAAATTAAAATGGTTGTTGAAGTTTAAGTGCGGACCAAGTCAAGAGCTTTTCTAGTCGTAGACACTCTAAATTTTGCCTTGTTCTCATTAAAATCAAGTCCCACCTTCGCTGATTTTTTTCGATTCTTGGAAATACTACAGTAACCTCTTGCTCATTTCGCCCCATGATGTCTACGTCGTCAGCATACGCCAGCAACATATGGGTTTTCGTGTTAATAGTCTTGTTCATATTTTCTCATTATAAACATTGTTCTTGTTTTCTCATTATCATCTCCATTAAGATGTTAAAGAGATTTCACGAAAGTGAGTCGCCTTGTCTCATTACTCGCTTGATATAGAATGGTTCGTTCAGGTTTTGGTGAGCGTCGTTCTACAGAGGCGTAACAATTTTGCCGGAATCCCACGTTCAGCAATAGCATCGTACAATTTTCCCCACATGGCAATATCGAAAGCAGCTTTGTAATCGACTAAAAGGTCGATTTGCTTTTCGTGGGGCTTTTCCAGGATTTGGCGTTGCGTGAATATTTGGTCAGTTGTGGGCCTGCCTGGTTTAAAACCACATTGATAAAGTCAGATCAGGTTTTCAAAAATTGGCTTTAGTCTTTCAATCTACGCTGTCTTCTACAGTCAGTACCTCCAGATCTTCAGTGGAAGAATATGAGTCTAGTAGTGATGAAATGTGGTCTCTCCATATTTTAAGCACCCATTGTTTATCAGTCACTAGATCCCCAAGAATGGGGAGAAGGGTAGCTAATTATTTGGCCTGTTATTTGATCTTATTCCCCACTGGAAAATTTTTCGCGATTTATTGTTCATCCTGCTCATTTTGGTCCTTTCACTCTCTCCTTGCTCCCACTTCCATTTTTCTTCCTAAATAATTGCTTTTCCTCACTTATCACACTCTTTTACCACTCAATCGCCAAACGCATTGTAACTGACTGGTTCGTTGCCATACATGCAGCGTCTTTTTCATCAGTTGCAATGTGACATTCTTCGTCGTACCATGGCTTACTCTCCTGCAGTTTTTGATAGCCAAGTTCAGTCCTTGCAGCGCGGTTTCCAAAAAGTGGGAGATGTGTTTCCACTGTGCTTCTGTGCACTCAGCAGTAGTAGTATTCTGATCTAGCAGGAGAGTGTGGGTTTGTTGATAGGACCTTGATATTTATGGTATTTGCAGCTTGCCTATATCTAACTTTTTCCGTGTTCGGCTTCTTACGTTTTTCGTACTGCTCAGTCTTGTGCGAACTTTCGAAGCCGCCAGCACCGGAATTCTGTAACCTTTTAACGATAAAAGTCGGTAGTAAAATTGTCAAAATTCAAAAAATGTCAATACAAAATTTTTGAATTTTGTTAATTTTGTTAATTTAACTACCGATTTTTATAGTTAAAAAGTTACAGAATTCCGGTACAGGTAATGATCCGAGTCGATATATTCACCTCGAATCACACGTACATCCATTACACTAGAATGCGAATTTTGAATTTTTGACAAGGTAGTAGGCCATTTCATCGACTTCGAGTTGCTTTGGTAATTTACTCTTTGGTTGGCATAATACGGACAGAACTAAAAGCGAACGCATATTTTCGTTCGATGCAAACAGCATAAAGCATAATTTACAAGTATGTATCAATCAAACACATTTAAACATAGTTTGCTGCATGGTCTGTAATCTGTAGGTCTTCCTTGGGCTGTCATTCTACATCAATTCCCTAGTTGCTTTTCGATCAGCTGTTCCATAAAAACTCCCTGGTCTTATTAATATGATAGTTAAATTCATTAGGAATTCATTGGTATTTTCAACTGATAGCGGGCACCGTAGATCCTCACGCCTAGATATTTTAGTGGAGCTATTTAATTTATCCTCTGAATCTGAAATGAATTTTCCTTTTTTTTATTTTGTCATAAACAGAGCGACGGCAACAACTTTTGAATAGTATCTTGGTACAAGCACCATCCCAGCTGATTTTTAACTTTTTCTGGAGTGAGTTTTTCTCTTATGTCAAAGTTTATTTGCTTTTGTTTGTATACAACCACCGTTCGCCTACAGTTGCTGTGCTGTTTTTGAAACATGTTGTCCGAAAAAATCACATAGAAACGTTTTAATTTTCATACTTAAACACTTTCAAAATATCAAATAAAACACAAGCATTTTGTAAATGACACTCTGGGTTGACACAATACAGGCAATGAGCAAAAGTAAATGCCTGTTGTTTTTGGCTTGTTGTATTTGTTGTCGTACTACATCGACCATTATATTTCTACCATGAATAGTATAGAGAACATATTTCACTCTTTTTCCGCTCTCATGAGGAGAGTCTGAGTAAAAGAGGATAAACGACTCTTATTCTCATTATAGAATATTTCAATATAAATGCACCATTTCGACAATATTATTACATAAAACAATACAAAAAGCATAAATGTTTCAAAACGCATCAATGTTTCTATTCCGTACTATAGAATTCAATATTCTTTGGCGACGACGACCTGCTTCAGGCAGAGACTATTGTTGTACAACAACCACGTATGTGATGCTAATGCTGTGTGTTGTTTGCATGTGTTCACTTTGATAGATTTCCCTACCCGTGTCTATAGATGTTAATATATCAAAAAATAAACATCTTTCGATTTATCAAATATATAAGTCATTCGATAAATTAACCATCATTTTGGTTAATAATCACATCTCTAATTTTGAGCAAATTTTGAAATGTTTAGCATTATTTCGCATTTTACTGCCTTCAAATCCATGTGCAGTGCGGCTTGATACACATGTCAGATTGAAAAAACGTATTGAACCCGTTTGAATAGTAATCGAGGAAGTTTATGCTACTGTCAAAGACTTCTCTAATGCTCTGCTGTGTTGGAGACATTGGCAATCATATTTAACATTACAACGGTTTATCTCTTAGCCAAAGTTTTTCCTTTGTTAATTTCAAACAGAGTGGAAAATACGTTTGTGACAAAATAATAAGAAGACATTTGAATATGTTAAAATGAAATAGAATAATAAATTAATATACTAAGTTACATATATTATAAAATATTTAAATACAAAATAAATCAAACATAAATCTGTGGCCACCATAAGATTGGTGGTTAGATTACTTGTATTACTCCGTTGCAATAGCTTGGGTTACTCATATTGTATGGAAGGCCGTCTTTCACTTTGTGCTCGTTTAAGAATATCCGAAGTATCTCATTTCTTCTGGCATTAGGTCAAGTATCCCTTGGTAATACAATTTTCGGACTGATGTCTGATGGTAGGTAAAGTGGGATGAAGTGATGCAACGGTTGAACAAACTGAATAGCATGCTAACACAGGTGGGTAGTAGACAATTAGGCAATATGAACTTTCAGGACAATTATTAAAACTCAAGTGCTTTGATTTCTTGTGGTTATTGACAGCCCTGGCACTAAAACTGGATGAGGGGTAAAATCTATCCCCCATCTTCTATAAATCATCTATAAATTCTTATAATAACTTTATCCCTGAATAACTGGATTTGTTTATAAACAACGGATTAGGATTGGTTACTGAAATCTGAGAATTATATCTGAAAAATCGGGACTTGAGCTGATTAAAAAGGCTGTGGAATCATACACTGTGGTATCCTACGACTGAGCGAAATCTGTTGGCTGTACCATTACATCATTGCTGTATACAGGGTGATTCAATTGTAAAGCTTGTATTTTATAGCAATTATTTGTGATATCGCACACAGACTTCAAAAGCGTCACAACTTAAAATTTTTAGGTTATAAGTTTTTGCTTAAAACCAAGAGTCAAGGACCATATATACGCTGTAAAGATCTGGCGTCATTTTGTCGTGCCTTTCGTCAAAAAATCCCGTGTTAATACGTCTATTATTGAAAATTTTCATTCATATTTCAACGTAGCAGAACTAGTTTTTGTCTCTACTGAAATTTTGTACATTTTGAGTTATGACTCTTTTCAAGTCACGGTGCGATATGTTAATGTTTTCTATTATTTATGTATTCAGACAATTGGTAACTTAGGCTTTGATAAACTTAGTCGTGGTTATTGATGGTTATGAAAATGGTCGCTCCGAAAGAAGTTTATTTCGCGCATTGTGTGATATTTCGATCAACATTACCGGTCATCTGATTCAACAATCAGCCGTTTGGTACAGAAATTTGAAAAATTGGGTCGGCCCGAAACGTGACAACACTCGTGCGCCTTCTTTCAGGTCGTTCGGCCGAAAATATTGCTGCTGTAGGAAAAAGTGTGGGCCAATTCGTCCGCGTGCACAGCAATTGAACCTTGATTACAGCACCGTGCAGTGGATTTTAATAATTTTTCGCACATGCCCATAGAATTAAATTGACACAGGAACTCAAGCCTACAGACCATTTGCTGTGCCGCATATTTCAATTGGATGCTTGAAGGACAAACTTATTTTTTTTTTTTTAAACTGCTTTTATTGTAAAGATTCTAAACATTCTACTGGTACACAATAAATACTACTTAATATTACCTATACTATTTCCCTCACACCCATAGGGTGCCTTCCAGAAACTTCCATCCTCATAAAAAGCATTACATACATACATCGAGTCTTAATAATAAATTACATACGCTGAAAAAATAATAATTTCCCGAAAAATCGACGAAAAACGGGAACGCCTCGGTTGTCATCTTGACCTAAAAATAAAAGAAACTTAAAAATTAAATAACAACCTAAAAATTAAATAAAAACAAGATATCCAGCAAGCTGGATCGCATAAATCAATAGACCAGAAATTCCGAAGAATCTCCAGTCTCCACCTTGCTTGAAGGACAAACAGTTGACGCCCATTTTTTCAACAACAGCATCATGAGTGATGAGGCACATTTTCACCCAAACTGATACGTTAGCAACCAAAACTGCCGCATTTTTGCGACGGAAAATCTACATGTCATTTATAAAAAAAAACTATGCACTCATAACGAGTCGCTGTTTGGTGTGGCTTTTGGGCTGACGTAGTCATCGGTTCGTACTTCTTAGAAAATTGTGCCGGTAACGCTGTTGCGGTGCACGGTGAACATTATCGTGACTTGATACAAAAGTTTATATGACCTAAATTAGATGACATGGACTTGAACATTATATGGTTTCAACCGGATGGTTCCAGTTGCCACACACCACATGAAACAATGGCCATATTGTGAACGAAGATCCGAGGCGATTTCAGAGCTGAGCAACAAAATCACAAGCGATATAAATGATATACAGCCCGAACTATACCAAAAAGTCATGGAAAATTATGATACGCGCATCCTGTGTAGCCGGCGGAGTAATGGATAGCGGAGAGTGGTACTGGATTAACGGATATTGTGCTTCATACATAAATGCCATAGACTACAAAATACGATGAAATAACAGAAATCATTTCGACAAAATATGTTGTGTTTTGTTTGTAAAAGAAAATCTACGGTCTTATCGAATCACCCCATACCATTGGAAGCCCCTGGTGGAAGAAGTTATTAACTTAATTTTTCTGAAACAATATTTTCCATTATATAAAATATAATTTTAGTAATTTAAACATCAGATGTTGACTTTTTGTCTTATCTAAAACAAAATCAGATACCATGGAAACATTAAAAAAAGGAAAATTTTGTTTTTAAAAAAAAAGTGTTTTTAAAAAAAAAGTGAGCCAGGGGCTTCATTTGGCTACGGCACACAACGACGAAACCTAATGCCATAAATGATCTAACTGAGTAAACGCTTACATCGCATCGTAATTTCAAGGTTCAACTCAAAATTATGAACGATATCTGTTGTACAAGTTTCTGCATCCACTGAGCTCGAGGCGATAGTTCAAATTGCGGTTTATACAGTTAACTAGATTTTTACCATAAGATCCCTTTCAGTTTCTGGCACACAAATACTTCTGCGAGACTTCAATACTAAACGTCACCGATGACAGCTTCATCGATTAATGGAACTCTAAGTTCTTGTTGTTTTCGGATTCATATCTAGGCGAGTCGCTGATATAACAACAACTCTTAGTAGACACCAAAAGCTTACTTAGATACTGGCGCCGAACGCACGCCCCGCCTCATGATCTCCGAGCGCAGTGGAAGTACTTTCCCACTCTACGAAAACTGCAACAGAGGCCGTACTTGGTTATGAAAAATCACGTAAAGACAAACTATGGTACGGTGAAGAGTGTCGCATGGCAAGGGACGAACAGTACGCTGCACGTATGGCAATGTTTCAGTCAGTTGCAACAGGACCCGCGACAGAGTGGTACAAGGAAAAGAGGAGAGAGAAAACCATTTATTTAGGAATAATAAACGGTTGTGGAGAAAGCGCGAGACTGAGAAAACTGAATGTTGCAAAAGGAAGACTGAGGCCCATAAGTTCTACCGAAAAGTACAGAGTCAAACCAAAATAATCTTATATACTAATCTTATAATCTTGTCACATATATGAAGAGTACGTTGAGAATATGGATACCACTTCTTTGCTTTACTTGTCCCAGGAGCCTTCAATATAGATATGGGTGTGGATCACATACAGAACGATGGCGTCGACTGCTTCTCCTAGCCACAGCGAAGATAACACTGAAATTTTCTGGCTTAAGAAGAACAAAGCCGCTGGCGCTGATGATCTACCGACTGAACCGTTTAAAGCAGGCGGCTATGAGTTGGAAAGGTGCTTACATCTGCCTATATGCAAAATCTGGCTAGACGAGTGCATGCCCGATGATTGGAGCTTTAGCATACTATGTCCGTATGAGTCGAGGACTCAGGCAGGGTAATATCCAATCATGCGATCTCGTTAACATATTAATTGAGATCATCGTGGGAAAAGCTGCATTCGACACAAATAACACTGTCAGCAGTAAAAATGCACATGCTGCACACGTATGCTGATGCTTTAGACATCACTGGGAGAAATCTGCCAGAAATTACTGCAGTATTTTCGAGAATTGAGAAGAAGTCAGCAAAAGTGGTTTTGACAGAAACGAGGACAAGGCACAATTAATGATTTCGACAAGCAGAACATCCACCAGATTGGATGAAAGGGAGAACGTTGATAACCGTTGTAGTTTCGAGGTAGTGGACTAATTTATTTACCTCGGATCTGCCGTGAACAGAGGCAATAACGTCAGCCTAGAAATCGAACGAAGAATTATGCTTCCAAATAGGTGTTATTTCGGGCTAAGCAAGCACTTCGGAGATAAAACCGTCTATCGAGAAACGAAGATCCAACTATATCAGACCATCATACAACCCTGCTTTCATTTATAACGCAAAATCCTGCGTCATATCGTATGCTGATGAAACATCACTGGGAGTCATCGAGAGAAAAATGCTTCGAAAAATATATGGTTGTCTAATGCAAAACGGCGAGTATCAACGACGTATGAACCAAGAGCTGTATAATCTGTACCCCGACATTGACGTAGGTATGCGTACCAAAATAGCGCATTTACACTGGCCAGGCTACGTCAGTAGAATGGATCAGAATGAATGAGACTATTGGAAAACATACTCTACCGACATCCATAAATAGGACGCCAGACCATGTGGAATATTGCCTGCGAGAACTTGGTGTTACCAACTGGAGGAAAAAATCTGAAGATCGAGGAGTGTGAAGAAGCCCTTCCAGCAGAGTTATCAGCACGACTTCGAATACCTTTCACGCTGGTTCATTATTATCACTTCTACTGGCATGGCCCAGCCAGCGTAATCGTTCAATTTTGAATCACTGAACTGCGTCGATTTCAGGATACAATTAATACAGCTTGAGGTTCATACAATGTCGACACCCGCCATTGTCTACTATAGGTCCATATATTTGCCAAAGCGTTTTCTCTCGAATACCCTCAGTGCTTTTTCAGTTGCCCGGAGTTTGTAAAGTTACCAGGCGAGTCGAGGCTCTGCTCGTTGAAACCATTAACTGTTTCTTGTGCTCATTTAGTGCCAAACCCACTGTTGCCGATTCTGTCTTGATTCTCCAAAATACCATAATATACCCTAGCAGCATGTGGTTTTTGCTACTGATTTTTGTTTTTTGTGTTAATTGCAGGTGGTTTGTTTTTATTGTGACCTCCACTAAGATATTGAAGAGACCGCAATCAGATATTGAAGAGATTTCCCTACCTGAGACCTCGCCTAGTGTCAATTAGTTCGGTGAGATCCTTATCAACCTAAACTGAAATGGCAGCGGGTTCAAAATTTTCGGATTGGGGGTCGGAGGGTAGCTTTTCAGAATCAATAAAATCATAGAGACAAGTCAAATCGCCGAGATATAGAGCTTTCGGAAAAAATGGAAAAAAAATTCACGTAACCTCAATTCCAACAAGCCCAAAAACAAAAAAATCCGACCACTGGCTCAGAAGTTGGCAACTTTAACCTACTACCATCCGACCCCCAATCCTAAAATTTTGAAACCGCTGCCATTTCGCACCCTTGCATTTTCGGGCATGGTCCTAGTGGACTTTTCTTCATGAAATGAGCCAAGGAATACGCTGGAGAAATTTGTCCGGAACTTCCTGAATCACCCTGTGTATTCTGCAGGAACTATGTATAAGTTTGGAACACACTTCAAACATTTATATGTTTGCAAGTTCCAAACACACTTGCATTAAAATGCAAACATTAGCATGTTTACTGGCAAATATGTATGCTCTTACGTGGACACTTATGCGTTCTTCATCACAAACATCCATGTACATACGTGGTATCATTCACGTGGAAACATGTGCGTATATCCTCCCAAACATAATAATTTTAAGAAAAGAATTATTCTTTGAATACAATATATTTGTATTATTTATTATAATCAAGTTTATTAATATTAATCCACATTTAGAAATAATTAATACAAAAAATTTAAAAATTGCAAACTGCCCTTTTTGCAGTTAATTGCATCGAATTTTGTTTTTTTTCATGAAATGAGAATCTACTGCTCTTTTGCCTCGCCTTTCTTTATTGTATCTCATGTTTTTGTTTTCAGAAGGCTTCAACTATGCGTTAATTATCACTATGCGTTGGTACTAGAGTGTCCAAGCACTACTAATATAAGGGTTTTTCCACAGAGACGCTACAAAAGTAAATCGATAGGGACAGCAAACGACGCCATATTTTTTCCCGCTCTTTTGACATTTCTCTTCAGTAAGGATTGCCATTTCATCATGGAAAGATACACGAGCCAACAACGAGTCGAAATTATTAAAATTTACTACCGAAATTTGGAGTCAGTGGCCTCAACTTTAAGAGCGCTACGTTCGAATTTTCTTCGGAAAGTCATCTTCAGCGAGGAGGCTCATTTTTGGCTGAATGGCTTCGTCAATAAGCAAAATATGCGTTATTGGTCAGACAGCAATCCACACGTTATCCATACGTCATCATTGCACCCCGAAAAAATTACGGTTTGGTGCGGTTTATGGGCCGGGGGCGTCATTGGGCCATACTTCTTCCGTGATGACCAAGACCGGCACATTACTGTGAACGCGAATCGCTACCGTTCAATGATAACCGAATATTTTTGGCCCCAATTGGATAATATGGACTTGGAGGACATGTGGTTCCAAAAAGACGGCGCCACAAGCCACGCAGCGAATGCCACAACAAGTTTATTGGAAACCAAGTTTGGTGAACGTGTTATCTCACGAAATGGCCCAGTCGATTGGCCGCCTCGGTCGTGCGATTTGACTCCGTTAGAGTATTTCTTGTGGGGCTACGTCAAGTTTATGGTCTATGCCTACAAGCCAGCGACGATTGATGAACTTCGTACGAATATCGAACGTGAAATTGCAGCAGTATCGGCCGATTTATGCTTGAAAACCGTCGAAAATTGGGTTCAGCGTCTGGACTTCTGCAGGCGTGCCTGTGGTGGCCATGCAAAAGAAATCGAGTTCCATACATAATGGCGTCGAACGTACTTTCACAGGAATAAAGATTTTTATTGGTATCTAAAACCGATTTTGTTTTATTTAAAAAAAACTTTTGTAGCGCTCTTATTGAAAAACCCGTTACTTATATATACAAATCTAGTTCATGCAAGCCAAGCGTGTATTAATTAGTTGTGTTTTTTATTATATTTCACAAGTGGTCCGCCGTTCGGATCTTCTTAGTAAAGGCTCGGACAGATAAAGTGTTTCATGTTGTTGTCCTCTCCAGTTTCTTACCACAAAATCGTTTCCCACTTTCGTAGCACATATATGTATGTATAATAAACGAAACACATACGCAAAACCCAAAGCAGCATCACAACTCATTTAACCGTCCGAGCCTGTGTTTACTATTTTTTCCCTGATCAAGCGATTTTGATATCCTCTGTCCGATGAACCATCGACGACTGAATACATGAAACTTCATCTGCAATTTACACGGACATTCAGAGATCTTTATGAATCACTGACTGAGAGAATAATCCAAAAATTTCGATACACACTTACAAGATAGACTCTCTCGTTGTCCGTCTTTTATTATCTTGCACTCGAGAGAGCATAAACAGTGCAACAATACATCTGTATTTGTATCACAAACACATATATATTTGGGTCGCAAACACATATATTATAATATATTAACCACCTGTAACACTGAATAGCAAACACAATGTTTTCGGCACAAATATATTATATTTGCGACCAGCTCCAAATACGCGTTATATTTGCCTCCAAACAACAAAAAATAACAGATTTTTCAGCGTATATGAACTGTAATGTTATTTTATAAGCATTGATTAAGCATTCGTATGGATTAGATAACTCGGGCTCTGTAGCTAATTGATGTTTATTTTGGCTTTGCAGCTAATTTTTATCATTTTATTTAAATCATATGACAAACCAAGGACACAATAGGATTTCCTCTGCATACCTATACACATATGCCGTAATTTTACTCTATGAAATTGCCAATGTAAAACCTTTAAATGTAGCTTATTACCCACACGTTGACGCCCTTCTTAAATTTAACTGTAAATAACAACTACAACCGGCTATATAAATCATGTGAAATGCACTCGTTGATTGCACATAGTATGGTAAATAGTTTTATCAATACAATTTATTATAACCGCATTATAATCTCAATATTTATACGATGTGTTGACGATAATGTGGTTAAACACATAAAAAGGGAGCCCTGACAGCAGGATTCACCAACGACCCCAACCAACCAGCAGTCAACAAAGTGCCAAATATTAAAGGGTTTTACGCTTGCATTGAACACATCAGATGAGCCCCATTGATCGCTTAGTTCGCTTATGGCCCCCCCCCCCCCCCCACCCAATAATGCAATGGCAATTTTCTACTTGGTAGTTACAGTGGATGGTTTTTAAGACGACTTGTCAGAAAATCTTTATTTATTGTTTTCAATAAGTTGCCGCAGATATAACAACAGCCGTAAGCCGCAAAAAAAAAATATGGAAGAAACCGCATGCATGCAAAGCCATTAAAGGAATTATTTGAGTGTTGTTATAGGGTTTATTTTTTCGCTTCATTCTTCCGTAAAATTAAAAGCGATAAATTTCCAATGACATCCGACTTTAAAGTCGAATGAGATACTTCGCGAGCGACAAGAACAAAAAAAAAACGTCCAACAATATCTCACGCCGCATCCGGAGATGTGGATGCAATAGCAAATAGAATAAATGTCAGTCACCACAAAAAGAAAAACATGCACCCAAATCCGTGAGCATAACATGGAACGGGATATAGTTTTGTTGCAGATGTCGTAAAACAAACCGGAAGCGGCATCAGAAACAAAACAAATATTGAGTTTTAAACTTGCGGAAATTTGTAGTTGTCGTGGCAACATGAAAGAAAGTTATGACCCTTTGCAGTAAACCTTTTTTATGTGGTATTGTATACCTTACATGACATAGTAAAAGTTGTTACCCGCCAGGGCTGATGTATATCTCCCAATTCGTTACAACAGTCAACTCGGAAGGAATTGCACAATATTGTTTCGCCCAATTGTCTACATGCATATGAATGTGGAAATATTTGCCATGGTACATGTAAGTAATAACAGGGTGATCAGAAACAAAAGATTGCATAGAAGATTTTTATTATGCAGCTAAAGTGATGCTTTGGGTGTGGACAATTCCAGCGCCAAATGATCACACTAGGTGGTGGTTACAATCAAACCCCAAAAATTTAGACCGCTGTATAACTACACTTTTTTATGGGCGTGGCAAGTTTGAATTTTCTTATGCAGTAATGTGCGAGATAAATTTAAAAATCGAGTATAAACGTTGGAAGAGCAAATTCTTCACAGAAATTTTACAAGGATTATTTTCGTAGAATGTTCGAATGCTCTATTTCAAAGTTTAAGGGGTCCTTTTTATATTTTGTACAACAAATACCAAAAATGTACACTCAAATGAGCAGCTACGGATTCAGAATATTTTACGAAGTTATTCCTCATTAAATTTCACTGTAGGTCGTCACAGGCCAATATTCTCTATCTTTATTTTTAGACGCTATTTTTGTCCTTTTTTGAAACAAGGTCAAGAGAACTGCACCAATATGATCGGCGAAACATCCAAATGTTCTTCTAATTTATTGAGGATTACACTTCACTACAAGATTTCGCAGACGAGAATCCTTCATCTTGAAATTGCATATGTTCCTTTAGTCCTTTTTTAAAAATTTAAATCTTGAAATCTTAATATTTAAATCTGAAATGGTTTATTTTGAACACACTATGTTCTACAAATATATTAGCAGACAAATATGTATATACTGCTCAAGAAGTTTATCTTTATTGTTTATATGTCCTGTAGTCTCTTTTCAAAAAATATCATAAAATTCCAACAATATTGAAAAAACAAAATAGCCTAAAATCCTCGTAAAATTGTGGAGGTATTGATGTATTTATGAAAAAATTAAATTTTTTACAAACCAAATACAATATTAGCTAGATTGGTCATCAGTATATAAATCAAGTAAATTACATTGTGATTCCTCCACCAACATATTTCAGGATCAACTTCCTACTGTCGAACAGGCTCTAAGCATATTTGCGACAGATTTTTGAAAAAGGACTGAAGAAAGATTTGCAAATTCAAGATGAAGGATTCTGGTCTGCGAAATCCTCTAGTGAAATCATTTCCACTATAAACTAGTACAACATTTGAATATTTTGCCCTCCATATTGGTGCAGTTATTGGAACGAAGCTCCTTATCGCACGTTGCGGGATGGGGGCTAAATGAAAAAATGTTAAACAACTGTTTTTTAACTACTTTATTACAACCCATTATTATCGACTATATTGGGTACTTTTGGTTTGGTTTAAAGGGAAAATGTTCTACCAGTTTATAGTGGAAACTAGGTGGAGCCTGTGTATTACATATTGTAGCTGTGAACCCAATAAAAAGTAAAATTAGAAAGCCAAATTGCTAGACTGGCAAATCCATGAAATACAGCCCTGAGCATGGAATTACATTTGGCAGCACCCTTACTCGTACACTCGTACTTTTGGTTTGGTTTGTGTCTACACTAACATATCGGGGCATATTTTTTGTTTAATTTTCTTAAGTGCGTTTTCTTAAAAAAAGTAAATTTTCTCAAAAAAATAATACCTATTGATATACTTAAACAATCTACCTTTTCTTAAAAAAGTACCATATCTTAAAGAAAACAGCAATCAAAAAAAGGTAAATTCTCCTACAAAAAGTACGTTTTCTTAAAAAAAGTAATTTTTTTAAATAAGTACCTTTTCTGAAAAAAGTACATTATCTTACAACAAATTGCTTTTCATTAAAAAAACTAAATTTTCTTTAAAGAATACGTCTTTTGTAAAACAAAATAACTTGTCTTGAGATAAGTACCTAATATTAAAATTGTACAAAAAAAAACCCTTCTTTCAAAAATTCCTTTTCTTAAAGGAACCTTTTTTAACAACAAAATAATACCTTTTCTTTTCTTTTCTTGAGATAAGTAGCGTTTCTGAAAATTAGTAAACTTTCTTAAAAAAATAACCTTTACCTAAAGAGTGTCACTTCTTTAAAAATACCTGTTCTAAAAAAAGTGATTTTTTGTAAAAAAAATCTTACTCTTAGGCTTTTCCTTACAGATAGCACTTCTTTTCTTAAAAAAACATTAGCTTTTAATAAAAGAAGTTCCTGTCATTAAAGAAAGGACCTTTTCGGGGAAATATAATACATGTTCTTACAAGAGGGATAAAAAGTGCGTCTGCAAATAAAGATAGAGAATTTTGGTCTTTGGCGACCCATAATAAAATTTAATCAGGAATAGAGTCATAAAACACTCTGAATACCCAGCTGGTCAGTTTAGTGTAAATTTTTGATACTTTTTGTACAGAGGACCCTTTAAACTTTGAACTAAATCATTCAAATATTCTATGGAAATAATCCTTGTTAAATTTCACTGAAGATATATTATTCCAAGAATTCGCTTCTTTCAATATATATACTCGATTTGTAAATCTATTGCGGACAGTATCGTATAAGAAAATTCAAATTTATCACGCCCATGGAAAAAAAGTGCAAAAATGCGGCCAACATTTTTGGGGTTTGACTCACTAGTGTGATCATTTGGCGCAGGAATCGTCTACTCCCAAAATTGGTGTTGCACAGGGTTATTGAGTAGGGAGCCATTGTGAGTTAACAAAAAGTATACGACGAGTCTTTGCTGCAAGCATTTGTCAACTAATTAGATTTTTTCGCAACAACCGAATTATTGCGACAAAAGTTTGGAGATTCCACAATTTCAAGAAATTGTGACGTTGACATAGACTCTCTTCAAGCAATACAAGTCAATTTTGAACGTGCTATTCATGACATACGACTTGGTTTAGTGGAAAAAGTGCTCAAAAATTGGGTTCATCGAATTCGTTCCAACAAACGAAGACGTGGAAGCCATTTGAAAGACGTTTTAGTCAGAACTTAATTGTATAGATTGTACTTCATTCACATTATACAACCCACATTTGAATTTCCTTAACAATTAGTGTGTTTTTTTAAAGAAATCATATCACTCAAATTGGAAAACCCTTTATTTGAGTCTTTTCTGAAAGAGAAGTCGTGAGTAAATCTTCTCTTCAATTAGAAGTTTCACTTCGTCAAAATTTGGCTTGTGTGGCCTGTATCCAGTTAAACTATAGAGGGCTGCGATTTCTGTTCTTTGTTCCAAATGCTTATAATGTACCTTTTGGTCCAATTTATGTGATGAAATTATCGTCTTCAGTTTACTCATCGTGGAACTAACATATACCTTCTGGCACATGCTGGTTTGTATCCGTTGCATAGGATTTCGTACACCACATTTGACTTGTCATCCGTATCGATTCTCGATTTAGTCCTACTAAAAAGGTGATTTAGGGTAAACATAGACTTTGGAGTTAATGGTATTTCTCCCTGTCATAAATGTTCGAATGTTTGATTCTTTCACAGAGTCCCGGAACATATGTTATGTATTTGTACACGCTGCAACGATTGCAGAAGCCACGTACATGTTTGCAAGCAATGTTTTCGTGAATTAAAGATCTGCTGCCTTATTGACTGTCACGTTTTTGTTTTCAGCAGTTTTCAACAAACAAAGTCACATTTCGATTACAAATATATATACTACAAGCTATTAATCATTGTATCATGTTATATTTAAAAGCAAACACAATGTGTTTGGCCACAAGTATACTATATTTGCGACAAGCGACAAACATATAATAGTTGCATCCAAACAAAAAAAAGACAAAATTTTCATTGTGTATATCTGCATTCTATATATTTCTCCTTTGTAACTGAAAATATAACAACTTTACTTGAGTTTAAATGATAGTTTTTTTGGTTAGTATTTTGACTGTATTGTAAAGGATTTACCGTGTTCTGGAAAATTGCTCTTAGGCTAAAAAATATCAAATTTGGTTTGACGTTTCTTCAGTTAAAGAAGTGGCGGTGTATTTTCTACAAAATGTATATTAGTCAACATTATGCACCGATGAAAGAGCTACAGTTTTGTAAAAGGCTGTAATGATAAATATGATAAAGTTTAGAATATATTGAATTATATTCAGAAGTACAGCTTGGATCAACAGCTTAAATTTTCTTTGGCTTATAAAAAAAATTGTTATGATCAGGGCCAAAACCGAGTGGGGTTTTCCGATACCTCGCCAATATACTTTCATAATTTTTTTGGATTCCTTGAGGCGTTAAAAAAAACTGCTCATTTGTCGTACTGTATCATCTAGTCCAGAAATGTGGAATAATTTCCAAAAAATATATAGTTACATTTAAAATATTGCAATTTATTCTTCAGACAACATAAAAAAATAAAAACAAAATATTGTTAGTTATTGAATTTTAATTAAACTTTTTTTTTTATTATATAAAACTTATGTTTAAGTTTATGTGCACCTTTTGATATTTTTTTTAAGGTTTTGTTCTTTTTGGTTAATGTATGAGATATTCATACTACAAGCTTACAAGTCATGAACATTTTTCTAATCGAAAAATGGTTGGTTTGTGTTAGAAATAATAGACAATTCAGTTCAGCACACACTCACTGGCATGACTAGTTTCGAACTCCGTGAGAAGTTCATCATCAGATGCCTTACCACTGTGCCTGAATTGGTACCATCGGTTAGTCATCAATCGTAAATATGCAAACTCAATACTGCAATAACACATGTGCGAATTAGTATCAGTCTATCCCTAAGCAGCAACATCACTGAAAGGCCTATAATTTAATTCTTGTTTAAAATACGCATAAAACGCGTTAAAATATACGCTTATAAGCTACATTTAAAAATAAATCACATGAGGTGTCAGGGGACACCCGGTTGGAACGAAGTTCCTTCCGCTATATATTATGTACTACTTAGTTTCAACACGCCTAAGGCGCCTGTTGAAAAATACGAATATTTATATTGATCAGTAAGAAAAGAAAAGATTTAAAATGATGAACTTTTTTTCAGAAAGAGTTTTTTTTTTATAAAATGTGTTGTTAATTTTTTTAAGTATATTTTTAGGTCCTTTTTGTAAGAATATGTATTATAATTTCCCGAAAAGGTCCTTTTTAAAGAGGGGTGCTTCTTTTATTAAAAGCTAATGTTTTTAAAGAAAGGGTACTATTTTGAATCAGATTTACTTTCTGTAAGAAAAAGGCAAAGAGTACGAATTTGTTTTTCATAGTACTTTTTTTTAGAACAGGTACTTTTTAAAGTAGTGGTACTGTTTTTAGGAAAAGGTTATTTTTTTAAAAAAATTTATTTATTTAATTTTTTACTTATTTACTACTTATCTCAAGAAAACAAAAGAAAATGCACTATTTTATTTTTAAGAACAGGTCCTTTAAAAAAAAGGAATATTTGTAAGAAGAGGTATTTTTTTAAGAGAATATATTTTTTGCAGAAAAGGTTTTTTTAAGAAATGGGATTTTTTTTAAGAATTTTTTTAAGAAAAGGTACTTATTTAAAAAAAAAATATTTTGTTAAGAATAGGTACATTTTTCAGAAAATTTACTTTTTTAAGCAGAGGTATTTGTATAAGATAAAGTATTTTTAGAAGGAAATATACTTTGTTTATGAATATGAATAGGTTTTTGTTTAAAGACAGTTTACTTTTTGTAAGAAAAGGCACTTATTTAGGAAAATTTCCTTTTTTTAAACTTCTTTCACTTTGCCTTTTCTAAATTTACTTTTAATTGGGTTCAAAACTACAGTATATACTAAATATTGGTTACAGGCTCCACCTAGAAAACTTGCCATTAAACACGGAATTTTCCAACATATGTTAGTCTAGACACAAACCAAAGCAAAAGTACCCAATATAGTTGATAATACTGGGTTGTAGCATAATAGTGTTAATACAAATTGTTTAATTTTTTTTCATTTACCCCCTAGCCCCCATGTGCGATAAGGAACGTCGTTCCAAAATGCTAAAATGTTTTTTTTCCACATCCATGATGTGTCTCTAAGTAAAACTCTTGTTGGTTAGTGTATTTTGAAAATTTATCAATAACTTTATAGGCTATAATTCATTCAAAGAGAGCTAGCACATTTTCTGTATAGTGATCGGAAAATGCGAAATAAAAAGTTAAAATATTTCAAATATGCTTCGGTTTTTTTCTGAAAGACATTAAAATTAATTATCAAATGAGGCCAGAGCTACAATATAGTGAAATATTGTAAAGCAAAATTTCAAACTGTTTAGGATTTATTGAAGTCCAATCGAAAAATGAGGCCCGCCTTTCAGCTGAAATCGTTAGGCTCTAACAAAGAACGTTAATTTGTCGTTAAATTTGATTTAAATTTGCTTAATTTTTGTCGCGAAAACTTATCACAATCGCTGATATGTCGACAATAAAAAAAATTACACACGGCATGAAAATTGTAAGAAGAAAGCTTAACCAATAAATAGACTTTATAACTCAAATAATATTACGTGCTTGATGATAAAATTAAGAAATTGATAAGAAGATATTATTTGTATTTCTTTCAAATTCATATGGGGAACCGTTCCCTACAAACGCATCAATATTTTTGAGATATCGCCAGTTATATTGCATGGGGCATAAGTACAACTGCGGCTTTATTTTTATTCACATTATGGAAGATAGCCTTTATGGATGAAAACGTGGATTATCCTATCCGCAAACTTCTAAATGCCAAATAAAGATAATTTAGACACATCAGTAAAATATCATATAGAAAATAAAAACAAGATACACTAGGTTTTTTTAAGTTAATTATAAATTTTGGCTTTGAAAGAAGCTATGGAAATATATTAAACCCTATATTATAAAATTGTAGTAATAAGACAATCAAAGTTCCGCGTGGCCGGGCTTTGTACCTCCCACATCATTTCACGTCATGACAAATGTGCTAACATAATATAGAGCAACATAGTATGTACTCGTATCGTATTCCACATGTGCTTTCATTTGCATTTTTCCTCACCCCAAATTGTGTTGATGTAATAAAATCAAAAACTGTCCTGATTCTTTGAATTGAGATCTTTTTGCATTAAACCATTTTCAAACACATCCATATGTAAATGGAAGTGTAAACATTTCCCAATAAAATAAAATTTGTTTAATCTTCGGCCATACGTTACAAACAGCATTTGAATTGCTAAACATTTGGTGGCTTTTGTGCATTTGGTCCTATTGTGTGCTGGCCTTTTTCGGCTGGGACAGTGGCCAGGGATTTAATCCTCCGAACACCAGTGCACACATTGTGCTGTCATGAATGTGGTCTAAATCTTTTGTTGCTTATGTTCAATGTGTCAAACAAGCTCAAGCGTCGCCAATTTGGTTCCCTATATCAACTTTCATGAATGTTGCAAAAATATTTTTTTGCTGTTCCTTTTTTCAATAATAATATGTTACGCCCACCCACTAGTTTAATAATAATATCTGATAGAATTTTTAGTACGACGCAGAAATTAATTTTGTGTATCGTAGAGAAAATGCCGGACAGAAATGATGTGTGCATGCTGTAGCAATGATTCAAATTACGTGATATATAGCGGTTCACAGCATAAGAGCCAAATAATTTAAACCGACTTAATGGCAGTTCTTGAGGTTTAAGCCGCTATTGTGTCGAGTTCCGGTGTCAATATGAAACAGTTAAGAACAAATCTCGTTCTACACGGAAATAGTATTTGAAAGAAATAATTCACACAAGCGTGTATTTTAGGGGAACAGATGGAAGATGTTGAACACCTGAAACACTTGCAACATGATACATCTTTCAATTTCATGATTTGACAAGTCACATCGTCCTTAGCGAAAGTTCTGTGGCAAAAATAATAATTAGATAGACCTAAAATATAAACCATGTAAATTAATTATCTATTGGAGCCCTAGGGATTGACGAGTATGGCTTTGCTTTCTCAATGTTTCGTAATGTCCTTATGGTTGTCAGTTTTGAATGTTAATATATGAGAAATTTATACCTCAAGCTTTCTAAGTCTGCACCGGAATTCTGTAACTTTTTAACGACAAAAATCGGTAGTTAAATTGTCAACATGCAAAAATTTTGTTATCGATAAAAGGTTACAGAAATCAGGTGCTGGTACATTTTTTAAAATGGTTCGATATTCGAATAATATATTATTCAGAGGCCTAATTCGATATCCTTTTTAAAAGGCTTTTCAGACTCAATAAAAAAAAAGTAGAAAAAAGTCAAATCGCCGAGATACAGAGCTTTCGGAAAAAAATGGAAGAAAAAATTCACATAACCTCAATTTGCTCAGCCAGATGGCTGGCAACTTACTTATGTTACCTCTTACCTTTCCAAAATGACCAAAACGAAGCCCAGAGGTCGTACCGTTCCAAAGTTCGGTACGTTTCAGTTTCAGAATCAATAAAAAAAGTAGAAAAAAGTCAAATCGCCGAGATACAGAGCTTTCGGAAAAAAATGGAAGAAAAAATTCACATAACCTCAATTTGCTCAGCCAGATGGCAGGTAACTTATGTTACCTCTTACCTTTCCATAATGACGAAAACGAAGCCCAGAGGTCGTACCGTTCCAAAGTTATGACCTTTTTACTGAAATGCAAAAATGTTTGTTTTTGTTTTTGGAAGCGACGTTTAAGATTTTACGTTTAAGATTTTATTTTATTGAAATTTTTGGCTGAAGAATCAAACACATAAGGAAAAAAAACATTTGATGTTAAAGGAAGTTTTCAATGTGGTTCCCACTGTATCTCGGCGATTTGACATTTTTCTACTTCTGAAAGGCCTCTTAAAGACCTTTCCAACAAGCCCAAATCCGACCACTGGCTCAGAAGTTAGCAACTTTACCCTACTACCCTCCGACCAACAATCCGAAAATTTTGAACCAGCTGCCATTTCGCACCCTTGTATTTTCGGACATAGTCCTAGTGGACTTTTCTTCATGGAATGAGCCAAGGAATACGCTGGAGAAATTTGTCCGGAACTTCCTGAATCACCCTGTATATATTTTTCAACAAAAAAACCCTTAGAAACCACCAAAAATTATTTATTTTTTCGATTGGACTCTCCGTTTTCGAGATATAGACATTCTTTCTAATTTTTCCATATTTTCGATTAATCAAAAATATTTTCGATCAATCGCCGTGTGTAATGTATAAAGGCCGCCGACCCATTCCCCATGCGTAATGGGAAATCGTGATGGGTAATTCGTCGTGCGTAACTATTAATTATATTTACCAATATATAACTACCCATTATTTTCCCTACACCCTGTTATTAAACGGTGGTAAATAAGAACTCTGGTACCATGTTCTCTTTTCGTCTTTCATTCTCGCAGGGTTATACCGAGTTATTTTGAGGTTAGTCGATCTATAACACAAACCCAGTAGGACCAGTTTACTTTCCCCACACCCTGTTATTAAACGGTGGTAAATAAGAACTCTGGTACCATGTTCTCGGTCTATAGTCGGTCTATACACAAACCCAGTAGGACCAGTCGATCTATGCACAAACCCAGTAGGACCAGTTTACATTCGTAGAGTATAGAAAGTAGGCAGGGGTACTGTGATCTTCGCTATACCTCTCGAGTATACGTTTGTTAAGGAGTGCCCACTTGTGTGGGTACAAACAATATAGCATACAAAGTATATGGAAATGTTTACAAATAATCTTCGTATTTTGTCTTCGTATCTGCTGTACAACCTTTACCTACATTGTTTATTGTAATGTTTGCAATTTCAATAAAATTTTGATGAAAATATATGGCAGAATGGAACTTACATTCGAATTAAATTGTCCTCAATGCTGAAGATAAATTATAAAGAACTGGCAATAACCTCCATACCACTGTACATACCATATATGTACATATTCCGAGGAGTATAGAACCACCCAAATTAATAAAAAAAATATAAGTTTAGGATTTCTTAATACTTTTTAATATTTGTATACGTTAATATTTATATTTAATCAACATATTTTTATAAAACACGTGCGCATGCTTACACGTAACGAACACTACTAACGATTTATTACGAATAAGCACATTATCACTCTTCACGTTTGTAATAAACAATGTTTGCTAACAAATCAAAATGTTCATGAAATCGAATAAAAATGTTAAGCATTGACTTTTTCTGTAAACAAAGTATGTAAAGATGTATGCAGTTGAATTAGAACGAGCACAAATTTGACATCTTCGTAATTGCATATGCTGCACTCTATATACAAAGTATGCGAAGATGTGTGGATTTGTCTCTTTTGTCTCATACACAATCTCTGTATACTTTCCGAAGTTTTCGGGAAAAGTTCTATGGAGCAGTTACATTTTGAGTGGGATAACTTTTCGAATAACTAGTTTTCGTCAAAAACTGTATATTTTTATTGGATTTTCTATTTATTAGTTTTAATTTTTTTTTCTTCTTCTTTTTATCTGCATTTGTTTTGTCAACATGTATTTTAGCATGTGGTTTTATTTCAACAACAGCCATTTAATTTTTGTTCGGTTCCATTTCACAGCCAAATTCAACTCAAATGTGTACCAACAATACAAGTAATCGATAAATGGACAAAAATAAAATATAAGTACATATGAATTTGAATGTAAAGCCAAAGATATGTAAAAAAAATAAGTCAGCTTGTTTAGCGCTACCACCTGCTGTTTGTGTTGTATTTTTATGCAACAACAACAAACTTTTTTTGGAGATGGTACGGAGTTTCTGCAACTGTTTTCTTGTGTGTTTTTCTTGCGATATTTAAACACTTGTTTAGTGATGAATTCTCAATTCAAATGAGATTTCGTTTGCATTGTGTTTGAAGAATTAGTCAATAGCGTCATTCCAAACTACTGCGGATGAAAATCTGTTGCTAGATCTGAAATAGCTATTAGAGACAAGAATTTTAGTTCATTCAAATGAGCGCTCTTTTTAATTCGGCTCAACAGAATGAACTAGTTCTTTCAGTTAGTTTACTAGTGCATTGTATCATTTCAGTTCATATAAACTAGAAGCTAAAGATCATATTTCAGTTCAACTTGGTGATTTAGTTCAATCAGAGTGAATAATCGCAAAGAGGTCTCCATTCGGCAGATTTCGAATGTGTTATCGATAAATATTGTGATGACTTTCTTCACTAAATACTTGATATATGCCTACGCGGAGGTTACAATTTAGATCGATTTAGCAATCAGCTTATTCCGCTACAGAAATACATGAGCTACTGCAACGATTTTATATTTTGAATCAAAAGTGGTTATCTACACTGTAGTTAATGTGTAGAGCACATATGTGACAACATTAGGCAGTTAGACAAAGAGAGTATTAAAAATGACAGAGAGGACTGCACAACTGAAATACAGGACACTGTGGAAGCAAGTGAGCTACTAAAACAAAAGAGAGGCACAATTTGAACTAGTTCAAGTAGTTTACAAGAGTGAATCGTTCTATTGAACTAGTTCGTTCGTGAAGTACACAACTCTAATAGCGATAAGGTTTGCCAGGAATCATTGGGTTTGCATTTAACAGAAATATAAAATGTCTCGAGCTTGAATATTTAAACAAATAATACGATAAAAACACCGAAAAAATACAAATATTTGAGGTGTCTGGAGACCTTCGGTTGGAATGAAGTTCCTTTCGCTATATAATATGTAATATCGGGGTTTTCAATAAGAGCGCTACAAAAGTTTTTTTAAATAAAACAAATCCGATTTTAGATACCAATGAAATTCTTTATTCCTGTGAAAGTACGTTCGATGCCATTATGTATGGAACTCGATTTCTTTTGCATGGCCACCACGGGCACGCTTGCAGAAGTCCAGACGCTGAACCCAATTTTCGACAGTTTTAAAGCATAAATCGGCCGATACTGCTGCAATTTCACGTTCGATATTCGTACGAAGTTCATCAATCGTCGCTGGCTTGTTGGCATAGACCATAGACTTGACGTAGCCCCACAGGAAATAATCTAACGGCGTCAAATCGCACGACCGAGGCGGCCAATCGACTGGGCCATTTCGTGAGATGACACGTTCACCAAACTTGGTTTCCAATAAACTTGTTGTGGCATTCGCAGCGTGGCTTGTGGCGCCGTCCTTTTGGAACCACATGTCCTCCAAGGCCATATTATCCAATTGAGGCCAAAAACCTTCGGTTATCAGTGAACGGTAGCGATTCGCATTCACAGTAATGTGCCGGTCTTGATCATCACGGAAGAAGTACGGCCCAATGACGCCGCCGGCCCATAAACCACACCAAACAGTAATTTTTTCGGGATGCAATGATGCCTCATGGATTACTTGTGGATTGCTGTCTGACCAATAACGCATATTTTGCTTATTGACGAAGCCATTCAGCCAGAAGTGAAATTCAGAAATTGGACGTAGCGCTCTTAAAGTTGAGGCCACTGACTCCAAATTTCGGTAGTAAATTTTGTTGTTGGCTCGTATATCTTTCCATGATGAAATGGCAAACCTTTCTGAAGAGAAATGTCAAAAGAGCGGGAAAAAATATGGCATCGTTTGCTGTCCCTATCGATTTACTTTTGTAGCGTCTCTGTTGAAAAACCCTTAGTTAGCTGAAACAGGCCTAAGGCGCCCGCTGAAAGATACGATAATTTAAATGGATCGTTAGGAAAATATACTTTTTGTAAATTGATAAACTTTTTTAAGAAATTTTTGTTTTACAGAATGTATGTTTTTAAAGTATATTTTTAGGTCCTTTTTCTAAAAATATGTATTACATATTCACGAAAACTTCCTTTATTAAAGAGAGGTTCTTCTTTTATTAAAAAACAAAGTTTTTTCTAAGAAAAGGTACTATTTTTAAGAGGAAGTACTTTCTGTAAGAAAAAGACAAGAATATGATTTTTTTTACAAAGAAGTAAATTTTTTTTGAGAACAGGTACTTTTTAGAGAAGTGGTATTCTTTTTAGGAAAAGGTTATTTTTTAAGGAAATGTTCTTATTTTCAGAAAGGTTACTTATCTAATGAAAAGAAAAGGTATTATTTTATTTTTAAGAAAAGGTACTTTTAAGAAAAGGGTTTTTTCTACGATATGACGTTTTTTAAGAGAAGGTATTTTTTTTTTGAAGAAAAGGGGTTTTTTAAGAAATGGAACTTTTTTAGAATTGGTACTTGTTTTAAGAATAGGTAACTTTTTAAGACGAGGTACTATCTCAAGAAAAGTAATTTTATTTCACAATAAATGTACTCTTTAAAGAAAAGTTAGACTTTTAAGAAAAGGCAATTTGTTGTAAGAAAATTTACTTTTTTAAGAAAACATATTTATTAAAAAAAAAAAAGCTTTTTTTAAGAAAAGGTACGTTCTGAAAGAAAATTAGTTTTTTTTAAGCAAGCGTACTTCTTTAAGTTAATGTATTTTTTTAAGAAAATGTACTTTGTTTAAGAATGTGAATAGGTATTTCTTTTGGGAAAATTTTCCTTTTTTTTAAAAAAACCCACTTATTTAAGAAAATTTTAGCTTTTGAAACTTCTTTCTAAATTTACTTTTTATTCGGTTGAAAACTACAATATATACTAAATATTAGTTACAGGAAATAAACAATAAATTTCCCAACACATATTAGTGTAGACACAAACTAAAGCAAAAGTACCCAATATAGCTGGTAATCCTGGGTAGTAGCATAATAGTGTTAAAAAAAAGTTGTTTAATTTTTTTCTTCTAGCCTCCATCCCGCACCGTGCGATAGGAAATCATCCCTATGTTGCGTTTTGTTTATGTATTTTTTAATTGTTTCTATTAACTGATACTTATTTCCAGTGATGGACTTAAAATTATCGAAACAAAGTAAGATAGGGACAATTTTCAAAGATGTTGAGCTCCCAAAGTCTCAAAATTTGTAAAGGGAATTGTTAACATCTTTGACGAATAGGTTTAATACATAGGAGGTGGCCTAGTTTGAAAAAGCTATAAGTTGTATTAAAATTCGGACTTTTCTCCGATTCCTAAAAACAAACGCTTCAGATGCGAACGTCATCACAAAATCTGGTGTTTTCTGTTAACTCCTCCGCAATGTTTAATCCTCAGCTTATTCGAAATACTGGCGGCACACCAAGCAAAGTAATACATGTTTAATGCAGGCTATATTGGAAATTTAAGATAATAGTTAGTAGTCTAAAACAATATGTTGTTTTTATGTGTTTTTGCCAGGACGATTGCCCCTCTAACCAATAACACAACCATCTAAACCTTAAAAATGGCATAATGTCCATTTACACTTTGTTAAAAATATCGATGCACAAACAAACAACTAATACATCCAAACACATTCATATCTAAACAAATAACTTGAATATTTTTATAGTTCAATAAACCAACACACACACACACACACATAATTACAACCAAAAATCCTTGAATACAACATGGACATATGCAGTAGCTGGCAGTCGCAATAGTACGAACAGGCATTTGTCGGTTGGCACTTGGAAGTAAATGCTGAATGGATTTTGAGCTCTTTCTGTTTGACCGCAGCACCCGGCATCAGCTGGTGTCAAAATCAAAAGTGGTTATTTTAATGGAACATTAGCCAAAATATAAACATGGCCACACTGCCAACATAAACACAGACATCCAAAGAGTAGTTGTCCATGTTCTATCCTTTTTTTCTTTGTGTTTTGCTTTTTTGTTTTTTGTAATGTCAGTACTGCAATTGCCATTTCTGGTTAAAGGCACTCGCAGTAAAACATATTGAAATATGTTCATAGTTAGACATTCAAAAATTACTTTAAAAGGCATTTTATAATATAAAAATCTTTTAAAACTGTTCACCAGCCCACAAGAGACATGAAAGCATATAATGTTTTCAGTCAAAAGTTTATTCTCTTTCATATACAGAAGTATAAGTATAAAATAGTAACTTTAATGCTAGCTAACATTCAGGTTCCAGAATGGGAGTAGCAAATACGCCCATAGTTGAGATGGGTTGCTGTTTATATTTCTGGCTTATTCATGACAAAAACAAATACTGTTGATCGAAATTGGCTTTATTGTTTTTCTAAATATTCTCCATGAATATCAATACAGTTTTGCATGCGGTTGACCCAATTTTTGAAGCACTTTTGTCACCCCGAATGAGGTAACTACTACAAACATGCATTTTTAAGGCATCAACAGCGTCTTCAGGCGTCATAAAATATCGACTATACAATTTGTTTTTAATGTGAGAGAATACAAATAATACATCAGGTGCCAAATCAGGGTTGTCAGGCCGATGACACATCAATCAAATATTTTTACTGGTCAATTAGTTCGGTTTCTTGCCAATTGTTTTTACAATTTTTCACCCGAGAGGCCTATAAGCCGCATATACATATGACTAAAACAAAGATAACATAATAAGCTAATTTGTAAAATATTTGCATCACTATATAATTTTATATAAAAAATTGTATTTAAGTTACTTCTAAATAAACGTTGCAATTATTAAATGTAAATCAACAAAAATTTACAACTTGTGCCGCTCTTCGTCATCCCAGCGCTTGAAACACCAGTTCTTTTTTGTTGTTTGAATGAAAATATAACGTGTTTGTAGCTTGTCTCAAATATAGTGTGATTATGCCCAAATACTTTGTGTTTGCTACTTAATATTAAATATTGGATGTTTAAATGTAACAATATGTGTTTTTGTGACCCAAATGCGGCGTTGTTTGGTGAAAACTGACAACAAAGAAACCAAAAAGCAGTAGATCTATTCATGAAAGCTATGCTTGCAAACATATACATGGGTTCTGCAATATGTTGCTGGTGCCTTTTTTCAGCGTGTGTTATTCTCTTCAATTTTTCCTTGGCTGCACGATCCAGTCTTGTCGTCGCTCAAGACACCATCGTAGTTGTATTCTAACACTACAATTGTTGCAATGGTGCCAAATCGCAAGATTTCGGCGACCGGTTCAGCTCCATATTTCGTAGATAATTCGTTCCGGGAACTTCATTCGCAATACGGTCATTGTTTCATGCGCTGTGTTGCAAGTGCACCGTCTCTTTGACACCACATGTTGTCCAAATCAACGTCGTCTAATGCACGCCAAAAAACATGTTGCTATCATGTCACGATAATGTTCGCCGTTCACAGTAACAGCTGTACCGGCATAATTTTCAGAGAAGTGGCGTCCAATGATTCTGCCAGCCAAAAACATGTGGTTTTTCAGTACTCCAAATTCCGCAGGGTGTATCCATGACACAGTTGATCGACTATGAAGTAGGAAATGTAGATAGGTGTGTAGGTAGATAATCAACGAGAAGCAAACCATGCACCAAATTAAATTTAAAAAGTTTTTGATTGATGCGAATAAATTGATTAATACAGCTAAATTATGCTTTATGTTGGTTGCATCGAACGACAATACGCATTCCCTTTTAACGGGTTTTTCAATAAGAGCGCTACAAAATACAATTTTAAATAAAACAAAACCGGTTTTAGATACCAATGAAATTCTTTATTCCTGTGAAAGTACGTTCGATGCCATTATGTATGGAACTCGATTTCTTTTGCATGGCCACCACCGGCACGCTTGCAGAAGTCCAGACGCTGAACCCAATTTTCGACGGTTTTCAAGCATAAATCGGCCGATACTGCTGCAATTTCACGTTCAATATTCGTACGAAGTTCATCAATCGTCGCTGGCTTGTTGGCACAGACCATAGACTTGATGTAGGCCCACAGGAAATAATCTAACGGCGACAAATCGCACGACCGAGGCGGCCAATCGATTGGGCCATTTCGTGAGATAACACGTTCTCCAAACTTGGTTTCCAATTAATTGATTGTGGCATTCGCTGTGTGGCTTGCGGCGCCGTACTGTTGAAACCACATGTCCTCCAAGTCCATATTATCCAATATTCGGTTATCATTGAACGGTAGCGATTCGCATTCACAGTAATGTGCCGGTCTTGATCATCACGGAAGAAGTACGGCCCAATGACGCCGCCGGCCCATAAACCGCACCAACCCGTAATTTTTTCGGGATGCAATGATGACTCGTAGATTACGTGTGGATTGCTGTCTGACCAATAACGCATATTTTGCTTATTGACGAAGCCATTCAGCCAGAAATGAGCCTCATCGCTGAAGATGATGTTCCGATGAAAATCCGAATCATTTTCAAGTTGTTGCTCAGCCCAATTCACGAACATACGACGCTTATGGTGGTCAAGCGGCTTCAGTTCTTGCGTCAATTTGATCTTGTAAGGATATAGGCCAAGAACTTTTCGCAAAATTCGCCACAACGACGTCACACAGATGCCCAACGCTTGAGAACGACGTGTGAGAGACACATTTGGGCTTTCTTGAACTGAAGCCTCAGCGGCAGCAATATTCTCGAAACTACGGGCACTTCTTTGTCTCACTGGCACGGGAACATTTTGTACTGTGCCTGTAGATCCAAATTTTTCCACTAGACGCTCAATTGTTGATCTGGTAGGACGATTATGACAACCATAAATTGGACGCAGCGCTCTTAAACTTGAGGCCACTGACTTTCCATCTTTCCATGATGAAATGGCAAACCTTACTGAAGAGAAATGTCAAAAGAGCGGGAAAAAATATGGCGTCGTTTGCTGTCCCTATCGATTTACTTTTGTAGCGACTCTGTTGAAAACCCCTTTACTTCTGTACGTATTATGTCCAGCCAAGGAGAAACATACAACAGCAACTCGAACTCGGTTAAATGAACTTCAACCTCGCCATCACGCTAGGCGCGAAAACCACTCCTTACAAAACGACCATTTTCATAAAAGGTTTGCATCACTTTTACACGTTGTTCAACTGAGTTTTACCTAAGGCTGTAGTACCAATTGTCTGGAAAAAAAACTAAAAAATATCATTAACATATCACAATTAACCCCTGTCAACGGTTTGCATAACAGTTGAATCACCCTGTTTAGAAAGAAATTCCTTGCAGTATCGATAAAATCATAACAATTTAATCACAACTACGAAACGTTTTCCAATCAGTGTTGTAATAGTCTTCAAGTTAAATTAACAAAAATATTGTCACTAAAGCCAATCGAAGATGTCCGCGCAAATAGGTTTTAATTAATAGTTTTGTAGTTTTTTATATTCGCAGAATAATAAAAACACCCCTGTGAAATATGTATGTCAAATACACTCAACTAAAATTATAATTTCATGAGTTAAAATTCAGCGAAACAAGTTGTAAAACATAAATAAACAAAATTAAGTCTGTTAAATATTACATTGTTAATTTTTGCTTAATTGCTTCAACTCCACCACTTTGGTTTAAAAAATCATTTTGTGGTTTTCAAACAAAAAAATTAAAAATTAAAATAACAGTTGAGATTTTTGATTTGTTGATGAACATAATAATAATTACAGCAACATTGTTATGAAAATTAATAATAAACAATAAATTTAAAACTTTTGTTGACCGCAAAACAACACAGTGGTGGTTAACTAAGTCAAACAAACACAACCCTATTTAGAATGTCCTTCCAAAACTGCGGGTGGACGAGTTGGCAGCAACTTTTGTTCAGTTAGATTGTTACCAATCAAAGTATGTGTATTAAACATCTGTTGCGATGCCTTTGAAATATATATGTAGAACACAAGGGCACAGTTTCTTACTTTCTATAATCCTCACCACGAATATCTTGAAAATTTTAAATATTAATAGCGGGATTTTGTTCAAATGTTAACATTTTAATGAAACTAAAAATGTGTTGAAGAAGAATCCGGATACCGAATAATATTATGCAGGAATAAAACTGTATGCGCCAATTTCCGTCGAAGATGCTGGGGGTAGTGTGTGGGAATCTTGTGCACAAAAAGCGGATTCAATTCCCATAATGACCACCTCAAAATTATTTCGTCGAAGGAGCTTCAAGGCGACACTATCCCATATCCCTCCATGGGGTGTTGCGTGAGAAATTAATCATACAGTTAAAACAAAATTACGAGAACTGTCAGTAAATATTCCACGACACATTTTCATATCTGACATATTTGACGCAACAATCTTCACCTAATTCGGTTTCCTTTGCGTCTTATCTGTTTTTAAAACAAAACACTAGAACTTGTAGATCTCCGTTAAGTGACGACGAAAATATTTATTTCGAAATTGATGTAAAATTTCTAAATACATGCGAGTTGTTCCACTAAAGAATGTGTCTTCTGTGTACTGTCTGGCTCAAATTTCCGACAATTCTATAAAAAAAATGGATGTCTCTTCTGGACATTCGAGTACTTCGGCCAAATATTGTAGGCAGCCAGATGACAGCATTTATCTCCGAAGGACAATGACCTTAAAAATATCTATGGAATATTGATACACAATGCAAATTCGGGCGATGTTCAAGGCAAGCAATTGAGTCTGACACTGTAGTGTTCTTCTCTTTCTAGAGAAGGTCCGGCAGCTACTACAGCCCATATGAGTAACTTGTATTTTAGTAACGACCTTATGTACACACTGAAATATGACTGATCCAGCAACTTACTGCAGCAACCATGTATATGTTTGCAGGATTTGTTTTCATGAATTGAACATCCGAATTTTTGTTTTATTTTTTTTTGTTTGTCATGTTTGTGTTTTCAGGAGTTTTCAACAAACAAAGCCACACGTGGGTCACAAGAACATATATTATAACCTATTAATCACTGTGTCTCCAACATATAATATTGAATAGCAAACACAAAGTGTTTGGACACAAGTATACTATATTTGCGACAAGCTACACACACTTTATAATTTCATCGAAACAACAACAAAAAATACAGATTTTTCAGTATGTATACGATGTAGATATTTAGACGATCAAACGAAGTGAAGTATTTCTTGCACCGCTTTTTAAAGTCCGAACACTTGAATGCTTATCTGGACACTTCAAAACCATGGTTAGACCAAGAAACCACGGATTGGCCCATGAATTTTCATGCTAAGAACATCGAAATCACCTAATTTTTCTAAATCTACATTCTACACAGCAATTCATGGCAGTGTCAAATCTATAGAGCATTTGTGTGTCAACAGACAACAGACGGTGTTATCCGCCCTAAAGTTTACTCGACTCATTTGACCCCACTCAGATGTCAGCCCCCATTGCTGGTTCAGTGATGTGTTCATCATGTGCCTCTTACACCGGACGTCGTTAAGGCTTGGTCGTCGATCGAATGAGTAGAAGGGGCATTGATTACTGTCATCAGTAAAAAAGTGTTTAGGATTATTACGATCGGTAAAGGAGGAGGGAAGATCGAGTAGTGTGACACTCCTGCTTTTAAAATATGCTTCATTGAAGAACCATAGGGGTTGGATAATGACCTGGTTGGGACATGTTTCGACACGACGGATGCGGACAGTCTTCTGTCTCGTTGGTTCTTTGGACCAACGGACCTTCTGGCCCTCAGTAATGGGGGCTATCTAGGAGCGGACGGGGCTTTGTTGTTTTACCACAGGGGATTCGGTACATTGGGTATCGATGATCCTATGTATAATACTACTCAGTAGTATTTCTTCTAACCGAGGTGGAGACTGGAAATTTTTCGGAATTTCTGGTCTATTGATTTATGCGATCCGGCTTGCTGGATTTCTTGTTTTTATTTAGTTTTTATGTTGTTATTTGTTTTTTAAGTTTCTTTTATTTTTAGGTCAAGACGACAAACAAGGCGTTCCCGGTTTGCATCGATTTTTCGGGATAATATTATTTTCTTTTCAGCGTATATAATATATTATTAAGATTTGATGTATGTATGTAGTGATTTTTTAATGAGGATGGAAGGTTCTGAAGGGCACCCTATGGGTGTGAGGGAATTAGATATAGGTAATATTAAGATGTATTTATTGTGTACCAGTAGTAAGTATTTAGAATTGTATTACAATAAAAACCAGTTGAAAAAAAAACCATAGGGGTAATAGAACATATATTCCATTTTCAATTGTTATTCAGAATATACGAGTATTAATTGAAATCCGAAATTTCCAAATGAAATTCAGAAAATACCAATTGAAATTTAGAATTTCTGTCTGAAAATCAGAAGATAACAATTGAAATTAAGGGAAAATTACTTGAAATTCAATAAACGCAAATTGAAATTCAGGAAATAGCAATTGAATTTCAGAAACAAATCATTTAAAATTCGGAAAATATCAATTAGAATTTGGAAAACGTCAATTGAACTTCAAAAAATATCAATTGAAACTCAGAAAATTTGTAATTGTAGTTCCATCTCGTTATATACATTTGCCTGAATTTCTATTGGTATTTTCTGACTATCAGTATATATTTTCTGAATTGCAATTGATATTTTATGAATTTTAATTAATGTTTCAGAATTTTAATTCACCATTTCTGAATTTCAATTGATGTTCCACAAATAGTTTCCACAAATATTTTCTGATTTTCAGAGGGAAATTCAGAATTTAATTTGATATTTTCAGAATTCGAATTAGAAACTCTTTAACTAAATTAGTCTTTTCTGAATTTCAAATAATATTTTCTGAATTACAATTGAAATAGGTGTACACTTCGGAATTACGGAACGATCAAATAAAGTTCAGAATTTATAATTGAAATTCAGAGACTACCAATTAAGATTTAAAATTTCAATTTGAGATTCTGAAATTATTGATTTTAGTAACCGCATTTATTTTCATACCTGTCATCGTTATTGAGATATTACATATATCCTAAGTTTCCTTTACAAAGTAACCATTTCTAATACTAAACATCTGCGTGAATACATTCGGACAGTGAATGGACAGCCGCATTCATGAATATTTCTTGTTCCTCAGTGTGCAATAATATCATTGAATACATGTGAATGAATACAGCCACTGAAGTTGTGTTGTACTTCGTTGTGCTTCGTCTGCCGAAGATTGTTTTAATTCATCCCATAATACAATCACACTCGAACTCACAATATTAAATACCAGGGAGAAGAAAAGGACAAGATCTACTAGAAATGAGGTCAATGTGTGAGTGAGAGAGCACAACGAAGTACAACTCCACTTCAGTGGATGCATTCATAAACACAAGAAGAATTCATGAAAGCAGCTGCCCATTTATTGTACGAATGATCATCATTTTCTAATGAAGTCCTCATTTCGTGCAATTTCTACATCTATAATTTAAAAATTAAACATACATCTATAATTCTATAATTAAATTTTTTTAAAATAAAAATTTAAAAGAAAAACCGGTTTCGGTTTGTTCGAAAATCAATTTTTCAAGAATCCAGGTTTCGGTTTTTAATTCTGGGAAAAACCGGTGTAACCGGGGTTTTTCGGTATTTTTTTTTTGCTTTAAATTAAATTACACATGTAGCACTTACAATACATTTGTTTTGCGATCATTTCATATACTTATTAGTGCTTAAAACTCAAAATTTCAAATATCTATTTAAATATGACAATTACGTTTTAATTTTAAATAAAACAATTATGTTATATTCCAATTTAAAATTTAAATTATAAATAAACATCTTTATTCACATTTGTGTAATATAAAATTAAAAAGTTTTGTTCAAATTTACATTAAACTGTTTTAAATTCGAAAATCATATTCAAATTTGAAGGAGATTTTCCTGTATTAAAATCTTATTAAGTTTAAAATATTTATTTATAAAATAATATTAATTTTTAAATTTAAAAAAAAAAGTGTTTGGAAACTTCAATTAATTCTTAAATAATTTGTAGTTGTTTCTTATTCGTCATAAAATAATTTGAAATTTGATTAAACAAATTTTTTGGAAATGTCATTTAGAACTTTTTGGAATATAAAATCATATTTGAGAATAAGAATGAAGTTTCTTAATTCGAAAATTTCATTAATATTCGAATATCGTATAATTTATTACATATTAATTTTTTTTAAGGATATGAAAACAATTTAAGTAAAAACCGGTTAACCGACTGCAAATATCCGGTTTCCGGTTTGTTTGAAAATTACGTTATTTAAAAATCCGGCACACGGTTAAGAATAAAGAAATCGGTTAACCGATAACACCGGTTTTTCGGTTTCGGGTTTAGACACTCTAAGGCCGACCCGGTGTTTATTTCATGTTTATTTCCAACTCCTTTTTGTAGGTAGATAGTGTTTTACGCATTTACTTATAAATAAGAATTAATATTCAAATTGTTTTCGTTTTTTGTTTATATTTAATTAACTTATTTGTCAAAGAATATAATATTTATTTGGTTTTATGCTATACACTTTATTCGTTTTATGGAGGCTTTTCTGTTAAAGCAAAGATATATGTACAATTTCTTCGATTATCTCGCATAATTCGAATTACTAGAATAATATTGTATGATTCGCATGCACCCTTGCCAGTCATTGTATATCGAACAAAACTCTGTTCAACTACGTACACATACACTATCATACCGAAGGAAGCATATTCAGCGCTTAGCGAGTGGTGCCAAGTGAACATCTTGATTTGAATGAATGGTATCGTGCACTACCTTATTGCTTCTCACTGAAAGTAAGGTGAATGAATATGAGCCGTTTCTTTTTCTGAGTGTCCGATTGCCTTTTCTGCATTCATGCAGATGTTTGCTTAATGCTGATTACGATGTGGCTGTTTTGCATTCTTATGATTCATTTTTAGTTGCGTTTTCTCGCAGATCTTCCGAGGAAATTTCACTCGTAGTTGTTGCTAATTGTAGGACAACTTTTTTTCTGTCAACATACTTTTTAATGGTGACCGGTCATAACGCCCAACGGTCATAAGGCCCAAATTTTTTTATGGGCCTTATGACTGTTCCGAGGGCGGGCATAACACCCAAATTGGTGCTGGACCTTATGACCGCTCCGAGGGTGGTCATAACGCCCAACAGATGAAAAGACACAAAGCCCAAAGTTCTTGGACTTCTCCTACAGCACTTGTTATATGGGCCTTGTACAAACGGTCATAACGCCCAAATTTTTTTAGGGGCCTTATGACCGCATTTCGGATGGCCGTATGGCCCAAAACCAAATGGCCCAAAACCAAAATATTTTGGGCCTTATGACCGTTGGGCGTTATGACCGGTCACCCTTTTCAATATTTAGCCTTTTTGTTAGTTTTTTTATTAATACTCAAATCTAGAATCAATCTGTAATCTATTTTAATTTTTGATGTGTTAACCTCTATAGGCACGGGTAGGGCAATCTATCAAAGTGAACACATGCAAACAACACACAGGGCTAGCATCACATACGTGGTTGTTGTACACTAATAGTCTCTGCCTGAAAATAACGGGTTTGTCAATAAGAGCGCTACAAAAGTTTTTTTAAATAAAACAAATCCGGTTTTAGATACCAATGAAATTCTTTATTCCTGTGAAAGTACGTTCGATACCATTATGTATGGAACTCTACTCCTTTTGCATGGCCACCAAGGGCACGCTTGCAGAAGTCCAGACGCTGAACTCAATTTTCGACGGTTTTCAAGCATAAATCGGCCGATACTGCTGCAATTTCACGTTCGATATTCGTACGAAGTTCATCAATCGTCGCTGGCTTGTTGGCCTAGACCATAGACTTGACGTAGCCCCACAGGAAATAATCTAACGGCGTCAAATCGCACGATCGAAGCGTCCAATCGACTGGGCCATTTCGTGAGATAAAACGTTCACCAAACTTGGTTTCCAATAAATTTATTGTGACATTTTTTCGGGATGGAATGATGTGGCCGTCGGTGGTGCAATGGGTAGTGTGCGCGTCTCTTGTACGTGAGATCCTGGTTTCGATCCCTGCTCCGACCACCTTAAAATTTCTTTCGTCGGCGTTCACCTCGCATAGTGACGGCGACACTATCGAGTATTTAGCCATGAAAATGCTTTTCAAAAATACCGTTCGGAACCGGTGTAAAACTGTAGGTCCCAATCAGTGAGTATAAACTAGAAAGCGCAGAGCTCACTGGTTGTGAGAAGCTCTCCCAGATTCCTTCATAGGATGTAATGGGAAACCATTTATTTTATTATTTAATGATGACTCATGGATTACGTGTGGATTGCTGTCTGATCAATAACCCATATTTTGCTTATTGACGGAGCCATTCAGCCAGAAATGAGCCTCATCATAAATTGGACGTAGCGCTCGTAAAGTTGAGGCCACTGGCTCCAAATGTTGGTAGTAAATTTTAATAATTTCGACTCGTTGTTGGCTCGTATATCTTTCCATGATGAAATGGCAAACCTTACTGAAGAGAAATGTCAGAAGAGCGGGAAAAATATGGCGTCGTTTGCTGTCCCTATCGATTTACTTTTTTAGCGTCTCTGTTGAAAAACCCTTTAATTATGATGGTATTGATCTAGCGGCAGCAAACAGACAAGCAGGTCTTCGTCGCCTAAGAGTATTGAATAGAATACGTAACTCATGGAACGAATTGTATGACTCAAAAGCACTGGCGACATCTGGCGAATGATTCAAAACATATTACCCTCTTTTTGTCATAACTTGGTACATTCATAATTTTCATGTGAAACATTGATGCCTTTTGAAACATTTATGCTTTTTGTATTGTTTTATGTAATAACATTGTCGAAATGTTGCATTTATATTGAAATATTATATAAAGAGGATAAGACTCATTTATGCTCTTTTACTCAGACTCTCTACATGAGAGCAGAAAAAGAGTGCAACAAGTTCTCTATACTATTCAATATTCAATTCGTTTATGCTCTTTAACTCAGACGCTTTACATGAGACGGGAAACAGAGTGCAATAAATTCTCTATACTATTTATGGTACAAATATAATGATAGATGCAATACGACAACAAATACATCAAGCCAAAAAACAACTGGCATTTTGTGTTTGCTTAGTGCCTGTATTGTGTCAACTCAGCTGATTGAAAAATAATGAAAATGTATACAAAATTGGAAAAAGTATCATTTACAAAATGCATGTGTTTTATGTGATATTTTGACTATGAACTATGACTATTAAAACGTTTCTAAGTGATTTTTACGGGGAAAGCATTTCAAAAACAGCAATTGTAGGCGAACGGTGGTTGTATACAAACAAAAGTAAACAATCTTTGACGTAAGAGAAAAACTCTCTCAAAAAAAAAGCTCAAATCAGCTGGGATAGTGTGACTACAATTTGTTTGTACCATGATATTATTTAATATTTTTTATCGTCGCTCTGTTTATGACAAAACAAAAACAATTATTTCAGTGAGCAAAATATTTCATTATTTATTTTATCAATATTAAATTTAATGTTAAAGTAGATATAAGAAAAAAGAAAGTGTAATAGCAAAAAAGCCTTCAGCACAAAAGCTATTCTTTTTTTATTTTCCAATGTAATGTGTTAACACATCGCCTATGAGTTCGAACATTCATTGATTTCTTAAGTGATCTATCTATGAGCTGTAACAATTCTCTCAGAATCGCATAATATATTTTCTAAAAAATCGCAGAGCCATCTGATTATTATATATGTAAGTATGTAGTCCACATTATTCAAACGTCATGCACTGTTTTATTTTTAGCTTGCATTGACATCACTGAGCTATATTTTAAAATTGTACTATTAAAAAAATACCATAATATATTTTTAAAAGTTTCCGTTGTGGATTCCGTTGCAGTGATATGCTTTTACGAATTTCCTGTGGTCATCTCTAATGGCTGGTTCATATTGTCATGTCTTCTCCCTTTATGATTTTTGTTTGTTTCCGAAATAGTTTTTATCTGTTCACATTTTAACTATTGTTCATAATGTTTGTCGTCCTGTCCTAATTTCAGTTATTGCAAACTATAACCATCGCATCATCATCCTTGAATTGTCGTCGTACTAGTTTAAATTTTCGGGGGGAAACAAACAATTGTTTTGTTTTTTTTTTGTAATTCTTTTGTTTTTAACCATTTTTATGCATGTAGTGATTTTTTTTACAGCTTCGCCCATAATTCATGTAACATAGTTTTGGTTGTTTTAAGTTAGACAAAATAATGTTCATTTTAGAATAAATATTTAATTGAGTTTTGCCCAACTGTGCTCTTGTTGCACAATTAATTGTAGCAATTTTTCTAGATAACAGTAAAACCATTAAATGGATGGTCAACATTTGGAAAGGAAATCATTAGGGTATTTTGATGATAGAAATTGAATAAATCTAATACATACAATATCGATCAGGCTGTAATGTGCGTTACCACTTATGCTTGGGGAAATGATTTTATATTGACTTCATTCATTGTATTGTTTTCAATGAGAAAATGCAAAACATGTAAGCAATTTGCCGACTATGTTTTTGAAATAATTAGGGACAGAATGATTGAAGTGCCCTTTATATAAAATGTAATTAGTTCAAAAATAATTTGTATAATACAGTCACAACTCCGCCACTTGAAACAGTTAATTAAATAATTCGTGAAATTTTCGAATTAGTTTCGTTTCCAACTAAAATATTCCATTGTAAAATTAACCACTGTACTCTCACTATTGAATTATTTTACGGAAACTAATTTCTAAAAAAAAATCGTAAAACAAATCCGCCTATTGAAAGTGTTTTATATTGATTCTCCTATTTAAGAGGCTAAATCTCTTCAAAAACCCATTGTGCGATTTTAAAATGCAATATCGTGTTGCACGGTGTTATCCGGTGTATTTAAAACCGAAAATCGTTTTCGGGCATCCACTGACCGCCGGGTTTCCGAATGGTTGCATTTAGAATACCCCATGGAACCGGGTGTTTATTGCAGGTCTTCGCCGCGGTTTTTAAAAAATTCTTCGAAATTTTTTGAAGAAAATTTAAATTCTAAAATAAATTCTCTAAAGTATGGCGATTATTATTTGAACCGTTTGAGTTTATTAAAAGTAAACTTCAAAAGAAAATAATGCCATTGAACAGCATTATGATTGAAGAACAGTAAAACTCAATTACTGACATCTTTTTGAAAAAATTAATTACCGGAAAAGTTGTAATATACATCTTTATTAATGAACTATAATTAGATCAAATCGATCAATTAACTTTTATAAAAAATTACAAAATGGGAAATTTTACAAAATAATTTCCAAATACCGGGTGTTTTCTATGTTTCAGGCCGATGTTTTTTTGTAATAAATGTTAAACAGTAAAATATTTTTCAATAATATTTTATTGCATGATCTTTTGGTTTATAACAATTATGTATGAAATATAATATCGACTAATTGACCGCCTCTGGCCGCTACGCAAATGTTTTGCATAACATTTTGGCATATTACGGATTTTATTGGTCCAATTTCTTCAATAATGTTGTTCTTCAGCATCTGAATTGTTTTGTGTCGTACGTACGCTACGAGATCGGCCAGTCTTCACTTTATCTTCCTGTGTGTACAAAGTTTCAAAATTGATTACAATTCGCTGAATGGTTGACTTGATCCGCACATTATTTATACCAAAAAAAATCTCGAAAAATTCTTCGTGTTTTTTCAATTGAGCGATTATTTAGGTAAAACGTTTTAATAACTTCAACACGTCGTTGGTGCGTTAGGTGGCCAACAATAAATTTCTATCGACTGCTCTGAACAACTGTCAAATATAAACTGATAAATGTCGAGCAAAGAGAATTGGCGGTCAAAAAAAATCGGCCTGGAACATAAAGAAACACCCGTAGCAAAGTGTAATCGTACGTATCGCACTAGATACGAGACGATACTAGATGTGTGAAAGGAAATACACAGAACGTAATCGCTACGTCACTTGATTGATAATGTTCGTCGCTCCAATAGCTGTGTTATCGAAATTGAGCAAGCATACAGTTGCATTCCCACTATGAAAATATATTCATTAACTACAACTTTTTCGTCGCTGTGATAAAAGTTGTGTCGCTAATACTAACATTTTTCGAATTAAAAATTGATAAAACGCCCTCAAGTTTGTATGTCGGATTGATAAAAATAACCAATTTTTATAAGATTCTAAGGGGTTTCCTTAAGTTGGTCCAATTCGTATGGAAGAATTTTTTGATGTGTTAACATCTATGGGCACGGGCAGGGCAACCTACCACGGTGAACACATGCAAACAACACACAGTGTTAGCATCACATATGTACGTGGTTGTTGTACAACAAAACTTCTGCCTGAAAATAAGTATAATGGTATTGATCTAGCGGCAGCAAACAAACAAGCAGGTCGTCGTCGCCAAAGAGTATTGAATAGTATAGAGAACTCATGGAACAAATTGTATGACTCAAAAGCACTGGCGACATCTGGCGAATGATTAAAATCATATTACTCCCTTTTTGTCATAACTTGGCCCATTCATAATTTTGATGTGAAACATTAATGCCTTTTGAAACATTTATGCATTTTGTATTGTTTTATATAATAACATTGTCGAAATGGTGCATTTATATTGAAATATTCTATAAAAAAAATAAGACTCGTTTATGCTCCTTCACTCAGACTCTCTACATGAGAGCGGGGAAAGAGTGAAATAAGTTATCTCTACTATTCAATACTTGTTGTCGTCGCTCTGTTTATGACAATACGAAAACTATTATTTCAGTGAGCTAAATATTGCATTTTATTCAGTTGTATGCCAGCATTCAAACAAGCAGGTCGTCGTCGCTCTGTTTATGACAAAACAAACACAATTCATTCAGTGAGTGAAATATTGCTTTATTTATTTTAACAATATTACATCTAACGTTAAAGCAGATGTAAGAAAAAAGCAAGTGCAATAGTAAAAGACCCTTTATCACAAAAACTATTCGCTTTTTTTATTTTCCAATGTACCAATTACTAAAGTGTTCATAGAAATCGTACAGGTACCATGTAACAAAAAGGTGTTAACACATCGCCCGCGAGTTCGAACACTCATTGACTTTGTTTTGAAAAAATCGCCAAAATAAGAAAATCGCTGAAACACAAAAATGGGTATAACTCGGAAATGGCACGTCCTATTCCAAAAACAATAAACGGAAATAAATTTGGGGACGGTATACTCTAAACGCCAATCTCATGGCAATACTTGTTTCTTTTTTGAAACAACAACATCTATGCAATGGCTTTCGATGAAAGCATGCATAGGAAAGAAATGTTGTGAATATTGATGGTTATGGCAAAGTATTGTTGTGGATGTTTTCGCACAAGTAGGAGTTTAGACAATTCTAGCTTACTTGAGATTTGTTTATCCCTATAATGTGTGATGATATACCTAAATTCTTGCGGAGAAGGGAGCTGATGATATGCCTTGGTGGGCATTGAAATATCTATATTCCCACCCATCCACCATAATGATCAATTTCACATTTTTCTATTAAAATTTACTTTTTCATAGAAAAATTACTTTTTAATAGTTATTGATCTCGAACCGAACAATTATTAAAAACTTAAAAAAAATAAAATTTTTTTACCTGCATCTGCGGCTTTAACCAAAGGATGTCTTTCACACGACATCCCTTTTTTAAATGTAGCGAATACTAATGATGCTATATTGAAGCCATCCAAAAAATCAAAGTATTATTTTTCCGATTTGACGCACCATTTCCATGATATAGCCATTTTTGTATTTCAGCTACCTGCCATCTGGCTGAGCAAATTGAGGTTTCCATTTTCCATTTCTCGGCGATTTGACTTTTTTCTACTTTTTTTCATTGATTCTCCGACCACTGGCTCCGACCACTGGCTCAGAGTTAGCAACTTTACCCTTCTACCCTCCGACCCACAATCCGAAAATTTTGAACCAGCTGCCATTTCGCACCCTTGCATTTTCGGACATGGTCTTAGTGGACTTTTCTTCATGAAATGAGCCAAGGAATGCGCTGGAGAAATTTGACCGGAACTTCCTGAATCACCCTGTATATTGAAGACATCCACTGGTTAAAACCTCCTTTGGAGGTAAACAATTTATTATTTTTGCGGTTGGACACACCGTTTCCGTGTTATATTCAGTTTTGTATTTCAGCAATTTACATATTTTGGGTATTTTTGAAAAAAAATTCTTCCTTACGAATTGGACCACTTCATGACATCCCCTTAGAACCTAGTGATGTGCGGTTCCGCGTATTTGAAGAATCGGTTCTGTCGAGTCCGGTTCGGAGAAGTACCGGGTATTTGGTCCGGTTCCGATTCTAAGCAATTTGTTGTCCCAGAGAGTCTTAAGTGTAATATCACATTATAACCCAATTGGAAATTTCCTATAGACAACATCAATGACAAAGAACTGACATGTCAGAGTCACTGCTGACTTTCAGACCCGCTCCCATTTAAAAAACCTCATGGCACCTCCTGACATTTTCATACATTTGTTCAAAAGTCAGCAGGAATTTTCCACAGTTTGTCAACAGTGGTGGTCACCTTATGACATGTACACAAGACGTCTCGAGTAACCATTCATCAGTGGGTCAGTTGCTCAAGACATGTTTGAATATGGTGTTTCGGGTCATCTTGTAGGTACTTATTTATTAGAATTTATGTATATGTACTAGGGCGGGTCGATTTGTAGGGAGTGAAAAAATTCACCAATTTCCCTATGATTTCCGTATTCTATGGGTTATTCCATGAAAATTTGCCGAAGGAACCATACCTCTATCGTTAAAATCGAGTCCCCTACTGTTTATTGGTAAAAAGTTCAAAAGTTACGGGCATTTTTGTCCAAGTTTTGGATAATTTTTCCATTTTTTTCATGATTTTGTCCAAGAATATTGGAGATTTTTTTTGTAAATAGATCAAAATGAGCTCACCTTTCCAACGCGCCTACTGGCGATTAAACCCGATCGATAGTTTTTGAGTTATGGATGTGAACGTGTAGGTAATATTTCATACGAACGTCAATTTGGGAAAAAATCTACCAACAAAAAGTAGGGGACTCGATTTTAACGATAGAGGTATGGTTCCTTTGGCAAATTTTCATGGAATAACCCATAGAATACGGAAATCATAGGGAAATTGTCGAAAAATAAATCGACACGCCCTAATAAGTACATATGTATTTATCTGTTCTGTTGCACGATATTAAATAAAATCTGAAAAATAAGATGACAAAAAGTGAGACATAGCTACATATATAATTATAATGCTCTAAAATTTCTAACAAATTTCAAATATTTTGATATAAATTCTGGTAACGTATGTCATATACATATTTCATAACTACAAACAAATAAAAATAATGCAGTTTGAAGTTTTTGAAACATTTGAAAGTCCGCACACATGACTCGCAGTTGACAAATGATGAAGACATCCTCAATCGACATTCTGCATTGGTCTTAATGACAGTCGGCCATGACAAAGGGCTGACAAATCAATAGGACGGTTTTACATATATTGTCAGCCCCTTCACAATTTATGTCACCTAAGTTAAAACTACTGACATGACAAGAAGATGTCTTATATAAATTGTCATCAGCTACAGAAATAGTCCTAAGGAAATACTACTGACAATGTCTTCAAGACAAAATTTACATTTTCAAGACAAAATACACATTTTCATACCCTCCAAGGTTAACACTTTTGGTTCCATTGGAACTGAGTTCTGTTATTCTGGATCAGTTTCACAGATGTTTTCAAACCGTTTTTTAGTTCTGTTGGAATTGTTTCTCGGCCTTATTGGAACGGTTTTCGGTTCTTTTCAACCCGTTTTTTGTTCCTTTAAGTACCATTTTCTATTCATTTGGACCCGTAATTCGGTTCATTTGAAACCGTATTCGGTTACCGTCATTTGGAACCGTTATTAGGTTGTTGTAAGAACAGGTCCAGTCTGGTCCTGTAAAGAACCGGTTCTGCAGATCAGGTTCCTCGATTCAGTGCATCACTATTAGAAACCCATAAGTATCGGTTATTTTTTTCGATCGGAAGCTCCGTTTCCGAGATATAGACATTTTCTCTAATTTGTTTATATTTTCCGTCAAAAATGGGGATAGACTACCGTGGGTGGATGCTCCGTTTCCGAGATATATACATTTTTTCTAATTTGTTTGTATTTCCCATCAAAAATGGGGATGGGCTTCCCTGGGTAACCTATTACCCATCGCCGTGGGTAATGGTTAAATGCCGCTTCACCATTCCCCATGTAAAATAGGTGCTAGTGATGGAAGATTCGCCAATGTCGTGGATAACTACTAGAGTGTTCAAAAAACCGAAATTTTTGAATATCCGGTTTTCGATCTATTCGAAAAATCACTTTCTCGGAAAACCGGTTTTGGTTTAATAGTATGGAAATACCTGGATAATTTTCGATTTTAATTACGGTTATTTTTCAGTTATTGTGAAATTTTTGTTGAAAAATTAATACAAAATCGACCCAAAATAACATTTACTGGTCTTGTTTTGTTTGCACCTTAAACGAGTCATTATTACTATGAAAATAAGGGGTTTTCCAATGAGGACTTGACAACTTTTTTTAAATAAAACGCAAACCATTTGCGATATTTCCAAAACTTTATGATCGACTTGGAATAAAATCAAAACATTTATGAATGGAACTCGACTTCGTTCATATGGCCACCGCGGGCACGTTGGCAGCGGTCGATTCGTTGGACCAATTTTCGATGACTCGGTCACATATTTCAGCCGTAACGGCCGCTATTTCGTGTTCAATGTTGGCTCTGAGTTCTTCCAACGTCGTCGGCTTGTTGGCATAGACCAATGATTTGATGTAGCCCCAAAGAAAAAAGTCTAGACTCGGTAAATCGTACGAATGAGGCGGCCAATTGCCTGGTCCATTTCTTGAGATAACACGCTCACTAAACCTACTCTTCAATAAATCGACTGTAACGTGTACTGTGTGGCTTGTGGCACCGTGCAAGTCCATGTGTTCCAATTCGGGCCAAAAAATAATCGGTAATCAAAATAATCAGTAACGTGACGATCGTTATTGTCGACGAAAAAATATGGCCCACTGACGCCGCCGGCATGCAAACCGCACTAAATAGTTATTTTTTGTGGCTGAAGTGGTGACTCATGAAGCACATGTGGATTTTCACCAAACCAATATCGCATATTGTGCTTATTGGCGAAAGCATTGAGCCAAAAATGAGCTTCGTCATTTTGCGATAAAATTCATCATCTTGGCACATCTCCTCCATAGCCCAAACGGAGAACGTACATGGTCCATCAAATGGTCCATCGGCTTCAATTCTTGAGCCAGATTGATCTTGTATGGGTGTTAAACCATTACGCAAAATTCGCCATAAAGTGGTCTTGGCGTTGCCCAGTTCTTGAGTACGCCGCGGATCGACTGATTTGGATCGTTTGCTATGGACGCCTGAAGGACTGCGATATTTTCGTCACTTCGACCGACCCGTTGTCTCTCTGGCACGGCAACATCACACAATGAATATGAATTTAATACATTTTTCTACTAAACTTGTCATTGCTTGTCTAGTAGGACAGAATAACGATCGAAAATTGGAGTTAACGCTCTTAAAGTTGCTGTCACCGACTCTGAATTTCGGTAGTACATTTTTATAATTTGGATACGTTCTTCGTTCGTGTACTTTAACGTGATGAAAATGTTGAGTTTACTGAAACAAAGGAATGTAACAGTTAGATGATCAGTGAAATAGTGCGTTCACAAATTAAATTCAAAGTTGTCAAGTGCCTATTGGAAAACCCATTACAACAGTATTTATCGGATTTTATTTTTTTTTAAATTTTCCGTTAAAAAACACAACAGCTAGTTCAATTAAAATCAGTTCAATTCAATTCAATTCAATTCACTTCACTTCAAATCAATTTAATTCAATTAAATTCAAATCAATTAAATTCAATTCAGTTCAATTCAATAGAATTCGATTCAATTCAATTCGCTTCAATTGCAGAAAAAACCCTTGATCTGTATAGTCCAAAGGAAATTGAAAAAATATTCCTCCAAGAAATAATTTAAGTTCGAACCATATACATATAATGAAACTCATAATTTAAATTCATTTTATTTTTATGATATTTAGTGAAGCTCAAGACCATTCAACATCTCTCTTAATAGACATACAATTTTTTTGAAAACGACCTTGTGCAAAATGCATCCTTCATCTTCTTTCGTTTATTGTCGAAAATAATTTTCCTTACAACCTTGTGAAAATTAAAAATTTGACCAATCGATTCTACTTCAAGTAAATATGGAAAGTTTAAGTATTCCAGATATTATAATTGAAAGACAATTAATTAATTTGAAGGCCAAATGACACAAAAATTTAGTTGTTTAGTTGTAGTAAATTGATTTTTCAAAACAAACGAGTATGTGAAATTGTTCACCATAGTACTCGTAAATCTAACCGAGTTTTCTTAAATGGACGTAATATCACATTTTAGGAAAACCTCTAATTGACAGTTAATGTTGCAACAACTGCTTCAAATGTAGATTAGTTCATTATGTACTATGTATTTCAACATACTCGGTTGTGCAATCAAGCCTCACAAATTCATTAAGTTTAAGAAAACAACTTCAGTTCTATGATAAACTTTTGATATTACCTCATCCTGCAGGAATCCCACAGTCCTGTGTGTGCATGGTAATTTTTTTCGTATGATTACAATTATCAACGATGTTTTTTATGCAACATGTTGGTTGTTTCTCATTTTTCCATGTTATTGTTAGCCAATATTAAAGTTTGTTGGTTTTTAATTAACTCCTGGCTACAGGCTAAAACATATTGGGAAAATTAACGCCACAAAATACAAACATGATATGAAACATCATTCAGTGCCACACTCATATATGTAGGTACAATGCCACACTCATCTAGGTACATGCACACCATAGCCACATACACCCTTGGCATGCCACCACATACGCATGTATTGCGCCAGGGATGATAAAATATGATCCAAGCCAGTTTAGCTTGTGATACTATTTAAAGTGATTTTTAAACTGAGTTTTGAAAGAAAAGTGATGCCACCAGATCGACTTTACCTTATAGATACGCAGAGTCGTAAGTTTTTGGAGCAAATCATTTTTGAGTAGATAAGGTACTCGGATTTCAAGCGCTGGATTCTGATAGTCTAGTTTGTTCAGCCACCTCACTCTTCTGTGATATACTAGTAACTGTCATAAGTGCCAAATATGGGTATTTTTTTTTTATGGTTTATAAGGTTTGTCTACACAAGGCAATTTTTGTTATAGGGTTATGAAGAACTGGTAAACAGTTTCGGATTAAAATATTTGCCACACCATGACGTACCGCTCATCTGTACATACATTTGTCGCTTGTGGAATATATATACATCCAATTAGCAAAAAATTCTGTTGGCGTCATAACGATTTCCGAAAATTTATCAAATTATCTGGAAATTTATTGGCATCATTCAAAATATTATTCTACAATGCTTGCAAAAGGTATCACAAGACTCGCATGAGTATTGCAGGACTTTTGCATGTAGAAAGCCCAAAATAATGTACCAAAGAATCAATTTTATCAACTCTAATATTTACTGTAACAAACCCTGATGCTGGCCATCGCCAGCCTCCACCAATTTCTGCCACACCTATACATTCCATTCGCCTTGCCATATGAAGGGCATTATAGATGGATGTTATGCGTATTTCATAGAAGATTCGAAGGAAAACCTATGGCCAACTATGGAACCCTTAAAATCTGACATGGTATCTTGGAGGCAAAGCAAAAAGTCAACATTTCTCGATTGTTGATCGAAATTGGTACAAACGTTGTTTTTTAATTGTTATTCTGTGGATACAACAGTATGGGAACGAATATTTTGATAGTGTATATATGGACAATCCATGGAAAATAAATATGTTGGTGATTATCATGTACTAGGAATGCATACATACCTCTGATGGACAGATAATTTATTCTGGTATAATTAATACTGGGCAGTTGATATATGAAAGATTAACTATATCTTGATATAACCTAATGTAATACATTTAATACATGGTACCTTATTGAGCAAAATCATTGTCAAAACTTGTGGTTTATTCATATAAGTACAATAAAAGTTAGAACGCTTCGCTTTAAAAATGTTGACTTAAAAACTTTAAAAATGTTGACTTAAAACCTAAGAAAATCATTTTTATTGGCAAATGATTTTAATAAAAATTCAAAAAACGTCCGGAATACCCAATTTTTTGGGGGAAATTCGACCTAAGCGACCTCGGAAATCCGAAAGCTTTCAAATAAAGTTTGAGCAATAATAAATTTTTATTGATGGTACACCCTAATGTGTAGTCTTTAATAATTTTGTATTACGAATATTTTGTGATTTTTATGTTTTTATTTCCGACTTTTTATGATGGTTTTTAGGAATTCCTTTCTTTGCATCTTGTCTTTTTCGGCAACCACGATCAATATTATGTAGCATGATAACGATGATAAAAACGTAATAATTTGTTTCTGTTTTTGGAATCTCATAATAAAATTTTATAGTGCTTAGAAATTGTGCATTCAGCAAATTATGAGATATTTTTCTTATTCATAGTTTTGGCGACCCATTTTTATTTATCAACTGTCACAACCAGCATGTAAAATAGAACTGACCACAGTCAGTTTTGCTTAATTTTTCTGTAACCGGGGATACGCTCTTTTTCGCTGGCTTGCATCCGGAAAAAAAATTTTTCAAAACATACTTGAAGAATTTTTATAGACGGAAAGCTAAAATTGGGTAGATTTTGGTGATAACATGTTCATTAGGGTGCCCCATCAATAAAGATTTATTTTTGCTCAAGGCGAAAGCATATTTTTGAGATTTCTTTCGAATTCGAATTAACCCAAAAATCGGGTATTCGGACGTTTTTTGAATTTTACTTAAAACTTGGTTAATAACCACCATTTTCTTAGTTTGTAAGTCATCATTTTTGAAGCTAAACGTCCAAACTTGTATTGTATATGCATAAACTACCAGTTTTGGCAATGATTTTGCTCAATAAGGTACCATGTATTACATTTCATCGTATATTTTGGATAAATTTTGTAAATAATGCTTTAAAAATAGATAAATAGTTTCCCATTACCTCCCATGAAGGGATAGGGGATAACTTCTCGCAATCAGTGAGCTGTGCGCTTTCTAATTTTTCAGTCACTGATTGTGACCTACAAATTTTACAGCGTTTCCGAACAGTATTTTGAGAAGCTTTTTTTATGCCTGAATACTCGATAGTGTCGCCGTTACTAACCATTGCACCACCGACGGCCACGCGTTACATCTTTTAAAATTCCTTTGAAATTTCAAAAAACTTATGATGCACTTTAAAAGACGGATATATTCCAAGCAATTTTGTAAATTTTGAATTTGAAGTTACTGTTCCGGAGTTATGCCATTTTAAAACTCTTTATCTATTGTTTGAAACTAATAATATTATAAACTGTTTGTCGTTTTTCATCGGATTTGCTTTGAACATTGTAAATGGTTTTCCAATAAGAGTTGTTATTTTGGTATTCACGCTTACAGGACCATATCCATTTCATGAAATTTTCCATAACCAAATCGCAAAGTGGCTGCCGTCTGTCCTCGATAGCCTCACGAATTCTATCTTTGAGGTCTTGAATCGACGCTGAGCTGTTGGCGTAGACCTTATCTTTCACGTGGCCCGTAAGGAAGAAGTCGCAAGGTGTTAAATCACAAGATCTCGGTGGTCAATTGTGATCACCTCTTCTAGAGATAACACGGTTCGGAAACTTTTCCTATAAAAGAGCAATAGTTTCGTTGTTTGTGTGGCACGTAGCGCCGTCTTGTTGAAAGCAAACGTTGTCCAGATCAATACCATCCAACTCCGACCATAAAAAATCATTAATAATCTCTCGATAGCGCAATCCATTCACCGTAACTGTTGATCCAACCTCATTTTCGAAAAAGTATGGTCCAATGACCCCGCCGGACCATAAGCCGCACCAAACAGTCACACGTTGAGGATGGAGCGGCTTCTCAACAATAACTCATGGGTTTTCCGAGCCCCAGATGCGCCAATTTTGCTTGTTGACGTAGCCATCGGCCTTGTCAGTCAAGATGATTTTTCGATGGAATTCCGGATCATTTTAATGCATTTCAAGGACCCAATTTTAATAATTTCAATGCGTTGTTGAAGCATGTATCGTTACATTTTTAGTAATGTCGTAGTTTATACTTGCCAAATGCCAAAGAATAAAAGCTTCAAAAGTGACAGCTACCGAAATACAGGGTGATTCAAAATGACACCTCTTGTTGGAAAACCCTTTAATATTGAAAAAATCTGCATGCGCTAAGTAACGACAAAGAATTACACGCAGCAAAAAACGGCCCCGGCAACATAGTGCAGGAACTATATATATGATTGTAAGCATGATTTTTTTCATTTTATAATTTGAGTCGTAAAAGCTGCAACACTGCTTATACCGCCTATTATTCACCATTGTTTGTTCTTACAATTCTTTTGTAAGATCAAAAAAATGTTTGCCCAAAAAAGAGAAAACGATTTGTTCTTTATTGGTCACAACTTTGGTCACATTGACCAAATAATTTTTTTCGATTGGCCGCTCCGTTTTCGAGATATGGGTACGAAACACGAATCCCATAAATAATAATAACTTTGTTCATATTTAAATAATTTTTTTTAATAAAATTCATAATGTGTTAAATCATCACCAATTGGTTATGACGGCCATCAAATTCAAGTGATTTGTTGAGCATACCAATATTTGGTACAACCGAACTAGTTTTTACATTTTCGTTCATCCAACTAATAGAATATTCATCACGACAGGATAATTTAATTGCTAGAACTAAAACTTGATTGCCAGATCACATTTATTTGTTGTTACTGTGGCTTCAACTAAATATTTCAGTTCTTGCAAATATAACTGAAAACCAAAATTGATATGGACAACATTTGGTGATACTGAACACAACTATAGGTAATCACAACTGAATAATGTGATAGTCCAAGGAACCGCCAAATTTTAGTTGGCTGTAATTATAGTTGTGACAACGAACCTCTTCTCTGTGTGTTCATTCTTAGTAGCTTGTTCTATTGTTAAACGTATACAAGATCGTTTGTCTTAAATTAAACCAATTCCACTAGCTAACCATTGTACTTAACAAACTCGCTATGCTGACTTAAGTAAAATCTATACATATGTATATAACATTCCAAATGGCTACTATTGTGCATATTATATTGAAAAAAATTACCACATATTTAATAAAGGAGAAAGCATTAAAGTGATACATTTTTTTCAATTTCATTATAAATAAAGACATTTTTATACAACAATACTTATATACAAATAACATGCAATCTTGTTTTTTAAAAGACATTAGCTTTTAAGTAAACTATATTCTAAGTTTTATAGAAGTGTCAAAATAAATAGCACACACTTTGGAGCAGTTTACTACCTAGTTTATACGGCTCAAATTAAAGCATCGATGAAACCAAAGTCCGTTGTATCACATTTCTAAAAAATTGCTAACTCCTCCATCTCGAATGAACGCTTTCGTCCACATTATGATCGATTTCCACTAACAAGCATCAGATTGACAAAGCGAAGAAAATAAATGAAAACGTATCGTGTATTCAATTCTGTTCCACTCACTGTTTACATACTTCTGCATTTCGTGCTAAAATTGTTAACACTGGTTTAACGGCTCCTTGTGCTTATTAAACAAGGACAACAATTGAATAGGAGACAAATCGAAAAACATTTCAAGGATTGGTTTTAGAGTGAACATCAGAACAATAAATGGAAACAGCAACAACTTCAACCAGCTTTGGACAGAAAACAAGAAATTGCTTTTACAAATATTAAAAGTCCTCAAAAGAACAAATATACTTATGTATGTACGTAAGTATGTGTATGAAAAGCAATTTAATAAGAGATTCTTTCTTTATGCATCATAGAAAAGTAACCAAGGATTTCTTTTTTTAATTTGCTCCATAACAAAATGAATATTTTATACTCAATTAAAAAATTTTAAATTGATTCTCTTTAAAGAGAAACAAAAAAATTAAACAAAACAACTGAAAAACTTCAAGTGGAACTGAAGGAAGAAAGGACTGAATGGATTCGTATAAAGGTCGTTGTGTTTTCCTATGATTACCATATGCAAACTGAATCTCGTAAATCAGTGTAAACATATCTCGACGAAAGCTTATTGCGGCAGCTTATCTGCTTATGACAGCTTTCCGCCCGCACAAAGACAACGCAACACATCCTCGCCCAAAGAAGCGAAGCGAGCCTGAACTAGAAAAAATAAAATAATATTTATGTATGTTGATATAATAACCAGTAACAAGAGCAACAACCACAATACTCGAATAACTTGCGGGGGGAGGAAGCCTTTTCTGCACTTGTATAGAAAATAGACTGAGTGTTTTCGAATGAAAAGGGTGTGATTTAGGGGCACGATTGAGAAGATTCAACAGAAATACTTGAATACCATTCAATTTTAACCAACAGTACATTTCGTTTGCGTTCGTTCGGGGATTGAGATTGAGATTTTATTTAATTAGATTCAATTCCATTCCATTCAATTCAATTCAATTCAATTCAATTCAATTCATTTCATTTCATTTTACTTCATTTCATTTCATTTCATTTCAATTCAATTCAATTCAATTGAATTCAATTCAAATCATTTCAATTCAATTCAATTCAATTCAATTCAATTCAACTCAATTCAATTCAATTCAATTCAATTCAAATCAATTCAATTCAATTAAATTCAATTCAATTCAATTCAATTCAATTCAATTCAATTCAATTCAATTCAATTCAATTCAATTCAAATCAATTCAATGCAATTCAATTTAATTCTACTCAACTCCATTCGATTCAATTCAATTCAATTCATTTCAATTCAATTCAATTCAATTCAATTCAATTCAATTAAATTCAATTCGATTCGATTCAATTCAATTAAATTCAATTCAATTCAATTCAATTATATTCAATTCAATTCAATTCTGTTGAATTCAATGCAATTCAGTTCAAACCAGTTCAATTTAATTCAATTCAGTTAAATGCAATTCCATTCAAATTCAGTTGAATTAAATTCAGTTCAATTCAATTCAATTCAATTCAGTTCAGTTCAATTCAATGCAGTTCAAGTCGATTAAACTAAATTCAATTCAATTTATTTCAATTCAGTTCAAATAAATTCAATTCAGTCCAATTCAATTCAGAAAAATTCAATTTAAGTCAATTCAGTTCAATTCAATTCAATGCAAATCAATTCAATTCAATTTAGTTTAATCCAATTCCATTCAATTGAATTCAATTCAGTTCAGTTCTATGGAATCAATTGCATTTCAATTCAGTTCTATTCAGGTCAATTTAATTTAATTTCATTGAATTCAATGCGATGAATTTAATGTAACTCAATGCAATTCAGTTCAATTGAAGTCTTCATATATTTATCAGAAGAATTTTAACTGATGTGTTATTGTTTTAAATTGAAATTATTTTAAATTGACTTGAAAGAATGAAATTCTAGGAATGAAGTTGAAATTGTTCGATAAGATCGATAATTTAATTTATATGTATGTGTCCTTTATTTACTTAAACAAAATAGCAATATACAACAATATTACAATACAAAGTTTCAATAAAAAGTTTCAATAAAAAGGTCTGAATTTGTTGACGTTTCTGTAATAATTGGAATTTAAGATGAGTGCTTCATTAGACCACCGTATGTGAGCCTTGTTCTGGGCCTGCCAACAATGCCTAGGAACGTATACACTCTGTATTAGAGTGTATGTTTATCGACTTATCAGTCTAGATCGATAGTGTTTAGTAAACTGTTTAGTAAACAGTATTGGGTACCCCGAGCAGGGACGGTCTGCCACGCACTACGAAAGTTGCAGGAACTTTTCCTCTCCCTGTGCTCTGCCAACTTTGCACAGCGGGAGCGTTAAAGCTTCAACTCTTCTGCTGTCTCCTTCAAAAAGGAACAGGTAGACTGAAGAACTGTCTTCCAAACTAAGTTTGCTACCCACATAATATTAATGATGAGCATGTTTGTTGTATCCATGATGAGCATGTTCGTTTAAGGTGGAAATTCTTACTCTGTATTGCTTTGGTTGCATTTACTGAAGCTTAATTAATTATTTGCTACTCTAAGATGTTGAAGAGATCGTACAACAAGTTGTCTGCAACATCACTTGAAAATAATATAGTAGATAATCTTTACAAATTTGTTTTGTCAATTTATAAAGACGTATCGGCCCACAGTTACAGTTTCGTACATTTTGATTCGTCTCGGTCTATCAGTGATTTCCACTCTGGGAGTTTTACACTATGCGGTTTCTAGTTGGGACCCATAATTTTACACCGGTTCCGAAGGGATTTGTTTTGAGAAGCCTATTCATGACTAATTAATCGGCAGTGCCGCCGTCACTAATTGATATGTCCGTCGCGCAGTAGTTCTGAATCGATTTCCATGGGCCAAAATTCAAAAACTTTGTATGTAGTAATTATTTTTTAAAAAAATCATTGTCGGTCAAGTGTCAAGGATTATTTTAAAATAATAATACGGAAAGTCACACAATGAGGTATATTTTATACACTAACCCAAATTCTAATACTTTTCTTGCTTTTATATTTTATTCTTTGCGAAGCATTAAAGGAGCTATTAAGACGTTAAAAGATATCATTCCAAAGTGACTATTTTACACCGCTAGCCACTCAGACACATTTAGTCCTGGTGTTAACTTACGTGAAAGCTCCTCTTTCATTCATCCTATATCTTTTAAAAGTTTGCAGAAGATTACAAACTGAACAGAAAAAAACGTATATTCGTATATAAATTTGCCACGAAAAAAAAACTAAAAAACAGAAAATTTCATTGTCAGCAGCAACAACTTGTAGAAAATGTCGGCATAAAAGGGGGAATATCCTTTTATTTCATAGTGAAAGTTCTATTCTGACATTGTTATCGCCTGTATATACTTAAGAAGCTGCCTTTCCATTTGCCTGCTAAGAGTGAATTGTGGTTAACTGTCAACACCGTATTATTATGGATGAGGGTTAAATGGTTACGTTATTGTGCGGTTGTACGTCTGAAGTTTGATAATATCCAGACAAAGGTAATCAAAATTAAATTTATTTAGGACTTTCAGAATGAATTTTTTTGCTTGTGTTTTTATGGTTTAAAATACAAATATTTTGTACATCCGAGAATAGGATTGCAAGAAATGTCACACGAATTGTCTTTGCCATGTGTCGTCTGTAATGAAGATGACAACCTGTATGTATTTTAGGAATATGAGAGATATTGTGGATAATGATTGGATTACTAACCGCCATGTGTTTGTGAGCCAATTTGTGTTTAAATCTACCTAGGAAATATTTTTTACAAAGGCGTGACGTAAATACGTGTTTCTTAACCCTTATTGTCACATTTTTGCCCAAAACATTGTTAATCGGCACAATAATACATAAAATCATAGCAGGTATAAGATTAATGATGAAACATTTAAGCGATGGCTGAAAAGGATTCAAGAGTTGGGCCCCATCTTAGGGAAACATTTTACAAAAATGTTACTAACTTGGTTTTGTCGAAGGCTAAGGTGCGCTCAGTTGGCCATGACTCTCGTTACGATCCTTTAAGACTGTTGAGGATCGAGTACCAATAGTGCATAGGCGAGTTATGCACCACCTGATCGAGATCAACAAAATATCGTCTCTGATGTCATGGGTGAAGTTTGGTGTGAAAATGAGCAGAAAGAGAAAGGAAGAAGGGCAATTATATAGGCACTCGTTTATTGTATTTCAATACGACCGCCTGTGTTACAAATTAATTTAGTGAAATTTTGAAATTTGAAAGTCTTTTCATTGTTTTATATGAAAAATCAAACTGCAGCAAGTTTGCCCCAATATTTGAATCTGTCTATCCACCGTTTAAGTGATCATTGTTTGCTTTATTTAACCAACTTCGTTGGTTAGATTAACGGTAATTTCCTTAACATTCAGGACAAATGCCGTTATCATTTTATAGAACAACGGAAATTCATGTAGTTATAGCTAACATATCTTAAATTAAAGGTGATACTAGCCTTGGAAGACCTAGCCTGGGGACATAGCCTGGGGAGGCCTAGGCAGGCTGCAGAGAAAACAGGTCTCCAACACTGGCTGCGACGCGTCTGAGGCCTGATATATACACTTTGCATAATACCGCCAAGAATAAAGGCTGAAGACTAGCAAAGCACTCCAGAAGCAAAGCTTATACGGAAAGGTCCACATACTCCATACCACGTCTGAAGATTTAAGAACGCACTTAAGAAGGAACGCGACAGATGGCAGGCCTAATGACTCGAGATTCACCCTTGAAGGCTCGAGAGCACGTCTGAAGATTGGAGAACGCACTTATTAAGGAATGCGACAGAGGATGGAGACAATTCCTCGAGAACCACGGCTGCAGAGCCGAGTGCACGTCTGGACACTAGAGAAAGCACTTCCGAAAACACTGAAGGTAGCTTCGCTGAAAACTGGCGAAAGCACTTCATAGAGACAGGGCTAAAGACGAGAGAGGCAAGGCTGAAGACTAGTGTAAGCACTTCTGAAGAAATGCTGCTGAGAACGAGGCTGAAGACGGACGAAATCACTTCAGAGATACAGGGCTGAAGACAGAACAATCAATGCTGAAAACTGGCGTAATTACTTCAGAAGAAACACGTTTGGGAACTTGTCAGAAGACTGACGAAAGCATTTCAGGGAGATAGGGTTGAAGAGGAGAGAATCGAGGCTAAAGACTGTCGTGGCCAGTTCAGAAGAAACACGGCACTGATTCTAATAACACACTGCACAGGCCAACAGCACTATTTGAGGAGACTCATTAGCACTCCACACAAAAACCACCATATTCTTAATACTGCCTCCACACGTTCACTGCTCTTGACCGACTGACCTCGATTTGTAATTGTGCTCCTATTCGGTCAGTTCGCATGGCTGTGAAGCGGTCTCCTTTCACCGCAATATAATTAGCATCGGCTCCTATGGACATGGGACTGACCGTGGAGGTGGAAAGTTTCTGATAGCCACTAATTTGGGAGTGACCAGAAATGATTCCTTCATAGAGCAGTCCAAGCAGCTCACTACATCCAAGGCGTATGTCTCGAGCAATGGCTTTATCGGAAACCTCCGTTAGCTAGCTCGAGTGAGAAGGCGAAAAGAATCAGCAGTCTGATTGGTTATGCGATATCTGATGCGTCCCCGTCACTGAAGCTCTTTGAACTAGCGGACATATTCTTTTCTCCTTTGAAGGCAAATGAGCCAAAACTACTTGCCAATGGCGGATCAAAAGTAATGAATTAAAAATTCAGTTTCGACATACTGCATTATGGTCAGTGTCTGATCCATAATGGGCTGCTGAAACATAATCATCCTGGCAGCAGGTAAAATGCACAATTATATTGGCAATGAAAATAACAAAGAAGAATGTGAAACATTAAACCGCCCTATTTGTTGACGACCCCGGCAAACGGTATAAGGACCACGATTTGCGGATATGAACTTAGAATATTAGAACACTATACTATCCTACTGCCAGATGACCTCGAGAATTATAAGGCTGACATTACTGCTATTCAGGAGATGCGATGTACAGGTCATAGCTTTACAAGGAAGAAGAACTGTGACACATACTACAGCTGCCATGAGAAAAATCATGAATTTGGTTGCAGATTTGTAGTTTGCAAAAGACTGCGACATCTGTTCTCAAGGTTCAATCCCGTGGATGAACGTATAGCCACTATCCGCATAAAAGCGAAATATTTAACATAGCGCTACATCGTGCATATTTCCCGACAAAATAAAAATACAATGGCATCAAAGACATGTTCTATGAGCGAATACATGAAACATTCAACCGCTGCCGTAGCCACGCCATTAAGATTGTTCTTGGTGACTTAAATGCTTAATCAGGCATGGAAAGTGTCAGTGAACCACCCAACGGCCAACTCAGTCTACACGCCATCACTTCCGATACCGGAATGAAATGGTTAGATTTTGCGCGGTAGTACGAGATTCCAACATAAACACATCCATAAGGCTACTTGAATATCCTATGATCAATAGACGAAGAACCAGATTGATCACCTGCCAATTGATGGAAGGCACTCTATTGGTGAATTGGCGTACATGTGCTTCGAGGAGCTAATATCTGGTTGCAGCAAATATTCGCACAAGGATAATCAGAGCAAAAGTCATATGAAACCAGACATGTAGAAAGCTGGATATACGAAAGCTGCAATTACCAGAGATAGCCATGGCCTATGCAGAGAAGCTCGTTCAGCTGCTGGAGCAGAACGCATCCCAAGTTCATTTCCCACTCTATTTAAACAGCTGATGAGAAGGTACTTGGTTATGAAAAACCGCTTAAAGACAAACCATGATTTTTTTTACTGTTTATTTATTCGACCAATTTATAAACAAATTGTAATTCGATTAGTTTCCAGTACACTGTCCGACACACGGGCTCTTAAGCACAATTCTTAATACAATAATCGATGATTTAAATTTTAATATTCTTGAGATAGGTTTTTCAATAAGAGCGCTACAAATGTTTTTTTAAATAAAACAAAACGGGTTTTAGATAACAATGAAATTCTTTATTCCTGTGAAAGTACGTTCGTATGGAACTCGATTTACTTTGCATGGCCACCATGGGCACGCTTGCAGAATCCAGACGCTGAAACCAATTTTCGACGGTTTTCAAGCATAAATCGGTCGATACTGCTGCAATTTCACTTTCGATATTCGTACGAAGTTCACCAATCGTCGCTGGCTTGTTGGCATTGACCATTGACCATCGACTGGGCCATTTCGTGAGATAACACGTTCACCAAACTTGGTTTCCAATAAATTGATCGTGGCATTCGCTGTGTGGCTTGCGACGCCGTCCTGTTGGAACCACATGTCTTCTAAGTCCATATTATCCAATTGGGGCCAAAACTATTCGGTTATCATTGAACGGTAGCGATTCGCATTCACAGTAATGTGCCGGTCTTGATCATCACGAAAGAAGTACGGCCCAATGACGCCGCCGGCCCATAAACCGCACCAAACCGTAGTTTTTTCGGGATGCAATGATGACTCATGGATTACGTGTGGAATGCTGTCTGCATATTTTGCTTATTGACGAAGCCATTCAGCCAGAAATGAAATTCAAAATTCAGAAATTGGACGTAGCATTCTTAAAGTTGAGGCCACTGACTCCAAATTTCGGTAGTAAATTTTAATAATTTCGACTCGTTGTTGGCTCGTATTTCTTTCCATGATGAAATGGCAAACCTTACTGAAGAGAAATGCGGGAAACAATATGGCGTCGTTTGCTGTCGCTATCGATTTACCTTTGTAGCGTCTCTGTTGAAAAAACCCTTTATATAAATATGATGAATGTAAAGAAAAATTTCAACAAAACGTCACTTAATTACGATATAAAGGTAAAGATAAAAGGCAACCAACAGGCAAGCGGTAAAAAAGCAATTCAGAAAAAAGTCAATTAAGAAGTTTAATGATTAAGACACCAGTGATTTTGTGAATTCAAATTAGGAATATTGTTCCTATCTTCTATATAGAAACTCGAATCAAATCTTTTGTTATCATGAATTAGTTGAGTGCACTTTATCGTCTTATCATTAGCTCTTCTGTATATGTGATACAGTATGGGAATGTCCGTTTCGTTTTGAATAAATCCTTTACTATCTAGCAATAGAAAAGCTTCAGGTGGTACAAATAATGTATTTCTTATATTCTCTTTGCTGGCATAATAAGGGGCCAGTATTAGATTGTTTTCCCCAACAAACGTCCTTGAATATGGTATCTTATAAGGTGTATGATGAAGTTATCTATCCTGCTAACTTTTGCTGTTTTATATGAGATTTTATTTGATATGTATTTTGTGAAGTTACTACTGTGAGATCTCTGAATAGACGTACAGGATCTAAGGCATTGTCTTTCAAAAACTCTTAGATTCACCATAGAAGAAGGAGAAATGTTGAACCATATTTGCCAACCATATGTTAATATGGGTCGAATGAGAGTTTGGTATAATATATGTAATTTTTTCCCTCTGTGATACAAATTTTGAGAAAAATATTTCCATACATGGGAAAGGCCTTTCGCGCTTTCGATATTTGGATATCTACATGCTGATTGAAATATAGAAATTTGTCAACTTTAACGCCTAGGTATTTAACCGTACTCTTATTAGGTATGTTTACATTATCATCAGTCTTGAGACCAAACTGTTTCCAATTTTTACTAACATCGTAATTGCATTTACCTACAGGAGGGCGGAACAATATTGTCTCACATTTACCAAAATTAATTTTCATTTTCCAATCTGTGGCTTAGGTTTCTATAAATGTTTGCCTGTCTTCAAGTCCGCTATTGATATTAGATATTTTGCTATCACAATGATGGATTATAATGTCATCAGCAAACCCAATGAAGTTATCGACTTCTTCAAGTAATTCAAAGATAAATAAGTTAACAAGTATTGGGGAGTTAACTGTTCCTTGTTGCAAGTCGTTTACCTGATTCTGCTCTTGGTTGCATACTACAAAAGATTTTACGTTTAACATGTGTTAAGCGAGGAAGAAATTCATATTTTAATAATTTAGTAATCACGCCAGGAATCCATATACAATCAAAAGCCTTTTCAAAATCTATCAGACATGCTTCTGTATAAAAACTCTTATTTAGATTCCAGTTGAGGTTGAGAGAGAAGAGAATGCTGCACGTAGTGCAACGCCCCAGTCACTTGCAATACGAGCCGTGAAAAACGCGAGAGGGAGCAAATTGATTTATACAGAAGGAAGAAAGAATGAGGCCCGTAAATTCTACCGAAAATTTTTTACGACTCCATTTCCGACTCCAGCTAAATATCCCAGACTTCGACTCCAACCCCGACTCCACAGGACTGTAAAATGTTCTGAAACAGGTTTCGTACAAAGATACTTAGGGTATGATGTGCTTCCTTCTATCGGTACACTTAGGGGTGAAGGTATACTCACAGAAAAATGCGGTTGAGACAGCTGAATTAACCGTAACCGAATTAAGAGGTTGTCCCAACCGAATTAGAGGTTGGCAAAACCTCATTAGAGGTCGACACAACCTAATAGAGGTTGACACATCCACATTGGCGGTTGGCACAACCTTATTAGTGGTTGGCACGACCTCATTAGAGGTTGTTACAGCCGATTTAGAGGTTGGCACAATCTCTTTAGAGGTTGTCACAGCCGAATTAGAAGTTGTTACAACCGAATTTAGATAGTGTCACAAATGAATTATTAAAGTTTTTTTTTATTATTAGATGATGATTTATTTTCCTGTATTATTTTAAAAAAAACAAAAAGCAAGAAAATAAAGCCATATATAGGGGGTACTCTATAGGGTAATAAATTGGTTTTACATGTCTCTTTCGACCTTTTTTCAAGCCCCTGCCATCATGGGACACCGCACTAATTCAGACTTGTTGTATCGGTTGGTTTTGGTCCTAAACCGTTTTGTCTACACACGATTGGAGCAGATCTCACATGATCGACCTTGAAAAACTTGAAAACCCTTGAAATCTTCTTAAATATTTTCTGCAAAATAAGACGTTTTAATATAAAATATATTTTACTTGCCTCTCTTAACACCGCGTTACAAAAATTAGCGTTTGTTCTGTCCTATGAAACAAATATACCTTTTCGGGAAGAGGCGAAAAAATAAAAATATCGTGTATCGCAGATTTTCATGTACAAGACAGAATTTTTTTTATGTTTATATTCCATAGGACAGAATGTGTGTTATAACCACAAAAAAATCTTGAAATTCTTTAATTCTTTTTAAAATAATATTTGAATATAGAATTTTAATCATCAGATTTTAAATACATAGAATCATGGCAAAATAAGTAAGGTAGAAGCTGTAGGAATTGAAGGCATGTTGTTTTTATTTCAGGAGCCGACCTTGTCAAATTTAGTTAATCGAAATTGTCACGCTGTATTTATTTCAGGTTATATCAGGAGGAATTGTTGTAATTTTCGGCAACAACCACAAGGACAGGAAAAAATTTCGTCTGTTATTTTAACGCTACCACCTGTACTAGATACATCTTGGAAATAGTATAAACAACATTTGACAAGGTCGGACCACAACGATAAGAACAAATGTGCTAACGCTTCCACCTGTAATAGATACATCTTGCATTGAATTATGTTGTGGTAACTGAATTGAAAATGAATTCGGTTGAACCTACAGAATTCATGAAAAATTCGGTTACAGCAACCGAATTGACGCCAAATTCGGTCGATGCAACCGAATTAAGTCCGATAGTTACAACCGAATTGATGCCACCAAATTCGGTTACTACAACCGAATTGATGCCAAATTAGTTTACTGCAACCGTATTTAGTTCCACTTTCGATTCTTGCATCCGAATTAATTTCAAATTCTGTTGTTCCAACCGAAATTTTAGAAAATTTGATTGTCTGAACAAATTGAATTGAAGATTCAGTTGTCACTTACTTACTTTTATTGCCTATTTTACAAACTCGTGAGGTCAGATGTCTTACACATATTAATTAAACAAACAAATTTCAACATATTCATCCAACTGGCTCTATGCTTCGCCTTTTCTCGCCAGTTGGTAACACCAAGGATACGGAGGGATTCTTCTGCCTGGTCTTTCCAGCAGAGTCTTGGTCGTCGTCTTTTCCTGCTTCCATCGGGTACGTTATCGAAAACCTTGCGCGGTGGGTCATCTTCATTCATTCTGATAACATGGCCGGCCTAGACAACGAAATTGGCCTAATTTGATTCGTCTTGCTATGTCCACGTCAGCAAATAGATTATATAGCTCTTGGTGCCAGCGACGTCGGTACTCGCCGTTTTCCCTAACAGGAGAATTTTTCTCTCGAATACTCCCAGGTGTTTTTCATCCGCTTAAGATATGACCCAAGTTTCAGAGCCATATGGCAAGATAGGTAAAATGAGAGTCTGGTATAGCCGAACTTTTGTCCGTTGAGAGATGGCTTTGTTCCTAAACTGCTTGCTGAGCCCAAAATAGCACCTATTTGCAAGCACAATTCTCCTATCTATCTCCAGGCTGATGTTGTTTGTTGTCCTTGTTCACGGCAGATCCAAGGTAGAAAAATTCATTTACCACTTCAAAATTAAATCGTTTGTCAACGTTCAAGTGCAACCAAGTCGCGAGGTTTATCTAGTCCTGGACACCTTCAATTTTGTCTTGCCCTCATTAACAGCAAGACCCACCTTCGCTGATTCATTTTCGATTCTTGAAAATACTGCAGTAACCTCTCGAAAATTTCGACCAATGATGTCTATGTCGTGAGCATACGCCAGCAAAATATGGCATCTCGTGTTAATGGTCTTGTTCGCCTTTCTCATTATTATCTCCATTAAGATGTTGAAGAGATTGCATGAAAGTGTGTCGCCTTGTCTCAGTCCTCGCTTGGTACAGAATGATTTCACTGCTGATTTGGTGTTGGTCAGCGTTATTCTACAGAGGCGGATCAGTACCGAATCAGCAATGAAACGAGGTTGCTTCAACCGAGTTTCAGTTGAGGGGACTAACTTCGGTCGTAACAACCTCAATTCGGTTGTTGCAACCTTAATTCGCTGGTAACAGCCGAATTTATTGTTGCTACAACCTCTGTTCAAACAATTAGTTCTCTGGGTGTATAAACAATTGAGACAAAGGCACAACTTTGTTGATGTTGACCCATTATAATAGTGCCATTGACGGTCGTTGCAGCCGAATGACACCTTCTGGCTGTTTTTCAAAAATTTCCTCTGTAGATGAAAATTTATTGGTTTAGTTCGCATGACTAGATTCACTGAGCGTTTAAACATTTTATATAAAGAACCCGACAATATGGAACTGATTATCCTGTTTTATTATGGAGCCTTTAACACATTAACAATAAATGTTGTACCTTGAACCTCTGGTAGTTTAACTAGTAAAAGAAATACACTTAAATATATTTAAGTAGCGACTGAACCTTTCGCCTTAGGAACATTTGTTGCCCACTCTTTGTTAGCTTATTACAAGATCTATGTAAGTATATTCTTTGAAGCTGGGTGACCTATCTATTATGTTCATTTAAAAATTCCGAATATACAAAAACAAATTTCGTTTTCTTCGAACTGACACTTAATTTGTTTCTATCACAAAATATTAAATCAGTACATTTGTTTCCATTTCAGGTATAATCATCTTACTTTCACTTCCAAGAGTACAAACAGTACAATCTCTAGGTACATTAGCTACATGGGGAGAGCACAATGTTAGGGTATTAAAATCGTCTAAGACCCTCTACGATGTGTACAATGTATAAGTACATAAATATATGTATATGTTTTTGTGCAGCCACATAGGTCGTATTCACTTCGATGTACTTATGTATGTACTATATTAAATAATGTATTGTTTTGTCAGTACATTATGTATATTTTATCAACTTCCCCCATGACTGGGGAGCAACAAATTACAAGCTGCTTAATAGTTTATGTTGTTATTGATGTTCTTTGTGGTACTGTTCATGTTGTTGTTTTGGCAATAGGATTTATGGATAATGGTCCTCATCATCAGGTTATTCGTAGACATTCATAGGTCCAGAATGGAGGCGAACGAATAGCTGCGTCTGAATCGTCCGTCAGCTGGATGAGAACGGGAGAGTGCCGTAGCCACATTCCCCCTTAAATTTTTTAGTTACCAAAATCACTACCACCAAAGAACCGTGCTGGGGCTAATAATGCTCTTTATGTCCTATGAAATGAAAACAACACCCGGCGAAAAACTGGTGTCCCGTATTTTCGACACTTTCTAAACCAGTCACGTAATGCCGTCAGTAATAATCACTAAAGTTTTTTTTCCTTTCCCGTTGGTTCCATCGAATGCCGGGTGTGCATTTGTTCCTTGCGCTACTATTAATGGAGGTCTGATGTTTGTTGTTCATTGAGTAGCAGCAGCAGAATTATAAATATTAAAGCTGGCCGCAATGTTCCCAAAGGGAAGAAAGGGGGTACATTGCTTCACACTCCCATTGCCAAGTTTGGTCTCTGGCTGTTTGGGGTAAAGCTAAGTTCATTTGTTTAAGGGAAAAAGGTAAGCGTAATTTTGGGTACGTGTTTATACGTTTGAATGAGTTGAACTCCATCCAAGAACATGTTCCTAGTAGTGATTTGATTTAACAACATAGTCAGAGTTACATTTAAATGTACAACACACTCGCATGTAAAGGATTACCGATCAATTGTTTCCTTTATAACAAAAAGTATATTCTTAATGGTCCTGTTGACTACAATTAATATTTCCAGGACATTTGTCAAGAAAGGACGTCGAAATGATACTAGCGATCATTCATCGATCGCCTATCTCTGTCAGTGCAATATGGTCCGGGAGACGTCTTTCAGAAATAAATTTTTGTATTTGAACTAAACAACCCGCTTCGAAAAAAATATTCACAATTTCGTGTTTTCTGAAATTCTCTTAAACACGGGCCTTATCTATACGATTACCTCATCCACCGCTGAGCCACCATTCTTGGTAATCTTGCATCCTAAGTAGTTGACTTAATCCACGTCTTCAATTAACATACCATCAAATATTAGAGGGGTATTCTGTTCGAATGCGCATTGGTTTTGTCGTCTTTATATTTATTCTCAAATCTACTTTTTTGCAATTTCAGAAGTCTGCTTAACTTGGCCCCGATGTCATCAAATTTGTAGATGTTCATAAATACTCCACTGAATGACAAACGGCGCTTTTGCATTAGTTGCCTCCATTACCTCGTCCATAAGTAGAAGAAATAACGACACCTTCTTGTTAATCTCTCGCAGATATGGTGAAAAGTTGGATTTCATTCCCATTAATTCTCGGATATTCCTTTTTTTTGTCAATAGGGACCACGCGGTGTCCACAATCAAATGCTTATTCGAAATTTACGAAAAGTAGATACAGAGGCCAGTGTAGTTCAACTGACTGTTCTATGATTATACGGAGTGTTTTCACGAGGTCGGTACATGAACGACCGGGCCTCAAACCCGCCAGCTCCTTCCGCACAATTTTCTCCACCACCGACGAGATCCGCTGAGAAATAAAAGTCGCCATTACTTTGTCTATTGTAATGTAATACTTTTTTCGGGATAGTGATAACCACTCCCTCTTTCCACTTCGTAAGGCTTTTGTTGTCTTTCCTTGCACTTCTGATGACCGGCGCAGATGCACCATATTTCAGCAGTTCCGCTGGAATATTATCGGTACCAGAAGATTTGTGGTCCTTCATTTTACCCAGTCGTTGAAATGCCCCTTCTTTGGTTGCGACGTGAGTATGCTGCCGAAGGGGTACACTGGTCCTCATCATCTGGAAGTCTAAACTATGTCGTAAAGAATTGACGGCATCGCTAAATTAGCTGATCTGGTCATGACATCTCTGTGTCATCATTAGCTTTTAACGATGCAACACTCTTGACGCTGTTGCCGCTTAGCTTTTTTATTGAAGAGTACACAATTCGGAGTTTACCTCTTTTCGCAGCTTTTTCGTTTTCCACCGCTATATTGCTCAGATAATTGTCGTAATCTCAACGAACCATGTAACCCAATCTACGTGCTGATCGAGGATAGTCTCTGATTTTAACTGCCTCTTTAACGTTGGTGTCCTCGATCGTATATGAATAATGTGCTGGTGTTCACGATTTCTAACTTCGGTCCAGTACTCTGCACTAACCCAGGCTTTATTCACAGGCAGGTACCTTCTTGGCTGTTTCCTTCATCGTTCGAACAATGCCTGACCACTTATTTTGACTGACCTGTGCCAAATTGTAGCGTAGAGTGTGATATGGATGGGTCCAGCAGACGGTGTTTATTGTATTTTACGATGTTGCCTCTAATACCCACTACTAGTTGGTGGTTGCTATCACTATCAGCACCACATCTAGTTTTGACGTCCAGCAAAGTACCAAGAAACATATTGCTGTAAAGTACGACATGGTCAATTCGATTAAAGGATTGACCATCAGGCACTTCCCATGTATACATTTGAATATTTATGTGGGCGAATTTCGTTCCGCCGTTAAGCACAATTTAAGCCACCATTGTTATTTCTCACAGTTCCAAGACCATGTCTTCCCATCACATCCTGTAGATTGTTGTTGTCGTTGTTCACTTTGGCATTGAAATCTCCCAGAAATAATTTAATGTCACCAACTGACAAAGAGCCTACAGCAAAATCCAGTTGGCTATAGAACTCGTCCTTAACACTGTCCTCATATAGCTCAGTAGGTGCATATGTCTGTACCACAGAAATCCTGCGAAATATCGAAATAATATCCAAATACTTAGCCATTATAAAAGTTTCTCAAAATATAGAAATCAACCCAATTGATGCTGAAGTTTTTGCAAATAAATTGCCGCAAAATTAGGTTGTTGTAACCGAATTTGTAACAAAATTGGTTTCCAAATTGTTTGGTTGTTGCAAACATATTGACCCTAAATGTGGATTCTGCAATCGAATTGGTTCCAAATTCACTTTTTGCAACAGAATTGATTCCAAATTCGGTTGTTATTGTCTTGGAATAATTTTAAAAGATCTTTGATAAGCTACCTGGCACCCAAATCGACTTTTGCGCTAAACTTCTATGGTATATCCATATCCTCGACCCACTCGACTGGGAAAGTCACTATATACAGTCTTCAACGTACTGGCTCCAAACTAGGTAGGTTTTGGGGTATATTATAGAAAAGGGTATATTATAGAATGGGGAAACTTCCACAAAAAGTACCACACAAACGTACTGTGCGGTTGTCCAAAGGTACGGTGCAGTTGTACTCTGGCTGGGACGAAAAGTCATCTCAGAATTTACAGAACTGCCCACTACTGACGCACGCCTCTAAATTAGATGGCAGTTTGATATTCAAACTATATTGGTGCTGGGTCGTAGGGACACTCCAGGTTACGATATGGTAGATTCTCGAACCCGAGGCTGTCACCAGATTGTCTGAAAGCGCAAAATATAGGGGCACCATGCAGGTTTGGCCTAGCTGTGTCCTGAAAAAACTAGCTGTGTCCTCAAAAAACTATACACTACTAGACAGGATAACTCTAAGCTAGTGGGTTTATCACTAGCATCAATGGGAATTGTTTAATAGAAAAACACTAGTCTAGACATGGATTCTCATCTCGCTATTACTTTAGGAGAACGAATGGGAACACAAGAGCGTTCCGTTACAGCACCTTCAGCTATTTATCTAAGTAGGAGACACTAATTTGGATCTTATTTATTTTTTTATCTAACAGATATTTAGTCAGGTAAGATATATAGTTCTTGGCACTTTTCGTAGAGCACAGATTGGTTAGCCAGAACCTAAAATAATTTGTTTTTCAGCCACATCCTAGATCCGTCGGTGGTGCAGTGGTTAGTGTGCGCGCTCCTTGTACCTGAGATTCTGGGTTCAATCCCTGCTCTGGCCACCTTAAATTTCTTTCATCGGCGGTCACCTCGCATAGTGAGAGCGTCTCACAATCACAGAGCTGTGTGCTTTCGAGTTCCTACTCCCTTATTGGGACCTACAGTTTTACACCGATTCCGAACGGTATTGTGAGAAGCTATTTCATTGCTAATTAGTCGATAGTGTCGCCGTTACTAATAGATCTAACTATCGTCAAAAGATACATATAGACGATCTCATGTACACACGCTGAAAAATCTGTCCTTGTTTTTGTTTATACTATACACTATACTTGTGACCAAACAAATTGTGTTTGCTATTCAATATAATATGTTTGAAACACAATGATTAATAGGTTATAATATAAGTTTTGGAGACCCAAATGTGGTTTTATTTGTTGAAACCCGATAAAAACAAACACGAGACAGATACCAATGAAACAAAAAGGCACCAGTTTCCGGAACCAATGATTGCAAACATGTACATGTTTCCTTCAATATTTTACTGGTCTTTCATTTTTCAACGTGCAACTGTCGCACACACTAATCATTGCACTACAAGTGGTCACTACACTTTCTTTCTCTGTCGCCCATCGCGCTTAAGAAAATTTGTTTTTCCTTAATCTCATAAATAAATCAAAAAATACTTCAAGTGATACCAAAATGTGGTACAGTCAGCTTCGAAACAGGCTTGTTACACAACTTCGCTCTTTATTTTACTAAAAATACAGTGTGAGACAAGTTGGTGGTAAAGGTGTTTAGGCGGATGGTTTTTATACTGAAAGTATGAAGTCAGTTAATAGAATAAAACCAAACAACAAAACAATGGTGTCCTATAACATCCCATGAAGGGATTGGGGAGAGCTTCTCACAATCAGTGAGATGTGCGCTTTCTAGTTTTATACTCACTAACTGGGACCTACAGTTTTACACCGGTTCCGAACGGTACTTTGAGAAGCATTTTCATGGCTAAGTACTCGATAGTGTCGCCATCACTAAGCGAGGTGACCGTCGTAGAAAGAAATGTAAGGTGGTCGGAGCAGGGATCGAACCCACGTTCTCATGTACAAGAGCCGCGCACACTAGCCATTGCACCACCGACGGACAAAACCACATGCTGGAAAAATCAGCTCCAGCAACATACTACAGGAAACATATATATGTTTGCAGGTATTGATTTCGGGAATTAAGGATCTGCCCTTTTTGTTTCTTTGTTGTCTGTATCGCTTTTATATTCAGCAGTATTCAACAAACAAAGCTACATTTGAGTAAACAAAACATATACTATAACCTATTAATCATTGTGTCTCAAACATGTAATACTGAATAGCAAACGTAATAAGTTTGGACACAAGTATACTATATTTGCGACAAGCTACAAGCACATTCTACTTGCATCCAAACAATAAAATATACACATTTTTCAGCGTGCAGCGAACGGTGTACTTGAAAATTTTATATCCATCTGAAGTCAAAACGAAGAAATAAAATTGAAAACAAACGTCACATCTCAATTTGACATCTAGTTATTTAGATAAACTGAATAAGTTTATTTAGTGCACGAAACATTGACACCCACAAATATTGGTGCACATCTAACAGTCATCCGTTCAATTAAATTCATAACCTTTTATATACCGTACAGTTTATTTTCACCTTTAGTGTAAGGGAACATTTATATCTGTACATTGCCCGAGTTTCATATTCGTGAGTCTGGAATTTAGGTGGTACTGTAAATTATCAGCGCACTGCGATGCCTAAGTCAGATTGCGTTTTTGAAAATCTTTATTTACATTTCATGAGCAGCGTACCGAGCAGTGATTTACTTATTTGGCTTAATTTCATTACCAACATTATTCTGGATGAATCACGTCATTTATCTTTCTCCAAGCGCTGATGTCGGTTGCAAACACATCACCCGAATGCTCATGAAGTTTTAGAACAATTCTAGTGTATTTTATTGTTGCACACAGACATGAGAATAAACTAAGCATAAATTGCAGTTAAGTAAAATAGTACAAGTGTAGAAAACTTAGGAATGTTCAGGCAATTATAGAGTTAAGAGGAGCAAAGCTCAATCAATGTCACATTAACAAAGACAAGAGAAACGTCAGTTGTTGTATTTATATATGAAAGTTGCTGCGTTTGAAAGATATCAACCTATATAATAGTCCAGATTTTAAAATTTGGGACTGAGTAACAATTAAAGAAGAAAAACAGTTAACAGTTTCGATGAGAGGTACAACAAATTGCCTCTATTGCCGGAATATAATATAGTGGTTAATATTTGTTAAACCATGATGGCTCACCATTTATAAACTTCAGTTGTAAATAAAAATTCGCACTGCTGAAATCTAAGCCAGATTGAAAACATTCTTCACAGTTTTTCGACCCGTTGAAAAATCTGTATTTTGTTTTTGTTTGAATTCAAACATAACGTGTGTAACGTGAGATTGTCGCAAATACAGTATTCTTGTGTACAACACATCGTCTTTGGTAATCAGTATTACATGTTGGGGGCACAATGCTTAATATTTTAAACACTTATATTACGTTTGTTACCCAAATATATCTGTGTTGGGGATGGAAACACAGCTGTTTTTCGAGAGCTATCAAGAGCAAGGTTTTTTTTGAATTTTTGTAATTTGCTGAAAACATGATAACATTACCCGTGGTAGCCGCAGGAGGTGATTTTATAATTGATGAAGAAAGAAAAGAGCGACAGATTCTCATTTGATGCAAAAAACAAATTCTCATTTGCAGCAAAAAAAAAAAATATTCTCATTTGCTGCAAAAAATTCATTGCAAGTAAATGTAAAAAGGACCGGTTGAAATCATTTTATTTTTTTAAATTATTTATATCTGTGGTCACAAACAATAACAGCCTAACTCGAGTTAGGACAAAATTGAAAACAAAATTTTCAGAAGTCACCATGCTCAAATAAGCAACTCTTTTTTGTCAAGAAGTAAGTTCAAGAATTCGTTTCCTTGGTAACAAAGTTATCACAAAAACTCCGACTCCTGATTTCCAGTAAAAATATTAAACTTTAAACTGCTCTCCCTGAAAAATTTTAAAATCGACTAAGGATGTAATTATTTGTGACCACAGATATTGGCTTCACCTGTCTGAATGTATGCATGCCGGGGAAACTTTGGATTGATTTTTAACCCTTTTCCCGTGATCCAATCGAGCTGAAACTTGGCAAACAAACTAATGGCGACGACAAGTATTAATTTGGGCGGGAGTGACCAAAGGGGCGTGGTACCTCCCATACAAATCACAAATTAAAAACCCATTATTTCTGCTCCTGTTAACGATATTTGAACAAAATTGGGTAATATGGGCGGGATTGGAAAAGGGCGTGGTCATATACAAAGAATTTATAGTCAAAAACTATGTGTTTTACGGGTTGGTTTTTTTTATTAATTGGTTATACGAAGTTGCTATTTATATTTCGGGAATAACAAATAATATCAAACAATTTTGAATGAAAATGCCTTTATTGTTTTTCACAATATTCCCCTTAATGATGAATACACTTTTGCATTAGTTCAAACCATTTGTCATAGCAGTTATTCCATTCCCCTTGAGACATCTCCAAAACATGGAGTTGGACTGCTACTTCGGCGCTTGTAAATCGTTGACCACGCAGTTTACCTTTGATATTCGGGAACATGAAGAAGTCATTGAGTGTCAATTTGATGTTTTAACTGCTCAAAAATGCACCTGTTTGACGAGATGTGTGAGAGATCGCATTGTCGTGATGGGGAGTGATTACTTTTTGGCAGTTGGGTTTACCAATTACTCAGGAGACTTCCTGCAAACAAATGGTCGTGTACTACTCAGAATTGACCGTCCTACGTTGCTCAAGCTGACGTATGACCCATTCGGCAAAAAAGAGACGGGCGACCATTTGCTTGCTTCACTGTGCTTCTTTCACGAACAACTTTTGTTGGATTTAGCTCGTCTTGAAAGACCCACACAGTTGATTGCTGTTTGTTACCGGCTCACTCGCATACATCCTTGATTCGCCACCTGTCGTGATTTTATACAGGTCTTTTGAAATACCACGATCGAACTTTTTAATCATTTCCTAACACCAATTGACCCGAGCCTTTTTTTGTGCGTTTGTTAATTTATGTGAAATTCAACGCGAACATATCTTTTTCACAGCGAAATGTTTATGCAAAATCGAATGTATTAAAGTATAAGAATTCCTCTATCTCACGAGGACAACCTTGCTATATTAGTTCACGCACTGCATCGATATTTTGTTCCAGAACAACAGGTTTTGGACGACCTTCACGAAATTCATCCTGGAGCGAACGGCGACCGAGACCGAACTCTTGGTACCAACGATTTGCAGTGGATTTTGATGGTCCTTCATCACTCAAAGTCGAAATAACTTGATTGAAGACACTCTTGTCTCGGTAATCCACGCCAATAATCCTAAAAAGTCATCGCGCGAAAATTTTCATGGGTTACTTCCATTTTTTGACCGAGTTGAATTTTTCAACACACTGTCATTACAGCAAACAGTGCTCGTAAGGGAAAACGGTCTGCGGACGTATATTGATGCTAAGAAATTTCACACATTCCAATGGAAATTCCAGTTTGTACCTGGTAAGACTAGTATTGCCAGTTCCCGAAATATAAATAGCAACCATTTATGCATATTAATTCAGATTTATATTGGTAAAATTAATTAAGGGTGTGAAGATAAAGTTATCCAAAAAATTTATGTACCCAAGACACAAACCATTTATACCAAATTTCTGAAATCTGATGTTTTGCCAACAAAAAGAAGTTTTGTACAGAAAAAGAGTAAATAAACGTTTTTTTTTTAAGACATTTATATTGAATATAACGTATAACTAGCTTTATCTAGAAAACAAAATTTATTTCTTCTTATAAAAAACTGAACAATTCTCAAAAGCTAACCTAGCGTGCTCATGACAAAAGGGAATAAAGTTCCAATGTCTAACCGCCTAACACCGTAGAAGCACATACAAAGCGCAGCCTATATATGTATATTCTGATTCCACTTCAGATTGGAGGTGTAGCCCAATTTATGAAGTGGCCTATGTCATTGATAGAAATATTGGTTCCAAGTGGTAATATTGGGCACCCCTGAAAAACGATGTCCTGGTGTCCTGGTTCCATTTCAGAATGGGGACATAATCAACTTTATGAAGCGATCCATGTCATTGACAGAAATAATAACTTCGGCGGCCAATGTTGTGCACTCCTGATAAACGTGAATGGATTACCGAAATTAGCCCCATCGGAGGACATAATATCCCCATCACAAACGTATCCTGATTCCATTTCAAACCGGAGATTTAGTCAACTTTATGAAGCGATCCATTTGACTATATCTCAGATCTGAAATGGAGTTAGGATATAGTTGGGATAGGGATGTTATGCGCTCATATGGGGCTAATTTTGAATATACTAGTAGTCAATTCACTTTTATGAGGAGCGCCCAATATTGGAACTCGAAGTCATTATTTCTATCAATGACATGGGTCGCTTCATACACTTGACTATATCTCAGATCCCGAAATGGAATCAAGATATTTTTGGGATAAGGATGTTATGTGCTCGCATCGTGATAATTCAAAATATACAGGTGGTTTATTCACTTTAATAAGAAATACCCAATGTTGGCACTATAACTTATTATTTATATCACTGATCACTAATTTCGGGTATACATATTGGCACTCGAAATCATTATTTCTATCAATGATATGATAAGAAGAAAAAATATTTGTTGTTATAAAGCCAGTTATACGATATATTCAACATAAATAGCTTCAAAAGCGCTTATTTCCTCTTTTTTCTGTACAAAACATCCATTTTTTTTTTTGCAATAATCTGATTTCAGAAATTTGGTATAAGTGGTTTTTGTCTTCGATAATTAAATTTACGTGATACAATTAATCCACACGAATTCAAATTAATTACTATAAATAACAAAGTATATCCAATGTATGAGAGGGATGTAGATACCCAGCGGCGGAAGTCATGACCTGGAAGGCCTGAAATCATGACCAAACAGGCCTTCTTTAAAATACGGAATGCCTTCCCTACACATTACCTCCTCCTTTCTTTTTACCATTGCGTGAGATTGGGAGGCAAGGCCTTCCTTGCCCATTGCCTAAAGAAGGCCTTAGAAGGCATGCAAAGAGGAAGGCCTCAGAAGGAATTTACTTTTATTTATTTCTGTTAAACAAAAATAAAATTTCAATTATTTACTTTATCACAAAATCATTATCCACTTCTACATATTTATTTATAAGTATATACGTATCTATCTTAGAAAATTTTACCACGCCCAACTGCAAATTGAAAATTTTAAAAATACCGTGAAAAATATTAAATAAACAATATAATTTTAAAATTTGTATGAAATTTTCTAATTAAATTACTGTTAAACAGAATCGGAAAAGAAATTACTCAAAATTGTAAAAATCTTCTAGGTTATATCTGAAGAAAACATACATGCATTCCGCAGCCCTTATTTTAGGAAGGCATTACAAACGAACAATACCGCATGCCTTATTTATGGAAGACCTTGCGACTTCCGCTGCTGGGTAGGATCAACGAAAGCTTCAATGTTGTTACGGTAATTTGCTTTCAAAAACAAAAAAAAAATTGTTAAGAGACACATAAATTGTTTCTAAATTGATTATACTTCCACGCAAGTAACCTTGTGTTTGGGAAGAAACACTCGAATACTTCCACATAAGCATATGGATGTTTGCACGTAAACATGCTAATGTATGCCAATCATAAATTCAATTAGTTTTGGATGTGAAAATACACGATTGTAACATATATAGGGTGTCTCAGTGAGAATTTTAAAACAAAAGCACGTATTTTGTGAGATTGTTGTGATTGTTTTACCGGGCTGTAAAGAGACATGTTCCAATTAAGTATGTAATGAAACATTCGGCAAATACCGCCTACGGGTCTAATGACAGGCCATTAATCTTTTCATGAAGTTTTCGATGACTTTTCACAGAGATGTGGCTGAACCTGACTGATGACGTGTTGGATGTCGGATTTGAGTTCAGGCATATTTTGTGGACTATTCGCATAAACCCGAGATTTCACAAAACCCCAAAGAAAGAAATCACACGGCGTTAAATCTCATGATCTTGGTGGCCAGTTGACATCAGCATTAAGGTGGAGCGAAAAAATCGATTTCGCTCGAATCAAAAATGGCGAGTGCGGAAAAGTTGCATTTCGTTATCAATAAGACATATATAAAATATCATCCCGATTGGTTGATATTTAGAGGTTCCGACAACGGCTTGAAGTTTCGACATTTATGTCCGTCCTTCCGTGCATCTTTTAACCAATATTTAAGCTAAGTTTCGGTAGTAAATATTGTCCGATTTCAATGAAATTTGCTTCAGTCCGTTATTTTAGATAGGGGAAGATGCCGGACAAAATTTCTTAAAATCGGTTCAGGTTTATATATAGCTCCCATACAAAATAACCCCAAAATTCGCCTTCCGTACCCTAATAATCCCACAATCCGACTTGCCGAGTATAGAATTTGACGAATGAATATGGTAAATAATTTGGAACCATTATCTAAGCGTTTGCTCATTATGTCTGTTTAAAGTAAACATTGAAACAAACACGTATTACAGTCTCAGACAGACACCTTTCTTTCAAATATTTGGCATGTTTTATTCATTTAATTCATTTAAAATATAACAAAAATTACATATCTAAAAACAAAAAAAAAAATTAAAATCTATGTCTATACAGTACAAACAAAAAACACTGTTATTTACACAACAAATTCAGACTTCGTTGCAAATGATGGCATTTGGGTCCTAGATTGAATTCTTGCTCTTATGAATCCATCCCTTGCCTCCTCTCCACAAACCGACGCTGAGGCTTCAATCACTAATTTTATGCAACGCTCGACTGCTTGCATGTGGCAAGGAAATTTCCAAATGTTAGAACCCAAGCCACTCTCTACTACTTCCATTAACGTCTCTTTCGTCCAATTTGCACTAACAGGAGGCTCAGTTTTTTGCGCATTTTGCCAATTTATTAAATCAGCGTAATCCGATGCTTCAAAATTAATTTCAGGAACAATGAATTTTCGGACTCCAGTCCATGTTTTTGATCTTGCTTCCATTATTCTTGAATAAGCAGTCTGGCGAATTTCTTTTCTCTTGTCAGCTAACATGCAAAGCAGAATATTTTCTCCGTGTGCAAAATATCCATTTCGTTGAATAACCGGGGTTATCAGTGCTCTTAAATCAGGGCTGAGGTAGCTAATTAATTTGGTATACAACCAAAGATGGTGGGCTCCTTTACAACATGATGAATTACTTTTAATTGTAAACCACATTGGTCCATACACTTTCATTACGAAATTCGCCAATATTTTTAAATTTTCAGTCGGTTCTTCCGATGCGACATAGAGCCGTAAAATTCTATTTGCAGCTGTAAGCCATCTAGAATGGTTTAATGGACCTGGTGATTTGTTTGCCAAATCTGATGAACAATTGCCTGTAGACACAGCATTCATAATTTCCAGCAGATACTTTTGAACGGTGCTCAAGTCATCCTGGTTTGTAATTTCTGGCAGTGCCGTGTCAATTGTTTCAAACTGAACTGTGGAAAGATTTTCACAGTTGTGTAAACGTTTTCCTATTGGTCCTGAAAAAGCGTTGGGACCTGTCGTTTTACCATCCAACTGCACCATCAAATGCCTTAGTGGGAGCTCATTGGCATGAAGTTGACATATGGTAATGGTAATGGTCTTTTTAATTCTGTTTCTAAAAGACGTATGATTCCTCCCTTCAGTCCAGTATTTACAACGGTGCCATCACATCCAACAACTGACAATTGATTTAAATCTACAGACTTATCATTAACGTAATTTATAATGCTACTTTTAATATTCGCTGCAGATCCTGAATCAGAAGTAGTATGTCCAAAGTAAGTGCTATTAGGTTCTGATACTAGAACATAATGTTCTTCAACAACAGTTGTGAGATGGTTTTTCTGACCTTTCTTTATCATTTTAATCGTTTTGTCCTTTCTTCCGTCAAAATACAAACCGATAATAGAATTATTTCTTTGTTCGTCTTTCAGCTGCTGCCGGAATTTTTGTTCTTTCACGTCGAATTTTAGACCGATCCACTACTAACATTTTGTCATCGGAACTTATGACTCCTATATCTTTCAGTATAGAGGAAGCAATATGATAACCCCGGTTATTCAACGAAATGGATATTTTGCACACGGAGAAACTATTCTGCTTTGCATGTTAGCTGACAAGAGAAAAGAAATTCGCCAGGCTGCTTATTCAAGAATAATGGAAGCAAGATCAAAAACATGGACTGGAGTCCGAAAATTCATTGTTCCTGAAATTAATTTTGAAGCATCGGCAAAATGCGCAAAAAACTGAGCCTCCTGTTAGTGCAAATTGGACGAAAGAGACGTTAATGGAAGTAGTGGCTTGGGTTCTAACATTTGGAAATTTCCTTGCCACACGCAAGCAGTCGAGCGTTGCATAAAATTAGTGACTGAAGCCTCAGCGTCGGTTTGTGGAGAGGAGGCAAGGGATGGATTCATAAGAGCAAGAATTCAATCTAGGACCCAAATGCCATCATTTGCAACGAAGTCTGAATTTGTTGTGTAAATAACAGTGTTTTTTGTTTGTACTGTATAGACATAGATTTTAATTTTTTTTTTTGTTTTTTAGATATGTAATGTTTGTTATATTTTAAATGAATTAAATGAATAAAACATGCCAAATATTTGAAAGAAAGGTGTCTGTCTGAGACTGTAATACGTGTTTGTTTCAATGTTTACTTTAAACAGACATAATGAGCAAACGCTTAGATAATGGTTCCAAATTATTTACCATATTCATTCGTCAAATTCTATACTCGGCAAGTCGGATTGTGGGATTATTAGGGTACGGAAGGCGAATTTTGGGGTTATTTTGTATGGGAGCTATATATAAACCTGAACCGATTTTAAGAAATTTTGTCCGGCATCTTCCCCTATCTAAAATAACGGACTGAAGCAAATTTCATTGAAATCGGACAATATTTACTACCGAAACTTAGCTTAAATATTGGTTAAAAGATGCACGGAAGGACGGACATAAATGTCGAAACTTCAAGCCGTTGTCGGAACCTCTAAATATCAACCAATCGCGATGATATTTTATATATGTCTTATTGATAACGAAATGCAACTTTTCCGCACTCGCCATTTTTGATTCGAGCGAAATCGATTTTTTCGCTCCACCTTAATCAGCATTTCTTAAATTATTTTGTTCTGGAAATCGCTGCTGCAATAAATCGATTGTTTCATGCGCGGTGTGGCAGATGGCGCCGTCTTGCTGAAACCACATGTCGTCCAGATCCACGCCGTCCAGTTGAGGCCACAATAATACTGTTATCATGTTCCTGTAACGAATTCCGTTCGCAGTCACTGCAATTTCAGTCTAACCTTCAAAAAGTAAGGCCCAATCACGCCACCTGGCCAAAATCCGAACCAGACTGTTGCTCGTTGTGGGTTTATTGGTTTCTCATGGATTGCAAGAGGATTTTCTGAGCACCAATTTCCACAATGTTGTGTATTCAGATGGAAATGCGCTTCATCGGAGAAGATTAGTATTTTTGATAAATTTGCATTGACTTCACTTTGCTTCATTACCCGTTGAATGTATTGCCGGCACTTTCCGTGGTCTGCTGGTTTGAACTCCTGAGTTAGCTGAATTTTGTACGTAGGAAGGTGGAGGGACGTTTGTCAAAATTCGCTGCGTGCACGCTAAAAAATAACGGCATCAGCAACATATTGCAGGAACCATGTACACGTTTGCACGCATTGTTTTCGTGGATAGAAGAACTGCTGGTATTTGTTTCTTTATTGTTTATTGCTTTTTGTTTTCAGCACTTTTGGGTCACAAATACATATATTTTAACCTAGTACTCATTGTGTCCCAAACATGTTATATTGAATACCAAAAGCAATGTGTTTGGACACAAGTATACTTTGGACACAAGCATACGAATAACAAAAAGGGACAAATTTGTCAGCGTGTACTGCTTCGAGAAATTTTGAGTTGTTGAGAACGATGCCGGATTGATGTTTTCGGGTTTTCGGCGACACTCTCGTTTACAGCAGCAATGTTTTCAAGAGACATTGGGCCTTTTCGGAAATGCATCACTGCTCTGCAACTGATGCGCAGCACGTTCGTAAATGCAACATCTGACAACTTTGCAGGTGTTTTGAGACCGTAATTGCAACCAAAATGCGGGACAAACAAGCATCTGCAACAGTTGTTGCATTTCCGAATAGGCCCATACTGTCCATAGCCGACCCAGTTTCTTATAATTTAGTGAGCTCTCTTCGAATGGTTGACGCATTAGATGCACTGTCTCAACTGAAAATTGTTCGAAGTTTGTGAGGGGTATCAGCATAACTTTCTGAACTTTTGTAATAAGTTTTCACAATTATTACGCTTTGTTCTTTAGTAAGCGCTCCATTTCTTATAATCGGAATAAACATATGTGACAGCTGCCAAATTTCACAGTTGCAACTTGCACAAGAAAAATTACACTAAATTTATAAAGTTCAATCTTACTGAGACACCCTTTACAAGGTTCGTGAAAAATGTGTTTGGGAGAACGTATTACAAAGACCGTTTTTAAGCGTGTAGCACTGTCCTGTCACGTTTTATTAGAATCCAGAAGCAAACTAATGTGTCGCGCCATATTTTTCTTCCCGGTCAAATTCGATTCTTAACGGCCAGTCAAGTATGAGTTAATTACACAGCAAGGATGTAGAATACACGTATCTATCTTATGTGAAAATCACCATGCTGTATGAATGTTTAAATAATAACCCCATATTGTAAAAGGTTTACAAACATTACAGACTAATCACAAAATGCATCCAACATTGCAAAAAATCCCTTATTTGTTTAATGGTGAATAAGGAAAAAATATTTATCCATAAATTTGTCTGTGATAAAGGAATTTCATGAATATTGTCCACCATAATAGCTCAATTCATTGCTTCTAAAGTCAAGTCCTGTAAGAGCAAAAAAAAAGGAATAAAGAATGAAATCCCGTATAAATTTACATAATATTTCGTGTTTTCAATATGCGCCAGTTAGTTTTGCTTTTTTTTTTGGCGGAGCTTAATTTTTCGCCTTTTGTTTCTTCCATAAAGTTGATTAAATGCCACAACAAAGTAATTTTTCAATGCATAAATTAGGATATTTTTGTAGAGACAAATTGTATGCTTCACATTTCCCCTTTTAAGGAGGTTTTTTTTGTCGATTACTCACTATTCATATTTGCAGAAAATGTGGAAATTTGTTGCTAAAATAAATATTTTGGCTGCAGTTATGAGAGTAGGGAAAGGTTTCTTCATATTTGTTGTGCCAATCCCTTTACGGTCCGTAAATGTCTCAAGGGTCTGCCCATGTATTTATAACAGTGTCATGTCCATTGCTCCTTGCGAATGGCATATCTGTATCAAAATCGAAATTATAGAATAGAATATTAGATTAATAAATTGGCCCTAAAACATTTGAATAGTCTGCCTGTGAAGTCTGACCAATACGCTGTGAATTCAAGAGCTAAGGTGTATGCAATTATCAAATCAATTAAATAAAGTTTAACAAAATGTCCCTCCAAGTCACATTTAATTAAGGACCAAATATGATATTAAGATTTTTGCGATTGAATTGGCAACATTTTGCAACAGTTTAATAACATGACAGTAAAGACAGTTTGATACTTCGTTGTTTAAGACCCATCAAATGCAGAATACCTTAGAAATTGCTACCCCATTATATCAGTGACTGTTTCATTCCACTTCAGATCAACATCAAAAATAGTACATCACATAAAATGAGTTTGGCTATTTCATAACGATTTTAAGAGAAATAATTTATCATAAATTAACTGCATACAAAAGCCCATAATATTTCAATATGACTCATATTTTATTAAAGTTTATGATGGGGCATAGTACATTTTTCATATCATATACATTTTGTTTCCCCCAATGCTTCCACTGAACTAAACTGCACCACATTGTTCACTTACTATACAGAGAATCTATTAATGTTGCAGGACGAGTTGCTACTCGTACTATGTGCAACGAAGCGTCGTTGTAGAAATGGTTATAAATTTCAATTTTTATCATTTTGACATTGTGGCAGATATTTTATTAGAGTTGTGATAGATTTTGAGACTTAATTTTTATAAAAAATGGTTTACTATGTGTAGAGTGGAAGATGTACAAGAATGTTCAATTAAATACAACTTCCAAAGAAATTATGTATTTAAAGGAGCCATATACTTATAGTATTCCAAATTAGTATTCTGGTATTAAAAAAGAATCAAGGTTAATTTTTGTGCACACTCAAAAAATGGTGATACTTAGTTTAAGTAAACTGCATACTCCAGTTTAGTTGTACAGTAAAATTTTCCATAAAAATTGGGAATTCACTAAATTTTAGTAAATTTGTCTTAATTCAAAGCCATTACAAATGGATGATATTCTTGTTAGATGTGTATTGTAAAATATTAAATATTTCTTACACGCTGAAAAATTTGTGTCTTTTTGTTGTTTGGGTGCAAATATAGCGTATTTGTAGCTTGTCGCAAATATATTTGTATACTTGTGCCCAAACACATTGTGTTTGCAATTCAATATAACATTTTTGGGATACAATGATGAATAGGATATAATATAAGCATTTGTGATCCAAATGTGGCTTTGTTGGTGAAACAGCTGAAAACAAAAACATGATAGCCAACAAACAAACAAAAAGAGGCAGATCTTCAATTCGCGAAAGCAATGTTTGCTAACATGTAACGGGTTTTTCAACAGAGACGCTACAAAAGTAAATCGATAGGGACAGCAAAAGACGCCATATTTTTTCCTGCTCTTTTGACATTTCTCTTCAGTAAAGTTTGCCATTTCATCATGGAAAGATATACGAGCCAACATCGAGTCGAAATTATTAAAATTTACTACCGAAATTTTTAGTCAGTGGCCTCAACTTTAAGTGGCCTCAACTTGTAAAAATCATCTTCAGCGATGAGGCTCATTTCTGGCCGAATGGCTTCGTCAATAAGCAAAATATGCGTTATTGGTCAGACAGCAATCCACACGTAATCCATGAGTCATCCTTGCATCCCGGAAAAATTACGGTTTGGTGCGGTTTATGTGCCGGCGGCGTCATTGGGCCGTACTTCTTCCGTGATGATCAAGACCGGCACATTAATGTGAGTACGAATCGCTACCGTTCAATGATAACCGAATATTTTTGGCCCCAATTGGATAATATGGACTTGGAGGACATGTGGATCCACCAGGACGGCACCACAAGCCACACAGCGAATGTCACAATCAATTTATTGGAAACCAATTTTGGTGAACGTGTTATCTCACGAAATGGCCCAGTCGATTGGCCGCCACGGTCATGCGATTTGACGCCGTTAGATTATTTCCTGTGGGGATACGTCAAGTCTATGGTCTATGCCAACAAGCCAGCGACGATTGATGAACTTCGTACGAATTTCGAACGTGAAATTGCAGCAATATCGGCCGATTTATGCTTGAAAACCGTCGAAAATTGGGTTCAGCATCTGGACTTCTCCAAGCGTGCCCGTGGTGGCCATGCAACAGAAATAGAAGTCCATACATAATGGCATCGAACGTACTTTCACAGGAATAAAGAATTTCATTGGTATCTAAAACCGGTTTTGTTTTATTTAAAAAAAAACTTTTGTAGCGCTCTTATTGAAAAACCCTTTACATGGTTCCTGCAATATATTGCTGGTGCCGATATTTTTCAGAGTATAGATGTGAAGAAATTAAATAGTGGAAGTAAGAAAAAACAGTGTTTAGGAAGATATAATTAACGGTTGTTAGCACAATTTCTTGTTAGAGATTACTAACAGATATAATTTCATACCATCTGACTGCTAAAACTTATAGTTAGCCTTAACTACACCCTGATTAAACGGCCCCAGCAACATGTTGAAGGAAACATGTACATGTTTGCAAGCATTATTTTCGGGAATAAAAGATTTGCTGCAGTTTGTTTCTTTATTGTGTGTCACGATTAATTAGTCAGCAGTTTTGGGTCGCAAATACATATATTAGAACATTTTAATCATTGTGTCCCAGCCAAGTTATAACGAATAGCAAACAAAATGTATTTAGACACAAATATTTGCAACAAGCTACAAGCACTTTATATTTGCACCCAAACAACAAAAAAAGACAAATTTTTCAGGGTGCATAGGGAAAACTGAGATGGTCCTAATGCGCGTAAGAGCTATAAATTTCTTAAAATAGCGTTAAATCGTGTCCCGCAATGATGTCCATTTTAGACTTGTATCAAAGTCGTTCACTAGTTCTCGAACTCGTTCATTTAAGGTGCCCGGGCATAACAATCACGACTATACTCGCCGGATCGAGCATGTGCATTTTTTTCGTGACGGTAATGTCTGGTCACCCTAAATGAACTACGCTTATTTTAGGTCGAATTGGCATGTTAATACACGCTGAAAAAACCCGCCTCTGTAACATATTCTCCCAAACATATTCTGCAGGAACCTTGTATATGTTTGCAACACACTTCAAACATTCATATGTTTGCAAGTCCCAAACTTAAAAAATAAATAAATGGTTTCCCATTACATCCCATGAAGGAATCGGGGAGAGCTTCTCACAACCAGTGAGCTGTGCGCTTTCTAGTTTTTTACTCACTGATTGGGACCTACACTTTTACACCGGCTCCGAACGGTATTTTTGAGAAGCATTCTCATGGCGAAATACTCGATAGTGTCGCTGTCACTATGCCAGGTGACCGCCGTCGAACGAAATTTAAGGTGGTCAGAGCAGGGATCGAACCCCGCATCTCAAGTATAAGAGGCGCGCACACTACCCATTGCACCACCGACGGCCAAACTTACTTGTATTTAAATGCAAACAGTATCATTTTTACTGACAAACATGTATGCTTTTACGTGGAAACATATGCGTGCTTCATTCCAAACATCCACATACTTACGTGGAAGCATTCGCGTGTCTCCCCCAAACCTACATATACTTACGTGGAAACATATGCGTATTTTCTCCCAAACAAAATAATATTTACAAACGAATTATTCTATCTTTCTGTATTTATTATAATTAATTTTATCAATATATATCTACATTTACTTATATAAATAATTAATACAAAAAATTAAAAGATTTAAATGATTTTTACATTCACTTGCATTGAATGCATTATTTGTTTTGTTTTGCATCTGCTGCTCTGTTGTGTCTCATTTCTTTGTTGTCTCTTAAGTTTTTGTCTTCAGAAGGTTTCAACTATGCGTTGGTTATCACTATGTGTTGGTACACCAACAATACACTTATATACAAATCTAGTTCATGCAAGAACCAGAACTATATTTCAAAAATGGTCCGCCATTCCGATTATTTCAGTAGAGGCTCGGGCAGAAAAAGGGATTCACGTTGTTGCCCTCTCCAATTTCTTTCCTCAAAATCGTTTCTCACTTTGGTATCACACATAAATATATGCGAAACACAAACACAAAACCCAAAGCAACATCACACACCATTTAACCGGCCGAGCGTGTCTTTATTCTTCTTTCACTTATGAAGCGCTTTTGATATACCCTCTGTCCGATGAACCATTGACGACTGAATACATGAAATTAAAACTCAATACATCACACACATTCAGGAATATTTATGAATCACTTACTGGGAGAATAATTTCAGAATACAGATACACACTCGTTGTCCCTCTTTTATTCTCTTGCGCTCGAGAGAACATAAACAGTGCAATAAACACGGCTGTATTTGTATCACAAAAACAGATATATTGGGGTCGCAAACGCATATGTTATAACATATTAATTATTGTGTCTCAAACATGTAATATTGAATAGCAAACACAATGCATTTGGGCACAATTATATTATATTTGCGACACGATCCAAAGACATGTTATATTTACATCCAAAAAACAAAAAATGGCAGATTTTTCAGAGTGTAGTAAAATTTTCGAATTAGGTCTTGCGAACAATCTAATACAAGAAGCGTCAGAACTATCGGTCCATGTTTATTTAATGATGACGCTGCCTACAATGTTACCGTCACAAATGACCGCTATCGTTCAAGAAGTTCAAGCAAATTTTGCCCAAAATGCATGATCTGACTTAAGACTACATGCAAGATGTCACGTGAAACAGTTGACATATTGAAATGAGTTCGGTCTGCGATTTATGTTACGCTTAAGGCCAGTGAGTTGCGGCCTACATCGTGCGATGTGATGCACCTAGACTATTTTTGTCGGGTTCATTAAGTCACTAGACTGTGTCGATAAACCAGCGTCAATTGCAGCCTTGGTAAACAAAATAACACGTGATACTGGGGAATGTCAGCAGCTATTCTCGAAAAAGTGATTAACAATTTGACTTCTCGAATGGATCACTTTCAACGTAGTCATGGTTAGCATTTAAATAAAATATTTTTTAGAATGTAAATTGCAATCATTGTTTGATCACCTCATGATCAGCCACATGATAGTATATCCCCTCAACAGTCGCGTACAGTATAAATTCACATTCCGTTAATATTATAGACATTTATAATTGTTTCGCGTGTAGTGGAGTCAATGGTATCTCCAATGTTAGTCGCCACTTATGGTACGACCTCAACGAAAATCAGTAAATCAATTCATTACCATTGGAATATATGGTGAAGAGTCGTTATAATTTGTAAAATCAAAAAATATTGAGAGATGATCTCATGTGATTTTCTTCCAGCTTTGATAAAAAAAATTTCTTAGGTGAATTATTTCAGCGGCTATTAAAAATTCGAAATTACCAATAAAATTTATTGAATATAAGGGGTTGAATATAAAGTTACAACCTGAAAAATAAATTAGTTGTAGTCGTTTTGATTCGTCCCCGTAAAGTAATTATAATCCATATATGCTGAAGTGGATAGTGTCCAGAAGTTTTCACTGTTCTAAACATCAGTTCTTAGTTATAATACACCGTCGATCTGTAGACAGAAACATAATACAAATAATTTGTCAAAAATTTCGAATTTCTTATTGCTACTTCTTTAATCGGTGGCACTAATTGAACAGCAAATAATTAATTTTTTTTTGGATGCTTGTTAGTTCATACGATAAATACTCACACACTGTGCCATTGTGGAAAATTAATTTTCCATACAATTACACACAAATAAAGATATTGGTTGCGAATGCCAAAGAAATCGAAATAAATGACCTTTCACTTAGAATGTAGCCATAACAAAACTTTGGAAATTGAAACAATAAAAAATTTACATCGACAGAGCGGATACCTATCAACAAACAATTGAGACCATGAATTTTCAACAAATTTACTAAAACACAAATCAACATTAATCAACGGAAAAAGAAGAAGAACCTGCAACAAAACAACCAAAAAAAAGCATACCCAACTCAATGGTCGAAACAAAGTACCGGAAGTTGGAAATAGGAAAGCATCTATTGAATTGTCAATAGTTAAGTTTGTATGTTTTTTCTTATTTGCCAACCATTTCGGCACCATCGTTCCACCCACCAAGATGGAGAATCCATTTCCAAGGGGAGAGACGAAAAAAAACATGACATACTGAGGTGAGGGGGAATATGCCAACGGAAATAAAAGAATTTTAAATGAAGTTTCAAGTAACGGATGTTCAAAATTTGTTTTCCAGGAATAAAGTTACAAACGAATTTTGTCCTTCTATACGTTTTTTATTTCATTCGCTTTGTGGAATATAATTTCTTTTATGGTAAAATTGCGTTCATATTTGTTGAATAGGATTTTACGATATAAAGCAAATTCATCTGAATACAATAATAATCATAAAACCATTAGCTGTGTTTTTCAAGCAAATGCCTTAACATTAGCATTTGCTTGTTGATTTTTGTTGAGTGAAGTGAGATGCTATTCAAGAGATAGATCACTTTTATATACAAAAGTTTTGGAACAAGGTTAAGGGTTTCCCATATTTGCAATTATTAAAAATTTTGCGGGAATTTCGTTCCGTTCACTGCAATACAAACCGCTTTAAACTTATTTTATTTTATTTAGGAGCAATCTGACAACTATAGCGCTAAAAGTAATAAAACGGTCCACTATCTCCAATATTTTTCTTGATTTTGTGGAAGGCACAATTTTTGGGTGGTTACTATTTAAGGGAACCACTTGATTTTGATTCACATTACAGTATATCACCAATTTTGGGTGTGTACTATTCATACACTGTCTACACTAGGTGAGTTAAGTCAACGCCTCACAATGAATACTGTTGTGTAGCTACACATTTCTTTATGAGCTGGCAAAGTTGTGATTGTCCTGCCAGATAATGTTCCAAATAAATTTACAAATCAAGCATAATTAATTTGTTGAGCTAATCCCTGTCATCCTATGAGTATAATGACTTTTAGCAAGGAATATTCTCGTAGACGCATCCAATGATATATTTCAAGGTTTAAGGGATTGTTAACGTCCTTTTTTCGGAAACACGGGAAAATTGCACTAAAATGGGCAGCTGCTGGATCAAAGTCCCCTCTAAAATAATCATCGTTTTTAATGGAAGGTGCTAAAAAAGGCAACACTCTATCTTCAATTTGTATATGTCCTTTTGTTGATATCTGGAACATCAAAAATATTGATTATGACAATACACTACGGGTTGGAAATTTTTCAAATCTAATGTTGTCTATTTCTTTCTAATCTTATGCACCCTTTGTAGTAGTAAACAATTTTAAAACTTCTAAACAAAAACTTATATCACCGTAGACTTTGAAGACATATTTCATATATTTCATAATATATATACAGGGTGGAGCGCGGTAATTTACTCATTTGCGAATAAAATAAAATAATTATGAACCTAAAAAAAATATATTTTATATTTTAATTATATTGAACAGTAAGGGAGTTTTTAAATTACATGGTTTTAAATAGTGGCAAATGTCGACCTTCGCTATCCACACACTGCTGCATACGTTTTCTGAAGTTTTGATGAACTCTAACAAGCATGTCGACTGGTATTCTGCCAATTTGAGCCTCAATATCGTTAATTAGGTCTTCCAAGGTGTTGGGACGATTGATACACACCTTCGACTTCAGGTAACCCCAGAGGAAAAAATCGCATGGGGCTAAGTCTGGTGAGCTTGCCGGCCAGTTCACATCAGCCCTCAAAGAGATAAGCCGTCCAGGAAAAATGTGCCTCAAACAATTCATGGCAACCCTCGCTGTGTGTGCAGTTGGAACCTCTAATTGTATTGCCTCATGAACCGGCTGAAAAAAATCCTGTAACATGGTCAAGTACCGTTCGGAGTTCACAGTTACGGCAAGACGGTTATCGTGGAAAAAGTAAGGGCCAATGATGCCTACTCGTGATATGGCGCAGCACACAGTGACGCGGTCCGAATGCAGAGGTCTCTGGTGAAGTTCCCTGGGGTTTGTTTCACTCCAGTACCACATATTTTGTTTGTAAACGAAAAGCACGCGGCACTGCAATTATCGAGTGCGCATTTGAAATATACGCTTCAAAACAAAATGACCTCTCCTCACATGTCCAATGCATTATGGCAACTAAAACGCAGACTAAACCCAATTTTGGCATACTTTTTCCAACATTTCGGCCGATATCTCCCAATGACACGTGTAATGGTCACCTCTAAGCCCACAATCGTGGTTGGCTTTTCCCTGTGGAAGAGAGACTTTACGAGCCTCCACGAAATAAAAGTCTAGTGGGGTCAAATCGCACGAACGATGCGGCCAATTTACACCGTCACAACGTTAGATTAATTGCTCACCAAACTCACCCCTCAATTGGTTCATGGTTTTGCGTGCAGTGCAGTCTTCCAGTTTGGGAAAACAAAGTCCATGACATGATCAACGACCGATATCTTGCTCCACTGAGCGTAACGTTGCGGCCAAAATCGCCTTTGAAGAAGTACGGCCAATGATGCCGCCGACGCATAAACCGCACCAAACAGTGCATTTTTAAAGGTGTATTGGTAGTTCTTGGACAGCCTCTGGCTGTTATTCGGGCCAAATTCGGCTATTCTGTTTATTACTTACTTACTTACTTATCCGGTCACGAACAACCCCGAGGGGTCAGGGACATTACAAAACGAAGATAAGATACTTCGCCAACCAGTTCGATCTTTTGACTTATCTCTCCAGTTGGCAATACCAACTGTACGCAGGGATTCGTCAACCTGAACCTTCCAGCGGAGTCTTGGTCTTCCTATTTTTCGTCCTCCTTCGAGTTCGATTTCGAAAACCCTTCGTGCTGGTTCGTCTTCATCCATTCTACTGACATGGCCTAGTCAGCGCAATCGTGTTATTTTGATCCGCTTAACTATGTCAATGTCGAGATATAGCGATAGCTTGCGATAGTACCCAGGATTCTGCGCCATAAAGCAAGACAGGTTGTATGAGAGTCTGGTATAATTGGACTTTTGTTACTCGTGAGAGGGCTTTATCTCTAAAGTGGTTGCTTAGCCCAAAGTAACATCTATTCGCAAGCACAATTCTCCGCTTGATCTCAAGGCTGACGTTGTTGTTTTTGTTTAAGGCAGATCCGAGGTATATAAATTCGTCCACTACTTCGAAATTATATCGGTTATCGACGTTCACGCTTGGGTCTAATCGGGTGGAGGCCCTGTTCGTTGAAACCATTAATTTTGTCTTGTCCTCATTTACCGTCAGACCCACTTTTCCTGACTCCTTATCAATTCTCGAAAACACCGCAGTAACTTCTCTAACTGTGCGTCCAATGATATCTATATCATCAGCATACGCGACCAGCATATGACTTTTGCTGCTGATGGTTTTATTCATGTTGACTGCAGCTTTTCTCAGAATAATCTCTATTAAGATGTTAAAGAGATCGCACGATAGGGTGTCACCTTGTCTGAGGCCTCGCTTAGTTTCAAAAGGTTCGGTAAGATCCTTACCAACTTTCACTGCGGATTTGGTGTTCGTCAGGGTCATCCTTGAAAGGCGCATGAGTTTTTCAGGAATACCAAGCTCAGACATTGCTTCGTAGAGTTTCCCCCGTATCGGGCTATCGAAGGTCGCCTTATAATCGACACATAGATGATAGGTGTCGATTTGTTTTTCGTGGATCTTCTCCAGGATTTGGCGTAGCGTGAAAATCTGGTCGGTTGTCGACTTTCCAGGCCTAAAGCCACACTGGTATGGTCCAATCAGGTCAGCGATAATCGGTTTTAGTCTTTCGCACATTATACTTGATAGAACCTTATATGCTATGGATAAAAGGCTTATTCCACGGTAGTTGGAACAGAGACTCGGGTCACCTTTTTAACCTTTATGTGCTCGGTAGTCTACGTTTGTAGCAATTTTGCAGAAAAATTGAATTTTCCAAAACAACTGGGTCCGAAATTTTCAGTAGCTTCCTAAAAATCAATTCTAAACAGTTTAGGGCACTAAAACGTTAAAAAAAATAATTTACAGCACTCCCCAGACCCTAATTTTCAAAATGACCATCTCCTGGCCTACAAATGTAGACAAATGTAGACAAAATATAAAATGTATAGAAATTTACATCACTCTTTGGTTCAACTCAAATTGTTTTGAATACGGCTTGTCGAACATGTTTTTTAGTATTTTTTTACTCTTTCCACTGCATCGTAAAGGAGAGGGTTTGGAATATGGTGACAAATACTGAATTGAAAGCATTCATTGGACTTTTATGTTTGGCAGGCATTAATAGATCAAACGATGCAGATACAGATGTATTGTGGAGTACAGAAACCGATTGTTATTACCATGCAGTAATGCCGAAATCTCGGTTCAAGGAAATTTTGCGGTTCATTCGGTTTGAAAGCGATCGTACTAGAGCTGCTCGAGAGGTTAACGACAAGGCTGCTCCAATTTCTAAATTATGGGCTCTAATGAACATCAATCTATGCCGGTACTATCAACCATCGGGGGAAATAACAGTTGACGAACAACTATTTGCATATCGCGCAAGAACTAGATTTACGTAGTACCTCCCACCCAAGCCTGCAAAGTATGGCATAAAAGTCTGACTCGCATGCGATGCAAAGTCATTCTATCATCTCAACAGCGAGATTTATACAGGAAAGAGCTCAAATGCAAGTCGTGCAACCAATGTAGGAGAGAGTGTCGTGCAAAGACTGGTCTAGTCTTGGAAAAGTACCGGAAGAACCATAACCTGTGCCAAATTAATAGAAAGCAGAGAGGAAACGAGCACAAGATTCTACAGTTTTTGGTTTTCTCGATTTTAAGTTTGCGTTGGTGTCGTACGAGGCAAAAAAGGGAAAAGCAGTGGTACACTTTCCAGTACGCCTTTGACAAATGCAATTGTACCTGAGAAGAAAAACAAGTTACAATATATGCTTGACTACAACGCAACCAAAGGATGCATCGATGCAATGAACAAAGCGCTTTCTGCATATTCAGCTAAACGCAAAACTTTGCGCTGGCATTCGGTAATGTTTTTTACATGCTTATATATATTCATTGTATGTATATGTTATACATTATATATAAACAGACAACCGTCTAAAGTTCCTTGGAAGCCTTGCAAAATAGCATGGCATTGAACAGCGCTCGGAAAATTCGAGGGTATTAGGACATGCCCCAACACGCCTGGCTACTTCTCCTGTTTCTGGCACTAGTATGAACCACTTGTCTGATATTTCTAACGACATACAGCCCATGCATCATGTTCGTTGTCTATATATATTACACGCAAGATTGATGTAAAGTTGATGTAAAAATCCTGTATGTTATACAGATGCTACCGCATATACTTTGGATAACTGCTGCATCATGAATGAAATTTAAACATTTTCACCTTAACTTTGAATCTAAAAATCTTATAGTTCTTAATAAATATGCATTCAAGTATAACACTCTGCGTACTAGTGTTTTTTCATATGTTCACATAGTTTTCCATAGAAATACATATTGGCTACATATGTAGACATCCGACCGCCAACGTAAATTTACAATCCCGAGCACATAAAGGCATGCATTCATCTAACCAAATTTTGCTAATGAGCTGATACATGCACCTTATCAGCTCATCGCTGCCAGCCTTAAACAGCTCCGCCGGTAATCCATCGGCTCCTCCGGCTTTGTTGTTCTTAAGCCGGGCAATAGCTGTTCTGACCTCGTCTTGGTTAGGAGGGGTGCAATCGACGTCGTCGTCCAAATTTAGATCGATTGTCTCGTCATTGGATATCTCAGGTACCTGAGATTCTGTTTATTAGCGAGCCAAAAATAAATGGACGTAACTTACGAAACACAATTTTCAGAGAGCATTAATTTTGATAATAACACTCAATGATTTGCAAGCGTTTTTATATTTTCAACTTTAAACCACCGCACAGTGCGACCGATTGCAAAATAGTGGTAATTATATCAGAGCTTCTAAGCTAATGGTGTGATTATTTTAGACGTATTTATAGGAGAGGACTTAGACATACAGAATATAGCATTATGTTCTACCTGCCTTGTTGAAAGTAACTACAAATATATGGATTTTATTGATTCATAAATTGCTGTTAAATAATCTAAAGAAATCTCATTCCAGGAGTCCTTAATGGCTTTTATTAGTGATTCTTAATCGTCGAATTAACAACTATCGTGGCCCTCGGTGGTACAGTGGTAGTATGCGCGGCTCTTGTATATGAAAATGTGTGTTCGATCCATGTACTGAACACCTTACATTTCTTTCGACGGTGGTTGCCTCGCTTCGAGAGGACGAGATTATCGATTATTTTGCCTTGAAAACGCTTATCCAAATTCCTTCCGAAACCGGTGTAAAACTGTAAGTTCCAATCAGAACCTGAAAAAGTTGGTACACCATATTTATACAGATTTGCTGGAATTTTATCAGGACCAAAAGTTTTTTTTTCCAGTACATTTTTCCCAGTGCTGCTTCGATATCTGTTGGCGGCGGGGGCTCCGTTTCCGCCATCTGCATTTAAAGATTCAGTACTTTCGATGTGGTTGCCTATCAGCTGTTTTATGGATGAGTACACCCTTCCGATACAACCTTTATTTGCATCCTTTTCGTCTTGTTCCACTACGTTGTTCAGATAGTTGTCAGAATCGAAACGGGCCATGTACCCCATAAAACGTGCCGATTGTCAACAATCTGTTCATAATTGCGTTGCTAATGCAATGCAACTGGATCGTAGACGTATATTGTCCATGCGTTCACGATTCCGAATTTCGGTCTATGATTCTAGTGAAATCAAAGGTTTATTTTTATATATTTTTCAGACCAAGGACCTCCTTGGCAGTTTTCTTCAGCATTCGAACAATGCCTGACCAGGTATTTGGACTATTCTGCGCCAAGTTAGCTCGTAGAGTTTGATCGACAATCCTTTATATGGATGAGTCCTGCAAAGTCCGTGTACTGAAATACAGTTGATACCTGACGGACGAAGACGGAGGGCTAGCGCAAAGAGTTGGTGCTTGATGTCAATTTTAGCACCACGCCTAGATTTCACGTCCAGCCGGGAACCTATAAACATTTTTCTGACATAAATACAAGTGTCTTTTAAAAAACTAAATAAATAAAGTGGTGTAAACTTAATTCTTTGACTTTATTGGAAATAAATAATATTCCCATTATTTATGGAACACGATTTCATTCATGTGGCTGCGACTGGCTTCGCTGTACCTCTTCCTGTCAGACAAATTCTCCAAGAATTGGTTGACGGGTTTTGGTTCTATTTCACGAATGACTCGGACCATATTAGATTATTCTAGCTCATTGGCATAGCACCGGTCTCTAACGCCACCTCACTGGAAAAAGTATTAAAAAAAATAAATGGTTTCCCATTACATCCCATGAAGGGATTAGGGGGAGCTTCTCACAACCCGTGAGCTGTGCGCGTTCTAGTTTTACACTCGCTGATTGGGACCTACAGTTTTACATATATAGTATAGTGTTGCCGTCACTAAGCGAGGTGACAAGGTGGTCAGAGTAGGGATCGAACCCACGTCCTCATGCACAAGAGCCACGCACACTACCATTGCACCACCGACGGAGAAAGTAAAAAGGGGTCAAATAGCAGCTCCGAGGCGGCCAATTGAATTTGACATGACGGCTGATAACACGATTACCGAACTTAGTGCGCAAAATACCGATTGTTTGATGAGCTTTGTAACATACTGTGCCAGCCTGCTGAAACCAAAGATTAACCAAGCTCATATCTTATATATCAACTTACAAAAGTTCCATTAGCATGGCTCTGTAGCGCCCTCCGTCGACTGAAATGGTGTTTCCAGTAGGAAGAAAAAATGGACCAATGATGCCGCCACTCCAACATCCATACGAAACTGTCTCTCTCTGTGGATGCTTTGGCTTCTCGACAATGACGTGTGGATTTACCGATCCCCAGATGCGGCAATTTCGTTTGTTGACATAGCGGTTGAGATGAAAATGCAACTCGTCAGAAGAGATGAATTTTCGGCCAAATTCGATATCCGATTGGAGCTTCTGCAAGCCCCACATTTCCCAATGTTGTTCAAGCGTAAAGCGATTCATATTGGTCGCACTAGATATGTTTCTGCCTGATTGTCAGTATTTCGAACAGGAAATATCTATCAGTGACAAAATAACATATGATTTTGAAAGATACCTGTATTTGGACCACCCATTACAAGTGTAGATTTTTTACGGGAATTTTGTTTCACTGATAAACAGGAGATGGCAAGTACAGAACCATATGAGCCAGTCACCATTGTTATTCTTCTGAGTTCCAATCCCATTGCTTTCCATAACTTTCTGCAGAGTGTTGCTCTCGACCACTTTAGCATTAAAGTCTCTCAGTAATATTTGTATGTCTCACCAGCTAGAGAGGATCCAGCACAATCTAGTTGGTTATAAAAAGCTTGTATTTTATCCATTTTATACCCTCTTCTCAGGTTTCCATTTTGTTTAAAAAATTAAATTTCTTGTGTTTATTATGATACGAGTAGATGAAGCGGCATGAAATTTATTTATTTATGTCGTTATTATCAATTGTAAGTCAATGTTTATTTGGAGCGAAATGTTTATTTGGAGCAAAAACACCACACAAAACCATTATAAATTTACGTAGGTGGCAAAACTAACCGACCTAACAAAGAAGACACAAAAAAGTTGGAAAAAATTAATTTTATTTTTCAACAGAATCTCCTTTTAGCTCGATACACTTGATACAATCGCTTGGACACTGTCAAACGCCTGAAATAGCTATCAACCGCAGACTGCATCTCTTCATTGGTGGCAAATCTTTTATCACTGAGCCTTTTATTGAAGTTTGGAAATATAAAATAGTCCGAGGGAGCTAAATCTGGCGAATAAGGTGAGTAATGAATCAATTCGAAGTTTAGTTTATTAATTTTGGCCATCGCAATAGTGGATGTGTGAACTGAAACATTAGTCGTGTTTTGGTTACAAGCAAGCGATTGTCGCTTGCTAAGATGCAAAGAAAACGGCAATTTAGCGATAAGTCATTTTATTCAAAAATATGAATAAGGGTTGAAAACGGCAAAAGATGTGAAAAAAACAATTTTTTAAACTTAGCGAAAATGATTCTCATCGCTAAGTTCTCGCTAAATCTTCGCTAAGTGCTTCATACAAAACAAGCGAATATATAAGCAAGCGGTGTAACCAAAACATGCTTTTTGTCTTTATCTTTCATAATTTCATCCCCTAAACGCTGCAATAAATTAGCATAATATCCGCCGTTTATGGTTTTTCCTTTCTGAAGATAATCAATAAAAAGTATCTATTATATTATCGCATCCCAAAAAACTGACGCCATAACCTTGCTTGCAGATGGAATCGTCTTTGCCTTCTTTGGACACTATTCTCCCATTCCAGTCCACTGCTTTGACTATTGTTCTTTTGTCTCTGGTTGAAGTGGTGCATCCATGTCTCATCCACGGTTATAAATCGACGCAAAAATTCGGCTTTATTGCGGTGAAATTTCGCCAAACACTCTACTGAAATATCTCACGACGTTGTTTTTTCTCTATTGAAAGCAAACGCGGCACCCATCTTGGGCACAACTTTCTCATCTTCAAATCTTCGGTCAATATACGATATATAACACTTTTTAAAATGCCTATCATTTCAGCTACCTCACGCACCTTCAGCCGATGATCATCCAATACCATTTTGTAGATTTTCTTCTCGGTGTCCGGCGTCGACACCTCAATTGATCGACCACTACGGTATTCGACGTGGCAGCTCGCACGGCCTCATTTAACGTTTACAGTCGTAAACGAAGGAGCAGAGTAGAATCTGGCTCGGCTTTAATATTGCTTGTACTGAGTGAGACCTTTCAATTGGAAATATTGAATTACATAACGGTGGCCAATTTTTCCATCTTGACAAATTCACTGATTTTGTTGGCTGAAATAAAAGTGGCACGTTGAAATTTAAGACATGTATTCTATAAGGTTGCCACTTTTCACCAAAATATTTTTTCAATCTATCGGCACCATCTATATTGCAGATACGACAGACCTTCCTCGTATATTGAAAATGGTGTTAGATAAGACACTTAAACATGTTATTACTTAATCATTTTCATTACCATCGTGAACTATTAATATATTCGCTGCTGCAACAAAAATTAATGGCTGGTACAATGCAACTTTCAATAAATATTATATAAAATGCTTCTTTACAGCAACGATAAAATCGTGGCATATAAGAAGCACACTAGTGAACATGTTGCGTCATTGCGACGATTCATATTTCTTACAGTGTATAAAATTTAAAAAACATTTATTGAGTAACTTATATGAGATGACATTTAATTTAAAAGTTACATTTTTCATTCCCCTACTACCTTCAATACATCAAATACATGCCTGAAACAGCCCATCAGACCGATACATGAAATGTGCAAAGGTCATCTTGAGTTAACTCATTTTGTACATTACCATTTTTCTGTAAAAAAAATTCTCTTTAAAACTCCAAAAAAAAAAAAATACACAACAGCAAAATGTTTTTAATATTCGTCTGCTTCTTTTTCGGAGTAGCTCTTTTACGCACATATGGTCAGATTAGCCGGAGGCCTTTTTCCATTTAACGAACTCATAGAATAAAGGTTGGTCAGTGATATGAGAAAAAAACATGTACGTTTGTTTTACAAAGGACTATTTTATGTGCATAAGGACACAAATATTAACAAAGGTTTGTGGGAATTGTCGGTACATCCTTGTGTCCAAAGCAATGTGTCCTGCAGTAACAATTTAACACATTTTCTCAACAAGTGCATGCAACTCAAGTAAAGCAGACTAACAACTGGGTGCTTGTAATGATGACGTCGAAGGGAAATGGTTTCTCAAAACTCTTGCAACCCTTCAATTACAGTTGTAATGGCTAAATTAACACAATGTCTCGTTCGAGGCGGTGTTGTCAATGTAGTGTTCTACAAAGTACACAGGAGTACAGGATTACTGTTATCATTAAATAATTATTTTTTTACAAAAAAAAAATAAATGCAATAACTATATTTACTCATGCAATTAAAATCTTTAAGATGTTGCCTGTAATTGCCTTCAAACGCAAAAGTCTTTGATTGTTCACGATAAATTCAGTTATCAAAGTTATCAAGGTGCCTGCTTCCATCTGCGATCGTTGAAAACTTGATAACCAATCAATCAAATAATAATCAACGAAACAACCACAGCATGCAATTTATATAAGGTCGAGCAAACGTAATCACCCTATTGGAAAGCCCTATAACTTTTGCAACTGGCGCCAAATGGCATTTCGGTTTTGACATTTGTGAAGTAAACAAACGCAGAATATAAATCGACAAGTCATGCATCGGTTTACTGCTCACGAACGCGGAATAATTGTTTCCATTTTTGTGCGCAACAGTTCTTCGGTTGTGTGGGCGCAGCGTGAATTTCGTCGGAGATTTCCTGGCCGAGCGAAACCAACTGGACAAACACTGCGGCGTTTGGCCAATCACATCGAAGAGACTGTGACAATACGAGATCTTCCCAAGGCTGGCCGACCCAGGAGCAACCGTTTTACTGAGAACAACGCTGCTGTTGCCCAAGATATCGAAGAGGAGCCCGGAACATAGACCATACGACGTGCCACGCAATTGGGCATTAGCCGGCGGTCCCTAAGCAGAAATGTGGTGAACGATTTGAAATGTTCCCTTACAAAGTGCAGACAGTGCATCATCAGTTAGTTGTTGACCGCCAAACGCTTTTATCCTACGCTCAAAACATTTTAAATCCCAATGAAGAGGTGAACGATTTTACATCGAAAATTATCATGAAATATAAGGCTCATTTCCATCTTAGTGGTTACGTGAATAAACAAAATAATAGTTTCTGCGGCACCAAAAATCCGTGTATCACCCACGAAGAACCATTATACCCGCACAAAGTTACTGCGGGCCGTGGGTCAAACGACGACTGTGCTACAGAGCCATGATTATAGTTTTTTTCCTCAATTGGATGATTTGGGACCGGAGATCATGTAGTTCCAGAAAGACAATGCAATACACACTCCTCGAGCTACAATCGATATTCTGAAGGAAGCATTTCCGGCTCGCCAATCTCTACTTTTGATGATTTGCACTGGCCGACCAGATCACACGGTTTAACCGTTCCAGACTTCTTCAAGAATCAGACTCTTGAAGCCCTTAAGGAGAATATACGCCAAGAATGCGAGAACCTGTCGCACGAAGTTATGACAAGAGCGATGGAAAATGCACCGTAGAACGACGCCATATGGTAATCATTTCTGGCGGCGGCCACTTGGCCGAAATCATTTTCCCAACTTGATAGAATAAATTCTAATGGTTTAAATAAACAAATTTCACAAGCAGAACCAAAGTTTTTCATTAAAAAATAATTACAGCAAAAGAACATTGGGTGATTACTTTTACCCCACCTTGTACCTTTAGAATCATTATATTTCAGAATGATTTCAGAATGTGATTTCAGAAATATAACAATACTACAATACGAAAACTTCAGTATGTAATAGTTTATCCTCATGACCGTCGGTTATACAATGGTAGTGTGTGCGACGCTTGCACAAGACAACGTGGGTTCGATTCCTACTCTGAACACCTCACATTTCTTTCGACGGCGGTCACCTCGCTTAGTGACGGCATCACTATCGAGTATTTAGCAAAAAACCGTTCGGAATTAGTGTAAAACTGTAGGTCCTAGTCCAGTGAGACTAAAACTAGAAATCGAACAGCTCACTGATTGAGAGAAGCTCTCGCCAATCCCTTCATGAGATGTAATGGGAAACCATTTTTTTAAGAACAATTTAATAGATGAAGACACATCTCTTTTGCATTACTTTTGCAAATTACGCACATTATTTTTGCACATGTGAGTTACAAATTCGCCCTGTTTCAAACACACAGTTGGAGGTACTTAGGTAACCGTCACAAAATCCTTAATTTTTAACCACTGAGTGGAGTTTGGTAAACATTATCCAAATTCCTTTAAGATTGGTTGCAGTTTTCATGAGCTTAAGCGTGGACCAACTAGACAGTAGCCCAACTTTTATACAGCAGTTAACAGAATGGGTTTAGCAAAACTGGATATTTTTAACGGCAAAGTAGCGTTTGACGTAATTGTAAATACACGCTTAAAAAAAACCGACCGCACAATATTTTGCAGTAACCTTGTGTATGTTTGCAAGCACTGTTTTCATGAATTGAAGACCTGCTGTTTTTTATCCTGTGGTATGTGTCACGTTTCTGTTTTCATCAGTTTTAAAGAAACAAATCCGTATTTGGGCAACAAAACATGTATTATAACTTATTAATCAGTGTATCTAACACATGTAATGAATAGCAAACGCAATGTGTTTTATTTATTAATTTATTTAATTGTTATTTCCTGCACAACAAGATTTAAAATCGTATAATTATAGTACAGGACATTAATTTGTTAACAAAAATATTGATTAAGATAGATTTTATAAATATAATAGAATTTTAATAGATTTCAGTTTTACAATATATGATTTTAAATTTATACAGGATCTGTGTTGTAAATTATCTTTCAGCGTTTGCATAATAATGTATAGGAAATTGTTATTTTTAGTAATCAAAAATGTTTTTTTTTTTGTAACTGCCCTAAATTACTTGTAAACTGTACATGTGAAGGTAGTCGATTCCAAAGATGAGTACTGTAAATATAAAACTGCCATTCAGACATCAAAGATCGACGTCTGAACGGAACTAAATCATTAGATCTGTCTGACCATGTAAATGCGATTCTTTGAAATAGGTATGAAGGTTCACGGGTGTATAGGTCTTCTGAAGAAGAATAAGAGCACGTATATTTAGTAAATTGGTAGAACTAACACCATACAACTTGTTTGCGAAAGACGATATGTGGTCATATTTTCTTCAGCCGTAAACATACCTCACCACTGCATTGTATGCACGGTTTAATTATCCAAGACTTTTGGAGTCTGTATTTGCAAAAAGTTCACATCCAGAAAGCAAATTAGGCAAAGTGTATTTTTTTGCGATTTATTTATTTTATTAATTTATTATTTTTGCGATTGGACGCACCGTTTTCGAGATATAGCTATTTTCTTATTTTAGCGATTTTCTTATTTTGGCGATTTTTTTAAAACAAAATATTTTATGCGAATGGGAACACTTTGTGAGAAACCCTTAGAAACCCGTAAAAATTAGTTTTTTTTTCGATTGGACGCTCTATTTTCGAGATATAGAAATTTTTTCATATTTTCTATCAAAAATGGGCAAGAAATACGAACCCTGGTTATCAATAATAATAATTTTGTTTATATTTAAATATAAAATACACAATATGAATAAAAAATTATTTTTTTATACTTTTTTTCTATAAAATTCATAATGGGTTAAAGCATCACCAAATGTTTGTGACAGCCATAAAATTCAAGTACATAACACTGAGCAACAACGATTTTGTCCTAAGAACGCCACTATATTTTTCGTATGTAGTTTGGTCTAAAACATGAAACAAAAAAAATATTAAAAAAATATCTGTCACGCCACTGAATTTTAAAGGGTTAAAATCCAATTTGCGCTAGTTTGTTTACTCTTTAGTCCATATCTTGTGAATGGATGCTCTGAATATTTAGTTTAAGGTAGCAATCGAAAGATTATTAAACACCCATAATAATTTTCTAATACATCTCTTCACTTGATCAAACCGTTTCAGCACAATTTAGAAAAATAATCAACTTTTCGGAAAAATTTCAAATTTCTTCGACATTCAAAAATCACGGAAAAATAGTAAAATCGATCTTGAAAATCTACAAAAATATTACGTACGTGTGCTATATATACTCCAGCGAAATTTTTGAGACATAAATGGAGAAAAGCGGTGTATAAATGCGGATTTTACTACAATTTTATTGAATTTACCCATATATGCAGTTTTCCTCACTTACGATACAAAACCGTATACAAATAAGTAAATAAATGTTTTCCCCCTACATTCCATGATTGCTACAACTAAAACTCGATTGACAGATCACATTTATTTATTGTTGCTGTGGCTTCAACTAAATATTTCAGTTCTTGCATCGAAAACTGAATTACAAATCAATGGATATGCACAACATTTGGTGATAAAGAACACAATTATTGGTAACCACAATTGAAAAATGTGATAGTCCAAGGAACCGACAAATTTTAGTTGGCTTTAAATATAGTTGTGACAACGAATCTCTTCTCTGTGTGTATCTACAAAAAGGATGTACTGTGACAAACAAGTCCGACACGACAATACAATAAGAAATTATTTTTATCGTTTAAAGCTCCGTATTAAATTTTTATGAAATTTGCATATCCATAAGAAGTACGTGTACAAAAAATACTCAAAAATTTTCCTCAATTTTCATATGCTTTGCGAAACTCAGCTCTTCGCGAAAATATCGTAAACCAAATCAAGTACAGATATCTTAAGCCAAAGTAATTTTTGGATACAAAAATTTTGATAATTCAATAATTTACACGAAGTTTCGTCATCCGAGGCAGGTATGTAACACACTACCGACCATATTTTGTCTCTGCGATGAAACATTTTTTTAGTGTAATGGTGGCCCTGTGGGTATAGAAAACGGCTACTAGTTGATCAAGCACATTACTCTTCTAGCAATTAAAACGTTTTTCTGTACCTAGTAAAATAATTAACTTTGCCACATTGCATATCTATGTATAAATACCCCAATTCATAATCTCTTCTATCGGATGTTGTCAGCGATCGGAAAATCAAAATGTTTCACAAAAATGTCATCTCTCTTGTCACCATTATGTGTTACAAGTGCATTCAGGGAATTTGTCATATTCTCGTGAAATTCTATCCTTGCAGTATCTCATGTTTTGTCAACACTGTTAGGATATATTTGCGCTGTTTGGCTGACACTTTTTCACTTTGGTAAAGTTACGCCAGTTGAAAATTTTGTTTTCACAATTGTCACATAATACGAGACAACAAACACTTAGTTCGCCTTCGTTTTCTTCTGATTTAGCATCATTGCCTTTTGCGATTGTCAAGCGTTTTGTTTTGTTGCTGTTGTTTCGTTTTGTTTTGCTGTGCTATTGTGACTGCATCAAAAAACACATTTGAAACTGAGGAAAAGTAACACAGGACATTTGTAGCCGAAAGGAAGAACTTTTTTTTGTGCTCTTCTTTCTGTTGCATTCGTTTTATTTTGTGTAAGGACTGGACTCATCAGTTTACTCATCACTTGTTTTTTTTTTTTTTAATTTTGTTTTTAGAGTATTCAGTGACACCCTTTGTCATTGAATGCAAAAGTGGTGATTTTGATATTCCGTTTGTTACAATTCAGTGCGTGTGAATGCAATTTAAAGACGGTAGTGCATTTAAACACTTACGTGACATGCCTACATTCATATATACATTAGCAGCTGTATGTGTATAAATATGGTGCTTACTTTTCAAATTACTTTTCAATTTTAATATTACACGGTAACTTGATCCACCTATAAGATCAACCTTCTTACAACTATGTATTTAGAATTACCTCTCTTGACCAGTTGTTGCAATATGTTCTGCACTCTTTAAATTATTTCCTTGTGAATAATCTGATGATCAAGCTATTTCTTTTACGCCTGTGTAAAAGATTCTACGTTTTTTAATCCCGATATGTCCAAATAATCCCTGCCTCCATACCTACAATTGATTTTTTCCAGAACTTACAAATCTTTACTAGATCAAAAGTTACAGAGTTTTGGCCAACGGAAAACGATTCTAAGGTACTGTGCGCCGAAAAACAGTTCATGGCGTGTACAGAAATCTATGTCTATCTATTGTTGTTCTTCAGAGTTCCAAGCCCATGTCTTCCCACAAATTACTGTAAGTTACTGTTGGCGTGACCTTCGTTTTCATAGAAGTCTCCTTGAAATGTTTTCATGCCATCATGAATTATCGAACTTATAACAAAATCAATTTGACTATAGGAACGTCTTTAGCTCTGTCCACAACAGGCTCAGTTGGTGCATAAGTATGTACTATAGAAATGGTTTTCATATCGGAAATGAAGTCGGTCCCTACCGAAACTTGTTGAACGATACTACCAAAGCATTCGAGAAAGTCCAAGCTTAACGCTTTTGGGTTAAACTTTGCTTGATTTATTTCAAGTTTTCTCGGGTTATTTTAGATGGGATTTCATCCGCCACTTAACTATTTTCCTATTCTTCTTATACAGGGCGGTCTACAAGCCCCTACCCAATTTATTTATTTATTTACAAATTATACGTGTAATTAAAATTTACAGTATAATAAAGAGGGCTATGACATCTTTTGCCTTAAGGTCAAACAAAGATTGTGTTACAAAGTTAAAAGAGGTTTTGATTTCAATTAATTGTTAAGATAAATGGTTTCGATTTTAAATGGAATAATAGAAGATGAATTTTTTTAAAAATTCAAATAGCAAATGGATGCTAGAGACGGGTTTTTCAATAAGAGCGCTAGAAAAGTTTTTTTTAAATAAAACAAACCCGGTTTTAGATACCAATGAAATTCTTTATTTCTGTGAAAGTGCGTTCGATGCCATTATGTGTGGAACTCGATTTCTTTTGCTTGGCCACCATGGGCACGCTTGCAGAAGTCCAGACGCTAAACCCAATTTTCGACGGTTTTCAAGCATAAATCGGCCGATACTGCTGCAGTTTCACGTTCGATATTAGTACGAAGTTCATCATTCATCGCTGGCTTGTTGGCATAGACCATAGACTTGACGTAGCCCCACAGGAAATAATCTAACGGCGTCAAATCGCACGACCGAGGCGGCCAATCGACTGGGCCATTTCGTGAGATAACACGTTCACCAAATTTGGTTTCCAATAAATTGATTGTGGCATTCGCTGTGTGGCTTGTGGCGCCGTCCTGTTGGAACCACATGTCCTCAAAGTCCATATAATTGGGGCCAAAAATATTCGGTTATCATTGAACGGTAGCGATTCGCTTTCACAGTAATGTGCCGGTCTTGATCATCACGGACGAAGTTCGGCCCAATGACGCCGCCGGCCCATAAACCGCACCAAACCGTAATTTTTTGCAATGATGACTCATGGATTACGTGTGGATTGCTGTCTGACCAATAACGCATATTTTGCTTATCGACGACGCCATTCAGCCAGAAATGAGCCTCATCATAAATTGGACGTAGCTCTCTTAAAGTTGAGGCCACTGACTCCAAATTTCGGTAGTAAATTTTAATAATTTCGACTCGTTGTTGGCTCGTATATCTTTCCATGACGAAATGGCAAACCTTACTGAAGAGAAATGTCAAAAGAGCGGGAAAAAATATGGCGTCGTTTGCTGTCCCTATCGATTTACTTTTGTAGCGTCTCTGTTGAAAAACCCTTTATATTCATATACATAGATAGGCGTTAATTAAAAAATAAATAAATGGTTTCCCGTTACATCCCATAAGGGGATTAGGGAGTGTTTCTCACAACCAGTGAGCTGTGCGCGTTCTAGTTTTAAACTTACTGATTGGGACCTACAGTTTTACGCCGATTCCGAACGTTTTTTTTTTTTTGAAAAGCTTTTTCATGGCTAAATTCTAGATAGTGTCGCCGTCACTAAACGAGGTGACCGCCGTCATGCACAAGAGCCGCGCACACTACCATTGCACCACCGAAGGCGTTAATTAAATGGAAGAAATCGCTGTTGGGGAATAAGCACTTAAATTTATTTATATGAACGTAGTTAGAAAATAGATGGTCTATACTGATATTTTTATATGCACAAAAGAAGCATAGTTTTGATGGATGATTATCACGTAAGTGGGCGTGGGAAATTTTTGTGTGACCTAATCTTAAAAGCATTAGTTTTGATTGGTCTGTTCTTAGAATTGTCTTGTTATTCAAATTTTTAAATATTGCGTTCGCTGTAAATATGTTAGCATTGGTTTTCCGGTACCAATCTGACGTTTTATTCCAAAAATCAAGTTACTAAATCAATACTAAATGATTGTTTCATATAGTGTTAAATATCCTCTTGAGACAAATTGGGCGTTGTAATGAGGGTGGCATTTAATGTTAATTTTGCAGCTTTTTCTGCAAATTCGTTTCCGTGAATCCAAGAATGACCGGGAACCTATACTAATTTTATATAGGGTTGTTTTTCTGTGATTATTTGACATATTTGCGACGGATAGTTTTGAAAGTTGTTCAGGTTTTTATTAGCGTTTAAGGCAGACAAAGCATCAGTGTATAGTATAAATTTAGCCCTCGAATTTCTTAATGGGAGCAATGCGTTATGTATTGCAATAATTTCAGCAGAACAATTAGAACTGTATTCAGATAAGAGGGAAAGTCAACTAATTTTGTTGCCAGTAACAATGTTAGACTTTGAGCCATCTGTGTAAATAAATTTTTAATTTTTCCAAATGTTTTGCATTTCCAGGAATCGGGATATATACATATCTGAATTGGTTGAGTATTTACTTAGTTGATTAAGGGAGAGGTCAATTGTGGATTGGTCTAAAGTCCAAACTGGAAATTTATTCATCTGAGGCTGTTTGACATTAAAGGAGATGTTAGATATTCGACAGTGCTGCACAATTCGTGTCAAAATAGAAGGTGTTTTATAAAAGCTTTTTAGGTGTAATGACTGATTTAATAATTTAGAAAGAGGGTAGTGGTCTCTTATCATTATTGAGTTTTGCAGTAGCTAGATCCCAATAGTTTTTAATTGTCATAAAATAAGCGTCATAAATCATGTTATTTATTGGAGTTGATCTAAAAGCTCCTGGCGATAGACGTATAGCTGAGTTGTATATAGTCTTTAGCATGTTTAGAGTACTCTTTGGCGAAAATCTGTATGCGTAAATACCATAAGTTATTTTTGAAATAAATATTGATTTAGTGACATGACTTAGCAATGATGTGCTACAACCAAATTTATTTGTATCTGGTAGAAGAACATTCAGACGGAGCCATAAAAATATAAAAATAAATAAAGTGCATATGTGACCTGGTTTTCGATATGGTACTTATGGTCAGAAAACAACATTTCGAGAAAACAGCTGTTACAGATTACGAGTCGCCTTCTTGTGTTGCGTTTGTGTTTCCGCTTCCGCTTCCACCTCTTGCTTTTTCTTGTTGCCCTTGGCTCTCTACCTCTTAGCAAACTCTCCCTATGTATAGTTTTGCTTTAACAAGACATATTTTCGTAATTTATTCGAGTGAAATTCCCCTACAAAGGTAATTTTTAAGCATCAAAATTTCTTTAAAATTTAAAGTGTAATTTCAGGAAAAAAAATTACATGAGGTGTTAGGGGATATTATATATTATGTACAATAATTTAAATGGATCTTTAAGAAAACATACTTTTTGCAAATTATAAATTTTTCTTAAGAACAATTTTTTATTATAGAAGAGGTATATTTTTAAGTCCTCTTTGTAAGAATATGTGTTATATTTTCCCGTAAAGGTCCTTTTTTAAAGAGAGGTATGTCTTTTCCTAAAAGCTAATGTTTTTTGATGTGTTAACGTCTATAGGACATTCTATCAAAGTGAACACATGCAAACAACACACATCCTTAGCATCACATACGTGGTTGTTATACAACATTAGTCTCTGCCTGCAAATAGGTATGATGGTATTGATGGAGCGGCAGCGAACAAACAAGCAGGTCGTCGTCGCCGAAGGGTATTGAATAGTATAGAGAACTCATGGAACGAATTGTATAACAGAAAAGCACTGGCGAGATCTGGCGAATGATTAAGAACGTATTACAATAATTTTGTCATAACTTGGTTCATTCATAATTTTGATGTGAAACATTTATGCTTTTAGTATTGTTTTATGTAATAACGAAATAGTCGAAATGGTGCATTTATATTGAAATATTCTATACAGAGAATAAGACTTGTTTATGCTCTTTTACTCAGACTATCTACATGAGACCGGAAAAAGAATGCAATAAGTTCTCTATACTATTCATGATAGAAATATAATGGTACATGCAGTACGACAACAAATAAAGGGTTATCGATTTCGTGGTTTTAACAGTATAGGGGTGAAATTCGACATCTGTCAAACTAAGTTGTTAAACCAATTTTTTTCTTTTCAGTTGAAAGTCTGACATTGACGAAACTGGATCACTTAACTATCACACAACGCATAAAAATTATTAAAACCTATTGCAAAAATGAAGATTCTGGCACAGCCACATATCGTACTTTAAGAGGAGATTATGGTTTACATAATTGTCCAACTACGCAAGAAATTGGCAAAATTGTGAAGAAATTTGAAGAGACTGGAGCGGTTACAGATATTGTAAGGCCTGTGCATCATCATTTCGCTCGTACCGGTGAAAATATCGCTGCTGCAAGTGAAAGTGTTGCCGAAGACCCGAATGTGTCGATTCCTCGTCGTTCTCAGGAATTAGGACTGTCTTACGGCACATTATGGCATATTTTGCATTTAGATATACACCTACATCTATATAAAGTCCAGCTCACACAACAACTGAAGCCAGCTGACCATTCACAACGTCGTAGATACGTGGAATGGGTGCTTGAACAACAGGCGGTGGACGGCGATTTTTCGAACAAAATTTTCTTCAGTGATGAAGCACATTTCTCACTCGGTGGGTATGTTAATAAACAAAATTGTCGTATTTAGGGTCCTGAGAGTCCTCAAGTAATAGAAGAGAGGCCACTACATCCAGAAAAAGTCACTGTTTGGTACGCTCTTTGGTCCGAAGGTGTGATTGGACCTTACTTCTTCGAAAACGACGATGGAACGACTGTCACCGTCAATTCGGAGCGTTATGGACATATAATAACCGACTTTTTTTGCCTGCTATTGCAGAATTCGACTTGGAGAATATGTGGTTTCAACAAGACTGTGCCACATGCCACACAACTCGAGCGAATATGGCTTTATTGCAAGAGACATTTCCTGGTCGCGTAATTTCTCGTCGTGGCGATATCAACTAGCCACCACGATCATGCGATTTGACACCATTAGACTCTTTTTTGTGGGGCGACGCGAAAGACCGTGTTTATGCAGATAAACCTTTAACTCTTGAGTACTTAAGAACCAACATTCGGTCAAGTTATGGCTGAGATACCGCCCAATATGTGTCAAAAGTGGTCGAAAATTACCTCAAAATAATCAATGCGAAGGGTCATTTAAATGATGTAGTGTTTCACACTTAATGTCAACGTTCAAACTTTATAATAAAAAAGAAATATCATGCACAAAAATATTTTTTGAAACCGCAAAATGGATAACCCTTTACCATAAGCCAAAAACAACAGGCATTTTGTTTTTGCTCAGTGCCTGTATTGTTTCATTTACAAAATGCGTGTTTTTATTGGATATTTTGAAAGTGTTTAAGTATGACAATTAAAACGTTTCCATGTGATGTCCACAAACTTTGACATAAAACAAAACTCACTCCAGAAAAAAGTTCAAATCAACTGGACTAGTGCTTCTACCATCTGTTTGTTTGAACCAAAAAAATACCACATTTTTGGACATTTTTTATAAATTGCTCAGAAAATGTTCTTTAGTCAAGAAACCACTATTGTCGTGATTTTTTTTTATATCTTACGAAGTCTAGCTTCCATTTCCATTTTAAAATTATGCAATCGGTTACAAATTGCAAAAGATACAGGCTGCTGAATATGGAATTTTGAGTGCCTTTAAATAAGTGAACCGGAGTGTACACCATAAAAAAGTTTTAGGTGTACAAAATGTGTCGCTCTGTATGGGAGGTACCAGAAGTGTGTGGTCATAACGCCGATTTCTAAACCCTAAACCAAATATGGGCAAATAATAGTTACTGACAAAATCTCTTTGTGAACGGTAAGCTTTTACGGAATTATTGTGTTGGACAGGCAGACAGACGGGAATTGCTCAAAAGTCTTAAATAATAGTCTCAAAACAAATTTTGGTGTAAAGATACTAATAAAAAATATATTCCCCCACCCCTATGGGTGAGGGTATAATTTTCAATTGCTTTATTTTACCCCCATGTTAACCCCTGTACTACTCTCTTTATACGTTAGTTACGTAATCCTAGTCATTTCCAAAATGTTGACTTCTCTTCTATTGAAAGATGAAGGATGCAACTACTTCGATGCAGGCGGTTTGTGACGCCATCATTTTAGCAGCAATGTTTTTTGATTTCTCTCTGTTTTTTTTTTTGTTTTTCCTTGCTTTCACGTTAGTTGGTTTCTTCGTTTTGGGTTTGTTACTGTCATTTTGTTTTAATTCATTTGTTTGCTCTGCTTTTGTTGGTCTCTTACGCTTTTCCAAGCTGTCATGTTATCACATTAGAATTTAGCTACTGTTCTTGTTTTTGTGTTGTTGTTCTTGTTTGTATCTGTTTAGTTCTTTTTCTTTTAGCTCAACATATTTATTTATTTATACAAACACACATAGATGGAAATATTCTTTTTTCTGTTTTTTTTTTCGAGTGTACGATGCCACAATAATTGGAGCGTAGATTTATATGCTATTTGTGCATGAATGTGTGTTACTTTGAGTGTATCATTTTGTATGTGTTAGTTTTAGTTGCCTTGAGGATGCATTGTGTTGACAGAGTTTTGCCCGAAAGCAAAAGAAAACACATCTCCACACAAATGCACTCAACTAATTTTGTCACATTTAATGGCGAGATTAAATTATATACTTGGATGTTTTTTAAAGTAAACTTTTTAATAAACATAAATATTAATACCTTCAAAATCGCACCCCAGAAGGACAGTGTCGTCTGTTCGGGAAATTGTTGGGTTTTTCCATCATTTTTGATTTTTTTTTTGTGGACTTTACAACTAGAATATTGTTGCAAAGGCAGTACTTTAAAAATGACATTACGAAATGACACAATTTACTAAACTTAGTAAAATACGGTCGGTCGTATATGAAAACTTCAAGGCGTTTTTTCTCAAAATATGGATTTGGAACAAACGACACTATTCTTCTGTGGGTGCGAAATATCTATAAAGGAAAAGGGCGGTACTATTGGAGATTTAATTTTCATTAAAATAAAGCCTACATATGTGGGCGATTCCGATTGCTCGAATTGCAGTCAGTTGATACCATTATTGTTTGGCAGGATCAGATCTTCTTTATGTCTTCTCCGTTTGTCATACTCTTACCAAAAATTTCCCAGCTGGGTTTGATCACAATACAAGAATATTGTTTCAGATAACAAGTTATACATTAAAAGAAGTCAAGACTGTGGCTTGAAATTTTATAATTTCCAATTGGGTTCAGTTAAAAATACATATGTTTTCACTGAATACATACCTTGATGTTTCTGTAACAATATGCCTCGCAATTGTACAAGAGCGTTCTTAAGATTGCCTTAATCATACATAGGTTTCTGTCAGTTGTATAGCTTCTGAACGTTTTGCCCAATTCCAAGAACTTAAGCTGGTCAGCAACATTAACAACGCCAATAAGATATGTATATGCTAGTGATTATTATTGTAACGTTTTTTTTCAGTCATGGGATAAATTAATTATTTGGCAATTATAATTTGTAATTTAATTTAATTATATCTACATATCGACACGATCCCTGCAGGATGTATTAAGCGACATATTTGGCGACAATGACTTTTTTCCATATTCTCAAAATTTATGTCAAGCTCCACATTTCGGTATACAGAGAATGTCCAAGAACCACGTCATGAGTTTTAAGCAAATGAAATGGTAATAACAGAAAAAATAATACAAATCAGCTACTTGTTTCCTGAACAATTTCTATTGTATCGCTTAATACATTCTGCCAAGAAGAAATAAAGGGTTTTCCAATTTGCGTGATATGATTTCTACGTGACGTTTCGGACATTTGTAGTATGTCATGATCTGCATTTTTTTTTATTGTATTGAGCAATTTAATATTACAATTTAATCATGGAGAGTCATACGCAAGAACAACGTTTACAAATTATTAAATTTTTTTATCAAAATAATCGTTTTCCAATTGGAACTTTTCGTGCGCTTTTGCCATTTTAAGGCCGTAATAATCGTCCACCTGTGCTCGCTATTCGTCGAATTGCTGCAAATTCCCAGCGTACATTTTCTTTACATAATATTCAAGTGCCAATAAGACAAAGAACCGCTCGGAGTAATGAAAATATACGCAATTTATTGATTCCAACACGTTGTCAACAATTGGACTGTCGCAAACCACATCCTGGCGGATTTTAAGAAAGGATTTGGGCCTGCATCCACATAAAATTGTTATCACTCAAGAACTGAAGCCATTGGTCTACCGTAAACGTCATGAATTTGCTAATTTTGCTTTGGAACAACTTCAGATGAGGCACACTTTCATCGGAGTGGTGCTGTAAATAAACAAAACTGTCGATATTGGTGCGAAGAAAATCCACAAATTATTCATAAACACCCATTACATTTACCTAAATTGACAGTTTGGTGTGGGTTTTGGTCTGGTGGAATCATCGGTCCGTACTTCTTTCGAAATGAAACTGGTAACACCGTTACTGTCAGTGGAGAGCGGTACAGATCGATGATAGCCAACGTTTTATGACCGAAATTGGAAGTTGATCTTGACAACATCTGGTTCCAACAAGACGAGACTACCTGACACACAGCACGTGCAACAACCGAATTATTTCGAGCAAAGTTTGAAGATTCGATTATTTCAAGAAATTGTGACTTTGAATGGCCTCCAAGAAGTTGCTATTTAACATCATTAGACTATTTCTTGTGGGGTTGTTTGAAGTCACTGGTCTTTAGCAATGAACCGGACTCTCTTCAAGCTTTACATGTCAATATTGAACGTGCTCTTCATGACATACGACTGGATTTAGTGGAAAAAGTGCTCGAAAATTGGGTTCATCGAATACGTTCCTGCAAAAGTTTTGAAGACGTTTTATTCAGAACGTAATCGTATCGATTGTAAAGGGTTTTTCAAAAGAGACGCTACAAAAGTAAATCGATAGGGACAGCACACGACGCCATATTTTTCCCCGCTCTTTTGACATTTCTCTTCAGTAAGGTTTGACATTTCATCATGGAAAGATATACGAGCCAACTACGAGTCGACATTATTAAAATTTACTACCGAAATTTGGAGTCAGTGGCCTCAACTTCAGTGGCCTTAATCATCTTCAGCGATGAGGCTCATTTCTGGCTGAATGGCTTCGTCAATAAGCAAAATATGCGTTATTGGTCAGACAGCAATCCACACGTATTCCATGAGACATCATTGCATCCCGAACAAATTTGGGTTTGGTGCGGTTTCTGGGCCGTCGGCGTCATTGGGCCGTACTTCTTCCGTGATGATCAAGACCGGCACATTACTGTGAGTGCGAATCGCTAGCGTTCAATGATAACCGAATATTTTTGGCCCCAATTGGATAATATGGACTTGGAGGACATGTGGTTCCAACAGGACGGCGCCACAAGCCACACAGCGAATGCCACAATCAATTTATTGGAAACCAAGTTTGGTGAAAGTGTTATCTCACGAAATGGCCCAGTCGATTGGCCGCCTAGGTCGTGCGATTTGACGCCGTTAGATTATTTCCTGTGGGGCTACGTCAAGTCTATGGTCTATGCCAACAAGCCAGCGACGATTGATGAACTTCGTACGAATATCGAACGTGAAATTGCAGCAGTATCGGCCGATTTATGCTTGAAAACCGTCGAAAATTGGGTTCAGCGTCTGGACTTCTGCAAGCGTGCCCGTGGTGGCCATGCAAAAGAAATCGAGTTCCATACATAATGGCACTTTCACAGAAATAAAGAATTTCATTGATATCTTAAACCGGTTTTGTTTTATTTAAAAAAACTTTTGTAGCGCTCTTATTGAAAAATCCGTTACTTCACATTATATAAAAAACATTTGAATTTCCCTAACAACTAGTGTGTGTTTTTTTAAAGAAATCATATCACTCAAATTGTAAAAGCTTTAGGGTTATCCATTTTGCGGTTTCAAAAGTAAATGTAAATAAAAGACATATAAAATATTTTTTTCCGTGATATTTATTTTTTATTATAAAGTTTGAACGTTGACATTATGTGTGAAACACTACAACATTTAAATGACCACCACGCGAAGTGTTGCAAGCATTGATTCTTTGAAGTAATGTTCGACCACTTTTTACACATATTGGGTGGTATCTCAGGCATAACCTGACGAATGTTGGTTCTTAAGTGCTCCAGAGTTAAAGGTTTATCTGCATAAACACGGTCTTTCTCGTAGCCCCACACAAAAGAGTCTAATGGTGTCAAATCGCATGATCTTGGTGGCCAGTTGATATCGCCACGACGAGAAATTACGCGGCCAGGAAATGTCTCTTGCAATTCAGCTATATTCGCTCGAGTTGTGGCACCGTCTTGTTGAAACCACATATTCTCCAAGTCGTATTCTTCAATAGCAGGAAAAACCGGCGGTTATCATATGACCATAACGCTCCGAATTGACGGTGACAGTCGTTCCATCGTCGTTTTCGAAGAAGTAAGGTTCAATGACACCTTCGGACCAAAGATCGCACCAAACAGTGACTTTTTCTTGATGTAATGGCCTCTTTTCAATTACTTGAGGACTCTCAGAACCCTAAATACGACAATTTTGTTTATTAACATACCCACCGAGTGAGAAATGTGCTTCATCGCTGAAGAAAATTTTGTTCGAAAAATCGCCGTCCACCGCCTGTTGTCCAAGCACCCATTCCAGGTATCTAAGACGTTGTGAATGGTCAGCTGGCTTCAGTTGTTGTGTGAGCTGGACTTTATATGAATGTAGGTGTAGATCCAAATGCAAAATACGCCATAATGTGCCGTAACACAGTCCTAATTCCTGAGAACGACGAGGAATCGACACATTCGGGTCTTCGGCAACACTTTCACTTACAGCAGCGATATTTTCAGCGGAACGAGCGAAACGATGATGCACAGGCCTTACAATATCTGTAACCACTCCAGTCTCTTCAAATTTCTTCACAATTTTGCCAATTTCCTTCGTAGTTGGACAATTATGTAAACCATAATCTCCTCTTAAAGCACGATATGTGGCTGTGCCAGAATCACCATTTTTGTAGTAGGTTTTAATAATTTGTATGCGTTGTGTGATAGTTAAGCGATCCATTTTCGTCAATGTCAGACTTTCAACTGAAAAGAAAAAAATTGGTTTAACAACTTAGTTTGACAGATGTCGAATTTCACCCCTATACTTTTGAAACCACGAAATGGATAACCCTTTATATCTAAAATATATTTAATATAATATTAATTTTTTTTTATACTAATATATATGATTCGGATTGAAATTATTTATTAGAAGACTATTTTTGGATTTCCTTTGAGGTATACAGATTAGGGATTGTCTGCAATTGGAAAAAATGTAAATAGGCGGAACCAGGATTTGAACTCTTGTTGGGGGACGATAATTCCGAAGTTTGTGACTCTTTTCATCAGAGCCTTAGCGTTCTACGCCAGATTTGGAAATTGTTTTAAACTGTTTCTGAGTAGGGAAAATACAACTTTATATTTTTTGTAAAATTTGAATATACATCAAAAAGAATTGCTTTGATTTCATTAATCTGAAAACTTTCATCACTACTACGAATATATTTCATTAACGATGAATATGTTCTATTGTTGCTATTAATATTTTTCATTGATGTAAGAAGCTGGTTTGGAAATTTAGTTATCCATATATGATTCAAAATTAAAATATTCGAGCGTTTGGTAGTTTCTTTAAATAATTTTATTCTCCAATATTTCGCTACTCTTTGGGTAGCATCGTCAGGAAAATTGTCATCCGCCCAACTTGTATATGGGAGGTACCAGAATGGGTGTGGCTAAACAGCTCATTTTCCATAGGAGAGTTTTATTTGTCTAAATATTGACTAGGACAAACTTGCATAAAGATTGGTTCGGTTTTGCGGTTTTTTTCGTGCCGAACACCCAGACGTCCAAACAACTTTTGTATGGGAGGTACCACAATGGGCGTGGCAAAATCACTCTTGTTTTAATAGGTGATTGGCGTTTAATAACGTGAAGCCTTATACCTAATTTCATTAAGGTCGGAAATGTTTCACGCCATTTATTTACGAACGCCCTGTTTTGTACGGGAGGTACCAGAATGGGCGTGACAATCTCGCCCATTTCCTCCAGTTAGGTAGGCATTTACAGATTATTAACCGGTGTGAGAGTTGAAGCCAATCACATCTACCAGAATAAAGGTTTGAAAGAAATATGATTTTGTGCTAAATGCGTCGATTTGTATGGGAGGTACCAGAAGGGGCCTGGTCAAAAAGCTCATTTTCAATCCCAAACTCAATAATGGCAAATAATAGTCGCTGACAAAATTTCATTGTCATCTGTAAAGATTTACGGCAGTTATCGTGTTGAGCAGCCAGCCAGCCAGCCAGACATACAGACAGGCGGACATGGCTCAAACGTCTTGAAAAGTCTTAAAACGAATTTCGTGCTAAGATACTAAGGGTCTAATATGGCTCCTTCTATGTGAGGGTATACAAATTATATATACCCCCATCCTATGGGTGACGCTATAAAAACTGATGAAACAAGTGTTCTACTGGAACAAAAGAGCGGAACAGTGTGTACTAGTTCATCTAGTTCACAAGAGTGAATGATTCAATTGAATTATTTCGTTTGTAAACTACACAACTCTAGTTGTGTTCCTTCCATGTTTTCACTGACTGAGTGGGGCTTACAGTTCTACGCCGGTTCCGAACAGATTTTTGAAACGCTATATAATGACTAATTAGTGTCGCTGTCACTACGCAAGGTGGCCGTTGTCAAAAGAAATGTAAGGTCAGAGCAGGAATCGAACCCACGTTCTCAGATACGAGAGTCGCATAGACTAATCAGTGCACTACTACTTTAATACAAAAGCTGTTCATCTGTTGTCATATACGAGTTAAACGAAGAAGAGTTTAAGATAGCCTTTTGTAGTTGCTAGATTTTAATACTTCAGTTCTCTTACTTATACTCTTCTTCTCTTCTCGGAAGCAATGTTGACATTTTGCATTGAGAAATTTTGTAAAACTCAATTGCCTACCGACAAAAAAAAAGATTTTATAAACGAATGTAGTCACAGGACACAAAACAGTAGCTTGGTATGTGATTTAACATATTTCCGGTGATTGAAACTACAAAATTAAATTCAATACCAAATTAAACAAATAAATACTCCTACAAATGGAAAACAAATTTCTAAGAAATTTAACAAATACTAACTACAATAGCAACATATGACTTAACTTAATTTAGGTATAAATTGTTTATTACTAAGTTACAAAAGTAAAACTACGCCAAAGGATCGTATAAAGTTCAATATCCAAAGTTCACAAACACACATGTACATGTACATATGCATGTGTTCATGGTACATCTCTGTGTTGTTGTATGTTCGCAAGAGTGTGCATAAATTGATTACAGCTTTTTCAAGTATATTTTGTTGTGAGTAAATTGAGTTTTTTTTTATAAAAGGAAGGAAGTATCCCCTTCGGTGATAATTTCTTTCATTCGTATTCACTCACTGCAATGTACATAAACAATGCACACATTCGTGTTTACATACATGAAACATAACGAATAATTATTTTTATGTAACAGAAGTTATACACACACATGTGTGTGTGTATGAAAAATACAGTGGCACAATTTTGGGGTTTATCCCAGTAATCAAATCGTTATGACGGACAGAAGTGTTCACACCCTAAGGTTTACAGTGCCAAATAGATCTCTAGCGTAAAAAAACAAAACAAAAAGAGAAAAACTTTACATCAATTCAATGAAAAAATTACATTAAATGTACTTCATTGAAATGCTGATAAAACGTTTGCGGTCCACGCAAAAGTGTATTTATACTATGTAGATTATGTTTTAATTATGTTTATAAACCGCATTGTTGAAAATATAGTACTTAGAAAGATAGATTAATTTTAATAAATAATCAATATTCTTCGAGCTTGAGGTCAGATTTGCTGTTGTTATATTTATTTTCCTCGATATTTCGCTACTCCTTTGTGTAGCATCATCAGGAGATTTAAACAATATTTAACAATTAAAACAAAACAAAAATAACAATTGTGAAAAAATTATGTCAATTCAAAAATATTCAAACAAATTTTCCCGCCTTTTTTCAAAATTTTCTGAAGTTACACAAACAAAAATAATGTTCGTAAAAAGTTCATATAAATTAACCCAAAGAAAAATATTAGATTGATATGATAAATAATTCTCGCCTAAATGGTTCTACTTTTTACTAATTAAATGTCTGTAAATTTGGGCTACATTATCTGTATCTGTTTTATAGTTAATTCTTTTCAATGTTGGTGTATTAATTATCTGTAGCATTTCTAACATATAACGACGTTTATAATTGTTTTCTTTATTTAAAACCGCTGTATCCTGAAAGTTTGGGTAATGATTTAATCTAGCACAATGGGATGTTAATGCTGTTTTCTGTGTAGAAATGTGCCTATATTTCTGATCTGATTTGTGTCCTGCAATTCGTGTCTTTAGTTTATTTTTTGTAGTCCCTACATATACTTTGTTACAAACCTCGTTGTCATTTCCTTTACATGGTATTTTATATACTATATTACTCATATCAAATTTGTCCAAACTATCCTTTGTTTTACTAAATATTCTGCCTATTGTGTTATATGTTTTGTGTGCTATCCTATAATTCTTGTCGTCAAATATTTTTGACTTCGCCAACCTATCTGTTATTTCAGGTATATACGTTATTGACTTATAAATTTTTGGCTCATCTGTAGTAACCCTGTTCGGTTGTCGTTTATCCTCAAATTGCCTTATCAGTCTGTTGGTAAGATGGTTCGAGAAGTTGTTGTCCTTGAGAATGTTCCTTATCCTTTCCTTATTGACCTTGTGGAATTCTACATCACTTATAGTCAAAACGCGGTTTATTAAATTTTTCGCCGTATTTATAATCACACGTTTTTGATGTTTCGAGTGGAAGTTGATTATTCTTCCTGAAGATGAGATTTTAAGTTAAAAAAAATATGGTCTTTTTGTGTTTAGACAACCTTTACTACATCTTTATTGCCCACTGAGATATATATAAGTATAATTATTTAGTTAAACATATCATTAATTTTATTATTTATTATTTAGTTAAACATAATAAAACAATATAAAACAATATTAGAATACAAAGCTTAAATTAAAGATTCACAAAGAACATAGGGTGTCAACGAATTCTCTCCATCGATTTCTGTTCTTGGCAAGTGATTCCGTTTGTTACCGTGCTAGTTCAGTTTGTTTATATTCCTTTTCCAGGCACCAATTTCATCCAATTCCTTCTAGCAATATCTGGTGTTGACCGCCTAAGTATATGGCCGATCCGATTGACAAACGAATTACCCATCTTCATTATCGGCTTCTTCAAGCTCAGTATGTATAAAGTCTGTACTGTTATACTACTACAGTACGGACTTTATACTGCAATTTAATATTCGCAATTTTGTATCTTCAAACAACCTCTTATTGACCCAGAATTTAAGCAGGTTTAGAAATGCAACACGGGCCTCATTTATTCGATCACATATATCCTCCGAAGAGCCGCCGTCCTCGGTAATTTTGCATCCTATATAGTAGATTGAACCCACGTTTTCAATTAACGATCCATCAACTGTTAGTGCAGTATCCCGTTCTGTTCGAATACCCATTAGCTTGGTTCCCTTTATGTTTATTCCCAAATCGATGTCATCAAATTGGTGGGCCATAAGACATATGCCATCTGCGTATTAGATACCATGCAGATGTTCATAGATACTCCACTGAATACCGAACAGTACATCTGTATAAGTTGCTTCTATTAGCTCGTCCATAAGTAGAAGAGATAATGTAGGGGTACAGGACACATTCGTGTATAATTCCCACAGAAATGGTGAAAGGTTGGCTTTCCACTCCATTAAAACAAACTTTCTACGCTGCATTTCTGTAGAATTCACTGATTACGGACACTATCTTGTCCGGTATCCCCTTTTTGGTCAAGGTAAACCACATCTAGTTACTGTATACATAATCAAATGCTTGTTGGAAGTATATGGGGAAAAATATATATAGGGGCGAGTGCGAGTGTGAGTGATTATTTTATAATTATACAGAGTGTCTTCACGTGGTCGGTATACGAACGACCAAGCCTGAAACCCGCCTGCCCCTTCCGCACACTTTGCTCCACCACCGGCGAGATCCGCTGCTGTATAAGGGTCGACATTACTTTGACTATTGCATTGAGCTATGTAATACCTCTTCAGTTCCTGCACAGCGTCAGATTACCTTTTTTCGGGATAGTAATAACCACTCGCTCTTTCTACTCCGTAGGGATTTTGCAGTCTATCCTTGCACGTCTAATGACCGGCGTAATGACATCTGCTAACGCTAATGCACCATATTTTAATACACAATTAAACGCTTGTTGGAAGTCTGAAAAATATAGATATAGGGGCGAGTGTAGTTGAACTGATTGTTTTATAATTAGACAGGGTGTCATCACGTGGTCGGTACACGAACGACCAGGCCTGATCCTTCCGCAAAATTTGCTCCAACACTGGCGAGATCCGCTGCAGTATAAGGGTCGACATTGCTTTGACTATTGCATTGAGCTATATCATACCTCTGCAGTTCCTGCAGAGCGTTAGATCACCTTTTTCCCCTCTTTCCACTCAGTAGGGATTTTGTTGTTTATCCATGCACTCCTGATAACCATTTTTATTGAAGGAAATTCGAGAGAAATATCTCCAAAAATGTATGAGATACAATTCAATGAATTCGAAAACGCAAATACTTTTTCTATTTGCAAAATCCGAAAAAGCAAATATCTGTACCTAATACGAAAGTAAATTCAAAAATTTATAGGTATTACAAAAATCACGTTAAAATACATATATTTAAGAATCATAGAAGAACAAACTCAAATTTTTTATTTTCTTTAAAATCTAAAAATAATAAATGTAGTCAACTTTGAATTATTTTCTACAATACACCCAATTGTCCGATTTTTAGTCTAATTATCTGCACATAATCCTTGAATCGTAACCTAAAATCGGTTTTAAACAGAACTGCAAACTGTTTCCTAGATCAAAAGCTATTGAATTTTGGGCGATGGAAATCGATTCTGAACCACAACGCGTCGTGTCGGGAAATAAGTCGTACAGGTCGTGGTTCATACAACTTCGTTAGTCGGGGTTATGGATAATAGGGTCACAAATTTGCCAGAGAATTTGTCCCTCTAAGACTCCCAGTTTGCGAGATGACCCGGTTTCCGCACAATACAACAAGCTGAATCGTTGTCTCTGAGTCGATTACTAAGGCCGAAATACTATGTGTTCGCAATCACAATTCTCCGTTTTAACCAGGATAATGCCATATTTTTTCTTTAAGGCGGACTTGAGGTAATTGAAGACGTTCACTGCCTGGCTGTGAAGACGACTGTCGTAGTTTACGTACTGTTACGGTCAAGGGAAATTCTGTTCGTCGAAACCTTTAATTTTGTCCTCATTCACTGTCAAATCCACATTCGCTGTTTCCCTCTCGATTGACGAATATGCCGCAGTAACTTCTCGCACACTCCTCCCAACCATACTTTTAATTTTACTTTTATTGATTATTTTTACAACCTCATGAGGTCAGATGTCGTAGACATATTAATTAAGCAAACAAATTAAACAAATTGCAACATATTCCTCCAACTGGCTCTATCCTTCGCCTGTTCTCGCCAGTTGGTAATACAAAGGATACGGAGTGATTCTTCTGTATAGTCCTTCCAGCGGATTCTCGGTCGGCCTCTTTTCCTGGTTCCCTCAAGTACGTTAGCGAAAACCTTTCACGCTGGCTCATCTTCGTCCATTCTGATAACATGGCCTAGCCAACGCAATTGACCTTATTTGATTCGCCTAGCTATGTCCACGTCAGAATATAAATGATAAAGCTCTTGTTTCCAACGTCGTCGGTACTCGCCGGTTTCCCTAAGAGGACTATATATTTTAAGGAGAATTTTTCTTCCGAATACTCGTAGCTGTTTTTCATCCGATTGTGATATGACCCAAGTATCTGAGCCATATGTGAGGACAGGTAAAATGAGAGTCTGGTATAGCTGGACTTTTGTCTGTCGAGAGAGCGCTTTGTTCATAAACTACTTGCTGAGCCCAAAATAGCATCAAGTTGCAAGCACAATTCTCCTATTTATCTCCAGGCTGACGTTGTTGTTCTTGTTCACGGCGGATCCAAGGCAAACAAATTCATCTACTACTTCAAAATTAAATCGGTTGTCGACGTTTAAGTGCGGACCAAGTCGAGAGGTTTCCCTAGTCGTTGACGCCATCAATTTTGTCTCGCCCTAATTGACGGCAAGACCCACCTTCGCTGATTCCTTTTCGGTTCTGGGAAATACTGCAGTAAACTCTAGCAAATTTCGCCTCATGATGTCTATGTCGTCAACATACGCCAGCAACATATGGCTTTTCCTGTTAATGGTCTTGTTCGTATTTACTGCAGCTTTTATCATTATTATCTCCATTATGATGTTGTAGTGATTGCCGAAAGTGTGTCGTCTTGTCTCAGTCTCAGTTTGGTTAGATCTTTCCCCACATTCACTGCTGATTTGGTGTTGGTCAGTGTCATTTATAGAGGCGGATCAGTTTTGTCGGAATCCCAAGTTCAGAAATAGCTTTGTGCAATTTTACCCATATGGGGTTATCGGAAGCAGCTTTGTTATCGACATATATATGGTGTTTATCGATTTGCTCTCTTCCAGGAATGGGCGTAGCGTGAATATTTGGTCGGTCGTGAACCCGCTTGGTCTGACACCACACTGATAAGCTCCAATCAGGTTTTCACCAATTGGTTTTAGTCTTTCATATAATACGCTCGACAAAACCTTATATGCGATGGATAAAAGACTGATACCACGATAAGTGGAACAGACACACGGATCATCCATTTTGAATACAGGACATAATACACTGAGACTCCAATCGTCAGGCATAGATTCCCCCAACCATATACAGCATATAATTTGATGCATGTGGGCTAGTAGTCCTTCGCCACCTGGCTTAAAAAGTTCAGCGGTTAGCCCATCCGCACCAGCGGGTTTATTATTCTTACGCCGGGAGATTGCCGTTCTAATCTCGCCTTGGTTGGGGGTGGGGTACAATCTAAACTGTCTTCCACAATCATTACCTCCTGATCTTTAGTGAGCGAATTTGAGTAGTGAAAAGTGGTCTGTCAACATTTTAAGCACACACTTCTTAACAGATTCCCATTTTCGTCCTGGCAGGAGATCAGCCCTTTATTCGGCCCGTTATTCGATCTTTTTACCCTCTGGTAAAATTGTCGGGATATATTATTCAACCTGCAAAATTCGGTGTTGTCACTCTCTCTCTGCTACCACTCTCATTTTTTCCTTTCCTAAATAGATGATTTTCCTCCCTTCTCAGCCTCTTGTACCGCTCACTTGCAGCACGCGTTGTAACAGACTATTTCGTTGCCATACGTGCAGCGCCTTTTTCATCAGTTGCAATGCGACATTCTTCATCGTACAATGGCTTATACTTTTGCGGTTTTTGATAGCCAAGTTCAGCCCTTGCGGCGGTTTCCAAAGATTGGGAGATGTGCTTCCACTGCCCATCTGGGTCCTCGTGAGGGGGGTATTCTGCCCTAGCAGGAAAGTGAGCTTTTGTTGATAGTACATTGATATCTCCTACAATACCTATCATCAGGAATACGCCACAGGAATGCGGCTTTTGCTGCTAAAAGTTGCATTCGTTTAAGTTGAAAAATGTGTGATCTGTACTCGTCTTGGTTAAGTGGAGACCAATAGATGACGTCATCTCAATTCGACATCTTCATTGATTTCATCAAGATGAACCAACTTTTCGAAATGCTCTCTCCATACCCTTAGCAAACTCTGCTTAGCTCGCTAAAGATTTCATACTTCCTCAACTTTGCAGGATCGTTGGTTGGGCTGTTGAATTTCTGGCAAACATTTTAGATCTAATTTTTTCTCTTGTAAGAGGGTGGTCCAAAAACCAGCCGACTTAACAAAGACGACACTAAAGAGTTGTGAACAATTTTCCTTATTTGTTAACATATCGTGATCTCCTGTTAGCTCGCCACACCTTTTCCAACGATATTCAGTAGCTTCGAGACCCTGTTTATAATAAGAACTGTCAAACTCCTTAAAATAGCCATCAACCGCAGCCTCCAAATCTGCATTGTTGGCTAATCTTTTACCACCACTTTTACCACGGCATGAACTTGCCTGCTGATGGAACCGACTTCTCCTTCTTCGGACACAATTCTCCCATTCCAGTCCACTGCTTTAACTGTTCCTTTGTCTTAGATGAGAACTACTGGACCCAGGTCTCCTCGATGATTATAAATCGACGCAAAAATTCCTCTATTGCGATGAAAGATCGCAAAACACTCTACTGAAACATCTTCATGAAGCTGTTTCTGCTCTATTGTAAGCAAACGCGGTACCCATCTTGCGCACAGCTTTCTCATCTCAATATACGGTATATATACTACATATATACGTCAATATACGATGTATAAGGCTTTTTGAAATGCCGATCATTTCAGCTAGCTCACACACCTTCAGCCGACGATCATCCAATACTATTTTGGGGATTTTCTTAACCGTGTCTAACGTGAACAGCTCAATTGGTCGACCACTACGGTGTTCGTCTTGGCAGCTCATAAGACCTCGTTTAAGCTCTGCTACCCTATATTTTACAGTCGTAAACGAATGAGCAGACTCCCCCAAAGTAGAATCAAGCTCGGCTTTAACCTTTCAAATGGAAATATCGAATTATATAACGATGACCATTTTTTTCCATGTTTATAAATTCACTGAGATCGTTTACTTTTGATGGCTCAAATAAAAATACTAAACAACGTGGCGACTTGAAACTAAAAACATATGTTTTACAAGGTTGCCACTTTTCACCAAAATATTTTTTTTTTTCAAACTACTGGCATTATCTATACGTCAGCTTGGCTAGTTACGGGATAGCTCCTTGTGCATTTCATCATTTTGCTCTCACACAAGCCACCGATTTTGAGAAAATCTCTTACGTCATTTTTATAATTTACTGTAATAAGAATCCCATTTGCATCCAAAGAATAATATGTAGATAGCTTAATTTTAACCTTAAAAACCACAGGCAAAATGTGGTCCGTTACAAAAGAAAATGTTGTAACTGCATCACTCTAATGCAGTAGAAGTACTGTAATATACATAAATACATTTAGATGTGAACCGTTTGCTTTCTAGGACCATAATTATATTTACCGAGGAAATATTGTTGTGTTACATTCCCTATCGCCCTCTCTCACTCTCATTCTTTTACACTGGAAGTTAATTTAACTGTTGTAAATTATTAAAGCTGAAATTGTTTTATTGTTATTTCAAAACAGCATCCAACTAGAAAACAGTTACTGTTCTGCTTGAGGATATATGTGGTCATGTTTGTGAATTGTACATTCATTCACTTTGATGAATGCAATTTGAGTTTTCTTAGAATTAAAACAAAAATACATGTAAAGACAACCAAATCTAAACAGCATAGGTCGTCTCACTTTTTGGTTTAGAGGTCATTTTTCGAAACGATTCAAACCTCGAAAAACACTATATCTGACCTGGAGTGAAGAAAAGGACTGGTTTTCGAGATAACGATGCCAGTATAGTTGGCCCACTTTTCTACGTCGCAATCGAGCAGATCGCGAAAATTTATTTTTTGACAAACTGGGCTCTTTCCTTCATTCCAGGCCACACAAATTGATTAATCCGAACTGTCACTCTCAAAGGAAAAACATGTAACTTATTCAAAAACTTATAATTGGTTTTATGCTAACAGATCAATTTTTTTGGTTAGTTAAAACTATGTAATCCGCCTCGGGTTGGATTCGAACTCACATTCACTGAAGGATCGTTTCGTAGTTTGTGAAGCATAATCTTCAGCAGCATCTAGCTGGTTAAGGCACCTTACGGCGTTTCACACTTATTTATAACCAACAAAGTTTTGGCTTCTTGCTGGGTCCACATTTCTGCAATGCAAGGTTTCGAATATTTGACGATTTTTTCATTGCTACAATGAAACATATCGTACAAGGTATGTTTATTATTCGTCGTTGCTTTGATACAACTACTCAATTATCATTGCTGCAGCGAGTAAATTACAAAATGGATTAAATAATAAAATGGATTAATAATTTCAAGCGAGCAGAAATAATGGATTTTTAATTTGTGGTTTGTATGGGAGGTACCACCCCCCTTTGTCCAATTGGACAGAATAGTAAATCTAAACCACCCAGGGCGCCACCCAAACGCATAAAAAAAAATTATTCAAATCGGTCGAGAAGTTTAGGAGGAGTTCAGTCACAAACACACGTGTAGTAGATTTATATAGTATATAAAGATATTGTATATCGGTTAATATTTAACGGGAACATGACTAGACTATCTTCCCACAAATCGGGCTTAATGGCCCCCTATGGACATATGGCACGAGAAACAGCATTATCAGCCACGACGTCTCATGCGCATAATTGACGTTCTCTCGGGAGGGGACTCGATTACAAGACCGAATTTGACCGATGAGCTGGAATACATCGACAGATTAAAGCCGAACACGGGGAAGGAGAAATTTAGTTGACGAAAGCTAGTGCACTGCGTACTTTATTTTGTGATTTATGACACGGGTGACGCCAGAATCATGCTACAAAATCTAAACATAATAACTTTTTTTCTGAGTGAGTAATCGACTTTGTATTTTATTTTGCAGATTACTACGTAGATTTATTAAAATTAATCGAAAAAATTATTTGAAAAAATTAAAAAATGATATTTTAAGCTGGAGTTTGCCGCCACTCCCTCGAGTAGATGGAAGCTTCATACGAAGGCCGTACCATGGAGATCCCTATGTTCGGGTTCAAGACACAATCGCTGCTGTACCATCGTCAATTTAGGCAAATCCAAGCGCTTCGACTCGAAACCTACCGGCCCAAATTTGAGTTAGCAGACGGTCATTACAACGGATAATTCATGATGATTTAAACTTGTTTCCCTCCAAACTGCAAGCAAGTTTAACTCCCTGGATTTGCTTTGATTTTTGGTAAACAATTATTGAAATGGTCGAAAAAGAGAACAACTTGATAAATTGATAAGCAAAATTGACGTATATGAAGTGAATCTAATCCAGAATTACTCCATGAGGCGGAACTGCACCCAGAACGAGACAGTGTCATCAAGGTTCATAGCGGTGCCATATTTCTTTGAAGAAGACGGTGTAACAGTAACTGTCAATGGGGACCGTTATTTAAAGACGTTGAAGAATTTTTTTCCAGAATTGCGCCGGAGCCGAATCCATTTCAACAGCATTTGGTTCCAGAAAAATGAAGCCACTGCATATTAACCAAACCGGTTACCAAGGTTACCTGACAGACTGCATCAGACTTTTTTTTATGGGATCATCTAAAGCAAGAGGTATACAAAACAAAGCCACGGAATTTGACTGAATTGAAGCAGTCCATTAAAACAATAATTGAGGCGATACCGACTTCAAGCCATCAGGCCCCAATGAATGATTTTCTGATCAGTACCTCATTTCTGTAGTTCTCGAATTGAAAAAGTTTTCACATGAAACATATGAATTGAAACAAAAACGCTACGAATCGGTACATAAACTCGTTTCTCACATGTGACTGTTTCTACAACATTTGTTTTGCGAAAACTTTCTGTCACGTACTGTTTTTTTCATGCTTATTGGAAAAATGCGAGAAAAAGTGTTTCTAAAAACTAGGGAGTCGAAAAATTGTAAATTTACTCACAAATTCAAACGGTGCGAGATTTTAATGTTGTTCCTACAAAAAGGCTTTTAGGAAATTAAGAATTTATATATTAAATAGAGAAGGCTAGAATTATACCATTGTTATGTATTTCAATTAATTTGCCCTAAATATTACCGAAAAATCAAAACAGAAGAATGAAAATATAGTTGAATGCATGTCGTCCACTTTAGAATTTGCAAGATACAATTTGGAGGGCGAAATTCCAATACCAATTGTAAGGAGCAGTGGGAATCCCTTCAAAAAACTTCTGTATGTTGTTCTTTTTCACAGTAGCTTATTTTGTTTGTTTATATTTTTTGTATTACTGGACAGCTTTCTTGGAATATTCCAATAAAAAGGTCATCAGTGTTGCCTCTTTTCGCATTGATATACAGAAACACTTTTTACTCACAAATCGAGAAACGATGGAGTTTTTTGTTTCATGTTTAATGTGAAAACTTTTTCGATTCGGGAACTACAGAAACGAGGTACAGGTGTCGCTTATGCGTGAATGAGCATGCAGGTCGTTCACGGTCTATCATCTTCAAAACTAATTAGTTATATACAATATAATTGAATTTTCTATACATTAAAATAAATTTAAATACATTGATTAAAAAAAAGTTTGTTGAATTCTTTATTGTAGCACAATTGATTATTGTCAATCATTTTGTGGCCATATATCACTAATGTTATATATTTTTGTATATGGAACCCCGAGGATGCTAATCGAAATGGGGGCTATTTGATAAGTCTTGGTAAAACAGCGAAATCCCCTGGTATTTTAATTTTACGACCTCAACAAAAACTAAATCAACACAGATAAAACAAAGGGCCAACAACCAACATCATAATCATCAAATAATTTAGAAATTTTGAAACAACTCCTTAAGACTCCCTAAATCGACTCCTTTGTAACACATTCCGTCAAAGAGGAACTTCACCGAATTGACACGGAAATTATACACTCAATAATTCAAAGTGACTAAAATGAAATGACACTCGTTAGAATTAAACGAACTGAGGAAAAATAATTTATTAGTATTTGTTGTTGTACTTTCGAATTACCCAATACTACCAGAGTTGCATGTTGCACTTTACAACTTTGTGCCTAAATTTTGAAAATAATTGAGTTACTCCAATTACTGTCACTAATTATGATGTGCAACACTCGTTAACCCTTTCAACTTACTCCTCTACCATATTTTGGAATTTTTGCGCCGGGGATGGCTGCTGATGCTTCTCCTATTGTGTCGAATATTTACAATCTCATTTTCTCTCTGCTCGTGGTAAAAGTTTTGTAATAAAATATTTTTCGCATTCATGCTGGCAGAAAATCTTCATGTTTTAAGACAAACTATGTTTATAGTTTTTGTGCTGCTGCCTTAAACTTTTTAAACAAACATTAGAAATTGTAATAATTCTTTATTAAAAGTTATTTTGTTAAAAATAACTTATGCCAGTTACGGCACAACCTTGCGCATATTTCTTTGATAAAACATTGCGATGTCTAAAGTTTCAGCTCTCTAAGACGTCGTAGAACGCACAACGTTAAAGTGTATAATTTACATGTTAAATCCTAAACAAAGTAATGTGGCAAATATATATGTACATATAGATGTATGGATATGTATAGGTATACATGGGAGTAGAAACTTCGTGGGCATAACAAGCAAAATGCCACTAGTTATACGTAGATTGAAGAAAAAGTTATAACTTTTATAATAGATCAAATGAAAGTTCAAGCGGCTTCCACTTCTAGAATATCCCTTTAAATTTGTTCTTTTGACCGAATCAATCTGTTTACATATAAGTATACAGTAAAGTAGTCCGGGCCAAAAAAAGAAAAAAAAAGCGTTCTATGGGCCAAGTAGAATACACACATAAAGATACAGATACAATTTCACATTTTGGAATATTTTAATATAATTTGGTGGCATTTTCAAAATTGTAAGAATGGCGAAATGTAGCTTAGGACTGGTGGCTATGAGTGTCCACAAAGAGATTTAAAAAAAAACCTTTGAAGTATGCAATAAATGCAGATTACTTTAAGCTTTTTTGCTTTTTTAAACTGCAGCAACTCAAGTTTGGAACTCAGAGTACTCAGAGACAACCGATTATGTGCGATTTTAATGACACAAAGGACTTACGAATTGTCTAATTAGCAAATCTTGTGTACAATACTCGTCTTGTAAACCCTCGCATAGCTTATATAAGATGATTATAGCAGTCGATGAACAACCCACTTAGATTATACCTACTACTCCACTATGTTACCACGTAGACAACCTCCTGCCAGCTAATGGTGGGCACGTACAGAGAAGATGTTCCTATCGAATATCTATCACTCAGACAGCGTCGCGTCAAAACTGAAAAAGTATTAATAACATGGGTCTGGCGAGAGACAGAATGTTCATGGATCTCCTGCTATCCACTATCGATCAGATTTGTCTTGAGCGTACACAATCGTCATATATATGCTGAAAAATAACGGAATCTCTAACATATTCTCCCAAACATATTCTGCAGGAACCATGCACGCACTTCATGAACGCACTTCAAACATTAATATGTTTGAAAGTCCCAAACTCACTTGTGTTTAAATGTAAACACCATCATGATTACTGTATGCTTTTACATGGAAACATATGCGTATTTCCCTCCAAACATAATACAATTTAAGAACAAATTATTCTTTGTTTTCAATATATATGTATGAGTTACTTATTATAATTAATATTATCAATATAAATCCGCATTTATTAATAGTTAATACCACAAATTAAAATACCCTTCTCCTTTGTTGTCTCTCACGTTTTTGTTTTCGGAAGGTTTCAGCTATGCATTGGTTATCACTACGCGTTGGTACACAAAGAATACATTTATATACAAATCTAGTTCGTGCAAGCCAAGCGTTTATTTCGCAAAATGGTCCGTCGTTCCGATTTTCTCAGTAAAGGCTCGGACAGGCAAAGGGCTTCACGTTGTTGCCCTTTCCAGTTTCTTTCCTCAAAATTGTTTCTCACTTTGGTAGCACACAACATATATATGAAACACATACATGAAACCCAAAGGCACATTACAAACCATTTAAGCGCCCGGGCCTTCGTTTATTCGTTTTTCACTGAGCAAGCGCCTTTGATTTGATATTTTTGACTGAATACATGAAACTAAAAGGCACTCCATCAGCCAAAATAAAAAACACTGACTTCATCTGCAATTTGCACGGACTTTCAGGAATATTTTTGACTCATTCACTGAGAGAATAATGCAAAAAAACAGACACACACTTACAAGACAGAATCTCTCGTTGTCCCTCTTTTATTCTCTCATGTATATTTATGACTCTTTGACTGAGAGAACAATGCAAAAATTCAGAAATACACTTGCAAGATAGACTCTCTCGTTGTCCCTCTTTTATTCTCTTGCTCTTGAAAGAGCATAGACAGTGCAACAAACACAGCTGTATTTGCAACGCAAACATAAATATATGTGGGTCCAGCTCGAAACTCACTATATATTTGCATCCAAACAACAACAAAAAACAGATTTTTCAGCGTGTAGGAGAGCTCTAGCAGGATATGCTCTAGCTCTAGCAGGATATGCATGAAAACACGACCCAATTCCAGGGGAATCTGTAAGGTATTCCCAGTCTGGCCAGTTCATCCGCTTTGGTGTTCCCCGCTCTGATGTACCGTACTTCTGGGGTACGTGGATAAGAGATCTGCGGCAGACCTGCGCAGATTTAAAGTCGCGAATACTGATTCCAGGAACATTGCCTCAATGACTATGCTTTACTATTATGAGGTCAGATGCTTTACACACATTAATTGAACAAACAAATAAGCAAATTAAACAAATTTTAATATATTTCTCCTACTGGTTCTAACCTCCGCCTTTTCTCGCCAATTGGCAACACCAAGGTTTCTTTCTTCAGCTTGGCCATTACAGCGGGTACGTTATCGAAAGCTTTTCGCGCTGACTCATCTTCGTCCATTCTAGCCCTAGCCAACGCATGTGACCAAAATTGATCTGCCTAGCTATGTCCCTGTCAGAATACAAATTACGTAGCTGTTGGATCCAACGGCGTCGGTACGCGCCGTTTTTTATAACAGGACCATAAAAAGTATTTTACGGAGAATTTTTCTCTCGAATACTCCCAGGTGTTTTTCATCCGCTTGCGATATGACCCAAGTTTCGGAGCCATATGCCAGGATAGATAAAATGAGACTCTGGAATAGCTATGCATTCACTCACTGGGGTGAACCTAGGTGTCGTCGGCACTTGCCAACTATAATTCCGCACCCGAATTCGTGCTTTCGCTCATGGCAGCTGTAGTAAATATCGCAGTTTTTCTTTCTGGTACAACCGTATTCTGTTCATCGTATTTCCTGGATAGCTGACAGTTTCATATTTTTCGAGGATAGGATATTTTTCGTCTTGTATAGTGTTCTTATATTCCAGGTACATATCTTTATATCGTTGTCCTTATCATGAAAACAGAGTTATTTTATTAAACAATTTATTACAAATTGTATTTAGCAAAAAACTACAGCAGCAGTAAATGACTTTATTTTCTTTTGAAATTTATAATCCACAAAATCCCAGGGATGGCATTAGTGTGTCGAACGCATTAAGGATGGACATGAAAAAAAAATCATACTATCTAAATATCTGTTGACATAATACATTAACATCTCTGACATATTTGAACTCTCCACCTACCTCCTAGTGTTGGGTTATTGCACGATTACGGCTTGACCTTAATGTCATGTATGTGTCACATCTTTATTTTGTGGCTTCTTTAAACATTTCCACCACACATTATCGGCTTATATTCGTGCTAAATACGAGTAGACACATTCAGTTTGTTTTTTTCTTCATCTTTGTCGTGTAACACTCCGAGGTAACATGTGTCTTTTATTTGGTAGCACACACGTCCACGTATACGTCAGTACATAAATGGCCAGCACTGGCTTTCTTCTAAGTGAGAGTTGGTTGTTTTTGTTGTTTGCTGTTGCAGCATTCACATGGTGTGGGACGAAACATTAGTTGATATTAGTAAGGATTTTAGGTGATAAAGCCATTAGGTTATGATTTTTATGACTTTGTTATTATTTAATATCCTTTCTAATTGAGTGGGAATGTCTTTCGTATTTAGTTCTATGAAAACACAAATATTGACGACATTAACAAACTGCGTATGAGTGGAAATGTTGTATATGACGTTCATATGTGGTAGAAAGTTTTGGTGGCAAAGAAATGAAATGCGGAGTCATAATCTTCTAGCTGGCATTGGCTAATGAAAAATTTAATACAAATTCACATCTCGTTTCTTAAAGGACGGCTCGAAAGAGGCTTCTTCCTTCAAAGTGTCCGAAAATATCCGATATATTTGCCAGCTTCCCATCCTTAAGCAGATTTGTTGAGAGACTTTCTAATGAAAGTCAAAATGGATGCTGTTTAAGCAGGCGTACCAGTGAAAGGCAGAATGGATGTTTATATGTATGCACACTCCCTTCCCCAAGCAGGCCTGTGGGCAAACCAGTGAAAGGAAACCAAGATAGAAGCTGTCGTTCATAAAAATCTATTCTTCTACTTATTCGCAATTTGACAGTTCAAACTCATAACATGCGGTAGACGTGTAGACACCACACTCGACTTAAAGTAATGAAGTCGTATGTCGTATCCTGACGCTGCAGATTGTCAGAAAAAAATGGACTACTATAAAATTATGTAAAAAAATTATTTATTTTTTAACTTATTTAGCAACGAAAGTAAATGCCTAATCGTTATAACTGTGGAAATATTTCTCGTGCATTTTTTGCAGGCCGTAGTAGACAATCCTTTGCCGTCCTCTTACAAGATCTTTCATTACCAGGCATACCAGAAGGTGAAAAAGCGAATGCCTCTTAGGAGGATTTTTCGCTGTCGGTCAGCTAGAAGATCTGCCAAGGGAAGAGACATCTGCAGGCCTCTCTAAGGAGAAAGTGAAAAACCTCGAGAACCGCGACAAACTGTTCTATTTCAGCACCAAAAGTTAGCTGGTATCCAGGCAAGTATTTCGATAGAAAAGGTTCCATTAATTTCAAGCCGTACATGCTGAAAAAAAACGGCCCCAACAACATATTGCGGGAACCTGTTTGCAAGCATTGTTTTCGTGCAGTTATCAACAAACAAAACCGCATTTGGATCAAAAACATATATATTATAACCTATTAATCATTGTATCCCAAACATGTTATATTGAATAGCAAACATAAAGTGTTTGGACACAAATATCCTATAGTTGCGACAAACTACAAAGATGTTATACTTGCATCCAAATAACAAAAAATTAAAAAAAATTTTAGCGTGTAAGTACCTGATATTGAAACAACCGGCGAAAAAAAACGCCGCTGGATAATGTGAGATGGGGCATCCGACTAAGAGGTCGTGTTAATCATTGGCATACTATGGTTCTTAGTGAGGAATATAAATTTAATTTAAATGACCCAGATAGCTAAAATTACTATACGAGAAAATATGAGCTATTTTTAAATCGTCACCATGGTAGTGAGGGTGGACTTATGGTCTGGGATGCATTAACTTATTACAGGACAATCGATTTAGAGTTTCAAAGTGCAAAGCTGGCTAAGGAAACTTACATGACACTGTTATAATCAGCCCTACCTAAAGCAACTGATATCTTCGAACCGATTCCATGGATTCTGCATCAAGATAATGCTTCTATTTATAATGGCGGAGTTGTAAAAGAATTAATTTCAAACCAAACTGTTCGTCGTCTCAATTGGTCACCATATTCTTCCGACCGAAATATTATAGAAAGTTTTTGGGTTGGCTTACCAGCAAGGTTTCTGAAGGAGGAAGGCAATTCGACGATAAGGAATCACCAATATATTCCATTAAAGGCTCCTTGAATGATATATTTTTGGATTGGATTTGGCTAATTGAATTTTAAATCTTTCAAAACCTTCTAGAAAAGGTCCACACATCCCTACTGACGGCATGACTAGAAGACCGACAAAATTTATGGGAGAGTGTTTGTCCTACGCAAGGAAACGGAAGCTTCCGGGTGATACAGTAGCGGAACATCTGTCAGAGGCGCTATTCGTGATTAATAAATATATAGAAAAATATGAAGAATATAAATATAGATAACACAGTGCAACATATAAAATGCACACTCCTTCTCGTATAAAATTTCTCGAAGTACTTATCGAAACTAACAAACCCCTATTTGGGTTTTGCTAGCTTAGCTACTGTTCGGATTTCATGGCATCATGTATATTTTGGCTAAATCTTAATTGTTCCGAAGAACAGGCAATTTTTCTAACGATTGTATCTCGAAAACGAATTGGAATTTTGTTTTCCTCCCTCTGGCAAAATTGCACGCTGAAAAAAACGCCCTCTGTATCATATTCTCCCAAACATGTTCTGCAAGAACCATGTATATGTTTGGAATAGACTTCAAACATTTATAAGTTTGCAAGTCCCAAACTCAGGTGTATTCAAATGCAACCATTAGCATGTTTACTGACAAATATTTATGCTTTTACGTAGAAACTTATTCGTGGTTCATCCCAAACATCCATTTGCTTATGTGGAAGGATTCACATGTTCCCCCAAACCTCCATATACTTACATGGAAACACATGCGTATTTTCTCCCAAACATATTAATATTTAGAATCGAATTTTACGTTCCCTTTATTTATTATAATTAATTTTATCAATATATATCAGCATTTACTTATATAAATTATCAATACAACAAATTAAAAGATTTAAATGATTTTTACATTTACTTGCACTGAATGTATTATTTGTTTTGTTTTAAATCTGCTGCTCTGTTGTTTCTCCTTTCTTTGTTGGCTCTCACGTTTTTGTCTTCAGAAGGTTTCAACTATGCGTTGGTTATCACTATACGTTGGTACACGAACAATATACTTATATACAAATCTAGTTCATGCAAGACAAACGAGTATTAATTACTTGTGTTTTTTTTAATTATATTTCACAAATATATGCATATATGCCTACATAAATATATGCGAAACACATACACAAAAACCAAAGCAACTTCACAAACCATTTAACCGTCCGAGCGTTTTTAGGAATTCAGGCTGAAAAATACAGATACCCACTCATAAGATATACACACTCGTTGCCCCACTTTCATTCTCTTGACCTCGAGAGAGCGTAAGCAGTGCAATAAATACGGCTGTATTTGTATCACAGACACAGATATATTTGGGAAGCAAACACATGTGTTATAACATATTAATCATTGTGTCTAAATCATGTAATATTGAATAGCAAACACAATATGTTTGGGCACAAGTATATTGTATTTGCGGCAGGCTCCAAACACATGTTATATTTGCATCCAAACAACAAAAAACGACAGATTTTTCAGCGCGTGTACCTATAGACTAGGAGCAAAAAAGTGTAAATTAAATTAACCCCAAAAAACTGGATCTAGTGCTTCAAACTTGCTAAAATGTCGTAAAATTTAATTTTTTCTAATTTTTTTCAGGATAATGAATTTTTTTTTAAATTAGTTAAATGGTTTTAATCATATGAACGGAAAATTTGATTTTTATTTTTTGGAAAAATACCTTTATAATATTGCTGCATTGAACATTAATGTTGTTGTTGTTATTTTTGGGATCTTAAGAAATGCCCTTTTCTAGGGTAGTAAGATTTTAGCTGTCAACAAACACTTAAAAAAGATAATAAAGCCAGAAATGTAAGTGGTTCTAATCACCTGATCGAGAGTGTATATTCATTCTCCGTTAAAAAGCAAAATTAACTTACACAAGATCATATTTCGTTAATTTGTGTGGATGGCTCGAATGAGGAGAAATACAAAGCGTTAGCCCAGTTCCCTGGTTATGCCGCCAATATTATTCGAGGTGATTTTAAAGTAAAAACTAGAAGAGAAAGAGTATTTCAAACAAAACACAGTAAATTCAGTTTACATGCCATATCTTCCAGAAACGGCAAAAAACATTGTTGTCAGAAGTACACGATTTCACCATAAAGGGACGTGAAATGATACTTTGGTCTTTACAGATCAAAAACAAAGCACCAGATTGGCCAGTTAACGAAATGCACGTAAGTTTCATTCCAAGCGCTAATATTGATTAGGTTAACTGCAGTGAAGGCACGCGATAGCAGATTGGCTATTTTTGCAAATAAGATCATTAGTTTATTAGCGGAAAACACAGAACTGGTCAGAACAGTAATTCCCCGGCTGGAAAACTACAGAACTGCAGGCACCGATGACAATCGAAAGAAAAAAATAGAGTCAACCTTACTGAATCTAGTTCCAAGTTTTCGTTGCGTTAACTTAATAGAAGTTAATTGATCAAATTTTAAATTATATTTGATTTAGTTTTTATGAAGCTGAAAGTGGGAAACATATACATTCACTAAACGTTGGGGTTGGATATATTATTAAATGATCATTTATAAGGATATCTAATTTTCATTGATGATAAGGTTCTCAACCTGAGTGCACTCAGAGAAGTAATTGTTTGAGAAGAGGTTGTATCAACCGCAAATTCGGCTGTTACAACCGAATTGAGGTTTCTACAACGGAATTGAGGTTGTCACGACCAAATTTAGATCCCACAACTGAAATTCGGTTGAAGCAACCTCGTTGCAAAATTGATTCAGTTGTGACAACCAAATCTTCAATTATATTCGTTCTGTCAACTAAATTTTCCAAAAATTTCGGTTGGAACAACCGAATTTGGAATCAATTCGGATACGACAACCGAAATTAGCACCAAATTCGGTTAGAGTGACTGAATGTGACATCAATTCGGTTGGAGTAACAGAAGTTGGCATATATTCGGTTGCAATAACTGAATTTAGATTTATGTCGGTTGCAACGACCGAATTTGGCGTCAATTCGGTGGCTGCAACCGAATTTCTCATTAGTTCTGTAGGTTCTATGTATTCTACGTATTTCAAACTTGACGTTTAAAATTCTAAAAACAAATATTATGTTATAGAAAGATAAAGAATGTATAATTATTGCTGTCCCGACGATATCAAAGATTTTTTTGTGGTTATTAAGAAAGGTAAGAAAAAATATTGTAATTACGGAATTTGTATTAAAATGACTTTCTTATTTTGCAGAAAATATCCAAGCAGATATGAAGAGTATTCAACTTTTTCAAGGTCGGTCGGTTGAGATATGCTGTAATCGTCTGTACATATGAACAACGGTTTAGGACCTACATCAAAATGATGGCCGGGACTTCAAGGTCAGAATGATTTAAATGACTTTATTTCCCTGCTATGTAATATATGAGTACAGGAAAATAAAACAAAATCACTTAATAATAAAAAAAAACATTCAAAATTAATTTGTGACACTAATTGCGCCAACCTCTAACGAGGTTATGTCAACCTCTAATGAGGTTATGTTAACCTCTAATGAGGTTGCGTCAACCTTTGATGAGGTTAAGTCAACCTCTAATGAGGTTGTGTTAACCTCTAATAAGGTTGTGTTAACCTCTAATGAGGTTGAGTCAACCTCTAATTCCGTTGAGACAACCTGTAAATTCGGTTACGGCTAATTCGGCTGTCTCAACCGAATTTTTCTGTGAGTGTGTAATTGCAATCGCTAACCACAGCTCGTTTTTAGTTTCTTGAACACTTGTGAGTGTCTAGTTCTAGCAAATTAGAATAGAGTATTTATTCTATCATTAATTTTATCTTCATCGATTTGTTTGCATGTAAACGTTGCATGTTTAAAGACATGGCTTCAAGACTACCAGATAAAGGCAATAATACACAACCTCCAATAAAGCACCAACAATCGCATTTCGTGTTTGTGTGGCAAATAGTTGTGTTAGTCACCACCACATACGGCAGTAATCAACCCCGCTCACAATACAGTTGCAAGTGAAGCCTGCAGCATCACAGTGATAACTCCAGGGAGAAGCTGGAATTCAGCCTTACCCAGTCGAAGAAGTGACTTAGTCCTCCCTGACTCCACTACCGGCCACATGTCTCTTGAAATCCTGCAATCCACTCTGGCCAGCCAGGCAGCGTTTATATCGTCCAGCGACCAGCGATCGATCAAGCCATACAAATTACAGATCGGTGGATTTATGTGGATCAATCTCAAATCAGCAGAAGTGCACCTGGATCTAAGAAGACAGTCTGCTTCAACATTCCCTGTGACATCACTGTGTCCCGGAACCCAGCTAAATCTTCACTTTCCCGGCACTATACTGCTCAAAATCCGCTTGAAATCCCTAACCAATTTAGATTTACATATGTGTGACCTGATCGCATTGAGGGCTTGCTTACTGTCAACACAGATGACGAATTCAACCGATAGATACAAGCACGAGTCCTTTACCTCAGTCTCAGCTCGCAAAATCGCCAAGTTTACCTCTTGGAAGACATTGCAGTTTGCACCCAGTCTCATCGAAAGCCCGAGTTGAAGGTCCTCACTAAAGATCCCCTCTCCTGTGATCGATTTCATTTTGGAGCCATCTGTAACAACCAGATGACCAGAGAGTGAAGAAGGTACACCTCCCACCCAGTCACTCCTATCTGGCATCATAATCACCGGGCATCGCCGAAAGTTTACAGTCGGCAGCATGTAGTCACTGGCCTGACTCAACCACTCGTCCGGGCTATTCGCATTCAACTCGTGGAGAATATTGGCATGTCCCTCAGGGGTATGTCTCCAGACAACCAATCCTCTCATGCGAAGGGCGCTTCTGGCAGCACACCGTCTGGCGTAGACATCAAGATAGGTCAAATTCAGGATTATATCCAGCGCCTCCTGCGGCGTGCTTCTCCTCGCCCGAGCATTTCAACTTGTGGGTTTTCCCCCAATGCGATCCATCAGACTACGCAGTCATAAGTGATAATATCGGCCAAAGATCTCAGCTTTAGCAAATCCAATTCAGTTCAGTGTCTGATCCTTGAGGTAGGCATGTTGTCAACCACTGAAGTAGCAGTGGCTAAATCGATTCCTGATGCACAGGTCAACCATTCTCTCCAAAACTTTCAATAGAAAGGATGAGAGGCTGATTGGTCTGTAGTCCTTATGAGAGACATGAGCAGTATTTCCCGACTTGGGAATAAAAGCAACTAGTACCTCCTTCCATTTGTCTGGTATCAGGGAAAGTTTACGACAAGCCCTATAGATACTCAGAAGATGAGGGGTGACAAAAGCGTCACATTTCTGCAGCATATCCGTCGGGATCCAGACAGGACCAGGAGATTTAAAGGACTTGAAGTTGTGAATAGCCCAAAACAATCTCGATTCGTTAACTATGTCCTTATTCACTCCCAGATGCGAGATATCTGGAGTGGAAGTCACCAGGTGATTCCTCTCCGCAGAGTCTATATCCACACAGTTTGTGTCTCAGCTCCGGAGTTGGTCCATGACGTATTGGATTTCTTAATGTCGCCGAGGACTCTAGGGTCCTTGGACAATACGCGACGAATTCGTGCAGCGTCATTTACCTCTGTTATTGACCCACAAATGCCGATCCAGGCGGCCCGCTTTGCCTGTTTCATATCCTTCTTGAACTGATTGAAACTGTATTTGTTTCCGTTTTCGATTCCCTTTTCGAATTCTTGACCTTATTGAAGAGCCTTCTGGTGGACTTACGCAGTGCACACAATTCCCGTGTCCACCACACAGGCTGCCACCACTTACCCGGAAAGGTAAGAGGGCATGTATCAATAAAGCATTATAGAGAAGATCTGTGACTGTGTAAACTTTGCTGTTATCATCGTCCCTTGTTGGGCAGGGATTGGAGTCCGACAGTTCTCCTAGGATGCCTTAGGAACCTTGCGACCGCGCCACCAACATTTATGTACCTTTTTAAATTTGTTAACCCACAGCGGACTCCAGAGACTGCCAGATAGCGCTAGATGAAACATTGTTCAATGCACCATCTATATCTAAGAAGGCAGACAAAGTGAAATCCCTAAACTTCAAATTGCGCTCAAGATAATCCACAACATCGTGCAGAACAGTTTCCACAGATTTATCCTTAAGGTAGGCATGCTGTCTACCACTCAAGTAGCACGGATTAAGCCGATTCCTGATGTACAGGTCAACCATTATCTCCAAAACTTTCAATAGAAAGAATGAAAAACATGAATTGGGACACAGTTTATCACTCACTGAATTAATTGAAATGCCAAAATTATTGCTCAAAGTGCTCGGTGTTAGAAGTGTCTTTAAATTGAGTACAAAGTTTTTAATCTTCTGTTAAATGTTGCTCCACATTTCGCAATTGCCAAAACTTTTTTTTTAAATATAATTTTTATTAAATGAACATGTTACAACAAAAAAGAAGAATGAGAAAAATAAGAACATCTTCTGCTGAGGTCCTCTTTAAAATGAATCATAACCAAAAAGGATATAAGGAATAAACTTCCTTCTCAACCTGTCTAATGTAGCTAATACTCGTATACCCAGCTACTTTACATTATGGCCAATTATTATAAAATAACTGTTCGTGTCATTGTAATTTGCTTGTTGTCGTTATTTGCTGTGTTGTTTTGTGCTGCCATTTCACAAAAGTCTGTCTTTTGCTGTTTCCTAAACGGATCTTGTTGTTCAGTGGTCTGAAATGGACGTGAACACGTTGTACAGCCCCAGGATAATAGATTTTTATTTTTTTTTAATTTTTCTTATTTGTTGCTTTATTTACTAATCTCCAATGAATTTACAATGTTTTAACCTACGGCATTTACCAAACATATTAAACATGTAACTTTTTTCGTGTCGTTACAAATTCTGTTTTACTCTACACACACCTATTGTACAGCAAGGAATTGAGGATGATACTATTGGAAGAGTATGTGTAGGATCACAGAAACACTATTGTAGAAACTGATATGAACTTAGTACAAATATACACATAATGATGACTTTGAACAACTCAAACATTGAATGAAATTTCTTGCGAAATATCTGTGACGGACATTTAAATATGATAACTGGTAATTTTCATGACTGTTCTAACTTTCGGGAAAAATAACTAATGATTTGAAAAAGGGCACACCATTTAAGAATGAATTAAGAATGAATCGGTTCTATAGTACATGCATATGTTCCATAGTACATGATTTAAATCAACAGGGCTCACAAGGACAGCATGGTTAACCACCATTCTGTGGAATACATGTATCTGTTCCATAGTACATGATTTAAATCAACAAGGCTCACAAGGAGAGCACGGTTAACCACCATCCTCTGAAATATCTTGAGTCCAATGACCTTCTTCTGGCTTCCGTAGAATGATATCTACTGGAGACCTGATGGCGTTTCTTTCGGAACAGTGGAGTCGATCCGTCCACCAGCTTGGTGAGAGTGAGGTAGTGGCTCTTGATATTTCCAAGGCCTTTGACATAATATGGCACGATGCACTCTTGTCAAAGCTCGCTGCATTTGGTATCGGTGATAACTTCACTCGATTTATATCGAGTTTTCTCAGAGATCGCACTATAGTTATGAGTTGTTGTAGATGAAACTCCAGACAACACACATTGACTGCAGGTGTACCACAGGGCTCTGTTCTTTCTCCTTCTCTTTTTCTTATTTTCCTTGACGATCTCCTGGATCACACTGTGAATCCAATCTACTCTTTTGCGGATGACAGTAATCTCTGTCATTCTTGTTCATTCGAGCGTAGGCCAAGTCTTCAAAGTCAAACCCTGGACGATGAATGAAACACTCGACCGGGAGCTGGTGTCCATTGTTGAATGGCGTCGAATGAATAGAGTAGATTTTAATGCGGGTAGGGCCCAGTGTTGTTTGTTGTCGCATAAGCGGATTGCTGATTGAGTCGTCCTTATCTATGGATGGTGTGGATAAGACGCTCTTGATGTTCTGGAGATTAAAATACAATGTGATGTCCGTTGGGCAAAACATGTAATTGAAGTATCAAAAGATGCATTCAAGTACGAGTATCTAACATAAATATATAAATGGTTTCCCGTTACATCCCATGTAGGGATTAGGGAGAGCTTCTCACAACCAGTCAGCTGTGCGATTTTTTGTTTTGCAATCACTGATTGGGATGTACAATTTTTACACCGGTTCCGAACGGTATTTTTGAGAAGCATTTTCATGGCTAAATACTCGATAGTGTCGCCGTCACTAAGCGAGGTGACTGCCGTCGAAAGAAATTTAAGGTGGTCAGAGCAGGGATCAAACCCACGTTATCATGCGCAAGAGCCGCGCACACTACCATTGCACCACCGACGGCCACGCATTCAAATGTCTATGGTTTTTAAAACGGTGCAAGAAATATTTCACTCCATCTGATCTTCTCAATATCTACACCACCTACCTCAGGCCAAAGGTGGAATATAACTCCCTTATATGAGCATCTTTGGAATTTGTTGACCGTGTCCAGAGGAGAGCGACAGTGTTGATAGGGGCAGATTAGGGTATCCTACTCTGTTGCCTCCCTTGAGCATCGTCGACATGTGGGTTGCTTGTCGCTGTTCTATCGATAGTTCCACGGTATGTGTTCCTCGGACATCCGTCAACTTATGCCAGACGTGAGGATATTTAGCCGAACCAGGAACTCTTATCCGTTTTTTATCGAGTGACCGGTTGACCGCGGCTGCACAAAATAAATAAATTAATGGTTTCCCGTTACATCCCATGATGGGATTATGGAGAGCGTCTCACAATCAGTGAGCTGTGCGCGTTCTAGTTTTACACTCACTGATTGGGACAGTTTTACACCGGTTCCGAATGGTATTTTTAGAAGCTTTTTCATGGCTTTCATGGCGCAACTACACACTATAGAGAAAATTCGTTCTTCACCAGTACAGTCCGTATGTGGCATATACTCCCGGCTAGTGTATTTCCCAACAATTGTGACATACAAATATGCAAGGCAAATGTCAAAAAACACAACTCCCTCTTTCCAGCTTCCACTACCTCACTTTTCCGTCGCCCACACAATGCAATGCATTTATAAGGGGCATCGCGTGAGTGATGGTTCGCTAAAAAAAATCAGTTCCATAATACATCCCTGAAAGCAACAAGGCCTAAATTACCACTGTTTGACACACCCTGTTAACTTTTGTTAACTCCTCACAAAACGGACGAAACTTATTATTAAAAAAGTGAAATTGATCGTTCGAAGAAAACCTCAATGAAATGCTTATACTTTGGTTCGTTGAATATCGACACGGAAAATCAAAATTTTTCCCGTTCATAAAAAACTGCAATTATTTGAAGGTATGGCTTCACTACCTTAGTGTAATCCTTGATAAAGTGATCATCCATCCTCATCACAAATCCCTAAATTTTATAGCATTTTACTAAGAATGTTGTAATATTTTTGGCATTCATGTACAATAACTAGTATATTGTTTGATTTTTGTAAAATTTTAACAGAATCATAATATCAATATTTGGTGAAATAATTTTGTTCTAAATTAAACCAAAAACTCCAATCAACTACTTTCTACAACTAGTGCCAGTAATGGCATTTTGGTTCCATTTTATTTCTTTATCAGACCATGGACAAGTGTAACTGGTTCCAGTAAACTTAGATCTAAGCACAAATAAAACACAAAAAATAATTACAAGAAAATATATTGTATTTAAAAGTTTACGTCGAATTTTCTGTATCCTTTAACAAATGACTGTTTACCAACATAACGCATGAGTAATAATAATAAAAAATTGAACCAATATCGAACGTGTTACTTTTGACTTTTATTCTTTCATCCTTTCGCAATCGAAGGATTCTATGTGATTGGGAATATAACTTTGTGTTCAAATGTAGTCATGTGTGTGTTTGCGAGTGTGTGTGTTTATACTCACACAGGCACTAATGTGCATTGAGTACAAATCATACAAATACGTGACTGCATTGCAAAGAGTTGTGGCCATTAAAAAAAATAAAAACTACAAATTTATAAATATTTTAGAAAATATTGCAAAATCCAACCTCAACCGAATTGCAATTCGTGATGCAGCAAAGGTTTGCATGGGATCAGCAAACAACTGGGCTCGGAATTATTTTTTAATAAATTAAATTAGTATGGCAACCATTTAACCCCATAGATCACAATTGAAGACGGATCAAAATTATATACATATATATATTTCGATATTTTTTCATCTAAGGCTGTGGGCGGATTGATTCAAATATTTTGCACCGAACAAAATTTTGAAGTTTGCGTGGTGAATTTCTAGTGTCAAAAATTATACTAGCCCCAGGGCTACTATAAATTTTGACAACGAACCAAATAATGACATTTGTTTGACAACAAGATGTATTTAGTAAGGTGATAGCATCAACAATGCTGTTTGGTTTTGTTTCAATCATTTGGCCAACGAAAATTGTCAAATGTTGTTTAAACAATTGTGTTTGCATTGTTTAAAATGAAAAATATAAATACATGCTAGAGTTTTATTTTAATTTTAATCAGGTCATAAAAACCAAAGTTTGTTATACAACATCAACATCTGCTGCTCCCACCACCTTATTGAATACATCTTGCTAAACAGGGACACAAATGTTATATTTGTTTTTGTCGTCTTTTTTAAAATCGTCGTTTGGCTGAACTGCAACTTCACCAATTCTTCCAAAGCCGCAAAAATAAGTGGAACATGTTGATTTATTTATTTTCTCATTTCAACGCCACCACTCACTGACTTGTCCTGCTTTGTGCGGCGACTGAATGTCAAAAATTTATTAATGATCTGTCAAAATTTCATCACATGAATCCGCACAGCAAAATGACAAAATTATATCTACCATACCAAAATTTATTCACCCAATTCTACCACGGACTAAAAGAGTTCGATCCGCCCACAGCCTAAGTCCCACAGTGCAGTTTAATATCTTTATGTGATCATACCATACGTAATTTTTCCTAGTCATTATATATAGTATATATTTTTTATTTGTTTAAACAGAATATAACAATATACACCAAAGCCCTGCATTGCGTCGTTTCAATTTGCTGTGTTTTGAGATTTTACTAAACAAAAACCAGTGTTCAAAACAGTGTTCACTCTGCGTTGTAGATTTTTCGCAGTTGCGTCGTTTATTAAGTAGCGGTCACAATGGCAGCAACGAATTTTCAATTCGAGCCCTCTCGTTCCCACTCGCAGTATTTCAGTATTTTCCCACCTCTCATGTTTTTCGTGAAATTGGAATTCAAATTTGTCATAGAAGTAGGTTTTAATTCTACTTCAAATTCGAATTGGTTCGAATCAGTTTAATTTTACTGACCGCTAGGGGCGTTTTACTTAGGATTTTGTTTTAAAACTTGAAAGTATGAATGAAAATGTAAACATTTTGTCTCAAAACAAACATTTTAATAAATAATATTATCTGTAAAATCCGCCAATAACAATAATTTCACATATATGTATTTATATTTTTTTTATCATCAAAAATATTTTCTATACAAAGATTTAAACAACAAGATTTTAGAAAACTTGAAAATATTTCTATAGAAAAATTTTAAAATTTTTCTAAAGAAAAATTTTAAAACATTTCTATAGAAAAATTTTAAAACATTTCTATAGAAAAATTTTAAAACATTTCTAAAAAAATTTGAAAACATTTCTATAGAAAAATTTGAAAGCATTTCTATAGAAAAATTTTAAAGAACAATTGTATAGAAAAATTTTAAAACGTTTTTAACTAAAAATTGTAAAACATTTCTATAGCAAAGTGTACTTACTTTTTGCTTGTTTTACAATTCTTAATTTTTTTCACTCCACAAATATGTACATATGTATACAGCTGTATAATGTCAACAATGTTGCCAGTCAGCTGTTTTTTCGGACTTATTCGAACAAACTTGTTGCTGGCATTGTGAACGCCTCTTGAAATTGTTGCTATCATTGTGAACGAGTCTTTAAGCTATTATGGATATTTGTTTGGGGATTCCCCGTTTTTAGAGTACGGGTTAAAGAATATGCAAATATATAGAAGGTGCATTATATTGTTACTATTTGCCGCCAGGGGAAGACAATTCAAGTGCACCATTTTTCACTCAAAAATACACCGTTTTATTTTGATTTTGATGATTGAAAAAACAAAATGAAGTCATTAATACGGAATAACGTTTTTGTTACTTTTCTCGAAACCCAAAAAGAAAAAATCATGGCTAAATTGTTCGTACAATAATTTTTCATTTGAGGCGAATTTGCCTATACGACGTCACCTAGGAAATTGCCTTTCAACTTCAAATTTACCATTTGTCTTACAGCATCTACTTTTTTAATTAGCTTTGTGCGTGCTTGAAGATTTTTCATTTTGAGTGTATGTATTTGTTAAGGGAATCCACGATTTAAGATTATTTGAATTTGTCATGTGTCAGTCTACAAAAACAAGTCAACAATTGATAAACCATAAATTTGAGTAGGAAAAACATATCAGATGGTAAAATTACCAAGAAGCAGAAAAAACTATAACTTTAGAAATTCAATTAGACATTCTGAAGCAATTCCAAAATTGACAGAAAGTAGTCAAGATATCGAAAGCTCTAGGTCTGGCTCCAGCAACACAAAGGACAATTCTAGAATAAGATAAAGCTAAAATCAGAGAGACTGGCAAATCTGTAACAGCTTTGGATGCTAAAACGGTGACTCGGACAAGAAGTACTCTCATGACCAAAATGGAATCTCTGCTGTCTATAAGAATTGAAAATCTGGTAGCACAGAAAGTGCCTTTCTAATCGCAATGCAAACGAAGGCCAAAAACTTATTTGAAGACATCAAATTAAGGTGAAAATGCAAGTGGAAGGAAGTACTAGTACTGAAATAGTTGAAGAAAGCAAAGGTTGTTTAGAGAGAAATTACTGGGAAAGCTTCAAATGCCGATGGCGCTACTGCCGCGCTTTATCCAACAGAATTCTGCAATCAGTTACAAATTGCAAAAGATACAGGCTGCTGAATATTTGTAGTGCCTTTAAATAAGTCAAACGGAGTGTATTGAATAGCAACCACATTGTGTTTGGACTCAAGTATACTGTGTTTGCTACAAGTTACAAACACGTTATATTTGCATCCAAACATTAAAAAAAGACAAACTTTCAGCGTGTAAGTTTTTTCAACGAAAATCTGTATACAATTTTCTATTTGAAAACTGCAGATCTATCAAATGACATTTTGAATATTTTTAATTCGATAACAATTGCCATGATCCAAAATTTTAAAATTTTGGTCAAAATCTGTCGATCACGACGGCGGTGATTATTTTCCAGACTGAATCAATTTCGCCACTCATCAGCTATTTATACAAGCACAAAGGCTAGGTACTACATCATCTCGGAGTTTCATGATCCATCTCGCAGCGGCGCTAACTATCAGTTATATCTTACCGATAGCCGTTTCCGGAATCATCGTGTAGCTGCCATCTCTTCTGGTGTATACAAAATAAAGGTATACACGCTGGAAACAACGGCCTCTGTAACATATTGTCTGAAACATATTCTGCAGGAACCACGTATACCTTTGAAACACACTTCAAACATTCATATGTTTGCAAGTCCCAAACTCACTTTTGTTTAGATGCAATCAGTGACATGTTTACTAGCAAATATGGATGGAAGCATTCGCGTGTGCATATGATTACATGGAAATATATGCGTATTTACTCCCAAACATAATAACATTTAAAAACGAATTATTCGTTGATTTCAATATACATATACATATGTATTATTTATTATAATTAACTTTATATATACAAATCCACATTTATAAATAATTCATATAAAAAACTAAAAGTTTTAAAACGACCCTTTTTACCTTTGCATGCACTGAATGCATTACTTGTTTTATATTCATGATATGATAATCTGCTGCTCTTTTCCATCTCTTTTCTTTGCTGTCTCTCATGTTTTTTTTTTCAGAAAGTTTCAACTATGCGTTGGTTATCACTATGCGTTGGTATACAAACAATATACCTATATACAAATCTAGTTCATGCAAGCCAAGCGTGTATTATATTTCACAAATAGTCCGATGTTCCGATCTTTTCAGTAAAGGCTCGGACAGACAAAGGGCTTCATGTTGTTGCCCTACCCGGTTTCTTCCCAAAATCGTTTCTCCCCATGGTAGCACACATACATATATCCGAAACACCCACGCAACCAAAGTAACGAACATTTGTTTATTATTTTTTCACTGATCAAGGGCTTTTGATATCCTCTGCCCGATGAACCATTGATGACTGAATACATGAAACTAAAACGCAATACATCAGCCAAAATAAGAAAGACTGACTTCATCTGCAATTTCCACGCACATTCAAGAATATTTATGAATCACTGGCTGAGAGAATATAGTAAAAATACAGATACCCACTTACAAGATAGACTCTCTCGTTCAACAATTTGTATCACAAACACAGACTTATTTACGTCGCTAACACATGTATTATAACATATTAACCATAGTTTCTCCAACATGTAATATTGGGTAGCAAACACAATGTGTTTGGACACAAGTATATTATATTTGCGACAAGCTTCAAATACATCTTATATTTGCATCCAAACAACTAAAAACGACAGATTTTTCAGAGTGTAGGTGTGATCGCTTTTAATATTTTAATTCGAAAGATTCCACTTGCAAGTCGTAAAAGGTCGCCCCCTCTGCACTGTAAACTTCGCGATGCCAGTATAAAAAAGTTAATCTCCAAGTTTATTTTGGGTTCTGTTGTAAATATTTTATTTTAAAACGTAATATTACAGCTGTGATAGAAAATGGGTTACAAAAAGCTCAATATTTCACAGAGAGCTCCGACTATACACTGCACAAGCTGGAGCGAAATGTATAATATGGGCATGCAGCTTTCTACACTTCCCCGATTTCCAAGCTACAATCCAAAATACAACTCTGCCTTAATATTTATAGAGTTCTTCTAGATATTCCATTTCAAATAATTTATTTTGATTCTAACATTTTCCTCTCTAATAATAAGATACTTTCATACATAAAATTCCTAATATCTACCATCTTCCCACATGATTTCGTTTTTCCCATCACGATACGTTTGAGAGCACCGACAAATAAAACAGAATGTTTAATAGCTTTTGTTGTTTAATCCTTGTTTGGCAATCGACTTAGCAAAAAGCAATGTCTGCAACGGAAATTGAAATAATAGCAGCAACAAATTACAGTCTTTGGATAAACAGGGGATTTTCAATATAATCACGTAATTATTGAACAATGAGTTATGTACCCACCAGCAACAAACAAAGGCAACAAATAAAAAACCATAAACTCTATATTGATTCGTTATTTAATGAATGCAATGAACACTGCGATAAAAGTATTACGGTTAATCAATTTCAAGAGATTCACATAATATCACGGTTAATATATTATCTAGATCGTGACTATGATGCCATATCCTCGGTTGATATATGAGTTTCTTTCCTGTACGTTGGATGACATTAAGACCGGAAGTAATTTGTAGATTCACATAAAAGCACAATACATACATAGATAGATAAAATCAATTAGGCCTTGATTGTAGTCAACTATATATGTATTGCGAGGATTGATATATTCTTATCTAGGAGCCAATTTACATATTCTACGCAAAATTTTAAATTCTTGGCGGTACACGGAGAAGATTTCTGATGGTTACAGTGAGTTGGGAATTACACCTCATGCAGAAATTGAGGTCAAATATTTTCAAGCACTGATTTAGTACAACTCTCGACATGGTTTATCACAATAATATTGCATCCAACAACTAACTTTGACATTTGGGATAAAGCTCTGTGTAAGTCCTCAGGTATGCCGAGTTAGAATTTGACGAATTTAAAGAAGAACTAGTGCCCATGAACCATCCATGTTTGACAGGTTAAACCTTCCGATCCGACTGCTGCTAAGAAATACATGTGTATTACTATACAACAGTCGAGTTTTCCATTCATAGGGTAAGATATAAGGGTGTGCATGTGTGTTTCAGTTCCACCAAATTCTCGTCGAAAGTCACTGGGCTAACGTCAGTCTTGATACAGTTATTTTATTCCATTATTATGTTCTGCCAGAATTTGAACGTAGTACAAATAAAAATCCAAAAAAATTATTCTGTTCTTCAAATCAAAACTAATTTATTGCATGTAAAGTTAAGTGCTAATAAAATAATATTTAATGTTAGTTTCTTCAATTCGCCTATCGCTCATTCTCTTTCGAATTGTATCATATATCAAATTTGCAGGCGTCGGTGGTGCAATGAGTAGTTTGCGCTTCTCTTGTATATGAGATCTCGGGTTCGATCCCCGCTCTGACCACCTTAAATTTCTTTTGGGCGGCGGTCACATCGCATAGTGACAGCGACACTATTAAGTATTTAGTTATGAAAAAAGGAACCGGTGTTAAAACTGTAGGTCCCAATCACTGAGAATAAAAGTAGAATTGTGAGAAGCTCTCCCCAATTCCTTCATGGGATGTACTGGGAAACCATTTATTTATTTATCTAGGTCGATCAGGGGTGTCATCTAACCCGCTGGTTCCATACAACAAAAAGTGTGCCCTCAAACCAAATAGTACATAACTTTTCGACAGAAGTTTCCTAGAGAAACTAGAAACTAGAAACAACGAGTGGGTAGAAATTGAAAAAGAAGAGCCATAGTACTGCCGTAATGTCGCGCCTAATGACCTAAGTACTCTCATTGGCATAAATAGCAGAGTTCGTATTTACCCCCAATTACTAACCCATACACATTGCCGTGGGGAATGTGGGTAGCTACCTACGACGGTGGGGAATTACCCATCACGATTACCCACAACCCACAGGATAATGGCGAAAATAGTGGATAGCTACCCACGACAATGGGGAATTACCCATTACGATAACCTATTACCCGGGTAGGTAATAATGGGGAAAATAATGAATAGCAACTCACGACGATGGGGAATTACCCATTACCCTCATGGCAATGGGGAAAATAAGTGGTAGTTTCCCACGTCGACGGGCAGTTGGTTACCCAGGGTAACCCATCACCATTTTGATCCACAATATGAAACAATTATAAAAAATTTGTATGCATATCTCGGAAACGGAGCATTCAATCGAAAAAATAACCAATTTTGTCCGGATTCTAAGGGTTTCTCATAAACTTGTCCAATTCGTATGGAAATTTTTTTTTTAAAAATCGCCGAAATAAGAAAATCCCTAAAATAGAAAAGTGGCTATAACTCGAAGACGGAAAATAATAGATTTTTTACCTCTGTTTGACGCTCGATAAATCGATAAAACGCTAAATACAAAATCGGTAAAATAATCAGATGTGCTAGCGATTTTTTTAAAAAAAGTGCTGGCATATTGAAGACATTCATAGGTTAAAGCCTCATTCAAGGTAAAATAATTATTACTTTTGCGATTGAACGCAACGTTTACGAGGTATACCCACTTTTTAGCGATTTTTAAATCCTGGCGATTTTTATTAAATTCGTCCCTACGAATTGGACCACTTTATGAAAACCCCTTAGAAAACCCTAAAAATTTTTTCGTATCTTTTATTGTTAGTATACATTTTTTGTTGTCTTTAACACAATAATTTTAACACCCAACACGAAATGCCGTGGTTGGTGTCTTGTTGGTTGGTTTGAACCATTGCCTCTATCTGGTATTATTAAACAATTCTTTCCAACATCCAATGGTGATATCACACCAGGCCAAATGCCTCAAATTAGCTGCATTTCTCTATGGCATAAAATAAATAAATGGTTTCCCGTTGCATCCCACGAGGGGATTAGGGAGAGCTTCTCACAACCAGCAAGCTGTGCGCGTTCTAGTTTTACACTCACTGATTGGGACCTACAGTTTTATACCGGTTCCGAACGGTATTTTGAGAAGTTTTTTCATTGCTAAATACTCGATAGTGTCGCCGTCACTAAGCGAGGTGACCGCCGTCGAAAGAAATTTAAGGAGGTCAGAGTAGCGATGGCATAAAGTATGAAAAAATCAAGATATGACCCGAGCGAGAAATGGGCATGAGGTATTGCATTAACTTTTTTGTTCTCTTTTATGAGGGTTGCCACATTGCGCACTCAGATTGGTTGTCTACTTCTTGATCATATTTGTAAATACCACCGGTAGATCATCAATTCGTATATATGCGAGTACCAAAGTCAACATGCAAAATATATCAAAGATTCCTAAGTTTTGAATGCATTGAATGTCCTTATTCTAACAATACGAGCACAGTATTTTTTCTCCATGCTCTAAACCATTTCCAACGGAAATTTGAAAAAAATCAATTGAAATTTAAAAACTCTATTTGAAATTTGAAATACATCAATTTAAATTTGAAAATTCTATTTGAAATTTAAAAAACATCAATTGAAATTTAAAATATATCATTTGAATTTGAAATACATCAATTGAAATTTAAAACCCATCAATTGAAATTTAAAACAAATCAATGGAAATTTGAAACCCAACAATTGAAATTTGAAATACAGCAATTGAAATTTAAAAATGTAATACATCAAATCGGTTACTAATTTTTAATTTCAAGTGACGAGTTTTAAAATACAATTGCTGTTCTTGATGTATTTTTGTCTTATAAATTTCAATTGATGTGTTTCAAATTGCACTTGATGTGTTTTAACTTTCAAATGTGTTTTAAATTTTAATTGATGTTTTTCAAATTTCAGATATAATTTTCAAATTTCAATTGATATTTTTCAAAATTAAATTTATATTTTCCAAATTTCAATTGGATATGGTGTAGTCGAAAAAAAGTATTAGGTTTAACATAGAGTTCATCAGCCTTTAGCCATCCCCTAGGTTAGGTAAAAGTCCAATCCAATGAAGGTCAGTTGTAAACTTCTGGCATATTCCGTCACCATCATTGAATCTGTAAATTGATCTGGTATGTTTCAGCTACGCTTAAGCCATGTCATGCCTCATCTCGATATGCCAGGATATGAAATACATTAATCCCTGGCGATCTAATTTGTACTCCGCCAAATTTGCCTAAGATCATTCAGCTTAACTGCCTGCATGACTGGTAGATTCAACATGAAGTACGTTGCACGTTACTCACTCTCCATCCCCACTGTTTCTGCAGTAATCATAAGCTAATTCTGGACGATTGATTGCTTGTCTCTCAATTAAACCCTGTCCACTCATCACAGCTACTACCATAGTTTTCTCTTGTCTAGGACTGAATATGAAGTTTAGGGAACCATTCAAGTCATGTTATTTAAGTCATAACTAATCACGTATTTTGTGCGCTCGCTATCTATCATTCGAATGCCTGAGAGACTTGGACTTAAGAATGAGCTTGCGTGCTGAGTGTGTAATTTAATGAAGGTAGTCACTAATGTCGACAGATTATCCCTTCTGCGCTCAAAGAAAAATTCGGTTGAGGCAGCCAATTTAGCTGTAACCGAATTAAGAGATTGTCACAACCCCATAAGAGGGTTCCGCAATCCAACTAGAGGTTTTCACCCCCCAATTAGAGGTGGTCACAGCCGTATAAGTGGTTGTCACAGCCGAGTCAGAGGTTGTCACAGCGGAGTCCGAGGTTGTCACAACCGAATTTGAATAGTCTCGCCACTGAATTTTGAATATTTTTTTTATCAATTTAATGATGATTGATTTTCCTGTATACTCATAAATAATTACAAAGAGGGGAAATAATTTATATGGGGTGCAATGGTTAGTGTGTGAGGCTCCTGTACCTGAGAAGTTGGATTCGATCCCTGCTCTGACCACATTACATTTCTTTCGACGACGGTAAACTCGCATAGTAATGGCGACACTCTCAAGTACTTAGTAATAAAAGAGCTTCTCGAAATAAAGTTCGGAATCGGTGTTAAACTGTAGATCCAATCAGTGGGTGAAAAAGCGATAGGAAGCGCACTGGTTACTGGTTGTGAGAAGATCTCTCCAATCCCTTTATGGTATGTAACGGGAAGACATTTTTTTATCTTTAGTGTAACTAATTTATTTTACATCTACTTTCGACTGTTTTTGAGGTCCCGCTCATCAAGGCCACCGCAACATTTCTGTCATGTTGTGTCTGTCGATTTAAATCAGAAGCCTTTCCCTAAAATACGATGGTACAACCTCTCAAACGACCGAGCTTGAAGAACTGATCTGTTGGCATCTACTTGTACTGCACGCTGATAAATGTGGGCATTTTCTAAAATACGACGATTTAATGCAGAAACAATAATTACAACACATGTACTCTCCTTTCATAACAGCCACAAAAAAATGGTGATATTTCCGCTACCGCATCAATTGTAAATCCTTTTTAGCGTTTTTGATTTGATTTGCTTTTAAACTGTTAAATGTCAGGTTTGAAATATAAAGAATTATGTTGTGGTAACCTAACTGAAAACGAATTCGATTGCCGCAACAGAATTTATGAGAAAGTCGGTTACAGCAACCGATTTGACGCCAAGTGTTGTCGTCGCAACCGAGTTGCGACCCAGTTAAAACCATATTCGATAGCTGCAACCGAATTTGATACCAATCGCGGTTGTTGCATCCGACGATATTTGCGACAAGCTAAAAATCAGGTTAAATTTCCATGCAAACAAAAAAATACGATTTTCAGCTCGTACAGATTAAGGCTGAATATACGGAAATCCTGGTAACGAGCAAGAGCTCGTTTTCTCCGAATTTACACCTAGTCGATTCTCCGTGGCCCAAATAGAGAGTCTCCTTATTAGCCCCTAATGCATATCTCTGCGTGTGGAAGGGTATTTTCCAGTATTGTAATTGCTAGGACATCCGCATATAGTGCGCCTGTGGAATATGATCCTTCATGTCTTCCATCAAGACACTATTCAGTGCTACATTCCAGAGAAATGGAAATAAGACTAACCTTTGGACGTGGTTATGCACCTTCTGGTAAGTAAGTCATAGATCAAATTAATGATTCCTTGGTCAACACAAAGAGTCAATTTTATCGATCCCGGATAGACGTTATTAAAGGCACCCTTAACATCGACAACTGCGATAAGAGGGTATTCCTTTATATAAATAGATTTCTTTGTGAAGCTCACTCGGGCGTGCAGTGCAGTCTCCTTAGATGTACCCTTGTTGCAAGCATGCAGGCATGAAGACAACTGAGATGAACATATGGTCGTGCTTAGATATGAATCAATTATCTTCGACCATGTCTTCAGGACGTATACCAGCTTCTATAAGGTATTTAGGACACTATACTGACGGCTCCAAACTATATGACATGGTAGGGTTTAGAGTCTCTTCTGAAGAGCTGGGACTAGGCGTTGGAAAAAGGCTAGCAGACGATTGTAGGGTCTTTGGTGCATAATTCATAGCAATCGGAAAAGTTTTCCATTGGCTGGGACGAAAGGTTATCACCGCCGGGGGTATCAATATCTACTCTGACAGTCAGGCTGCTATAAAATCCTTGTAATCTGTAGTGCTGACAACAAAAACTGCCCACAACTGACGCGCATTTCTAAATAAGATGGCCAAGTGCTTCAATATTCACCTTAAATGGGGGCCGAGACAAACGAACATACCAGGGCTCCATAGAGCGGATGCGCTGGCAATATTAGGAACCACCTCACCTGTTCCACTGAATATGGAGAATGTGGGTATGCCCTCTTCCGCATGTACGCTCATGCTTAAAACACACGCACCCAGACTCCCACGCGAATGACAGATTTTCTCGTGGTACTAATTGTAGGATTATCAGGCAAGTATGGCCAAATTTTGACGTAAATAATATGCTTAACCTGGTATCTATTACCAGCCAAAATATTTATATGCTAATAGCTGTGATCACTGGACACTGTTAATAGGCTGACACACGTCAAGACTTGTAGTATCAGCTTTTTATTGTTTCTGATGCTGTGGGGATGAGGAGGAATAGAGCGTCAAACATTTTATATGATACTGCCCGGCCTTTTGAATAAGTAGGAGGAAATATCTAGGATCTTACTTCATGTTGGATCTGACTGGCATTAAGGAAGTTAAAGTGAATGATCTTCGGACCTTCCTGCAGAATACTAACTGGTTCTTCAGCTATTTCCTGGAATATTGGGTAGAGTTATCATATAGCTTGATCGCCCCATAACCATACTATTTCAATTCACAGGTTCGTTGATGGGGACAGAATATGACTTCAGTGATATTACATCGGTTCTCATTAGACTAAGTGTCTTAGCATTGATAGCCTCTTCTACCTAATCTATGCCTTCTAAGTCTTTTGGACTAATATGTAATGATTCCATCGCTTTCGGAATGAATGCTTCATTGCATTCTCTTCAAGATAGGATAACTTAAAACAACTCGTACAAAGGTTACTGGTCATCTGTAGCCAAAATGTATAGTCCACTTTGTCACTCTACTCTACTATAATATAATGCCTCTGGAACGGTTTCCTGGAAAGTGTGTGTTGAGGAGGAGGTTTAACGATTCATCTCTCCACATTTTGGTCTTTCAGACATGGATGTGAGGGTCGTCGAGAGAATTTTGCGCAGTATGTAGATCTCAACCACGTTGTCAATGCCGTCGCTGAAGTGTCTCCAACACCTCCGCCTTAAGATCTTAAAGCTTTAATGTGTATACATTCCATTCTCGATCCGTCCTTGAGAACCCAGTCCTATTGAAAAGTTTTCTAAAACAACTTTCTCAGGCTTTGCAGATCCCTGTTCCATCCCCTAACTACACTTCGTAATAAGTGATTTGTGATGCAGGATACCATTTGTCAGCAATATTTAAAATATTTATATAGAATCAAAGGTGTAATGAAATCACGACATATTAAGGTAAAAGCAAGAAGTATTACCTTCATCCGATTTTATTGTTCGTCACAGATTGTAAATTCGATTTTCAAAAGTGTTTATCTAACTTAAGTGATTCCAAGTAAAAGAGTGGGGAACCAACAAAAATGTTGTTACTATGATGCAACCTTTGGCAACAGATCGCAACAATTATTCAAATCGCTCTGCATCACTTTATTGATAATTCACATCCAAAAATGTATCACATGAAAGATGGGTGTACAAAGAAAGAATTATGCCAACAGCTTCTAAAACAGGAAAAACAATATGCTAGGTTATGTCTAACACCAATATTTCTTAGTGCTTAACACATTTGCAACTGCTCTTATTACTACCATTGCATATAATAAAATCATGGACATACATTCATATCTATTCCCGTATGTTAAAATGCTCCTTTAGCGTTTCCTTTTTCAATTATATACTACATTTGAGAAAATTTCAATGTAATCCATCTCCTTGTCGTATATTTTTATTATTGCCCGCAACACTTGAATAATGTTATCCCCAATTCAATTACGCTAAAAGACTTGTCTTCGTCCTTATTGGCTTCTCAATAAGTAAAAGTACCAAGGACACGAACATAAGACATTTGTTATTGGAAGGTGTGTTCTCATTATTGCCACTTGATAGCTTCGGCTGTACTCGTACACCACCAGGATTGAGTACCAGTGGGGTCTACCGTGACAAAGGAAAAAATTTGTCACAGTCTGGAACATTTTCTTAGATTACCTCAATTTGATTTCACTTACTTCGATTGTTAGAGCTGTTGCATATGCTTTTCTATTCAGATTTATTGATACTGACGCCACGAATGACATACACGTTCCGATAATAAAAAAAACAGTTTTCCTAATTTTATGCAATCGACGTGGAGGGCGCGACGCTGTGACAAAGCAATAAAACATAGTTATAAATAAGGTATGGTGGAGCCACTAGGTGCATTCCTTTAGAAGCGATTGGAAGTTTGGCTATAGGTGGATGATTTGATGGATCTATTGGAAAGTATGGTTTTCACATTATTAGCTTATAATGAGTTCTATGTATTTCAATATTCAGGTGTATGCAATTGGATTTAAAGGGGGGTTTGTGAAACAAGAGGTGGGGCAAATTTCAAAATTGGCACAGTCGTTATGTTGTCTATACAAGCAGGATCATATTTAAATCAATTCGTCTACTATTGGGAAGTTACAACGGTTAGAAAAAATAACTTGCGACAGAACTCTCTATTAGTTAAAACCACTTACATATATTTGTCAGACGCACATTCACTGATTCCTTCCCTGTGCTTAGGAATAATGCAGTAATATATCGCACGGATTACCTGCATATGCAACCAATATGTGATAAATCGGTCAGAAGGCTGTTGGTTTATTTCAGGAGCTTGGTTTAGGGTAAACCCACATGAAAATACGAAATGTTAACCTCCTCATCTCCGATTTGAATGATTTTTTGTACGCTGCTAGCGTCTTACAAACAAACTTAACCACACCATTTTAGGCCATCAGCTAATGATGCACAGAATCCAGATCGGGGCTTACCAGAACCGAAAGGCTGGTCCCAGTGAACCGAAGACGGTTCTTTAAAGAACGGGTTCAACAGAACCGAAAGCGGTTCCAAAAAGGCCGAAAATGATACCACAGGACCTGAAAAAAGGCTTGAAAAGAACCATAAAACGGTTCGTGAATAAGAGGACTTGTTTCCAACGGAACCAAAAGTGTTAACTGTGTATTTTTATCAAATTTTATATTCTTATAATAAGATATTTCACTTAAGCCTCTTTGAGACAGCAATTTATTTTCTTGCTTAATACATTTTATTTTATACCCACAAAAAACAAAGAGAATGCAAAGCAACAGACACATGTACATACATTCAATGATATGTTCGTACATACGCTGCACAAGTTCACACAATTTTCGTTGCTCTCTTGCTATCTTATTTTTATATACGTATAACCACGTCATTATTCTCTATGCTCTGAGAGTGCTCCGCCCCCTCACAAGCCACCTATTCGCTGCCGCTACATCAGTGTGTGTTTTTTTTCGCAGTCTGACAATCTGGGTTTCGCAGTCGGACAAATCTGTGTTCTATATAGGGGTAGGTCGCCCTTATCATTTAGGGGTATGAAAAATAGATGTTGGCCGATTCTGAGATCTACCCGATATGCACAGAAAATTGCATACACATCGGTCCAGCCATTTCGGAGGAGACTTTTTTTGGATGTGTTCAATTTCTGAGTTTAGTCCCTACCCGCACCTATAGATGTTAACTCAGCAATAAAATTATCCAAACTTAATTGCTTTTGGTATACATTCCCATTATTTATGAAACACGATTTCATTCATGTGGCTGCCGCGGCTGTCTTCCCTGTATCTCCTCCTCTCAGTCCAATTTCCAAGACTGTTTTGACAGTTTCTGTTTCTATCTCACGAATGGTTCGGACGATTTTAACCTTAAGGGTGTGGATCCTTTCTACATTATTCGTATATCATCTATCTTTAACGGCCCCCCACAGGAAAAAGTCTAAAAGGGTCAAATCGCAGCTCCGAGGAGGACAATTGCCATTGCCAACACGGCAGATTACTAAGCATAGTGAGCAAAGGATCGACTATTTGATGAGCTGTGTGTCTGGGTGTGTCATCGTGCTGAAACTAAAGATTATGCAAGTTCATTCTTTCCATTTTAGCCCATAAAAACTCTACCATCATGGCTGTGTACCACTCGCCGTTGACTGAAATGTCGTTTTCAGCAGCATTTTCGACAAAGTGGGCCAATGGTGCAACCACCCCAAAATCACATAAATCTTTATGTGTATCCGTTGGCTCCTTGATTATGTAGCAACGGGATTTCCCTTTGAAGCTGGGGTATACTCAGTGGTCGCCTGGGGTTCGTTACATACCATTTATTTTCGAGAGAAAGAGTAGAACACTAGGAATATTCTGTATATAGATCATACATGGGGAAAATTAGTTATATGACAATTATAATTTGTAATTTAATTTGAATTACCTTTCGAAATGCAAATTCACAAAAAGTTCAATACCATTGGTAATCGTACTTATTTCCAAAGCATTTCCTTCACATCTGGCAGTTATGGTTTTCAAATATTTTATACAGTAAAGGTTTAGGCATTTGAAAGTACTATGAGGCAATGCATATCAAAGCCACAAACCTCTACATATTAAATACTTTATAAACAGAATTGCCAGCAGTGAAACAAATTCAAAGCAATTAAAACCATTCCCACATATCATTACAATTGGCTTCAGATTCCCCAACCCCAATTCAAAATTTTTTAATTGCAATTGCGAACAATGGTAATTCTTTTGCATTTGCATTAGATAAAGTAATGCAAATTAAAATCCAATGCAAATTAAAAAAAACCATGTATGATATAGATACATTTTATTTCAAAGTTATTATTATTCAAGCAGATGATGCCGTATCGGGTAGACTGCTACCGGTGGCGGAGATCGTTGACCGAAACGGCGCTGAGTCGTGGGTGAGTGACTTACCGTCTCTGACAATGACGTATCGTCGATAGGTCGTTGCAGTTGTCGTGGCCGATGGTTCGGGTCCGATGTCGGGACTTCTGAGATGGTAAGGCTTTAGAGGCCGTTAGGGAAAGTTTTGTACGCTGGAGTTTGGCAAACAGGTTGGAAGCTACCGTCTATACTACGGCAGGGAACCTGTGATTGCAAGCGGGACTGGGTCAAGGCAAGGAATCTCTGACTTGGACCAGGGGGGAAGGAAGACAATAAGGTCGAGAATCCAGGCAGGGAATCTCTGGCTGGAACCAGGAGAACCAAAAAACAATACGGTCACAGATGGGTACCAAGTTCAAGACCCCACAGGCAGGGAATCTCTGGCTTGAACCAGCGACAGAGGTAGGCAACAAGATCGAAATCCGACAGTCAGGAAATCTCTGGTTTGCATCAGGGGAACATAGACAATACGTGAACAGGCGGGTACCAAGTTCAAGACCCCCAGGCAGGGAATCTCTGGCTTGAACCACTGAGAGGACGACTAGCTAGGGACTACTACACTACATACGATTAAACTAGGATGGTTAATAAACAACTTCAACTATGTCGGCTCTTCAGCATCTGCAGACCGAATTGCCCCGAGTACTAGGTTTATCCGCCATTTATAACATCCGCTCTGGTAGCTGATGTTAGTCGTCACAGCTGTGATTCTTAGGTTTACTATCAGCTGATGGTCAGTCGTCACCAACTTCGTGTGGTGTCTATTGCCCTCCAGATGGCGTTGTTGCACTAACGTTGCGGTTGAATTCAACAGATGGTGCGATTAGTTGGTCAACAGATGGGGGATGTATAAGTGTGTTGGAAACGCGCGGACAACTTTCGCTTTCACAACTATGGCCTGCGGCTTTTCCGATCCCCAGATGCAATTTTGTTTGTTGATATAGCCGCCGAAATGAAAATGCGCCTTGTCAGAGAAAATATTTTTTCGGCCAAATTCGAAGTCCGACTGGAGGCCCAAACTGAGATCCTGTACCGAAGTGGATGGTCGTTTAACTTTAATTGCGGTCATGGGTGTTGTCCCTTAGCAAGTCTGTCCCACGAGCTTTTTGCACGCTGTAGTGCGTTTCATAGTGAAATCTATTTACGTAAAGGAATATACTCTTGTCGCATTTGTCGATATAGAGGATACGTTTAACAATGTCTTAGCGAGAGCGTTAAAATCAGATCTATAGGATCTTTGTGATGATTAATACGATCTATGAATTACTTACAAGAAAGCGAATAACCTCATCTCTGGTTACCACGACCTGAACTCGTAATGTGAAACTTCCCAGTCTTATCTTATGGAATATTGCACTAGATCAGCGATAGTCAACCTGGTCCCTACCGCCCACTAGTGGGCGATACGGACTTTTTGGTGGGCGGTAGGATTTTCCTAAGTATATTATATATTTTAACTATCTTATTGCTTTTAGTTTTATTTAAAAGACTTCGTGCTGTACATGTAGAAGCTTACAACGCAAATTCATTTTTTTACTATTTACACACACAGACGATGTATTGAGTAGATAGGTTATTTGAAGTTGTTTGTTGTATTTGTACCACAACAAAATGGCAGAGGGACGCCTTTAATGGTAAATCACATACAAACTCTACCTTCATCTAGATTTTTTATTGACACATCCAATATCATAGTTGCCAGATCACCAAAAGCATAAATTTGTTTTCTTTACTTTTTCCATTGCCACTGTGGCAATACTTTTTAGCACAACACTGTTGCAAACGAAATTGACAACTGTTGTCACTCCTCCTGCAACGTTTTGTTGGGATTTCCCCTTTTTTTTGAATGGTCCATTTAGTGTTGCGAATGTGTCACAGTCGGTCATTTCATTTACAGAAGCATTTTAAAAAACATTACAAAATGTCCCAAAAAAAGAAATACGCTCGTGGTTATTCACCGGAATACTTGAAGTTTGGTTTCATTGAAAGCATCGTAAATAAACAAAACCCAATGTGTTTAATATGTAATAAAACACTATCAAATGAGGCAATGAAGCCAAGTAGATTGCGAGAACAGCTGTCTACAAAACATCCAAATGATAAGAACAAGCCGATGGAATATTTTCAAGAATTGCATAAAAAATTGCTAGATCGGCCAACAATCGTTGCATCATTTAAAAAATTACAGCAGACAGTTGTCCGAGGCCTTCGGCCACGGACTGTCCCTGCAGGCTGTGTCAGAGACACGGCCACTAAGTTTAACGTAGAATACGCCATCCGATAAGACAGAAAACATATATAACAATAAATTCATTTGCTTATATTATTTATCATTTATTGTTATATATGTTTTCTGTCTTATCGGATGGCGTATTCTACGTTAAACTTAATGGCCGTGTCTCTGACACAGCCTGCAGGGACAGTCCGTGGCCGAAGGCCTCGGACAACTGTCTGCTGTAATTTTTATATTTACCAACGGCATTTGATTCAAGTCCGTTTAAAAAAAAATATTATGTTCAATTTTTTTAAACTTAATTTAATTTATGTATTTTAATTAATATTTTTATTGAAATAAGTTCTGCGAATGTTGAGAGGGCCGCCCTAATATTAAAAAAGGTTTACCTTATCGAGTCTTCGCATTAGCATTCGAGCGTTGTGCGAAAGCTTTACGCTTTACAATTCAAAATTAATGTTACAACAGCTTTATTGAAGCTTTCGCAAAAAAGCTTTATTACGTTAGCTTACTGTTTGTTTCACTTTTTAATAGATATATGTTGCCAAGCAACATTAGCTTGCTGTTCGTTTCACTTTTTCTAGATATATGTTCCTATGCAATGTTGAGCAACCAAAAACACTCAACCAAACACCACACATATGTTTGAGTGTATGTGTTTAAACAATTTTCATTTGAGAAATTTAAATATTAGGAAGATATCAACCAATATGAAATGTATATCAAACGAAAGATAACATCTTCATTTACCTACAAATTCAATGAAATAAAGATTACAACAATAAAAACCTGACATGACTCCTCATAAGGTAAGACGTATTCTACGTCAAAAACAAAGTGCAGCGAATGAAGATGGTTTACTAGCCTCTTATCGGATATCGCAATTAATTGCAAAAAGTGGTAAAAGTTATAATATTGGAGAAACATTAATAATACCGTCGATAAAAGAATTCATCACCACTGTCATGCATCAAAATTTACCTCAAGCTTTAAAAACAATGCCATTAAGCGATACAACAGTGAAGCGAAGAATTGAAGATATGGCAGTAAATGTGGAAAATAAACTGATTAGTATTCTCCAAGAATGTCAATTTTCCATGCAATTGGATGAGTCTACCATTGCAGACAATAACGCTCTATTGATGTCCTATGTACGTTATTTTGATGAAAACAACACGTTACAAGAAGAAATGCTATTCGCAATAAACCTTACTACAGATACAACTGGATTATCCATATTTACTACTGTGAAATCATATCTTACCAAAAATAATATTCCTTTGCATAATATTGTTGCTTGCGCTACCGATGGAGCACCAGCAATGGTAGGTCGCTATCGTGGATTTGTTGCTTTTTTGAAGGCTGAAGTACCAAATGTTTTATGTATCCATTGTGTAGTGCACAGACAACATCTTGTTGCAAAAAATTTAGGTGAAAGTCTCCATTCGTCATTAAATATAGTAGTTCGAGCTATAAATTAAATTAAATCTAATGCCAAAAATGATAGTATGTTTCGGCTGCTATGTCAAGATAATAATGAAGAATATATAAGACTTCTTTTGCACACAGAAGTACGATGGCTGTCAAAAGGTGCGTGTTTAAATCGTTTTGTTGCATTATATAGCACTATTATACAATTTTTTGAAAGGAGCTCTGAAACCACTCTCTACCAACAATTAGCAGTTGTTAAAAAGGATGCCTTTTATTTGGCAGATATTTTCAAAAGATTTAATGACGTTAATTTACAACTCCAAGGCACAAATAAAACTCTAATAAGCTGCCAAAGTATTGTGTCATTATTTATTGACAAACTGGAACTTTTCCGTCATAATCTGTTAAATGGAGAGCTTTGTCAGTTTCCTGAATTATCATCTATAAAAGATGAAATAACTCCAAAGGATATTGATTAGTTTTACAGCCACCTTAGTGAACTTAAGTCTGACATGAAAAAACGATTTGAAGACATTTTGAACTTAAAGGTGTACCAATGGATGAAAAATCCATTTACAGCTAATGCTAAGGAAGCTGATACAAAGTATCAAGAAGAACTATTAGAAATAAAATATGATGAAGATTGTAAACAGAGTTTCGAAAATGGCGGATATGAAAAGTTGTGGCAACATAAAAAAATACCTCTTTTATATCCAAATATGTGGAAAGAGGTATTCAAATTATTAATACCTTTTCCTACCTCATATTTAGTCGAATCAGGATTTAGTGCTGTTAACCACATCATGAACAAAGAAAGAAACCGCCTTAATATTTCTGAAAGAGGAGACCTTCGCTTGTTTTTGACGAAAATAGAACCAGATATTTAATTTCGCAGCATCAGCCTCAGGGATCCCATTAAATACCCAATATTTCACTATACTTAATTAAAATTACTTAATAAAATGTAAAAACCTAATAAATAAAAGCAGTTTATCAATAAACAACACTGTGGATTAGGTGGGCGGTAAGAATATTTTTCTATCACTCGAGGTGAAAAAGTGGGCGGTAAGTAAAAAAAGGTTGACTACCCCTGCACTAGATACTGTTTTGCTAGAGCTGAACTCGAAGAAAGACCAAAAATAGGAAGACCAAGACTCCGCTGGAGGGATCAAGTTGACGAATCCCTGCGTACACTTGGTATTACCAACTGGAGAGATAAAGCAAAAGATCGAACTGGTTTGCGAAATATGTTATCATCGTTTTTTAAGGTTGTTCGAGACCGGATAAGTAAGTAACAGAGAACGGCGAGTATCGACAACGGATGAACTACGCGCTGTATAGTCAGTATCTAGACATGGAAGACGTTATGCGAATCAAACTAGCTCGCTTGCGCTGGCTAGGCCATGTTAGTAGAGTTTATTAGAATGAACTAGTGCGAAAGGTATTCGAACACGTACTCAAAGGACCTCGAAAAATAGTACAACCAAAACTTCGTTGGAAAGCCTAGATGTGAGATTGCCTGCGAGAGTTTGGTGCTACTAACTGTAGAAGAAAATCTGAGTTCCGAGCCGGTTGGAGTAACAATTTATTCTCATTTTATAAGGTCGTTACCCCTCTGGGTTGCTTGAGGCCACCTAAGTAAGTAAGTAAGAAAGTTTGACAGTTACAAGGAAATTGGAGAGAAATTACTAAAATCAGCCGAGCTAATGCTTCCACTTTAGAAATACACTTCGTGCTGTACGCAACAAGGCATATAACCTACACTAGGTGGTTTTTGTTTTTGACTGTTACATAGTGTTGTTTATTATTTAAATAGGATGACTATCAGATCTAATCAATGTTTTAACAGAACCATAATATTTAATATAAATGGATAGTGAGTCCTGGTGATGGATGAAAGTTCAAAACTAATTTTATATTTATGTATAAATTGTTGTATGTAAGCGATGTATGGATGAACAAGGATTTTAATAGAATTTAATTCATGTTTTACTACGGTTACAGACAAAACGTAGTTCTTCTATTCGAATACAAATTAAATTTTCTTAAACACAATTTTAAAGCAATTGCTAACAACACTGAATTTCTAGAATTTCCAGCAACTACACGGACACAGAAATTGTTAACTGGAAAATACTTGTGAAAAAAGTGAATCATATTATTTGCATTATTATGGTCAAATCACCGGTACTTCCTTCCGCAGTTCCTGTTCAGTTCCTGTACTATAACATACTGCCACAAGTGGCAAAGTACAAAATATCGTCTATATTGTGAGCATAACCAACATATTTTCGAAATTTCTGCTTGTCTTCTATACCTGCTAACACTTGATGAACGGCTTTTGCAGGTGCTCACCCCCATACTCGGTAGGATTATTTACGGGCTCCCACATCTACACAAAATGTAAAATATAAACGATAGAAAATTGTGAGCTACATCAAAATTCGTTGTTAACAAGCCTCTAAATATGCTCTTAACTTAGTCAGTCATGGCAAGAAAACAGAGAGGTAGGAGGGAGGAAGCTATTGGTTGTGCTTGTTGCTGCTGCAGGAGCAAGGGTATCTACTACTTTGTACAACAAATCCCTTTTCAATTTCCCCAGAGGGTTTTCCGATCAAGCAGGATGTTCTTAGGCAGTTTGAAGTGTTTCGCATTCCATCATCGCAAGAACATCAGCAGCAACAATAAAATATTTAACGAGGAGGTCGTCACAAATATAATGCGGAGAAATCAAGTTACAAAGGAAACCTTAAAATTTGAAACACGTCAGCTACATTTCTGGCACAAACCTTTTCACTGCACCTTCCTGACTACAGGCATACCAAACTATGCTAAATTGTTACCAAAAAAAAAAACATGTTTTTTCTATTTATGTTTTGAAGGTAGAAGAAGAAGCACACTCATGCCCTCATATTACTGAAACGATCGAAAAAAAAACAATCTTGTTTGTATAGACGAATAACAGGGAAAATTGTAAAACAACACACTATTACTCCACCTGACTAGGCATTGGCAAATTGGAAAGATACTCCTGCAGGCAGGTATGTGGGTTGTTTACAAGAATTCCAGATACTTGTACAATGTAATATGCATGGAAATATTTGCCCCAAAGTAACGCTTCGCCCACCTCTCACGTTGCGACAAGACAGCAACTAATATTTCATTCACTTGATGCCGAACCACATAAATATATTAATGAGGAGAAAATTAAGTTTTTTGCTTTACTTGTATAAAATTTCTCTGTAATGAGAAAAGCACAAGAAGTTCAGAGGTTGTCCATGGATGGATGTACCCACATATGCAGGTACGTGTACCGCTTGGCAGATATGCATGCCCTAAGTGATATGTTAATATGTAGATGTTCCTAGATGTGGTACGTTGATGCAGTAGGCTCATCTGGGGGGGGGAGGTGTGTATGTTAGATACACTGAGAAAATTTGTAAATCTTGGTGTGAAACATTGGCCACTTAAGTTGAGTACACAAAATAGAATAGTTTTAAATTCAATCAATAACATCCCATGAAGACATTGGGAAGACCTTCTCACAACCAGTGTGCAATGCGCTTTCTAATTGTACACTCACTAACTGATACCTATAATTTAACACCGGTTCCGAACGGCAAAAAACTCGATTGTGTAGCCGTCACTACCCGCTGAAAAATCTGTCTGTTTTTTGTTGTTTTGATGCAAATATAACGTGTTTGTAGTTTGTCGCAAATATTCCAAACTTGTGCCCAAACACATTGAGTTTGCTATTCAATATAACATGTTTGAGACTCAATGATTAAAGGCTATAATATATGTTTTTGAGACCCAAATGTGGGTTTGATTGTTCAAAACCGCTAAAAACACAAATGAGAAAAACATCTAAGAATCAAAAAGGCAGCAGATCATGGCTGAAAATATAACACTGTCCGACAATCCAAAAAAAATAACATGAGGTGTCAGTGGACACCCGGTTGGAACGAAGTTCCTTTCGCTATACAGGGTGATTCAGGAAGTACCGGACAAATTTCTCCAGCGTATTCCTTGGCTCATTTCATGAAGAAAAGTCCACTTGGACCATGTCCGAAAATGCAAGGGTGCGAAATGGCAGCGGGTTTAAAATTTTCGGATTGGTGGTCGGAGGGTAGTAGGCTAAAGTTGCTAACTTCTGAGCCATTGGTCGGATTTTTTTGTTTTTGGGCTTGTTGGAAAGGTCTTTAAGACGCCTGTCAGAATTAATTAAAAAGTAGTAGAAAACAAGTCAAATCGCCGAGATACAGACCTTTTTTTTCTGTTGAAAGATATTCATACCTCTTACCATTCCAAAATGACCTAAACGAAGCCCAGAGGTCTTACCGTTCCAAACTTATGACCATTTTACTGAAATGTTTTGGAAAGGTAAGAGGTATGGCTATCTTTCAACAGAAAAAAAAACATAAGTTACCTGCCATCTGGCTGATCAAATTGAGGTAATGTGAATTTTTTTTCCATATTTTTCCGAAAGCTCTGTACCTCGGCGATTTGACTTTTTTGCTACTACTTTTTTAATTAATTCTGAAAGGCCTCTTAAAGACTTTTCCAACAAGCCCAAAAACCGACCAAATCCGACCACTGGCTCAGAAGTTAGCAACTTTACCCTACTACCCTCCGACCGCCAATCCGAAAATTTTGAACCCGCTGCCATTGCATTTTCGGACATGGTCCTAGTGCATTTTCGGACATGGTCCTAGTGTACTTTTCTTCATGGAATGAGCCAAGGAATACGCTGGAGAAATTTGTCCGGAACTTCCTGAATCACCCTGTATATTATGTACTGGTCAGTTCCAACACTCCTAAGGCGCCTGTTAAAACATACTATAATTCAAATGGATCTTTAAGAAAATATAGTTTTTTGTAAAATCATAAACTTTTTTAAAGAAATGTTTTTATAATGAATGTATTTTTTTTTAACAAAAAGTATATTTTTAGGCCCTTTTTGTAAGAATATGAATTATATTTTCCCGAAAAGGTCCTTTTGTTAAAGAGATGTACTTTCTTCATTAAAAGCTAATGTTTCTTTTAAGAAAAGGTACTGTGTTTCGTAATAAGAAGTACTTTCTTTAAGAAAAAGCCTAAGAGTATAAATTTTCTTTTACAAAGAAGTAATTTTTTAAGAACAGGTACTTTTTAAAGAAGCGGTACTCTTTTTAGGCAAAGGTTATGATTCTAAGAAAATTTACTTATTTCCAGAAAGGCTACTTATCTCAAGAAAAGAAAAGAAAAGGTATTATTTTATTTTTAAGAAAATGTACTTTGAAGAAAACTAATGTTTGTAAGAAAAAGTATTTTTTGAAGAGAGTTGTGTAGGTACAATACGAATATACTGAAAAAGCTTACAGAAGACTCCAAATACAATATAAAAGACTCATTGCAGTTTAAGGATAAAATAAAGAAACTAAGAATACAAAATTGTGAAAAATTAGTCTCGTTTGATGTAGTTTCTTTATTTCCGAGGATACCAGTAGACTTAGCACTTCGTATTATCGAGGAAAACTGGGACAGAATAGAACAGCACACAAATATTAATAAATCATAATTTAAAGTTTTGTATAGAAGACAGCAGGTATTTCCGATATGATGACAAGGTATATTTTCAAGAAGAAGGACTTCCAATGGGATATCCAGCTTCCCCGATTGTGGCTGAGATTGTTATGGAGAATCTACTTGATTCCTGCATAGAAGGGATGGCCATAAAAACGAAAATCATTACTAAATATGTAGACGATTTATTCTGTATCGTTACAAATAGTGCTATAGATAATATTTTGACAACATTTAATAATTTTCATCCTAATATTAGGTTTACAATTGAAGAAGAGTGTGGATCAAGACTCCCTTACTTAGATACCATGGTCATAAGAAATGGAGAGAATATATTAGTGGATTGGTACCAAAAACCAACTGCTTCTGGAAGGGTTATCAATTACCACTCCAAACACCCGAAATTGATGGTTGTCAATACGACAAGACCCCTAATAGAGAGAGTTTTGAAGATAAGCGACGGGAATTTTCACAAAAAGACAACAATGTCCCAACTGGGTTAGTCAATAGATTAATAAGCCAATATGAAAAAAGGGGCAAGATAACCAAAACCCAACGGTTGAACCGAAAAAGTTTAAATCATTATCTTATGTGCGAGGATTTTCTGAGAGAATAGAAAAATCAAAAATATTTGATACTAATAATTACAAAATGGCCCATAAAACAACACACACACTAGGTAGATTGTTTAGTAAAACCAAAGATAGAATAGATAAATTTGATAGATCAAATATAGAATACAAAATACCTTGTGGAGGAAATAATAGTGAAAGTTGCAATATGGTATATGTAGGTACAACTAAAAATAAACTTAAGACTAGAATTGCAGGACACAAATCAGATCAAAAATATAGACACATCTCAACACAAAAAGCAGCATTATCATCACACTGTGCAAACTTAAATCATTTTCCAAACTTGCAAGATACGTCAGTGTTGAATAGGGAAAATAATTATAAACGTCGTTTTATGTTAGAAATGTTACAGATAATAAGGACTTCAATAGAGAAGAGAATAAACTTTAAAGCAGATACGGATAATGTAGCACAGAATTATAGACATTTAATTAGTAAAATGTAGAATATTTCACCGAAAATTGTTTGATGTATCATTGAATTTGTCATTAGGTAACATTTTTAATATATCCGGATGTAACTTGTTGCATTTACCATTATGTACATATTTTTATCAACCAAATTATTTTTCTGGCTGTAAATTAGAGAAACTATTTCTACACAAAAAAAAAATTTTTCTGGCTGTAACAAATTTTCTGGCTGTGACAAGAAAATTTCTTCAATTGTTTAATTTTTTGTTATTGTTGTTTTTTTCAAATGACATGAAAAAATTTAGTTTATCAATTGTTTTCATCTCTAATTAATAATAGTGTTATCTTCCTGACGATGCTATCCAAAGGGTAGCGAAATATAGATAAACAAAATTAATTGAAAATACGATCAAACGCTCGAACAATTTAATTTTTGAATACAATACGAAAGGTCGGATAAATCTTCACTTATTCAAAAGTTTTTTTTTTAAGAAATGGGAATTTTTTTTTAGAATTGGTCCTTTTTTCAGGAACAGGTACAATTTTAAGAGTAGGTAAATGCTTTTCAACAGAGACGCTACAAAAGTAAATCGATAGGGACAGCAAACGACGCCATATTTTTTCCCGCTCTTTTGACATTTCTCTTCAGTAGGGTTTGCCATTTCATCATGGGAAGATATACGAGCCAACAACGAGTCGAAATTATTAAAATTTACTACCGAAATTTTGAGTCAGTGGCATTGACTTTAAGAGCGCTACGTCAAATTTATGATGAGGCTCATTTCTGGCTGAATGGCTTCGTCAATAAGCAAAATATGCGTTATTGGTCAGACAGCAATCCACACGTAATCCATGAGTCATCATTGCATCCCGAAAAAATTACGGTTTGGTGCGGTTTATGGGCCGGCGGCGTCATTGAGCCGTACTTCTTTCGTGATGATCAAGACCGGCACATTACTGTGAATGCGAATCGCTACCGTTCAATGATAACCGAATATTTTTGGCCCCAATTGGATAATATGGACTTGGAGGACATGTGGTTCCAACAGGACGGCGCCACAAACCACACAGCGAATGCCACAATCAATTTATTTGAAACCAAGTTTGGTGAACGTGTTATCTCACGAAATGGCCCAGTCGATTGGCTGCCTCGGTCGTGCGATTTGACGCCGTTAGATTATTTCCTGTGGGGCTACGTCAAGTCTATGGTCTATGCCAACAAGCCAGCGACGATTGATGAACTTCGTACGAATATCGAACGTGAAATTGCAGCAGTATCGGCCGATTTATGCTTGAAAACCGTAGAAAATTGGGTTCAGCGTCTGGACTTCTGCAAGCGTGCCCGTGGTGGCCATGCAAAAGAAATCGAGTTCCATACATAATGGCAGCGAACGTACTTTCACAGGAATAAAGAATTTCATTGGTATCTAAAACCGGGTTTGTTTTATTTAAAAAAACTTTTGTAGCGCTCTTATGGAAAAACCCGTTACTTATCTCAAGAAAAGTTATTTTGTTTTACATAAAAGCTACTCTTTAAAGAAAAGATAGTTTTTTAAGAAAATGCAACTTGTTGTGAGATAATGTACTTTTTCAAGAAAAGGTACTTATTTAAAAAAATTAATTTTTTTTAGGAAACGTTGCTTTTTGTAAAAAAATTTAGTTTTTTAAGCAAAGGTACTTCTTTAAGATAAGGTTTTTTTTAAGAAAAGGTACTTTATTTAAGAATATGAATAGGATTTTTTTTTGAAAAAATTTCCTTTTTTTTAGAAAACGCACTTATTTAAGAAAATTTTATTTTTTTAAACTTCTTTCACTTTGGCTTTTTTAAATTTACTTTTTATTCCACCCAGAAAATTTCCCAGTAGACAACAAATTTCTCCCCTTATGTTAGACTAGACACAAACCAAAAGTAAGTGTGTAAGAGTAAGTGTGCTGCCAAATGTGATTCCATGCTCAGGGTTGTATTTCATGGATTTGCATTTTTTGCACTTTGGCTTTTCTAAATTTACTTTTGATTGGGTTGAAAACTACAATATGTAATAAGCAGGCTCCACATGTAAAACTTCCCGTTAAACCAAACCAAACCAAAATACCCAATATAAGTGACAATAATGGGTTGTAATAAAGTAGTTAAAAAAAGTTGTTTAAAATTTTTTCATTTAGCCCCCATCCCGCAACGTGCGATAAGGAACTTCGTTCCAATAAAATGAGAAGTAGTACGGTTTCCTTCTAAAATAATGTGTAAAAATATAGCCAACGTTGGAAAAATTGGAGAAAATTTAAACAAATGTGTCTCTTTACATCACTTCCCCAAATTCTCCCACATATTGGCCAACAGATATTAACAAAATAACCGATCTCATTGATTTCGATATTTCGAAAAACATATCTCCCGAATATCATACGAAATGCGCACTGCCTGAATTGTCTTCAGATGACTCATCTGTCATCTGTCACCTGACCTGACACTAAATTCTACACCAAATTTCATGGCATCTCAATGTTTTTTCTTCACACAAGAATAACAAATTGGCAATATTATAAAGAACTCGTCAGTGCATAAGTTAATCTGAAAGTTCCTCTCAAAAGTGAATATGACATCTCAAATGCAATAGAGCATTTAAATCTCTGCAGTTAAAAAGCTGCGCGGAACTCTACTCCAGAACTAAGTTTCTTGAAAGTGTCACGTTGCTCTGTAGAAGTAAGGAGAAAACTTGCCGAAAAGCGAAAAGCTCGCAAGCGATGGCAAAGAACACGATACTCCCAGGACAAATCCACTCTTAAGGCACTTACTTCTGAAGTCACAGATACATTACAACAGGAAGATAACACACATTATGAATCTGATATATTCATTTTTGTAGGGTGGATGGATATGGTGGTACGTTTATACAAGGTGGCGCAAAAGTAAACTTCCGATGTTTTTTGGCTGTAATTTAAAAAAAAAATAAAAAGGACGTTGCACCGTCCTGTTGGAACCACATGTTTTCCAATCCCAATTCATCAAGTTGGGGCAAAAAGAACTCGTTGATCATTGCTCTGTAGCGTGGCACGTCGTCTGGTCGATGTCGACGGCGCTTCCATGACATCCTCGGCTACAGCAGCAATATTCTCTGCAGAACGGCTACTCCGGGGTCTCTTCGAGGCAAGCGGCTAAACGTCGCAGTGTTTCACCAGTAGGCGTTGGACGGCCAGGAAATCTGCGACGAAATTCACGTTGTGCCAAAGTCACCGACCGAGTATTGGTCAAATAAATAGTCAGCAATATTCCGCGTTCTGGAGCAGTGTAGCGTAACATTGTTTATTAACGTGTATTTCGCATGTGTTTACTACACAAATGTCAAAACAGAACTGACATTAGGGGCCAATCGCAAAATTTATAGCATTTTCTGATAGGAGGATTACTTTTGCGCCACCTTGTATAAACAATGAAATAGATTTTACAGTTGAAAAGTGTAAAAGCGAGAATTTTGTGGATCTTATAGCATTGACCATTCCGGCATTTAAACTTAACAACCAACCTTTAAAACTTGTATCTTTTTATCGGTCTCAAAAATGCAACTTGCATAATTTTTTGGAGATGTTCGAAATATTGTTAAATGATCATGCGCAAACTCCAATTATTATAATTAGAGATTCTAATGTTGACGCGTTTCAAAACCCTCATTATGGTAAACTTTTGTCTATGTTTAATAACTTTGATTGTCAAAATGCACACAATTTAGTGACAAGGCCTTGTAGTAAAACTTGCATAGACCATGTATTTAGCAATCTCTCAGAGCAAATTTACGTTGATTCAGTGGAATGCCATTTGTCGGACCATAACATGCTTTGTTGCAGGATAAGTTCACATTTAAATTGTCAAAATTAATTAATTAATTCGAAAATTAAGTGTGATTATGAGAAGGGGAAACAATTTTTAACGAGTACATTCCCGACTGGAATAATTTCGTCAAGTGCAACAGACTTAACTAATAATTTAATTTCTTGTCTTGAATCAGCTATTAACCATTCAACCTCAACGTCGGAAATAAAACGGTTGTTACGGTTTGAACTTACCCCCTGGATTAATGTAAATCTTCAATCATTGATTCTATACAAGGAGAAATTGCTTAAGAGAAGACGGAGATTGCAAAAGAAGGATACGGTTAACGCAATTTTAAAACGAATAAGCAAAATTATACGTGATTCTAACAAAGTCTGCAGAGAAAACTATTATATTGATAACTTGCGGAAAATGGAGAATAATCCAAGGAAAGGTTGGCAATTTATAAACAGTGTTCTTGGTCGAAATAAAGTCAAAAATATAACCCTTTGTGATTATCAGGGCCGGGATATATCAAATGATCATGCTAAGGCGGATATACTTAATAACTACTTTTTAGACTCTTTTATTAATTTAAAGCAGCAGGTCGAAGTATTTCCTGGTGAAAATTTTAATTCTTTACGTACGCTTTCTCAATCGAGGCATCATTTTACATTAAGTAATGTTCAGATTAGTGACATATCTGACATAATAGACTGCATAAAGATTAATAAAAGCCCTGGACATGATAATATTTCAGCAAAGTTTGTTAAAGAATGTAAAAATAAGGTAACGCCTATTTTAACACGCATTTTTAATCAGATGGTAAGCAGATCTGTTTATCCTGATGTGTTAAAAATTCACAAAATAGTTCCAATTCCAAAGGCAGTGATGGCCAAAAGTGCTCAAGATTATCGACCAATCGCTCTTCTTTCAACAATTGATAAAATATTTGAGAAACTACTTTTATATTTGGAAGAGCATAAAATGTTATATGATTTTCAGTTTGGTTTTAGGAATGGAGAAAAAGCTGTCTCGAATGTTTTGAGATTTGTCTGTAATGGATTAGATGAAGGTTTTAGCGCTGTTGCAGGTTTATTTTCGGATTTTACAAAGGATTTCGATCTTGTTGATCACAACATTTTACTTAAGAAATTATCTCTATATGGTATCCAAGGAGGGGAACTACAACTATTTAGTAATTATTTTATAAACAGAAAGCAGTATGTACAGGTTAATTCTGCGAAAAGTGGTATGCAGTCTGTTACATACGGTATACCACAAGGTAGCTGTTTGGGTCCGTTACTGTTCTCTATCTATCTAAACGATCTAAAAAATCTTAATCTGTCAGGGAAATTATATATGTTTGCAGATGATGTCTGCCTGTTTTACCCATACAATCATGATATTGTTTTGAAAACCGTTATTGAACGTGACTCCGCTCTAATATTTGAATACGCGAGATTGAATGGTTTACTGCTTAATACACGTAAAACGCAATTTATTCGTTTTAAATCACAAAATTCCAGTGTTGACTCTAACTTTAGTGTGTACATCGATGGTAACCCAATATGTGAATCCAGTTCTGTAAAGTATTTGGGAGTTGTGTTACAAAATAATTTGTCATGGGACTTGTATATCGCAGAGCAAAAGATGAAAATAGCTCCAGCAACTGGAATTTTGTTTAAACTGAAAAACAAGCTCACTTAGATATCGAAGTTGATGATTTATCAAGCCTTGATACAATCACATCTAAACTATCTCACAATTGCTTATGGTTACAATAAAAATTGCAGCGCCATGAAATCGCTGCAACGCATGCAAAACAAGGCCTTGGAAATTGTGTATAATTTGCCGAGAACATTTTCAACCTTTACATTGTATAAGGAACATTGTAAAGAAATTCTACCGATTTTTGGTTTATACAAGTATCAAGTTGTGTTGCATGTGTACAAGAGCATACATAACATTGGCTACCACAAAATTTCTTTCTTACAGAATCAAAATTTATTTAATACAAGAAATATGGCAAATTTGAGAATCCCCTTATGTGGATTGGAAAACAAACCAACGTATTTGATTTCGCTGGTCCTGTTGGGTATAATAATCTGCCCTTAGTCATAAAGTCGATTGAAAGAATCTCGAATTTTACAGGTTGTTATAAAGAATTTCTAAATGACTCGTTAGAAACGCTTCTTTTGTAACTTGCAACTATAACTATATAAAAACAAGTTATGTATTCTAATTTAATGCTTTGGTTTTGTATCTAATAGCTTAAATTTTTCTTTTGTTTCTCTTTATCTTTAAATTTTATTAATTTAAATCACAATGTATTTGTACAATGATGAATGCTATTGTTTTGCCAATTCATCCCTATTATGCTGGGACCTCTTGTAAATTTGTAAATAATGAAATGAAATAAATATAAAAAAAAAACCATTCAGCCCTCGAAAGCAACAAATTACAGCAACAAAAATAGGCTGACAAAATATAAAAATAGGAGAAAATGAATTACCCTATTAGAAAAAATTATAACTTCTGGAGAAACACGAACTCCGAAAAGGCTGCTAGATTTGCAGAACACTTGGAAGCGGTATTTAAACCAAATGAATTCGGGTCCAGCAATACCGATATCCAATCTCAAATATCTGTCTTCCTGAATCAAACGCATCACCTTGTTTTGCCCATTAAATAAAAAAGTGTCAAAATCCAAAGTGAAATATGTTAAACGTAAATTCAAACCCAATAAACCTAAAGGTTATCATCTTGTTGTTTCTAAAACTCTAAAAGAGGTTCCAAAAGAAGCCCTCGCTCTCTTATCACATATTTATAAAGCATGTCTCTGTCGTTGCTTTGTTCCACCTCAATGGAAAGTAACGGAAATCACAATGATTCTCAAACCGGGAAAATCTACCGAACATGTTTCCTCCCAATCCGTCCAATTCTCGGTAAAGTCCCAGAGTCTCTCATTCTGAACAGACTAATGCACGTTATATCTCTTTCTCAACTAATAAGGGTGGCTCAGTAAGAATGCACTTTTTCATTTTAAAATAAAAACACGTATTTTTTAAGGTAGTCCTGATGTTTTTATTGTATTGCAAAGAAGATATGTACCGATTAAGTATGGAATAAAATATGCATGAAATTGCCCTCATGGCTCAGATGATTTCATGAAATTTTCCATGACTTTTTCCCAAAAATGTGGCTCTATATCACCGAATTGGAATTGATGACGGAATTGTTTCTGGTTTATTCGCATAAACCCCAAATTTCACAAAACCCCAAAGAAAGAAATCGCACGGCGTTAAAACGCCTGATCTAGGTGGCCAGTTGACATCACAATTTCTTGAGATACATAATTTGTTCTGGAAATTGTCGTTGCTGTAATAAATCGATTATTTCATGCGCGGTGTGGCAGGTGGCACCGTCTTGCTGAAATCAGCTGTCGTCCAGATAAATGCCGTTCAGTTGAGGCATACGAGAACTTCGTTATCGTATTCCTGTAACGAAAGCCGTTCATAGTCACTGCAATATTTCGACCTCTTCTTCAAAAAAGTATGGCCCAATCACGCCACCTGACCAAAGTCCGCTCCAGACAGCTGCTCGCTGTGGGTGCATTTATTTTCTGAATTCACGAAGCCATTCAGATGGATTTTTTTTAAAAACTGCCATTGACTTTACTTTGCTGAATTATCCATTGCCGGCGATTTCCATGGTCTACTGGTTTAAGATCCTGAGCAAGCTGCATTTTGTACGCATGAAGGTGGAGGTCTTTCGTCGAAATTCGCTGCATACTGCTTCGAGAAAATTGAAGTTGCTGAGAACTTCGATCACTTCGAACACTTTCGATCATAGATAAAGGAAATAATAGATAAAGCGCGCCCATTGTCAACTTTGTTCACTAGGTGCTGTCCTGTACTAGTGTCACTTTCACTGAAGTTTCCCATAATTTTCATTGACGTTTATTCAAAATTGTGGGAAATGTTTCTTAAAGTAATTTGAACAAGGGAAATGTAACAAAATTTAAATGATTTTATATAATAGCATTTCTTTCTCACATAAAAATCTATTTCAAAGCCATGAGACCGGTATTGGTATATCTATAAGAGAAAACACATACCATAGCCCAAAGATGAACATGCCGGAACGCCTTTTTAATCTTAAAACTTCTCCGTGCAGAAACTGTACCAACTTCTGTGGTCGCAGAAGTCAAAACCGTTTGGTTGTCTGAGAACTCTCAACAAGGAATGATAGCTGAACAGGAGGAAACCCAATTTATTAGGACTTAGTCGGTGGTGTCATGGCTTTGCAATCCGATTGCCATGAGATATTCTACGTTAAGTAACGTGTTGTATTCTTGTTTCGGGGTGATATTTTTATTGAAAATAATTTTTTATTTTGATATGAAATTTTAGAATTTTAATGTTATATTTTTTTGACTTTTTTTTTGGGAACAAAAAATATCCCATTTATTGCTTTCAATGGCATCTAGAAAATTACCCATTACACTAACATTTTCCCAACACTTGTGCTTCATCTATTTGCTTACTTTATCTATGCTTTCGATTACAGAAGCAATGTTTTCCAGAGACCGAACAGTACGTTGACGCATAGAAGTTTTGCTGCCCATAACCGGCCCAGTTTCTTAAAATTTTTTGGCCACTCTTAGAATGATTGACACATTAGGTGCCCTTTTTCTCGACTGAAAATTCTTCGCAGTTTGTAAGCGGTCTCGTCAGAATTTTCAAATTTTTGTAATAAGTTTTCACAATTACAACGCGTTGTTCTTTAGCAGGGTCCTTCGTTTTTAATAATCGGAATAAACATATGTGACAGCTGCCAAATTTTAGAGTTGCCACTTGCACAAAAAATTAAAAAGTGCAATCTTACTGAGACACCATTCCCTTTATTATACACAATTATTACAAATAATGCTAAATCTTAGTTGTAAAATATATTGCATTAATAAAGTGTACTTGGAATAAAGTTAGTTAATATTTTCCATTTCAAATTAAGAAAATTGTAAATAAAATTGGAGTAAACATTTTAGAAAATTTCAAAAAGCATGCAAGGCTTTTTGATTTAAAAGAGGGTACACTTCGCATTCAATTGTGTTAAAACTAAATTGGGTTTTAATTAAGACTCGCAAAACTTCTAAATGATGTTAAGAATTGTAATTTTTAAATGAAGAATATCCATCTTAAAGGAGATTATCTGAATGTATAGTTAGAGTACCCATCAGTTCCAAAAACCAGTTGTTATATCCACTCATAAACCCGTTTTTTTGAGCCGGTTGAAGTACATGATTCCCCTCTCATAGTTTGAGTTATTAGTGATCTAGAATACATATTAGGCCATCTTTACGCTTCTTTCAAGGTAGTCCACTTTTTACCATGAAATCGTTGAGAAAGTCTCACATTGGAAGCATAAAGATTTAAGCTAAAAGCTACAGTTAGAATACTCTCGTATTTCATCTTTTCCACTTTTCACTTTTTGTCAAAAAAAAATCTAAAAAAAACAAATTTTTTTTTTCAAAAACTTACTGTTTTCAAATTCGGATTTAGATCCCCAGAGTTAGTGAAATTTGTTAAATTTTCACTCTTTAATAATTTAATATAAATTCCAAGAAAATGCTCGGGAATTAAATACAAATTCAATTTTTTGTAGAACAGTTGAAAATTCGAGAACGTTAATCGTTTTCATAGGGAAGGTTATTATTGCCACTAAATTAAATTAGAATACATTTTAATTATTGTTGTAGCATTTATCATAACATAGTGTGACAGTGATTCTGAAAATTATGCTACGATTACAAGTACCACGGTTCGTCAGTGTAACCAAAATGATGATGATCGCAAAAGGATTTTTTCCCTGAGGTACTCGTTTTCGAAATATCGCTCTTGTCATTTTCAAATTCTCAGGCATTGAGTGGATATTTGTAAGAGCCTATATTTCAAAAACGGTTGCAAATTTCAAAATACAGTTTGTAGCTGAAATGTAGCTCACGAATCGTAGAATAATCGTCCTACTATTATAAGGCGAAAAAATATTATTTTCGCCGACTTTTTTCTTGGCAAAATGTTAAAGAAAACATTTTTCGACACTTTTTTCAAATTTTGAATCTACAAACAGGAAGTTTTATTACTTTTTGTGTATGAAATTTTGCGTAAGTGTGAATTTATGTGTAGAATAAGGCGGCTCCACAATTTAGTCTCAAGAAATTAATTTTTCATTGACTTACTTACCTGCAAATCTCATTAAAGTTCAACATTTGACACATATGACATATGACACAAAAATGGACGACTGAAAATGTATTTATTCATATCAGAAAAGAAGTTGTGTATGTAAACAGACAGTTTTACTGTAAAACTAACGTCCAATTTTAGTGTCGATGATAACTGGCTATTGAACTTCATCTTGATCATTCGAATTTGGTTCACCATTACTTCCCAAAGGGATTAAAGGGTCTTCGTTATCAACAGTTTCTTCTTCTTCTTCCTCTTCTTTGGTTGTAGATTTGAATCTGTTTATTTTAAATGACCGCCAGGTATGGCATCCAACTTCTTTCCTTTGAATCGAGTTTCCAGCGGCATAATAACTTGGTCAAATCTCTTACCCTGTTCGCTAGTGGGCAGTGGGTAATTTTATTGCGAAGAACTCAAGATGACGATGTAGGAGCTGCATTTTGATGGACGCCGGAATGCCGATTTTATGGAAGGCATCAAGCATATTTTCAACCAAAACTTCATATCCATTTACACGGGACTTCACCAGTAACCCATGTAATATTGCTTTTCTTGTATCCCAAGCAATTAATTTGTTGTCGATCAATATTCCGTTAAATGCATCGCTCTTAATCAGTTTTCTAATATTCCAGAATTCCCAGAAGAATGAAACAAATTTTTAAATAAAACAAACTTAAAAATCATGACATTACAACAAAACAGAGGTATTTGGTCTCCGCTTTAAATTTTGCTTCGCTTAGCTTCGGAAAGATTTATTTCAAACAATGAAATGCTGACAATGAGATTTTCAAGTAAGTAGGTCAATGAAAAATTAATCTCATGGGCTTAAATTGTAGAGCCCCATTAGTCTAGTCATCCGAGGTTAAATTTCATCCATTAAAAGTAATGAAACTTCCTGCTTGCAGAGCAAAATTTGAAAAAAAATTTCAAAAATTTTTTTTCCATAAAACCTCAGGGAAAAAATTTTTTCGGTTTGTAATAGTATCACAATTGTTCTACGATTCATAAGCTACATTTCAGCCAAAAACAGTATTATGAAATCTGCAACGGTTTTTGTAATATTTTCTCTCACAAATGTCAACTCAACACCTGAAAATTTTAAAAGGACAAGAGCGATATTTCGAAAACGGGAGCCTCATGGGAAAAATTCTTTATGCAATCATCATCATTTTGAATCCACTACCGAACCATCATAGTGGTGCATGATTTTCAGAGATTAGCCCGCAATTTGTTTCAATATATACGGCCACGTAAATATAGTACTACACAAAAGCGATATACCTAGTGTCCACATCGTTACCAGCCGCATCACCAATTTCTCTCTGTGTACCAACTATTATCCCATAAATCATAATTTTTAAAACAATCTGCTGTCATGTTTTATTAGACGCATCATACAATAGTATCCGTTTTTTTTACTCTTCTACTTTTCCGTTTATTTCATTGTTCTATAAAATTCGCAACGAAAACAATGACGAAAGAATTTCACCTTTGTAAGTGGATGAACACCGAAGGAAGAGGCAAATTGAATTGTTAGCAGAATATTAGGGGAGGGGGGGTGGGTTTTGAATATTTTCAAAATATTTTGTTGAAAACAAATTCCGACCCAACACAAGCATCCATCCATCTATCTGCCAGACAAACAAAAGGAAAACAAAAGAAACTAATTTTGCAAATGTTAAAGCAACAAGGGGCACCAAATGTATGCCAAGAGGTACAAAAATCTGAACACACTCAATACTAATCGGCAGGCATGGACGTGGAGTATCTGTGGCAGCAAGTCCTTGGAAGGTGCCAGTGGAATGGGAGCATAAAGTTAACAAACTCGTAGTGATTGATAAATATTTAAAACACAGGCAACAACGAAAAATAATTGAAATAAGTGAAGCGTTCATTCAACATTGAATTACAACGAAATGGTTGTTACAAAAACAACAGCCACAAGTAGAAGAACACTGTGGAACCCACTCCTCTCGCCAGCCCACATTTGGAGTCGTTTCGTTTGTTTTTTAACAATATTCCTGCTGGAATTACGCGTCGGAGTCTGTATTTGCCTGGTGGTGTGGTGTGCGCGCATAACATTCAATTGCTCCCCAGATGACGTTCGTTCGACAATATGCCATTGTGGCTTCCAAAAGTCTTAAACTTTGATGGGCGTTTGCTACCACCACCCCTGCGAGTAGAGCGGCTTCCACAACTGCTTTGGTGCTATCAGCGATGCGTAAAAACGTCGATTTACGCTGTCTGTGTTTTGCGAAAGAGCACCGTATCGCTGACTTTACCGTCAAACAAATTCTGTGACATTTCGCCTGTGCTTTGTTCTCGGCGATATGAGTACGACGACTGAGTATTCATGGATTGGATCCAATGTCTTAACGCATATCGCAAGCAATGCTCTTATGTCCTTTAAACTGCGTCTGACAACCCAACAAACACTTGAGATTTTAAAGATTTTGGAAAATATCTCTGTTTCATCCATTTCAAAGTTGTCATTGCTATTGAGGTTTGTCAGTGTCGTCGCCGTAGCAGAAGTATTACGAATGCTGGTGGACGGATAGTAGATTCCCGTAATGTAAAGTTCAGATTGTTGGTTTATTTGTTTCTCTCCGCATACACTCATTTCGCCTTCTGCTAATTGTGTAAAAGTTAATCAATGATGTTACAGTGGAATGTCAAGAATATCAAGAAATTATGTCAATAATTCATAATCTGTATATATAAAAAACAGAGCTGCTGCAGCTAAAACGAAAATTCGGATTAACAATTTTTTTAATATTCTAAATATCTAGTTGACATTGTTTGATTCACTTGCAGTAAAAACTAGCCACTGTGTATTAGTTGTATAGTCTGACATAAATTAAATTTTTGACGTCGAAGTAAATAAAATAAATGGTTCCCATTACATCCCATGAAGGAAATGGGGAGAGCTTCTCAAAACCAGTGAGCTGTGCGCTTTTTAGTTTTATAGCCACTGATTGTTAACTACTGATTTACACCTAAATACTTGCTAGTGTCGCCTTCACTATGCGAGGTGACCGCCGCCGAAAGAAATTTAAGGTGGTCACAGCAGGAATCGAATCCAGGACCTCATGTACAAGAGGCGCGAACACTAACTGTTGCACCACCGACGGCCAATGTCGATGTCGACGTGGAATGTGTAAAGAAAATGGTATCAATTCAGGCAATGTAGTTAGGCATCTGATTATGAACTTGTCACGGATTTCGAAACTAGTCGTGCCAGAGAGTGGGCTCAACTGAATTGTCTATTATTCCAAAAAACTCCAACCTAGCTTAGTAATGGCGACAGTATCGAGTACTTATCCCTGAAAAAGCTTCTTGTGTTAACATGTGACAAAAGTATCAAATGATTCAAGTCATGGTTTGTAATATATAAACATTAATCAAAATTATAGAACTATGACGCCACTAAATGTTTGATAATAACTGAATTTAGTTTTCCAGATATCATTAAACAATGATCCAAAAACATAACATGGAAAAGCCTTTTAGTTTTGTAATACCAGTTTGGTCTTTTTTCTTTTAGATCAAAGTACTACGTAACGCGATTATATTTTTGATGTGATAACATCTATAGCTGCGTATAGGGACTAAATCTATCAAAGTCAGATTTTATGCTGCTGCTAAAACCAGATTTTATGCTGCTGCTAAAACTAGATTTTCTGCGACTGCGAAAGGGAATAATGACGTGTTAAACAAAAATGAGCGAGCAAGAGAGCAATGAAAGAGTGGTGTGGCAGGGGTGAGGCGAACGAAATTGTGTCTATAGCGTATGTATTAACAGAATAATGTATGTACATATGTACATGTGTCTGTTGCTGTTGTTGAACGGAGATATAAAACATAGCCACGCAAAATTTCATTCGCAAGCCCAGTCGAACTTATGGTGACACACTAATACGTCAGCTACTTCGTACAAAGTATGTGTGATGTTGTGTGTTTGGCTGTTTCGTTGCTGTTGATATGGCAAACATGTGGTTATGTGACACACGTATACGTCAGCTACTTCGGACAAAGTATGTGTGATGTTGTGTGTTTGGTTGTTTCGTTGTTGCTGCTATGGCCAAACAAAGCGAGTTATTTGATGTTCAGCACTGCCCGGTGTATACAACAACACTATTATTTTTTATTTTCCAATGTAACATTTACTAATGTGTTCATAGAAATCGAACAGGTACCGTGTAGCAAAAAGGTGTTAACACATCATCTGTGAGTTCGAACACTCATTGATTTTTTTTAACTTATGCATTATAGGCGACAGGCACTAGTAATGTGCGGTTCCGTGTATTTGACGATCCGGTTCCCTCGAGTCCGGATTCAAGATGAACCGGGTATTTGTACCGGTTTCGGGTCTCAGCAAATTGCTGTCTTTATTACAATTTATTACATCCTAATCGTCTTACGAGTCAAAATGGCAAAACCAAAATTTTTAAATCTATCGGAAAAGCTAAAATCGATGTTTACCGTTCTGAAGGATATTCTAACCGCGCAAATAGCTAATTGGACGGAGCCCAACAGTTGTCGACAATTATATCAAGGACCCCGACGGGTATGGAAAAAATTTTAAAGGAAGCGTTTCATTGCCTTTATCTACGTATGAGAAAAGAAAAATCATCAGAATTGCATTTAAATCTGTCTTATGCTTGTCAAAAATAAGAGCTCAAGCTGGAGTGGAACCGAGCAAGTCATCAGTACGCAGAGTAATTAAGAGCTGTGAGTATCTTAAATACCTGAAATTATAAAAAAAAAGCCGCCACTTAACGCTCCTCGTAAGGAAAGCGGCTTCAATTCGCAAGCGACTACATGGTATGGGATGTGCAGCCAAGAGGTCATGTAAATGACTGGAGAACCGTTGTATTTACGGATGAGAAGAAGTTTAATTTGGATGGGCCTGACGGCTACAACTATTATTTCCATGATCTGCGCAAAGGAAAGCGTTTTTTGAACCGACATCACAGCCGAGAGTGCGGCGGAATGGTGTGGGGTGCTATTACGTACTCTGGCACCATCGATCTTAAATATCAAAGTGCAAAAAAAAAACGTTATTAGGATCGGCTTTTCCGAAGTTTTTGGTCCCACATCTTGGATATTGCTACAGGATAATGCCCCTATACAAAAAGCGAGAGTAGTAAAGGAGTTCATTGCAAGCCAAAATGTTAATATTCTTGACTGGCCACCCTATTCGCCAGATCTAAACATTATCGAAAATGTCTGGAGTTGGTTATCTCGTAAGATCTATGGAGGAGGTAGACAATTTGATGACAAGCAGTCACTAATTCAGGCCATTAAGGATGCTTGGAATCAAATTTCGTTGGATTGCATTATCTCTCAATGAAAACAAGTATATTTCAAGTTATTAAAAACAAAGGGGGTTGTACCCAACTAATAGTTCTTAAATAAAGTAAAATAAATTTAAAAAAACAAGAAAAACTGTTTTTCATTAACCCTAGAAAGATAACCTTATTTTTTTATACATTAAAGATAACCATACGTCTTAAAGACGTATGCTAGTTTGAGGTCTAATTAGTAAATGTTCCAAAATATTTTAAACTAACATTTTTTTCAAATTAATAAAATTAAGTCTTGCTCTATAAAAAAATCCTATCTAAAGAACAGCCCTCAAATTCTAAACTGCAAAACCTACGAACAGTATGCCCTTTAAAAATCAAAGAAATAAATAAATGTTTATTTGCCATACGTCTCAGAGACGTAAGTTATCTCACTAGGGTTGAACTGAGTTAAAGTGACTTTATTCAAGTGAACCAAAAAAATATAGCACATTTTTGGACGTTTTTTATGAATTGCTCAAAAAAAGTTGTTTGGTTAAGAAACCACTATTGTTATGATTTTTTATATCTCAAGATGTCTTGCTTCCATTTCCATTTTAAAATTCTGCAATCGGTTACAAATTGCAAAAGATAGAGGCTGCTGAATATGAAATTTTTAGTGCCTTTATAAAAGTGAACCGGAGTGTATTTAACTACAAAGTAGTTTTTGACAACAAATTTCTCAGTAATTTCTCAGTATTTAAAATTAAATTTCCTTAATCCAACGGGCAGTAGCCCATTTTCTGTATAAGAGGTAGAAAAATGGGTGTGGCAAAATTTTCCATTCTTAATTACAGTTCCAGTTACCGTTCCAGTTTTCACTCACTGATTGGGACCTACAGTTTTACACCGATTCCGAACGGTATTTTGAGAAGCTTTTTCATGGCTATATACTCGATAGTGTCGCCGTCACTATGCGAGGTGACCGCCGCCGAAAGAAATTTGAAGGTGGTCAGAGCAGGGTTCGAACCCAGGATCTCATGTACAAGAGCCGCGCACGCTAACCATTGCACCACCGACTGCTTAGTATTTATTAAATTAAAATCGAAAAAAGAGCACTGGACTGCAGATGAAAACTTGAGGCCCTAAACAATAACCATCCAATTGCCGCATAATGTATTGATATACTACTGCACAAATGATACTTATGCTACAGGTGAACTCATCCAAATATTTACAACCGTCAAAAATTTTGGCATTAGTGTGGTAAGAATTTATTGTCAAAATGATCACAAGCCCCATGGCTACTCAAAATTCTGAGTCTAAAATTTGAAATGTGTTTTTTATGCACGATGTGCTTGGAAGGTTGTACGCGAAAGAGTAGACAATTGAAAACAGTGCAAAATGTCAGCAAACAAAACGCAAAAGAAACCCTAAACAACGCGTAACTACAGTCATGATTCAAAAAAACATGTAAAAAAATATATAAAACAATAAGAGCATACCTCACGTCTTCTACTCTCCCTTTGTTATATGTCTACTCACACACCTTTCAGCTGTCAATATTTTGATTTTCTATTTCACACAAAGTAAATTCAACACAATTTGGCACGACCAAAATATTAACAAAGTAGATATTATAAAAATAAAATATGAGCTTTACATTAAAATGTATTTATTTATGTAACAAATTGTAAACGAAAAAAAGTGCTGAAAACGGGGCAATATTTGAAAAAAAGAGCTAAAAATCCCCCAGCTATTTTTTTTTAAAAAAAAAGGACCAGCAACCAAAAGAGAGCTAAAAATGCCATAAAAGGCGTAAAATATAATCATTGACTTACAATATCGCCAGGAATGCAGCGACGTGGTAGGCAGTGAACATTACTTTACTTTCATATGAAACTTCTATTAGATTGAAATAATATATAAAATGTTGTGCCCTAATTTATTGAATTTCCCCATGGTTTACATGTAAGGCGCTACAAGTAAGCGACTTAGTTTGACAAAAAAGTTGATATTGATTCCAAAATACTTAATATATTTTTTTGTTTGCTTAATGTATTTGAAATTCATACTACAAGTTTACAAGTCATGAACATTTTTCTAATTGGAAAATGGTTGATTTTTGTTGGATATAATAGACCGTCGGTGGTGCAATGGGTAGTGTGCGCGCCTCTTGTACAGGAGATCCTGGGTTCGATCCCTGCTCCAACCACCTTAAAAAAAAAAATTTCTTTCGACGACGGTCACCTCGCTTAGTGACGGCGACACTATCGAGTATATAGCCATGAATAAGCTTCTCAAAATACCGTTCGGAATCGGTGTAAAACTGTAGGTCCCAATCAGTGAGTGAAAACTGGAAAGCGCACAGCTCAGTGATTGTGAGAAGTTCTCACCGGTCCCTTCATGGGATGTAATGGGAAACCATTTATTTATTTATTTATAATAGACAAATCAGTTCAACACACACTCACTGGCATGACTAGTTTCGAACTCCGTGACAAGTTTATCATCAGATGGCTAACTATCGTACTGTGCCAGAATTGATACCATCAGTTGATCATCAATCGTATATATACAAACTCAATTCTGCAATTCACATGTGCGAATTAGTATCGATCGAAGATCCCTAAGTATCAACATACACTGAAAGGCTTATAATTCCAACAACAAGAACAGACAGCTTTTTCCACCACTTTTTTCTGTTCCTCCTGCGTTCTCGCATTGTTGCAGTGCTTTGAGGTGAGTTCTAATCTATATCACAGTGTTGTATTTTTTCGTGGTTTATCTTTTTGATGACCGGTCTAATTTTTTTTGCTAGGATGCCATCATTAAAGATTGGACGGCTAGGATTGGTTGGGTTTAAGTTGGGGTTAACCCTTTCACTACCGAATTAAAGTGGATGTGGCTAAAATTGTTTTTGTTGGTTTTTTTAATTAATATGGTAAAAACAAACATCCCGAAAAAGTTTTTTTTTCGTACCTATGTGGGTGTGGCAGCTTTGTGATGTCCACCTGAGTGGACATGGGTAGTAATGGTAGTCAAATTGACTAAGAGTACGCAATGATTTACAATAGTCAAAATTTAACTTTGACTACGAAATAGGAACGATATCTCGTTTTTTTTTTGTTTTATTATTTTATTATTGAATCAAAATAAGTACTGTACATGAAAAGTACTAATTATTAATTTAGATGGTAGTTGTAGAAACAGTCCGATTTTCGGCGAATGCATTGGTGTGCCTTACATTTTCCGCAATAAATGAATGTCTTCTGTTTGCATCCTTCAAATTTGCATCGCATTCCGTTTTGTAATTGGTCAAACTTCTGCAAATGTCCAATTCCATCTAATCTAACATCGGTAGGTATATATTTGTAGTTTTGGCGAACTGCACACAATCTACATTCCCCTAAGGAGTGGAGTCTTGAAGAGGAGACTCAGGCCCACGTGAAGGACGACCACGCTTGTTCCTATTTATGGCACTTGGTGAAATTGTCAGTAGTATGTTGCCGATGATTTTTTTTTGAAGGTTAGGAGGTCTAGCTGAGTTTTGAGTGGTACTCCATTTTTTTCATTATCAGCTCGGTACTCGAGCCAGCTAGCCACTACCGCCATATCAAAAAAATGCATTACTACGCGGAGTGTCCACTTCTTCGATTTGATGAATATGCGATAATACTGAATCATTTGATCTAAACGTTCGACGCCTCCCATTCCTTTGACAACTTCTGGTCTCTCAACTTCAACGAACTGTTTGTCCTTTTTATAATAGCGTTGAACCGTATCAGATATGCCTATGCCAACAAAGTTTGAGGCTAAATATACCGATTTGTTGTCGAAACATTTAGTCACTATTATTTTTTCGTCTCGGCTTATGACTTGTTTGGCATATCCTCGCCCCTTTTTGGGTATGTCGGAATCTGCCGATAGTGGTGGATTTTTAAAACGTAGATCGAATAGCGTATATAAGATCGAATAGCGTAAAACCGATTACGTGTCATGGTATCTGTAAACATTGGAAGAGCAACATCTCTTTCCCAGAACATTGATATACATACGTGGAAATTTTAAAATACCCATCATACACTGAAAACCAAAAAACGCACGGATTTCTACAGCATTAGTTGGCTGGAACTTTGACTGTTGTGTACTATAAAGGTTAATAACATGAGAGACATCTTGAAAAATTGAGCCGGAAAAAATGTTTCCAAGTACTGAAACGGAGTTCTGACCTCCTCAATCGAATCTTCAGATCTCTCAAATGCTGGGTTGAATATTCTGTCATTATTACGAGCTCGTCACCACTTGATGGAGTTCTTGTCATTTATATTATATTCTTCAAGGGGTTTCATCCATTTCTTCATGTGTTTCGGTAGACGTCTTTGCTGCGCCGGACGACCTTAGGACTCGCACCGAAAATAAGGTACTTAAAGGGATCCGAATAATGTTTCACCTTCGCCATCCTTTCGAGTTGAATGTGGGCTAATTACTATGCTGGGAATGCTAATATTTTGACCTATCGGTTCTCCGGAATCATCCTCAATGACATCGTATTCTCCGTCATCAGAATCTCCCCCAACTCGTTTAGTTATAGAATTTCCAAATAATTCAACTTCATCGTCGTCAAACTCATCTTCAATTTCAGATAAGTTATCCAAAAAGTCGCACAACTCTTGGTACAAGCAAAAATTTTCAAAAATTTTACAACGTATGGCTACTGATGTCCATTACACGGGACTGCACATTTCATATGCTGCTGCACTTACCTTTGGCTAAATCACTCTTATTTTTAGTTGTAATTTTCTTTAAGGCTAAGAGATCATATTTTCTCCGGTTAGTGAAAAAAATGTAAATGCCGCGGGTGGGATTCGAACTCTTATTTTTATTTTAATATATGAAAGAACCCTCGATTATGTTGGAAATAAATCAACGATATAGTACTATGAACAGATCTTAAAAATTAAGCACTGTCAATTGTATTAGAACGAAATTGTGTGATAGAAGCGTACCTTCTTCACAGAGTCAGCAAACAACTGCCTAGTTTCACACTGTTGAGTACGAATTATGCGTGGTAGCGATGCGAAAGTACCGTTTAACATATTTCAACAAAATAAAACATTTTTGTTGTTAGTAACAATGGTTAGTGGAGTCGCGAAGTTACGTCGACTACAGTGGACATCAGTAGTGAAAGGGTTAAGAGTTGAAAAATGGTAAGAAGAAATGTGTAAAATTAAGGGACTTCCCTAAATATTACCCTATATAAAGTGAATTTATTAATCCCTCATTTTGTAATTATTTATGTGAATGTACCAAATGAGGTGATCATTAGATACGTTTTTATTTAATAGAAAACAATTTTTGCTTAGATTAAGGTTACAATATCAGGAATATTTTTCTAATGTGAATGTGGATGCTTACACGCTGCAAAATAACGGCCCCAGCAACATATTGCAGGAAACATATACAAGTTTGCAAGCATTGTTTCCATTTCATTTCATTTTTTTTATTCAAGTCTATAGAATTATATCCTTACAGAACAGCAAATATCTTACATAACTATTTAACAAGAATAACAAAATGAACTTAACTAATTAACTAAATTACATAGTAGTTGTCTAAAATTATTTTGAGGCAGACAAAAGTAAATGTTACTACAATATTAATTAAAAAATATCATAGATCTATTAATAGCATCATTGGAAGCATAATTTGACGAATGCAAATTTATATTAAATGTATACATATGACGGAAAGAGCGAGATGGAGCATTAAAGCGTATAAGTGAAAGTAACATTGGACAATCAATAGATCCTGAACCAATGTCATGGAGAAACAGAATAGACGCTATTTTCCTTCTGGCATCTAAAGTTTGGTATGTTGGTAAAGGTAAAGTAAAATTTAGTGACAATAAGGCAAACTTTAAGAAAGCTTTCAGTACTTTTTCAACCCGCAAGTAGTGAATTGCCGCAACTGGATTCCAAATAATTGCTGCATACTCGAGATTGGATCGCACAAAAGCAGAAAACAAAGCTTTTTTGTGTAAGGATCAGAAAATGTAGAAATATTTCTGCGAATAAAATAAAACATCGAGTATACTTTGGAGATGATGAAATCTAGGTGACTTCTGAATGAAAATTTGAAATCAAAAACTACACCCAAATCAGAACACTCAACAATGTTATCCAAGTTTTGACAATAACTGAGATATGACGAATTAATAGCAGCTCTACAGCGATGAAATGTCATTTCAAAACATTTATTAGTATTGAATGGCAAATCATTATCTTTTGACCAAGTATCAATTCTATCCAAATCTTCCTGTAACAAAGCGACATCATTTAAAGTACGGATTGATTGAAAAATTTGTAAATCAACACATGCCCATGTTATTTACAAAAATATTAAACAGTAATGGGCCTAGAATACTTCCTTGTGGAACACCAGAGGTATGAAAATAAGAACTTGAATAATAACCATCATCAGATACGGTACATACCCGATTACACAAATACGAACTCAAGCAATTTAAACCCTTAGAATGAAAACCAAACTTATAAAGCTTAAATAAAAGAATATCATGGCGAATTCTATCAAAAGCTTTCGAAAAATCCGTGTATATCGTTTCAACTTGAACACCACTTTCAAATTCATTTATACAAAAACTAGAAAAAAAACGCTAAATTAGTGGTTGTAGAACGTCCAGAAACGAACCCATGCTGACTTGGGTTAATATGTCTCTTAATTATAAAAAAAAGATTTTTTCATGCATAATATGTTCAATATGTTCACACTATAGATTTGCAGAGTTGTAGTACTTTTGGTAGATATATTTTCGAGGACTACATTAAGTAATTAATTTTTTTAAAATATAACGCATTATTTCTCCAAGCTAAAATTTTCAGGGTTTGTTTAGAATCGATAGAGAAGTATGCGTGTTAAACCGACTCATTTTGTATTGGCCCAAAAAACGTGTTTTTGTTCCACCCCCTGAAATGTTCCTTGACTTGTTTTTTTATGATTGGCAAAATATTTCGCGTCTAGGATTAAAACCCCGTGAGCTGGACCGTTTTTGCAGAATATCTTTGAAAAATGGCCTTGGCAGAACATTTGTTGGCATGTTTTTCATACCGTTGGATGCGTCTTAAAAAATGCTTTCCTATGATACTAATATTGCACATATTATCTTTAGTTAACTATCAAAAATCGTTGAAAAACTCAAAAAAATCCTTTTTTTAAAAACGGTCCAGCTCACGGGGTTTTAATCCTAGACGCGAAATATTTTGGGAATCATCAAAAAACAAGTCAAGGTACATTTCAGGGGGTGGAGCAAAAACACTTTTTTTTGTGAGTCAGTCTAATGCGTGTATTTTTGTTAATTTGGAAGATTGGTGCAATAATAGTGAAAATTACGTTACAAAATTAATTTCACAAATATACAAATGTTCGGCACCCTGAATAACAAAATTAAATTACATCGGCAGAAACTACGCGTCAAGAACTTTAGTATAAGGTATAGCTTTTTAAAATCCACCGTCGCGTTTTGATCCTACACCTGTTTCAGTGTAGCCACCACGGCACATTTTTCATGATTTTGAACATTTTAAAAAGCATATAACTCCTTAACAAAAATTAATTTTTTTTTCTGACAACCACAAATTAAACAGTGCTAATAGTAGTGCAATATTGCCAAGTTTCATAAAAATCTGAAACGGTCGTCTAAAAAAGGTGTCCGGTTTGACATGGAATGAACGATATCCCACATTTCATCCTCGGGAGAATTAGAAATAACAAATTTATTATAAAACCTATTCCTTAAATATTTTACTTTGTGTACCAAGGAAGTTTATTAACCTTTGGTTTGATCCGAGAAATATTCTGCTCAACTATAAAATTTACTTTTTTTAAAAACTCTTCATAACAAATAGCAACAATATTACTATCTAAAAGAGAAAGCCAATCAATGCCTGAAAACAATACATTTAAAGAATTGAAGTTGCAGGGATTATAGTCAAAATCAATAGCGAACGCTGGAATGTGAGATTTAGAAAAATTATAAAATTGTAAGTTAATACAAATTGCAGAATGATGAACAGTTTCCGGAGAAACAGGAAAATTGCACTCAACTGAAGAAAACCACAAATCATTGCTAACAAAGACTAAGTCTAATAATCGCCTTAAGTTATTAAAAACTTTATTAATTTGTTGCAGACCAATACTAAGTAATGCATCAACAAATTATATTTCAAATGATTTATTAACATTACATGGAAGAAATTTATTAGTATTTTGAACCTCAGACCAAGAAATATTATTAAATCACCTAAGATACACACTTTATCATTATAATTCAAATTATCGGATATATGCAAGATATTTTTTGAGTGAGCCTGATACAAACTATCTGAACTATTTGGAGGAATGTAAGAGGCTCAAATAAAGAAATCACCTTGCATGGATTGAGTTTTAACACAAAGTTGATCCAGTAATAAGTTGCCATCACTTAATGCAATTTGGTTGGAAACAAACGAACTATTTACAGCAATTATCATTATATCATGAAATAAAGTTCTGCTGCCTTTTTGTTTCTTTGTTGACTGTCTTGTTTTTGGTTTTAGCGCTTTTCAATAAGCAAAGCCTCAATGTTTCTCAAAAACATATATTAAAGCCTAATAATAATTGTGTGTCACAAACATGTTATATTGAATAGCAAACACAATGTGTTTGGACATATATTTGCGACACGCTACAAACACTTTATGGTTTCATCCAAACAACAACAAAAATACAAATTTTTTAGCGTGTAGGATCTTCGACCAAAACTAATTCGCATATGTAAATTTCATATTTGAGTTGACATCAGAATTTCTTGAGATAATTTGTTCTGTAAATCGTGGCTGCAATAAACCACATGTCGTCCAGATACACACTGTCCGGTTTAGGCTACAAGAACTCCATTTTCATGTTCCTGTAACGCATGCCGTTCACAGTCACTGCAATTTCGGCGTCATATTTTACAAAGTATGGTCCAACCACGCCTCCTGAACAAAATCCGCACCAGGCAGTTGATCGTTGTGGGCGCATTTCTTTCTCATGGATTGCATATTATTCATTATATTCTGAACACCAAATTCAACAATTTTCAGTAGTCCCGAAGCCATTCAGATGGAAATGCGCTTCATAGGAAAATATGACTTTTTTAAATTGGAATTGACTTCACCTTACTCCATTACCCATTGAACGAATTGCCAGCGCTTTCCATTGCCTGCGGGTTTGAGCTCCTGAGTAAGTTGAATTGTATACGAATGAAGGTGGAGGTCTTTTGTCGCTGCATAGTACTTCGTGAAATTTGAAGTTGTTGAGAACGATGCCGAATTGATGTTTTCGGGTTTCCGGCGACACTATCGTTTCCAGCAGCAATGTTTTCAAGAGACCGACCGGTACGTTGACGCACTGGAGTCTCACCGTCCATAACCGACACAAATTCTTAAAATTTTTTGACCACTCTTCGAATGGTTGACATATTAGGTGAACTTTATCGTCTGAAAATTCTTCGAAGTTTGCCAGCGGTCTCGGCATAACTTTCCAAATTTTTCTAATAAATTTTCAGAATTATAACGAGGAATTAACATATGTGATAGCAGCCAAATTTCACTGTCGCCACTTGCACAAAAAAATTACACTAAATTTAAAAAGTGCAATCTTACGGAGACACCCTATTACAACTTTGAATATGATTGTGATAACCTCTACATCCGTCGTAACAACTTCTAATGCGGCTGTGACAATCCCTTAATCGGTTGTGGCAACTGCTAATTCGATTGTAATGATCCCCAGTGTGGTTCTGACAACCTCTAAATTCGTTTGTTACGACCTCTAAATTCGGTTACGGCTAATTCAGTTGTCCAAACTGAATTTTTCTGCGGGTGTATTTGTAATAACTTCAATTTGTTGAGAGAAAAAAATCAATAAATATTTTCCCATTACATCCTATGACGGGATAGGGGAGAGCTTCTCATAATCACTGAGCTGTGGGTTTTCCACTTTTTCACTCACTGATGGGTACCTACAGTTTCACACTGGTTCCGAACGGCTTTTTTTGACTTATTACTCGAAAGTGTCGCCGTCACTAAGCGAGGTGGCTAAGCGAAGTGTAAGGTTCTCTGAGCAGGAAGTGAACCCACGTTCTCTCGCACAACCGCCGCGCACACTAAGCGTTGCACCACCGACGGCTACCGACCTGGGTTAAATCTGATTTAACTATGGAAGTAGTTTTTTGTAAAATTTCAAATAAGTTGTTATGGTTAATCACATTCACATCTTATACGACAGGGTGATTCAATAAGACCGCAGATTTTCATTTATAAATAAAACACACCAAAATTTGTCGAAATGATATTTTTGTTTCTTGATTTCATCATGTTTTATAGTCCACGGCATTTGTGTACAAAACACAATATCCTTTAAATGCCTACCATGATTCCTTTGGCAAGACATGATGCACTTATCAATATTTTCCATAACATTTTGGCATTGTTCGGTCTGTGCTTATATTCCAATTATATCGCGTATAATTCCGTTCTTCAGCTCTGGAATCCTCTCGGGCTTATTGCCACAGACCACATATTTCGCGTAGCCTCAGAGAATGAAGTTCAATGGTGTCAAATCACAAGATCGCGGAGGTCATGTGACCTCGTAGTTTCGTGTGATAATTCGTTCATAATAGAGCGATTGTTTCATGAGCTGTGTAGCAAGTTACACCATCCTGTCGATACCGCTTCTTGTCCAAGTCCATGTCATCCAATTCTGGCCATAAAAAGTTTGTTATCATGTCACGATAACGCTCACCGTTCACCGTTCACCGTAACAACGTTACCGGCATTATTTTGGAAAAACTACTGAGCGATGACTCCGGAAGACTTAAACCCACACCAAACAGTGACTCGTTGTGGCTGCATAGTTTTCCCATAAATGCCATGTGGATCTTCAGTACCCTAAATGCGGCAGTTTTGCTTGCTAGAGTATCCGTTTAGGTGAAAATTGACAACTATTTTTTAAAATAAAACGCAAATCATTTGAGATATTTTCAAAACTTTATGATCGACTTGAAATACAATCAAAACATTTATGAATGAAAATAGACTTCGTTCATATGGCCACCGCAGGCCGCTATTTCGCGTTCAATGTTGGCTTTGAGTTCTTCCAACGTCGTCAGCTTGGTGGCAAATACCATTAATTTGACGTAGCCCCAAAGACAAAAGCCTAGAGGCGTTAAATCGCACGAACGAGGCGGCCAATTGATTGGCCTTGTCTAGAGATAACACGCGCACCAAACATACTCTTCAATAAATCGATTGTAACGTGTGCTGTATGGCTTGTGTTACCGTCCTGTTGAAACCACATGTCGTCCAAGTGCATGTTGTCCTATTCGGGGCAAAAATAATCGGTAATCATGGCGCGATAACGATTGCCATTCATAGTAACGTGACGTTCGTTATTGTCGACGAAAAAATATGGCTCAATGACGCCGCCGCGCATCTTCTCCAGAGCACAATCGGAGAACTTTCGTCGCGTCAAATGGTCTATCGACTTAATTTCTTGAGCTTGTATTGGTCTAAAGCAGACATGTGCAAACTGACACAAACGCATTTCAAATCAGTTTTACGAATTTTGCGACTGTGTTAAGTTGAACGGAGCAAGCAGAACAAAAGCAGAGAAAACAAAAGTACTACACTGAGTAAAAAATTTAAATTAAAAAAATTAAAAATTAAAACTAAATCTTAAAAAAAAAATCAAATATTAACATCTCCAATGATTATTTCCATTTATGATTTTTGCCATTTACAAACATAAAAATTTCTTTATATTCGTCCATGGCAATTAAAATTTATTTTTTAAGTGTAGTGTGAATGCAGAACAGCAACTGACTTTGAATCGGTAAACAAGCAGCAAGCTTTCGGACATGTTGGTGTGAAAAAACGATCAAGCTACTATCGGTGTGAAAACACGATGTCTCAAAAGAGTACTAGCTGCACATCTATGGTCTAAAGCAAGATCTTTACGCAAAATTCGCCATAAAGTGGTCTTGGCGATGGGCAGTTCTTGATAACGCCGCGCAATCGACTTATTTGGAACGTTTACTACGGACGCCTGAACGGCAGCGATATTTTCGTCACTTCGACCAACCCGTTGTCTCACTGGCACGGCAGCATCACACAATGAATATGTAGACTCAATTTTTTGCACTAAACTTGTTATAACTTCTCTACTAGGGCGAGAATAACGGCCGAAAATTGGAGTTAACGCTCTTAAAGTTGCGGTCACCGACACCGACTTTCGGTACTACATTTTTATAATTTGCATACGTTGTTCGTTCGTGTACTTTACCGTGATGAAAATGTTGAGTTTACTGAAAGACAGGAAAGTAACAGTTAGATGATCAGTGAAATAGTGCGTTCACAAATTAAATTCAAAGTTGTCAAATACATATTGGAAACCCGATACATGACAGTGTAGTTACTTGAATGAATAATAAATTGCGTAGTCGCGTAAAAATTTATCTTTGCTAAAATCCGCTGAACGGTGCTGAAAGAAGGGTTCGACGACGAATTGTATATGTCGCGGCCTGGTCTACAAAAGCAAAATTTTCGACCAAACGACCTGTACCAAGACGCATGGGTGTTGTCACGTTTTGCGCCGACCAAAATTGTCCAAATTTCAGCACCAAACGGCTGATTGTTGGTCCAGATGGCCGAATGCTGAAAAATCTGTTTTTTTTTTCTTTTTTGTTGTTTGGATGCATATGCAACGTGTATGTTACTTGTCGCAAATATAGTATACTTGTGTCCAAACAAATTGTGTTTGCTATTCAATATTACTTGTTGGAGACACTGTGATAACAAGTTATAATACTTAGATGTTTTTGTGATCCATATGTGGCTTTGTTTATTGAAAAGAACTGAAAACAATAACGCGACGGACAACAAAGTAACAACAAACAGTAGATCTTTCATGAAAATTCATGAATGATTCACGAAAACAATGCTTGCAAACATATACATGGTACCTGTAATATGTTGCTGGGGCAGATTTTTTCACGCGTAATGCACTTCTTGCAGAATAATCATTTACATAGAAATTTTGGATCACTTTTCCGCGTTGTTCAACTGAGTATAGCTGCATTACTAAGTGTGGCAAAGCCAGCGGTACCAATAGTCTGAAAATAATGTGTCTCTACAAATTGCTGTCAACGATCTGCATTACAAGTGAATTAAATCATCGAAGTAATTTCTTGTAAAAATTCAAATAAATTTATTTTGGATAATAACATTTATATCTCGTAGTTAATCCGCGGTCCAACACATTTTCCTTCCCAATTTAGTTTGCCTTCCAATTTAGCTGGCTCTACTGTATCCCAGTATTTCTTTCTTTCAACAAATTGTTCTATAGTTTCGTTGCAGAAACAGAATTTGGAATTAATTCGGATGCAACAACTGAAATTGTTACCAAATTCGGTTGCAGCAAACGAATGTAGCATCAATTCAGGTGCAACAACTCAATTTGGCATCAATTCGGTTGCAACTATTAAATTTGGTATCAATTCGGTCGCAATAACCGAATTTGGGCTTAAGACCTTAGCAACTACCGAATTTGCCGTTAAATCGGTTCATCACTTCTACTGGTGAAACTGAATTCATATCCCTTTCGTTAACCACAATATAAGTAGTTAAGTAGTATATTTCAAACATGACGTTCAAAATTCTGAAAATATATATTATATTAAAAACTTTAAGGAATGTACAATTGGTGTTACTAAATTTTTTTGTGGTTATTAAGGAGGATAAGTACAAATATTGTAATTATAATTTTATCGATAAAACGTCGTATTTTGCAGTAAAACCATTTTCCTTCCCAATTTAGTTTGCCTTCCAATTTAGTTTGCTCTACTGTATCTATCCCCTGTAACAGCTAACATTAGAACAAACATAATTTGACAAAGTATCCAACATGTCGCTATTATCTCATTTAACTGAATTCAAACAACTTTCACTCCTTTACACTTCTTAAGATCTCATTCGTACCCACATAATGTCACCAAGTAAAGACAGACAGAGCGAGACAGTTTCAGACGGAAATGTTTACTTTTGATTTTTCAACTGAGGACGCGTTAGAAAACGTTTGCATGCATTCTCGTCTTCCATTCTTTTGTGTTTCATCGCAGGAACAGGAAATCCAGAGTATGGCTGTGTCTGTGTTTGTATTATTTTGGCGCGACCTCGTTAATTGTAATGAGTTAAACTGTGGGCTGGATGAACGAATGAATGAATGAATGAAGGAATGAATGGATGGATGGTAGGATGGATATGCATGAAACTTATTAACGAACATTCGCATTTAATGAGATTTGTCCGCCCTCGGTTTTTATAGCTCAGTCATCGTGTTATCACATTTCAATCACTTAACACAAACGGATTACAAAAAGGATTGCGGATGTTTTTAAAAAAAGCCAGACGTTTATCTCTTGTTCGCTTCGGTTTTATGCGAATTAACATTAACACGAAAAGAGGGGGATACACGCGAATGCATATAAATAAGTGTTCGCTCGTATGTGTTGTATCCGTATCCGCATACAAATGTTGGCTATAATTGCTGGTAAATAATAAGTAGGTTACCATACAATGTACTAACTTGTTGGAAAACAGCTGGAAATTTATAAAACATTATTCATATGCGTGTATTGTTTCATGTTAATTCTGGTTAAACACAATAGTTTACAAGCTAAATGGGGGTACAGTTTTTGGTGAAGGTGAGCGGGAATCGGTTCATAGCCTTCACCGTGAGATGGTTGGTTTTTCAGTTTTATTGTTTACGGAGTGGAATATTCGAATATGAAAGAAAGTTTGTTTTCTGGTGGCTTTGGAGGACTAACACTGTTGCAGTTTTTGGCAGTAAATTTTTGTATCAACGTTGTAGTAAATTGAGGCAAGTCTACTTAGTTGATTGGTATCCACGAAATGCCTGTATCAAGTCCAATTTTTGAAAAAATCGATTTTTATCAATTGCCAAATTTTTCAACACTTTTACTTTTTAAACAAGTAAATTGTTTTGACATTTTTCATAATTTTTTTTTTTTAAAGAAAATTTCTCTTTACATTTTTCAGCATAACTTCAAGGCACTCCAAGCTTTTCAGTTACAATATTCGGCAAAATTGTAGCCATGGTAAAGATAAACATCCTTTGTGAACATATTAATTCAATCTGAAAGTGTATAGTCACCCTAAATAGCTCATTAAAACCACTTTGTATATCAAAAATGGTAATTTGTATGTATACGTCATCATTACTCGAGAAGGGCGTGTTCGAAAAAATTTTGAAAAATTTACAATTACTATACCTTGAAATTGCTCCTATCCTTTCTCAATGTAATCAACAGTATCGAAGTTATAAAAAATAATGGTGAAAAAAATATTTTTTTGCTTAAAAACTTCAAATTATTTATTATTAAAACAACAAGAAACATAAGAAACAGTAAAAAGTGTGACGTTTTATTAGTTTATACTAAAGTCACTTGACCTATGAACAAAATGAGATACGGATTATAAAAATCGATGGACGCGTTTCGAACTTATTCACAATTTAGTGAAGGTATCTTATTTAGTCAAGAATTGTGATTTTTTCGATGGGTTGCACATGATGAGTAATACAGGAGTTGTTCAGCTTTACCATGGCTGCAGTTTTGCCAAATATTGTGAGTGAAAAATTTTGAGTCCCTTGAAGTTATGCTGCAAAAAGTGAAAAAAATGTTTTTCCCAAAAAAAAATTGCGAAAATCTGAGAATTGGTAAAATTTTCACGTTCTCCAGAGATTTCATGGAAACCGATAAACTCAGTAGACTTGCCTCTAGCCGATACAATTGCATAACCGATTCACACCATTTGCAAAATGAAAAATGTCAACTTAATTTTCAAAAATATCAATTAAAATTTAAAAATTATATTTGAAATTTGAAATACATCAATTGAAATTTAAAAATTATATTTGAAACTTGAAATATATCAACTGATATTTAAAAAACATCACTTGAAATTTAAAAAACATCAACTGAAATTTGAAAGACATCAATTGAAAATTGAAAGACATCAATTGAAATTTAAAACATCAATTGAAATTTAAAGCACATCAATTGAAATTTAAAACACATCAATTGAAATTTGAAACACATCAATTGAAATTTTAAAGACATCAATTGAAACTTAAAAGACATCAATTGAAATTCAAAATTCGTCACATGAAATTTAAAAACTATTAACCGATTATATATACATATTAGATTTTTAAATTTAAATTGGTGTCATTTAAATTTGAATTGATGTGATTTAAATTTCAATTGATGTATTTAAAATATCAATTGATGTATTTATAATTTCAACTGATGTATTCTGAATTTCTATTGATGTGTTTCATATTTCAAATGAAGTATTTTAAATTTCAATTGATGATTTTTAAAATTCAATATATGTATTGTAAATTTCAATTGATGTCTTTTAAATTTTAATTGGGGATTTTAAATTTCAATTGATGACTTTTAAATTTCAATTGATTTATTTTAAATTTCATTTGATGTAACCTCCGGTTCACTTATGTAAAGGCACTAAAAATTCCATATTCAGCAGCCTGTATCTTTTGCAATTTGTAACCGATTGCAGAATTTTAAAATGGAAGTGGTAGCTAGCTAGACATCTTGAGATATAAAATCATGACAATAGATAGTGGTTTCTTAACTAAATAACTTTTTTTGAGCAATTTATAAAAAGTCCCAAAATGTGATAATTTTGTTTTGGTTCACTTGAATAAAGACACTTTAACAAATTTTAATGAAAATCAGTTTTTTCTTGTTTTTTTAAATTTATTTTACTTTATTTAAGAACTATTAGAAATGGGTACAACCCCGTTTGTTTTTCATACGGGTTTTCATAGAGACATAAAGAGAATTTATGTAATCCAACGAAATTTGATTCCCAGCATCTTTAATAGTCTGAATTAGTGACTGCTTGTCATCAAATTGTCGACCTCCTTCATAGACCTTATGAGATAACGAACCCCAGACATTTTCTATAATTTTTAGATCTGGCGAATAGGGTGGCCAGTCAAGAATATTAACATTTTGGCTTGTAATGAACTCCTTTACTAATCTGGCCTTGTGTATAGGGGCATTATCCTGGTGCAATATCCAAGATATGGGACCAAATAGTTCACTGAACTTCGGAAAAGGCGATTCCAATAACGTTTTACAGCTTGTGCCGGTCATTTTTGCAGTTTGAAATTCAAGATCGATGGTGCCATAGTACTTAATAGCACCCCACCCCAGAACGCCACTCTCTCGGCTGTGATGTCGGTTCAAAAAACGCTTTTCTTGGCGCAGATCATGAAAATAATAGTGGTAGCCATCAGGCTCATTCAAATTAAATTTCTTCTCATCCGTAAATACAACGGTTCTCCAGTCATTTACATGACCTCTTGGCTGCACATCCCATACCATGTAGTCTATTGCGAATTGAAGCCGCTTTTCCTTACGAGGAGCATCAAGTGGCGGCTTTTTTTATAATTTCAGGTATTTTAGATACTCACAGCTCTTAATTACTCTGCGTACTGATGACTTGCTAGCTGCCACTCAAGGTTGAGCTCTTATTTTTGACAAGGAAAAGGCGGAATTAGAAGCAATTCTGATGATTTTTCCTTTCTCATACGTAGATAAAGACAATGAAACCCTTCATTTAAAATTTTTTCCATACTCCTCGGGGTCCTTGATGTAATTGTCGACAACTGTTGGGCTCCGTCCAGTTTTTTAGCTATTGCGCCGTTAGAATATCCTTCAGAACGGTAAACATCGATTTTAGTTTTTTGCGATAGATTTAAAATTTTTTGTTTTGCCATTTTGACTCGTAAAATGATTAAGATGTAATAAATTGTAATAAACGAACGCTCCCTATAAAAAATCATCGCTTACTTTAAAAATAATAATAAAAATAATAAAGTGCCTTTATTCGGCGTAGCGAAATAACTCCCCATGAAATAACTCCCATGAAATAACTCCCATGAAATAACTCCCAACGAAATAATTCCCACCAAAAATGAAATAACTTCCAATAACGAAAAAATGAAATAAGTCCCACAAAAAATTAAAAAACTCCCAATAGCAAAGTGAAATAAGTCCCAAGACTTCTCCTACAGCACTTGTTATATGGGCCTTGTACAAACGGTAATTTTTTTTGGGAGTTATTTCATTCTCATAACATTTGGAGTGATTTCATTATGAAATAACTCCCACCAGGAAAAATGAAATAACTCCCAAAAAAAACGAAGTAACTCCCACTTTAGTATGGAAATTTTTTGGGACTTATTTCATTTTTCTGGTGGGAGTTATTTCATGTGGGAGTTATTTCGCTACGCCCCTTTATTGAAGTGAACCAAAAAAAAGCACATTTTTGGACTTTTTTATAAATTGCTCAAAAAAAGTTCTTTAGTTAAGAAACCACTATTGTCATGATTTTTTTGTATTTCAAGATGTCTAGCTTCCATTTCCATTTTAAAATTGTGCAATCGGTTACAAATTGCAAAAGATACCGGCTGCTGAATATGAATTTTTTAGTGGCTTTAAATAAGTGACCCGGAGTGTACGTTTAATTTTCACAGTTTTTCATCAAAACGACATGAACAATTTAAGGCAAGAATTTTTGTAATTCCACCTGGTGTAACACAATTTACGTCAAATAACTCTCTATCGCACCGACTGCACCACGACTAGTGTGAAAGGAAATGTCAGATGCGAAAAATGGCAGGTCAATATGACAGTACTCTATGGTACAATTGGTGACATCAAGAATATTTTGTGGTTATTAAGAAAGATGAGTACAAATATTGCAATTATACTTTTATCGATAAAACGTCGTATTTTGCAGACAATTTCGCAGATGTCAACAATTCGAAGATTTTCATGGTCGGTCGTTTGATATGAGCTTCCATCGTGTTTATATAGAAATATTTAGGACCTTAATCGACAGACACAACACGTGAGAATTTATGCGGTGACCCATAATGGCCTGGACTTTAGAAACGGTGGGAAGTGGCACGTAAAATTAATATGTTTCCCAAAAAAATTCCCCCATATTGATTTCATTTTTTCATCGCTTTGTTATTATTTATGAGAATACAAGAATATAAATTATCATTCAATTAATAGGAAAACAATTTAAAATGCAGTTTTGACACTATCTAAATTCGGCAGTGGCAGCCGCCTCTAATTCGACTCTTACAATCCCCAATTCAACTGTAGCAACCACTAATTCGATTGAACCAGCCTCGAATTCGGCTGTGCCAACCTCTAGTTTCATTGTGACAACGTTAGTTCGGCAGTAACAACCTGTAATTCGGTTGAGACAACTCCTAATTCGGCAGTCACAACCTCTAATTCGATAACCTCTAGGGTAGATATGACAACCTTTAAATTCGACTGTCACAACCTATAATTCTGTTACGGCTATTCACTTTTCTCAACCGAATTTTTTTGTGAGTGTACAAAACTAGAAATGTTTCAAATGTGAAGACCATAGAGTAATATCATATAGAGCTGCCATATTGTTCATCTGACATTTCGTTTCACACTGTTCGTGGTGCGGTTTGTGCGACAGAGAGTTATTTGACGTAAATTGACTTACACCAGGTGGAATTACAAAAATTTTTGACTTAAATTGTTCATGTCGTTTTGATGAAAAACTGTGAATATAAAAAGTATTTTGGACTTTTTTGTTAGATTTTATTTTTAGTGTACATTTGTGGTGTATTTACAGAAAAATGTTAACACACAAAATGAAATGCCGTTGCTATTTTCTTGTTGGTTGGTTTGAGCCATTGCCTCTATCTGGTATTATTAAAGCAATACATAACAACATGCAACGTCCAGTCAAATCGCTTCTCTAGACGTCATTTCTCTACGATAAAGATATTAAGTCATCGAGACATTGAGTGAGATAAGAGGTTTCTACATTTTTAGACTCACTGAACCGATTTGAATGTTTACTCTTTTGTTTCAAAATTATTTAACAAATTCAAGAATTCGGTGGTAACAGCCGAATTTACGGTTGCTACAACGGAATTGAGGATGTCACGACCGAATTTAGTTCCCACAACTGATATTCGGTGGAAGCAACCTCGATCCAAAATTGATTCAGTTGTGACAACCGAATCTTCAACTATATTCGTTCCGTCAACTAATTTTTTTTAATTTCGGTTGGAACAACCGAATTTGGAATCAATTCGGATACGACAACCGAAATTGGCACCAAATTCGGTAGGAGTGACTGAATGTGGCATCAATTCGGTTGGACTAACAGAAGTTGACGTCAATTCGTTTGTAGCTATCGAATTTGGTATCAATTCGTTTGCAATAACCGTATTTAGACTTATGTCGGTTGCAACGACCGAATTTGGCGTCAATTCGGTTGCTGTAACCGAATTTCTCATTAGTTCTGTAGGTACAACCGAATTCTATGTATTTCAAACTTGACGTTTAAAATTCTAAAAACAAATATTATGTTAAAGAAAGATAAAGAATGTATAATTATTGCTGTCCTGGCGATATCAAGGTTTTTTGTGGTTATTAAGAAAGGTAAGTAAAAATATTGTAATTACGGGATTTGTATTAAAATGCCTTTCTTATTTTGCAGAAAATATCCAAGCAGATATGAAGAGTTTTCAAGTTTTTCAAGGTCGGTCGGTTGAGATATGCTGTAATCGTCTGTACATCTGCACAACGGTTTGGGGCCTACATCAAAATGATGGCCTCCTAAAAAAAATTACTTTATTTCCTCGCTTTCTAATATATGAGTACAGGAAAATAAATCATCACTTAATAATAAAAAAAGCATTCAAAATTAATTTGTCACACTATGTAAATCTGGTTGTAACAACATGTAATGAGGATGTGTCAACCTCTAATGAGGTTGTTTCAACCTCTAATTCGGTTGGGACAACCTCTAAATTGGGTCGCGGCTAATTCGGCTGTCTCAACCGAATTTTTCTGTGAGTGCAGTGCTATAATGTCCAATATTTTTTGCCAAAATTTCAAATAATGATTAAGTCAACACTTTTACAGGAATTTATAAAAATGTAACACCTCACTAAGCCTTTTTTTCAGTGGAGCGACTTATAACAAGTTGTAGGAAAGTGTATTTGCATTTTCATTTTAGTTTTGCATTGTTAATTAACCAAAATTGTTCCATGGTGATGCACAAGTTACATTTTAAAAAGGATGGGTGTTTCCCGCAATGTAAAGTATTTAATGATTAATTACACGTCAGCACGAGAGTATATTTTTTGCTACAACTCAGTCCGACTTCGGCGCACAGTGCGGCGGGATTGGCCAAAAATAGTAAACTGCAATATTTAAAGTATATAAATGGTATTGGGCGGTTTTGTAGACAAGCGGGATCAAAAAGATTCATATCCATACCTTCAGCATCCGTGCTTAGCAAGGGTCCAAAGTACGAAATCGTGAATTTTGATAAAGGACAAAAATTGCTTATTACGTTCAAGACAAAGTCCTTTAATAAGTTATTTTATGGGAAATGATTGCAATTGATCCACAAATTCAGGTATTTTAAATTCTATAAATAAAATAAATGGTTTCCCATTACATCCCATGAAGGGACTGGGAAGAACTTCTCACAATCACTGAGCTGTGCGCTTTCCAGTTTTCACTCACCGATTGGGACCTACAGTTATACACCGATTCCGAACGGTAATTTGAGAAGCTTTTTCATGGCTAGATACTCGATAGTGTCGCAGTCACTATGCGAGGTGACCGCCGCCGAAAGAAAATTTTAAGGTGGTCAGAGCCGGGTTCGAACCCAGGATCTCATGTACAACCATTGCACCACCGACGATTATATTATGTTAATATTATGGTAATACAGTTGGTGGCATGAAATACCATACCATACCACATATGCGCATTAGCTCTTATAAAAAATCACCTATTTCATATGGAAATAAAAAAATTATGCATGGGAAAAATCCCCCACTTCTGTTGGCGCAGAAATAGGTTAGATGTTTGGAGCACTCTCCAAACATTCATATGATTAAAGATTCCAAACTTACATGTATTTAAATGAAAACATTGGAATGTTTACTGGCTAAAATGTAGGCTTTTACGGGGAAATATATGCGTACTTCATCCCAAACATCCACATACTTTGGTGGAAGCATTCGCGTGTATCCTCCAAAACCTCCATATATTTACGTGGAAACTTGTGCGTGTTTCCTCCCAAACACAATAGAAACAAATTATTTTTTGAATTCAATATATATATGTCATTTATTATGATTAATTTTACCAATATAAATCTACATTTATAAGTATAACCAATTAATAAAAAATAATAGATCTAAAACGTCTCTTTCTACTTTACTTGCATTGAACGCATTATTTGATTTTTTTTACGAAATGAGAATCAGCTGCTCTGTTGCTTCTCATTTCTTTCTTGTACCTCAATCCTTTTTTCAGAATGTTTCAACTTCGCCAAACGCTACAATATTTTAAATCACGATTCTATGCGTTGGTACACAAACAACATACTTATGTATGTACAAAGCTCGTTCATGCCGGTCATGCCCGGTTTAAAGACAGTGTGATGTATATTAAATTGTACAAATGATTTTTTTTTTGTCTGCCCGAGCCTTTACTGCTCCGATTTTCGCAGTAAAGGCTCGGGCAGACAAAAAAGGCTTCACATTGCTGCTCTCTTCAGTTTCTTTCCTCAAAACCTTTGATCACTTTGGTAGCACACCTAGATACGAAACCCATATTCGAAAACCAAAGCAACATCACAAACAATTTAACTGTCCGAGCTCTTCTTTATTATTTTGACCACAAATATTTTCAACCAAGCGCAATAGCAATAGCAAACCTCTATCCAAATGACGACTAAATACATGAAACTAAAACGCAACAGATGTAAGAAATACTCTCTTCATCTGCAATTTACACACGCACTTAGGAACTTTTATGAACCACTGACTGAAAACTAATGCAAAAATACAGCTCCACACATTAAACTTTGACTGTGAATAATCTCTCCTTGTACCTCTTTTATTCTCTTTTTCTCACTAGAGAGTAAATTGTGCAACAAACACAGCTGTACTCGTATCCCAAACACAGGTATACTTGGGTCTCAAACACATATATTATAACATATTAGTCATTGTGTCTCCAACATGTAATATTGAATAGCAAACACGTTATGTTTGGACACCAGTATACTATACTTGCTACAAGCTACAAACACATGTAATGTTTGCATCCAAACAACAACAAAAGACGGATACTTCAACGTGTAGTACAGGTCAAAGGTTGTTGGCAGCCCCAGCATCGGATACGCTAGTCTCATGGTAAACTTCAATCATTACCGAAACGTCAATAAATTAAAAGAAACACCATCCCTCCTCGATAAAAAACATTCAACTTGAAGTAACGGTTTACGACTGGTATCAGGAATGTATGAACTCTCTTTGAAATATGGAAACTCGAGCAGGTTATACCTGTTATTGAATCCTACAATGCGGAAATCCTAGGCCTAAGCGAAGTTCGTTCGCTTAATATCAATCTCATTTACCATCTACACGCTGAACAATAACGGCCTCTCTAACATATTTTCCCAAACATATTCTGCAGGAACCATGTAACGGGTTTTTCAATAAGAGCGCTACAAAAGTTTATTTAAATAAATCAAAACCGGTTTTAGATACCAATGAAATTCTTTATTCCTGTGAAAGTACGTTCGATGCCATTATGTATGGAACTCGATTTCTTTTGCATGGCCACCACGGGCACGAATGCAGAAGTCCAGACGCTGAACCCAATTTTCGACGGTTTTAAAGCATGCAATTTCATGCAATTTCACGTTCGCTGGCTTGTTGGCACAGACCATAGACTTGACGTAGCCCCACAGGAAATAATCTAACGGCGTCAAATCGCACGACCGAGGCGGCCAATCGACTGGGCCATTTCGTGAGATAACACTTTCACCAAATAAATTGATTGTGGCATTCACTGTGTGGCTTGTGGCGCCGTCCTGTTGGAACCACATGTCCTCCAAGTCCACATTATCTAATTGGGGCCAAAAATATTCACAGTAATGTGCCGGTCTTGATCCTCACGGAAGAAGTACGGCCCAATGACGCCGCTGGCCCATAAACCGCACCAAACCGTAATTTTTTCGGGATGCAATGATGACTAACGCATATTTTGCTTATTGACGAAGCCATTCAGCCAGAAAATAGCCTCATCGTTGAAGATGATTTTCCGATGAAAATCCGAATCATTTTCAAGTTGTTGCTCAGCCCAATTCACGAACATACGACGCTTATGGTGTTCAAGCGGCTTCAGTTCTTGCGTCAATTAGATCTTGTAAGGATGTACGCCAAGATATTTTTGCAAAATTCGCCACAACGACGTCATAGAGATGCCCAACGCTTGAGAAAGACGTGTGAGAGACACATTTGGGCTTTCTTGAACTGAAGCCTCAGGCAGCAATATTCTCGACACTACGGGCGCTTCTTGGTCTCACTGGCACGGGAACATTTTGTACTATGCCTGTGGATTCAAATTTTTCCACTAGACGCTCAATTGTTGATCGGGTAGGACGATTATGACGACCATAATTTGGACGTAGCGCTCTTAAAGTTAAGGCCACTGACTCGAAATTTCGGTAGTACATTTTAATAACTTCGACTCGTTGTTGGCTCGTATATCTTTCCACGATGAAATGGAAAACCTTACTGAAGAGAAATGTCAAAAGAGCGGGAAAAAATATGGCGTCGTTTGCTGTCCCTATCGATTTACTTTTGTAGCGTCTCTGTTGAAAAACTCTTTATATGTATGGATCACGCTTTAAACATTCATATGTTTGCAAGTCCCAAACTTACTTGTATTTAAATGCAAACAGTATCATGTTTCCTGACAAACATGTATGTTTTTACGTGGAAGCAAATATGTTCTTCATCCCAAACATCCTTATACTTAAGTGGAAGCATTCGCGTGTTTCCCCCAAACCTGCGTGAAAACATATGCGGATTTTCTCCGAAATATAATATTTAGAAATGAATCATTCATATTTTAACAATATAAATCCACATTTATAAATAATTAATACAAACAATTAATACATTTAAAACAGCCTTTTTTACATTTATTTTCATTGAATGCATTATTTGTTTTTTTTTCATGAAATGAGAATCTGCTGCTCTTTTGTTTCTCCTTTCTTTGTTGTCTGTCACGTTTTTGTTTTCAGAAGGTTTCAGCTATGCGATGGTTATCACTATGCGATGGTACACAAACAAAATACTTATATACAATTCAAGTTCATGCAAGCCAAGCGTGGATTAGTTACTTGTGTTTTCTTTATTACACTTATTTCACAAATGGTCCGCCGTTCCGATTTTCTCAGTAAAGGCTCGGACAAACACAGACTTCACGTTGTTGCCCTTTCCAGTTTCTTTCCTCAAAATCGTTTCTCACTTTGGTAGCTCACATACATACACAAAAACCAAAGTAACATCACAAACCATTTAAGCATACGAGCCTTCGTTTATTCTTTTTTCCCTGATCAAGCACTTTTGATATCCTCTGTCCGATGAACCATTGACGACTGAATACATGGAAGTAAAACGCAATACATCAGGCACATTAAGAAACACTTCATCTACAATTTGCACGCACATTCAGTAATATCTATGAATCACTGACTGAGAGAATCCCTCTGAATCGTTGTCCCTCTATTGTTCTCTTTCTCCCGAGAGAGCATAGACAGTGCAACAAATACAGCTGTATTTGTATCACAAACACAGATTTATTTGTGTCGCAAACACATATATTATAATATTATATTCATTGTGTCTCTAATATGTAATATTGAATAGCAAACACAGTGTGTTTGCTCACAAGTGTATTATATTTGCGACAAGCTCCAAACACAGTTTATACTTGCATCCAAACAACAAAAAACGACAGATTTTCCATCGTGCAGGAATCGAACCCGTTCTTTTGAACACTAACCATTGCACCAACATCGGAAATAGCTACCACGAATAAATTTGTATTTCCAGTATATATGGGATATCCTAGAATCCTTTCGCTGATTTTGGCCAAAATTTTAATTTAGACGGAATTGGAGTCGAGTATCGATCGAATTTCTTTTACCGACAACAAAATTTACATTTCACGATATATGGGATTTCCTGGAAGCTTTTGGCTGAATTTTCACAAATTTTTAACTCACACACAATTAATAGGCCGATTTCAACCAAACTTTTAACTCAAGTATCAAATGATGTGGCAAAGATTAATACATATCCAAAGATACCTCTTTCCATTTTTGGCCACTTTTTGTATGAAAAGACAACACTGTGCGACCGTGGTTGTCTTGGTTCCCGCCAAGGGTAAACTAGCAGGTAATCCATGCACCTTAAATCCTTCACCAGTTTTAAACATGTCTCGGATTTGTTAGCTTCGGCGTTAAACGGTTGTTTTAGGAAATTATTGTTTTATGGAAATTCAGCTTATAAATTAATACATTACATTGTAGCGTATGAATTTCTTAATAACTTCCTTTTGTTCATTGCACGCATTTGCATTTTTAGCTCTTTGGTTATACGTGCATTATTATGAGTTATAGCTACACATGTATGATTTACGTGAGTAATAAAGAGGACTTAATGATTAGATGTAATTTGCATCCAAATCAGAAACAACCTGGAAATGACAGAAAATTTATTTTATATTGTAAACGACGGCCAATTCATTTACTGGAACAATGATGATGAATATAACTCCGCCAATTCGATGCAAATAATTTCAGTGCAAAGTTATCGCACCCAAACTACAAAAAAGCCGTAAGTCAACATTTTCAGATTTTAATTTCCTGCTTAAAAATAATAACTAAGGACCTTTTCAATTCGCTGTAAAAAATCTACTGCCATTTTCACTTCTCTTTCGTCAAAAGAACATGTCCACAAATTTGTATTTGCATACATATTTTTAAATACTTGCCTTTGTCTCTCCTGCAATTTGTACATTTTGAATTATTCCCCTTTTGTAGTTAGGATGCGTTGGGTAGCATCTAAATTAATATTTAAACGTCCAAAAAGTTTAATTTATATTTGCAAAAATCAACATTTTCACCGTAAAAAAGGTGCTGGACAAAACGATCAACCAACATTTTATCAGTTGCCGTTAGCAACGTAATTAGTAAAACACACAATTTATATTAAATGTTTGTCCTTTTTGATAGAAAAAACAACAATTGTAAATTTTCAGGGCAAAAGGATAATTAAATGCCATTTGCAGAAAATAAAATGCCGTAAAATAATTAAAAAAGTTGCGCAAATACTATTAACAAGTTATCTAGCGGCACAAAAATACTGAAATTTTCCGAAAATTTAGAAGACGCATATAAGGGGAGTCATGTTTACGCAAAACCGTACAAAAATTTCTATGACCAGCCTCACCCTAAGTCATCCATTGGGATTGAGTTCCCATGAAAAGCATTTAGTTATTTTTGCTGGCCACCAACCTTCAGTTACCAGAATGGACAGTTTAGCCCACATTCAATAGCAGAGTGATATTGTGCAAAATATTCTCCTCTGGATATTTATATCAATTTAATTACGATCTATTGAGTTTTTAGGGATTTATCGTGACTAGAATTATCTGGCAAACATTTGAATGGGAGATACGAAAATGGGCCTGGCAAAGTTGCCCATTTTTAAGTAGAAAGTATCATTTGGCAAACCATTGTCCAGTACAACATTTTTTTTTTTGCAGTTGGAGCGGTGTCGTGGATTTCCCAAATGCACCAGTTGGAGCGGAGTCGTGGATTTCCCAAATGCATCAGTTGGAGCGGAGTCGTGGATTTCCCAAATGCACCAGTTGGAGCGGAGTCGTGGATTTCCCAAACGAAGATGTAGGTGTCCAAGACTCCACAGCCCTGCTACTAAATACCCAGTTGGAAAATTTGTCTTGAAGACATTGTCACTAGAATTTAATTAGGACAATGTCAGCAAGTGCTGACACTTTATAGAAGACATGTTCATGACATGTCACTAGTTTTGCCTTGGGTGACATAAATTGTGAATTGTCCTATTTACTCGTCACCAATATGTCATGACTGACTCTTACTAATGCCAATGCTAAATACCGATAAAGGAAGTCTTTACCTTTTGTCAACAGCAAGCCATGCGTAAAAAATTTCAAGTTATTCAGAAAACATAAAACTGAAAAATTTATATTTGAATTTTATGTCATAAATTTTCAGAAATAATTTCCAAAATATTTGAAAATTTATTCAAGAATTAGCACATTTTCAGGGAATTATATGGGCATTTCCACAGAAAGTCCACCTTTTGTCACGTCACGTCACCCTCGTTAATTGCTTATATTTTAAGACCAGTTAGTTAGATGGTTTTTTCATCTGTTGTTAAATATAGAACTTCTTACATTATGTATTCAGTAAAATAATAGAAAACAATCGAACTTAACGGTCCCAAAATATAAACAATTTACTCTGGTGACGTGATGCGACATAGGGTGGCACTTTCTGTGGAAATGCCCATATGTATGTATGCATGTAAATGAATGTACCAATTTCTTATTAATAATATTTATCAATATATTTATTTCAGTTTTTTTTTTTTAAATTAGAGGTCATCCATCTGATAGACAATTATATATATATTTTGGAAATGACACAAGGACACCACATTTGGAGACGTCGTGGCCAACTGGGTCTCTGATGAATTGTGACTTAAAGACGACTTGTGTACACGTTATAAGGTAATCGCCACTACTGACAAACTGCCGAAAGCTCCTGCTGACTTTTTACCAAATGTATGAAAATGTCAGGAGGTGTCATGAAGTTTTTTATATGAGAGCGGATCGGCAAGCCAGCAGGTACTCTGACATGTCACTTTTTAGTCACTGGTGATGTCTTTAGGAAATTTCCAACTAGGCATATAAATCCATTGAAACCACCCCCTTAGCAAATATTGATATTCTTCTTACGAATTCGATTATCGATAATGAATGGGTTTTGTGAAACTAATTAAATTCTATTTAATGTAAATATTTAGGAAACAAGATTTAAAATTCGTAGACTCCGGCATTCAGAGGAAACGTAAAAAAATACAAACCATCATTTCCATATAAAATTAACTCATACTCAATGAGAACAATATCCCTGCACTAACATCATCAACCACAATAGAAAGACAGAATCATAAAAGTATCTTACGGATGTCGTTTTGTTATTTTTAAAAATAAATCTATTTATTTATGAAGTAAGATATTCTTCTACTGAAAATTCTACCTGTACTATTCCACTAACACTGTGGTTCAAAATTATACAACAAACTAAATTCAAAATGTAATCTTTTCATAGAGTTAAATTGAAATCAGCATAAAATGATGCTTAACCACAGATATTTTTTTTCATTGTTTTTTATTACGGGATAGATAAAAAATAAATAAATGGTTTCCCATTACATCCCATGAAGGGACTGGGGAGAACTTCTCACAATCACTGAGCTGTGCGCTTTCCAGTTTTCACTCACCGATTGGGACCTACAGTTTTACACCGATTCCGAACGGTAATTTGAGAAGCTTTTTCATGGCTAGATACTCGATAGTGTCGCCGTCACTATGCGAGGTGACCGTCGTCGAAAGAAAATTTGTAGGTGGTCAGAGCCGGGTTCGAACCCAGGATCTCATGTACAAGAGCCGCGCACACTAACCATTGCACCACCGACGGCCACAATTTACGGGATAGATATTAGATAATTGTGTTATTCCTAGAAAAACAACGGATTTTAATCCGGGTTCTCACTTAAATAATTGTAAGTTTACTATCCACTATAATCCATCAGTATGGAGTAGGCTACTCATGGGTAGTTAAATTTTCACACCAAAGCAAATCACTTTTAATTGAGGAATAAACATAGATAGAAAATCTATAATTTGGAAGAATTAACAAAATTGGAAACACGATGGACTAAATGTATCGAGCTAAAAGGAGACTATGTTGACAAATAAACCTTTTTTTTGAAGAGTTTTATTTTATCTAGTAGCTAATAGATCAGGTGTTTCTGCAAAAAATAGTGAAGAATTTAAACAGTTGAAGTCACGTTAACGAACGACCTGTTTCGATAATTGGTAGTATTCTCATCCCCGCCTTAGCGTTCTAGGCCTGTAACCGTCTCTTTCAATTGTGTCACTAATTGCAGTTTTCGTTTTCGGGATTTCTCTCCTCTTGCTCTCTTGAACGCTACGGCGCTAATGAGAAGACTCACAATCTTCGTTGTGTTGCAACTAGAGTGTCCAAAAAGCCGGCATTTTGTTTACTTTTGCTTTGTTTTGAGTCTAGATTAACTAGATGAAAGAAGTTTAAAAAAGGAGAATTTTCTTAAATAAGTGCTTTTCTTAAAAAACGAATTTCTCAAAAAAAAATATCTATTCATATTCTTAAACAAAGTACCTTGTCTTAAAAAATACCTTATTTTAAAGAAGTACTTAAGCCTAAAAAAAGTATTTTTTTTTTTAAATTTAATTTAATTTAATTTTTTTTTAAATAAATACATTCTCTTACAACAAATTGCCTTTTCTTAAAAAGCTACTTTTTCTTTACAGAGTTCAACAAATAACACTATGTGACAAAATTAGATTTTTTTCTAAATGATGGGGTTCCGTCAACGGATTCTGGTAGAACGGATTCTGGTAGAAAGTACGTGTATCGGCGATAATAAGCCAAAACTAACTGCCTTCTAAGGGTTAATAATGAATTTTGTCATTTTGCTGTTTCCATTAAAAATAGTCCACATAATATAATGAATTTTGTCATATTTCATCTTTTATCTAGCACTTGGACTAAGATTACGTGTCCGAACACGTATAGTAAAATTTTATGGCGATAATTTTTATAGAAAATTTTGACCACGCCATTTTGGAGCAGTTTTTTGCAAGTTTTCAAAAAAAAAGTAAAAATTATGGTTATACGTGACAGTTAGAAGGTTAACTTGTTCCACAAAAATGTTTACCTGAATCTTTTCTATTAAACTTCTGAACATATTTTGTACCTCAGAAGTAAGGAACACTCAATTTTGCATGCCGATATGTTGAAGGATACTTCCGTGGGGCGGAAACTTTGACCCGTCCTAAAAAAAATTCTGATTAAATCTGGCAAAACGCCAATACAATATACAATACAATATTTTCCACCAGAATCCTTTGAGATAACCCCATCATTTTTTTGGTGTCGTACAGTGTAATAGAGAGTGGAACAAAATAGCTTTTCTTGAGATAAGTACGTACTCTTAAAAATTCACCTATTCTTGAAAAATGGACCAATTCTAAAAAAAAAGTCCCCATTCCTAAAAAAAAAATCTTCCTTCAAAATAATACTTGTTGGGTTAGATCGCCCTACATCGATCTTCAAATTATATTTGTATTTTTGATTGTTGTTAAATTTGTTAAACATTGAAATTGCGGGCCACCCTAATATTCTTTTCTAATAATTTTGTCGCAACAACAATATACATACTGGTTTTGGTCATTATGTTTTGTACCGTATATGTATATTGTTGCTTGTTGTTTACATTACCGATGCTAAAGAATATGGCAACAACAACAACAGCGCTGACGAAGTCATTTGCTTCACTTGATCACTCAGCCGTTGTATTATTGTTGCTATTTATTTTACATTATTCATTCACATTAACTGTCGTTCTATGTTTATTGATTTGCTGGCCCGCGACAATGAGAAACATTGTAAAGTTAGTTGTCGAACAGAAAAGAAACATGTCGGATTAAAACTTTGTTACAAAAACCAAATTATGTGTTTTGTTTTTAATTAATTTAAAATAAATAGTTTCAGCGCGAACAATACTTTCTCCTAAAAAAAATACCTTTTCTTACACAAATTCCTTTTCTTAAAAATAAAACAATACATTTTCTTTTCTTGAAATAAATATCCTTTCTGAAACTAAGTACATTTTCTTAAAACAATAACCTTTTCCTAAATAGAGTACCACTTCTTTAAAAAGTACCTGTTCTTAAAAAAAGTACTTCTTTGTAAAAAAAATTCATACTTTATTCATACTATTTTTGAAATTTTTCGTACTAGCTTGTGTTTCAACAGTTCTCATTAAGTTAAGTTTTGTTTATCTTTATAAGGTGTGAAGATATACTCAAATACTTGTGGAGTAGGCAGTTCATGAGATGTCATTGTGGGCATTGAAATAGCGAAACATTGATTGATTTGTAATTAACATCGTAATCGTAATGATAATACATGTAGTTGAATTTATATATACATAATATTAATGTAAATATATATACATAATGTCATGTACTGGCGTTGATAACGTATACGCTGGAGAATATCGGCCCCAGCAACATATTGCAGGAAACATGTACATGTGTGCTAGCACTGTAGTCCTGAATTGAAGAGCTGCTGCATTTTTGTTGTCTGTCTCGTCTTTGGTTTTAGCGGTTTTCGACAATAATGGCACATTTCGGCCTCAAAAGCATATATTATAGCCTACTAATCATTGTGTCCCAAACATGTTATATTGAATAGCAAACACCACGTATTTGGGCATAAGTATAGTATCTGTGCGACAAACTACAAACACGTTATATTTGCATCCAATCAACAAAACAGACAGATTTTTCAGCGTACATGTAATGGAAATAAAGTATTAACTTTGACGTAACTTCTTAATTAACACTTTACTCAACACAAGTACACATTTAATCGGATATAATATAAAGGACTGATTAATTTTATACACCAGCTGATTTTCAAATTAATTGAAATTTTTTCAATTACTGAATTATAATTTGGGTGCTTGAAATCCAAATCCAAATATAAAAGTAATTGAGTTGACAAATTTCGTGTTAGATTTGAGTGTTAATTTTTTTATGTGTAAGATGATTTCATTTATAAGGCAGAATTTAGATCTCAGTTCATTATGTTTATTTTTTAATGGACTATCAAAGCTGCGAAAGTTTATGATGACGAATTATTCTCGCATTCGAAATCAATGCATTTTAAGACACTTATTGTTAGTGAATATAAGAAGTGTAACACCGCAAGCCTGGAAATGGTAATATTAATAGAGTATTTCCATTTCCATCGTATTTTAAAAACGATGATCTGACCCTTCCATATACGCCAAATACATGAATATCCAGCGAAGCGCAATGAAAGTATAGTTCATTAAATAATTGTACATTTTTTAAAAAATTTCTAAGATAAGCAACATTGACACGTCGTGATACACAACCCTCAAGGAACTAAGATTCAAATTATAGAGTCAATTAATCGCAGTGCACACAGTTTGTTGCTACACGTTGGAAAATATCGGCCCAGCAACATATTGCAGGAAACATATACATATTTGCAAGCATTGTTTTATCCTCTAATAGAGGATAAAACAATAAAACAACCGTTTTTGGCTTTAGCGGTTTTCAACAAACATAGCCAAAATCTAGGCATCAAAAACGTATATTTTAGCCTATTAATCATTGTGTCTCAAACATGTTATATTTAATAGCAAACACAAAGTGTTTGGGCACAAGTGTAGTATATTTGCGTCAAGCTCCAAACACGTTATATTCCCATCCAAACATCAAAAAATACAGATTTTTCAGCGTGTAGTAGCGATCATAACTCTAAGGTTATGCGCACGTTTACGGTGTCGCTCATGATTCAAGTCTTGTGTCCATTGTTAGAAATAAATATTTTCTTTATCACTGATTAATATTATCAGAATGAACCAGTGCCAGTAGTATTCGAAGATGTACCCAAAGAGCATCGAAAAATATTACGACTTCGCTGGAAAGAATAGGCTGAAGTTTCTCTGCGAGAGCTTGGCGTTGCCAACTGGAGGAGAAAAGCTGTAGTTGGAAAAACATATTATTCCCATTTCGTAAGGCCCTTGACTGGGATGTAAATTTGAACTCATCATTTTAATTTTCATGATTTAGTTTTCAAATCTGTTAAACTCAAAATATTTAACGCAACTTTAGTATCACACTAGTCCAGCCAACACTGAACTTAAACCTATGCCGACAACAGCACATCCTTAACAGATCTTATGGTGTACTTCACCAAAGTTCTGTAATCCAATATAAATAATGCAGTGGAGTAACTATTGCATTTCATCAAAATTAATTATTGCAAATTTTGCCTCATACCAACCAATGTGCGCTGCAACTAAATATTACAACAACAACAGCATTAAGAAAACTGAAATGTTACTTATGGAACAAAGAACATTATTCGTACATTTTCTATTTAGAGGATAAAATAAGAAAAACCCCAGCTAAGCAACTATGGAATAACTTTCTGAGCTGTAGTGAAATCTTATTTGGATTTTTTCCCACTCAGTACCTAAGCGTAAATAGAGAGCAGCAGCAAGCAGAATGTCGTGAGGCAAATGCATGCAATGGGAAAATATCTTAAGAGGCATCTACTACTAGGAAAGCGCATTATAAGCTCTGATGTAATTTCCTGCGAATTTTCATAATATATGAAAACAAAAAGACAAGAAGTAATGGTGAAAAAAAAATACGGAAAAACTGAAGCTGCAACAAAATGCAAAATGAAAATGTGGAAATTGCAAAACTTTTTTGATATCACTATGTTTGTATTAGTTGAAAACTATTCAAGGATACAACTTAGGGTTGGTCGGTCTTTTTTTCTCATTTGTGTGGGTTTACTTTTGTTGTGTTGGGGTTTTGTCCATTTAGCGCGCTGGATTGTTGTTACATCTGCCGCTCACCAGGTATTCTCGACAGCCATAACAGCTGCTGGTTTAAATTGTGATCAACTGAACGGAAGTGTGGCATTATGAAAAGCAAATAGTTTGCCCCAAACTCCATTCCGTCCCGTGCAAGAGTTGGTGCAAAAAACAAAAACATTTGCTGGACTAAATGAGAAAAAATTTAAACATTAACAAAGCGAGGACACTGGGTTCTGAGGAGGATTTAATATAAAATTCAATGAATTTTTTAAATCTCTATAAAACAATAGATAAAAATGTTTTGTTTACACTTGTTTGGTTTCAATAGGAATCTTTGCTTTTATTAAATGTGGCACACATGGTATCTGTATCTTTTTTTACCCCGTTTAATGACACCAGGCGATTTTCAGTCCAAGACTGCCACTTGATTTTTTTCCATGCGGCTTTTCTACTAAACAGGAAAATCACCAGAAGAATGTTTGAATGGTAGAATTTTTTTTGAATTTTTTCATGTTTTTCAATAAAACATAGATCTCGATCAAAAAAGCTTGTTTTTGGCAATCGACTGGTTGGTTCAACAGATTTATCTTTTACTTACTTGCTGAAGAAAATAATTTTTATACACTCACAGAAAAATTCGGTTGAGACAGCCGAATTAGCCGTAACCGAATTTAGAGTTTGTCACAACCTCATTGAAGGCAGTCACAACCTCATTGGAGGTTGTCACAACCTCATTGGATGTTGCAAGAACATCATTAGAGGTTGACACGACCTCATTAGAGGTTGACACGAACTCATTAGAGGTTGCCACGAACTCATTAGATTTTGACACAACCTCATTATAGTGGTTCTCACAACCGAGTGTAGATAGTGTGATAAATGAATTTTGAAAGCTTATTTATTATTAAGTAATGATTGATTTTCCTGTATTCTTATTAAAAAAAATAGGGTAATCTTTATTGCCACTAGCGACCTCTTTGGAAGTCCCGGCCATCATGGGTATCCGCTCCAATTTTGGCGCGTTGTATCTGTTGATGTAGGCCCTAAACCGTTTCACATACAGATGATTGCAGCATATCTCCAACTAGGGCTGCGACACCGACATCGATGTTTGGAAAACATCGATGTTTTTGAAAAACATCGAGTACTTTTTACATCGATGTTTTAGTGCCGATATTTTTCAAACATCGATGGTTTATATCGATGTTTGCATCAATGTTTTTCTGTGTGACGATTGTCACAAATTGCATTAATATAAGGAAATATAAACCATAAAATATTAATATAAACTCGAATTGTTTATATTTGCCCATTTATTCGCCGCCAGACGCCAACCACCACCATTATGCGTAGCTGGTTAAACATGGGATGTAACGGGAAACTATTTATTTTAATCAAGTTTTGTAGTTTTTAACCTTTATATCGGGGAAAGGGTGATTTATATGTTGATAACACATATCTAAAAGAGAATTGCAGCAAATACAAAACATCGGCAAAAGCACTGATGATCGAAGAAACGTCGATGTTTGTGACCAGTGGTGTAAATTACCTCTTCTATTTCAATTTTGGTACCCCGATTTCTGAAAAAAACCAACAAAAATTCCAACATCGATGTTTTGAGGTCGACGTTTGATCGTCATCGATGTCTCTTATTTGAAACATCGATGTTTTGAGGTCAATGTCGCAGCGCTATCTCCAACGACCTACCTTGAAAAGTTCCAAAACTGTTGATATCTTCTTGGACATTTTCAGCAAAATACAAACACCATAATTACAATATTTTAACTTACCTCTGTTAATAACCAAAAAAAAATTTTATATCGCGGTGACAGGAAAAATTATACGTTCTTTAACTTCTTTTAATATAATATTTGTTTTTATAATTTTCAATGTCAAGTTGAAAATGAAATTCTGTTGTACCTACAGAATTTATGAGAAATGCGGTTACAGCAACCCAATTGACGCCGAATTCGGTTGTTGCAACCGACTTAAGGGTTAAGTCGGTTATTGCGACCGAATTGATACCAACTTCGGCAGTTACAACCGAATTGATACCAAATTCGGTTGTGACATCCGAATTGTTGCCAAACTCGGTTGTGACAACCGTATTGATGCCAAATTCTGTTGTTGTAGGTGAATTGATGCCACATTCGGTTACTCTAACTGTATGCGAATTATGTCCAAATTCGGTTGTAGCAACCGAAATTTTAAAAAAATTGGTTGACAGAACGAATATAATTCAATATTCGGTTGTCACAACAGAATCAATTAAGAAACAGGGTTTCTTCAACCGAATTTCAGTTGTGATGACTAAATTCCTTCGAGACAACCTCAATTCGGTTGGGACAACCCCAATTCTGTGGTAACAGCCCAATTTACGGTTGCTACAACCCCTTTTTAACCACTTAGTTCTCTGGGTGTAAGGAATTAAATTTAAATTTGGGAAAATTTTGTTTGTATTTGCTGATGCTTCTACCCACAGGTGGAGCGAAATAAGGAAAATAAAAAGTAAAACTGACCTCAAGCTCGTATAATTTGGATTATTTCCGGGCAGCGAAAGGTCGAAGAAGAAAATATTTTTTTTTCATTTTCAAACCCTTATGGGAAATAAAAATAAATGTTCTAAAAGTCGCTTTAACATATTGATGAATGTTAAGGATAGTACTAAACAACTTGTATTGTTAAGGAAAATTCAATAATAAACAACAAATTTGTATACAGCCATTTACTAAAATGCCACAAAATATCCCCTTTTTATCTTGACCAAGAGAAACATTTAAGGGAGCAAAAACAAAGTTATAAACAAAATATTAAAAACCAATTTACTTGTTTACCAACATTTCTATAACTTTACTGTTTATTAATGGATTTCCATTAGGAAGAATTTTGGATCCATCCAGCATGATGCTAAAATTACTATTTATTTTTAAATTTACATTTATATATAAGTATAAGTGCATATATATAAGTTTGGACATGGGACTGACCGTGGAGGTGGAAAGTTTATAGAGTGAGAAGGCGAAACGAATGAGTAGCCTGATTGGTTAGGCGATCACTGATGCGTCTCATGAGAAATAGGTGACTCTGTCACTGAAGCAGCAACTAGCGAACTAGCGGACATATTATTTTGTAATTTTAAGGCGGAAGATCAAACACTTCTGGCCTACGGCGGATCAAAAGTAGACAAAAATCCAGTTTCGACACACTGCATTCTGGTCAGCGTCTGATCCATAATGGGCGGCTAAAACATAATCATCCTGCTAGTAGGTAAAATGTAAGACCACGGTGGACTGGACTTGCCTTACGCCACCGTTATATTGGTAATGAAAATGCAAAATGAGAATGAGAAATATAAAACACCGTATTTGTTGGCAATCCCCGCAAACGTTTCAAAAATTAACCCATAATGGGCGGTTCTGAGATGGAGAGATCACTTCTGTACTTTACTTTTCGCAGGAGATTTCAATATATATGAGGGGGTGGATCATATACATGACGATGACATCGAGTGCCCACAATCTAGCCAAAGCAAAGTTAAAACCGCAATTTCCCGACTTCATAACAACAAACCCGCTGATGCTGATGGACTACCGGCCGAGCTCTTTAAGGCAAGCGTTAATCTGTTCATATGCAAAATCTGTCTAGAAGAATGCATGCCCGTCAATTGCAGTCACCTTTTATCCATCGCATGCAAGGTCTTCTCGAGCGTAATATACGAAGTACTAAAGCCGTTTATTGCAGAACTGATATCAGTGTCAAACATCGTCCAGATATTCATATTACGGCAAATCTTGGAGAAAACAAACGAAACCCAAACACAGAGCTACAACCTTTTTGTAGATTATAAGGCTCCCTTCCATAGCCGATCGGATCTTGGTATTCCTGCAGAGCTGACACATCTTTGTAGAATGACACTAACCGTCACGAACTCCTCAGGAAAGATTGCTAAAGATCTCACCGACCCATTTAGTACGAGGCGATCTCTTCAATGTATTATATGAAATCATCGTGAGAAAAGCTGGAGTCAACACGAATAAAACCATCAGCAGCAAAAGTTACATCCTGCTCGCGAATACTGATGATTTAGACATTAAGATCGGCCGGCCCATAAACCGCACCAAACCGTAATTTTTTCGGGATGCAATGATGACTCATGGATTACGTGTGGATTGCTGTCTGACCAATAACGCATATTTTGCTTATCGACGAAGCCATTCAGCCAGAAATGAGCCTCATCGCTGAAGATGATTTTCCGATGAAAATCCGACTCATTGTCAAGTTGTTGCTCAGCCCAATTCACGAACATACGACGCTTATGGTGGTCAAGCGGCTTCAGTTGTTGCGTCAATTTGATCTTGTAAAGATGTAGGCCAAGATCTTTTCGCAAAATTCGCCACAACGACGTCACAGAGATGCCCAACGCTTGAGAACGACGTGGGAGAGACACATTTAGGCTTTCTTGAACTGATGCCTCAGCGGCAGCAATATTCTCGACACTACGACCACTTCTGTGTCTCACTGGCACGGGAAATTTTTTTTCTATGCCTGTGGATTTAAATTCTTCCACTAGACGCTCAATTGTTGATCTGGTAGGGTGATTATGACGACCATAAATTGGACGTAGCGCTCATAAAGTTGAGACCACTGACTCCAAATTTCGGTAGTAAATTTTAATAACTTCGACTCGCTGTTGGCTCGTATATCTTTCCATGATGAAATGGCAAACCTTGCTGAAGAGAAATGTCAAAAGAGCGGGAAAAAATATGGCGTCTTTTGCTGTCCCTATCGATTTACTTTTGTAGCGTCTCTGTTGAAAAACCCTTTATATGCGTTTGTGCCCCAAGCATAGATGTGTTTGGGATACAAATAAAGCTGTGTTTGTTGCACTATTTATTCTAAAAGAGGTACAAGGAGAGATTATTCCCAAAAAAAGTTGTAGTATGTGTGTAGCTGTATTTTTGCAATAGTTTTCAGTCAGTGATTTTCCTAACAGTGTGTGTAATTTGCAGATGAAGTGAGTATTTCTTACATCCCTTGCGTTTTACTTTCATGTGTTCAGTCGTCAATCGGAGAGTTAAACATGCTGCGGAAAATGTTATTTTTTTTCGCCTAAAAATCTATCTTTTTTGTTATTTGGCTTTTGTGTTTTGGTGTTTGCTAATCAATATTATAAGTACATGTCGGAGACACAATGATTAAAATATTATAATGCATGTGTTTTTGATACTCATATATCTGTGAGATCAAGAGAGATCAAAAGGTTATAAAAATTTTAATATTTGACAAAAAAATATCATTATTCAAAAAGCAAGTGATCAAAAGTGGTCTTATTATGAATTTTCTAAGATTTATCTGTCCAAGATCTGTGATTCAGTTGTCGAAAAATATAATAAAAACTAAAAGTGCATTATTGAAATTTAACAAACAAATTTTTAAAAAATCTTAAAAAGGGAAATTATACCATTCAAAAATTGTTTCTGTTGATTTTCGTGTTTCGGAGCATAGCAGAAGATTATAGTTGAAGTTCTACATGAAATGTATTCTTTCAGTTTCTTGTTTATTGTAGTACAGAGCCAACTTTTTAAAAAATTTGTAGCCACTGTGCAATTTGTTTTCATTTCACCATCCATTTTCTTTGTCTCATATTCCCACCTTTTCTTTTTTGTTTTGTTGGTTGTGCTCAGAAATGAAATGAATAAAATTGTATTATTTTTAAATTAACGAAGGAAATGAAAATAGAAAATTAAAATGTTTTTTTGTTGCAACAATTTGTTTCGGGGACTTTTTTCTATTTCGTTTCCCGCTATCATTAGTCGCTGGATAGCAAGTTAAAACATACTGGGATTTGCAAAATATTATGACAAATGTCAGATATTTCTTCCACTGTTTATCTTGTGTTTCTAGCCATTATCTATCTGCAAGTTAACAGTTATTTACATATAATTTGTGCAGAATTATATTAAAATTACTTTACTGCTTTATTATCATTTGCGGGTAGGAAATGTTGCTTCACATAGCGGTCAATTTGGAACTAATATTGTTTATTTAAAACCAAGAATTGTATTTCAAATGGAATTTATGAATTGAACAACAGATTGTTGCGGTAGAAACGGGGGCACAGTAAACACAGAGTTACACCAATAGAACATGCATTAAGATCGGCTTAGTTGACTATATAGTTTAGCTTCCATCATGGATGTACCTTGCTACAAATTGTTCATGTCATCCATGTATTTATATTGGGGGTACTATAATTTAAAATTCCTCTGTAACCGCAAACGATAGATTTAAAATTTTTTGTTTTGCAATTTTCACTCGTAAAATGATTAAGATGTAATAAATTGTAATCAACAACAAACCCAAGATGTCTAGCTTCCCAAGATGTCTAGCTTCCATTTCCATTTTAAAATTCTGCAATCGGCTACAAATTGCAAAAGATACAGACTGCTGAATATGGAATTTTTAGTACCTTTAAATAAGTGAACCGGAGTGTATAATATTTGAAATCCACTACTGCCAGATATGAATGAAATGCTTTGGAAATAAATTCAATTGCAAATGGATTTTAAAATTTTTAGAATTTGCATTCGCAGTAGTAATTCAAATTGAACTACAAATTATTATTTTCAAACAATTAATTTGCCAAATGAAAGTGAGAATGTGCAAGTGGCAACACTGAAATTTTACAGCTGTCACATATGGTTACTCCGATTATTAAAAATGGAATGGAATTTACGAAAGAATAACGCGTTATAATTGTGAAAACATATTACAACAATTTGTAACGTTATCCTGGGACCGCTCGCAGGCTTCGAAGGATTTTCAGTCGAGAATGTACACCTAATATGTCGTTCGAAGAGTGGTCAAAAATTTTTAAGAAACTGGGTCGGTTACATATAGACGGTAAGACTCCTGTGTGTCAACAAGAGTGTGTCGCCGAAACCCGAGAACTTCAAATCGGCATCGCTCTCAACAACTGCAAATTTTACAAAGCACCACGTAGAGAATTTTGACAAAGGACCTCCATCTTCATGCAAACAAAATTCTGCTTACTCAGGCGCTCAAACCACCAGACCACGGAAAGCGCCGATAACTCGTTCTATGGGTTATGGACCAAAGTGAAGTCAATACCAATTTTTCAAAAAAAAACTCATCTTCTCCGATGAAGCGCATTTCCATCTCAATGGCCTCGTGTCAAAAATTGTCAAATTTGGGGCTCAGAAAACCCTTATGTAAACCATGAGAAATAAATGCAACCACAACGAACAAATTTCTGGTGCGGATTTTGGATTTTGGAAGCAATCGATTTATTGCAGCAACGATTTCCAGAACAAATTATCTCCAGACATTCTGATGTCAACTGGCTACCCAGTTTTGTGAAATCTCGGGTGTATGCGAATAAACCAGAAAAAATTCCTGGGCTCAAATCCGAGATCCAACGCTTCATTGGTGAGCCACATCTCTGAGAAAACATGTGAAAACATCTCTGTGAGAACATGTCTTCTTTCCTATCTCAAAAAATACGTGTTAAAAAATGCATTCTTATTGAGACATCCGTATAATAAATATCCGCAAAATTTTTCCGATTTGCAAAATATTCTGATTCTAATTTAAGCCATTTGTGAGCTAAAGTAATTCGAAATCAGCCCTAAAAATCATATCCTTGGGGCAGATATTTTGATGTTGAAATTTTTTAAAATAATATAATTAGTTGTTGGAGTTATGGGACTTTCATAGTCGTTTGTATAGTTTACGACATTTACAGGAAAACTGCCACATCTCTTAATTTTTTCCTTTAATTTTCACTTTCAAGATATAATTTTAAATAATGTAACCGCTGTTGTTCTTTATTTAAAATAATTTTTCTTTTAATTTTTTTTTTTTTTAATTAAAATTATAATTATTTTTATTCTGTTGTTCGACCTTTTCTTTATCAATAAATAATCAATATTCTTCGAGCTTGAGGTCTGATTTGCTGTTGTTGTATTTATTTTCCTCGATATTTCGCTACTCCTTTGTGTAGCATCATCAGGATATTTGAACAATATTTAACAATTAAAACAAAATAACAATTGTGAAAAAATTATGTCAATTCAAAAATGTTCAAACAAAATTTTTCCCGCCTTTTTTCAAAAATTTTCTGAAGTTACACAAACAAAAATAATGTTCGTAAAAAGTTCATATAAATTAACCCAAAGAAAAATATTAGATTGATAAACAATTTGTGCTTAAATGGTTCTACTTTTTACTAATTAAATGTCTGTAAATTTGGGCTACATTATCTGTATCTGTTTTATAGTTAATTCTTTTCAATGTGGGTGTAGTAATTATTTGTAGCATTTCTAACATATAACGACGTTTATAATTGTTTTCTTTATTTAAAACCGCTGTATCCTGAAAGTTTGGGTAATGATTTAAACTAGCACAATGGGATGTTAATGCTGTTTTCTGTGTAGAAATGTGCCTGTATTTCTGATCTGATTTGTGTCCTGCAATTCGTGTCTTTAGTTTATTTTTTGTAGTCCCTACATATACTTTGTTGCAAACCTCATTGTCATTTCCCTTACATGGTATTATATATACTATATTACACATATCAAATTTGTCAAAACTATCCTTTGTTTTACTAAATATTCTGCCTATTGTGTTATATGTTTTGTATGCTAATGTATAATTCTTGTCGTCAAATATTTTTGACTTCGCCAACCTATCTGTTATTCCAGGTATGTATGTTATTGACTTGTAGATTTTCGGCTCATCTGTAGTAGCCCTGTTCAGTTGTCCTTTATCCTCAAATTGCCTTATCAGTCTGTTGGTAAGATGGTTCGGGAAGTTGTTGTCCTTAAGAATGTTTCTTATCCTTTCCTTATTGACCTTGTGGAATTCTACATCACTTACAGTCAAAACGCGTTCTATTAAATTTTTCGCCGTATTTATAATCACACGTTTTTGATGTTTCGAGTGGAAGTTGATTATTCTTCCTGAAGACGTTGGTTTCTGATACCAATTAATTGATAAATTTTCCCCTCTCCTGACCACCAATGTGTCCAAATACGGAAGTTTTGAATTTGACTCTTTTTCCATTGTAAATTTAATACTGGAGTGGAAATTGTTAAAAACATCCAAAATTGTATTTATTTCGCCCTCTGAAACGACACAAAATAAATCGTCTACATATTTTGTCAAAATTTTTGGTTTTATATCCAATTTTTCGATACAAGAGTCCAGCAAATATTCCATAACGATGTCAGCAACTATTGGAGAAGCTGGTGAACCCATTTGGAGTCCCTTTTGTTGCAAATATATTCTCCCATCATGTTGGAAATATCGGTTATCCACTATACAAAATCTTAATATATCTAAAAATAAAGATTTATTAATGTCTGTATGTTGCTTTAATGTGTTCCATTTTTCCTCTATGATACTGATAGCTAATTCTACGGGTACACTCGGGAATAGAGGTACTACATCAAACGAAACTAAAATTTCGTTACTATTTATCTTCTGGTTCTTTATTCTGTTCTTAAATTGTATTGCATCTTTTACATTATATTTCGAATTTTCCGTTATCTTTTTAAGGATGTTTGTAATATATTTACACAGTTCATATGATGGAGAGTTAACAAAAGAGCAAATTGGTCTTAATGGAAAATCTTCTTTGTGTATTTTTGGAACTCCATATAATCTCGGTGCTGTGGATACTGTTGTTTTAAGTTTATTCTTTTGTATTTGATTAATAATTCCTACTTTTTGAAGTTCATCGACGAATTTATTATTCTTCCTTTCTAGTGTACTCGTAGGATCTTTACTCACTAGCTTGTATTCTGATGTATTTCCAACAATGTTTCCTATTCTCGAGTCATAGTCACATTTCTTTATAGCTACTGTTGCATTTCCTTTATCAGCATACTTTTTTAAAGAAATGGTACATATTTTAAGAAAACAAGTGAAAAATAATTGCGATAATTTAAGCATCAATATTCTCCATTTCCCCTTTTTATAATTACAATCGTGCGCGCACAAATCAAACATTGGAATAACATAAATTCAGAGTGGGCGACAAAACGTCATCCATACGGTCTTGGATGAGTGGTCGTATGTACCATGCAACACTCAAGTAAAACGATTCATGTTCGAACACGTTGGATTGATTTACTTGAGTCGAACGTAACATTGCCGCCAAATTCCTATGGATACCAAGTAGTAACAACATGCATGACATGACAATGTATTAGTGTCACACAAACCACAACTCAATCAATTCATCTCGCGCTTAGTAGACCAGTAGACCAGTGTCAAATTTTGAGCAAGTTCCGTCATTTACTTTGTGTTTAACAGTTGTTAAAAGCATACAACCTAGTGCATTTTTTTAAAAATGGAAAGAAGTGAATTTCGATTGGTTATTAAACATTATTTTTTCCAAAAAAAACCGTCGATCAAACCAAGGAAAAGCTTGATAAATACTATTGAGAGTCTGCACCATCGATTTCAATGGTAAACAAGTGGTTTACTGACTTTCGGTGTGGTCGCACAAGTGCAAATGACGTTGAACGTTCTGGACTGCCAATTGAGGTCAATACACCCGAAAATGTCAAAAAAAATCCACTATATGGTGTTGGCCGATCGAAGACTGTCATACGCATTTCATATGACAGTGTGGTTTTGATTTTAAATGATCAGTTGAGTTTCAGAAAGCTGTCTGCAAGATGGGTACCGCGTTTGCTCTCAATAAACACACGGGTGTACACGTGTGTAGTCTCAATGGCAAAATGCCATGAATTGGGCTACGAATTGGTATCTCATTCGCCACATTCTCCGGATTTAGCCTCCTGTGACTATTGTCTATTTCCAAACCTAAAGAAATGGCTCGGTGGAAAGAGATTTAGCTCCAATGATGCAATTATTGATCAAACAAATGCCTCTTTTATGGACCTCGAAAAATCCTATTTTTTGGAAGGGATACAAAAATTGGAGACACGTTGGACTAAGTGTATTAAACGGAGATTATGTTGAAAAATAAATTTTTTTTGCAAAAAAAGCTGTGTTTCATTCAAAAAGTCACGGACTTATTGATCTGCCCCCGTAGTATAAACAAATATCACAGTATCCAAAACAATTTAGAAATATGGAAATATCAGACCATTTTCGCGATTATTCGCTCCTATTGAACTAGAACTACAAGTTCTAGAACTACTCTGTAGTTCACTGCTCGTGTGAACTGTTAAGTTGAAATAATACAATGAACTAGTGAGCTGGACTAAAAGGAACGCTCACTTGAATGAACTAAAATTCCTAATTATAATATGAATAAATGAATATAAATATACTTCTATGATCCATATATATATATATGGCCGTCGGTGGTGCAATGGTAGTATTCGCGGCTCTTGTGCATGGGCTCAATCCCTGCTCTGACCACCTTAAATTTCTTTCGACGGCGGTCACCTCGCTTAGTGACGGCGAAACTATCGAGTATTTAGCCATAGAAAAACTTCTCAAAATACCGTTCGGAACCGGTGTAAAACTGTAGGTTCCAATCAGTGAATCTAAAGCTAGAACGCGCACAGCTCACTGGTTTGTGAGAAGATCTCCCTAATTTCTTCATGGGATGTAACGGGAACCATTTTTTATGATCCATATGTAATAATTGTATTCATAAGATACATGGTTTAATGATAATTTAATGAAATTAAACACATTTTGCCGTTTTCAATATTTCAAGATTTAAGAAAATTATTTTAACGAAAAAAAATTTTTTTCCACACAATTTTTTTTTTCAATTAAAAATATTTTAACGAAATAATATTTTTTCTCCACAATTTTTTCGCTAACTCTGAAACTGTTATTCAGATCAAAAAATAGTCTAAGCATTAGTTGTAGGTAATGAAAATCTGAACTTTTCTGAATTTCTTTTAACAAAATCAAATACGTAATTTCCGAGTTATGATAAATTATGTAGAGAAACATCTTTACAAAATTTAAAATTTTTGTTAAAAAATATTTTGAAAAATCTGTCCATAGTGTTTAAAATGTCAAACATTTACATCAAAATTGTATAGTGTTTATTCATTGCAATTTTGGCTGTTGACCTGTGTTATAATTGTATTGTATCGGAGACGTGTGACAAAAGTCGTTGAAACAAATTGGCCACCATTTGGCTCAGTTGTATTTAAAGAAAACAAAATTTTTTTACAAATCTATTAGTTGCCACTTTTTTATTTTATTTTTTCAAATCAATCGTAAAAACTTAATGATATCAAAACATTTCAATTAAAGAGGAGCAAAAAAAAATATAAAATAAATTATAAACAATCGGCGATATTTTATTTAGCATCACCTACGTCAGACACAAACCAAAAGCCATAACACAAATATTCATATAAACCATTGTAAAGAACGCAGAAATCGTATTTAGTTTGAAAACAGAATGAACAATTTCAGCAGAAATTGGTTTTGCACCAACAGAAGATCATCTCTCCTAAAGAAAACACATATAGAGACCTAAAAATAACAGAGAACCGACAACCTAATTCAGCAAAAGTAAATCAAATTAGGAGACGGATTTGGATCAAAAATAGATACTGAGGAGCAGCAATGATGATCATGATGATGTCGACGATTATGATTATGATGATGAGCACAATAGCGAGAGTGTGTGTATTTGGAATTGCCGGCCAGTCAGTACAAGTATCCACGAGTAGCAATTAATTACATAGCACCACTTAATCAGCACATCAGCGATATTTATTGCTCTCCAATTGAGGCAGACTGTGTTCGAGTTGGTACTCAAATTGTACCAGACAAGCAAGCACACTTACTCGTAAGAAGTGTGAAAGATCTTATTCCATGGGCCACAGAGTGTTGGAAGAAGGCTCGGGCCGCCGCATGTGGATGCTTAGAAAAACATTTATTTACAGCGTGAAGAAAATCTTTCCACTTGCGTTTGTCAAAACCACATGAACAGAGGATGGGAATTAAAATTATATATATCTGTAGACTATTTCGTTTATAAACAATAAAAAAGAATCAAACAAATAAAATTGTGAGAAGGAAGAAACGGAAGGCAACAACTAATTCAGCAGACAATCACATAAAGTATTTGCACATCACATTCGAAATGTAACCCAACGAACAAAGTTAGTGAATTCACCTGTATTTTGAAGAACATTGTATAAGGGCTAAATAATATTACGCTGGGAATTCTAGTCATAGAAATAACACCGAAAAATTAGTAATTAAATAAAATATGTAACTGAAAAAATCCAAACTGTTCTCGGACATGGAATTTTCAATAATGTGCCTAGAATAATTCAAATGCTGGCCATACACGTTACAACTGGTTGTACAATTCTTTGGCAGTTCTACATGAAGTTGAGTTACAGGTTGTATGAAAATGAAAATGGTTTGATTTTTGTTTCACGTTATAAGGTGTATGACCAGCATAATGACGCAAAATTTTTCGAATTCGCATGAAAACTATTTCAAAAAGGATCAAATCTGCTGTTATCGAAACTATTTTTGTATTACGAAGAAACATGTTGTTTCGCCGAAACGAAATCTCAGACAAATTTACTTTGCTTTGGGGGCAAATGAAACTTTGCTAATTACGACACCATTTTCCTTAAGATAACTAAACAATGGGTATATGCAACCAACGAACATCGTTTTCATTAACTGTTCTTTCGTTTAGTAACACGAAGCTCAAAAAACTTTTCTGGGAAACAAAACATGTTTACGGAAAACTGATGTCTCGTTTAACGAAAATGAGTTATAATTCACTGAATGCGATTTATTTTGGATGGCGCCGTGCCATCATCAAATTTCAAATATATTTTTGTACTTACGCTTTCCCTGAAATGTATTTTAACCCGGACACTATCACTGTGAATCCGTTTCCAATCCCCTAAGACATTGCACGAAGACACATAACATTATGATGTCCTTGCTTGTTTTTGTTGAAAGAAGGCAGAGTTAACTCCAAGGACAGTGTGGTGTATTTGTGTTTTTGTATAAACTTGATTTGTCTTAAAGAAGAGAGAAGCAGTTTATGAGAATGATCACTTTTGATTCCGCTCCGGTAAGGGATCAACTTCCTTTTTCAGATCACATGTAATTTTATTTCGATCACTGGTTTTAAGAATTCACACGAAAAACTGCTACTTAGTTTTATAGTGTTAAGTCTTTGCCAATTTACGCGTGATTCGTGACATGAGTCAAAGTCAAAAAAGTTCAGTTTGCCTTCCCATTTCAACATGTGTAGAGTATAGACTTACAAACGAACAACTCTTACAGATCATTGAGTTTTATTATCAAAATATGTGCTCCGTGAAAAATGTGTTTTTCAAGTTACGTCCATTCTATGGTCGTCATAATCGACCCACCGAGTAGGCTATTGAAGCCATTGTGACCAAATATCACACCGGTTTCACTCTACCCTTATCCGTACTGAGCGTACAGAGGAGAATTTTACTGTATCGCCGATTGCAGTGACCATCTGGATGACTATACGTAAGGACCTCGGTCTAAAGCCATACAAAATGGAGCTGGTGAAGGAGCTGATGCCGGTCGACCTACCACAATATTGTCTTTTTGGTGAATGGGCGTTACAGAAGCTGTAAAGATCCCATTTTTATCGAAAAATTGTCTTCAGCGATGCGGCTCATTTTTCGCTCAATGGGTATGTCAATAAACAGCATCGCCGAATTTGGTCCGAAGAACAGCCAGAGGCTGTCCAAGAGCTGCCAATACGACCTGAATTATATACTGTTTGGCGCGGTTTTTGGGCTGGCGGCATCATTGGGCAGTACTTCGTCAAAGACGATGACGGCTGTAACGTTACGTTCAATGGGGCAAGTTACCGTTCGGTGATCACGAACGTTTTTGATCAGAATGGAAGAACTGAACTTGATTGGCATATGGTTTCAGCAAGAGGGTGCCACAAGCTAAACAGCACGCGATGCCATGAACTAACTGCAACGCTAGTTTGGTGGGCAACCAAAAATCTGTACAAGTTGTTTTGTTTTATTATTGTACTCGCTTTAATTTTCATGTAGCTTTTGCGTTTAAGTTGTTACAGGATCGCTGAGCTTGGTAACTCCCACTCCTACTGGGTTACTTTTAAGTTATCGTGTCGTATATTTGATTCTTCGGCCCAAGTCTCCATTTCTTTAGACCAGAAATGTTTTTCGTACAGAAATTTCTTAGATAACTTGCATGGCAATCATGTAACTTTATACTAATATATTGTCTGGAAAACAAAGTTCATATGTAATGTTAATGTATCAAATTAATTACAAACTTGTGAAGGCGGAAGTCGCTCTCTCGTTTCCACCAGACTTATAAAATTGTCATCTGTTGACAAAATAAGCGCGTCATCTGTTGAAATCAACCGCAACCTTAGTGCAGCGACGCCATCTGGAGGGTAATAGCAATCACACAATGTTGTTCACAGCTGGCCATCAGCTGATAGTAAACCTGAGAATCACAGCTGCGACGACTAATATCTGCAACAAGCGCAAAGCGTATAAAAGGCGGATCAAGTTTAGTACTCGAGGCGATTTGGTCTGCAGCCGTTGAAGAGCCAACATAGCCGTAGTAGTGAATTAGTCACCCTAGTTCAAACGTAGATAGTGTAGTAATCCCTAACTAGTTGTCCTTCCGCATATTCAAGCCAGAGATTCCCTGCCTGTGAGGTCTTGAACTTGGTGCCAGCCTGTTCCCGTGTTGTCTATGTTCCCCTGGAGCAATCCAGAGATTTTCTGCCTCTGGGGTCTTGAACTAGGTATCCGCCTGTTCCCCTGTTGTCTTTTGTTCCACTGGTTCCATCCAGAGATTTCCTGGCTGTGGGGTCTTGAACTTGGTTCCCGCCTGTTCTACACTTTCTCTCAAAGAAATAAATGGTATGTAACGAACCCTTGACGACCTCTGACTATAGCACAGCTTCAAAGGTAAAACCCGCCGTCACAAACTGTATCCGTCTCTAAAAATGTAACATAATTTGGTGTGCAATCTGGTAGTGCCACTGTAGCTTATCTACTTCCTTAAACATACCGAAACCCCAGACTTGCGCTCCAGAAGATTGAGTGGTTCTCCTCACGCTTTGAAATATTTTCCTTTTATCATGAGTGGGATATACGGTTTATTACTACAACCTTTCCAAGTTTCGACTACATAATTTTTAGCAAGCGCATTGAGATTTTTCACATTCTTAACAAGAGACAATTTTGGTGTAAGAATAACCCCAAGGTACCAATACTCATTGACTTTTTCAATTTCTTGGTTAAAACATGTCCATTCGTCAGTTAATGCCACCGACCTCTGTTTGCTAAGTACCATAACCTTGGACTTTCTAGTATCAAGGCTAGTATCACTGTATGATCTGCATACAATAATACGTGTATATTTTTATCACCTATCAATTGTCCTCCTTCTGTGAAACTATTCACATCGTCCATAACTTTCGAGGATATTTACCAATTGGATACTTGCATCGGATTTATATAGAGTTCTTACATTCCAAGTGCATATCCGTAAATCCTGGTCCTTATAACGTTCACGGGGGTCATCAACAAATAGGGATTGTTTATATTTTCATTTTCGTTTTTGTATATTCACTGCCATTCAGAAGATTGAGTGGTTATACTCCTAGGTGGAGGTAAATCCAGTCCACCGGAGTTTTTTTATTTTATCTACTGCCAGGATATTTATTTGCAACCGTTGTGTTCGACATTTGTTCTACCTCCAGTTGTCAATTACGCGGCATATAAGTTGCAGTTGCAAATGAATTTTCATAGCGTTCTTGCAAGTTTTGTTATAAGTTTCCAATTCGGACATTCGTATCTCCAACCAAAATTACTTGTGTATCTGTTATATCTCTGAGCATTACTAGTACTCTATCAAATTCAGTTGCCCATTCATCGCCATGTAAATGAATTGGTAAAAATATAAATTTCTATCCAGGCACTTCTACACATGTTACAATGCTTGGAAATTTGTTTTTCCTTCACCTGCTCTTCCAAATCTGCATGATGTTTTGGTCAGCCTGCGGTATAAATCAAACTCTGTGAAATATTTTGCCCATCTGTCATCATGAAGCATGTGCTTCGATCAAGCAGCACATTTCACTACTTGCAATATACTCGACAAAACGCCTGATATAGACATTTGTTATTAGGACCATTTATATCGTTCTAGCAAATCCGGCAGACTTCGTCCTGAATTTTAGAAGTGGTGGGCATCAAATCAATAGAAACAAAAACCAAATAGCCTATAGCACTCAGTTATACCGTAGCATTCTACGGATGAGTAGTTTAGAAGATTTCCCCCTACAGGGCGGGCGTCTCAGTAAGAATGCACTTTTTAATTTCAAAACTAAACCACGTGATTTATTAAGCAGTTGTGATATTATTATTGGATTATATAGAAGACATGTTCCGATTGGGTACGAAATACAATATCCGCATGGCTCTGATGACAGGCGATTAATATTTTCATGAAATTTTCCATGACTTTTTCACAGAAATGTGGCTGTATCTCACTGATGACGCATTGGATCTCGGATTTGAGCAGTGGAATTCTTTCTAGTTTATTCGTATAAACCCGAGATTTCACAAAACCCCAAAAAAAATAAATCTCACTGCATTAAATCGCATGATCTTGGTGGACAGTTGTCATCAGAATTTCTTGACATAATTTGTTCTGGAAATCGTTGTGCAATAAATCGATTGTTTCATGCGCGGTGTGGCAGGTGGCTATGATTTGTTGAAACCTCATGACCTCCAGATACATGCCGTCCAGTTGAGGCCACATGAACTCCGGTGTCATGTTTCTGTAATGAAAGTCGTTCAAGTAAGTCCAATCACGTCGCCAAACACAAATCCGCACCAGACAGGTGCTCGTTGTGGGTGCATTTGTTTCTCATGGTTGGCATGCGAATTTTCAGAGCCCCAAATTCGACAATTTTGTTTATTCGCAATGCCATTCAGATGGAAATGCGCGTCATTTGAGAAGATGACTTTTTTGCCAAATTGGCATTGACTTCACTTTGGTCCACTACCCATTGAACGAAATGACGGCGCTTTCCATTGTCTGCTGGTTTGAGCTCCTGAGTAAGCTGAATTTTGTACGCATGAAGGTGGAGGTCTTTTGTCAAAATTGGCTTCGTAGTGCTTCGTAAAATTTGAAGTTGTTGAGAACGAAGCCGAATTAATGTTTTCGGTTTTTCGGCAACACTCTTGTTTACAGCAGCAATATTTTAAAGAAACCGACCGACTGTTCATAACCATCCCAGTTTTTCAAATTTGTTTACCACTCATCGAATGTTTGACACATTAGGTGCACTTTGTCAACTGAAAATTCTTCGAAGTTTGCGAGCGGTCTCAGCATAACTCTCCAAATTTTTGTAATAAGTTTCCACAACTATAACGGGTTGTTCTTTCGAAAATTGGTTCATTTTTAATAATCGGAATAAAGATATGTGACATCTGCCAAATTTCAGAGTTGCCACTTGCACAAAAAAAAATTACACTAAATTTAAAATGTGCAATCTTACTGAGACACCCTTTACAAACTAACAAAGTAACAACTCATAAACAATTCCAATACAATACTAAAATTACAAACTGCTTTATCATTTATTTAGTCTACTACAATAATGTGTAATGGCTGGTTTTTTTAGTTTCCTGAATTTAAAATGTATGTATACAATATTTCAATGTATTTTAAAGAATATTTAACTTGAAATATTCTACATATAATCCTTTAAATACTTCAGCCGCGATTTGCTTGCCAGAGACCAGTTGCCTCTCGTTGCCCCAGTTAAACCTCTTATTTGCAACATTTAGTCTATCGTCCCACACTCGTATGAAGTGTTTGTTCTTATAATTTATAAATAGTACGAAATTTCTGCGATTACTTTAATTTTCAAAAAGCAAATATCAAAAAAAATCACCCATTATATGGTTGAACCATTTATTGCAAATATCTACTATATGACTGCATAAATAAGGACATGGAAGTGACAAAATTAAATGTTCAGATAAAAAAAATATAGAAGGAAGATCTAAATAAATTAAAAAATAAAGAAACTTAAATAAAGAGCCTAATCAACAGAATATAGAAAATATATTTACAGACTAAAAATCTAAATGATAGAATGTATAAAAATCATAAATGAGTTGTAAAACTGAAGAAATTATAAACATTAAAAACAGAAAAAGATATCACAGTGAAACAACAAGTAGAACTTAGGAGCAATTAAATAGATTTTGTAGGAACTGGTTCCTCTAACTAGCAACAAGTCACATTACTTGAAATTTTCAAGTTTTTAATTTTTTTCTTAAACCATTTATATGCGCTGTAAAGTCTGTTGCCACTTTTCACGCTTTCGTCAAAAGAATTCCACATGAATTTGTATTTTGATGCTTTTTTTAAATCAATTTTTTTCCTCTACTGTCAATTTGAAAATTTTGAGATATGAACGTTTTGTTATAGAGCGCCTATAATAGTAACCGGATGGCGCTTTCCAAAGATTGTCAGGTAATAACATCTTAAAAGCTCAGAAGTAAGAAATTCTTGAATTCGTCGTTTTTCTTCAGGAAAACACCTGAACACCTCCCACCTAAGAAAAAGTGATACCAACAACAGTGATATCCAAAATTGCCATGATCATATCATAATTTGTACCTAAATATATTTTAAATAAATAAATATAATTCGCAACAAATACGATATACTAATATTTGTAATCGCGTCGAACATAATATGTTCTCAATAGGCAATTATATAAATGTTTGCACGATTCCGCCAAACATATGTGTATGTAATACCAGCAAAAATATGTTACGACAGATTTTTCCCCCTGGTTGTTCTTTGCCACATTTAATGTCATGTAAATATATGTAGCGTCATTGTTTCATTGAAGTAATATGTCCTCCAAATGCTACTGACAAACAAAAAATGCTCAGTCATATTTTGAAAATATATTTTACTAATTATGCTCATCATAAGACGTTCGTTTGACCAAAAACTAAAAATGTTGTTACCAAAATACACTAGGAATCGAAACTAAAAGGGTAAGTAGAGGAATATAAGTACCCTCGAATACATATGACGTTCCCATAACCAGCTCTACAATACTAACCTTTTGAGACCCCCACTATTGAAATTCCAAAAACCGCGGTCTCAGTACATCCTAATGTACATATACTTATATATATTCGAAAGCATTTGATATTTTCTTCCAATACCGAATCGGATTCCAAATAGTATGTTAGCACCTCCACATACCTTATTGTTCATCTAGGTTGTTGTGCTCCCAACGCATTGTAACTACGGCGTTCAAACCCCAAATTCCGGTTAACCAGTTTCAATACCAATAACCATTACGCGTTTCTTTTTCAATTTATTATTCGAATTATTCGAATAGCCGGCTACCCGGTTTAAATTACATGCAAATCAATTCAATTCAACTCAATTTAATTTAACCCAATTCAACTCATTTAAACTCGACTCAATTCAACTCAACACAACTCAACTCAATTTAATTCAATTCAATTCAATCCAAACCAATTCAATTCAATTCATTTCAATTCAATTCAATTCAATTCAGTTCAACTCAACTCAATTCAAATCAATGCAATTCAATTTAATTCAGTTGAATTCATTTTAATTAAATTAAACTCAATTTAATTCAATTCAATTAAACTCACATCAATTCAATTCAATTGAAATCAATTCAATTCAGTTCAATTGTATTAAATTAAATTCAATTCAATTAATTACAATTAAATTCAATTCCTTTCAATTCAATTCAAATCGATTCAATTCAGTTCACTTCACTTCAGCTCAATTCAATTCAATACAATTATATTCAAGTCAAGTCAATTCAATTAAATTAAATTAAATTCAATTAAATTCAATTCGATTAAATTCAATTCACTTTAACCTCAACACAACTCAACTCAATTTAATTAAATTCAATTCAATCCAAACCAATTCAATTCAGTTCAATTCAATTCAATTCAGTTCAGTCCAATTCAAGTTAATTCAATTCAATTCATTTAAATTCACTTCAACTCAATTCAATTCAACTAAACTCAATTCAGTTCAATTCAATTCGATGCAATTTAATTCAAATCAATTTAATTCAGTCCAATTCAGTCTAATTCAATGGAATCCAATTCAGATCAATTCAATTCCATACAATTCAATTCAATTCAATTCAATGTAATTCAATTTCTTTCAATTCAATTCAAATCAAATCGATTCAATTCAGCTCAGTTCAGTTTAATTTTATTAAATTCAAGTCAAGTCAAGCCAATTCAATTCAATTCAATTCAATTCAGTTCAGTTCAGTTCAGTTCAGTTCAGTTCAGTTCAGTTCAGTTCAGTTCAATTCAATTCAATTCAATTCAATTCAATTCAATTAAATCCAATTCAATTCAATTCAACTCAAACGAATTCTATTCAATTAATTTCAGTTCACTTCAGCTCAATTCCAATTAATGCAGTTCGATTCAAGTCATCAGCATTATCTCATCCTTAAAAGAAACTGATATTTGATATTAACTGATATATCTCTTTAAAGATGGTCAAAAAAATATTACTTAATGTTGATTTTGTACTAATTTTTCGACAAAAATTTCAAAAATTTGTCACCGGTTTCTTCTATTCTGGAAAATAGATTTTGTAAAAAAGTGATTCTTAATAATCCGAAAGCCGGTTGATACAAATTTTTACAGTTTGTAAACATCGTGTTACAAAAAACTCCTTTCTCTACCGAAAACTAGAAAATTTCATATCGCCATATTTCTGTGGGCTTCATCCAAAATGTTGAAACTATCTACCAATCAATAGCTTTTTCAATGCCGCATTTAAAGCTCAGAGTAAATTTAAAATCTTTTGAACTATAAACTTAAACATTTTTTCCAAACCTCAAAAAGCAGCGGTGATGTCATCCTGTCAAAATATGCATCAGCCGAAAGTTTTTTCTATGCTTTATCCAAAGTTCAGAAGGGGTTAAAATCTATTGATAGTTGTATCAGTGATTGACTTAAAATCATTTTACAAATCTCGAAATGCATCCATTTATAAAAGTTTATCAGTTTCCATTAAAAATAAACCAAAACGACCATCCAATCTGGGTCGCCAAAATCAAATCTCTCAGATATTGCAGTAAATAGAGGATTATCAGTCAATCTGCTAAACTATATAGTACACATGTTTGCTGGGTATATTTCGAAAAAGACATTCTGAAGATTAATACTGGCTAAGTTTTAGAACGCTAAAACAGTATAGTCGAAACGAACAGTCCGAGTGGCAGTAGCACAGTCTCGTATTCTGTGCGGTTTAAGTTTATTTTACGATTGGCGAAATTCTTTGCCAGTGTGACATTCATTTGCACATAGTACATACAGAGGTGTGCATGTTTGTGGCTGCATATTATCTGATAGATAAATATTTATCAAAATCGAACGAATTGGCAACGACATTAGATAAACTATAATAGTTCACAACTGAACGCTAATGCAAATCGAATCGAATCAATACGCAATTGATAAGTGGACAGACAAACCGTGTTGAGAATCAAACAAAACACAAGAAAATGCTGAGGAATTTCGAAAAATCTCAAGATAAAACAGACAAAGACAGCAGCAGCGACAGATGAGCGACATCAACGACAATATCTTTAAGTGCAGTCGACAAATAATATTTAGGCAAATCGGATAGCAGCAGCCAATGTAAAAAATATCTGACAAACCAGACAATTAGACATATGTAGATTGTTATGGCCATTTAGGGGGATTTGAAATGCTGCGGAAAAAACGGGCCAAGTGCTAAAAAAAAAATAAGATAGAAACGGAAAGTGAAATTATGTGAAACTATTGGAATTTAAAGCAGAGCAAATCAATGCCAATAAAGTGTCCCAATATATGTATCAAAAGTGTTGTGGTGTATTTGTTCACGACACGAAGTGCATATGCAATATAAAAAGTTATTTTGGGAAAATTCCATCAGTTTGGGCAATTAGAAAGGAAAGATAAAACGAAAAACAGAAAAAGAGCAGGAAGTAATTATAAATAAAATATTACGTATATGGCGCGTGGACGTAATCACAATCGTAACCGTAATTCACAGATACAAAGTCAGCAGCAGAATCAGTCGCCTCAGCAGCAGCAACCAACTCTACAGCAGCAACAACAGCTGCAGATATCACAAAAACATTCACTTCATCAACAGCAACAGCACCCTCAGATTTCGTGCCAGCAGCAGCCGCCAATGCAATCAACAAACGCCTCAAATGCACCTGTTGCCACAATCAATAAACAACACCCCAGCGGCAGCAGCAGCAGCAGCAACAACACAAGCAATGCCAACACTATTAACAACAATGATTTAGACAACAGCCGAACCTCGCCCTCCACAAATTCTGAAAGTTACGGCCATAATAATGCAAGTAATAATAACAATTATGACGATGATGATGATGATGAGGGGATATCGCGAATCCACAATGATCCCCTTGACGAAGAAGAGCCTATAAAAACACACCTTGAGACGAACGGCGACCCCGCCAATACATTCAATACACACACCGCCACCACCAGCGTCACTACTTATCAAATGACTATGTCTAATAATAACCACACAGATTTCAGCCACGTCCAACCGAACAACGATCCTCCTCATCCGTGTGAACATCATGATGATCACAGTAATTCAGCCCCACTGAGAGGAGAACAGATGCCACCACTATTGAGAACAGTGAACAGTGATGGGCCATTTCTTCAGCAAAGAGAAGAGCATGGCCGGCTACAGCTGAGCAATGGCACGGAAAATGATGAGCATCGTTACATTAATCGTTCTCCGGTCATCGAGCAAAGCGTTAGTGTGATCGCGCAAGTAACGGATAATAACGACCACAACAACGACGGCGAACATAGTATAGCCCTTGCAACGACATCGCATAACGGTACAACGGACAATGGTCACTTTAACGAATTGACGGAATGTGATTGTGTTCGTGCTCGCGCGTTATCAACAACAAATCAAGTAAATCCCACCACAGTCATGGGTCAAAAAAATACTAAAGGTGATGCCAGCGCCACACCACCCTCACCATCGCCGTCACCCATACCACCCTTTCGCGAGTCATCAGTTACCCGAACGAGTGACTGTGCAACCGGAAGTAATAGCACTCGCGTCTCGTCGCCAAGTGTAAGTGTGCCCACAATCACCGTAGTTGATTGTAGTGGTGCCGGTAGTGCGAGTGCCAAGAGTTATGACAGTTCTCGCAATGAAAAAGAAGATTTTTATGAATTTGAAAATCAAGAGTTCAATGATCACCATCGCCGTGAAGCCGCAAACAAAGAATACGAAGTTGAGGGCCAACATGGTGGTGGTGCAACACAAAAGCCCAACAGTACTACAAGTTCGTATCGTTCTCCGTCACCAACGTCAATGTACTCGCAAATGCGTTATAATTATGTGAAACTAGAAGATGTACCCGAACAGGAAGAAGAAGAGGAAGAAGATGAGGATGAAGAAGATGAGGAAGAAGACGACCACGACGAAGATGAAGACGAAGACGAGGGCAACGAAACCGACGAAGGTCCAATACATCAAGAACACACAACAAACACGCATGGCGTCAACCTTGACAATGAATTTCAATGCAAGCACTCAGCCTCTCTCAGTCCAGATCGCCAGCAGCAAAAGAGTATCAATATCTGCAACAGTAACAGCACTGACTCGAATTTGAGTGCAAGCTTTCCCGATTCCGGCATGGGTGAATCTGTTGCATCAGCCTCAAATAGCAGATTTATAAATACAAACGATGGAGATTATGGCTCTGCTAGTTCCAACATGCATCGCATCAAGCAACAGCACCAAGAACATTTTCCCTCCTTTGTGCGCGACGGCAGTTCCACAGATTGTGATGAAACTCTAATGCAATGCGAAGAGTTGATCGATTTTGTTGAAACACCCGAGTTCCTCGATCCCTCGGAACGTTTTGTGTGCATCGAAAGCATAAGTCTGCCAGATGTCGTTGTCGAGTCAACGAACTCAAGTGGCAATTCATCAAATGCATCTTCTGGTGGTGGTGGTGGTGGTGCTGGTGCTGGTGCATTGGGTGCCAGCATAATTACTGGTTCTGCTGCAGGTGCAGAACGTGATATTATTAACATAAATGGTGCCACTGGTAATTCCATGGGCAATATTCACTTCATACCAATCCGTGTTGAGGGTGGCAGCGGTCGATCTTCGCCCAGGAAACAGAGTGTGGATGACAGCGTTGTTGGCAGCGGAAATGCCACCATAGAAATAATCGAAGATGTTACGGAAATGCAACAAACAAATTATATGGCCGCGAAGTCAACAAACAATGATGTGATTTCTGATAAATTGAAGTAAGTGAACGTTTATGTTAAACTTGAATTACATTATTGTTATTGTTTTGGAATTCATCATATATTGGGAATATAAAAATAGGAGGTAACAGGGTCAGCAAAGAAGTTAAATTATTTCACTCATACTTAAATTGTCTGGGTTAGTGTGGATATTTATAATATGTGATGTTCCATAGGAAAAGGGACCTTAGCTTCCCAACATCAAGATCCATTTTTTTGGATTTCCTAAAATTACATATAATTCTGAATAAAAAGACACTTCAATAACCAAAAAATTTCAAAAATTAGATTAGTTATAGCACTTTGAAACTCTAGTATGATAATCTAAAGTTTCGAAATTATGAGGTTCAAAGATTCCCCTCTCCCTTCTTGAAGTTGGTAGACGTTGGGGAAAATCTTTTGTTTTTTTTTTTGTAGTTCCGATATAATAATAGACTTTAAATCGATTGTAAAATGCTCGGAAAGCGTCTGGGTAGTGTTACCTGCCAAAACTTGAATACCGATCAAATATACCTAAACATCTATTTTTAGTCCTCCTGTAAAATTTGGTTTGGGAAGATAAGGGCCCTTTCCTGTGGAACATGACATATATAAAAATATAAGATAATAAATATCGATCGACTCAGAATCGCTTTCTGAAACGGTTTAGCCACGTCCGTCTGTCCATGCATCCTTCTGATAAAATTGCAACTCGCAACTATGAAGCCTTTTCAACGGAATCATTTCACCAAGACTGGAACTATCAGCTCCGGATGGGGCAAAAACAATCTTCTGATTTTCTTTCGCCATAGCGCGCCCCAGAATTTTTTGACCGATTTTTTTAGTTTTAGTTAATGTACAAGAAGTTCATACTACAAGCTTATAAGGCCAGCAACATTTTTCTAATTGGAAAATGGTTGGTTTTTGTTGGACTAATATTCACTTCAGTTAAGCACATGCACTGGCATGACTAATTTCGAATTTTATGACAAGTTCATCATCTCATGCCTAAGTACTGCGCCTGAATTGAATTAATCGGTAGATCATCAATCGTATATAGGGTAATTCCAAAATTTCCAGGCCCCCAATCCGAAATTTAATTTCTCCTCGTCCATACGAATTCTATGACACCAGAATTGATTCAAATTTCGAAGTAGTTTTTGTTTTATGGTTCGTTGAAGTAGGTATTGTATGGCACTTTCTGAAAAAAGGACCTGACTTAAAAATGGTAGATCTTTGGAATGCGTTAATGGATTTCAAAATGTTGGATATCATTTTAAAACTTGCAATAACCGCTTTAATAATAGTTCATACAACAGTCATGTCGTTGTGGTTCAATGATATTGAAACCTCCCAAGTATACTTTTTCCTTGAATATCCTGGCATAACGTATCTTTAATTTTTGATTTCCCCCATATAAAGAGAAAGTCCATCTTTTTCTCTATATCATAGCCAAATTTCATAATGCGATCTCCATGGGATCAATAAATACATAAGGTTTGGTAAAGACTGCTCGAGTTTTGCTGTTTTAGTTTCGATTTCTCAAATAGTGACTACGTATAACACAGTGAATCAAAAACTACTAAAGTAGAAATACCTGGGAAGTGATAGTATAGTATAGTAGGTATTGTCGAGTGAAACTAGAATCTGCTTGTGAAATTTCCCAAACACCCTAAAAATCTTGAAAACCGGTTAAAGCCCCGGTTTTGCGAACCTTTGCGGACTTATAAGCCTGTACGTTAGTTGATTATCAACCGATTTTCACTTTCTCACCGGATTTAAAAAAATAAACTTAGGTCTTTCAAACGATATATACGTTCTTTAAGAAAATATGAGAAGTCTGTGTGTATTTGTCCAGCAAACAGATATTTTTAAATTTTTTTCGCCATTTTTCAACTTCGGCGATGATTTCACACATTATTTTATAAAGAAACTACAATACTCTTGAATTTATTCAAAAGGGACGTGTCATAGTGAGTAAAATGCAACTTTGTTTTAAAAATCCGGTATTAATTGACTGAGTTATTGAAGTTTTTGTTAAAACTAAAAATTTATTTTCCTTTACTAAGGCTTCCTGATGCTGGTAAAATTTTATAAAAACAAGTGGTCGGGTTCGAAAATACTGATTTTTGTGTAGATTTTTTTTGGAATTACCCTATGTACTTCTACAAACTGAATTATGCAATTTACGTATGCAAATTAGTATCGATCGAAGATCGCTAAGTACCTACACACACTGAAGTGTCCATAATTCCATCATAAGAATAGACAGCTTTTTTCTTCCGTGTTCTTCTTTTACTCCTGCGTACTCGCATTGTTACATTGCTTTGAGGTGAGTTTTAATCTAGATCACAGAGTTGAATGTTTCTGTAACATAGCTTTTTGATGACCGGTTAGTGTCAGTTATGTTTTCGAATTTGAATTTTTTTACCGTTTGGCAACAACTGTGGGATCTGCTGAATTTTTTGCGGCAATATTTTCAAATCGAGTGTTAAAATGCGGAGCAGGGACCGCCACGAAATGTACAATTATTGTACACGTTTTCGTGTGAATTTTTAGGGCACCTCTACCACACACATTGTTTTCAGCCGAGCGGCCGGTTCAGGGCCTGCCTGGGCTTCATGTGTTCCGTGTTTTGCCGCTCTCTTCAAATTGGGTTGTCCGAAGTGTAATTGTTTGTGTTTGTGGAATTGTTTGTATAGCGCGTTCTTGAGGCGTCTTGCGGCGATATTCACTATACTTCACCAATGACAAAACCAAATGACTTAGCATTTCAGTTGCAAAAATGGTACCACTTTCCACCAGGATGATACCTATTGTCCCACCTTCTGCTTATATTAGCTGATTCCAAATAAATTGGGTACATGAGCTTAAATAAATAAAATAAATGGTTCCTCATTCTACCCCATGAAACAGTGGGCTGTGCGCTTTGTAGTTTTATACTCACTGATTGGGACCTACAGTTTTACACCGATTCCGAACGGTATTTTGTGAAGCTTCTTCATGGCTAAATATTCGATAGTGTCGCCGTCACTATGCACGGTGCCCACCGCGAAAAAAGAATTTTATGGTGGTCAGAGCATGGATCGCACCCAGGATATCATGTACAAGAGGCGCGCACACTAACCATTGGCGACATAAGCTCAACTTAACCTAAAAATAATTGTCTTTTCAAATAGGGCATATATATTCAAGTTGTGATATAGCCTGCACCAATCCACGTGCACACAGGGAAAAGATTAGTTGGAAATCAATTCCGTCATTGAAGTTCCATTATTAAGTCTATATTTTGATTAGAATTCATAATTTTCAAACATCAGAAATATTTACCGATGATATTGATAGACTAAAAATAGGTCTTACTAAATACAAGTTGCTACTACAGAAATTAAGTTGTATTAACCTATTTGAGTATTTCTAAAACGTCATTCATCTGAAATGGATGATACAACTAATAAAAATTACAATATTAGAATTCGTGTTCAAATATTAGTCACTGTAATCATAATTTAGTTTCTGTCACAAAAACACTTGCTACAAAGTTTTGTATTCGATTTTTCATAAGAGGCTTTGCCGTAATAGAAAACCTAAGTTATATTTGAAATTTAAGGTTGTCAGAGCAGGGATCGACCCTAGGATCTCATGTACAAAAGGAGCGCACACTCACCATTGCATCACCGGTGGCCACAAATTTATAGTGACGAAAGAATATAACAATGCAGGTCAGATTAAAACAGTCCGAGTATCAGATTTGGTCCACGTCCCATGCATTACCTACTCCTGGTATAGGCGGCAGCTTCCACTGCATTTATATTGACTTATATACGGTATTCATTCATTCCTGTATGAATCAAATAACACCAAAGTCAGGGATGAAATAATAACCACCCAACAGTTTCTTGCAACCACGGTAACACCACATAGTAGTGTGACAAAATCTAGTAGTCATCCATGATAAAGTTTCTCCAAAATAGTTCGGAATCGGTGCGAAAGTTTAGGTACCTATCATTGAGTCTCAAAATAGAAAGCACACAGTTCACTGCTTGTGAAACGCTCTCCCCTATCCCTTCATTGGATGTTATGGGAAAATAATGTATTTTAAGAAGGAATATCTGTTCTCTATTCTGTTCTGTTGTTTATTTGGTTGATCAACTGAAAGCATTTCCTTTTGTGATAAGATGTTAAACTACACGCTGGAAAAAACGGTCCAGCAATATCTTGCAGGAACCATGTATGAGTATATGTGTGCAAACATTGTTCTCACGAATGGAAGATCTGCTGCATTCCAGCAGTTTTAAACAAAAAAAATACAACTCTGTGATATAGATTCAAAAAAAACTCACCTCAAAGCACTGCAACAATGCGAGAATGCATGAGGAAAAGAAGAACATGGAGGAAAAATTCTGTCTGTTCTTGTTGTTGGAATTATAGGCCTTTCAGTGATGTTGATACTTAGGGATCTCCGATCGATGCTAATTCGCGCATGTAAATTGCAGGATTGAGTTTGTGTATATACGATTGATGATCAACCGATGGTATCAATTCAGGCACAGTAGTTAGGCATCCGATGATGAACTTGTCACGGAGTTCGAAACTAGTCATGCCAGTGGGTGTGTTTTGAACTAAATTGTCTATTATTTCCAAATTGTAGTATGAATTTCTCATACATTAACCAAAAACTAACAAAAATCGGCCATAAAAATTCAAATTCAAATAAATAAAAAACCTGCATTATAACCAATTAATAATTGTGTCGCCACCATGGAATTGTGAGTAACAAACACAATTTGCTTGGACACAAGAATACCATAATGGCGAAAAGCTACAAACACGTTATACTTCCGCACAAACAACCACTAAAATAGATTTTTCAACGTGTATGTTCTAAGAATTATTTGTTTAGAACGCTGAAAACATGCTGAAAAATTTTCATTTTTTTGTTGTTTGGATGCAAATACAACGCGTTTATAGCATGTCGCAAATATATTACAATTGTGTCCAAACGCATTGTGATTGCTATTCAATGTAACATGTTTGGGACACAATGATCAATAGTTAATAAAATGTTCATATGTGACCAAAATGAGGCATTGTATGTGGAAAATTGCTTAAAACAAAAACCTGACAGACAATAAAGAAACAAAAGCACCAGATCTCAAATTCACGAGAACAATATTTGCAAACATGTACATGGTTCCTGGAATATGTTGTTGGGACCGATATTTTTCAGCGTGTAGCAGCCGGAAATGTAACACCCCATTGCATTAGTCAATACTGTATTTCAAAATATTTTTTTTCAGTTATATATTTCATAAAAATTTAGCTCACAATAATATCTGTTGTCTCCGCACCTTGAAGGCTTTTAAAATGTAACATTTTCACAAAAGCAAAGAAAAAAATTAATATATAAATATAATGAATTTCAGAATCATAATTTGTATTACCCAGTTTGTAAATCCATAATGTTTTACGGTCATCTGAAAACAATTCCTTCTTAAAAAAAATAAAATTAAAAAATTCTGGATTGATCCTCATTTACACCTGAATAGCAGGAAATCAAAACCAATAAACGAATACTCCTTGTGATGTTGAATGTTATGCCGATCGCTCTCATATTGAGATAAATTTCATGTCTGAGTACTGAAATGTGTCGCCCACACTTACGATTCCGACGACAAAAGCTATAAAAGTTTAACAACTGTCATCAAATCAATCTACGCCAACGTTTGGCCTTGAATACCGTTGCTGGCCATAAAATATGTATTTACCACAATTATAACGACCGGTCATTGTTAAAGTAACCGGCCAATAAGAGGTTGGATCATCTCTTATCCGATTTACCCAAAATAAAGTTTAACACGTAGTACTAGTTGTATAGCCCTTGGAAAATATTTCAAATTTGATTTAAGAATATTTTATATTTATGCCAGCTATAAGTGGAGGCGCCAGTTAATATACGTATCTATATTTACTACATATTCGTAGTATATTGAAGTGAATTTGTATCGTATACTTGCGTAGAAATATAATTTTGTATAAATTTGTATTTGCTGTTGAAACAAATTCAACATGTTCCAGCACAATACTATACAGAAGAGTCCATAAAAAAATTATAACTTCAATGAACGTTGGTGGGTTGGTACATCTGAATCACAATTGAGTATAAATAACAATATTTTTCTCCTGAATAGATACTAATAAAGAAAATTAAATAACGCAAAATAAAAGCAAACAAGTACTAAGCCCGCGTATTAATCTACACACATTCGTATATAAATACAAACAAATTTATAAACGAATATAAATAAATATTTTCGTCATTTTTCTCTCATTTCATATATATTTCCTTTGGTTGCTTCGATGGAACGTGCCAAATTTCAATCTATATCTAGGTACAAACATGCATATAGAAATAAGAATGTTTTCAAAATTCCTAATTTTCTCTAGACTTCTTTCGGCGTTTGCGAATATGAAAACAAACTACAAACAGTTAAATGTATACTCTTTATATTCCAACGTTCGTCTGATGTTCCCACGCCCTCAACGTAAAACATTTGAAAACGATTTTTTTATGCAAAATATTGTTTTCGTTCGGCGAAACTGCAAACATATGTACGTGAACATATGAATGTTGTAAAGATTCATACATTTATACTCTGGCGTATCTATGAGTTTGTTCTTTTTATTTTCAACAAGTTTGTTCTAAATACTGCGAAGATGATATGTGGAACATATACAAAAGTTTACATAAATAAATGCGTGTATATAAACATGTAAAAACAATGTATACATTTATTAGAGTGGCTCGCCATAAAAAATGGGAAAATTTATATTCGGAGAATGTATAGCAATGATTCCCAATAAAGTGGCTACCTTCGAAAGGATCATAATATACATGGCTATAGTCCCTTCCATAACTATGTGTATTATCGAATCCGATGTGATCAAATCCCATGATCTGTGACTCATCCCGTGTTAAAACAGGGTGAAGTAAATATCCTCATCTTGCGAGCATAGTTCTTCTTATACACGCTGAAAACAAAGACCCCAACAACATACTTCTGGAATCATGTATATCTTTTCACGCATTGTTTTGAAGAGCTAAAAATCTGCTGCGCCTTTTGTTGTTTCTTTGTTGTCTGACACATTTTTGTTGTCAGCAATTTCCAACTAGAAAATCCACATATGGGTCTCAAAAATATGTATTATAACTTATAAATCATTGTGTCTCAAACATGTAATATTTAATAGCAATAAGAATGTGTTTGTGGTATACTATATTTGTGGCAAGCTACAACCACGTTATATTTTCATCCAAACAACAAAAAAAGAGTGCTTTTTCAACGTGTAGCTGTGCCCAAAAGGAAACATGACTTATGTGAATTTTTTATATGTATTTGTCAGGAGAGCATTTTAATGTTCAAATTAATTTTTGAAAAAATTATCAAGAGTCACCAAAATGCTAACAAAGAGTAATTCATTTAGACCTTTGTTTTTATTTTAAATAAACCTTTAAAATTGAATTGATATTATGACTCGCATGAACAATATCTGACATTTACTTTTTAAAGATAATTTCATTCAAATGTTAGCCGTCAATAAGCTGAGGTGGTTCATTCGGAAGGTCAAATTCTCGATCACTCTTTCCCGAATTGGTAACGGTCTTTTGGTACAAGTTGGTACAAGTCTTGAATCGTAGCAGGGTTATTTACACAGAAAAAAAAGACGACTGTAAAATTGGTTCATGAAAAATCTCAGCACTCAATTACATTTTTCATTATATACCGACAAATTACTGAAGTATTGAAATGAAAATCGATAAATGGTACAAACAAAAAAATCCATAAGAAATACCCCAATATTTAACGAAGTAAATACGATACGAACAACGACATAACTCCAGTTAGAGATAAGTTTGTACAGGCAGTCGGTGGCGTAACGGACTAGACGCTGCCCGAAAAGACGCTGTGTCACAAACATCGAAACGATCTTCCAGAAGATGTGAGTTCGAATTCTACCGCGGTTGTTTAATTTTTTTTTTAAATAAACAAACTTTCTAAAAATACCTCGGATCGAAGACAAAACGAAAACTGAGATACAATTTAGTTTGTTAATATGTCAAATTCTTCATTGACTAAAAACGACAATATTTTTAATAAATAACGTCAAATATTATCGTAGATGGGTGCAATTTTGCATCGATTGAAAAGTAATATTTTTCCAATTAACAACCTACAAATATGGTAGCTGATATGTAATTTTTTTTATCACAGGATTTTCAATTAATATTTTGTTTGTATTTTCGAATTTTTTAATTGAATTGAAAATTATTTTTTTCTGTGTACGAATATTTTTGGTTTCACATTATCCCAAAGAAAAAAACCAGAGGTGTAATATCACCTGATCTAGGCGGCCAGTTGACAGGTCCGGAAACCGAAATTAGCTTCTCACCAAATTGACTTCTCGGTAAATCCCTTGTTTCGCGCACTGTGTGTGCCGTAGCACCGTCTTGCTGAAACAATATATCGCCAGCATCACGGGCTTAAATTTCAGGCAAAAGAAGTCCTTTATCATGGTGCGGTAGCGGTCGCCATTCTCGGCTAAGTTCTTTTCAGCCTTATTTTTAAAAAATACGGATCAATGGTTCCACTAGTCCATAAACCACACCAAACTGTGAAATTTTTATCAAATAAACGATCAATCTTTCCAGCATTGATAACGATACCTTGCGAATCACGCGGGTAATGTTGGCTTCCGGGTCATAACCCCAAAGAAAACAAAAAAGATCTGGGTGACCTGTTGGCAAGTCCGGAACCAGAAATTAGCAGCTCACCAAACTGATTTCTCAGTAAATCAATTTTTTCGGGCGCTGTATGTGCCGCAGCACCGTCTTCATAAAACAAAATGTTGTTGGCATCACGGTCTTAAATTTTAAAGTCCGCGGTCTTTAAAAAAGTCGAAATACGAACCCGTGACTCCACCAGCCCATAAACCACAGCGAACAGTGTTTTTGTGTGGATGTAACGGAAGTTCGAGAATCTTATCGGGTTGCTCATCAGAGCTAATGCGCCAATTTTGTTTATTTATGTACACTCAAAAAAAATGGTTAGTAAACATAGCAAAAGAGTCTGCTGAAAATGGGAATGTAAAGATATTAGGTATTACAGCAAACATAAGTTTCTTTTGTTTCAACAAACAGTACGTCAGGTATTTTATCAATCCTGAAATACAGTTTGTCGTTACAGCAGTACATTTGCTGCAACAACGAGTAAATTGCCTGCTGATAATGTTTGCTAATAATATCAATGTTTATTTTTTGAGTGTACCTATTTAGGCAGAAATGTGCCAACATATGGTGCTCGAAATGAACAAAAAATATTTTTAACAAAAAGCTGATTTTCGCAATAAAAAAAATACAGCTGAATAATTTGGAGATGTTGTTGCAGTGTCAGCCTTTCCATGATGATACTGAATAAAAATAAGATAACAGTACGACACCAGTCAAGCGTGATCTGTGAAAAAAAATAATATTTCATTTTGCGACAAAATATTCCGATTATTTAGGTTAGCATTTGGCGTAGCGTGAATATTTGATCAGTCGTGGACTTGCCTGGTCTAAAACCATGCTGATAAGGTCCAATCAGATTTTCAACAATTGGCTTTAGTCTCTCACATAATGGATAAAAGACTGATATCGATGGATAAAAGACTGATATCGCGATAGTTGGAACATACACACGGATCACAATAATACACTGAGACTCCAATCGCCAGGCATAGATTCCCCTAATCATATACTGCATATAAATTGATGTATGTAGGCTAGTAGTCCTTCGCCACCGGCCTTAAAAAGCTCGGCTATTAGCCCATCCACGCCAGCGGCTTTATTATTCTTAAGCCCCGGGAGATTGGCGTTATAATCTCGCCTTGGCTGGGGGAGGTACAATCCAGACTGTCTTCCATAATCATTACCTCCTGATCGTCTGTGGAAGAATCTGAGAGAAGTAGTGTGGAAAAGTGGTCCCTCCAAATTCTAAGCACACACTGCTGGTCGCCATCGGTCACACATCTGTCACCAGGTGCCCATTCTCGTCTTTGAAGAATGGCATCCATTATTCGGCCCGTTATTCGATCTCTGGAAAAATTTTCGGGGTTCATTGCTTATCCTGCACATTTCGGTCTTTCACTCACTCTCTGTTCCCACTGCCATTTGTTTCTCCTAAATTGTTGGGTTTCCTCCCTTCTCAGCCTCTTATACCGCTCATTCGCAATACGCGTTGTAACTGACTGTTTCGTTGCATTACGTGCAGCGTCCTTTTCATCAGTTGCAATGCGACATTCTTTGTGGTACAATATCTTATCCTTCTGCGGTTTTCGATAATCAAGTTCAGGTCTTGCAGCGGTTTCCAAAGAATAGGAAATGTGATTCCACTGCTCTTCTGGGTGCTCAGGCGGGGGAGTATTCTGCTTTAGCAGGAGAGTGAGCTTTCGTTGATAGGGCTCTGATATCTCCGGTATCTGCAGCTTATCGATATCTAGCTTTTCCTGTGTTCGGCTTCGTACGTTTTTCGCTCTTCTCAATCTTGTGTGAACTTTCGCAGCCACCAGGAAATGATCGGAGTCGATATTGGCACCTCGAATCACACTTACTTCCATTACACTAGAAGAGTGCCTGCCATCTATTACCAAGTGATCAATCTGATTCTTTGTTCTCTGATCAGGAGATAACCAGATCGTCTTATGAATGCCTTTATGCTGGAATCGTATGTCTATCAGTCTAATTACTTTCCCAATTTGGCATTAAAATCACCTAAAATAATCTTATTGTCGTGGTTAGCGCAGCGTTCGTATATCTCCTCCAGACGCTCATAAAATGATTCTTTGACCTCATCGTCTTTATCCTCTGTCGGCGCGTGCACATAAATTAACGAGTTATTCAGACATGTGATGAAAATTGATCGACTATTTGACGATTTTTATTGGCGTAATTCCTAACATTGGGGACCAGATATTTTATATATACATATATTATGTAATGACAGAAAAACAGGAATATATTAATTGTTACCCATTATTTGCACAAAAAAATTTCATTATTATGTCAAATCCTATTCGATTTAACTCGATTGATTTCCATCACATACCTGATGAAATATTTCGATTTGTTGCGGATAGTGGCTATGGGCTCACTCATTGGGTTGAACCTTGAAACTAGGTGTCTCAGTCTCTTGCCAACTATAAATCCGAACCCGTATTCGTGCTTTCTCCCATGGCAGCTGTCGTAAATATCGCAGTTTTTCTTTCTGTAGCAACCACATCCTGCCCAACGCATTTCCTGGATAGCTGTGATGTCAGCTTTATATTTTTTCGAGGACATCCGCCAGTTGGAAAGTGGCACCCGTCTCACATATTTCATGAACTGAAAATTTACTATGAAGAACTTCATAATACTATTTACAAAGATATTATCAATGTAATTTCAAAATATATTATACATTTATTATTGTGTTTTGTCAAATATTTAAAGTTGTCAAAAGAAGGCCTTGATGATAATCATAGAGTAATGAAGTATAGAGCTGCAATTGTGCTCATCTGTGGTGCTGTCGGTGCGATAGAGAGTTATTTGACGTAAATTGGCTTACATAAGGTGGAATTACGAAAATTGTTGGCTTATTGTTGGCACAAATCGAAATGCCGTTGCTGATTTATTGGTGGATGTTTGAGCCATTGCCTCTATCTGGTATTATTAAAGCAATACTTTGCAACATCCAACCGCCCATCTGTAACACACCAAATGTCATCAATTTACTTAGAGAGTTGGTGGCTCTATACATCATTACCCTATGGATGATAACATTTTGTTTTTCGAGTTATACAACTACGCCATTTTCAATTCAGATTAATAAAATAATTGAAATTTAATAATTCTATTTGAAATTTCGAATGCATCAATCGGAACTCAAAAATTCTACTCGAAACTCAAATTTACGTCTTTCAAATTTCAATTGATATCTATTTAATTTCAATTCATGTGTTTAACATATAAATTGATGGGTATCAAATTTCAATTGGCATCTCTCACGCTTCAATTGATATCTTTAATTGCATTTGATGTGTTTAAAATTCAAATTTATGCGCTTTAAGTTTCAATTGACGACTTTTATACGTCTATTGATGATTTTTTATATATCAGTTGATGTGTTTTAAATATAAAATGATGTCTCTTAAATGTAAGTATCTATTGATGTGTTTTAAATTTCAATTAATGTATTTTAAATTTCGTATGTAAATTTTAAATTGTAATTGATACGTTTTTGAATTTCAATTGGATATGGTGTAGTGCACGAGTTCGACTCAAATCTAGTTGCATTTTACAGTATTCGATAGACATAGGTTCAATGCAAATGTATTTTTAACAGGGGGTGTTATTACAATAAATGATTAAATTTTAGCAATCTGTAGCAATGCCGAAAGCTCATCCAAAACCTCTAGGTACATTATGAAAGATGATGGTGATGGAAACACTGGAGGTGCTCCTGGTAACACATTTTCCTAACAACTCTGAGAGTGAACTAGATACTTCAGTTGTAGATTCTATTGAAGTACAGCTATCACATGTTGCCAGTGAATTGAAATCCTATCTAGAATTCTTTGGGCTATAAAAAGCTTCAAACCTTTCAAGTGAACAACACCGGAAAATGTCTCATCGGAGGAACTGCAGGCAGTGGCTGATAGGCTGGTCCCCTAGATCAAAGAGATCTACACCGGATGTATCAAGCAGGCCTGTGTACAGTGTACACGCTAACAAAACGGCCCAACAACATATTGCAGGGACCATATACATGTTATAAATTGTTTCATGAATTGAGAATTTGCTCCTTTTTGAATTCCTTGTTGTCTCATACGTTTGTGTTTTCATCGGATATCAACAACCACAGCCACATTTGGGTCACAGCTAGATATAACTATTATAACCTATTAATCATTGCGTCTCCAAAATAGAGTATTGAACAGCAAACACAATGTATTTGGATGCAGGTATACTATATTAAACACGTTATATTTGCATCCAAACACCAAACAAATTTGATCTTTCTGCGTAAAATGGAGGGAAACTGAGGTTGTATTTATTCCGAAAGCGGGGAACCACCACAAGCGGGACCTAAGGATTTCCCATCGCTTAGTCTATAGTCATTTCTCTTGAAACCGTTGGAGAGATTAAGTAAATAACTAAACACTTTCCCATTACATCCCATGAAGGGATAGGGGAGAGCTTCTCACAATCAGTGAGCAGTGCGCTTTCCAGTTTTCACTCACTGATTGGGATGTACAGTTTTACACTGGTTCCGAAAGGTATTTTGAGAAGCTTTTTCATGGCTAAGTACTCGATAGTGTCGCCGTCACTAAGCGAGGTAACTGCCGTCGAAAGAAATGTAAGGCGGTCAGAGCAGGGATCGAAGCCACGTTCTCATGTACAAGAGTCGCGCACACTAACAATTGAATCACCGACGGAGAGATTGCGCGATATCCATCTTAGGACCAACATTGGTCACAAGTTACTATCTACTGAACAGCACGCATACAGAAAGAGTAGGTCTATCGAAACCTGAATGATCTGGGCAGCTTTATAGAAGCTTCGCTCGCTGTTAAAGAATATACCATGGTAGCTTTCTTAGACATAGAGGGAGCCTTTAAAAATATAAATCCAGGCGCAATAACTGCGGCAAACACGGCTCTGGGGGTTGACGGCAATATCAGGTTGGTTGTTCACAACCTTCTTGCAAAGAGACGCATTTTGATAAGTTTGGGGCCAATGGACCTCTATAGACTTGTCAGCAAAGGAGCGTCTCAATACGGCGTTTTGTAGTCTCTGCTATGGAATCTCTCTATGAACAGAATTCTGCTTTCTTTGGAGAAGATATCTGTTAATGCTGTTGCGCATGCAAATGACGTGGCAATAGCTGTTAGGCGGAAGTTTCCAAGTACACTTAGGCACATCCTGCATCATTCTTCATACCACAGCAATATGGACTTCGGATAATGACCTTGGCGTGAATCCAACCAAGACGGAACTGGTTTTTTCATGCAGGATGTATAAGGATTCTAATGTTATACCTGTTTCCTTAGCGAGTATTGAAATTTCCTTCCCTGAAAGCGCAAAATAATTAGGTGTTTTTCTCGGCAGGAAGTTAAACTTCAAACCCAACATTCTGGAAAAAGCGAAAAAGGCTATGCTATATTCCAGTAAACGGGATATATAAAATGGGGTATGAAACCGCGTTTAGTTGTTCATTGGATGTAGATGGCAGTAGTTAGACCAATAATGCTACACGACGTTATCGTCTGATGGACGGATCTGCGGATATCCACCTAGTGCGCGATACCGGATAAAATTCAGCGAATGCCTAGTAAGCGTGTCACTGGTGCATTGAGAATAACACCAACTGATTCACCAAATTTCATAAAAATAATGGTTTTCCTATTACATCCCATGAAAGGATTGAAGAGAGCTTCTCACAACCTGTGTCATACTCCATTTAATACCACTACTGGGCATTGTAACTAGGCAACATGCAACGGCGACTGCTTTTAAACTTAGGGATGTTACTTTGGTCAGAAAATAGCTTCGGACACAGTGTCATTCTCAACACAATGCCTGACCTTCCAGGTATTGTCGATTACATTTTGGCTGAACAACTCTTTGAGAATATGTACCGCACTCGGATAACTGATAGATCAGAATGGAATATCCTCATCCCTGGACATAGGAGATTCGTAAATTTATATACAGATGGTTCAAAACTTGACAATAGAATAGGCTTTGTTGACTTTTCTAAGGGTCTAGGGGTATCCATTGCGTAATGACTGCCTGATCACTGTAGTGTCAATCTGGCAGATAAGTAAGGTTCTGACTAAGGTCGTAATCAATATTTTCTCTTATAGTCAAGCTGCCATCAAGTTCCTTGACACTGTCTTCCTAAATTCGGGAACTGCCCTCGACTATCGCAGATCTCTTTATGAGTCGGCTAACCAGTTTAATATTCACCTTAATTGGGTGCCAGGCCCAAGGAACAGCAAAGCAGACTGACTACCAGACTGGATAAAAAAGAGAAATGATTTCTCATTACATTCCATGAAGGACTTTAGGAGAGCTTTTCACAAGCAGTGAGATGTGCCTTTTCTAGTTTTATACTAACTGATTAGGACCTACAGTTTTTACACCAATTCCGAATGGTATTTTAAGAAGCTTTGTCCTCGATAAATACTCGATAGTGTCGCCGTCACTATTTAAGGTGGTCAGAGCAGGATTCAAACCCCGGATCTCATGTACCGGAAGCGCGCACACTAACCATTACACCACCGACTGCCAGACTGTATAATACCTTATACTTATACTCCAGGTGTCCTGAACCATGCGCACATACCTCTGGCAACTTGCAAGCTCTTCTTAAGGAACTGTGCACTTACGGCAATTTACGGTAAGTGGTAACTAGAAGGGAACTAAATACATTCCAAGCTGATGTACCCCCGCCTAGACTTGCATCGAACTAACGCCTTGCTATTGTTATCGATACCGGAAGTCTCACTTATCGTATATGTCATGACGGGTCACTGTCTCATTGGACGACACGCAGAGATACCGAATGTCTTGAGATCTGACTTTTGCAAAAGCTGCGGTGACGAAGAGGAGGTGGAGTCAATAAAATATCTTCTGTGTCTGTGCCCCCCTCTTTCCAAAAGGTAGCAGGCTACACTAGGTTATGGAAGTTAGCAAATCTGGCCGATGTTGTCATTCGACAACTCTTAAGGTTTTTGAAGCAATGAAACTGGTCCAACATGAGGGACTAGGAAAATATCATCTTTATTCCATTTGTCACTGTGATATCACAATGGACCACAGGCTCTAAGTGAGCCTGGCATGCAGGCAGCCAGTTCACATTAACCTAACTTTACTTAACCTACAAAAAACTAAAAAAAACAGTATTGATCCCTTGCTCTATGTTTTGTCCTGAATACCTGGTGTTATTTTAAAAATATTTCCCAAAACAAATAAATTCTGATCGCATTGGTGTAGGTAATCCAGGTTGTCAATGTTATCTAATTAAGAACATCGGGTGGAGATGGTTGTTGAAGATAGTGCTTCTTCCAATGGGTTGTGGATTTGGAATTGATACTCGTAGAGGCAATAGCGCCACACATTGAGAAATAAGGCCATATGGCTTTAATTCAATAGAAGAAGTGCAATATCACCATAGTTATCTAGCAGCCAAAGTGGAGATAAAGCCATACCAGTGTAAAACTAAATCAATTGTTATAGTTTCTGTTATAGTAAGAATGAGTTGCCACTGCAAAGTGTTAAAACGGTGTGTCACAGTTTTCAGAAGGGTGGTCCGCGACGTTCGCACAATGGGATTTCTTCATACAAGCCGCGGCAAAAATTAGAAACAATCGAGCTAGGGCTTTGAAATTTCGCACACACCTCTCATATTGCTAAATTAGAAAAAAAAACAAGGTTTTGTTCAAATCCGCCCACAACCACGCCTACCTCCCATATAACGTAAAATAAAAAATCGTTGTATTTTCCTCATTTTCATATCTATGTCAATAAAAATTACTGCCAGTGATTGCATTTGAGTCCTCAATTATATTAAAAATTTAAGTGCCACGCCCAACGCCCATATACAAATATTCATTTTTCAAAATTTTCGAAAACACAGATACAATTCTTTGTAGTTTGTGATAGATGTAAAACAGCACTTACATCTATATAAATAACTAAAGCCTAATATATTAGCTAAATATTTGCAAAAAAAAATTGGGGGGCCATAATTTACCGTTTTTTTTAATTAACCAATCATTCCAAATTAAAGTCAAATTTGTACTATAAAATTATCGAAATTTATTAATTTTTCAGCATTTCTCAGTGCATACTTTTAGGGATATGATATACAGCTGTAAAAAAAACTTTAACTAACGTTTCTATTATCGACAGCATTAAAACATATATGCCTAAAAGTATACCCCATTTTATATGGTGTTTTCATCCATTTTTGTAATGAAATTTCGTGGCACTTTTTTTATAAAATTTATAACTTTGTTCAACAGTATAAAATATTATGGGAATTTTGTTTATGAAATCAAAAGAATACACTCCCACCTTTCACATTTTAGCAACCAGACCACAACGATCGATAACGGCCACCTTTTTTTAGTCCAAGAAAAACTAAAAACACTTAGTTTTTTGAGTGTCATCAAAAAAACATGAATATATTTTAATCTGTTATTGTTATTCAATTATTTTTTCTTAAAACTTATTGTGGAAATACCATATTTTTCAAATATACATATTCCAAATCGATACGACAAAAAGAAGTTATGTTTCCAGCCCATTGAAATGCATGAAAATCTGAGGCAGGTTACTGCAGAGTTTCATTTTGTTGACTTTGCCGCGTTTTTTTGTACAAAAACAAAATTTGTTGAATAAAACTAATGATTTATTTCTCTTAACTAAACAATTCTCTACAAAACTGCATCATTACATTTTTGATATTTGACACCTGGAAAATGGTATTTTTGCCGGCAAAATCCCTCTGTGCGTTCGCAGCGGGGGCGCGCTGTATTCCAGTTTCTTTAAAATATGAAGAACTATATGATTGAGGAAAATTTCATTAATACTTCAATTAATACAATGACAATGACGCCGAATCATATGCAAATAGCAGGGCCGAAGAAACAACATTATCTAGAATGTATTATTTGTAATCCTGTTACATTTGCAACTTGGTCAGCCATCCTACCAACAATCAAATTATAGGGCTAAGGAAAAATTAACCCAAACTTTGTCCCCAATTTGTCGTGGCATTATCAAGGATGGCACACTAATATTTTGCCAATTATTAAAAAACTTATAAAATTTCAATTTGTTAACTGAATTAATTTTTTGGTGAATAAACGAAACCCAAGATAAATGTTATGCGAAAAAATATCAATGGTGCGATAATGCCATAATGGCTTTATTTCACTTCGTCTGTGGAAATAAAGCCATATGCCCTTATTCCTCATCACATTTACTTCATTGGTATTCATTCTATATCTCTGCATCTCTAGGTACATGGTCGTGGAAAATACACGTTAATAGTATCCCTTTTAAAATTGTACTTTCAATGATATCAAGCACTCAGTATTCATTTCTATATGACAGACATATTCAAGCACATTTTGAAAATTTTTTCTTCGACATAAGTTGAGTCACTCTACTGCATAGAATATAAACCGGCAAAAAATGTGTTTTGTGTGTAAATCGTTATTCACTATTCCACCACATTCAGATTTACTGAAGATTATAGGTTTCAATATAAAATTAAACAGAATCTATTTTATAAATATTGTCTGTGTGTACTATTGTACGTATTACTTATATTTCTGAAAACATGTCAAGATTGTCTCAATGAAATACTACGTCTCAATGATCATAGAAAAGAAAACACATTCAATAATACATATGCCAAGTGACGTCAACAAATTAATATCGAATTTTAATGCTTTAATATTTATAAAACATTTCAAGTTTTTTATTGCCTCAATAATAAACTAAGTAATTTATAGAAAATGTAAACAATGTTAACACATTTCGTAAGAGTTCTGCTGTGTTAGATTTGATAGCACCACATGTTTCCCAGTACTACAACCTCGTATCACCTTCACATTGGGGATATATAAGTATTGGTGAAGTGCCGACCAGCAAAAGACCTACTCTAAACAAAAACACGGACTCAAAATGGCCTATATAGCTCCACATGATATCGTCCCGATATGGCCCTCACGTCTTATTTTTTATCTAAACTTGCAAACATTTTCAAAAAGTTCTGCTGATGACGGTGATGAAGATGCTGAGGAGATACGAAATAGCCTTGTAAGCCTTCAAATCTAAACAAGTTTCATTAAAAAATCAATGAGTGTTCGAACTCACGGGCGATGTGTTAACCCCTTTTTGTTACACGGTACCTGTTCGATTTTTATGAACACCATTTACTAATGTGGTGTTACATTGGAAAATAAAAAAAAGAATAGGTTTTGTGCTGAAGGCCTTTCTGCTATTGCACTTTCTTTTTTCTTACATCTGCTTTAACATTAGATGTAATATTGTTAAAATAAATAAAGCAACATTTAGCTCAGTGAATTAATTGTTTTTGTTTCGTCATAAACAGAGCGACGACGACCTGCTTGTTTGAATGCTGGCATACAACTGAATAGCAAGCAATATTTAGCTCACTGTAATAATTGTTTTTGTTTTGTCATAACCAGAGCGATGACAAAAAGTATTGGATAGTATAGAGAATTTATTGCACTCTTTATAGAGAGTCTGAGTAAAAGAGCCTAAACGAGTCTTATTCTATTTATAGAATATTTCAATATAAATGCATCATTCCGACAATGATGTTACATAAAACAATACAAAAAGCATAAATGTTTCAAATGGCATCAATGTTTCACATTAAAATTATTGAGTTAAAAGTTATGACAAAAATAGAATAATACGTTTTGAATCATTCACCACATGTCGCCAGTGCTTTTGAGTCATACAATTAGTTACATGAGTTCTCTATACTATTCCATACTCTTTGGCGACGTCGACCTACTTGTTTGTTCGCTGCCGCTACATCAATACCATCATGCATATTTTCAGGCAGAGACTATTGTTGTACAACAACCACGTATGTGATGCTAACGCTGTGTGTTGTTTGCATGTGTTCACTTTGATAGATTACCCTACCCGTAGATGTTAACACATCAAAAATTAAACAAATGATTCATTTTGGTTGCATGATTGTCGAGTTTGTTTATATTCCATTTTCCACGCACAGTTTGCCTGGCCCGCGACACTCTTGAGGGTACCATTCAAGTGCAGCTCTATCAATATTAGATATTATACACTTATGGCTGATCCAAGTCCATTTTCATCTGCGTATATCCAAACCAATTGGGTTGTTACTTGTACGTTGCCTTAGGTCTTCATTAAAAATCCTATGAGGCCAGTAACTGTGGAGTATTTGACTCAGACACCGATTGATAATAAACGTTTGGACCTTCTTTATTGTTATCTTCGTCTTGGTTCTTATACTTCAATCGTAGAATACTACAGGCATCACACTGAAGTAGAATATTCACAATTTTCTTGCCCAATTACATCCGATGCAGAGCCACCTTCCTTGGTAATCCCAAATAGTTGGATAGTTCTGTGTTGGTTGCTTCAATTACATCCTCCATAAATAGAAATAGAAGTGGCCAAGTGGCCTTCGGTGGTGCAATGGTAGCGTGCACATCTCTTGTACAAAAGTACGAGGGTTCGAGCGCCACCTACAATCCCTTTCGACGACGGTCGTCTTGCTTCGGAACCGGTGTTAAACTGTATGTCCCAATCAGTGGGTATAAAACTATAAAGCACGTAGCTCACTGGTTGTTTGAAGCTCTCCCCAATCCCTTCGTGGGATGTAATAGTAAATCATTTTTTTTCAACTCAATTCAATAGAGCTGTTGCCGGTACCTGACGTCCTCAATAGAAATACAATTAGACCAGTAAATACGGAGTATTTGACTTGTGGCCGTCGGTGATGCAGCTGTTAGTGTGCGCGGGTCTTGTGTATGAGAACGTGGGTGCAATCCCACTCTGATCAGCTTACATTTCTTTCGACGACAGTCACCACGCTTAGTGATTGCGGCACTATCGAGTACTCAGTGAGAAGCTCTCCCCAGTCCCTTCAAGGGATATCATGGGAAAATATTTATTTTATTTACTTGACTCAGGCACCGATTGATAAACGTTTGGACCTTATTTATTGTTACCTTCGTCTAGCTAAAAATAGTACAACCGCATAACACACAGTACATAATAAATACAACCATTCACACTGTAGTTGAATATTCGCAATTTACCTGCTCAATTGTATCCGTTGCAGAGCCACCATCCTGCGTAATCTTCCGTCCCAAAGAGTTGATGGATTCCAGGTCTACAGTTAACAAACCATCAACTGTTCAGCAAATAACAGACATGTCATTCATGACCATAAACAGCTAAGGTTTATTGTCTGTTTACCGCTTTTCTGATACCAAATAAGAATGTAATCGAAGTTATTCCCATCACTATAATATTCACAAAATTGTTGGATAATATTTTTTTTAATTCATCAGTCATATAAAGTGTTATCGACCAAGTTCATGCTCATGAATGACAAGTCTGTTATTCGCTTTAGTGGAATATTCCATACTGTGCGAATAGGCATTAACTTTCTCTTCTTACTATTTTCGAAGAGTCAGACTTGATCTTGGTGTCATCAAATTTATTGGCCAAAAGACTTATGTCGTCCTCGTAGTCAACATAATGTAGGTTTTCATATATATTCGTCTGAATTTCGTACAATGCTTCTATGTTGGTTGCTTCTAGGGATGTGCGCTTAATCGATTAATTAATAACAATTAATAATCGATAACTCCAGTAAAACACTACCGATCGTTACCCTTTAGCGACCACAGCCAAATATAATTACCCAAGGGGTTTGGCACATATTATAAGCAGATACAGGTAATTTGTCCAAATATGATTTCAAGGGGACCTTGAGACTGGGGTTGGGACAACAACACACTTCACTTATACTGATCATTTTTGGACAAATTATACCTATACTACCTTGAGCAAGTATATTTTCTTGTGGTGTTTAAAGGGCTAAACAAATTTATTGCTGTCTAGTGTTTTGTCAAAGGAAACTTTGTAATTGAAAATCAACGATATGGCAAGGTATTTTATTTAGGTACCGCTCATATAAATGTAGCGCGATTAATAGGTTGCTAGACACGATGCATTCCCAAAAAAGCAACAGATCTTAAATAAATTTCGTATTATACTATATGTTGCCCAATGCCACTCTGCTATTGAATATGTGCGAAATTTCCGCATTCGATTTTGTAACAAAAGGTAGCCGCCAGAAAGAAGAGTTAAATAAACAAGGTCCTCCCACGTCTCCTAAATTATGCCAATATTTGCAGCACCAATTTTAAATTGAACTCGAACTCAATAAATTACTTATGTTGACGGTATATTTAACTCGGTTCAACTGACTGATATTTCTTTACTACATCATTTCCAATTGAAATTTAAAGAATATCGATTTTATTTTGAAAAGTATAAATTGAAATTTGAAAATTGTATTTAAAATTTAAAATACATCAATTGAAATTTAAAAATTTTATTTGAAATTTGAAATACATTAATTGAAATTTATAAACATCAATTAAAATTTAAAAGACGTCTAGTGAAATTTGAAAGACATGAATTGTAATTTAAAACACATCACTTTAAATTTTAAACATATTAATTGAAATTTGAAACACACTAATTGAAATTTGAAACACATCAATTGAAATTTAAAAGACATCAATTGAAATTTAAAACAGATCAATTGAAATTTAAAACACATTAATTTAAATTTGAAACATATCAATTGAAATGTAAAAGACATCTACTGAAATTTAAAATTCGTCACTTGAAATTTAAAAATTATTAACCGATTTTATGTATTATATTTTTAAATTTCAATTGATGTTTTTTAAATTTCAATTGAAGTGTTTCAAATTTCAAATCGAATTTGTAAATTTCATTTGATGTATTTCAAATTTCAAATAGAATTTTTAAATTTCAATTGATTTTTTTAAATTCCAATTGGAAATGGTGTAGTTGCTTTTTCTTTGTCAAAATATTTCAATAACTGTCCCTTATTTTCGTACGCTTTGTGAAATGATTTACCGGTTACAGGATAAAGTTTGAAATTCTACTCTCTGAAATCGGCTCTTGTAACCAGGATTTTTGGAATCGGTTATTGCAAACGGTACACGGCTTATACTTCAGGTTTTTGATATCGGGTTTTCGGCCGAGGGTTTTGGATCTGGTTCTGTTTTCTGCATAAAGTTGTAAATTCAAGTTTTCGACCCCGGTTTTGGAAACGGTTTTTATAACCCACTTTTTATTGAGTAAAGTTTGAAATTCTACGTTTTCAAGTTGGGTTTTAGAACCGGTTTTTGGGGAATTGGTTCTGTTTACTGGCCAAAGTTTTAAATTCTAATTTCTTAATTCCAACTTTTGGAAGTTTTATTTACTGAAAAGGTATAAACCAGTTCCTTAAACTTATTTATTCGAAAAATGTAACCGTTTTATGTATTGGTAATATTTCCAATAATTTGTGTGAAAGATTCTGAAAATAACTACCAACCTTTTGAGCAATAACTATATCAATTCATCAAACGAATGTATCAGCAGTAAATACGTTGTGTAGTACAACTAGAGTTATAACTTTTATATATTGTAATTGGTTTTTTACATTTTTATCTCGCATTTATAGTGGTCGAAAATACAGAAAGTAAATCTCACGCAAAAAATGCATCCTTACCTTGAGTAGAAGAAAACGGCATCTGTAACATATTCTCCCAAACATATTTTGCAGGAACCACGTAAGTGTTTGTAACACACTTCAAACATTTATATATTTGCAAGTCCCAAACTCAGTTGTATTTAAATGCAAACAGTAGCATGTTTACTGGCAAACATGTATGCTTTTCGGTGGACACATATGCGTTTTTCACCCCCAACTTACATATACTTACGTGGAAGCATTCGCGTGTTTCCCCCAAACCAGCACATACTTACTTGGAAACATATTCTTATTTAGAAACAAATTATTCGTTGATTTCAATATAAATATATGTATTATTTATTTTAATGAATTTTATCAATATGAATCCACATTTATAAATAATTAATTCAACAAATTAAAAGATTTAAAACGGTAGTATAACATAGAAATCATTGTGTCTCAAACATGTGATATTGAATAGCAAACACAATGTGTTTGGATACAAGTATATTATGTTTGCGACAAGCTCCAAACGCACGTTATATTTGCAGCCAAACTACAAAAAACGATAGATTTTTCAGCGTTTTTTGTTCTGCTATCATAATATTTCGTCGGTGGTGCAAGGGTAGTGTGCGCGCCTCTTATACATGAGACCACCTAAAAATTTCTTTCGGCGGCGGTCACCTCGCATAGTAACGGCGACACTATCGAGTATTTAGCCATGAAAAAGCTTCTCAAAATAGCGGTCGGAATCGGTGTAAAACTATAGGTCCAAATAAGTTAGGTAAAATTGGAAAGCGAATAGCTCAGTGATTGTGGGAAGCTCTCCCCTGTCCCTTCAGGGCATGTAATGGGAAGCCATTTATTTATTTTTTATCATAATATATTGTAGCTATATTTCCAGCCAAACCAAAAACTTCAAAAATTTTTTTAGTTTTTTAAACACTTATTTAAATCAGTATTGGCGTTTTGTAATTGGCCGCAGATTTTAGTTAGCATCATTTAATCTACTGCCGAAAGAACTACTATTGTTCGTAATTACAATTATTAAATTTAGCATATTTATTTCCTCAGACAATGAAATTGCGTGGTTGTTGAATTGGATAGTAATTGTAATGAAATATGGGAATAATTTTTATATATTATACCAAATTCTAATATTTTCTGAATTTGTGCTATTGCTTTCGGCTTTAGATTAATTGCTGGCGGCTTGAGATCTAAATAAACAAATAAATGGTTTCCCATTACATCCCACGAAGGGACTGGGGAGATCTTCTCACAATCACTGAGCTGTGCGCTTTCCAGTTTCACTCACTGATTGGGACCTACAGTTTTGCACCGATTCCGAACGGTAATTTGAGAAGCTTTTTCATGGCTAGATACTCGATAGTGTCGCCGTCACTATGCGAGGTGACCGCCGCCGAAAGAAAACTTGAAGGTGGTCAGAGCCGGGTTCGAACCAAGGATCTCATGTACAAGAGCCGCGCACACTAACCATTGCACCAGATCCTGAGATCTACAGTATTTTAAATATACAGGTTTGCATCTTTAACTTGAATTGCCTGCCACTCCGTATCAAGATCATAAACCTGCATATTTGCACAGACAATGAAATGCATAAACCGGTACAGTTCTCTATGAATGTATTAACCATAGAGAAATATACTGCAGCTGCATTTCTGGAAGCCGGAGACCTTTGAAAGTCACTGGAATAGTTACAGGTCGCATATACATAGTTCGAGTTATACATGGCAAAACAAGCACCAAACAAAATGTGAAAGATGTAACGTTTAATCAAACGTTATTTAAAATGCTGTATCATCAATCAAACTACCATAAATGGCATTTAACTATATTTAGAACATGGTTTACTTCCAGTCACTTCTAGCTTATTCTTACATTAAACTCTATTCTCTAGTAGTACTCCAAGTACCAAGTCGAATTGCTCCCTGACATAAACCTGAATATTTGCTTAGACAATGAAAATTAATGGTTGCGGGATTAGATAACAATTAATAAAATATAGGAATACTTTTGATCAATTGTAATAAAATGTACAGCTTTTTTTCTAAATTTGTTTGATTGCTCAAGGGTTAAGTTATAAAGAATTTTATATATACAGGTTTGTGTTTGATTGGAATTGCCTTCCGCTCCTTATCAAATTCATAACCCTGCATATATAAAACAGATACTGACACTAAAGTACATTTAAAATCAAAAATTGTTCCAATAGTTGAATTATGTTGAAAAGAGTACAATGAATTCACCACGGCAAAGGAACTTTCGGCAACACGAATAATCCAATACAAATGACTGAAATTAGATGTTGAAGAGTCTATATGGGGATATGACTCTCTCCACAAGAAGTTTGACTACAGGATGTTCTGGAAAGTACAGGACACTTGTGGAACCGACTACACTAGCCAACAGTCGTTTTGTGATTTGTTTCTAGCATACTTTTTCTCATTGATTTTGACCTACTAAACACGAAAATGAGTTTTAAAAATTTTTCTGTTGATTGGTTTTCGAGATACAAATTTTTGAACTTTTTTTTTTAAATTTTTGGAGGTACACTTACAATTTTGAGCATATCTTTCGTCTTCTTTGACGTATTTGATCCTACTACTACTCAAATTAAAGCAAGTTGAGCCGTCTACAACTCATTCTCAGAAAATTTTCAAATCGGGTGAGTAGTTTTGATGTTGGCGGCTTAAAAAGGTTAAAAAAGTGCGTTTTTTTAGTAAAAATGTGGCAGAAAAATTCATATAAAAATTCATATAAAATATAAAACGCGATGCTAACAGCGATTTTGGTTTTTTTACGTATAGCTGGCATTTTTCCAAAGAAAATAAGCACTTACTTAACAAAATCTGACAACAAATGGCGGACTTATAATTTTTTTGGTAAAACACCGAAATTCCGCTATTTCACGATATTTTGATTTTCATTATTTGCACAGCTTACCTACCCAACGCAAACGAATAAATACATTTGAACTTAATTTAAAATAAACAAATTAGTCTTAGTATATTATTTTTTAATTTATTTAGAGCACTACATACTCAATGTATGGCACAATTAGAAATGGATGTGCCAGGTTAGCTAAACTAACGAAATTAACCAAATCAACGCCCATAAAAAATGAGTAGAAACAAAGATATAACTGTACATTTTATGCCATGTGGAAAAACAGCTGACTTCTTCTTTGTTTTTTGTATTCGCTGCAATTGGTCTCACGTATTAGGGTCCAAATGTAGTCACCCATCATAGCCGTGTCATAGATGCCCTGATAGCGTCGTTCCATAGCCTTCAATTCCTGATGAAAGCGCTCGCCGTGTTCGTCGCTCACGTCTCCTACATTCTCAGGGAAAAAATCCAAATGAGAATGCAGAAAGTGTATTTTAAGTGACATGTGCACTCCTACCCAAAAATGAAAAAAAACGAGAATTAAAACGCTATTTAAATTAACATTTGTTTCAAAAAAAAACCTACCCATTGCTTCATAGTTCTTTACCAGATCCTCAACTATGTCCTTATAATTATGGCTTTTGCTGTTTCCTAAAAAGTTTTCCACAACAAGCCTGAAGGAATTCCATGCTGCGGCTTCGATGGGTGATAACAGCTTCGGGAATGTTTCATCTTTCAACATTTTTTTTATATCGGGTCCTGCGAAGACTCCTTCTTTAATTTTTGCCAGCGAAAGGTAAGGGAAAATTGACCGTAAATAGGCAAAAGCTTCACCTTCTTTGTCCAATTTTTTGGCAAAATTTTTTATCAAACCCAATTTTATGTGCAGCGGCGGAAGTATTATATTCTCACGGTTCTCTATTAGTGGTTTGCGCTGAACATTCGCTTCTCCAACTACAGGTTTCGTTCGTTCCGGCCATTTTTTTTTTGAATATAATGCTGATCATCAGCGCGGCTATTCCAAAGGCACAGAAAACAGCAATGTCGCGTATAGCCTCCTTGGAGTCCACACAGAATGGCCACAACTTTGAGGTCGGCGCATATTTTCCAATTATATTTGCTATACTCTATGCATTTCAGCAAAATGTTCATAGTTTCATAGTTCTCCTTTGAATGAACCGCATGAGCAATAGGAAGAGATGGCTTTTCATTCCCATTATGTAAGAGAACTGCCTTCAAGCTCTCTTTGTTGCTGTCAATAAACAACCTCCATTCATTGGGATTGTGAATTTGGTGAAGCTTTTGGAACAAGCCGGAAATGTCGCTGCAAAAACATATTTGGTCTTTCTTTGTATAAAATTTTGCATACTGCGGGTGACGCTTCCTGTACGCTGTTACTTTCACTTCTGAATCCGCAAATCCACACTGTACCATCCGAGACGCAAAAAGTTCGGATTTCTCCTTAGTGAGACCAAAATCGCGCACCCAATCGTTTAGTTCGGCCTGTGACAGTAATTTTCGCTTTCTGCACGCCCCAAATTCGCTTGCACTTGACTCGGACTCTTGATCTGACGATTCTGCTTTTTGAAGAGATGCACCAGGGCACACTGGATATGGTACATCATTCGAATGTGGTACTGGAAGTGCAAACGATCCCACTTGAGCGTAGTTCCATTTTAAAAATCTCCCTACCCCACTGTTTGTGGTGAGGCAAAAATAACAGTCTGTGGAATGGCATAGCGGCTTTTTCCACATCATTGGTGTATCGAATTTCATATGGCGCCTAAAATTAAAATAAATTACTATATTTGCTTTGCTTAATGTGTTTAAATAAAAATTCTTACCTTCCGCCAGCTGCCCAGTTGGTTAGGATTATATAGCAAAGATCACATAGCGACTTAGGTGTCCATGATTCTGTGATATTTGGTGAAATACCAAAATAATTCAAATAGTGCAATTCCACTGCTGGAGTAAACGCGTGTGCGTGATTATTCTTTATAAACTCGCCACAAACATTGCAGAAATTGTCTGGATTGTTCAAACACTCGAACACACGTAGTCTTTTACTCATTGTCTTACTTGTTGGGTAGGTATTATATGCACTTAAATTCAATTTGTTTCACTTTTTACTCGTACTACTCGCGTTCGTAGACACTTGAATGACAAAAAACGATAAATGAACACCTATAAATACTATACCTGGCTATATACCTGATTCAGCAAGTGTGCGTTTCAAATTGTGGAAAAGTTTCCAAATAATGACCACTCACAAATGTGGGGGGAATTTCTGTAAAAAAATCCGATACAGGTACCCATCGGGAAAACACACATCAATAAAAAAGTGTAATTCCCTTTAATTGACTGTGAACGGAGTAGCAGTCATAAAGGAACACGAAGAGCGTCCACGCACATTCAGAAGCGTGTATTACTCTGCAAATGTGGGGGGAATTTCTGTAAAAAAAATCCGATACAGGTAGCCATCGGGAAAACACACATCAATAAAAAAGTGTAATTCCCTTTAATTGACTGTGAACGGAGTAGCAGTCATAAAGGAACACGAAGAGCGTCCACGCACATTCAGAAGCGTATATTACTCTGCAACCACAATCATAAAAATTGAATAACTATTTGTGTATTACTTATTTTTTTTAATTCTGAGAATCATAAAAATTACGTAAACGTTTTTTCCAAACAATTTTGTACATGTAAAGTGGGTTTGCCAAAATTCGTATCGTAAAATGCACCTGTGTTTCTATGTTCTGCATTTTCATTATACCATTTTCTTAAAAATATCGACGAAACGTCCCTACGGTATTGTAAATAGGTTTTTTACAATTATGAAATATTTGTGTTATTAATATTAATTTAAAAATTTTATCAAAACTGCTAAGTGCTGTGACATTTGAAAAAAATTTCCAAAAAAAAAAATTGCTGATTTCACTAAATTTTTGAAATTTCACGTCCCTTGCCAGAACAGAAGACATTAACCCAGGGTGGTGAAATTTTGAACAGAAGTAACTTATGTATAGGAGCAACTGTTCCGTTCTATTCCAAAAGGATTATAAAAAACTTGCTTTTTCGATCTCTCCTAGAAGGTTAGCTGTGCAAATAATGAAAATCAAAATATCGTGAAATAGCGGAATTTCGGTGTTTTACCAAAAAAATTATAAGTCCGCCATTTGTTGTCAGATTTTGTTAAGTAAGTGCTTATTTTCTTTAGAAAAATGCCAGCTATACGTAAAAAAACCAAATTCGCTGTTAGCATCGCGTTTTATATTTTATATGAATTTTTATATGAATTTTTCTGCCACATTTTTACTAAAAAAACGCAGTTTTTTAACCTTTTTAAGCCGCCAACATCAAAACTACTCACCCGATTTGAAAATTTTCTGAGAATGAGTTGTAGACGGCTCAATTTGCTTTAATTTGAGTAGTAGTAGGATCAAATACGTCAAAGAAGACGAAAGATATGCTCAAAATTGTAAGTGTACCTCCAAAAATTTAAAAAAAAAAGTTCAAAAATTTGTATCTCGAAAACCAATCAACAGAAAAATTTTTAAAACTCATTTTCGTGTTTAGTAGGTCAAAATCAATGAGAAAAAGTATGCTAGAAACAAATCACAGAGAATATTTTGTTATTTGTGACCTAGTGCTACCTGCCGCGTTTTGAAGAGTCATGACTGCTGTAAACAGACAACTGACACCGCTTTTCGAGTGTGTTTTCCCTTTAAACCCCCTTTAAAGTTTAAACCCCCAGTAAACTGCATCTAAAATGTAATTAAATAATAAATTTAATTTATTATTCGTATGAATTTTAGGCGTTGCATTGACATGTCCTTTCTCTCAATTGTTGCTATAATGAACTATTTTCCAATTTAATTGATCTTAATTATTGCAATATGCACTCATACATTCAAACAAACTGCGCACATACACGTTAAAAATTTCCCGTCTGTCTTTTGATTATAGCAGATAAACGAAACGTCCTCACAAACCGCCCCCATGCTGAGTGTATAAACATGTAGTATCTGCTGAATGTATACGGGTATGATGTTCCAATTTTAATAGCATTTTCATTTTCAATTTTGGAAAAATGTTCAAAAGCAATTAAGTAAATAATTAATTTAGTTCACTAAGCGAGATCAATGTGTTGTTTCGTATCAACTGAAATTGAATTGCTCTTCCATGAGTGAGATTTGAAGGCCGTTTGAATCTGGAAGACGTCAGCAGCAAATGCAAAGATTTATAGATTGTTATTTACTGTATGGTTCCTTACTGAAATCTTTTTAGGAACTATTTTAGATTGTTTTCATAAAATTAAGACGAATACAAAAGTTCTCCAATATTCTTGGTGTAATAAATTTAAATAAATATTTTCTAATTACATTCCTTGGAAGAATGGAAGATAATTTCTCAAAAGCAGAGCGATGTGCGTTTTACAGGTTTACACTTACTGATTGGTGTCTACTGTTTTACTCCGGTTCCGAACGGGTTTGTGAGGAGCCTTTTCAAAACTTTTAACTGTCGCCATCACTGATAGTAATCAACTGAAATGTAAGTTGGTCAGAGCAGGAATCGAACCCACGTCATCGCGCACAGGAGCCGCGCATTAAGCACTACACCACTACTAATAGCTCTATAATATTATGGACCGTTTTATAGCTCACACTTCTCGCTCTTTCTGCAAAATGTGATAGAGACTCGCTAAAAATCACAACAAAATTATTTATTCCACACATTTTATTAATTTTCTTTTCTTTTGTGTCAGTTTTACAAACTATTTTACAAACTATCAACACTATTGTGGACTAAACCGTTCACAGAATACGAAGGGCTTCCTTTCTCGGTCCTGTGGACATAAAAGCAGACAAGAAGCTGTAAAAATATTGTTACAAAAAATGGTTTCAATTTTAGCACAGTTAATGTTTAATGAGAAATCTGTCTTTTGTTATTTGGATGCAAATATATCATGTTTGTAGCTTGTCGCAAAAATATTATATTTGTGTCCAACCACATTGTGTTTGCTATATTATATTTCATGTTAGTGGCACAATGATTAATATGTCATAATATATATTTTTTTTACCCAAATATGGGTTTGTTTGTTGGAAATTGGTGAGAACAGAAACACGACAGGCAAAAAGCAACAGTGTTTTGCAATTCATGAAAGCAATAGCTGCCCGTAAATACTATATGGATGTTCCAAACATGTACATGGTTCCTGCAGAATGTTACAGGGATCATTTTTTTTCAGCCTGTAATAGAAAATGTGATATATGTTGAGCTAACACTAAACTCCTAACTGACATCTGCGGTATGTTAGCCCAATCTTTGAATGGTAATGTGTGGCTGTGAGTTAAAAGCTACTGCTTGCAACTGATGATTTCACAGATGAATTTTCTGGGAGAGAGAGAGATTTATGCCTTTGTGTTGTGTTAGGTTTTGAACCGTGAAACCTTGCAGACTTCGTCCTGAATTTTAGAATTTTAGTAGGGAGAAGGGAAAAAACAAAAAAATATATAGCCTGTAGCCACTCACTGATAACGTAGTATTTATTCTACGGTGAAAGAATTTTTAAGATCGGATGAGTAGTTTATAATAACCGTGTTTTGGTTACACCGCCTGCTTAGATTATCACTTAATTTGTATGGAGAGCTAAGCGATATTAAACGGCACTTGAAGTTACCGCTTCCATTTTAGTCCTAAGCAGGCATAAAGTTACCAGTCTCAAAAAATCAGAACAGCTGGTTTGGATATCGTTATTGTGAGGTCAACGATAAGGAGAAGAGTATAAACAGTAACAAAAATAACTACACACCATGCGTCAGAGCAAGACGATTATATGTATTTACGGCTGAAACAGGCAGAAAGTTGCCAGTATGGAAAAATCGGAAAAACAGTGTTGAATATCGATATCGAGCCAAATGCAAAGTGAAGAATATACACATATTCAGGAATAACCACAAACTATGCGTTAGACAAGACGATTATATATATTATCGAAAAAAATTGTTAGTTTGGCGTCTTGGTTACTAGCAAGCAAGCGATAATCACCAGCTTGTAACGTAAACACGCCTAATATTAGATTTAAAAAACCAACGCCGAAAAGTATACATAGTAAATTCATTACAATATGGTGGAATATAAGTTCGCCGAAAGTTTTGGTTATGATTTCATTACAATTTGACATATTATGCAAAAGCCCACAAAAGAATATTATTTTTCAGAATATGTTAGATTGCACCGGTACCTCAGATTCAGGGATGAATATATATGGTGATTCAATAAGACCGCAGATTTTCTTTTATAAATTAAATACATTATCCTTTTGCGTACTAATATTTTAACTTCATTATGGTTTTTAAAGCCTGTTCCTCGATCTCGAACGGAAGTTTTGTCCGTGCTCTAGAGGCAAGAAGGTTGGTTTGGTTTCCACAATCTTGATATTTAAAGTTGTGCTGTCATTTGGAAACAAACATAGAGGCCGTCAAATGAAAATTTCGGCTTAATAAACCCCAATTTAAGACGAATGCAAGTGACTGATTTTGTTTCGCGTAGATTTTCGTTCGAGATCGGAAATGGAAATCATTTTATGTAAAACTAGCTGACCCGGCAAACATTGTTTTGCCTTCAAATTTTATTTTCACTGAAAGTCTGGTTCCGTTGCAGTCATGGTGGAATGACAGTGGCGCCATCTGTCGAAACCTGGTGGTACCAACTCAGAAACCTTCGTATGCTCATGCACAACAACTTTGCTAAAGATCATCACATGATCAAATGCATAGTTTACGATTCTATAAAGGACATACAGACAAACATTAAATTTTAAAAAAATTTGTATAAACAATTTTTTTTTTGTATAATCACATTTAGATATTATACAGGGTGTTTGAATAAGACTGCAGAATTTCATGTATAAATAAAAAACCCCAAAACTTATGATACTGATATTTGTTATTTCTCTATGTTGTTTGATCTATGGCATTTATCAATAAAATACAATGTCCGTTACACACCCATAAAATTTTCCATGACTTGTTGGCGTAGTTCGAGCTGCATATAATTTATAATGCGTGTGATTTCATTCTACAGCTCTGAAATCCTCTTGGGCTTATTAGCATAGACTATACCTTTCACGTAGCCCCAGAGAAAGGAGACCAATGGTGTCAAATCGCAAGCGGCAATTTGACCTCGTTGTTTTAATGAGATAATGCAACCCAATAACTCATTCGCAATAGGACAATTCCATGTACCATGTATATCCATGTACATGTCATCTAATTCAGGCCATATAAAGTTTGTTATCATGTATAGATAACGTTCACCGTTCACCCTAATAGCGGCATCATTTTGAAGAAGTACGGTCCGATGATTCCGGCGGCCCAAAATCCACACGAAACAGTGACTCTTTGTGAATACATAGTGTTTTCTTGAATGACATGTAAATTTTTAGTATCCCAAATGCGGCAGTTTTGCTCTTAACATATCCGTTTAGGTTGAAATGTGGCTTATCGCTAACTGATGGTTGTTCAAGCGTCCAATTGGTAAATATTCGGTGCTTCAAATGATCTCTAACCTTCAATTCCTGTGCCAATTGGATTTTGTAGGCGTGTAAAAATATGTATTTTTTTAAAATTCTGTAAAAAAAAAAATTCAGCTGTAATATTTTCGAATGAACGGCCTTTACGAAGACGTACGAGTGTGGCCACGTTTTGAATTGTTACAACAAATGGCTGATTATTGACTCAGATGGACGGATTTGTTGACTGAAAAAATTAACGTAATGTGCGAAATGCACTGGGTCCATAGCAACAACTTTCCTAAAACCTTTAGATTACTTTCACGCATTGTTCAACTGAGTATCGATCCATAACTACGTTTGCTAATGCCTGTGGTACCAATTGTCTACAATAGAATATAATATAATGTTAACAGATTAGAGAAAACCCGACATCAAAGGTTTGTTACCACATGCATGTACCTTCATATTAAAAATAAATAAATTAATTAATGGTTTTCCATGACATCCCATGCAGGGATCGGGGAGAGCTTCTCACAACCAGTGAGCTGTGAGATTTCTTGTTTTGCACTCAGTGTTAGGGACGTAAAATTTTTACACCGGTTCCGAACGGTATTTTGAGCAGCTTTTTCCTGGCTAAGTTCTCGATTGTGTCGTCATCACTAAGCAAGGTGACCGTCGTCGAAAGAAAGCTGGTGAAGCACGGATCGAACCACGTACTCATGTACAAGAGCCGCGCATTATACCAACGACGGCCACATATTCGATAGGTTTAATTGGAGCTCTAAAAAATTGTTATTTGATTATTGCATAGAAAATTATATTTTGCATAGTAAATAAATATTTTGATAAATTGTTGTTGTAAACATTTACAAAATAGCGGCCTAGAACTGTTTTGTTTTTTATCAACACCTAGAAACTAAATCAGCTTGCAAATTAGAGTAGCACAAGAATGCTATTCAATTTATATAATTATCATTCAGGTTAATTTCATTCAATTTGCTTAAGGATTCTTCCATGAGATCTCATTTTCTAAGTGTCATTATCAATATCTACACCAACAGAAAAATTCAGTTCAGACAACCGACATAACCGTAGCCGAATTTAGATGTTATCACTATCACACTGGAAATAGAGATTATTACAACCCAACTAGAGGTTTATATGCCACATGAGAGGTTATCACAACCCCCTTAAGGGTGGTCACTACCCCATTAGTGGTTGTCACAATACTCATTAGTGATTGCCACAACCCAATAACTGGTTACCACAACCCAATTAGTGCTTGTCACAACCACAATAGAGGGCTACATTTTTGCTAAATTTGCATGCAGTGTCAATTATGTGCCAAAAATTCAAATCTGAATTGAAAAGAAAAAAATTGCGAAAAATAATTTTTCATTATTTAATGAATTTTTAATATTATTTTTCTTTGGATTTAAATAAATAACTTGCAAGTATTAACAGTCCAATTAAGGTTGTCGTCGTCATTTTCATGTCAATATCACTTCGTTTCAATATCGACGATAATTTCTTATTATCCAACTGGCTTTAAACGACGTCGAGGGTTTATCAAAAACATTTCACATTCTTAAAGCGAACCACGGACCTGTCATTCGTGAGCATGAGCTTGGTCGATAACCTTTTATCTGACCGATGGATTTGAAAAAATTTTACCAAAATATTTTGTGAATATGATAGTAATGTGAACAACTTCGGTTATATTCTTATTTGATAACAAGAAGGGCGGTAAACCGGCAATAAACTTCAACGATAGCAGGGTCTACATTTAAAAACCATATCTCCATTAATAAAGGGTGATTTTTTTGATAGTTGGTTTTTAAAAATTGAAAGAAACAGAAAATTTTTACAAATGAATGAAATATGTATTTGGATCGATAAATCAATGCCTGCCAATTATATTTTAGAGATTTTTTCATGCAAATGTTGCCTACGACTTCGTTTCACGTGCCCCACTCTGAAAGTCTATACTTCTAACATATCGCCTGGTATATCACCAATGGGACGTATAATGTTGTATTCCAAGACAGAAATCGTGGTTGGCTTGTCCCTATAGACTAGACGCTTCTCGCGCCCCCACATAAAATAGTCTAGTGCCGTCAAACCGCACGAAAGCGGCGGCCAATTGACAGCGCCGTAACGTGAGATTAATTGCTCACCAAACTCGCCTCTCAGTTGGTTCATGGTATCATGTGCAGTGTGGCATGTGACACCGTCCTGTTGAAACCACATGTTAACCAAGTCCAATTCTTCCATTTTGGGTAAAAAACGATCCGTGATTATCGAACGGTACCTTGCTCAATTGACCGTAACGTTGCGGCCATCATCAACTTTGAATAAGTACCGTCCAATGATGCCACTGGCCCATAAACCGCACCAAACAGTGAATTTTTCTGGGTACATAGATAGCTCTTGAATAGCCTCTGTCTCGGCAATTCTGTTTATTGATGTACCCATTGAGTCAAAAATTAGTCTCGTCGTTGAAGACCATTAAATGGACGTAACTTGCGAAATATTGAATAGCAAATACAATATGTTTGGACACAAGTACACTATATTTGCGGCAATCTACAAACACATTATATTTTCATCCAACCAACAAAATAAGACAGATATTTCAGCGTTTAGCTATACCTTAACTACCTCAATACATTTACAAACCGATGTTATCCCGAATTTTTCTCGCCTCCCATTCGCATATTCCTCCCTCTTTATTTTTTAATTTTTCAATCAGATTTTGAAATAAAATTGAAATTATACGCAGCAGCATCGTTCAAAATCTACAAATGTTTTTCTCACGGTCTTAATCGTTATGACGTTCTCGAAAGTGACTCCCATATTTTTGAATAATCTGACCCAGAATTACCTTTCCCCATATCCATTTTTTATTTTCTTCAACATTTTTCATCAAACTTGATATTTATTGTCGCTTTCAGAAAAGAACTGCTGGAACAGAAAACTCAATTTAGCGTGCAACTGGAAGATGCGCATAAAAATGTTAACAATCTGCAAACGAAAATCAATGATATGCAGATGAAAATTGAAAACTTAGAACAAGAATTATCAACCAAAACCTGGAATGTTGAACGTAAGTGTAACCGTACTCGTATTGTAGTTAAGGTCACCATCATGTCCAATTACAAGCGCATCCGATGCTGTAACACAATTTTCCCCCTCTGTTGCAATAGGATTACAGGGTGAATTGAATGCAGCTCAACGAGATGATGAATATGTTCGCAAGAAATTGAAACTACTGGAGGATGAAAAAACCAGCCTACGCCATCGGTACAGTGAATGTGAAGATGAATTGAAACAGAAATATGGTTTGTTCAATATGTCAATTTGGCCTTGCTGTCCTTGCTATTTACATTGATTTGCATTTCTCTTGCAGATGAACTTGAAGTCCAGTATAACGAACTGCAAGAGAAATACCAACACTCACAAAGTTTGGCGAGTAACCTGCATACCCAACTGGTTCAGGCTCAAAGTGACGCGGAGGAGTCGCGCGAAGAGGTCGAAAAGATACGCAACGATCTGGAAGAACAGATACGCCTCTTGAAGAATGCTCTGGAGAATTCGGAAAATGAGCGCAAAATATGCGAGGATAAATGGCAGCGACAATTTGAAATGCTACGGACTCAAAATATGGGTATGGAGGGGTGATGGAAATGGGAATATTCTTAATTTAAAAAATTGTAAATTTGCACATGAACAATTGGATTTAGAATTTATTTTATGATATCTCTCAAATCCCATCACAATTCTTTTGTGATAATTACAATTCAAATATACCAAGATTACTTTCCTTTATATCCTTTTGTTTCTCCCGCAGATCGTGAAGAATCCATTATGACCGATTGTGAGTGGCAACTGCGTCAAACGCAAAAACAATCCAAAGATCGCATCGATCGTGCTGAATACGGTCGTAAAGAAGCTATCGGAGCTGTTCAACTCCTTGAAGAGGAATTAGAAACACTAAGAAAAGAGATCGACGACCTTAAGTTGTATCAAGCACAAGTGAAATCCTTACGTGGTGTGGTCAGTGATCAGGCTCAGTCGATTGAAACGCTCATGAACCAGATTGAAACGCTTAGGTCCGACTTGACGACGGCCAACGAAAGCCTCGAGGAACAAATCGAAGCTGTTAAGAAAATCAAATTCAATTGTGATAACGCCCTCTATGATAAGGAACGTGAAATGATTTATCGTATCGATGAAGTACGCAACGAAGCTGCCGCATTTTGGGAGGATAAACTTTACACAGAGATGACAAGACTGAAACATGAACTTGAGTCCGTTTACGTGGACGAACGGCGTGATGAGCTGGATAAGCTGCAAGCCGAGCATGTGGAAGAGTTGAAGGCACTCACAAATCGTTACACCGACAATGAGGAAGAACTGCGAGCCGAGCTGGCTGAAGTGCAGGAAAGTTTGGACCTCAAATCAGAGGAATTTGTTGAATTGCGAGAAAAATCGGATAACGCCCTATTACAAACTCGCATGCATTTGGATCGTGCTGATCGCGAGTATCAGAAAGCCATGTGTCAAGAAGAAGAAAGACGAGAAGCCTTGGAAGCATCCCTGCGCGAAGAGTTCGAAACGGAGAGACAGGAAATGGAGACCAAGTTCCGAGAACGTTTACAACACGTCAAAGAGGAGTTTTCCAGGGAGCTACAAATAAATACCCAAGAGCTGACCGAGCAACACAAAAAGGATCTGGAAAAGTTGAAAGCGAAACTAATAGCCGAAAAGGATATGGCAGTGCAGGAGTTAACAGAACGGCATCGAAAGAAATTGCTCGACCGTGAGGAGCAAATGAAAGAAATCGAAACGCAACACAAACATGATCTCAAAGATCTCAAAGCAGCCTACGACTCCGAGAAGGCTGCTCTTGACAAACGTGACATCAGCAATGCCAACGAAATCGAACAGCTGCATAGAAAATGCCGCTGTCTCACCAATCTCTTTGAAGAAATGCGCATGCGCTACGAAAGACGCGATCCTCGTGCCGAAGACTTGCGTGAAATTACGGAGCTACGAACCCGCTGCGAATCGCAAGAGCGCGATATGTACTTGCTGACAGATCGTTTGCGGGAAATGCAAATTCAGATGAATGAGATGCAGCAGAACGGCGTAAATGCCAAAAAAGCGAAACAAATCAAAAAGCCACCGCCCAAAACTATACCCACCAACTGCGATGTCATCTACGAAGAAAACGAAGAACGAGAATCACCCCCGCCCACGCCAAATTCACATGCACCTGATTACCAGAACGATGACGATGTCGCCAGTGAAAACAAAGAACCATCAAAGACGGTCGACAATCGCTCCTACGGCAAGAAATTGATCACAAAGAACGAGGATGACACTCACATGATTACCGCCATGTAAAGATGATTGAAGAGGGCGCATTCTGTGGTCGTCCTCTGTGCAAAATCATTACGATTCGGTGATTTGTCTTGTACATTTGTATCAGATGCTTCGTCACTACCATTTGTATGTATGTAGGGTAGGTGAGCGTGTTTCCTCCGTCACGCTCACGCACTCGCATACAACCCCCACCCCTCTCACACACATATTATCTTTCTTTTTGTAAAATATTTCAATATTTTGTACGAATTCCCCGTGTCGTTTGTACGGATCCGCAAGGGATTTTATTTTAAATGCGTATTACTTTTATTTGTATTTCTATTTATATTTTCATTTTCTATTGTCTTAAGAAATTTCAAGCAAAACGATTTAATTGATTATTTCACACAATTCGTTGACTAGTTTTAGTTAAGAAACAAAATTTCGAACAAATTAATAATAATTATAAACACTAAATTACATGTATTTATTATCATCAGTTGTTGCCAAATATATATCTCGCGAAATAAAACAAAAAACCATTTTTGCACTAAGAAAATGTGTACAAAGAAAATTATGAATAAAGTGCAAAAGGATAACAAAAAATGGAAATACTCATCATGCTTTTCTATATACTGGGGACCAGACATAATATGTCTTAGCCTTAGCGGGTTGTAAATTATAGTTGGAAAGCTTAAATGTAAATACAGAGTTGTAACTATATAAGTAATTCTACGTCCAATGATACGAGTATAGTAAACGTCATGTAGAAGGAAGTTCAAATTCAAATTGAGTTCAATTCAAATTGTCAAATTGTCAGCGTTAAGCGACCCACAAGCTTGTCATTCATGTTCATGAACCTCAGCTATCGTTGATGTTTATTGTCGGTTTATCGCCCTTCTTGATTTGATCAGCCAGAAAAGTTATAAGCCAAGCGCATGCGCATGAATGACAAGTCAGAGGTCCGCTTTAAATTTAAAACTGAACAATTTTTGCCTGTTAGTCAGCAAAATTATACACGTAAACAAAAATGTTAATCAAAATGGTTGGTCTCATTTCGAAAGACTTAAAGTAAAAAATCTGTTTATTTATTTACTGAGCTAAAAACAGCTGGAAAATATAAATTGTTCATATCTTCAGTTAAAAACTAAATACTTATAAAATATTAAACTATTATAACACTGTGAGAAAAAATTAGATTTTTTCAAAATGACGGGTGTTCTGTGAACGGATTCTGGTAGAAAGGTCTAAAAGAAATATACGTGTATCGGCGTTTTGCCAGATCTGATCAGAATTTTTTTTTAGGGCGGGTCAAAGTTCCCGCCCCTCGGAACTTTCCTGCATCATATCGGCATGCAAAATTGTGTGTTCCTTACTTCTGACGTACAAAATATGTTCAGAAGTTGTATAGAAAAGATTCAGATAAACATATTTGTGGAACAAATTAAACCTCTAACTGTCACGTAAAACCATAATTTTCACTTTTTTTTTGAAAACTCACAAAAAACTGCTCCAAACAGACGGGGGGCGTGGTCAAAATGTTCTACAAAAATTATCGCCACAAAATTTCACTATAAGTGTCCGAACACTCCAAAACACAAATCTTAGCCCAAGTGCTAGATAAAAGATGAAATATGACAAAATTCATTATATTATGTGGACTATTTTTAATGGAAACAGCAAAATGACAAAATTCATTATTAACCCTGAGAAGGCAGTTAGTTTTTGCTTATTAGATATCTAGCACTTGGACTAAGATTTGTGTTTTGGAGTGTTCGGACACATATAGTGAAATTTTATGGCCATAATTTTGTAGAATATTTTGACCACGCCCCCCGTCATTTTGGAGCAGTTTTTTGCGAGTTTTCAAAAAAAAACAATGATGGTTATACGTGACAGTTAGAGGGTTAATTTTTTTCCACAAAAATATTTATCTGAATCTTTTCAATAAAACTTCTGAACATATTTTGTGCCTCAGAAGTAAGGAACACATAATTTTCCATGCCGATATGTTGCAGGAAAGTTCCGAGGGGCGGAAACTTTAAACCGCCCTAAAAAAAATCTGATCAGATCTTGCAAAACGCTGATAAACGTATATTTTTTTAGACCATTCTACCAGAATCCGTTGACAGAATGCCATCATTTTGAAAAAATCTAATATTGTCTCACAGTGTAATTTACAGATTATTTACCAATGTTTGAGATGAAGATTATCGCATCTGGCAGAAAAAGGATTTAGAAGAAACATGACTTCGTACTAAATATGTCGATTTGTTTGGGTGGTACTAGAAGAGGCTAGAGGTACTAGAAGGGGTCAAAACGACCATTTTCAATCCCAAACTAACCTTGAACAAATAACACTAGCCAACAGTCGTTTTGTTATTTGGTTCTAGCATAGTTTTTCTCATTGATTTTGACCTACTGAACACGAAAATGAGTTTTAAAAATTTTTCTGTTGATTGGTTTTCGAGATACAAATTTTTGAACTTTTTCTTTTAAATTTTTGGAGGTACACTTACAATTTTGAGCATATCTTTCGTCTTCTTCGACGTATTTGATCCTACTACTACTCAAATTAAAGCAAATTGAGCCGTCTACAACTCAAATTTTCAAATCGGGTGAGTAGTTTTGATGTTGGCGGCTTAAAAAGGTTAAAAAAGTGCGTTTTTTTAGTAAAAATGTGGCAGAAAAATTCATATAAAAATTCATATAAAATATAAAACGCGATGCTAACAGCGATTTTGGTTTTTTTACGTATAGCTGGCATTTTTCCAAAGAAAATAAGCACTTACTTAACAAAATCTGACAACAAATGGCGGACTTATAATTTTTTTGGTAAAACACCGAAATTCCGCTATTTCACGATATTTTGATTTTCATTATTTGCACAGCTTACCTACCCAACGCAAACGAATAAATACATTTGAACTTAATTTAAAATAAACAAATTAGTCTTAGTATATTATTTTTTAATTTATTTAGAGCACTACATACTCAATGTATGGCACAATTAGAAATGGATGTGCCAGGTTAGCTAAACTAACGAAATTAACCAAATCAACGCCCATAAAAAATGAGTAGAAACAAAGATATAACTGTACATTTTATGCCATGTGGAAAAACAGCTGACTTCTTCTTTGTTTTTTGTATTCGCTGCAATTGGTCTCACGTATTAGGGTCCAAATGTAGTCACCCATCATAGCCGTGTCATAGATGCCCTGATAGCGTCGTTCCATAGCCTTCAATTCCTGATGAAAGCGCTCGCCGTGTTCGTCGCTCACGTCTCCTAAATTCTCAGGGAAAAAATCCAAATGAGAATGCAGAAAGTGTATTTTAAGTGACATGTGCACTCCTACCCAAAAATGAAAAAAAAACGAGAATTAAAACGCTATTTAAATTAACATTTGTTTCAAAAAAAAACCTACCCATTGCTTCATAGTTCTTTACCAGATCCGCAACTATGTCCTTATAATTATGGCTATTGTTGTTTCCTAAAAAGTTTTCCACAACAAGCCTGAAGGAATTCCATGCTGCGGCTTCGATGGGTGATAACAGCTTCGGGAATGTTTCATCTTTCAACTTTTTTTTTATATCGGGTCCTGCGAAGACTCCTTCTTTAATTTTTGCCAGCGAAAGGTAAAGGAAAATTGACCGTAAATAGGCAAAAGCTTCACCTTCTTTGTCCAATTTTTTGGCAAAATTTTTTATCAAACCCAATTTTATGTGCAGCGGCGGAAGTATTATATTTTCACGGTTCTCTATTAGTGGTTTGCGCTGAACATTCGCTTCTCCAACTACAGGTTTCGTTCGTTCCGGCCATTTTTTTTTTGAATATAATGCTGATCATCAGCGCGGCTATTCCAAAGGCACAGAAAACAGCAATGTCGCGTATAGCCTCCTTGGAGTCCACACAGAATGGCCACAACTTTGAGGTCGGCGCATATTTTCCAATTATATTTGCTATACTCTATGCATTTCAGCAAAATGTTCATAGTTTCATAGTTCTCCTTTGAATGAACCGCATGAGCAATAGGAAGAGATGGCTTTTCATTCCCATTATGTAAGAGAACTGCCTTCAAGCTCTCTTTGTTGCTGTCAATAAACAACCTCCATTCATTGGGGTTGTGAATTTGGTGAAGCTCTTGGAACAAGCCGGAAATGTCGCTGCAAAAACATATTTGGTCTTTCTTTGTATAAAATTTTGCATACTGCTGGTGACGCTTCCTGTACGCTGTTACTTTCACTTCTGAATCCGCAAATCCACACTGTACCATCCGAGACGCAAAAAGTTCGGATTTCTCCTTAGTGAGACCAAAATCGCGCACCCAATCGTTTAGTTCGGCCTGTGACAGTAATTTTCGCTTTCTACACGCCCCAAATTCGCTTGCACTTGACTCGGACTCTTGATCTGACGATTCTGCTTTTTGAAGAGATGCACCAGGGCACACTGGATATGGTACATCATTCGAATGTGGTACTGGGAGTGCAAACGATCCCACTTGAGCGTAGTTCCATTTTAAAAATCTCCCTACCCCACTGTTTGTGGTGAGGCAAAAATAACAGTCTGTGGAATGGCATAGCGGCTTTTTCCACATCATTGGTGTATCGAATTTCATATGGCGCCTAAAATTAAAATAAATTACTATATTTGCTTTGCTTAATGTGTTTAAATAAAAATTCTTACCTTCCGCCAGCTGCCCAGTTGGGTAGGATTATATAGCAAAGATGACATAGCGACTTAGGTGTCCATGATTCTGTGATATTTGGTGAAATACCAAAATAATTCAAATAGTGCAATTGCACTGCTGGAGTAAACGTGTGTGCGTGATTATTCTTTATAAACTCGCCACAAACATTGCAGAAATTGTCTGGATTGTTCAAACACTCGAACACACGTAGTCTTTTACTCATTGTCTTACTTGTTGGGTAGGTATTATATGCACTTAAATTCAATTTGTTTCACTTTTTACTCGTACTACTCGCGTTCGTAGACACTTGAATGACAAAAAACGATAAATGAACACCTATAAATACTATACCTGGCTATATACCTGATTCAGCAAGTGTGCGTTTCAAATTGTGGAAAAGTTTCCAAATAATGACCACTCACAAATGTGGGGGGAATTTCTGTAAAAAAATCCGATACAGGTAGCCATCGGGAAAACACACATCAATAAAAAAGTGTAATTCCCTTTAATTGACTGTGAACGGAGTAGCAGTCATAAAGGAACACGAAGAGCGTCCACGCACATTCAGAAGCGTATATTACTCTGCAACCACAATCATAAAAATTAAATAACTATTTGTGTATTACTTATTTTTTTTTAATTCTGAGAATCATAAAAATTACGTAAACGTTTTTTCCAAACAATTTTGTACATGTAAAGTGGGTTTGCCAAAATTCGTATCGTAAAATGCACCTGTGTTTCTATGTTCTGCATTTTCATTATACCATTTTCTTAAAAATATCGACGAAACGTCCCTACGGTATTGTAAATAGGTTTTTTACAATTATGAAATATTTGTGTTATTAATATTAATTTAAAAATTTTATCAAAACTGCTAAGTGCTGTGACATTTGAAAAAAATTTCCAAAAAAAAAAATTGCTGATTTCACTAAATTTTTGAAATTTCACGTCCCTTGCCAGAACAGAAGACATTAACCCAGGGTGGTGAAATTTTGAACAGAAGTAACTTATGTATAGGAGCAACTGTTCCGTTCTATTCCAAAAGGATTATAAAAAACTTGCTTTTTCGATCCCTCCTAGTAGGTTAGCTGTGCAAATAATGAAAATCAAAATATCGTGAAATAGCGGAATTTCGGTGTTTTACCAAAAAAATTATAAGTCCGCCATTTGTTGTCAGATTTTGTTAAGTAAGTGCTTATTTTCTTTGGAAAAATGCCAGCTATACGTAAAAAAACCAAACTCGCTGTTAGCATCGCGTTTTATATTTTATATGAATTTTTATATGAATTTTTCTGCCACATTTTTAGTAAAAAAACGCAGCTTTTTAACCTTTTTAAGCCGCCAACATCAAAACTACTCACCCGATTTGAAAATTTTCTGAGAATGAGTTGTAGACGGCTCAATTTGCTTTAATTTGAGTAGTAGTAGGATCAAATACGTCAAAGAAGACGAAAGATATGCTCAAAATTGTAAGTGTACCTCCAAAAATTTAAAAAAAAAAGTTCAAAAATTTGTATCTCGAAAACCAATCAACAGAAAAATTTTTAAAACTCATTTTCGTGTTTAGTAGGTCAAAATCAATGAGAAAAACTATGCCAGAACCAAATAACAGAGAAAATTTTGTTATTTGTGACCTAGTGTAATAGTCACTGAAAAAATTTCGCTGTGAGACAGACATACGCACATGGTTAGGTTTTCGTCTTAATCGTCTTAAAAGTCCCAAAACGAATTTCGTCCAAAGATGGCTCCTTCTATGCGTTACATTTTTTCCGTATTAAACGATATATAACCCCATCTCTATGGATGAGGGTATAAAAAAATTGTATCACATAACTCAGTTTGCGCTTGTGTTGGACTTTTTTCCTGCCGCCCGTGCGCTGACTGTTTTCTAGTCTTGTCACTGGTCAAGTATAAAATTCATATGTCTTTTGCTGTTGTACACTGTTGTAGTTAGGGCCTGATCGCGTACGTGAGCTTCACATTCACGCCATATTTAGACATCATTTCTTAACCAAATGAGAAACCTGACAATTAATTGCGAAGTATTACAATATTGACGAAATAATACTTGGTTTGTTTATCAAATGATCTCAAATATGGCGAGTGAAGTGAATGTGACTTATGTAATACGGCCATTAACGTATGAGAGATTCATACTACAAGCTTACAAGTCATGAAAATTTTTCTAAATAAAAAATGGTTGGTTTTTGTTGGCAAAATAGACAACTCAGTTGAGCACACTCTGGTGTTACTAGTTTCGAAATCCGTGACAAGTTCATCAACTGATGCCTAACTACTGTGCCAGAATTGATACCATTGATCATCAATTGTATCTACATAAATTCAATTCTGCAATTTACATATGAGAATTAGTATCGATCGAAGATCCCTAAGTATCAACCCACACTGAAAGGACTATAATTATAACACAAGAAATTTTTTTATATTTACTCAAGTTAAGAAGCTTACAATTACAATCACGCCATTTAACAAAATTTATCAAATCCTCCTGCAGTAAAAGGCATTCATTCACAGACTTCATAGACGAACACAATTTGACATCATCTGCGTACATTAGAATCTTTGAATGTTTAATAACCGACGGCAGGTCATGTAAAAACAAGTTAAAAGGAAGAAACAAGTTAAATAAGTAAATATAATAAATGGGTTAATAGTTCAAACTGTGTTTATAGAGTTTAAAATGGTCTTTGTAATGGTACCCCTTTGAACCAGATCGGATTTAAAGTACCTGAGATATGAGCCATTAACGGTCTATATCTCAAGAAATTGGGCCGAGAGGGGGAAAAATTGTTCATGTTATGTATGCTAATTCCTCTCTTCTGTTATGTAAATAGTTAATAACAATTATGTTAAGTACTATTGTAATACTCGCTTCCTATTACTATGTTAAATAAAACTCAGGCTTGTACCAACCAACGTTGCATTTGATCTTATCGATATAACTCAACGCAGCACAATTTGTCGGTGGTGAAATTTTGGTGTAGATCAGAAAATGTTTAAACTAAATTTAAGCCAAAAATATTTTTGCCGTTATGTTTTCAAAATTCTGAGCATTATATTACTATTCATCCAATTCACAAGCAAATAGATTACGCTATCGATAAAAACTATCAACAAGCACATACACTTGTTTCGACTACCGCAAACGACTAATGCTTTTTCTTTCGCTAGACAAATCAACACAATTATATTGACTGCCTCAGTAATAAGTTATTTTCTACCGAATGAATGTTGCTGTCGGCTGCGAAGTGTGTATTTGTCGAAGCCGAAGTCGCAGGTATCTAGAACATTTCGTGTGTCAATGTCATTAAATTGTTTTCAAATAATTGTCATCGGTGAAGCCATAGCAGTTGCTATTTTACATAAAGAATCCAATTTTCATATGTAGAAAGAAGTCCAATTTGAAATCAATCATTTTGAAAAATACTGCATTCACACTGCAGCAGGATTCTCCTATTTCAATATTTCGAATAAATTAACAGCTGTTTATTGTATTGAAAAACACATTGTTGGTTAATCTAAATCTTCAACCCGAGATTTCGATTGCAGTGTCTTCTCGGCTTTAGAACAAAAGCAGCAAATTCAAAAATTATGTGAATTCAAATACAGTATTCAATATTTGTCTTTGGCTCTCATGTTTCCAATCAAATTCATAAATATGGACCTTTTGGGTCTTCGTCTGAAAGTGACCACTTTTATAATAATGTAAATATTTTCCAACAGAATATAAAAACAATTTCATTTACTTCATGCTAACCTCAACGAAATTTCTCACGTACCTTTTCCGAATTATTAAAAAACTGAATGTAAATTAAATATTAGAGATTTTCACCACAATAGTAGTGGACATTACGGCTACGGCGCTACAAAGAGAGAAATTCAATTTAAATGTCTATGGAATATTTGAAATAAAAACTAAAGCAACAAATTCAAAAATTATGTGAATTCAATTACAATGCGAGCAATCGTGGTGGATTGGTTGGTCCTGGTAATAGAAGCGACAGCAGAAGCAGCAGCAATAGCAACACAACTAGCACCAACAACCCCAACTATTGTTGCTAGTTGGGGTTATGGGATGTGGCCAAATCCAAATTGGACATTGGACAATAAATTGCATTTCATCGATTCATTTATTCATTTAACTGTTAAATTTGAATTTGATATTTTTCACTTCAACAATGGCAAATTTCAAACTGCGCCACCACCAATTCAAATTTGTGCCCAATGTAAAAATAAATGATTTTTTATTGTTATAAATACCCATCAACATCAGGAGTGCAAGTGCAATTGCAATGCAAATGGATGGATGGACACATTTATGTACACATGGATGGGCCGGTGCTGCACCTACATAGATGTAGTGTAAACAGATAGATATCTATGCAGATGCACAAACATGCATTAGTTGGTGTCTCTAGGCTTGAATGGGTATTTTACCTAATGGTCAAATACATTTGTATCTATGTATCTATCTGCACTCTAAATGCATTTGTTGTCATATCTGTTCATATTGAAGTGTTATGGAAGTTAAAAGCCAAATATTGTACAGTAAAAACAACACAAATACATCAGGACACAGTCAGGCACTCTAAGCCAAGTGAATACCGTACATTATGCATACATAGTTCTGGTGGAAAAGATGTTATTTTCAGTACTTTTGTAGTATTCAGTATAAATTATTGAATTGTCATGAATCACCAAGATTTTTCGTTGAAAGGACCATCCATCATGAATTTTTTTATTTGGTCACGTTGGTGGAAAATAAGTTCCTCTTGCATCCCATACCTACAGAAACGTTGAGGCCATAAAGGGAGCAAAGTTTATATATGACAATTATAATTTGTAGTTTAATTGGAATTACTTCTACAACTGCAAATTCAACAAAATTTAAATACCATTCGCAATTGTACTTATTTTCAAAGCCCTTATTAAAGCCGTCCGAAAGAGCTCCGCATGGGATCATATTGTCATTTTAACGGGTTTTTCAACAGAGACGCTACAAAAGTAAATCGATAGGGACAGCAAACGACGACATATTTTTTCACGCTCTTTTGGCATTTCTCTTCAGTAAGGTTTGCCATTTTATCATGGAAAGATATACGAGCCAACAACGAGCCGAAGAAATGTACTACCGAAATTTGGAGTCAGTGGCCTCAACTTTAAGAGCGCTGCGTCCAATTTATGGTTGTCATAATCGTCCTACCAGATCAACAATTGAGCGTCTAGTGGAAAATTTGAATCCACAGGCACAGTACAAAATGTTCCCGTGCCAGTGAGACAAAGAAGTGCCCGTAGTGTCGCGAATATTGCTGCCGCTCAGGCTTCAATTCAAGAAAGCCCAAATGTGTATCGCACACGTCGTTCTCAAGCGTTGGGCGTCTCTGTGACGTCGTTGTGGCGAATTTTGCGATAAGATCTTCTCCTACATCCTTACTAGATCAAATTGACGCAGGAACTGAAGCCGCTTGACCACCATAAGCGTCGTATGTTCGTGAATTGGGCTGAGCAACAACTTGAAAATGATTCGGATTTTCATCGGAAAATCATCCTCAGCGATGGCTCATTTCTGGATGAATGGCTTCGTCAATAAGCAAAATAAGCGTTATTGGTCAGACAGCAATCCACACGTAATCCATGAGTCATCATTGCATCCCGAAACAATTACGGTTTGGTGCGGTTTATGGGCCGGCGGCGTCATTGGGCCGTACTTCTTCCGTTATGATCAAGACCGGCGCATTACTGTGAATGCGAATCGCTACCGTTCAATGATAACCGAATATTTTTGGCCCCAATTAGATAATATGGATAATATGGATTTGACGCCGTTAGATTATTTCCTGTGGGGCTACGTCAAGTCTATGGTCTGTGCCAATAAGCCAGCGACGATTGATGAACTTCGTACGAATATCGAACGTGAAATTGCAGCAGTATCGGCCGATTTATGCTTGAAAACCGTCGAAAACAGCGTGTGGACTTCTGCAAGCGTGCCCGTGGTGGCCATGCAAAAGAAATCGAGTTCCATACATAATGGCATATACTTTCACAGGAATAAAGAATTTCATTGGTATCTAAAACCGCTTTTGTTTTATTTAAAAAAACTTTTGTAGCGCTCTTATTGAAAAACCCGTTATTATCTTGAATCATATTGTCATTTTATTATCTTTGTACTCCAAAAAAGCAGCGTGTAGGGAGTCCCGCAACGATCCTCAAAAGATTGCTCACGGAGGGCGTCACTAAAAGGCATCTGAAAGAGCTCCACATGGGATTGTTTTCGGAGCTTTGGATCATGAGAAACTCCCCCAAATTACTGGAAGTGTTATTAACAAAATTCTGTAAAAACCAGACAATCACTAAAATATCACTTCACTTGAAAAAAAATTTATTTTAAAGAAAATCTGATTGTTTTGGAGAGAATATTGAAGATGACTTATGAAGATGTCTTATGTTTTTAAATAATTATAACCTTAGGAGAATTTGGGAAAAGCAATAAGAGGAACTCATTCTAGGTTGTTTTCGGTTTCAAAAATTAGCAACGATAAAAGAGACTCGAAAACCACTTTTTTACAGGAGTCCGCACGAAGCCTCTGTGGGTTGTCTAAATTATCGTGTAGAGACTCCAAAAACACTCATTTAAGGAGTCCCTAGGATGGACTTTTTTCATATATAGTTTGACCGTGATGTTTTCTCTGGCGGATATGCTGCTTTGGGACTCCTTTCGGAGCCTCCCTAGGTGCGTTAGCGCACCGTGTGGGGAGTCCTATCGGAGCACCTTACACACAGAGAAGAGATTCGTTGTCACAACTATATATACAGCCAACTAAAATTTGGCGGTTTCTTGGACTACCACATTATTCAGGTGCTCAAATGATTATTAAGATGTTGGGCATATAAATTGATATGTAATTCAGTTTTGGTTGCAAGAACTGAAATATTTAGTTGAAGCCACAGCAACAATAAATAAATGTGATCTGTCAATCGAGTTTTAGTTCTAGGAATCAAATTATCCCGCAGTGGTGAATATTCTATTTGTGGACCAACGGAAAATGTAAAAACTAATTCGGTTGTACCAACCAATATATCGGTATAAAAGAAAAATGGTGTCCCATAACATCCCATGAAGGGATTGGGGAGAGCTTCTCACAATCAGTGAGATGTGCGCTGTCTCGTTTTCCACTCACTGATTGGGACCTACAGTTTTACACCGGTTCCGAACGGTATTTTGAGAAGCATTTTCATGGCTAAGTACTCGATAGTGTCGCCATCCCCCAACGAGGTGACCGCCGTTGAAAGAAATGTAAGGTGGTCTGAGCAGGGATCGAACCCACGTTCTCACGTACAAGAGCCGCGCACACTAACCATTGCACCACCGACGGTATACTCAACTAATTACTTGAATTTAATGGCTGTCACAACCATTTGTTGATGCCATATCGTTTGAATTTTATTGAAAAAAAACTAAAAAAAAGAATTTTTTATTAAACTTGTGTTTTTTATATTTAAATATAAACAATATAATTTTTTTTTAGTTAATGCATGAGAAATTCATACTACAAGCTTTGAACGTCAGCAACATTTTCCTAATTGAAAAATGCTTGGTCTTGTTGGAAATAATGGACAATTCAGTTAAGCACACTCACACTGGCATGACTAGTTTTGAACTCCGTGACAAGTTCATCATCAGATGCCTAACTACTGTGTCTGAATTGATACCATTGATACCAATTCACATGTGCGAATTAGTATCGATCGAAGATCCCTAACTATCATCAAACACTAAACGGCCTATAATTCCAACACAAGAACACACAGCCTTTTTCCACCATGTTCTTCTTTTGCTCACGTGTTCTCTCATTGTTGCAGTGCTTTGAGGAGAGTTTTAATTTATATGTATCACAGAGTTGTATTTTTCCGTGGTATAGTTTTTTTTTGATGACTAGGCTGTTATCAGTTACGTTTATTTGAATTTGAATTTTATGACCGAATTTGTTAGTTTTTTAAAACGCACCTTAAAACACTGCAACCATGAACGCATGAGGAAAAGAAGAACATGGTGGAAAAAAGCTGCCTGTTCTTTTTTTTAAATTATGCCCGTTCAGTGTATGATGATACTTAGGAATCCCCGAATCGATACTAATTCGCGCATGTAAATTGCAGAATTGAGTTTGTATACACACGATTGATGATCAACCCATGGTATCAATTCAGGCACAGTAGTTAGGCATCTGATGATGAACTTGTCCCGGAGTTCGAAACTAGTCATGCCAGTGAGTGTGTGTTGAACTAAATTGTCTATTATTTGAAAGCTTGTAGTATGAATTAACTATTAACTAACAAACTATCAAAATCGGTCGTTCAAATAAAATTATTTTTATTTATAACCAGGTTTCGTATTTCGTGGGTAATGGGTTGGAGGATAACCTACCCTCATTTTTGATCGAAAATATGAAAAAATTAGAAAAAATTTCTATATCTCGGAAACGGAGCGTCGAAAATCGACAAAATATGAAAATCGCTCAAATAAACAAGTGACTATAACTCGGAAACAGTGCGTCCAAATGCAAAAATAATAAATTTCGACCTCGATAGGAGTCTTTCATCAATGGATGCCTTTCAAAAAAAAACCCTTAAAGAAACATATTTCAAATAAAATATCGGGAAAACGGACATACGTATGTGTTACCTATTTTTTTTAAAATAAGTGATCTTCCTATGGGAAGGTAACAAAGTTGTTATTTCTGCGATTAGACGCACCGTTTCCAAGTTATTACCATTTTCAATTTTAGCGATTTTCTTACATATTTTGGTGATTTTTTGAAAAAAATTTCTTCCAAACTAGGAAACATTTTCAAATTAGTTATTTTTTCGATTTGGGCCCTCTGTTTTAGAGATATTTGCTAAAGGCGTTTTACCGATGTTTGATTCAAGAAATTTTAGTTTACCGATTTTTTTCAAACATCCATAGGTTAAAGCCCCCACGGAGGTAAAAACAAATACTATTTTTGCTATTGGACACACCGTGTCCGAATTATAGACATTTTTTTATTTTGGCGATTTTTTTTTTTAAATCCTTCCATGCGAATTAGGCTACTATGTAAAAAAAGCCTTAGAAACGTACAAATATTAGTTATTTTTTTGATTGGACGCTCCGTTTCCGAGATATAGACATTTTTACCAAATTGTTTCACATTTTCAGTTAAAAATGAGGATGGGTTATACTGGGTAACCCATTACCCATCGCCATGTGTAATGGGTAAGGGCCGCTTCGGCATTCCGCATTTGTAATTGTGCAGGGTAATTTCCCATCGTCGTGGGTAGCAACCCATTATTTTCCCCATACCCTGTGGGTACTGAGTAATGTGATGAGTATGGTTTACACATGGGGGGTAATTACGAATCCTGTTTGAAACAATGTACAAACAGTTATAATTTAAAAATATCACATGTATGTTTAAGTTAAATTGTGTCATCCACAATAACAGTTCCTCCAGACAAGTGTCCCCACTTATTTCCATATATTTGTGAAGGCGTCAACGGTGGCGACAGATTCAAAGATTGTGTTTAAAAGTCTCACTTCACCTCAATGTTTGGTACTACTAGAAAAATAAAAAATACATGCGATTCAGAAACAGGTGTGATGAGATTTATTAACTGGGTCAATTCGATTTGTCGATAACAGTAAAATATACAGGAACTTCTATGACCTTCTTTTGATTTCGTATCGAAAAATATGTGTCACCCTTGATTTTGTCAAAATCATATCTAATACTGGGTCTATACGGCGTAAAATGTGAATATGTATAGTTCCCATATTTGTCGGTGGATGGCATTTATATACTTTATTTTTTTCACAAATTTGTTTCTCACTATCTGTTTAAAATAATAATTTTTCTGAAAAGTCCTCGTGTAACATTCAAATATAGTTTCTCGTTGACAGCAAGCCTCCTATGAAAAATCGAATACATAACTTTGTAACAAGTGTGGTTGTAACAGAAACTAAATTATGATAACAGTTAAAAAGGAATTCTTATATTGTACTTGATATGAGTTGTATCTTCCATTTTAGATGAACGAAGTTTCAGAATTACTCAAATTGGATAATACAGCTTAATTTCTGTAGTAACAAACTTCTATTTAGTAAGACCTATTTTTAATTTATCTATAATAGCGGCAGCTAAGTCTGATGTATGATAATTATGAATTCTAATCAAAATATAGACTTTGTCATAGAATTTTCAATGCCTGAACTGATTTCCAACTAACATTTTCCTTGTGTGTACAGGCTTTTTGGAGTAAGAAATAGTAACAATTTGCAGAAATTTGTACAAATTATCATGTTCTCGAACACAGCTATATTCGGACAAACAATTGTTGTTGCATACTATAATGTAATGTAGAGTGCAACTGACATAAATGATTCATTGCGTTTGACATGTAAATGTCAAAATTTTAAAATAAAACATTTGACAAATTTCATTTAAATGTTGAAACACAACAACATTTTAGTCATTTTTTAGAAAGCATTTTATGGCTCTTCATAAATCAGATAATATACAAAATTACATATTTAAAATTGAATGTATTATTGTGGGGTTTTGTTCAAACAATATCTTGATAAATAAATACATTTCTTGTTAGGCCACAAATGATGTTTATAAATATTTTTGGTTGAAAACTATCGATCTTATTTTATGTTTTGAATGTTTATTTGTAGGGCTTACATATGTACGATACATACATATGTATTTATTTCAAACATTAATTTTTGCTAAACTGATAAATTCAATTAGCAGCCATCATTTTATAATCCAACGAAATTTTTAAATTTAATTAAATTGTATGTTTTAATATCATTGTCATACATAAATACGCGGCGACATTCATTGATTTGCATATTACATTTTATGGTACATTATTAGTTTAATAGGGCTAATCGGTCCCAGGGCTAAAAGGAATTTCCAAACGTGCATTGACCAAAAATACATACACGTATACATGTGTACTTTATGTGACATCTGCGCGGCAACATGTTTTTAAACCCACAATGCTAGAAACTCGTTTTTTGCAGGTAAAGGAATTTAAATTAGTTAAATTTCCTAAAGGAATATGGAACTATGTACGAGTATGAAAATAAAACAGAAATTATATTGGTTTAACAGTAGACCATCAGCATTCGGATACTAGATAAAATTCGGCAATTGCACAAAAACAATTGTATGTAAATTACTCTATTGACGTCTTTTACAAAAATCTCAAAAAACAAAGCCTGACAAATATTTTGTTTCGAAACTAAATTTGATGTAGGCCAGCAAAAGGCAAATGGTTCCATGCAACGCAGAAAACGTTTGGAGGTTGTTGGGCTCACAAATACTTTTGCCGCAAATATATTTCGTTTACTACGTTATTCTATGTTAGTAGCAAAAGTTTAAATAATAGTTTTATTTTGCCAAATCGTTAAAGTTATAAAAAGGTGATTAATTATTTCCAGTCTACATGCTGACAGATCCGAGAACGGTATGAGATTGATTGACTTTGCCGCGGCAAAAAACTTTGTCATTAGTGGTACAAGATTCCAGCATAAAGACATCCATAAGGCTACTTGGGTATCCCCTGATCACAGAACGAAGAACCAAATTGATCACGTGGTAATTGATGGAAGGCACTCATCCAGTGTAATGGACGTACGAGAGATCAGAGGAGCTAACGTCGATTCTGATCATTACCTTGTAGCAGCAACGGTTCGCACAAGATTAAGTAGAGCGAAAATCGTACGAAACCAGCACTTGAATTGTATAACTTTTTAGCGACAAAAATCGGTTGTTCAATTAACAAAATTCTGAAATTTTTTATTGACATTTTATGAATTTTGATAATTTAACTACCGAGATTTCTCGTTCAAAAGTGTTCAGAATTCCGGTCCAAACGCAGAGAAAGCTAGACATCGGAAAGCTGCAATTGCCAGAGGTAGCCACTAGTGATGCACAGAATCAAAGACCCGGTTCTGGAGGACCGATTCTTTACAAGAATCGGCCGGACCGGTTTTGTCTCTAAAGTGTTTGCTTAACAAAAGTCAAGCTATACCAGACTCTCATACAACCTGTCTTGCTGTATGGCACACATTCTTGCGTCTTATCGCAAGCAGACGAAGCATCTCTAGGAGTCTTCTTATCGCAAGCAGACGAAGCATCTCTAGGAGTCTTCGAGAGAATAATACTCCGAAAAATGTATACACACACCGGCGAGTATCCGCGACGCATGAACCATGAGCTGTATGAGCTATATCCCGACATTTATGTGGTTAAGCGGGTCAAAATAGAATGGATGAAGACGAACCAGCACGAACGGTTTCCGAAATCAAATTCGAAGGAAGGCGAAAAATAGGAGGACCAAGACTCCGCTTAGTATTACCAACTGGAGAGATAAGGCAAAAGATCGAACTGGTTGGCGAAATATGCTATCTTCGTTTTGTAAGGTGCCTGACCCTCCGTGGTTGATCGAGATCGGATTAGTAAGTAAGTCAGATTAATTATTCATGGGTTTGAAGCTGGTCCACCCGGCAGCTAACGTTTTCTAGTCGGAAGTGCCACAGCCGTGGCACATTATCGCTTCTCATGAGATTTTTCGCTTGTCGCTAGTACTTTATAATAATTGTTCATTTGTGGGGAAACAATTTTGTTTACTTTTTTGAAACCACATCTGATTTTTCTTTCGTTTTGCATTCTTAAGACTTGGCATTTTACTATTCTCCCACGTTTTCAATTTTTAAACCAAATAATAATATCTAATTACAAACTTTTACTTTAACGCAACTTTAAATTACAATTTCATTTCAGCTGTTATTAAACTGATTTTTTTTCCTCAAATTAGAAAAAAAAAGAAGGAATAGAAAAATGTAAATCCACTGCACTGGACTTCTCTATAATTAACATACATTAGCATAAGAAAATGCAAATGAGTTTGTTACTGTTTCTCTTTTTTCCCTCCTCTTGTATACTCTGGCTTTACTTGGTTAAAATAGGGACCAAACAAACAACAACAGCTTTTCCGTTAAGGTTTAGTTGGACTTTGGTTACCTAAACGTCCTTACATCGGTATGTTCGCATGTGCCTTTGTACATTCTGGTGTCTTTGGTAAATTTTCACATAATATACATTTGCATCAGTTTTGTTTTTGGTTGTAATTACAAAGTACATGAAGGAATGGAACCACTGACAGGCAACTTTAGCTCCGAGTTTGAGTACATTCGTTGCACAACGAAGACCCAAACATATTGCGAATAAGGTCCATTTTGACCAGGACAACACGCTTAACTACATAGATTTGGTAATTTTCTAACAGTGACAGTTTGCAAAATAAAAGAGTATTTGCGAACTGTGGATTTGAGTCGAAAATCGCCAGAGGTGAAAATAAAAACAACAAAAAACTGAAAATGAATTTAAATCATGCATGTGTGAGCTAAAAGCCCAGTAGGGCCACATGAAAGGGTGTGATTGAAGGGATTGAAGGTGTTTCACAAAAGATTTTTTAACATCACAAATTTTTCAAAGCAGACTGTTTTTTTTTGTATCAAAAATAACGGGTAAACCATTTCAACCTTCCGAATCTGGCGAATTTACCGGTGCAGACTTCTTCCTGTGGGGTTATTTGACGTCCAAAGTTTGTGTCAACAGGCCACGGACCCTGGAAGCCTTGAAAGATAATATTCGATATGAACAGCCAAAAATACTACGAAAGTGATGGGAAATGGTGGCGACCATTTACGCGATATCATATTCCACAAGTGATCAGAACAAATTTGCACGGTTCAAAGTAAGCGAAAAATCATTTAACAGCAACTAATTTCCCTACAATGTTACGAGCCGGTTTCTTTTTTCGAAATTTTCTACAGTTTAATTACAACATAATAATCTTTTCCGATAAGACATTGAGTCTACTTATATACTTTTAATTATTTAAAATTATATTATCTATTCTATTATAAAAGAGTCTATTGCGATGTTATGTCAGGTGTATTTTTTTGTTGTTAAATTTTACAATACATTTTCCCAGATTCCTATTCGAATAAAATACTTGTTTTCGATACGACATCAGGTTTCAATTTTTTCAATATTTTCAATTCTAATATTTAATCGAAATGGATACACGCTGAAAAAAACGGCCCCAGCAACATAGTGCAGGAACCATGTACATGTTTGCAAGCATTGTTTTCGTGAATTGAAAATCTGCTGCTTTTTGTTTCTTTGTTGTGACAGACACCAGTGTTTTCAACAGTTTTCCTCAAACAAATCCACGTTTGTGTCACAAAAAATATATTATAACCAATTAATCATTGTGTCCCAAACATGTTATATTGAAAAACAAACACAATGTGTTTCGACACATGTATACTACAAGGTGGCGCAAAAGTAATCCTCTTATCAGAAAATGCTATAAATTTTGCGATTGGCCCCTAATGTCAGTTCTGTTTTGACATTTGTGTAGTAAACACATGCGAAATACACGTTAATAAACAATGTTACGCTACACTGCTCCAGAACGCGGAATATTGCTGACTATTTATTTGACCAATAATCGGTCGGTGACTTTGGCACAACGTGAATTTCGTCGCAGATTTCCTGGCCGTCCAATGCCTACTGGTGAAACACTGCGACGTTTAGCCGCTCACCTCGAAGAGACTGGCACAACACGCGATGCTGCCAGGTGTGGCAGACCCCGGAGTAGCCGTTCTGCAGAGAATATCGCTGCTGTAGCCGAGGATGTCATGGAAGCGCCGTCGACATCGACCAGACGACGTGCCACGCTACAGAGCAATGATCAACGAGTTCTTTTTGCCCCCACTTGATGAATTGGGATTGGAAAACATGTGGTTCCAACAGGACGATGCAACGTCCTTTTTATTTTTATTTTTTAAATTACAGCCAAAAAACATCGGAAGTTTACTTTTGCGCCACCTTGTATAAACGGACGTACCACCATATCCATCCACCCTACAAAAATGAATATATCAGATTCATAATGTGTGTTATCTTCCTGTTGTAATGTATCTGTGACTTCAGAAGTAAGTGCCTTAAGAGTGGATTTGTGCTGGGAGTATCGTGTTATTTGCCATCGCTTGCGAGCTTTTCGCTTTTCGTCAAGTTTTCTCCTTACTTCTACAGAGCAACGTGACACTATCAAGAAACTTAGTTCTGGAGTAGAGCTCCGCGCAAATTTTTAACTGCAGAGATTTAAATGCTCTATTGCATTTGAGATATCATATTCAGTTTTGAGAGGAACTTTCAGATTAACTTATGCACTGACGAGTTCTTTATAATATTGCCAATTTGTTATTCTTGTGTGAAGAAAAAACATTGAGATGCCATGAAATTTGGTGTAGAATTTAGTGTCAGGTCAGGTGACAGATGACAGATGAGTCATCTGAAGACAATTCAGGCAGTGCACATTATGTATGATATTCGGGAGATATTTTTTTCGAAATATCGAAATCAATGAGATCGGTTATTTTGTTTATATCTGTTGGCCAATATGTGGAAGAATTTGGGAAGTGATGTAAAGAGAGAGATAAGGCGAGTTATAAGGCGAGACCCACATGCTGTATGGTTATCAAAAAGACAACTTTTTCAGCGTTTAATAAAGGTTGTAATGGTATTTTTTTACAGAAGGTTTAATTGGCCCACCCTGTAATATTTGTTTCCTTTTGCAGCAAAAATAAATGCCGGCTACTCGCTCACATGCTATTAGAAGAAAAAGTATTTTAATTATTTTATAAATAGACCGATAGAATTTATTGAAATTTTTAAAAAAAAAATAAAATACGTACACCTTTTAGCTTAAATTTCTGAAATCTCAAGGAATATTTCTAAAAAAAATATTTTACTTCCCTACTTCAGCGGTCGCGGACAACTCAGAAGGGATAGGAGTCATACATAACGAAGCTAGCAGATTTCTCCAGCCGGTTCGATATTTGTTTCGATGTCTTCTGGGTGGTAACAACAAGCTCCTGAATGGATTCTTCACCCTAGTATTTTCAGTGAATTCTTGATCGTCCAGTTGTCCCACGTTCTTCCACACCCACAGGAAAATCACCGAATTAGCCGTAACTGAATTTAGAAGTTGTCACAAGAAGAAGTTGTTCTCATAATGTATTTGAGGTTGTCACAATTCAATTGTGGCAACCTCAATTCGGTTGTAGCAACTACAATTCGCTGGCAACAGCCGAATTTGCTGTTGCTACAACGTCTATACAAATTATTATTTGTGTGAGTTGTAATGACTTGTTTGTCGGGGTATAATAATTTGTTATATTTTCTGAAAATCGTACTTTTTGCCTTCGAAATTCAGGATTTACCTTTCCAATATACAGTTCATTCTTTGAAATATCATCCATTAAAATTCATTGGGCAGTCGAATTACCCGTAACTGAATTTAGAAGTTGTCATATTATGTTGTGGTAACCGAATTGAAAATACAATTCGTTTATGCCTACAGAATTCTTGAGAAATTCAGTTATAGCAACCGAATTGATGCCGTATTTGGTCGTTGCAACTGACTCAAGAGTTAATTCGGTTATTGCGACCGAATTGTTACCAAATTGGGAAACTACAACCGACTAGATACCAAATTCGGTAGTGACAACCGAATTGAAGCCAAATTCGATTATTGCACCGGAATTGATGCCCCATTCGGTTACTGCAACACAATTTGGTACCAATTTCGGTTGCTGCATCCGAATCAATTCCAAATTTGGTTGTTCCAACCGAAATTTTAGAAAATTTGGTTAACAAAACGAATATAATTCAAGATTCAGTTGTCACTACCAAATCAATTATGAAACAAGGTTTCTTCAACCGAATTTCAGTTATGACAACAAAATTCGGTCGTGACAACCTCAGTTCGGTTGTGGCAACCGCAATTCGGTGGTAATAGCCGAATTAACGGTTGCTACAACCTGTTTCCAATTAATTAAATGACACAATATTTTTAGGCGTCTCCTCCATTCCGTTTGTAATTCATTTCGTTCTTTTATTGGACATTATTTTATTATTAAATTAAATAATGCCCAACGGGTTTTCCTTTGATAAAAAAATAAATGGCTTCCCATAATATCCCATGAAGGAATTGGGGAGAGCTTTTCGCAACGAGTGAACTGTTCGCTTTCTAGTTTTAAACTCACTGATTGGGACCCGTTTCGAACGATATTTTGAGATGATTTTTCATGCCCAAATTATCGATAGTGTCGCAGTCCCTATGCGAGGTGACCACCGCCGAAAGAAATTTTAAGGTGGTCTGAGCAGGAATCGAATCACAGATTGGATAGTTTTCGTAATGAAATAAAGCTCCATGAAACATTTAAATAACTTCCAAACAAAGTAAAAGAAACCCAAAGAATTTGGGGTTTATTTCATTTAGAATAACAATCTAAAATATTTGGGAAATTTTTTGGGGTTTGTTGATTTGGTGTTTTCGTAATGCAATAAAGCCCAATGAAACATTTAAATAACTCCCAAGCCAAATAAAATAAAACCCCAAAAATTTGGGGTTTATTTCATTTAGAATAGCAACCCTAAAATATTAGGGACATTTTTTGGGGCTTCTTCATTATTGATTTGGTCTGACTTCATTGGGCGTTATTTCGTACAGCCGTTTAATGATGATTTATCATAACATAATCGGAGTAGTTCACCATTTCCTTCACATACACAAAAAAAAACTTCAAAAGGGCATCAGCAATAAGTAAACGTAAATTATAAATTATAAAAATTGTTGAGGTAAACGAAATGTTGTTTACAACGACTTTTACCATTAACGCTTTCTTTTAGGCTGGGGAAATATTTTAACTGTTGGAGTTAACGATATATTATTGCGGCAAACGACTTCACGGTTTTCTTTCTTAGCATGCAGCAAATATATTACAAAAATGTATGAGCATTACAATATTTAAATTGAATCGCTTATTGCAGAAACCACATAAGTTTCACTGTTCACTGTCATAGTCACTGAGTCATAATTTCAGCACTTACGCGCTGGATTTTCAGATTTTTAAGAACCAGACTCATGTCACTACTTAGACAAATGTGAATCAGCATAAAATCCATTTTGGAAAGCAATTGAGTTATGTGGTTTCTGCAATCAGCTATTCAATTGTCTGTACCTTTTAACACTTATATAACATTAAAATTCCATCATCGCAACATTGCCCCTTTACATATAATGACTCTGACCTTATCGCCGTATTTAAGTCGCACGTACGTACGTACTACGCTGGCGGACACCATTTACAATGTAACAAACCTATTTGCTAAACTTTGTATCCAACACTTTGTGGCACTTGACAACATTCTGTACTTTCAGATCAAAATTTCTCGTAACATTAACATAATATTCGTAATTATACAAATATACAGTGTGAAAGAGGTCATATCGTGTGTCTTTTGAAGTTGCCCTTTCAGTTTGGAATCTGATTTAGGTTTCCACTTCTTTGTAGTATCTTTGGAAGAATTTCCACATGAAAAAATATTTGATTTATTTCTACTTGTACACGATGGCATTACCATAAATCTTCGTTCAATAGTTAAAAATACCACAGACCAGGGATAGGACATGAATGTGAGTATGGATGTACGTGCTGCTCCTCTATGATGGTTGCCAAAATGGGCGTAAACTGTTTCCGGAGCATCCCTGTGATGGACAGTGAAAAGGCGATAGTTGGTTGGGTTTTGGTTTTATCTGACCAACCGTTAAACAAGCATAGGCTGGTTTTTTTTGTTTTTTTTTTAAATTTGAACAAGGCGGTAGCTTTGGAAGGATTTGAATAAAACTACATATCAGGCTGAAAAACGGACTCTGCAACATTATGCTGGGACCATGTATATATTTGGGACATCCACACACTTACTTGCAAATATTGTTTTCATCAATTGCAAATGTGCTGATTTTTTGTATCTTTGTTGTCTGTCAGGTTTTTGATTTCGACAGTTGTCAACAAACAAAGCCATATTTGGGTCACAACATGCAAACACAATGTGTTTGGACACAAGTATACTATATTTGGGACAAGCTAGATATACACGTCATATTTGCATCCAATCAACAGCAAACAGAGAGATTTTTCAGGGTATGGGTCACCTTCGTGAAAAAAGTAGGCGAAATAAATTTATAGAAATATTTTTCAGTAGTATATCTTGATTTAAAAATCATAAAAATATGCAAGAATATTTGAAAGAACTTAAATATATTTAAAGCTAAAATGTTAAAGGCTTAGAACCATCAGAAAAAAATCAATGAGTGTTCATCGAGTGTGTTAACACATTTTTGTTACACGGTACCTATTCGATTTCTATGAACACATTAGTAAATGTTACATTGGAAAATAAAAAAAGAGTAGTTTTTTTCTTACATCTGCTTTAACATTGGATGTAATATTGTTAAAACAAATAAAGCAATATTTAGCTCACTGTAATAATTGTTTCTGTTTTGTCATAAACAGAGCAACGACAAAAATCATTGAATAGTATAGAGAACTTATTGCACTCTTTTTTCGCTCTCATATAGATAGTCGGAGTAAAAGAGCATAAACGAGTCTCATTCTCTTTATGGAATATTTCAATATAAATGCACCATTTCGACAATTTTATTACAATTTTACAATACAAAAAGCATAAATGTTTCAAAATGCATCACTGTTTCACATTAAAATTATGAAGGGACCAAGTTATGACAAAAAGAGAGTAATACGTTTTGAATCATTCACCAGATGTCGCCAGTGCTATTGAGTCATTCAATTCGTTCCATGAGTTCTCTATACTATTTAATACTCTTTGGCGACGACGACCAGCTTGTTCGTTCGCTGCCACTACATCAATACCTTCATACTTATTTTAAGACTGACTACTGTTGTACAACAACCACGTATGTGATGCTATCGCTGTGTGTTGTTTACCTATAGGTGTTAACACATCAAAAAACTTTAGAATGAAAGGGAGAATTGAGAATAAATACAAAGAAGACAAAGCCAATGCGTATTCGAAGAGAACGGAATACTCCACTACCAGTTAACGGTTCTTTAATTAAAGACGTGGATTCGATCAACTATTTAGGATGCAAGATTACCAAGGGTGATGTCTCCGCTGCGGATATAGGTGATCGGCTAAATAAGGTCCGTATTGAATTTTACAAAATCTGTCGCAAAAAGTGGATATCGGACAACACGAAATTGCGAATACTCAATTGAAGTGTGAAGTCGGTACTGTTGTTCGATTGTACTACATGGAGCTTGATGAAGCTGGCAATTAAGAAGGTCCAAACTTTCGTCAATCATTGTCTAAGACAAATTCTACATATCTACTGCTCCAGGCCGATTTCTAATGAAGTACTCTGGCAACGTAGATTTAACAGTCCTATTGAATTGGATATACGTAGAAGAAAATGGGCTTGGATCTGTCTCATATTTAGGCGCCCAACAACAGATATTACAATAGTGACACTTGAATGGAATCCGCAAGGGCATCGAAGACCAGGAAGATCACCAACTACATGTAGGCGGTGCTTGGAAAAGGAATACAACAAAACGCGACTATCATGGAAACAAATTAAATCTGTTGCCAGAAACAGAAATCGATGGAGAGAGGTCGTTGATGATCTATGTTCTTTGTGAACCCTTTATTTAAACTTTGTATTGTAACATTGTTTTATATTGCTATTTTCTGTTTAAATAAATCAAGGCATAAATACATATATAAGGGTTTTAAAATTTAGTTTAAACTCTGAAATTTGGCAGCTGTCACATATGTTTATTTCGATTATTAGAAAGGGATCGCTTTACGAAAGAACAACGCGTGATAATTGTGAAAATGTAATACAAAAAATTGGAAAGTTATGATTAGACCACTCGCAAACTTCGAAGAATTTTCAGTCGAGAAAGTGCATCTAATGTATTAACCATTAGAATAGTGGTCAGCAAATTTGAAGAAACTGGGTCGGTTATGCGCAGTACTCCTGTGCGTCAACGTACCGGTCGGTCACTTGAAAACATTGCTGCTGTAAACGAGAGTATCGCCGAATCCCTAAAAACATCAACTCGGCATCGTTCTCAACAACTTCAAATTTCACGAAGCACTACGCAGCGAATATTGACAAAAGACCTCCACCTTCATGCGTATAAAATTCAGCTTACTCAGGAGCTCCAACCAGCAGACCATGGAAAGGGCCGCAAATCGTTCAATGGGCGAGCGAATTGAAGTCAATGTCAAGTTTTCAAAAAAAATCGTCTGCTCCGATAAAAGCTTCTGAATTGCTTCTTGAATACACAAAATTGTCGAATTTAGGGCTCAGATAATCCTCAAACCCTGACAAACAAATGCACACACAACTAGCAACTGTCTGGTGTGGATTTTTGTCAGTCGGCGTGATTGAGCCGTATGTTTTTGAAGATGAGATCGAAATTGTAGTGACTGTGAACGGCATTCGTTACAGGAACATGATAACGGAGACCTTGTGGCCTCAACTGGATGGTATGGATCTCGGAAATACGGTGCCACCTACCACACCGCGCATGAATCAATCGATTTATTGGAGAAGATTTATTTCCACAACAAGTTATCTCAATAAATTCTGATGTCAACTGGCCACCAGGATCATGCGATTTGATTTCTTTCTTTGGGGTTTTGTGAAGTATCGAGTTTATACGAATAAACCGGAAACAATTGCTGAGCTCAAATCCGCCATCCAACGCGTCATCGGTGAGATACAGCTACATATCTGTGAAAAATCAAGGAAAATTTTATGAAAAGATTAATGGCCTGTCATCAGAGCCGTGGTAGCCATTTGACGGATATCTTATTCCATAATTCCATAATGTCTTATTTACAATCCAATAAAAAAATCACATATATATTAAAAAACACTTATTTGAAAATGAAAAATTGCATTCTTACTGAGACACCCTTTATATCAAAGTATCAATAAGCAACATATACATAGTATTCCCCCAAATTAAATCGCCTCTACGCCAATGTCCTGTATTCACATACTACTATATTGTCATGTACCAAATGTCGTCATTATTTAGCAGAATTTTGTTGGTGGCTTTTAAACAAAAGGAAAATACAACAAAAAAACTGTCAAATAATTAAATTAAATAAAGGTCATCTTGCTGGAATGGCAGTCAAAGAATCCGTTTAATATTCTTATCCAAATATCTGGAACAACTAAAGAATTTTAATGATCCGATGGCAAGAGTGTTAGAATCAAATGGAACTGTATTGGTCCACAGATTTCTTTGTAACTATGGCCGCATTCACGGGCTTAATTGAATTGTAAAAACTTTCCGTTTACTTTTCTTACACTGCGAAATGTGAAGCCATTAAGACCAAAAGTTAACATACTAATGTTGGCATAAGGACGTTATTCCTTTATTAAACTCCTTCGGTTATGCAGCACCTTACATGAGTGTGTATGTGTGTGTATATAGCATGTGAAAGTATGAAGATTTTTAGTTCTTGTGTTTGTTTCTGTTATTTTGGTATTTATTTCCTTTATCGTTGTAATATTTTGTAGCTGTGGTCTACAGTAACATTTCCTTAAATTTGGCCTTCAAATATAAAGAGTAGGGGTACAATAGGGTGGCACTTATTGTTGTGTATTTTGCCTGCGATTATTTTCGAACACTTGCATAGCGGGAAAGTCTCAATTGAAATGAATTTTCATCCACAATTAGTTTGAAGATTTTTTCACTAGCATTATTCCAAACAACCGCTGAAATAGCTATGCGGTTTACCAGGAATAATGAAGACTTCTGTTTTTAAAAACTTCTGTTTTTAGAAACACGCCGAAAATCAGGTTTTTTGTTATTGGTGTTTGTCTTTTTTTTGTCTGGAATACAACGCTCTGTCACAAATATAGTATACTTGCGTCCAAACACATTGTGTTTGCTATTCAATATTACGTGTTGTAGACACAATGAAAAATATGTTATATGTTTTTGTGACCCAAATGTGAACTTGTTTATTGATGAAAATAAAAACGTGATATACAACAAAAAACCAAAGAAGCAGCAGATTTGCATGCAGGAAAACAGTATTTGCACGTAAATATACGAATGTCCCAAGCATATACATAATGTTACAGGGGTCGTTTTTAGCGTATATTAATAGAGATATAGAATGGTCTTAAGCTCGAGCTTGCATAAATAAAATAATATTTTTATAATAAGAAACCGAATAAATAAATATCATCCCTGATGAATTAGTTAGTATGTTTCTTAAAAAGTTAAACATTATTTTTAAGAATTTTTATTCTCAACCGCCAATTGTGTCCCACCCTAACATAAATACAAGAATACATGATTTCGCTGTATATTCTCTACCATATCAGAGTGGAATAGAAAGTTATAGGTGACCAATCCATTATTGTTTATTATTGTCTTATTATTACTTGGGAAAATAGTAATCAGATGGACATTTTAAAATCGATCGATGTATAAAAGGTGTCACTATAAAAGTGCACGATTTAAATTTAAATTATTCTATGAAAGTGGCATCCCTGAAATTTAGCAGTTGTACTCTACGATTGTTTCGATTATTAAAACTTGAACAATACGGCAAAGAAAACGCATTATCATTGTGAAACCCGATTACAAAAATTAGGAAGTTAGCCTGAGTTCACTCGCAAACTTCGCGAAATTTTCGCTCGTGGAAGTGCAACTAATGTATCGACAATTCGAAGAATGATCAAAAAATTGGGTCGATTATGGACTGTGGGTCACTTGTGCGTCGAAGACAGCATTCCTGCCGTAAATGAGAGTATCGCCGAAACCCAGGCAATATCAATACGGCATCGTTAACTACAATATTCGCGACGCACAGCGAAGCGAATTCTTGCGAAAGGTATCCACCATCATTTGCAAAATATTTAGCACACTCACACGATGGGAAAATGAGGATGATTTTTTCTTTAACTATATCTCTACACGCAGAAAAATCTGTCTTTTGTTGTTTGGATGCAAATATATCGTGGTTGTAGTTTGCCGCAAATATAGTATACTTGTGTCCAAATACATTGTGTTTGCAATACAATAGTACATGTTGGAGATACAATGAGCTACAGTTCAAATACAAAGATTTGTGGCCGTTGGCTGTGCAATCGTTAGCGCCTTTTATAATTGAGATCCTGAGTTCAATCCCTGCTCTGACCACCTTAAATTTCTTTCGGCGGCAGTCACCTCGCATAGTGACGGCGACACTATCGAGTATTTTGCCATGAAAATGCTTCTCAAAATACCGTTCGGAACGGGTGAAAAACTGTAGGTCCCAAGCAGTGAGTATAAAACTAGAAAGCGCACAGCTCACAGCTTGTGAGAAGCTCTCCCCAATTCCCTCAGGGGATGTAATGGGAACCATTAATTTTCAGACACAATGATTAATATGTTATAGTACTAGACCGGTCCCAAAACTGACGTGTAGATGGTGCCAGTAGTTTGAAAAAAATAAAAGTGGCAACCTTGTAAAACATAAGTTTCAAGGCGCCACATTGTGTAGTATTTCCAACAACGAGCCATCAAAAGTAAACGATCTCAGTGAACAAATTGGTCACAATTGGTCACAAATTGGTCACCGTTATGTAATTCAATATTTCCATTTGAAAGCAATATTAAAGCCGAGCCAGATTTCATCCTGGAAGAGTCTGCTTCTACATTTACGTCTTTAAAACATTGAGTAGCAGAGCTTAAACGAGGATGTACGTGCTGCCAAGGCGAACACCGTAGTGGTTGACCAATTGACGTGTCCACGTCAGACACGGTTAAGAAAATCCACAAAATGGTATTGGATGATCATCGACTGAAGGTTCATGAGCTAGCTGAAATGATAGGCATTTCAAAAATTGCTATACGTCGAATATTGACAGAAGGCTTGAAGATGAGAAAGCTGTGCGCAAGAATTTCGCCGATGTTGTTTGTAGAGGTATACTATGTCCCAATAATATCCGCAACTGACTCTTTCTCTTTGAAAGTATCCGGTTGGACAAAAATTTCCTAAGAGTTAATAAATAAATTTTAAAAAAGTAAATTATTAGAAAGCAAATTCTAAATAAATTTTCGGCAAAAACGTCTTTTCGCCATGATACTAAGATTTTTCTAGGTGATTTTAATGCTCAGGTCGGCAGGGAAAATGTCTTTGACCCAATCATCGGTAAATTCAGCCTACACGCCATCACTTTCGATAACAGAATGAGAATATTTTTTTTGGTTGTCAGCCGTACGAGATTCCAACATAAACATCCACAAGACTACTTAGATATCCCTGATCAGCAGACGAAAAACCATACCGATCACATGGTAATTGATGGTAGGCACTCTACTAGTGTAATGGACGTACGTGAAATTCGAGGAGCTAATATCGATTCGGATCTCTACCTGGTTGCAGCAAAGGTTCCAACAAGGTTAAGCAGAGCGAATGTTATACGAAACCAGACATATAGAAAGCTGGAAAGAGAAGCTCACTGAGCTATTGGCGCAGAAACATACCTCAGTCTCATAATCCTGAAGCGCATTGGAAGTGCATTTCCCATTCAATGAAAACTGCAGCGGATACGGATATGAACACCCGCTTAAAGACAAACCGTGGTACGATGAAGGGTGTCGCATGGCAATTGATGAAAAGACGTTGCAGCATGTGGCAATGTGTCAGTCATTTGTAACATGAGCCGAGATGGAGCGGTATAAGGGAAGAGGAGAAAGGAAAACCGTTTATTTAAGAGGAAAAAACGGTTGTGGAAAAAGCGCTAGAGTCAGCAAACTGAATCTTAAAGAAGGAAGAATGAGGCTCGTAAATTCTATCGAAAAGTACAAAGTCAAACAATCGTCCATGGATAAGGGCTAAAGAAGAAAGCAAGAATGAGGCCCATAATTTCTTCCAAAACGTACAAAGTCAAACCATCGGCCATAGAGTGGAGTATGTTGGGAATATGGAGATATCACTCTCCGCTTTACTTGTTCCACAAGGCTTCAGTATAGATGAATGTGTTGAGCAACTACAGGATGATGGCGTCGACCGCCCCTCCTAGCCATCGCGATGTTTGAACTGCAATTTCCCGGCTTCACAACAACAAAGCTGCTGGTGCTAATGGACTACCGGCTGACTTGTTTATGGTTATAGCTTATGCCTTGTTTATGCATGCATCTGCTCATATTCTACATCTGGCTAGACAAATGCATGCCCGCTGATTGGAGCCTCTGCGTACCGCTTCCTGTTTTCCAAAAAGTTAAGTAGAGTGTATATATAGCAACTATCGTGAATAAACTTTTTATCCATTGCATCCAGGTTATCTCAAACGTTATATGGGAAAGGACAAAGCCGTTTGTTGCAGACCTGATAGGAGCTTATCTGTATCGCTTTAGGTCAGGAAAGTCAACTATCGACCAAATATTCTCATTACAACAAATGCTGGCGAAACCTCACGAGAAAGAAATCGCCACCTACCATAACTTTGTGGATTATATTATTCCCTGCTCGATACAGGGAAAAGTGTACCCAGTGATATCGGAACTCGGTATTCCTGCTAAACTGGCACGACTTTGTAGAATGATACTGAGTGACACGCAATCCTCAGTAAAGATTGTGAAAGATCTCACCGAAACATTTAGTACGAGGCGATGCCTCAGACAGGGCGACACTCTAACATGCGATCTCTTCAATATATTAATTGAGGTTATCGTGCGAAAAACTGCAGTCAACACGAGTAAAACTATTAGCAACAAAATGCACATGCTGCTCGCGAATACTGATCGTATTAATGGATTCGAAAAGTAGAATATCCGCCCAATCGGATAGAAGCATGAACGTTGATAACCGTTGAAATTTCGAGGTAGTGGACGAATTCATTTACCACGATTCTGCCGTGAACAGAAGAAATAACGTCGGAATAGAAATCAAACGGTGAATTTTGCTTGCAGACAGGTGTTATTACGGGCTAAGCAATCACGTCAGAGATAAGACCCTCTCTCGGGAACGAAGATTCTACATTATCAGACTCTTATACAACCTGTCTTGCTTTCTGGAGCAGAGTCCTGGGTCATATCGCATACTGATGAAACATTACTGGAAGCCTTCGAGAGAAAAATGCTCCGAAAAATATATGGTACTATAATAGAAAACGGCGAGTATCGACGGCAAATGGACCACGCGACATCGATGATGTTAAGCGTATCAAAATAATGCGTTTACGCTGGCTAGTCCTTGCTAGTAGAATGTATCAGAATGAACAAGTGCGAAAGGTACGTACAAGAAGACTTGGACGATCAAGACAACGCTGGAAAGACCAGGTGGAATATTGCCTGCGAGAGCTTAGTGTTGCCAACTGGAGGAGAAAATCAGAAAATGTAGCCGGTTGGAGAAACATTTTATCCTCATTGTGTAAGGCTCTTGGCCCCTCTGGGTTGTTAGAGGAAAACTAAGTAAGAAAGTAAGCATTGTAATTATTTATGGGAATCATTAATTTTATTGGCAAAAATTTCAAAATTCAGTACAGACACTATCTAAGTTCGATTGTGACAACCTCTAATTTGGCTGTAATGATCTCTAGTATGATTGTGATAACATCTAAATTCGGTTACGGCCAGTTCGGCTGCCTCAACCGAATTTTTCTCTCAGTCTATAAATCTTCTCTGATTCGTGTGGCTATCAAGGCGATATCATCGAAAAGTGTCATCAAAAAATGTGTCAAATCACAAACAAAACTCGAGTGCAAGGAGGTGATAAATAAATTCTCCTCCAATGACAACCTGCGGATGTTGTGGCGTATACCACAATATGTCACAAATGTATCACTTTAATATATTCATAATAGTTCAAGTTCTCTGCTACAAAATGAATCGTTTCCTTTAAACTTACCAAATAAATGACACTACAAACCACTGTACATCCGATTATACTGTATACCATTACCAGTTACAACATGGCAATTCACAAGAATGATGGAATAGCAAGGACCATTTTAAGATACTCGTACGTTTACTCTCTCTCCTTACCATACAGAAGATATTACATCCTCAGTGGGTGGTGGTATCATCAGTAAAAATAACTGAAAAACAAATAACTGTAATTATCTTGACAACAATATCCGGTATTTGTTGCAAGTCAAGAGTATCGAAATAGAAACGAAATAAAATTCAACTTTAATAACTCTAAATGTGGTAAGAAGATGGTTGCAGCAATAAAACATGTAAAATGATTGTGGAAAATCATAAAGGCACCAGTTATAGAAGGAGCATATCTTATATGGATGAGGTTGATAGTTGAAGATTTACTGGGTTGTGATGGGCAACCAGTTGATACTTGCAAGTGTTGGTATTCTATCATTGTAATATTAGAGAATATTGATTAAACTCCGGCACAGAGAATATTGATTAAACTCCGGCACAATATTAGTTTTTCATTGATTTAAATTTTGATTTTTTGATTTTTTCACTAACCGGAGAAAACATGATCTCTTACAGCCTTAAAAGAAATTACAACTTTAAACATAACGAGGATCTAAAACAATTAAATTTGAAACATATGGTAGGGCCAAACCAAAACAGAACGAGACAACTACAATTAGAATAGTTCGTTCTATAAATGGAACTTTCAAAACTTCTGCATCAGTGCGTGTAAGTAGGAAAGCAATGTGTAAGTAGCGACAACAATTGCTCTGCACACAATCAATAAATGTCTTCGGTTAGTGACTTGTGTAAATACACACCACAGTGGCTTAACGGGCTAGGCGCTGCTGAAGATGATGCTTCACAAACATCGAAACGATCGTCCAGCGAATGTGAGTTCGAATCCCACCCGCGGCATTTACATTTTTTCACTAACCGGAGAAATCATGATCTCTTACAGCCTTAAAGGAAATTACAACTGGAAATCTTTAATTTTCACCTTTTTATTTAAAAATTATAACCAATTTATTTATATCTGGTTTCCGTCAAAAGTAAGACCATTTTACTCGATACACTGGTTCGCTGCCAATTCGATTATTTTAGCTTTTGGTTGGACGTTTATACTAATCTGCTGAAAGCTTTTCTACAATTTTAAGTGGTTCCAAACTTCTGGGTATGTTATCTCGAAAAATCACCATGCCATCTCTTGTTGTATATAGAAAATGCTACCCGACTTAAACATATCCTCACCCCACACGCTGAAAAAATTGTCGTCTTTTGTTGTTTGGCTGCAAATATAGCGTGTTTGCAGCTTGTCGCAAAAATAGCATTCTTGTGTCCAAACACATTGTGTTTGCTATTCAATATAACATGTTCGGGACACAATGATTAATAGGTTATAATATATGCATTTCTGACCCCAAATGTGGCTTTATTTATTGAAAACTGCTGAAAACAAAACGTGACAGACAATAAAGAAACAAAAAGTAGAAGATCTTCTATTAACGAAAACAATGCTTGCAAACATATACATGGTTCCTGCAATATGTTGCTGGGCCGTTATTTTTCAGAGTGTAAGTCATCTATGCGCTGAAAGTAAACGCGTCCCGCATCACATTGCAGGAACCATGATAAGTTCGCAAGCACTGTTTTCATGAATTGAACATCTACTGTTATTTTGTTTCCTTGTTGCCTGTCGCGTTTTTATTTCAGCAATTTTAACTCATTAGACATCTCCAACATATACAAGGTGGCGCAAAAGTAATCCTCCTATCAGAAAATGCTATAAATTTTGCGATTGGCCCCTAATGTCAGTTCTGTTTTGACATTTGTGTAGTAAACACATGCGAAATACACGTTAATAAACAATGTTACGCTACACTGCTCCAGAACGCGGAATATTGCTGACTATTTATTTGACCAATAATCGGTCGGTGACTTTGGCACAACGTGAATTTCGTCGCAGATTTCCTGGCCGTCCAACGCCTACTGGTGAAACACTGCGACGTTTAGCCGCTCGCCTCGAAGAGACTGGCACAACACGAGATGCTGCCAGGCGTGGCAGACCCCGGAGCAGCCGTTCTGCAGAGAATAGTGCTGCTGTAGCCGAGGATGTCATGGAAGCGTCGTCGATGTCTTTTTGCCGCAACTTGATGAATTGGGATTGGAAAACATGTGGTTCCAACAGGACGGTGCAACGGCACACACTGCACGTGCCACAACCGATATGCTGAAGGATGCATTTCCCGGGCGCCTAATCTCCCGTTTTGGCGATTTGCACTGGCCAGCAAGATCGCCTGATTTGACCGCTGCAGACTTCTTTTTGTGGGGCTTTTTGAAGTCGCGGGTTTATGTCAACAAGCCTCAGACTCTTGCAGCTCTTAAAGACAATATCCGAGGACGTGTCGCCGGAAGTTTTGGCCAAAGTGATGGAAAATGCCAAAAAAGGGCTCAAATGACAATCAACTGTGGCGGCGGCCATTTACATGACATCATATTCTCGACTTGATGTAAAAAAAATTAAAAGACCAAATAAAAAAAATCCAAAAGAAGAATCAAAGTTTTTCATTTTTTTTTTAAATTACAGCCAAAAAACATCGGAAGTTTACTTTTGCGCCACCTTGTATCTCGAACATATAGCATTGAAAAGCAAACACCGTGTGGTTGGACACAAGTATACCATGTTTGCGACAAGCAACAAACACATTATGTTTGCATCCAAGCAGGAAAAAATTAGAGATTTTTCAGCGTGCCGATGGTCGTCCAATAAATGATGAATGGAAGCAGCAAGCTAGCTAGGGAGGCGCACAATCGACCAAACCACAACTTTTGTATGGGAGGTACCTAAATACCTAAATATATTGTCTAACATACAATTTTGGTAAGATCGTCGATGCTCCGCATGGGAGTTATTCAGACCAGCCATCCGGCCGATAAACTTTTGTATGTTTGGCACCAGACTTGGTGTGTCAAATTCAAATAAAAATTGCAAGCAAATTTATGAATGAATGAATTAATTTTTTGCAACTAATTTGAAATGGCATAATTCTATTAATATCGGTACAGATTTAAGGTAGTTATCGTACCAACCATGGTTCAATGATATGTTGGGTATAGTATGACTCCTATTCCTTACACTTTTTCCATCTCAAATTATATACAGTCTCTATCAGATGATTATAAGCACTTAAATTTCTGGCTTTAGTAGGCAATTTCGTTTTAAAGTTTTTACCACAGCTAAAATCTTATTACCATCAAAAATGAAATTTTCTGAAGATTACAACAATAGTATTAAAGTTTAATGCAACAGCATTATAATGGCTCTTTTCCAACAAAAGACAAAAATAAAATACACCCTCGCGAGCGAGTCGTATATTGCTCTCGTTAATATTTAAACTTGCTCGCGATTTCTGCCTTTTAAAATCCTGAGCGAGCTGTATTTTCAGATTTTTAAACGTTAAACTCGCTCACAAGTTTTACTTTTTAAAATCGAGTTGAGCCAGTTGAAAGTTCATTGGCGCACATCACTCATCGCTCTCCGTGCTATATAATATACACGAAGTATTCATAAAATGTTCTTCACTGATTGAATGTTAAACTTTCAAGTTCAGTATCTTGTGTTTGGGCGTTGGCGATAGTTGTGGAGCATTTGTGTACTGAATAATTCTCATTACATTCAGAATGATGAATTTCTTAATAGAATCATTCAGAATCTTTGGCTAGATCGTGAACATAATTAATAAATAAATATTTCCCATTACATCCTACAAAGGGGCAGAGGAGAGCTTCTCCCAATCAGTGAGCTGCGAGCTTTCTAATGGGTGTACCAAAATTGATTGTAATTCAATTGCTTCTTGAGATATGTGTAGGACATGTGACGCCATATTTATGAAATCACATGTCACTCATATCCATATCATGGAATATAGGAACAACAAAACTAGATTATCCTGACCCGACAGAAAACTATAGAACTGATATTTCCCGACCAGTCGCATTTTCATAGAAAAATGGTTCGATGATGACACCAGCCCAAAATAAATCCAAATGGGATACATTGTTGTTGCATTTGTTTCTCAACAATCACTCGTGTATTTTTTCAAACTCTAAATGCGACAATCTTGACGATTATTGAAGCTATCAAAATGAAAATGAGGCTCATCGGTGAAGATGAATTTGGTCGAAAGTCTTCATTATTTTTAAAATCCTTCTCAACAATGAAAACGCGTTCTTCTTTAATTGAGAGTTCCATTTATAATAACCCTGAACTGTCAGCTGTCACGCTGTATTGATCCTTCTTCACCACCAACACTTTACCGCACATGTGGCACGAAAATGAAATCTTGGGTGCAGTTTCGGGCACCCTTACTTTTACACTCTTATACCTGCTAGATCAGAATAGAATGGTGACATCCCTGAATATAAAAGATTCGTGAACTTATTTACAGATGGTTCAAAACTTGGCCATAAAATAGGCTTTGGTGTCTTTCTTATCCATTCCGAAAAGACCAATCAGGAATCTTAGCTACTGCGGAAGTAGCGGCATGGCTGAGAAATAATGCTCTGACTAAAGTCAGAATCAATATTTTCTCTTATAGGCCAGCTGCCGTCATGTCCCTGGAAACTGTCTTGCCGAATTCGAGTGCTATTAGTGAGATGGCTGAACAGTTTAATATTCACCTTATTGGGACGAACCAGGGAACTGCACAGCAGAGTAACTTGCAAGACTGGGGACTACCTTGCATGCTCCAGGGGATGCGCACCATGTGAGCATGCCTCTAGCAACTTGCAAGCACTTCTAGAGAGATTGTTCTCATACTGCCGCATTTAGACCGCAGTTTATCGCGATCAGGTTAGCAAAATCCTTGTTCTCTAATCTTTGCCGTTTACAGCACCAATTTTGAGATTAAATTTATATTTCAGGTGGCAACTTTATGCTTAGACCAATTTAGAGGAACTCTGTGCAGAGACAAAATTATCGAGAACAGCGGCACAACAAAAAAATTAAATTGGCAGCTCTTGGTTTTGCAAGTTTTGTAGATATTTGGAATGTTATTGAAATAACGGAACCTTTAAAATTGTATCAGTCGGCCAAATCAACAAACATTTTAAATTAATAAGAGCCAATTGTATCGGCGGCGGCCTGTGTACATTCCACGCTGATGTGGCTCCACCTAGACGTGAAACGTACTAACGCCCTGCTGTTGTTATCGTTACCGGACGTCTCACTTATCGTGTTTGTCATGGCGGGTCACTGTATCATTGGACGACACGCAAATAGCCTGAAAGTCTCGATAAATGACTTTTGCAGAGCTGCGATAACGTAGAGGACGTGTGGTCAATAGAACAGCTTCTGTGTCTGTGGCCTGCTCTTTCCAGAAGGCGGCAGGCTACACGAGGCTCACATTTCTTTGGGGAGTTAGCAAATCTAACTGATGTTAGCATCCGCCAACTCTTGAGGATTTTGAAGCAATCAAATTGGTTCAATGGGAGGGACTAGGAAAATCTCATCTGTTTCCTTTTGTTCCTGTGGTATCACAGTAGACCACAAGGTCTAAGTGCGCCTGACATAAAGGCTGCCACTCCGACCAAGCCTTGTTGCACACTCACTGATTGCGATCAACAGTTTTACAAAAAGGTTCCGATGGGGTCTTAGTTCAGCTAAATAGTCGATAGTAAAAAAAATGGTTTCCTATTACATCCCACGAAGAAATTGGGGGGAGCTTCTCTCAACCAGTAAGCTGTGCGCTTTCTAGTTTTATACTGATTGCGACCTACAGTTTTACACCGGTTCTGAACAGTATTTTGGGAAACATTTTCATGGCTAAAAACTCGTTAGTGTCGCCATCAGTATGCGAGGTCACCGCCGCCGAAAGACATTTTAAGGTGGTCAGAGCAGGGCCCGAACCCAGGGTCTCATGTACAAGAGGCGCGCACACTAACCATTGTACCACCGACGGCTACAAAAACTCAGTCGATAGTGTCGACATCAATAAGCGAGGTGACCATCGCAGAAAGACATCTAAGGTTAGCAGTTCAGGCATAGAACCCACGTTATCATGTGCACTACCAGAGTCCACAAAAACTAAATGGTTGTCCAGGATTTGTAATGATTTCTAATAATTCCTTGAAGGTTTCATAAGTATTACGAACATATTTAAAAAATTTCTTTGCGGAGAATCTATAGAAATAGATGTTATCAGAAAATTAATTAGGTTATGTTTCATAGAATCTAAGAAAATGTTTCATAAGTTGTACAAAATATTTCTTTGCTGAAATACTTATGAGTCACCGTTGGTAGTGCAATGGTAATGTGCGCGGGTCTTGTGCATGAGAACGTGGTTTCGATCCATGCTGTGAACACCTTAAATTTCTTTCGACGGCGGTCATATCGTTTAGTGACTCCGATACTATCGTGTATTTTGCCATCCAAAAACTGCTCAGTATACCGTTCGGAACCGGTGTAAATCTGTAGGTCCCAATCAGTGAGTGCAAAACTAAAACGCGCACAGATCACTGGTTTGTAACAAGCTCTCCCTAATACCTTCATGGGATGAAGCGGGACACCATTTTTTTACTTTAAATACTTATGAAGGAATGCATCAAATCAATGAAGGATTTCTTAATATTTCCGAAGTTACTTTGTTCAGTGTTCTCATATTCGTATAAACAAAATGCTTTCCCGTAAAGTGATTGGGGGGAGCTTTCACAACCAGTTAGCTGTTCTAGTTTTACAGTCACTGATTGGGACTTACAGTTTAACACCGGTTCCGAACGGTATTTTGGTAAGTTTTTTCATGGCCAAACACTTGATAGTATCGCAGTCACTAAGCGAGGTGCCCGCCGCCTAAAGAAATATAAGGTGGTCAGAGCAGGGATCGAACCCACGTTCTGATTTACAAGAACCGTGCACACTACCGATGCACCACTGTCACCTATAGGTGTGTATATACCGTTTCCTTCACAGTTGGAGAACACGAATCCTATGAAACATATCAAAAATGGAAATAAGACACTTCTGACAAACTGCAATGCCAAAGTATCTAAATTCATCGAGCCAAGTATGCCTGCTGACCGTTATGTTCCGAAATACCTCTAATAAAATAATCACTTTTAAGTGTATTTTCCATAAGAGACTACTAATTTACTTGCTACCATATAAACCGATGACTTTTTGTAGCTTTTCCCGAACGACAAACGTCAAATTACATCCAGCCCCCAAACGAACAGCGTGTACACAATTCTGTCCCAAAGGAATTCAGTTTCTTAACCCTTTTGATAGACATTAAATAAAAGGTTCCAAAATATATTAGGGCTGAAAGTTGGTCTGCTCCGTAAATGAAATGAAATAAAATGAAATGAAATGAAAATGTATGATGAGTTAATGCTCGAAGGGCACTTCGTTTTGTGGTTTTCACAGTTCAGTTACATGTGGTTGGAGAACAGACCAGCACGCGCTAACCAACCAAAAAACCCCATCTTGTCAAAAGTTATAAACTTTTGTTTTATGATTTTACAACTGTGATAAGGATAACATGCTTGCAAGGATATTACATTGATATCCTTTCAAACATAAAGAGCTTTGTCTTCCTAATACTCGCATAAAGGACCATTGAAATTCCTGTTGCTATTACCCCCAAACACACACAAACACACAAAGAACAAACAACATTTCATTCATCTTCTCCAACTGTATGATACGATATTAAAAGTTAATTTAAGCGTGAAATTACACATTTACCAAGTGAATTTGTTGATGCCGTCAAGGATCCCAGCTTACACCCTCAAATAATTGTCAGACAAATTTGTATAAATGATGTTTTCGGATTCTTATCGGTTTTTAAAGGATTAATCCTTAGGGCTGTTGCACAGTTTGTAGCCTTCATTAGACCACAAAATTGCGTTGCTCTGAACTATCAAAGCAAACATGTAAAACTTTTTAAATCCGTTATATAGCATGGGAAGACGAACATCTCAACATCTAAATGTTAGTGTTTAGTGTGTTTGGCTAGTGGTACAGAGGCGTTGGTTCAACGCTTCGCACTTCTATGTAGCAACAATAATTTCAAATATATTTTGCAATGTTCATATTTTTTTCGAGTGTAACCACAATTTAAGAAATATTTGTAATAATACTATTTTTTGTGGTCTGATCGTCTCTGAGGTTAATAATGACTTTAGATTATTTGCATTAAACTTAATGTTAGAACACAATACAGCCTTAGTTGAAGAGTTAACTATTAACACCATTTATTGACATTATTAAAGAAATTGTAAACATAAAATTTACATTAAAAATCAATGAAAAACTTTGAAAGTTATTAACTAATCTTACGGCCAATAAGATATGACACGAATTGTAAAAATAAAGTAGGGATTTCAAAATTAATTTTTTGTATAATTAACATTTTTACAATTTTAAAATAACAAATTTTATTGCAAGTACTTAGATATTTAGTTGACACTAAAAACCGCAACCCCTACCCTAACAATAGGGGTAGGGGCTACGTTCGCTTATTAAGCCCCTTACTCAGTTCAAATAAAAAGGGCGTGTATAAAAAATAACACAAATTGAGAATTTATTTCGTACGATATCAATTGTTCGGTTCCAAAAGTTTGACAATTTGATTTTATGACGGCTACTTGTACCACCAAATAAAGGGTGTTTTTTAGAGTTACAGTAGTTTAAATTAAAATAAAGTAAAGAAAACTAATTTCAATATCAATTAAACTGGCTTTATTAGATACATAATTTTATGCCTTTAATTTTTAAATAAGATTTGGGCCATATAGCCACCGCGGCTGGCCCATACATGGCGCAATCTGGGACTCCAGTTTGCAAATATTTTCGCAGCATTTGAGGCCGTATTTCGCCAATAACTCGTCGAATAGTGATTTTCATCCGTTCAATTCTCTCTAGTTTATCAGCGTAGACAAGTGACTTTACATAACCCCGAAAAAAATAGTCCAATGGGGTTCAATCGCACCATCTTGTTGGTCAATTAACAAGACCATTACTTACATACTTATCCGGTCTCGGACAACCCCGAGGGACAACCCAAAACGAAGACAACATATTTCGCCTACCAGTTCGATCTTTTGCCTTATCTCTCCAGTTGGCAATACCAAGTGTACCCAGGGATTCGTCAACCTGATCCCTCCAGCGGAGTCTTGGTCTTCCTATTTTTCGTCTTCCTTCGAGTTCGGTTTCGAAACCCCTTCGTGCTGTTTCGTCTTCATCCATTCTATTTGCATGGCCTAGCCAGCGCAATCGCGTTATTTTGATCCGTTTAACTATGTCAATGTCAGGATAAAGCTCATACAGCTCGTGGTTCATGCTTCGCCGATACTCGCCGTTATGCACTATAGAGCCATAAATTTTCCGGAGTATTTTTCTCTCGAAGTCTCCCACATATGTTTCGTGTGCTTGCGATAGGACCCATGATTGTGCGCCATAATGCAAGACAGGTTCAATGACAGTCTGGTACAACTGGACGTTTGTTACTCGATAGAGGGCTTTATCTCTAAAGTGCTTGCTTAGCCCAAAATAACATCTATTCGCAAGCACAATTCTCTGCTTGATCTCAAGGCTGACGTTGTTGTTTTTGTTTACGGCAGATCCAAGGTATATAAATTCGTCCACTACCTCGAAGTTATAACGGTTATCAACGTTCACGCTTTGGTCTAATCGCGTGGAGGCTCTGTTCGTTGAAACCATTAATTTTGTCTTGTCCTCATTTACCGTCAGACCCACTTTTGCTGACTCCTTCTCAATTCTCGAAAAAACCGCAGTACCTTCTCCAATTGTGCGCCCACTGATATTCATATCATCAGCATACGCGAGCAGCATGTGACTTTTGCTGCTGATGGTTTTATTCATGTTGACTGCAGCTTTTCTCATAATGCTCTCCAATAAGATGTTAAAGAGATCGCACGATAGGATGCCGCCTTGCCTGAGGCCTCGCTTAGTTTCGAAAGGCTCGGTATGATCCTTACCAACTTTCACTCAGGATTTGGTGTTCATCAGGGTCATCCGGCAAAGGCGTATGAGTTTTGCAGGAACACCAAGCTCAGACTTTACTTCGTAGAGTTTCCCGCGTATCGGGCTATCGAATGCCGCCTTATAATCGACAAATAGATGATAGGTGTCGATTTGTTTTTCGTGGGTCTTCTCCAGGATTTGGCGTAGTGTGAAAATCTGGTCGGTTGTCGATTTTCCAGGCCTAAAGCCACACTGGTATGGTCCAATCAGGTCAGCTATAATCGGTTTTAGTCTTTCGCACATTATGCTTGATAGAACCTTATATGCAATGGATAAAAGGCTTATTCTACAGTTATTGGCACAGAAACTCGGGTCATCTTTTTTAAATATGGGACATAGTACACTGATACTCCAATCGCTGGGCATACATTCATCTAACCAAATTTTGCTAATGAGCTGATGTATGCACGTTATCAGCTCATTGCTGCCATCCTTAAACAGCTCCGCCGGTAATTCATCGGCTCCTGTGGCTTTGTTGTTCTTAAGCCGGGCAATAGCTGTTCTGACCTCGTCTTGGTTAGGAGGGGAGCAATCGACGTCGTTGTCCATATTGTGATCGATTGTCCCATCGTCATTGGATATCTCAGGCACTAGTAGCGCGGAGAAATGATCTCTCCATATTCCCAACATATTCTGCACATCTGCGATGAGATTTCCGCCCTTGTCTTTAAAGAAGGGGTCCTGAACCATGTCTATTAGTTCCGTTTTTGACTTTTTGGTAGAATTTTCGTTCTTCCTTCTGTATGACTCAATTTTGTCACTCTCGCGCTTTCTCCACTGCCGTTTCTTACGCCTAAAGAGACGGTTTACCTCCTTTCTTTTCTCCATTCTCCATTTCTCCACGCATTGCCATGCGTGCAGCTTTCATTTAATCATTTGCAATGCGACACTCTTCATCGTACTATGGTTTGTTGCGAAGCGGGTTTTCAAAACCAAGTATCTACGGTTGTTGCGGCAGTTTTTATAGAGTCGGAAATAGGTTTCCACTGCGCCTCAGGATCGTTATCGGGAGGGGGTGGGTTCTGTGCCAAAAGTTGCGAGAGCTTCGTTGAGTAGGCTGTGGCTACCTCTGGTAATTGCAGCTTTCCGATGTCCAGCTTCCTCTGTGTCTGGTTTCGTGCGATTTTCGCTCTATTTAATCTTGTGCGAACCTTTGCTGCTACCAGGTAGTGATCAGAATCACTGTTTGCTCATCTGATCACTCGTACGTCCTTTACACTGGATGAGTGGCTTCCATCAATTACCACGTGATCAATTTGGTTCTTCGTTCTTTGATCAGGGGATACCCAAGTCGCCTTGTGGATGTCTTCATGCTGGAATCTTATACCACTAATGACCATGTTTTTTGCGGCAGCAAAGTCAATCAGTCTCATACCGTTTTCGGAACTGTCAGCATGTAGACTGAAATTGCCAATAGTTGGATGAAATACATTCTCCCTGCCTACTTTTGCATTAAAATCTCCTAGTACAATCTTAATGTCATGGCCAGGGCAGCGGTCATACGTTTCCTCTAGGAGCTCATAGAATATGTCTTTGGCATTATCATCTTTCTCTTCTGTCGGGGCATGCACACAAATTAGGGAAATATAAAATATTTCGCTTTTATGCGGATTGTGGCTATACGATCACTCACGGGATTGAACCTCGAGACTAGATGTCGCAGTCTTTTGCCAACTACAAATCCGCAACCAAATTCATGTTTTTTCTCATGGCAACTGTAGTATATGTTGTATCAGGCTGCTCATTTATTTTCGCCTTCTCACTCTAGCTAGCTAACGGAGGTTTCCTATAAACCCATTGCCCAGGACATACTGCATGGAAGTAGTGAGCTGCTTGGACTGCCCAATGGAGGAATTATCTCTGGCCACTCCCAAGTGAATGGCTATCAGAAACTTTCCACCTCCACGGACAGTCCTATGTCCAGGTCACAGATCGAACTGGTTGGCGAAATATGTTATCTTCGTTTTGTAAGGTACCTGAACGCCCGGGATTGTTCGGGACTGGATAAGTAAGTAAGTAAGAAAGTAAGTTGAATAAAATCTCTTCATCATTTTTCCACTTGAAGTAAATTTGGGAAAATCACAAGCTCTAATATCGTCACCTAAAATCCAAAATAACGTAACATCAAAATTCAAAAATCGGAGATTTTTATTGATATTTTTATTGTGTTAAAAATCATCCATTTTATTATAAACATGCAATAAATGAAGTTTTTCACAAATCAACGTTTATCTCCTAACTATGATTTTGTAAATAATTTGAATGAATATATATTAACAATTGAAATATATTTATACCCCTAGGAAATGTTAAGCCTCTTCGTCCAAAAATTCGTTGACAACATTCGAATTTCATGTCGAACCATTTTTTGCCTCTCTTGTAAAATATTGAACATTTTGTTATGTTTTTTATTTAGATTTTAGATGACGATATAATATTTTTTTACCAATTAATCGGCGTAGTCAAATATATTGGCGACGCACAGTAAACATGACAATTGTAAGTGAATTTGTCAGTTGGTGTTTCAAAATTACAGTTGTATCAAATGTCACCAAATAATTGAACAATACACCAAAAAATACACCGATACTGGCAAAGTTAGTTTAAGACCATCCAAAAGCATAACACAGTGGTTTTATCGTTGATGTCAGCGGTGACAGTGGTGGTAGACAAACACATATTCTATATATGTAGATGTTTAAGGGTTGGGGTATCCATGCATATATACATAAGTGTTTTGACTGTACATTACAGGTTTAATTTACCAAAAGAGATAAAAGCATATACTTGAACAGCACTTCACCGCATAGTATTCATTCGCTCAAACACTGCTCCCTCTGTTATTCGTTCCGTCACTCACTCACTCACTCGCTCACTCACTTTGATATGCTCCTCCAAAACAGTTCATATGTCAAACATTTAAAGAGCTGTTACAGTGGTAGTGGTAAATGTTCGTATTCACATCCTTTTACATCCTTGAAACGGAGTCCTCTAGCATGAGCATACAATTACACACATATGCACACATGCACACTCTTGTGCGATCGTAAGACCTCTAAAGTACTTTCATGGTTCTGAGAATTTTGAAATGATGAAACCATTTGCCACGTTACACTTGTTTTCCAATAAAAACTTGCAACAGATGTAGCGGCTGCACAAAAAAAAACGAAACCCAAAACAAGGTGCACCCGAAATACAGTGTCAACCGCATTTTCAAACAAACCTACGGCCCCCTAATGGGGCCGTACGCCAGTGCGTGTGAGTGATGCGTGATTGTCATAGTAGAGCTGGTGAAACAGTTTTTGAAGTGGTTAAGTGTAACGGAATACTTCTCGAAATACTTGAAACAGTCAATAAAGTAGATCGCGACAAGAGTTTAAGGTAAAATTACGAAGCAAGTGAAAACAAAATTAAAAAGCTATCGTAAATACGGAGTAACTACTGCAGTACATTTGTGACATAAAATAAATTAGCAGTGTCCGAGTTCTACACTCACTGATTGAGACCTACAGTTTTACTCCGATTCTGAACGGGTTTTTGAGGAATAATTACTAGATAGTGTCTTCGTCACTAAGCGAGGTGACCGTTGTCGAAAGAAACTGGAGATGGTCAGAGTAGGCAAAGAACCCGTATTCTCATGTACAAGAGCCGAGCACACTAATCATTGCACCACCGACGACAATCGGATCTATGCTCCGGAACGACCCGAGTTTCACTCGGCCAAGGATTGTCAACTCAGCAACAGCTGTATCACCCACCCGTTTTTTACCCAGGGACGAACGAGTGGAAACAGAAAATCTGTTACAACAACAACAACACATTCGTGTCATATTGGATTAATGACATGATCCACATGTACACTTCGGGAATACGTCAACGCAACAGCTTCTTGTTCACTCTACTTGTCGAAAAATTTCCAATTCCTTTGTTGATCACTTAATATTTCCACGATTCACTTGTGTATAAAAAAAATAAAATCCCTGGTTCAAAAATTTCACCATTTAAAATGGTTGATCCAAATTTTAGGATGATTTATGGGATGACGAATAATTTTATTTTCGCTGCCGACCAAGGGTCTGGTAAAAACATTCACTAAACTGGTCGTGGCAAAATTTAAAGTTTTCAAATTTTGGAGTGTAGATTGTAGACGTCAACAACCAGATGGGATTTCTTTTGTATGGTAGTAGGTACCAGAATGGGGGTTCAAAATCAACGACTTTCTATAGAAGAGTGGCGTTGAACGTAATATTGCCTCTTACCAAATTTCGTAATAATCGGTTAAATTTTGCGGGAGTTATCCGGTTATGTGGCTGTCAGTGGGGCAATGGTTAGTATGCGCGCCTCTGGCGGTAACCAGAATGGGCGTTGCAATATAATACCGGGGGCTAATATTAACTCTGATCATTACCTGGGTGCAGCAAACGTCCCTACAAAAATACGCGGACAGTTGCAATTTCCAGCGATAGTCACTATCTAATCAAATAACCTCACTCAATTTGCTAGCGCAGAACGCACCCGATGACCCAGATGCGAAATGAGAACACATGTCCCACTTCCTACCTTCTACAAACCCCGTAATTGCTTATGAAAATCCGCGTAAATGCAAACCATGGTACGATAAGGAGTGCCATATGGCAATTGATGAAAGGAACGCTGAACGCATGGCAACGTTTCAGTCATCCGCGACGGAGCAGTATAATGAGAAAATGAGAGGTACACCGTATATGCAAGCGATAAATATGACGATGGAGAAGGCTCGATAGTGGATAAATGTGTGGTTAATCAATGAGTTGTGTTTTTCAGTCGGGATTTAACAATGATTTGACCACCCAATGCTGATTGGTTAATCTGTTGTTAGAACCATATGTTTTAGGCAATCACATCATGATTGTCCAAATGAGAAGTGTAAGATTGTATAATTTACATGTTTCTGTTCTGAGAATTTATACATATACCTTGAATCTAGATCGCCAAATTGTTACGCCTATGTAGTTTTTTAAGCATTTTTATAAATGACTTCCATTTTATGCATTTATTTCTTATTTTACATAATTCCATTTTGGTTCTTCCTCTTTGCTGTTTTGGTATTTAGGCCAAAGAAGATGCTTTTCCAATTTGAATACAAGGTTTGCCATACTCGTTAACAATATCACGGTTTACATTAACTCGCCACTGAAAAACAAAATGCATAGTTAACCTCTAATTAACTCTCAATTACGATTAAGTAATCCGATAGTTAATTACCCAATTCAAAACTGACCACAAGGCTTTTTTATCCATTCCATACAAGTTCCTCTCAAGCGTATTATGCGTAAGAGTAAAGCCAATTATTGTGTACCTGATCGGGCCTTATCAGTTTAAATTTGGACTTGGAAAACCCACAACTGACCAGATATTTATTTTACCCAAAGCCTGGAGAAAACCCACGAATAGCAAGTCGACCGCTATCATGTGTTTGTTGATTATAATGGTGCCTTCGTTAACCAGATATGGATAACCCTTTACGATAACCCTATATCTGACCTTGATATCGCTGCTACGCTGATACGAGTGACACTGACGGGCACAAAAATCAAAGTGAGGGTTTGATTCTTACCGAGCCTGTACCACGCGAGGACTCAGCCAAGCCGACACATTACCGTGCGGTCTCTTCAACACCTTAGTGAAACCCATAATGGGAAATATACGAATAAACCCATCAGCTGGATTAGCCAAAGGTTGCTTGGCTGACATTTTCAAGAGAGTCATAACGTCCATAGATATTTTCACCCTTTTGCAGTAGAAAAAACGTACAGCGGTATTAAAATAAAGGTATTTTGCACCAAAGTTGTCTTTTGAAATATTGTAGATATTATGACACGTTAAAAAGTGTCAACATGTTTATAGACGCAGTGACACCGATATTGTAGACCTTGTTATACTTTTGAAAGTGTCGTAAAGTACATGTTCCCTACGACAATTTTTGTGGTGTCGTAATGACCACGCACGCTGTAAAAAACGTTCCCAGCAACATATTGCAGGAACCATGTACATGTTTTTTTCATGACTTGACGGCCTGCCAATTTTTTGTTTCGTTGTTGCCTGTCTGGTTTTATTTTCAGCAGTTTGCAATAAAGAACCCCACATTTGGGGCACAAAAACATATATTATAACATATTAATCATTGTGGCTGCAATATATAATATTGAACGGTAAACACAAAGTGTTTGGACACAAGTATACTATATTTGGGACAAGCTAGAAACACGTTATTTTTGCATTCAAACAATAAAAAGAGACCGATTTTCAATAAACAACAATATAAAGAGACCGATTATGTTGCTGGACGAAATAGATATCATTAGGCGGACTATGCGAGAAGTGGCTATAGTATATTTGGGATTCGGTGTTTACACCAAATGTGGGCAATACAAAGTTTATGGTTTTCACGAGCAGAGCCTCCTCTACTTTGCAGCAGAGCGGGAACGTAGACAACCGTTTTAATTTCGAGGTAGTTGACACATTTGATTACCTCGAATCTTCCACAATCAACAATAATAACACCGCCCTTGAGATCAAGCGTTGAATTGTGCTTGCTAATAGGTGTTATTTTGGGTTCTGCAAGCACTCAGAGATAAAGCTCTGTCTTGGAATACAAAGATGCAACACTATCGGACTCTCATACTTGCTGTCTTGCAGTATGGCGCAGGGTCCTGTTCATATAGAAATCCTGGTCAAATAGCAGTGTAACTGTTCAAGACAAATATTATTATGAAACTACTCGAACCTTAAATTGTCAATGGTACGTGCCGATCGTAAGAACCACGAGCTCCATGAACTGTATCCCGATATCGACGTACATATCCGATTTAAAATAACGCGATAACGCTGGGTAGGTCATGTTACTAGAATAGCTAAAGATTAACCAGAGCAATGGTATTGGATGACATACTCGAGAGAAGCCGACAGCTAGGGCGACCAAGTCTATGTTGAATCAATGAACGAATTCCTGTGTATGCTTGGTGTTATCAAAAAAAAATTAAAAAACTTTTCCATTACATCCCATGAAGGGATTGAGGAGTTTTAAAGTTTTCCACCGGTTCCGAATGGTATTTTGCGAAGTTCTTTTCATTTCTAAATTCTCGACAGTGTCGCCGTCACTAAGAGAAGTGACCGCCGTCGAAAGGAATGTGTTAGGTTGACAAGAAAGTAATTTCGAGATTTTTTGTTCAAATTAATTTTCAATTATTTTATTCAAATAATTAGGTTTAATCTATAATGTACGTGTCATTTTGTTTAGTGATCTTCAACTTTTTGATCCGAGATTCAAAGAATGACACGTCCGTCCAACAAATGTACTCAAACAACTCGGTTTATAGGTCTTATTCTGTATTGAAGGATTTTCCATTCCAAAAATTTTGCAGACTCCGGAATAAATGAAAATCCGAAGGTGGCTGATCAGGACAATAAGTTGGAGGCCCCATCACTTTCCATCCAAGCTCCAAGATTTTTCGCCGATTCTGCAAAGATTTGTAAGGCCTATCGGTGTCGTGATGGAAAACCACGCCTTTACGATTTGCCAATTCAGGTCGTGTTTCTTTCAGTGCCCCATCAAGGTTAGTCAATTGCTGACAATAGGCGTCAGAATTTATGGTTTGCTTTTTAGGAAGCAGTTCAAAATAAAATTTCTCCCTTAAAATCCCTCAAAATGGACAACATAACCTTTTTTGATGGACCAGGCTCTGTGTCAGTTGGCATTGTTATATAGAGTCCAGTTTTCAGTTCCAGTGACAATGCGTTTCACAAATGGATCATTTATGTTGCGTTTGAGCAATAAATCGCAAGTGCTTATCCCCTTTGTTAAGTGGATTTCCTGAAGCTCGTGAGGGACCTAAATATCAAATAAATATCATATTTTCGAACAGAAACGTGACGGTCAAATTCGATAACGGCTTTGATTTCATCCTCATCAAACTTATATTTGCCTGTAGCTCCTGTGGACATTTTTAATAGTGAAATATTGAGAACGAAATTTGTTGAACTGGCTTTGCGATGTGAGTCCTGTTAAAGCACCCAAACAATTCACGTCACAGATATCCTGGTGTCCTTCCGCGGCTTTATTGTCTTTTCGAAACTTAATGAGGAAAATTTGAGGAAAATGCTAATTTTGATCATCCATGAAAACCGACCACTGAAAATAATGTGACATATCACAAATTTAAACTTGAAATGTCAGATGTGTAACTGTAATAGAACAAAGAATTTAGTCACCTGATCAAAAGTATTTCAAAAACAACAAAAGCACCATCTATGTACATGAGAAAACTAAAGTTACTTTCTTGCCAATCCAATAAGACGGTCAGAACAGGGATAAAACCCATGTTCTCATCTACGCACAGTACCATTGCACAACCGACGGTCTGGTACACGCTGAAAAAAACAACCTCTATTAACATATTCTCCCAAACATAATCTGCAGGAATCATGTATATGTTTGGAACACACTTCAAACATTAATATGTTTGCAAATCCCAAACTCACTAGTATTTAAAAGCAAACAGTAGCATTTTTAGTGGAAAATATGTATGCGTTAGCGTGGACACACATGCGTTCATCATCCCAAACATCCATATACTTACGTGGAAGTATTCGCGTGTTTACGTGGAAACATTTGCGTATTTCCTCCCAAACATTACAATATTTGGAAACGAATTATTCTTTGATTTCAATATAAAAGTATTATTTATTATAAATATTTGTATCAATATAAATCCACATTTATAAATAATTAATGTAAAAAAAAACGAACGACGACGAATTAAAGACGACCCTTTGTACAATAACTTTCATTGAGTGTTTTTTTTATAAACTGAAAGGGGAATGTTCTGCTCTTTTGTTCTCATTTGTTTATTATCTGTCACGGTTTTGTTTTCAGAAGGTTTCAACTATGCGTTGGTTATAACTATGAGTTGGTAAACAAACAATATAGTTATGTATATACAAATCTAGTTCATGCAATTTCTTGTGTTATTTTATTTCTTTCCTCAAAATCATTTCTCAATGTGGTTGCACATATACATATATACGAAACACATACACAAAAAGCAAAGTAACATCACAAACCATTTTAGCATCCGAGCTTCGTTTATTCTTTTTTCATTGATCAAGCACTTTTGATATCGTCCGTCCGATGAACCATTGACGACTGAATACATGAAACAAAAACGCAATACATCAGCCAATATATGACACACTGACATCATCTTCAATTTACACGCACATATTTTACACGGAAGATTTATAAATCAATGACTGAGAGAACAATGCAAAAATACAGATGCACACTTACAAGACAGACTCTCTCATTGTCCCTCTTTTATTCGCTTGCTCTGGAGATAGCATAAACAGTGCAACAAACACAGCTGTATTCGCAAGCAGGGCCATATTTGGGTCGCAAACATAATATCATATTAATCGTCATATATTAACATTAACATGTAATATACAATAGCAAACACAATTTGTTTGGATACAAGCATATTATATTTGCGGCAAGCTCCAAACACACGATATATTTGCATTCAAACAACAAAAAACGACAAATGTATTATCAACCGTAAAGGAAAGGCATAACATCGAGCCAGTGTTTTCTATGATATGTAACCTCCTAGAGTTGTTTGAGGCCAATGAAGCAAGTAGGAAAACATTCCCGGAATATATTCTAACACCTGAGAAAATGGCAATGGGAGCAGAGAGAGAATGAAAAAACCAAAATGTGCAGGATGAATGGTGAATACCGAAAGTTTTTCCAGAGGGTAAGAAGATCGAATATCAGGCCTAATAATGGGCTGCCCTCCTGCAAAGACGAAAATGGAATTCTGGTGACTGATAAGCAGTGTATGCTTAAAATGTGGAGAGACCACTTTTCAGCACTACTCCAGGAGGTAATGATAGTGGAAGATAGTGTAGACACCAAATCAGCAGTGAAAGTGGGAAAAGACCTCACTGAACCATTTTGTACCAAGCGAGGACTGAGACAAGACGACACACTTTCGTGCAATCTCTTCAACATCTTACTGTAGATAATAATCAGAAAAGCTGCAGTAAATATGAACAAGACCATTAACACGAAAAGCCACATGTTGTTGGCGTATGCTGACGACATAGACATCGTTGGGCGAAATTTGCGAGAGGTTACTACAGTATTTTCAAGAATAGAAAAGGAATCAGCGAAGGTGGGTCTTGCTGTTAATGACGGCAAGACGAAATTGATGGTGTCGACGACTATAGAAACCTCTCGACTTGGTCCGCACTTGAACGTTGACAACCGATTTAATTTTGAAGTTGTAGATGAATTTGTCTACCTTGGATCTGCCGTGAACAAGGACAGCAACGTCAGCCTGGAGATAAATACGAGAATTGTGCTTGCAAATAGGTGCCATTTTGGGCTCAGCAAGCAGTTTAGGAACAAAGCCCTCTCTCGACGGACAAAAGTCCAGCTATATCAGACTCTCATTTTACATTTCTTGACATATGGTTCCGGAACTTGGGTCATATCGCAAGCGGATGAAAAGCACCTGGGAGTATACGAGAGAAAAATTCTCCATAAAATATATAGCCCAGTTAGAGAAAACGGCGAGTACCGACGTCGCTGGAACCCAGAGCTATATAATCTATATTCTGATGTGGGCATAGCTAGGCGAATCGGATTAGGCCAATTGCGTTGGCTAGGCAATGTTATCAAAATGGATGAATATGAACCAGTGCGAAAGGTTTTCGATAACATACCCGATGGAAGCAGGAAAAGAGGACGGCCAAGACTTCGCTGGAAAGACCGGGAAGAAGAATCCCTCCGTATCCTTGGTGTTACCAACTGGCGAGAAAAGGCGAAGGAAAGAGCCAGTAGTAGTAATAATCAGTGTCAAAATTTCACAGCGAGCCTGACAAAGGGGCAGGATTCAACGAACTTAGAAAGACCGAAAACAAATTCTGTCCAAAGATTCTTAGAATTCATTGACTCATATTTAATCAGTTTAAAGATCATAAATTAATCAGTTTAAATTATTGAATGGGAAACACACTTACAATTGATAGAAAACGACGAGTGTTTTTAACAATATGTCAAAAATCACCACTGTAAACTACTTCAATTTGTATAGTATACAAATACACTACACAACTTTCAAAAATTCCGCGACAGTCTGAACTGAGCATAACACTTTCTACCCTACCCACCTACAGATGCTAGCAATATGTTGCTACATTCTACTGATTTGACTCTTTTTTTTGGTTTTAAATGAGATTCTCTCCCTTCACTCGATATTTGCCCACTTTCAAGTTTAATGCGATATCACTTCCTCATGGCATTTTAACCAAAACAAAAAAGTGATATTTGACGGCAACTCAGGGACTACGAATGAACGTCACCATGTACATGTGAGAGTGTGCATATGATAGTGTTTGCAAAATTGCACAGATAGTGTCCTGACTATTGTTACGTTCAGTCAGTCACTTAAGTGTTTCCATCAAACCAAGGATGTAAATATTTAAAACACATAAACTTTTTACAGAACTCGTCCTTCAAAACCACAAGAAAACAACACCAGTGTTTAGTTTTTCAAATACTTTACACTTTTGATGAAAACAAGACAATGTCTAATGGCTGAAGGATCTACACAGATATGAGCAGCAAAAACGAATCGTAAATACCTTAAAAAATGTGTGCATTTACTTTGACCAAAAATTGCTTGAAATCATGAAGTTTTGGAAATATTTATATGACCCGGTTTTGCAGTAAAGTCTTAGGTTAGGATTGACAGAAGTGGCTTTCACTGTTGACACACATAGTCCAATAAGGATTGTTGAGATATACCGTATATACCGTCCCCATCGCTGAACCTGTAAATTGACCTGGTATGGTTATGGGGCATTCAAGCCATATGATGCCTCAGCCCGATATTCCAGTATGTGTGAAAAGACGTACATTTGTCCCTAACAATCCAATTGGTACTCTGCATAAATGTTCTGACATCTTTAGCTTAACTTTCTAAATATCTGTTAGATCCAACATGAAGTAAGGTCCGACATATTGTCTCCTAGTCATACAAAAGGCAGGGTAGAACTGTCAGGCGTTGATGACGTTTCATTCCAGCCAAACGGCAATTTCTCCGACTGCCATAACTTCTGCCTGAAAGAACTACAATTGTCTGGGTGCAAGGACCCAGCTCTTTAGAATAGACTGCAAACCCAACATTGCCATCTTTTTTTTACTTGGGGTGTCCAAATCTTCCAAAACATATGAACGAGTTCATTTTGTTAGATTCAGTACATCTGTGCCGCGTACTCACTAAATCGCTTTCTAAAGTCTCCACCACTCTCCCCGCGGGACCCTCCCCGCCCAGGAGGGTATTGTTTCGCGGGGCTGGTATGTCATTTACAAATCGATTCTGTCGAGCTGATAAGTTCAACATAGCTGATAAATTACCAAGTTTCTGATAACTATCAGCTTTTGGTATTCTCATACTAAAATAAAAGCTCTTTTTATGACAAATTTATCAGCTTCGTAAAAGCAGCTGACAATTGATTTTTGTTTACTTTTCGAGCGCGCAAGAAATAAAAAAACTTCAATAATTTTATTGTTTCAAGAAAGTTGTTAAATTATTAATACTAATTACTAAAAATTAAAAAAAAAATGGAAGAAGAATTGTTTCTGTTGTTACTCATGAGTAGCTCTCTCTGATCGGGTTTTTCTACAAAAAAAAAAAAACAATCAGCTTTGTTAATAAAATATAACACAAATATTGTGAACAATGCAAACAACACAAATCCATAGACAAACACAAATAATTTTACTTACTTCGCTGCTGGTTCTTCCATTTTATGTTTGTTTTCTTTATTTTGACACTTCAAATTCACCAAAAAGCTTTTTTTTGCTATGGTGGGTTTTCGTAGCTATCAGCTTATCAGGGTTTCTGTAGAATACCGATTAATTTCATAGCTGACAAGAAAGCTGATAAATTTTAAAAGTCTGATAATTTAACAGATCAACAGAGAATCGATGTATTAAACTACTTCATTTTGCGCTTCCGCTCTCCCACTTGCCTTTCGTACTTCTTCTTCTAGGCGCAACTTCTTCATACCTGAGGTTATATAGTCGTGGAGCAACTTCCAATTCTCCTCTGAGCCCAACTTTATTTCTATGTATAGCATTCTCCGGGGTAATGTCATGTCTTAGCTCGATGATTGCGTTGTTTCGATTTTCTTCAAATCTTGGGCAACTAAAGATAACATGCTGTGCATCTTCTTCCATATTAGGGCAACTTGGACACATCGGTAAGGTATCGTTTCCATACTTAAATACGTGCTTCCTAAATCCCCCATGGCCTATTAAAAATTGGGTTAGGTTGTATTCCACTTCCCCGTGACTGCTTTTGATCCATGTTTCCACTTTCGAGATTAGTTTCTACGTTCATGTACCGTTTTGCGAGTTATCCAAACTATATTGCCACTGTTTATTGAGGCCTCTCTTTCGGTTCCGCGAACTCTCGCTGTTATTTCCTGTTCCCGTATTTGTTTCGCATCGTAGAATCTTCTTGACTCGTCTGCCAGAATATCAATGGGTATCATTCCTGAAACTTTACATGCGGCTTCATTGGATGTCGTGCGGCAAGCACATCACCGATGAGATTTTCCTTCTGGAAGAAGCAAGTTTCCTAAGTGCTGCTTCCAGGCGCAAAATTTCATTGGTACAGAGATTGAGTGCCTTAAGGGTCATTGCCAACATTGCCATCTAATTTTGACCTATCTGTGTAGTATTTATAACCTGGTTTACCTGGCTTCCAGTCTTGTTGGTCCATTTTCTCTGGACTTGTAATGGATTTTCCAGTATTGGCCACCAAACAGTAGGCCGTAGTAGGCCCCATCGTCCTGCGATGGCGTTTTTACGCGAATATTAAGTCACTGTGGCTTGACTGATCCTGTTCATAGTTTTTGACTTAAAACGAAGCTTTCTGTCGAGAATCACTCCTAGGTATCGCGCACTATCCTTAAGACACATTTCTGTACCACATAGTGACATGGGTTGAATATACGGAGACTTCTGCTCCCTTACCCAGTGCTCTTATACCCAGTGCAAGCAAAGTTGGTAGTGCAGAGGGACAGGAAAAGTTCATGCCAATACCATAGTGCGTTCTGCTCGAGGTGCTCGTGATATTTAATAAACTCTACGTATCTAGCCTGGTAAGTAGCTAAAAAATACCCCCGTATGCAAGGTGTACATCTACCTGTATGTTGTTAGCAGACCCACCACTAGGATCGGCTGCGGTGGTCTTATGAATCACTTGCCTTAAACTTCAATGATTACAGAAACCTCAATAAATTCAAAGAAAAAAACATCTACTTCGATAACGACATTTGGCTTTAAACAATGGTTTACGATTGGTACCTGAAATTTAAGAACTCTCGAACAGTTTAAACGAGTTATGGAATCCTACAATGTGGAACCGAAGTACGTTGAATTAAAGATGGCAAATCGCAATTACCATCTGGTCACTGCTTTCTACACCGGCAATGATATGCAACGTAGAAATGGAATCGGACTTCTTCTTTTACCTAGGGATAGAAATGGTCTAATATCATACAAGGCTATATCTGATCGCATCGTCATTACGAGTTTTAATTCGAAATTCCGCAGGACTTCTGTAGTACAGGCGTATGCACCTACTGAGCCTAATGCGGACAATATTAAGGACGATTTCTATAGGACACTTTATTTTGCTGTAAGTTCCTTGTCAATTGATGATATTAAAATATTTCTGGAAGATTTCAATGCCAAAGTGGGCAACAACAACAACAACCTACAGGAAGTGATGTGAAGACACGGTCTTGAAACTTGTGAGGAATGACAATGGAGGCAGGCCCATAAATTTCTGAACTCAACATCAACTTTTTATCGGTGGATGGAAATTCCTCCACAGAAATATACACCAGTACACATGGAATTACCCGATGGTCAAACCTTCAATCAAATTGACCATATACTTGTCAGCAAGATATTTTTGTGTTCCGTGCTTGATGTCAAAACTATATATGGTGCTAACTCTTAGTGGCACCTTCCGTCTCCGTCCAGCGGCTGTCAACTTTATTAGGAGCAAAGTCGTAAAATACAATATGGATCTTTTGCAGGACCCATCCATGTCATTTACGTACGATCAAACTCTACGCTCTAATTTGGCACAAGAGATTCAAAATACGTGGTCAGGCAGTGTTCGATCGCTGAGGGAAACTGCCATGGAGGGCCATGGTGTGAAAAGATGTGCTAGTAAACTTTGGATTAGTTCAGACTCCTGGACCGCAATGTGGAACTGTGAACGTCTGCACAATGTACCTTTACGATCGAATGCGTTTACGATCGAATCAGTTTAAATCAGACTATCGGCAATCAGCGTGTAGTCTGATTATGACTATTATCTGAACAATATAGCGGAGGAAACCAGAAAAGCTTCAGGTACAGGATACCTCCCTATTGTGTACTCTTCAATAAAAAAAAAGTGAGCGGCAACAGTATCAGGAGTACTGCATCGTTAAAAGCTAATGATGGCACAGAGATATCACCACCAGATTAGCGACTGGAGAGATGACGTGAATTCTTTACGACACAATCTAGACTTCCAGATGATGAAGATCAGTGCACTCCTTCGCCGGTATACTTGCGTCGCAACCCGAGAATCGATATTTCAACGGAACCCCCATTGCAAACAGACATCGAGGCGGCACTGGGTAAAATGAGGGATCACAAACCTTCTGGTCGCAGCTGTTGAAATACGGTGCATCAGCGTCAGCAAATGTCATCACGCCGCTCATCAGAAGTGCATGGACAGACAACAAAATCCATACATAGTGGAAAGGCGAAGTCGTTATCATTATCCCGAAAAAAAGTGATCTAGGTTCACCTTGACCTAAAAGCCGATACCGGACAAGATAGTGTCCATGATCCGTGAACTGTACAGAGATGCAGTATACAAAGGTAATTTTAATGGAATGGACAAGAATGTGTCTTGTCCCCAACGTTATATGTTCTGCTTATGGACGAGGTAATGGAACTTCTACTTAATATCGACATATTTCTTATGGCTCACAAGTCTTATGACATCGAGGCCAAGTTAAACAGACTCTCCGGATATGCGAAACAAGTAGGATTGACACTAAATATAAAGTAAATAAAGCTAATACGTATTCGACAGATCGGAATACTCCACTAACAGTTGACGGTACGTTAAATGAAGACGTGGGTACAATAGACTATTTAGGATGCAAGATTACCGAGGAAGATGGCTCTGTGACGAATATAAGTGACCAGATATAAAAAGTCCGTGTTGCATTCCTAAACCTGCACAAAATCGGGTGCACTTGGGAATATCGGATAGGTCGAAATTACGAATAATCAATTGCAGTGTAGAGTCTGTGCTGGTGTAAGGTTGTACTACTTGAAGCTTGACGAAGCTGACAATGAAGAAGGCCCACACGTTTGGCCCAAGACAATTTCTAATGAAGTACTCTGGCCCTTATGAATTGGATGTGCGTAGAAGAAAATGGACTTGGATCGGCCATATACTTAGATATTGCTAGAGCGGCACTTCATTGGAACCCCTAGGAGAATCGAAGGCCAGTTATATTACACAGTGTGTAATTTTTTAAGTCATGGCAAAATAACCATATACGGACACCACTACGTGATAAAAGACCAAAAAAAGACCCCTGTCTCCCAGTTTTGCCCAAAGTCTTCCAGGTTTTTTTTATGGGCCCCCAAAGAAGTGGGGCCTCGGTGTCATTTTGCAAAAAAGTGATCATTTTCTCAAGCTCATATCTTGCAAACCGTTCGGAATTCTGATTTACTCTCTGAGGCAAAGTTGTAGCTCTTGTCATAAAGAACAAAATCAAAAAAACTTCATCTTCAAAGTCAAAATCGCAAAAAACTTTAAAAAATTCAATTTTTTTTTTAACTTTTTTCCCCTGTTCAGGTCCATAGGTAGCAAAGCGTTCAAAATTCAAGGAAACAATCAACTACAAGAATGATCCTAAGATACAAAAACAGAAAAACGGATTAGGGGTTTTTCCTGCAAATGCTTATATGCGTGCTTAACAAAAACACTCAGCACCAGCCATTAGTAGCATGAATATAATTTCGAACTGGCCCTTCTATACATAACTTTTGGTTGGTCAAAACACCAGTGCATGATGTGCTGCAGTTAGTAAATTTTAAATATAACTTATTATATACAAAATTAAAATTCATAATTATTTTAAATAAAATATAATTTTATAAAAACAATAATTTAGCAAATAATTACAAATTTTGTTCAAATTAATTTCAAAAAAAAACTAAGTGGCGAAATAATTAGCACCTTAAACCGACGATCTAACCAGTCCAAGGTGTGCAACATTGGGAAAAAGGGGTCAATTGCCACAAAACGTACAGCCGGGAAATCACATCTTTCTTCTTTGAGAGAAAACTAATTTTTGAGCCTTGAATTACCATAAATCGTTTGTTGTAAATGTTCTTATGGCCTGGTAAATGATCTTGTTTATTTACCACAAATTAAATTATATTTTTGATATATTTTTCCATTAATTTTATAACGCCTTTATATTGATTACACGGTTCCGCATTTGATAAGATCTACTCTAGAGAATTCGATGGATCCTCGTATCTCGTAGCTCATATCCAATTTTTTAAATTGCACAGTGGTGCATAATTATTAGACCGACTCACAAAAAAAAATATTCCTTTTGTCCTCCCCTCCAAATGTACCTTGCTTTGTTTTATGATGATTCCCAAAATATTAAGATCCTATGAGCTGGACCGTTTTTAAAAAAAGTATTTTTTTGAGTTTTTAAAAGAATATTGTACTTTAATTATCACAATGTATACAATTTGGTATAATATGAGAGAAACTTTTAACGGTGTATAAAACATGCCACAGCCTGTCCTGACACATCATTTTTCCAGGGATACTTTGCAAAAAATAGCATTTTGAAGATTTTAGTACGGGAGTTTTTCTTATGTAAATTTATTTTAATCCTTAGTCGATTCAAGTAAATGCGTTTTCCAGCTTGTTCGCGTTTTACCAAAAATGCAACACGTGGCAAACTTTACGTTCTAAACAGGTCAAAATGGGTATCAAATTTTTCCTTTTGACAAGGTCATCATTGTTGTGAAGATATACTGTTTTTTGTAATGCATTAACCGAGGTGATCTGAACCAATTTGTTGAATATTTAGAATTATTCCAATCTCACATTTAAATAAGATAAGGTTTTTGCAGAGTACCCTGAAAAAAGGATATGTCAGGACATATTTTGACGTGTTTTATATACCGTTGAACGCGCCATAAAAACACCTTTCATATGATACTAATATTGTATACATTGTCTTCAGCTAAAGTACAAATTTAACTAATAAACTAAAAAAATACCATTTTTAAAATCGGTGCAGCTCACGGGATCTTAATGCTAGATGCGAAATATTTTGGGAATCATCAGAAAACAACACTTTTTTCTCCACCATACAATGTGAGTCGGTCTAATACTTATATATGTAGTAGATTGTGCAGTTCGGTTTTTGATAATCGAGTACTCAGCTTTCTTAATCAAAAAAATCGTTGGTTTTTTTACATTTCTATTCAACGAATATCGAATAAACCAGAGGCAGAACGATCTCATTCATTTAGTGTAGTAAAACCGAATTACGAAACTGATTTTAAAGAGACACTTTGATGAAAACTTCTAAAAATTTAGAATTAGAATTTAGATTTGACGCATATAACTATTTCTTAAACTTGGTTCCAACATTTGATTGTATATGGCTTAGAAATTACGGATTACGATACGAAAAGGATGTTATCATTCGCCCCAGATAAATTTTGCCGAAACTAGATTTCGCTAGAATTTTGGGCATAAACTTTTTGAGCAAACTTTATTATTAGATCTGCAAGTTGGATGATTCGCATAACTCGCACGAATCGGCCTTCAGATATCATTCTTTCCGTTCAAGGAAACACTTTCCTCTGTTCTACACAAAATATCGCACTTGAGCTACAATCATAGATAGCTTCTACAAAAGAACTCAAGACGATCCATTTCAAATTCTCGATTACCTTAAAGTATTCAAATAATTTCCATTTGTACTTGCATTTATGCTCCGATACACTAATGAATGCATCATTACAGTGTGTAATACTGACCCAAGAATATTGTGTCTTTTGTTTACATATACTTCCACAATTCATTTCCACATGTGTGTGTGTAAGGATTGCATCACTGTGTGTGTATTAAGTTGCTAACTATAAACAGTAAGTAAGTGTTGGTTGTATCCTTTTTTGCTGGTTCTTACATTCTATAACAAGTTTTTCTTCTTAACCACTAGAAAATATTCTCTCGTATTTAGTAGTTGGTATCTCGTATGCATGTGGGCATCTTTATTGAGTCTGTGTTAATTACCAAGTTTTGTTTATTGGCACTTGACTTTACATACTTAAGAGATTTGCAGGATCTCAATTTTCAAAGACTTGCAAAAGAGGTTAAGTATTTTTAAATGTTATTTATGCCAAGTGTTGTGATATTTAGTTGCACATACATATGAGTGTGTGTGAATAGCAAACAGTGTTCGATAACACACAAATGCTTAAGACTCTGGAGATACCAAAGTTAAGGTCGCAAGTGAAGTTCACTTGGAGGACTTGAGTAGTCAGTACAATTCGTACAATATAGAATGCAGAAAACTGTAGAAACTGTATATTGGATATATTGAAGGGAACTATATATTGGATGTTCCCTTTCGAACCTCTAAGTAGACAGACTGCCATTAAGTCTGGTGGCAGACTAAAAGACTGAAAGACTAAAGCCAATTGTTCAAAAATATGATTGGACCTTATCAATGAGGTTTTAGACCAGGCAAGTCCACGACGGACCAAATATTCACGCTACGCTAAATCCTGGAAAAGACCCACGAAAATCAAATTGATACATACCATCTTTTTGTCGATTACCAAGCTGCTTTCGTTAGTCCCATACGGGGAAAATTGTATGAAGCTATGTCTGAACTTGCGCATCCAACAAAACTGATTCGCTTCTTTAGAATGACGCTGACCAACATCAAATCAGCACTGAAGATGACGAAAGACCTCACAGAACTTTTCTATACCGAGCGTGAACGGAGACAATTCGAGATGCTTCTTCAACATCTTAATGGAGATAGTAACGACAGAAGCTGCAGTTAATATGAGCAAGACCATCAACACGGAAAAACATATGTTGTTTGCGTATGCTGACGATATAGACATAATTGGGCGAAATTTGCGAGACGTTATTGCAGTATTTTCAAGAATCGAAAAGAATCAGCGATGGTGGATCTTGATGTTAATGAGCGCAAGACAAAATTCATGGTCAGCGATAGTGGATCTTGATGTTAATGAGCGCAAGACAAAATTCATGGTGTCAACGACTAGAAAAACCTCTCGACTTGGTCCGCACTTGAACGTTGACAACCGATTTAATTTTGAAGTGGTAGATGAATTTGTCTACCTTGGATCTGCCGTGAACAAGGACAACAACGTCAGCCTGGAGATAAATACGAGAATTGTGCTTGCAAATAGATGCTATTTTGGGCTCAGCAAGCAGTTTAGGAACAAAGCCCTCTCTCGACGGACAAAAGTCCAGCTATATCAGACTCTCATTTTACATGTCTTGACATATGGTTCCGGAACTTGGGTCATATCGCAAGCGGATGAAAAGCACCTGGGAGTATACGAGAGCAAAATTCTCCGCAATATAGATGGTCCTGTTATATACACACATTCCTCTCATATACACACACTCATATGTTTGCAAGTCCCAAACATTCATATGTTTGCAAGTCCCAAACTTACTTGTATTTAAATGCAAACAGTATCATGTTTACTGACAAACATGTATACTTTTACGTGAAAACATATGCGTTCTTCACCCCAAACATATCCTTACGCAAATTTCCTCCCAAATATAATAATATTTTGAAACGAATTATTCTTCGATTTCAATATATATGTATTATTTATTATAATTTATTTTAACAATATAAATCCACATTTATAAATAATTAATACAAAAAACTAATGTTTGTTTGTTTTTTTTTCATGAAATGAATGTTTGTTTTGTTTCATGAAATGAAAATGAGAAATGCTCCTTAGTTTCTCTTTTCTTTGTTGTCTCTCACGTTTTTGTTTTCAGACGGTTTCAGCTATGCGTTGGTTATCACTATGCGTTGGTACACAAACGAGCTATTTATATACAAATCAAGTTCATGCAAGCCAAGCGTGGTTTAATTACTTGTGATTTTTTAATACACTTATTTCACACATGGTCCGCCGTTCCGATTTTCTCTGTAAAGGCTCGGACAGACAAAGGGCTTGACGTTGTTGCCCTTTCCAGTTTTTTCCTCAAAATCGTTTCACACTTTGGTAGCACACATGCATATATAAGAAACACATACACAAAAACTAAGGTAACACCACAAACCATTTAACCATCCGAGTCTTCGTTTACTCTTTTTTCACTGATCAAGTTCTTTTGATATCCTCTGTCCGATGAACCATTGATGACTGAATACATGAAACTAAAACGCAATATATCGGCCAAAATAAGAAACACTGACTTCATCATCAATTTATAGGGAACATTCAGGATTATTTATGATTCACTGACTGAGAGACTAATGCTAAAATACAGATACACACTTACAAGATAGACTGTCTCGTTGTCCCTCTTTTGTTCTCGTGCTCTCGAGAGAGCATAGACACTGCAACAAACATAGCTGATTTTGTATCACAAACAAAAATATATGTAGGCCGCAAACACATATATTACAACATATTAACATACTAATTATAGTGTCTCAAACATGTAATATTGAACAGCAAACACAATGTGTTTGGACACAAGTATATTATATTTGCGACAAGCTCCAAACACATTTTATATTTGCATCCAAACAACAACAAAAGACAGATTTTTCAGCGTGTAGACGAATCATATTATTTCAATTTCGTTGGCTAGGCCCTATTCTCAGAATGGATGAAGATGAGCCAGCGCGAAAGGTTTTCGATAACGTACCCGATGGAAGCAGGAAAAGAGGACGACCAAGACTCCGCTGGAAAGACCAGGCCGAAGAATCCCTCCATATCCTTGGTGTTACCAACTGGCGAGAAAAGGCGAGGGATAGAACCAGTTGGAGAAATATATTAAAATTTGTGTACTTATAGTTTAGTTATTTGTTTAATTAATATGGATCAGGCATCTGACCTCATGATGTTGTAGAATAGCCAATCAAAGAAAAGTATAGTATAGTATCACTGAAGTTGTGTGTCTGCCAGAGCCTGACTTAGCATTTGATAACCCCAAGGGTCAGCCTGTGGTACGGGCCCAGGGACATATTTTTAATTGGCCGGAAAAGCAGTTTCAGTCAATGCAATTCAAGTCAACTCAATTCAATTTAATTCAGTTAAATTCATTTGAAATCACTTTAAGTCAAATCAGTTTAATTCAACTCAATTCAATTCCTCTCAGCGCAATTCAACTCAATTATATTCAATTCAATTCAAATAAACTCAATTCAATTCAATTTAATTCAGTTCAAGTTGATATAATTTAATTGAAATCAATTCAATTCAATTCAGTTCAATTTAATTCAATTCCTTTCATTTCATTTCATTTAATTTCATTAATTTAATTTTATTTCATATCAATTCAGTTCAGATCAGTTCAGTTCAGATCAGTTCAGTTGAGTTGAGTTGAGTTGAGTTCAGTTCGGTTCAGTTCAGTTCAGTTCAGTTCAGTTCAATTCAGTTCAGTTCAGTTCAGTTCAGTTCAGTTGAATTCAATTCAATTCAATTCAAGTCAATTCAATTCTAAACAACTCAATTCAATTCAGTTCAATTCCATTCAATCCATTTCAGTTCGATGCAGGTCATTCAGTTTAATCCGACTCAATTCAATGTAATATAATCCATATTCTAATCTACACCATTTCCAATTGAAATTTGAAAAATCAATTTTTTTGACCCACAATGTCTCATTCTTTCTTCCAGGTCACATATACAATCGGATGGTAATCAGTTCATGTTAGTATGGGTCCAGGATTTTAATTTCAGTTCGATCTTAATATATCCTCTGTTATCTCTACACTTATCTCCGAAGTTGAACCAGGATCTTCACATTTGGACCAATAATTTTAGAAAATGTATTTTCAAATTATTATTGGCTGAGTTCTAACATTTGAAATGGTTTATACTAACGTACAAAAGTAGTCGCCGTTTTTGTTACCCGGAATTGTGTTTCCTACACGCTGAAAAAGTTGTATTTTTTTGATGTTTGAATGCAAATATAACGTGTATTTGGAGTTTATGGCACATATAGTATACTTGAGTCCAAACACAATAGGAGTGAAAGCTGAACTATACTTGCTGATATCCTGATCGTATAGAAATGTGCTTATTATTACTGTGACACAAACATCAACAACTTACTGCTAATATCCTGTTTCACAGTTTATTATAACTGTCCCAACAATATTCACCCCACCCTCTTTGCTATGGACAATTTATTATAAATTAAATACCGTACAAGCCGGAGATACATTGCCAATTTTGCTAAAATATCTTTTATTTAAGTGAAGATATAAATAAATAAATACGTTTATTAAAAATTATAATTAAAACGAAAATGACTTTCACTCATTATTACAGTTGAACAACAACTCAACTCTGGGCTGTTTGTGTGCGCCAGATTCAGTCTTGCATGTCCGACACAGTTTGCAAATCTTGATAAGAACAATAACGCCCGGCAAATAAAACGGATAACAACGAACTTTTGTAATTAACCAAAGAATTTTAACTGATTCCAAGGCATTCGAAATCCAACTGAACAGAAACCAGAAATAGCAAAAAAGGAATTCGTATTCCCAAAATTGCTGCGCCATAAAGGTTGCAAACTTAGTAGGCAAGAAGCTGAATCGAATGAAATGGATTGGAATAGCTGCAACATGTGCTGTCAGCGTTTACCAGGTTGCAATGTTGTAAAATATATCTGGGCAACGACACCGAACAACAAGAAAACAATTTGCAGCAGTGAGAAATGACAACGTAACGAATGACTAATAAAATAATGAATGTAATCAACAGCGGAAACGGAAGTGGAGACACAGAAACGGACATGACATACGGAAGGGCATAAAGCGTTCACTGAAGCTACTAGTCACAATGCCAAAGAAAACAGCGGTAGTAACAGCTAAATGCCTTAGGAAGTATTTAGCGCAATGCAGTCCCCAAAAAGATATCTCTCTCCGATTACTCCAGCTGAACAGATGTGTGTGTGAGTGTGAGTTTGTAGATGAGAACAGTTAAAACGGAATTAAATTAATTACAATCATTATCCTCGTTTCGCATGCACCTGTCGTCTATATATATTTTACTGCCTTTCCAATTGTCTCACCGACAGCTAAACTTCTTGGCTGGCTGAGAAATGTTTAATATTTTCTTTGCCCAACATTCCAACGGACACCATCTGACGTTTCGCCTGGGTGCATCAGAAAGCGATGGGAGTTGTAAGAAATTAAAAAGTTAATCTTGCATTAACTTTGGTAAATCAACAACTAAATCAAATTAATACAATTTGCTGTCAATTACATGCGCTTCACTGCAACTTTTGTCTGGCTTCATCACATACACACTAATATAAATAAAACGATGCATGACTCGCAGGGGTCTTCAGCACCAGCACGAATGATATGTGAAATGCTGTTTCGCAATTTTCGTATCTTCGTGCTTAGAAGTGTTTGGCCAACCTGTTAAATTTGAGACAGTTACTGCAGTGTTACTACACGTAGGGAACTCCGAGAACTTGCACTGTGATTTTAGTGTGTGAGTAGAGAATCGGAACAGCATTTGGTCATAAGAGAGTTGCACGAAAACAAGTCAAAATACCTCACCTCCCTCACAGGGTCATAGAAGAGTAAAAAGTTTCAAATAATGGAATTTGCTTAACTCCCTCATCTGCTTCCTTACGGACTCCTGGGACATGAAAAGCAGAGAAGCGATGTTTCCCCAACACATACTCTCCATATCTGCGACCAGATTCCCGTCCTTATCTCTACAAGAGGGGAAGGGTCTGAACCGTTGATGTAACTTTTGGCTGCTCGGTAGAATTTACTGGCCTTGTTCATCCAGTGCTTTCTTCGCAGCCGATTTTTCATCTATACATCTATATCAGGTCGGCCGTCGGTGGTGCAATGGGTAGTGTGCGCGCCTCTTATACATGAGATCCTGGGTTCGATCCCTGCTCTGACCACCTTAAAAATTTCTTTCTGCGGCGGTCACCTCGCATAGTGACGGCGACACTATCGAGTATTTAGCCACGAAAAAGCTTCTCAAAATACCGTTCGGGACCGGTTGAAAAACTATAGGTCCCAATCAGTGAGTGAAAAATTAGAAAGCGCACAGCTCACTGGTTGTGAGAAGCTCTCCCCAATCCCTTCATGGGATGTAATGGGAAACGGTTTTTTTTTGTTTACATCTATATCAGTGATAACCAACCCATAGCCTCGCGAGGCAGACAATAATCGTATTTTTCACACACACACGATCGGCAACTCACATGTACACAACAACTATGCGTGATTCGAAGCATCAGCCGCTGCTTGTGCGTTGTATACAATTCAGCGACATCGCTTCTGTTTGCGACCTCACTCAAGCACATAATATGTTTGTGTGCGTGCGTTCGGTTTTGCCTACCACTGATCTATATCTATATCTACACGCTGAAAAATCTACAATTTTTGTTGTTTGGATGCAAATATAATATACGTGTGTGTAAATACAGTGTGTTTGCTATTCAATATTACATATTTGGGACACAATGATTAATACGTCATAATATGAGTATTTGCGATCCAAATATATATATGTTTGCGACACAAACACAGCTGTGTTTGTTGCACTGTTTATGCTCTCTCGAGAGCAAGAGAATAACCAAGCGACAACGAGACAGTCTGTATTGTAAGTGGGTATCGGTATTTTTGCATTATTCTCTCAGTCAGTGATTCATAAATATTCCTGAATGGGCGTGTAAATTCCAAATGAAGGTTCATGTATTCAGTCGTCAATGGTTCATCGGACAGAGGATGTCAAAAGCGCTTGATCAGTGAAAAAGAATAAACAAACGCTCGTACGGTTAAATAGTATGTGATGTTGCTTTGGTTTTTATTATGAGTTTGCATGTGTGATGTATGTATGCTACCAAAGTGAGAAACAATTTTAAGGAAAGAAAGTGGAAAGCGCAACAACGTGAAGCTCTTTGTCTGTCCGACCCTTTACTGGGAAAATTGTAACGGCGGAGCATGAACTAGATTTGTGTATAAATATATTGTTTGTGCACCAACACATAGGGATAACCAACGCATAATTGAAACCTTCTGAAAACATAAACGTGAGAGGCAACAAAGAAAGGAGAGGCAAAAGAGCAGCAGGTCCTCATTTCATAAAAAACAAATAATGTCTTCAATGCAAGTAACTGTAAAACGGACCTTTTAAAATCTTTTAATTTTTTGTCTTAATTATTTATAAATGTGGATTTATATTGGTAAAATTAATTATAATCAATAATACATATATATTGAAATCTAAGAATAATTAATTTCTAAATATTACTATGATTCAATTAAATTATTATTATGTTTCGACATAAGTATATGGAGGTTAGGCGGAAACACTCGACTGCTTCCACGTAAGTATATGATAGTTTGGGGTGAAGAACGCATATGTGTCCACCCAAAAGCATGCATATTTGCCAGTAAACACGTTACCTTTTGCATTTAAATACAAGTGGGTTTGGGATTTGCAAACATATGACTGTTTGAAGTGTGTTTCAAGCATATACATGGTTACTGCAGAATATGTTTGGGAGAATATGTTACGGGGGCCGTTTTTATTCAGCGTGTATATATACATACTAACATTATAAAGATGAAGTGTTTGTAGTTTGTTGGTTTATATGTATGGGGTAATCTTCTAAACTACTGATACGATTTTAAAAATTCTTTAACCACTAGAATGCTAAGTTATCACTGAGTGCTATAGGCTTTATTTTATCTTTTTCCCCGCTACTAAATTTCAGGACGAAGTCTGCCGGCTTTCCTAGTCTTAAATAGACGGGGTTCCTCCCTGCTTTACGACTTATATGGCTCCGTTACCGCCCGTCTTGCAACTGGCTCAAACTCTATCATGTGTGCAGCGATATTTTCGTCAATAGCCTCGCGATACTCTTCATGGTTCTATAGTTTGGACACAAGGATACTATATTTGCGACAAGCTCCAAATACAGGTTATATTTGCACCCAAACAAGCAAAAGCAAAGATTTTTCAGCATGCAGCGGCCAACCGGTATTCGAGAAAAGGCTCGAAGAGCACTCGGATTACGACGAAGAAGACTCAGGTCGAAGAAGACTCAGGAAGATGGACGATCAAAACTTCAAAATGCCGTAGCAAAAAAATGATACGTCAAAAAATTTTAAAATATTTTGTTTCCATTTCTGCACATCATCATTGCTTCACTTGTATCGAAATGCAAACATTACAATGTTTACTTGCAAACATGTATGTTTTTACTTAGAAACATTTGCGTGCTTTATCCCAAACATCCATATACTAACGTAAAAGTATTCCTGTGTGTCCTCCCAAACCTCTATATACTTACGTGGAAGCATTTGCGTATTTCCTTCCAAATACGCGGTTACTTACCTGGAAGCATATCCATGTTTCCTCGTAAACATAATAATATTTAGAAACAAATTATTTTTTATTTCAATATGTATATATTATTTATTATAATTCAATTTACCAATATACATCTACATTTATAACCAATTAATAAAAAAATAAAAAGATTTAAACCGATCCTTTTTGCATTTACTATATTTCGAACTGAGAGTACTTTCCATGTAGTTTCCTTCCCAATTTTTGCCATTAAAAACGCCTAGAATAATCTTAATGTCGTGATCAGGGCAGCATTGGTACACTTCCTCCAGACGCTCATAAAATGATTCTTTGACCTCACCATCTTTATCCTCTATCGGTGCGTGCACACAAATTAACGAGAAGTGGAAACATTTAGCTTTTATGCGAGTAATGGTTATGCGGTCACTCACTAGGTTGTACCTTGAAACTATGTGCCGCAGTCTCTTGCCAACTATAAATCCGCACCCGAATTCGTACTTTCGCTCATGGCAGCTGTAGTAAATATCGTAGTTTTCTTTCTAGTGCAACGATATCCTGGCCATAGCGTTTCCTGGATAGCTGTGACGTCAGCTATATATTTTTCGTGGACATCCGCCAGTTGGAAAGTGACACCTGTCCTGTATAGTGTTCTCACATTCCAGGTACATATCCTTATATCGTGGTCCTTTTCGAGGGTCGTGTATTTTCATTGCCTATATAACAGTGGCGGGAGGCAAACCCAGCCCACCGACTTTTGTATTTTACGTACTACCAGGATGATTATGTTTCAGCCGCTCATTATGGATCAGACGCTGACCAGAATGCAGTGAGTCGAACCGGGATTTTAGTTTCTTAAATTTAAATCCGACATTGGCCAGGGTGTTGGCTCAGCCGCCTTCAAAGGACAGAAGAATATGTCCACTAGTTCGAAGAGCGTCAGTTACACGGTCACCTAACACTCTTGAGACGTATTAGTGAGTGCATAACCAATCAGGTTGCTCATTCGTTTAGCCTTCTCACTTTAGCTAGCTAACGCAGGTTTCCGATAAAGCCACTGCCCAGGACATACTGCGCCCAATGAAGGAAACATTTCTGGCCACTCCGAAGTGTATGGCTATCAGAAATTTTCCACCTCATATGACCCAAAATTTTGCGAGAGGTTACTGCAGTATTTTAAAGAATCAGCGAAGGTGTTAATATGGGCAAGACAAAATTGATGGTGTCAACGACTAGACAACCCCCTCGTCTTGGTCCGACTTGAACATTGACTACCTTGGATCCGCCGTGAATAAGGACAACAACGTCAGCCTGGAGATAAATAGGAGAATTGTGCTTGCAAATAGATGCTATTTTGGGCTAAGCATGCAGTTTAGGAACAAAGCCCTCTCTCGACTGTCAAAACTCCAGTTATATCAGACTCTCATTTTATTCTGACATATTGCTCCGAAACTTGGGTCATATCGCAAGCGGATGAAAAACTCATGGGAGGATTCGAGAAGAAATTTCTCCGTAAAATATATGGACCTGTTAACCCCCCGTCAAACACATATTTTGAAACCTTCGAACAAACACATATGCCTGGCCAGACCCCTATACATTTTTATGCATTTGTATGGCAAAAAGGGTACCGTAACTTTGAATTTCTAAGTATGCTCGTTTATTATTTATGTCGTTAGACTTTTTTTTAGTTTGTTAATATATGTAGCTACCTAAATGTAAAAAAGTTTTTATTCATTTTGCGGAATGCCTGAAAAACAAGTATAATCAACTTTAGAATGTTGTTGGCACACAGGATTAGTGCATTTGGTGCAGTAAAAACGTGTCTTCCTACGCAGCTTTTCGTCTTGCGTGGCAGAAATTCTGCAATCTTTTCTGGAATTCAGTGTACTAGGGCCGCTTTGTTGGTTAGGCAGCATGTTGCTGGGAATATTCAACGGCCTTCCAATGAAAGATTCAATGGCCAAACGGGTTGAATGTTGTCCCAATTGTTTACTCAGCGTGTTCAAGAAAATTCGTCGCTTCTATTTTCTCGTTCCTTCTGAATTTTCATTGCATATGATGTAAGTGGCTAATCCCATGACGTCTATCGTGTTGCAAAAAAAAATGTTAATGGCCAACGTCTGGTTGACTGTTTTGTGGAGTAATGCGTTACCATTTGGGCCATTGTATCAACGCCGGCCGGCCTTTGTTGATTTGTAAAATAATATAGCTTCTGGTTTTTTTGCTACGCCTTCAACATTCTCGGTTTTCTTCTTTGGAACGTAGCTGCACAGTGATACAAGGTTATCATAGAAACCGAACGCAGATGAAAGCACTGGCCGTTTGCTGTCTTTTACACTTCTTTGGGAATACACCTTTTGTTGGATCTAATGGTGCCAAAGTATGCTAGTCCAATCGACGAAAGACGTTTAGCTGCGTCTAATGTTGTAAAGAAGTTATCAGCAATAATAGTTCTGCCGCTGTTGGTGTATCGATTAGCCAAACTCATGAGCACATTTTCGACTTGGTTTGTCTCTCGTTGTTCTCTTTACTAGAGTACAGTTTTCCTTGCTACGGATATTTGGTTTACGCATCGCATGCCCACCATACTTTTATGCCATACTTTGCGGGCTTTGATGGGATGTATTGCGTGAACTTTGTGCGCCCACGGTATGGAAATAGCTGCTCATCGATGATTACACTTTCGTATGGTTCAAAATTACTGGCAAGATTGTTATTCAAGAAGTTCCATATGTCGCGAATGGGAGCAGCTTTGTCGGTTTGTTGACGAAATGCGCTCGTACGACTATCGTCAAATCGAATACAGCGCATCAAAGTAACAAATCGTGTATATGACATGGCTGCACGGACTATTGGAAGTGCATCAGTTTGCCACATCAATCTTGAGAGCTGCATAGTATTATGACTGACACCAAAAGCGAATAGTATCCCAATAAAAGCGGCAATCTCAACACGTGTCATATCAACCCATACTCGTGGTGTGCAGGTTGCATGTTCTGCGTTCCATTTGCGTGTAACTTGTTCTCCATATATGTAGATTTATTTGTGTTACGATGTGTATTCGGTGAAAAGAAAAGCTTGAACACCTCAAGCGGAGTGGTCAGGTTTGTTTTTGGTCCACCTCTAAAACGCATGATGTTGTGCTGGCGGAATCTCACTGTAGCGGGTTCAGCTGTACTCCACTTGGTACCATCTTTTCCAAGCAAAAAACTGTCTGCAGCTTGATTTGGTGTATTCTCACTTTCTTCTTCGGATTCTTCATCGCTGTCGAATATTTCATTTGCTTCAATTTCCAATTCATATTCAATGTCCGAGGCGTCATATTCGGGCACAAAATCGGTGTTTTCACCGCTTTGGTCTTCAAATAAATATAGTTCTCCATCTGCTTCTGTGTGAAGTGCGAAATCACGCTGTAACGCTGATGATAGTTGTTGTTGGAAATTATCAGTAAGGCTGCATGTACGCAAGCGCGTATTGTACCCAATTCTAAATCCTCTGCCATAATAATAGTAATAATTTCACTTTAGTTTCCGGAAAAAAGATTTTTATATTTCGGACTGTCGTTGTTGTATGTTCAGCTTTCAATAATAAACTAACTGAGCTGAAAACAAAAATCACAAACGAAAGAAAGAAATAAGAGAAAAATTAACACAAAATCTACCTGGAAGCAAACATCTGCATTGAATCCACATAAAAACAACCCAAAATATAAAAAAAATACCTGGAAACAACAATCTGCATTGTGTTTGCAGAAAAATAACCCAAAATGTGTAAAGGGTTTTTCAATAAGAGCGCTACAAAATACAATTTTAAATAAAACAAAACCGGTTTTAGATACCACTGAAATTCTTTATTCCTGTGAAAGTACGTTCGATGCCATTATGTATGGAACTCGATTTCTTTTGCATGGCCACCACGGGCACGCTTGCAGAAGTTCAGACGCTGAACCCAATTTTCGACGCTTTTCAAGCTTAAATCGGCCGATACTGCTGCAATTTCACTTTCGATATTCGTACGAAGTTCATCAATCGTCGCTGGCTTGTTGGCATAGGCCATAGACTTGACGTAGCCCCACAGGAAATAATCTAACGGCGTCAAATCGCACGGCCGAGGCGGCCAATCGACTGGGCCATTTCGTGAGATAACACGTTCACCAAAGTTGATTTCCAATAAATTGATTGTGGCATTCGCTGCGCGGTTAGTGGACATGTCCTCCAAGTCCATATTATCCAATTGGGGCCAAAAATATTCGGTTATCATTGAACGGTAGCGATTCGCATTCACAGTAATGTGCCGGTCTTGATCATCACGAAAGAATTACGGCCCAATGACGCTGCCGGTCCATAAACCGCACCAAACCGTAATTTTTTCGGGATGCAATGATGACTCATGGATTACGTGTGGATTGCTGTCTGACCAATAACGCATATTTAGCTTCTTGACGAAGCCATTCAGCCAGAAATGAGCCTCATCGCTGATTGTTGAGGCCTCTTAAAGTTGGCCTCTTAAAGTTGAGGCCACTGACTCTAAATTTCGGTAGCAAATTTTAATAATTTCGACTCGTTGTTGGCTAGTATATCTTTCCATGATGAAATGGCAAACCTTACTGAAGAGAAATGTCAAATGAGCGGAAAAAAAATTTGGCGTCGTTTGCTGTCCCTATCGATTTACTTTTGTAGCGTCTCTGTTGAAAAACCCTTTATAATAATAATTTATTTCATACAAATTGTATAGGGGTCTGGCCAGGCGTATGTGTTTGTTCGAGGGGGGACTTTTTTTGCAGTTTTCGTCGTGTTGGAACGATATTTTTGATGTTTTTTGTAAAATAGAAAGCCAACAATATTTTAGGCGACTACCGGGAAATACAGGTATCTACCTAAACTAGAAGTATGTTTAATTAACGCACAAAAATTAAATATGCCTGGCCAGATCCATGTGTTTGTCCAAGGGTTAAAGGAAACGGCGAGTTGGCACCAAGAGCTATATAATTTGTATTCTGACATGGACATAGCTACACGAATCAAATTAGGCCAACTGCGTTGGCTAGGCCATGTTCTCAGAATGGATGAAGATGAACCAGCGCGAAAGGTTTTCGATAACGTACCCGATGGAAGCAGGAAAAGAGGAAAAGACAATTCCTGCTGACGACCAAGACTCCGCTGGAAAGACCAGGCCGAAGAATCCCTCCGTATCCTTGTTGTTACCAACTTTCGAGAAAAGGCGAGGGATAGAGCCAGTTGGAAGAATATGTTAAAATTTCTTTAATTTATTTACTTATTTCTTTAATGTGTAACACATCTGACATAATGAGGTTAGAAAATTGTCAAAAAAATGTAAATAATTGTATAAATTTAAAATTTTAAATTGATTAATTTTTTGCTTACAATTCCCAGTTGGAAATTTTGTCTTGGCAGTAGTATTTCCTTAGGACTATGTCAGTAGGTGATGACAATTTATATAAGACATCTTCTTGACATGTCAGTAGTTTTGACTTAGGTGACATAAATTGTGACGGGGCTGACAACAATCCTATTGATTTGTCAGCACTTTGTCATGGCTGGCTCTTATTAAGAATGCTGTGAATGTCGGCAGAGAATGCCTTCATCATTTGTCAACTACGAGATATCTGTGTGGATTTTAAATTTTTTCCAAAATTTAATACGTTTTCAGAATTTATATCAAAATATTTAAAATTTGTTAGAAGAATATGCTAATTTTCAGAGCATTATAATTATGTATGTATGTCTCACTTTTTGTCATCTTATCTTTCAGATTTAATTTAATATCGTGCAACAGAATAGATACACGCATATGTACTTTACATATATGTACATACATAAATTCCAATAAATAAGTACCTACAAGATACTACCATATTTAAAGACGTTATGAGTAACCTACCCACTGATGATTGGTTACTCAAGACGTCTTGTGTATATGTCATAATGTGACCACCACTGTTAACAAACTGTGGACAATTCCTGCTGACTTTTGACCAAATGTATGAAAATGTCAGGTGTCATGGTGTTTTTTGTATGGGAGCGGGTCGGGAAGTCAGCAGTGAGTCTGACATGTCAGTTCTTTGTCATTGATGGTGTCTATAAGAAATTTCCAACTAGGTTGTTAATCAATTAGAAAGTAAATATGTGAATATTCTACAAAGTTGTAGATCTTAAAGTCTTGGAAAAAAATTTTCAAGTTCGTAAAAATAAAAAACTATGATTATTACACACAGCCACAAATTTTATATTTTTCTGTTTTCTTGTTCTACAATTCACGATTGAAAACAAAATTTATAATATGTGTTACATTTTGAGTTTTCTCCCAGACAAAGGTATGTAGAAATGTGTGAATCCACCCTTTTTACCCTCCCCACACTGTTTTCTTAGTTCGGATAATTTAATTAAAATAATATCTAAAATGTTTACCTTTCTATTAAATATTAACTAATTATTATTTATGGATTTCAAAGTATTATCATCCTTACTCACTCCTTCTACCCTTCAAGCCCTCAGAGTGGTAAATCACATTTGAAATAAATTACGGCGCCAAGTAATTATACAAGTTTATATTGAATTATTTTTACACTGCGCCAAATTACAATGTAATAACTATTAAATTGCCACAAAATAATAAACATTCCTAATATAAAAATGCTATTTAAAAAACTCAATCCCTAGTTATAATTATATTTGGAAAAATTCTAAAATACCATCTTCGGCGCCAAGTGCTGACTGAAGGGTACACAAAGGACCATTACTTTGATGTTAACTGGAATGAAAAAAATTCAAATGGTTGTTTTTAGTTTTAATTGAATTCTGTGCACGTAGATTATGTTTTCATTTAAACAGATGTGAAGATTATTAATTAAATTAAATATTTAAATATTCCTTTTGAAATGATATCAACGACGTGATAAGAAATAATTAGTTTACAGAAAGTCAGAAAAAAACAATCAAAACTTTCTTGGGGAGATAAGAAAATTTGAATACTAAATATAAAAAAAAAACAAGTTGTGCATATTTTTATTGAAATATGTGTGTGCATAATTTTAATTTCCTAACACTCACTCTATAAATATTTAATATATAGAAGGAGTCATTTCAATCCTAGTTAAATATGTGCACCCTTATCCAAGTGAATCTAATTGGATGTGATAAAAACACTTCGGCACTGCAATAGAACATTTTCGTTAGTGTGTTTACATTGCTGCAAAGATAATTTTTGTACTTCTGACGACACCTCGTGCCAGATTTAATTGAATTTTTCGACGTTGCTTCAACAACCCCATTTGCGTAGCCACAACGAAGGAATTCGTACTAGGTTTTCGAATAAAAAATAGATTAAATACTAATTGCAAAATTGTTAGGTGTTTGCAATTTAAACTATTGTTGTTGGGGTATCTCATAGTTTTCTTGAATATTTTATTTATTTAATAATGGTAATAATATATTGTGGTTGTTTGTCAAACATTAAATATTGTCGAATCAACCGTTTATGCGATGACACTGATTTTACTCCAATAACTGTACTAGGTGCTTTTTTTCGCAACCATTCACATACACCTAGATGAAAAATTTACACGAATAACAAATTGTATTGTTGACTCAGTTGACTCATTTCTAAAATCAAAATTATTAAACTTGCATTTTTCATCGAAATGCCTTATGTTAGTGTCCATACACGCTGAAAATCTGTCGTTTTTTGTTATTTGGATGCAAATATAAAGTATGTTTGGAGCTTGTAATATACGTGTGTGCAAATACAGTGTGTTTGCTAAACAATATTACATATTTGAGATCTGTCCGACTCACACAATAATATTAGCTGAAGGCCTTAATTGCCAATGCTATAAATCTTAATATTAATCTTATATTCGCTATAAGTTTTAATATATCGTAAATAAATTAATAAATAATGATTAATACGTTATGACATAAGTGTTTGCGACCCAAATATATATGTGTTTGTGAGGCAAATATAGCTGTATTTGTTTTACTGTTTATGCTCTCTCGAGAGCAAGAGAATAATCGAGGGATAGCCAGAGAGTCTGTATTATAAGTGTGTATCGGTATTTTTGCATTATTCTCTCAGCCACTGACTGATCCATAAATATTCCTGAATGTGCGTTTAAATTGCAGGTGAAATTTCATGTATTTAGTCGTGTGAATTGTTTATGTACCAACGCAAAGTGATAACCAACGCGTAGTTCGAACCTTCTGAAAACAAAAACGTGAGAGAAAATAAAGAAAGAAGAAGCAAAAGAGCAACAGATTCTCATTTCATGAAAAAAACAAATAATGCATTCAATGAAAGTAAATGTAAAAAGAGTCGTTTTAAATCTTTTAATTTTTTGTATTAATTATTTATAAATGTAGATTTATATTGATAAAATTAATTATAAGAAATAAAAAATATATATTGAAATTAAAGAATAATTCGTTTCTAAATATTATTATGTTTGGGAGGAAATACGCATATGTTTCCACATAAGTATATGGAGGTTTGGGTTAATGCTTCCACGTAAGTATATGGATGTTTGGGATGAAGAACGCATATGTTTCCACGTAAAAGCATAGATTTTTACGAGTAAACATGCTACTGTTTGCATTAAAATACAAGTGTGTTTGGGACTTGCAATGAAATGTGTTCCAAACATATACATGGTTCCTGCAGAATATCTTTGGAAAAATATGTTAGAGAGGCCGTTTTTTACAGCATGTACATCATTAACATATCGCACCCCAAAAAAAAGACTCATAATCCAAAATTTGCAAATGTTCAGTAAAAACAATAAACTGGTTTTGCCAAGTTAGGTTAGGTAGAAGTGGTTGTCACTCTGCAGAAAGGTCCTAAGATCATTCAGCTTAAGTTCCAGCATGAAGTAGGATCCTAGACATCTACTTATACCAAACGCCGGGCAGTAGCATATGAGATGTTTGACTCCCTCTTCCTGCTCTTCTTCCCCACAGCTTCTACAGTAATGATGAGCTGAGATTCCAAGTCAAGACGCATGTCTGCCTATTAAACACCACTCGTTGCTATACAAGCACTTAGTATATGCAAATTTACATAGATATGCCAATTAGTATCGATCGAAAATACCTAAATTGCAACTTACACTGAAAGTCAATTAGTCCAACACAAGAATATAAAGCGATTTCCTTGATAAATTTGATAAATACTATGGGGACTCTGCACAATCGATTTCAATGGTAAAAAAGTGGTTTACTGACTTTCGTTGTGGTCGCACAAGTACAAATGACGCTAAACGTTCTGGACGGTCAATTGAGGTCAATACACCCGAAAATGTCGAAAAAAATCCACGATATGGTGTTGGCCGATCGAAAAGTAAAAGTGAGTGAGATTATCGATGCCAGAGGCATTTCATATGGCAGTGTAGTTTCGATTTTAATTGATTAGTTGGGTTTAAGAAGCTATCTGCAAGATGGGTGCCGCGTTTGCTCTCAATTGACCATAAACGTAATCGTGTGACGACTTCAAAGGATTGTTTGGAGTTGTTTAACCGCAATTCGAAGGAGTTTTGTAACTGTGGATGAAACATGGATCCATTACAATACTCCGGAGACCAAGCAGCAGTCTAAACAATGGGTTTCTCCGGGTGAACCGGCTCCGAAGAAGACCAAGGTGAGTTTGTCGGCCAATAAGGTGAGGGCAACAGTTTTTTGGGATGCACGCGAGATAATCCACGGCGAATATTATGCCAACTTATTGGACCGATTTAACGAGGATTTAAAAAAACGACCCCATGTGGCCAAGAAAAAAGTTATTTTTCATCAAGATGATGCACGGGTGCACACGTGTGTAGTCTCAATGGCAAATTTCTATGAATTGAGCCACGAATTGGTACCTCATCCGCCATATTCTCCGGATTTAGTCCCCAGTGACTATTTCCTATTTCAAAACCTAAATAAATGGATCGTTGGTAAGAGTTGTAGCTCCAACGATGAAATTATTGATTAAACAAATGCCTATTTTATGGACCTCAAAAAAACCCTATTTTTTGGAAGGGATACAAAAATTGGAGAAACGTTGGACTAAGTGTATTGAGTTAAAAGGAGATTATGTTGAAAAATATTTTTTTCCAAAAAAAAAACCGTGTTTCTTTCAAAAAGTCACGGACTTATTGATCCGCCCCGTACTTGTTGGTGGACCTAATTACCAATGTCCATAACCAACTAATTTAATCATCCATTATATACTATTTTAAATATTTCTAACACATCCCCTTGACAGGATATGAGCGCCAAGAAGCTGCGATAAAGACACATGGGCAAGAATTTATGAAAATATATTCTACAGATAATCCACTTCATACATGAAGATAGTTTATAACCACTACTTTTAACGCTCCCAATTCATATGCACTACCATCAACACTATATTTGCGTTACAAGATTTTTTTTTAATATTCCACATGAAGCCGATAACAATCTATTATATGTAGTCAGTTATTCGAACACAACTTCCACTGTGTAAACGTGATATCATCTCTTGTGGAATTTGAGGAAATCAGCGCAGAAAACGCAGATTTAAAATACACTCATGTACAAATGGCGGCACGACCCATCCCGAAAATGAGGCGATATAAAATGCACGAATCCCATTTTAAAAGGAGAGAAATAGTATCATATTTGTGTACCAGCGAATAATAATATTTAAGGCCAGAAATTCGGGCGATTGGTAGGATGAGATTTCTGCTTAAAAATGCATAACAGTTGAGAAATCATATAAACACAAATAAAATCGACAATTTGCCAAACGACACTAGAGTATATTTTTGTATATGTGTGTGGATTTACAATACAAACACACATATACTTTAGTATGTGTACATCCGAATGCGAAATTACTATTCATAGACATATCTACACATATGTAAGTAATAAGAAACTCATACAGTAACATTTGTTTGCTATAAAAAAAATAAAATCGCCGCTGTTACTGGTGCTGTCATTCTGGTGGAATGAACGTGAGATGGGTTCTTAAAGAATTGCTTACAAAATTCACATTTATGCCATCATAAAATTTTAAACCAGGCAAAGGATGTTTACGTATTTGGTTATACTGGGTTCAGAATACCCTACACTGTTGTTGTTAGACCGCGTATGAAAATAATTATATTTATCGTTACTTGTTCCCAAATTCCAATTCCCAAAGTGCACAAAATCGGATCCGTTTCGACCCCGTTACGAGTGCGTAAAATCGTAAAAAAGCGAAATGTGAGTTCTCGAACCAGTTTCGAAACCGGTACGAGTCCGTAAAAACATAGAAAAGTGAATCAAAGAAAATGCGATTTAGCGGGTCCATTTTGAACCCGTTACGAGTCCATAAAAACATAAAACATTCCTATACAGTGGGCGTCGGTGGTGCAATGGATAGCGTGCGCGCCTCTTATACATGAGATTCTGGGTTCGATTTCTGCTCTGACCACCTTAAATATCTTTCGGCGGCGGTTACTTCGCATAGTGACGGCGACACTATCGAGTATATAGCCATGAAACACCTTCTCAACATACCGTAGGGAAACGGTGTAAAACTGTAGGCCGCAATCACTGAGTGTAACAACTAGAAAGCGCACAGCTCACTAGTTGTGAGAAGCTCTCCTCAACTCCTTCATGGGATGTAATGGGAAACCATTTATTTATTTTTTTACAAATGGGAACTCAAAACGAATCTGTTTCGAATCCGTAAAAAGTTATAAAAGTGAATCTATCTCAAATCCATTTTTTTTTAATAAAAAACGAACCCCAAAACGGAGTCGAATATGAATCCCGTTGCGTTTTCGAGACGGATCCGAAAGAGTAGAAAAAGGATCCGCTTTCTTAGAGAGGAATTTTATACGCAAACGGTTACGAATATGAAGTCCATTGAGAGTTCGAGATGGATCCAAAAAAGTAGAATTAACGATTTGCGTTTTCGAGAGGAATGCGAGTTCAGAACGAATCCGTCTCGAAACCATTTTATTTACAAAAAACGAACCCGGGACGGATCCAAAAAAGTATCCGAGACGGATCCAAAAAAGTAGAAAAAACGGTCCCCTCCCTTCGAAGGGAATTTCATACGCAAACGGATTCGTTATTTGTCCGTAACTGAGGTCCATTTCGGACAAAATGTACGAATAAGCGAGTCAATCTCGAATTCGTAACGGCTTCATATTGCGCACTGGGTTAAGAAATTCTCATAAAACATTGAGATACTTGGCTACACAAACATTCTTGGAAGTGTTGTGACGTTTGATTATTGTTACTCTTATTTCTGAAGATGCTATCCTTATTTCTGAAGATGCTATCCAAAATATTGAATTGAAATAAAATTGAAACTATGGCCTTGAGCTTGTAACGACTGGTTTCCCCCTTTGAAGCTGGGATATACTCAGTGGTCGCCAAGGGTTCGTTACATATAATTTATTTATGGAGAGAAATAGTGGTACTCCAGCTATATTCTGGATATATGAATGTAGATACATTTTATTTCATATTTCATAACAATAAATAAATGCAGAGGTAGGCATCAAGGTGAGACCCTACAGGCAGGGAATCTCTGGTTTTAACCAGAGGCAACAAGCAAAAAAACAGGTACCAAGTTCAATATCCCACAGCCAGACAATCTCTGGCTTGAACCAGCGAGAGAGGTAGGCAAGATGGTCGAGACCCCAGTCAGGGAATCTCTGGCTCACACCAGGAGAAACAAAAGGCAACCAGGGAAATGGCAGGTACCAAGTTCAAGACCCCACAGACAGGAAATCATTGGATAGAATCAGCGTAGGAGGTATGCACCAAAGTTGAGACCCCAAAGGCAAGGAATCTCTGGCTAGCACCAGGGGAAAGGCAGGTACCAAGTTCAAGACCCCATAGTCAGGGAATCTCTGGCTTGCACCAGCCGAAGAGGTAGGCAATCATAGACTAATGTCGCATAGAGACGCCAACTCTCTCAGTAAATTGATGACATTTTGTGGGTTGCAGATGAACGGTTCGATGTTGGAAAGTATTGCTTTTATAATACCAGATAGAAGCAATAAATCAGCAATGACATTCCCACAGGCAGGAAATCCCTGGCTTGAACCAGAGGAAGCAAAGGCAACCAGGGAAAAGGCACGTACCAAGGTCAAGACCACAATCACAGGGAATCTCTAGCTTGAACCAGGGCAAAGGTAGTAAGTGGAAAGATAACTAGCTAGGGATTACTACAATGTCTACATTTGAACTAGATCCCGCAAGGAGGGTGTCTAATTCACTACTAAGGAATCGAACAGAATCCCTCTGAGTCGTACAGCAATAAATAAGAGTCTCCATCCCTCTCTTCGCGTTCTCTTGCGGTTACCGAAGGGTATGAAATTTCACTGAGTTTGAGTTCTATGGTTATCTTTGGTTGGACATAAAGCGGACAGAATAAATGGGAATGCGTATTTTCTTATAAAACATAATTTAGCTGTCATTAGTATCAAGCAAACACTATTTAAACTTAGTTTTCTGCATGGTTTCCTTGTGGTTGGTAATCGCTCTTTCACCTATCAACTATATATTCTATCAATTTCCCACGCCAGACTCGATCGGCTGTGGCATGGATACCCCCTGCCCGAGTACTACGATGTAGACTTGTGCCGAACTCGTTCATTAATTCTCGAACACATGCTTTTAAGGTGCTCGGATATAAATATCACGAACATAACCGCCGTATCGAAAAAGTTCATTATGGTCGTGATGGTGATGTCTGGTCACCCTAAATGAACTACTAGTATATACATAGTTCATGAACTACCCAACTCCACGTAGTTGATCCGCCTTTTGTACACTTACCGCTGGTAGAAGATGGTAGCCTTCGCAGCTGTGATCGAATGGTTAAATATCAGCTGATAGTCAACTGTCGATAGATTATTGTTGTTACTACTGCCCACCAGATGGCGTTGTTGCTCTAACGTTGCCATTGAATCCAACAGATAGCGTGCCTATGAGGTCATCAGATAGCGTTTCCCACCGAATATTTAGGTGTTGAGGAAAGGAGCGAATGACGTCCACCTTCACAAGTTTGATTAATAATTATTGGCGAAAATTTAGAAGAAAATACTGAATAAATATACCATTTAATTCTTAGAATATTTTGGTATATTGTTATGATTTTTCTAAGCGTTGTTCTATTTATAGTCAATAAAACAAGTTTATTTCAAAACCACGATAGTGTAAATTTTACCCTTTATTATTCTCTCCGAAACTCAGCACTTTGCAATAAGAATATACTCAAGGAAAGCGTTTAACAATGGCAACACTTGTTCTAATACTCGGCAATGTATAATTTTGCGCGTTACAAGACAGACTTACTCTCAATACGTTCAAAACCTGTGTTGATAGCCTTCGCGAAACATCGCGCCGTTTGCAGGGAGAAAATGCGACATCTATTTCGCGATTATTTCACAAAGATCCTTAGCGAATTCATCAACCGTTCGTGGTGAGATCGTAAACTGTAGCTTTCATCTCATGGTTGGAAAAGTTGATACAATTGTACTTTTTTGATACAATTAAATCTACAATTTAAGTACCATGCTACTCCCATGATAAATTTGATACCCTAAGCAGTTATCTTAAATGTACTACAGTAGTTTCACAATAAATAAAAAATAAAAAATGTAAAAATACCCTAAAAACCAGTGATTGGTAAATCGATTTCGAGTTTAGTTGGAAATCAATTTTGAGCTTTTAAAAACGATTTTTAACAAAAAAGTTAACAAATTCGGAGGAAATCAAATTTCAGTGCAATTGTTCAACTTTTGTTTTCACCCTCCAGAACATTGAAATTTGATTAATTAAAATTAGTCAAGGCTCATAGGCCCCAAGATACGCGACTACACATCTCAATATTTATATGTCATTCATTATACTTTTGGAATAAAATAAATAAGGTTTCGTGCATTAATAATGGCAGCAGATTTCAAATTTTTTCAAAATTGCACCACAGACGGCCACAAAAAATGTATCCGAAATTATTTTGGTTGTTACTGAAACGTCAAATTCCTTTCCATGCCTGTTTTAACTTCAAGCCATGATGCGTTTATCGAGATGTAACGGGGTTTTCAATAAGAGCGCTACAAAAGTTTTTTTAAATAAAACAAAACCGGTTTTAGATACCAATGAAATTCTTTATTCCTGTGAAAGTACGTTCGATGCCATTATGTATGGAACTCGATTTCTTTTGCATGGCCACCACGGGCACGCTTTCAGAAGTCCAGACGCTGAACCCAATTTTCGACGGTTTTCAAGCATAAATCGGCCGATACTGCTGCAATTTCACGTTCGATATTCGTACGAAGTTCATCAATCGTAGACTTGACATAGCCCCACAGGAAATAATCTAACGGCGTCAAATCGCACGACCGAGGCGGCCAATCGACTGAACCATTTCGTGAGATAACACGTTCACCAAACTTAGTCTCCAATAAATTGATTGTGGCATTCGCTGTGTGGCTTGTGGCGCCGTCCTGTTGGAACCACATGTCCTCCAAGTCCATATTATCCAATAGGGGCCAAAAATATTCGGTTATCATTGACCGGTAGCGATTCGCATTCACAGTAATGTGCCGGTCTTGATCATCACGGAAGAAATACGGCCCAATGACGCCGCCGGCCCATAAACCGCACCAAACCGTAATTTTTTCGGGATGCAATGATGACTCATGGATTACGTGTGGATTGCTGTCTGACCAATAACGCATATTTTGCTTATTGACGAAGCCATTCAGCCAGAAATGAGCCTCATCGTATGACGACCATAAATTGGACGTAGCGCTCTTAAAGTTGAGGCCACTGACTCGAAATTTCGGTAGTAAATTTTAATAATTTCGACTCGTTGTTGGCTCGTATATCATTCCATGATGAAATGGCAAACCTTACTGAAGAGAAATGTCAAAAGAGCGGGAAAAAATATGGCGTCGTCTGCTGTCCATATCGATTTAATTTTGTAGCGTCTCTGTTGAAAACCCCTTTATAAGAGTTAGACATCTGCACAAAGACGGTGGTCATTCAAGACACGTACTGTAGCGAAGTTGCGATAAGCAAATACTTTGGGGTACTGTCGACAAAGCATTCGTATATTTTTGTATGTATATGTGTACAAAAACACAATATCCCAGCGTCGGAAATCATGATATGGAACGCTTGAAATCATGACCTAACAGGCATTCCATATAATACGGCAGGCCTGCCTAAACATTACTTCTTCCTTTTTTTAACAATTAGTAAGATTGGGTGACAAGACCTTTCATCCCTCTCCATAAGAAGGCCTGTAAAATTAGTAGTTTTAGAAGGACTACAGCAAAAATAAAAAATAAATACATGCGAATTATTTTCATATTTAAGATTTTTACTTTTACCAATGTTATTATTATTTTTATTTTTTTAAAAACTTCCAGCCACTAGAATCGAACACACGACCTTAGTACTTATAAGCGGACGTTTTATCTACTGGATTATGGCATGTTATGATTTTGCTACCACAAATTTAGAATATGTGGAAGGACAGGCTTTCATGAACAATAGCGTATTGTTGCATTATTTTAAATCCGCCGCTGGGATGATGTGAAGCGAAGTATTAGTAATAGTATTGTGTGTTTGTGTTATACAGCTTCAAACAGTTGCACGAATGCGGTTTCTAAGAACAGTGAGGTATTTGCTTGCCGAAACTTTTCTACAGTACATGTCTTGAAAAAACAACAAATGTCTTGAACGCTCACTCAAGACGTTTTGTGCAGATATCTAATAAGTAGTTAACATTAAGGTTCACTAATCTATTAAACAGGCAGCACCACCAAGCTGCAACATTATTATTAAAATAACACAGATGTCCGCTGTGGTTCATATGTTAGGTTAACATTTGTTTCAATTTCAGTTAAAATGCAGATGTTAGTTCTGCCTAAATGTTAAGTTTTTTTTGAAAAAATATTTTCAAGTGGTTGTACAGGGTGGATCTAAAGCAGTGATGGGCACACTACCATAGAGAACATCATATTTGTGTGAGTGCCACAGAGAGCGACTGCGCCGCACATTACACTATGAAACAAAAACTGATTTGAACTTTTGTTCCCATACAAAAACAGAAAATATTAGTGCTGTTTTATATTCATGCACAGAAAATAATTTACTTGACTGCATTCTTGTTTTCCTTATGTCATAATGAGAGCACAGTATAACGACTAATTTTGTCTTACATATATCTTGCATAAAGTTCAAACAAGGAAGGATTTATAACAGTTTTAACAATTTAGGGGGCTTCACAATTTGGAACAAATCTATACATTGCGCTTTCCCCTCTAAATTTTCAATAAACATAAAATCATTTTCCCCCAAATTTTTTTGTTGTACAGTGTAGAAAGCAAATGCCTATATGCAATCTTAGACTTGAACGAAGACGATCGTTTCCGAGAACCGGTTGGATTTTGCGAAACTGCCCGACACTGATCTAAAGTAAAGTCATAATGTGAATTTACCATAATTTTTGCAAAGGATGAATAATGCCATTGTGTTTTGACTTGTATGTCATTCATTCGATTTATTCGAAAGATCTTCCAAATTGGTCAAATTTAAAAAAGAAAGAATTAATTAGAAACTCGAAAACGATTTGCAATACTAATCCGAATGAGGGCTATATAAATAAGAATGGTTACCTAAACGTCCCATTTTTAGTCAACTATTAATACGTGTTATTCTGGTAATTCCAATTCCTGAACAATATCGTATATTTCAGCTTGGTTGATACGTACATCAACAGTTTTCAATGGCTATCCCCTTGGTATCTACAAAATCATGCGCTGCTCTTTAAGACACAAGAGTTTAATACCAGTTCCGAATGTTAATAGATTGAGAAAAGCTTTACTGTCACTGAAAGTAACAACATAAGTTTGATTTCTACTGCGCATTATTAAAAGATATATTAAATAATGATTATACAACAATTTTCTTATCACAGCTGCAACAATCATAACCATTTATAAATTTAATTTCATATTAAATTCTGTGTTGCAAGGAATTGATTTGATTTTAAAGAATCCATTAGATTTTCTGCCACCAAAACCTCAAATGATCCCAGCTGGCAAAACTAACCTCGAATACAGTAAATGCTTATACATCCGTAGAGTACCAATCACATTGAAATTCCACAAATGTATAGTGGACGCTTAGCCCTTCAACGGCTCATCATCAACGGCTGCCCCGCAGGATTGACCATAAATAGTTGCGCTACATGAAGGACACAACAATGAGACCAAATGACGCCTCTTCTTTTTTTTTTTGTTTTTGTTTGTATTGTAACGATTTATCAAAAGACTTAATACAAATTTATGATTTCAATCTCGAGCAAATTTAAATTAATAACGGCTTTTTGCTGGCAATGCTCATCACATAATTCCGTCATTTTATTACACAACAATTTGATGGTACACGGACAAAAAAAAAAACATACATACAATATAACAACAGCAATCATCAAATAAATTGCTCTCACAAAGAGTAATGAAAATATTGGTCAATAATGTAAAAAAATTGGCTAAAATTATAATCATTTTATATCGAAGTGTGCGTGTGTGTGTACGTGCACAAATACATACACATGTGTATTTTAACCACAATTGCCATTGCCAACACTTTTATTGTTCGTATTATGGTGTGTTGACATGCAACAAAAGACCAAATACAATCAAACATTTCAAATAAATTTATGTAAAATACATATGAATACGCGTATGTAAAGGATATTTGCATAAGAATGACACAATTTTGAATTTAAATTATGGACAATATAAAATAAATAGTTTCCCATTGCATCCCAAAGGGAGAGAGTTTCTCACAATCAGAGAGTTGTGCGCTTTCTAGTTGTTCACACTCAAAGAAAAATTCGGTTGAGACAGCCGAATTAGCCGTAACTGAATTAGAGGCCGTCACAACCTCATTGGAGGTTGACACAACCTGATTTGAGGTTGTCACAACTGAATTACAGGTTGTTACAACCGGATTTAGATAGTATCACAAATTAATTATTAAAGTTTTTATAATTAACTGATGATTTATTTTCCTGTATTATTATAAAAAAAAAGTGCAATGTGGGAAGAGTTAGGAAACAGTCAAAGCGCCAGAGAGCAATAAGTTGTTGTTAATTGCCAATTTATATTCCTGATGATACCTTTCGATGAAAGGCGAAATATCGAATAAAATTAAGATTGAACTTATTAATTGACTTTTTGGGGGAAACCCTTGGCCATGAGCTTGATTTGGAAAACTTTGGGAAGATTAAAACGGAGGCCGAATGAGGAAAATATATCAACACATTATAAAAAAAATTAAAAAGGGAGAAAATAAAGTCCTATATATGGGGTAATCTATAGGGTAATAAATTTGTTTTATGTTGTATGCCTCTTCCGACCTTTTTTCAAGTCCCGGCCATCATGGGACACCGCACTAATTCTGACATGTTGTATCGGTTGATTTAGGTCCTAAACCATCTTGTATACATATCTCACAGCATATCTCACATGATCGACCTTCAAAAACTTGAAATCTGTTGATATCTGCTTGAATAATTTCTGCAAAATAAGACGTTTTAATACAAAACATATTTTACTTACCTTTCTTTATAACCACAAAAATATCTTGACATTCTTTAATTCTTTTTAAAATAATATTTGATTATAAAATTTTAAACGTGACATTTTAAATATATAGAATTATATTAAGGTAACCGAATTGAAAATGAATTCGGTTGTATTATTCAGTCACTGCAACCGAATTGATACCAAATTTGATAGTTACAACCGAATTGATGTCAAGTTCAGTTACTACAACCGAATTAATGCATGCCAGATTCGGTTGGTTGGTTGAAAAGGCTGCAAGACAGTACTCTGTCTAGCACACTTAGGCTAAAGAAGCCCATTGTGATACCTGCAGTTTCCTCTATAGCAACTATTGACCAGTCGTCTAGCCAATTTTCCCTTTCAATGAATTTGTCTATAAGACCTACAAGAATACCCTGTAGGGCTACGGTGCCAACTAAATGTGTTCCGAATATCCTACTTCTCAGTCCTGCCAGAGCAGGGCAATCCAAGAGAAGGTGTTTCGTCGTTTCCTCGTCCTCTTCCATGCAGCATATACAGAGAGTGGAGTTTCTATGTCCCAATCTTAGGGCGTGTTTTCCTACAAGACAATGTCCCGTAAGTGTTCCTATCATTATGGATAACCTGCCTCTCGGAAAGTTAAGTAGTTGCCTAGTCCTCTTCCTGTCTACCTGTGGCCAGAGAACCCTGGCTTGTTTGCAAGTTGAAGTAAGTCTCCACTTGTCCTTGAACGTATTATCGGCCCACTGCCTGATCTGCAAACGGCAGGTAGAGATTGGCATACTAACACCTTCTTGTGCCGGAAGAATCTGTGCCGTAGTACCCTGTCTAGCTAACGCATCCGCTACGCAATTGCCTGGAATGTCGCTGTGTCCCGGTACCCAGATGAGCCTGATGTCAAAATACTCTGCCAGCACCCTAAGTGATGAGTGGCATTATTTCACTGTCATGGACGTAGCAAACATGGCTTTCAGGGATTTTATGGCAGCCTGGCAGTCTGTGTAGATACATATTCTTCGGAGGCTTGTGACACTACTTTTCAGTAGTTCAGTAACCTCCAGTATGGCGGTAATTTCCGCCTGAAATACACTACAGTGATCAGGCAGCTTGAAGGAGATATTTACATTTAGGTTGGGTGAATGAACCCCATAGCCTACTTGCTCGTCCAACTTTGATCCATCCGTGAAAAATCTGATACTACTGGTGTCCCCTTTCCAATGACTTTTCCCAAGTATTCGTGTTCGGAATAGAAGTCCTTAGATTTATCGCTGGTAGAAGGTAGGGGATACAGTAGTCCGTTTTTACGGGAATAGAGTTGATCCGGGGTAGTAATTCAGCGTGTCCGGAATGCACCGATATCATGACGCCACAATCTCTGATTCTCACCAAGGATGTAGCGGCTGCCGTTTCGGCCCTGATATCAAGAGTACAGATATTCAGGACAGCACTAAGTGCAGTACCTGATGTCGTGCCCAATGCCCCACTAACGCTAATCAGTGCTGATCTTTGAATTTTCATCAAGGAATTCAGAATATATTTCTTTTGGAGGGACCTCCACCAAACTACGATGCCATAGAGAAGCATTCTTCTGACTATTGCCGTATAAATCCACATGATGATCTTAGGAAACAGTCCCCAGTGCTTTCCTATCGCCCCTTAACAGCAATAAAGAGCAACAGACGCCTTTTTTCACCCTCTTCTCCACATTCAGTGTCCAAGACTGTTTTCTGTCGAGAATTATTCCCAGATACTTGGCCTTTTCCGTCAACTGTAATTGCACCCCATTAACTGACGGCAGTTCAAATACGGGTATTTTATATTTCCGAGAGAACAAGATAATCTCGGTGATAGTACGTTGTTAACGGTCCAGTTCGAAATCAGACTAAGTAGGCCGGTTGTACGAATGCTAAGTAAATTGAGGTTTCTACCCGTACAGATGATAGCAATATCATCGTCATAGGCAAAGACCTGGCATTAGGGCCTGTTCAATTCAAGAAGCAGTTCATTGACAGAAGTTAACCATAATAGTGGAGACAGAACTCCTCTCTGCGGTGTCACCCTGTTAACGTTCCTAGCAATTGTAACACCACCTCATTCAGCTTTGACGGATCTATCCACCTGAAGCTTCCCAATTAGGCGTGTCACTAAGCTGTCGTATCCTAGATTCTGTAACGACCTGAGAATCGCCGAAGGTTGAATGTTATTGAAGGCTCCCTCGATGTCCAGGAAGGTCCCTAGAGCGAAGACCTTATTCTCAAGAGAGTTTTCTATTATGCTGACTATAGAGTGGAGAGCCGTCTAAGTTCGTTGGTTTGACATGGGAGCATTTGTCCGCTTTCGGGACGAAAACCACTTTGGTTCGCTTCCAAATGCTACGAAAGACTCCCAGCATAAGGCAGCACCTGAAAATTGCCTACAACCAACTACAAAATAGGTATAGTGCTTCCTTTAGTTGCGCGGGAATTGTCCCGTCAGGTCCGGCTGATTTATAGGGCTTAAAGCATCCAATGGCCCATATTAGGTTCTTTCTGCTCACTATTGAGCGAACCTTTTCTATGCTAGGTGAATTTCCGCCCAACTCTTCTGGCTGACCTACTCCGACCGAATTTGGTACCAATTTCGGTTCTTGCATCCGAATTAATTTCCAATTCGGTTGATTCAACCGAAATTTTGGAAAATTTAGTTGGCTGAACGAATATAATTGAAGATTCAGTTGTCACAACCGAATCAATTATGAAACGAGGTTGCTTCAACCGAATTGAGGTTGCTACGACTGAATTTAGTTCCCACAATCGAAATTCGGTGGTAACAACCTCATTTACGGCTGCTACAACCTCTTTTCAAACAATTAATTCTCTGGCTGCACTTACTGATTGGGACCTATAGTTTTATAACGGTTCGGAACGGTTTTTTGAGATGATTTACATGAATAATTATTCGACCGTGTCACCGTCACTAAGTGAGGTGGCCACAGCTATCGAACCCGCGGTATTATGTACAAGAGCCACGCAAACTAACAATTGCACCACCGAGAGCTTCTTTATCGCACGAGAACTATCTCTTTTCTGTCTCAGAACTATCTTTGTATTAGATCCGGTTATATCTTTGACAACTATCAATAAGAATAAGATATCATCCACTGCATCCAATCTCTGCACAATGGACGATCAACAATTATCACGCGTCCCTCAAATTTCTATCATCGCCAAGTAAGGAACCCCTTTAAAGCAGGCAGCTAAAAATATTATACATTTGAAAATTATATAGATTTATTGAACCGCAAATAATATAAATATACATACGCATAAATATTTGCAAATCAATGTGTGCTCATGTAAATTTGGTAACAACTAAAGAGTGAACGACAACAATATTAGTCTGATAAATATGACCGCTGTAATAATATAACATTTCATCGATTTGCCACATTTCTATTGACAAAATACCACGTTATTGTACCAGTACAAATATGCACTTGTGTAGTTTTTAATAAATGTGTGGATGTAATTCTTTTTTCACAAGAAAATACATACATATTATTACGAATTTAACAATTGTCCATTTTAGCGGTGTTTTATTTCCCATTAATGAATCAAAGTTCTTTTTAAATTGCTGTCAGTACTATAGTTCTCCTTGTTCATACAAAATTAATATACGAGATTAAGTCTTTACTTAATAACAAGTATTAACAGCCACAACAATTTTAGTATACTCGGCAATGTATACATAGAAGTATAATCTGCCCGATTCGACATGCACCTCCCAATCGGTTATTTTTATGAGTTACACTTTGGAAAACGTCATTTCGAAGTATTCTGGTTCTTCTCGCAGCAGCGCCATCTCTTTATCGATTTGCCGAGAATATTCAAACATTCGTGGTGAGTTTTATGTGGTAGCTTTTCTCTTTAGAGAGACTTTTAGGTGTAATTAACTTTAGAATTCAAACTGTTAAAGAATATTTTGACATATTGTTGATGTTAGTTAAACCAAAAATGTAAAGAATTTTTACAGCATCGTTATGTAAGTTTGGGTTAGTGCTAAAGCCATAATTACAATATCTGAACTCTCATCAGAGTCTTATTAGTATTTTCTTACTTAGGTGCCCTCAATCAACCCAGAGGGGTCTAGGGCCTCACAGATCTTCAGATTTTCTCCGCCAGTTGGTAACCCCAAGCTCTCGCAGCTAATATTCCAGCTGGTACTTTTAGCAAAGTTTTTGTCGTCCTATTTTTAGTACGTCTTCAAATACATTTCATACTAATTTATTCTGGCCCATTCTGCTGATATGGCCTAGCCAGCGTAAACAGACTACATATTTTATTTTTTTTGATGTCGGGATACAGATTATACAGCTCGTGGTTCATCCGTCGTCCATACTCGCCATATGTCCCGTTAACAAAATAAGACTCATTTTAAATTACGGTAAGTACAACAGTTCACTGCATTTACAGAATCTTAACATTAACAATTTGTCTCTTCTGAATATGAACTATTGCTTGCCGGTGTATACTTTTATGCGGTTCAAATCAGACCGTCTCGAAATGCAACACACATCTGATATTTACTCAACTCACAATCCCTGACATGAGCAGATTCGTGAACCTTCTCGTGGTAACTTTCAGGGGGTTTAGATGAAATTTTACTTGCTCAAGTTTTTGGCAATTCTTTTTTGAACTTGTTTTCATGTTCACACAGGGATGGTTTGCTTGAGCAATTTTTACTTTCTTTAGCTTCCACGTTCTCGCTTATTTGACATTCCATTTTATTTCAATTATAAACAAATTTACTCGGAGGGGAATTTTTTATATTTGTGAATAAAATTGAAGTGAAAGAAAAAAAATTAATAACAACATTAATTGATTGCATAAGAGAAGCATTTTTTACTATCAACATCAAACAAAACACTTTTACTTTTTTTATTACCCACAATTTTATGAACAACGAAACAAAAATTAAAAGGAATGCCAAATTTCCATATGCAACTAACTTCGCTTAAAACACTGCGAATGGGAAGACAAAACGAAATAAGGGTACGGGCAAGTCTGTACCCTTTCCATTTTCTTTACCTCTCTCTCCTATAAACTCAAGAATTGCGCAAGTAAAATTGCCGTGTCTGACCCAGACAAACAGCTGTTCGACTTGATGTACTAGTAGAAAATAGAATGTAACGAAAGAATAAGTGATAACTGTCTCTAAGTAAACGATGTTATAAATGCATTTAAATTATATTTATCGAGGTTTGATTGATGACAGTGCATTTTATGTTACGTTTCATTAATGATAATGTTTTTTAAATTATGTTCGATGCTTGTTTCGCCGTCTAAAAGTCGAACTCTATGAGAACTCCAGCTACTCCAGTGACTTCCAAAAGTTTCCGGTCGAAGAAAATCAGTTGTTGCCCACACTTCGTATTTTACTCTATGACTTCTCCCTTCTCGGCGCTTCTTGTTGATTCGGCATTGATTTCCTTGTTGGTGGTGGAATCACACATTAGTGGTGAGTAGTTTTATTTCTTGTAATAATGGTATATTTTTAGGTTAAACTGGTATTATCCAGATAAACAAGTTGCAACATGAACCACCCTATTGTTTAACATTCTAAAGTTATTTTGACAAGATATTCGTGAACCAACGCATTTATCGTAACAATATTATGAAAGATTGGTTAAGTTAACTTTCTACTCAAGCTGATTATAAGTTTAATTGAAAGAAATTAAATTACTGACCTACAATTTATGTACTTGAGTTGACATTAGCTAATATCCAAATAAAAAACTATTTGAGTTGAAAAATTTCGTGGTTGATGTGATTATTCTTTTTTCCTGTGTTTGGAAAATTTTCCCCACCACTGGTGAGAGCCGCTGTGGTATAAGCACAAAATAATCATGGTTTCCATTATTAGCCTTATTAAGGTGTGTATCGTTTCTGGATTATACGCATAGTATAGGACTCAGCTCCGAAGCGGCCAATTGACATCGCCAAGACGGAAGATAACACGATAACCGAACTAAGTTCGCAAAAGATCGATTGTTTGATGAGCTGTGTGTTATGCTCCGCCATCCTGCTGAAACCAAACATTATCCCAGTTCACACTCGTATCTTCCATTTCACACCATAAAATGTCAGTAATCATGGGTCTGTAGCAATCGTCGTTAACTGAAATTGCGTTTCCAGCAAAAAATGGCCCAATGATGCCAATCCACACGAAACTCATTCTCTGTGGTTTTGTTTGTTGATATAGAGCGACAGAGATGAAAATGCGCTTCGTCAAAAATTATGATTTTTCGGTCAAATTTGATGTCCGATTGGAGCTTCTGTAAGGCCCAAACTGGGAAGCCGCAATGAAGTGGATGGTCGTTTGCCTTCAATTGATGAGTCAATTGGACCTTGGACCTTAATGTTCAGTGAACAAATGCTGCATGTCCATGGTTCGCCACTAAGCTAAACCGAATAGTTAAGAAACAAGTTATTAAAATTAAAAATGTTTATCAAACTTTTTGAAATTCTACATGTTGTTCATGTCTCTTAAATTTCATGAAAATTTTCGCTTCCCATATTCATTAGCATGCCCTCTTTGGAAAAGAAAGTCATAACCATTTCTATGGAATAAAATCAGCTTTCTCTTTAGATGAAGGTTGAAACTTCAGCTTCTTTCTTCTTTATGTTCTGGTGCCAGGAAATGTGTTCCTCTCAGTTCCACTTCCACATTATTCTTAATGAAATTTTGAGACAGTGCCCTGGTCGACGATGATACCCAAATATCAATTGCGTTGAACGTTTTGCAGTTTAGGTATGTTTCCCTTCTTCTTCATTGAAAAATAAATTTTCATTAGATTTATACATTTGCTTACTCACTTCACCCTAGTATACATCCGAGATTTTCACTGAGCTATCATAGATCCCATTTTCCAATTAATTATTATCATCCCTGTTTCATTTAATTTTTGATGTGTTAACATCTATACGCGCGCCTCTAGGGCAGTAAACTATAAATTTAATACATACGCAAGTGTTAGGTTTGTAAGAGTAAATCATCGTTTGTTTGTTCGTAGCTTGGCAGTCGGTATTGAAAGTGATTATTGGGCGATTTTCATATAATTTTCCCACGCGATTTTCTCCGGAAATTCATAGCCGATTTTATTAATTTTTGGTTTAAAAAGCTAGTGCGGGTTTCGACGAAGAGTTTAGGCCAAAAATTAAGGCGATCCGATATCGGCGAGCCGAGATTTAAGTGTTTTAATTTGGAGTATTAATTTGGAGTAATATTAAAAAAGTGTTTTGTTGATCTTCGGTTTTGTCTTATCATCGTTTGTTTGTTCGTTGCTTGGCAGTCTGTATTGAAAGTGATTATTGGACGATTTTCATATAATTTTCCCACGCGATTTTCTCCGGAAATTCATAGCCGATTTTATTAATTTTTGGATTAAAAAGCTAGTGCGGGTTTCGACGAAGAGTTTAGGCCAAAAATTAAGGCGATCCGATATCGGCGAGCCGAGATAGAAGTGTTTTAATTTGGAGTATTAATTTGGAGTAATATTAAAAAAGTATTTTATGTTGATCTTCGGTTATATCGTACGAATATAACAATGTATGTATGTATGTACAAGTGTCTGTTGCTTTGCATTCTTTGACTTTTGTGGGAATAAAAAAAAAGTATTGAGCAAGAATATAATGACACATGTGCTTGCACTGGGTCTTTAAATAATTTTAAGTATTAATATTATTTAACTGTAACGTCATCATATGATTGAACGCTGTTTTTTATTTTCCAATGTAACATTTACGAATGTGTTCATAGAAATCGAACAGGTACCGTGTAGCAAAAAGGTGTTAACACATCGCCCGTGAGTTCGAACACTCATTGGATTTTTTTTGATGTGTTAACATCTATACGCGCGCCTCTAGGGCAGTAAACTATCAGTGTAGTACATACGCATTAGGTATGTAAGAGTAAATCATCGTTTGTTTGTTCGTTGCTTGGCAGTCGGTATTAAAAGTGATTATTGGGCGATTTTCATATAATTTTCCCACGCGATTTTCTCCGGAAATTCATAGCCGATTTTATTAATTTTTGGATTAAAAAGCTAGTGCGGGTTTCGACGAAGAGTTTAGCCGAGATTGAAGTGTTTTAATTTGGAGTATTAATTTGGAGCAATATTAAAAAAGTATTTTATGTTGATCTTCGGTTATATCGTACGAATATAACAATGTATGTATGTATGTACAAGTGTCTGTTGCTTTGCATTCTTTGACTTTTGTGGGAATAAAACAAAAAGTATTGAGCAAGAAAATAATGACACATGTGCTTGCACTGGGTCTTTAAATAATTTTAAGTATTAATATTATTTAACTATAACGTCATCATATGATTGAACGCTGTTTTTTATTTTCCAATGTAACATTTACGAATGTGTTCATAGAAATCGAACAGGTACCGTGTAGCAAAAAGGTGTTAACACATCGCCCGTGAGTTCGAACACTCATTGGATTTTTTTTTCTGATGTACCTTTTCTGTCTACAATTTCTGCAAAAACTATTGCATACTTTTAGGCTCACTACAAAAATGCGTTGCGACTCCCCTACATACATACATTGCAATGAGAGATGGCAAAAGTTGAACACATTCGTACTTTTTTCAAGTCATCTAACTTGTCTGTAGTAATTTAATTAGAATTGTTATCGTTCTAATAAGTAAAAGCGGACTTGGGGCAAATTAATTTTTTGCCAATTATAATTTCTATATTCATTTAAATTCCTTCAAACGATAATTCAAAAAGAAAAACAATACCATAATTGTACATATTTTTTTTTATTTGATTTTTAGCAATTCTGATTTTATTGTTACAGATAAAAGATTGTGGTTTTGATAGAAATGATTTCCCATTCCGTATTAAATTCATAAACCTGCACTCATAAAATACTTTGAATACAGAATTGCCAAAATAAAAACAATAAAAATTCGCAAAATTGTTTCTATATTTAATTCATAGAAAAATATACTAATGACCAGTTTTTAAGTGAGAGATCATCTTGTTATAATTACTTTGTAGTTAAACACTGCATTTGTTCTTTCAGCAAATAGTTAACAAATGAGTAATCAGCCACATTTCGTCGATTAAACAGTTGTTAAGTATGCATTTGTTATTGACATGAGTGGTGGGAAATGTGGTACGAGTAAAATTAACTGTTTTTTGTACGATGGTACAAATAATTTTAAATCTGCTTACCCTTAGGGTAATATACCAAGAGCATGCAACAGCTGTTTTTGGTTGCATGTTGGAGCATAGAGTAATACAAATTGCGCAACCAACGCAGAATTAGAAAAAAATTATTTTAATAAATTTGCCAATGGCAGCTTTACGCAAATACATCTATGGCAAACTTTTGGAAATATTTCATGAAGACTGTCAATCCCAAACCCACAACTACAACATCCAATAAGGTGCCGGGTGTAGGCGTACCCAGCGTATCCATACCAGCAGTAACATCATCAGCAGCCACAGCATCAGTGGCGGGCATGTGGTGTCTATAACAACAGCCGCTGCTTCCTTAGCCACAACACTCTCAAATTCCAATACCACATCTGTAGTTTCAATCGACAATAACAACTATTCCGTGCAGTCTAGTAATCCTAGAAAGATAACCTCATTTTTGATGTGTTAACATCTACAGGCGCGGGTTGGGACTTAACTCACAAATTGAACACATCCACACTGCGATCACAGATTCTGTGGCGTTAAACCCTCAGAAACGGCTGGACCGATTGGTATGAAATTTTGTGTGCATATCGGGTAGGTCTCAGAATCGCCCAACATCTATTTTTCATAGCCCTAAATGATAAGGGTGACCCACCCCTATATAGAACGCAGATTTGTCCGACTGCGAAACACAGATAGTCAGACTGCGAAAAAAAACACACAATGATGTAGCGGCAGCAAATAGTTTTCTTGTGTGGGTGCGGAGCACCATAGAGTAATCTCATACTAGAGAGAATATTTTGCTCATCTGACGTTTCCTATCACACTCTTCTTGATGCGGTCGGTGTGATAGAGAGATGTTTGACGAAAAGTGGCATACACCAGGTGGAATTACAATAACTTCTTGCTTTAATTTTTCATGTCGTTTTGGTAAAAAACTGTGAAATTTAAATGTGTTTTAAACTGTTTTATTGACTGTTATTGTTAGTATTCATTTGTGTTGTAGTTAACACAATAATTTTAACACACAAAACGAAATGTCGTTGTTGTTATTTTGTTCGTTGTTTTGAACCATTGCCTCTATCTGGTATTAGTAAAGCAATTCTTTTAAACATCGAACGTAAATATCACACCAGGCCAAATGTCATAAATTTGGTGAGAGAACTATTAGGTCTACTATAAGTAGTAGTCTATGCGGAGCACTCTCAGAGCAAAGAGAATAATGACGTGGTTATACCGTATATAAAAATGAGATAGCAAGAGAGCAACGAAAATTGTGTGAACTTGTGTAGCGTATGTACGAACATAACAATGTATGTATGTGCATGTGTCTGTTGCTTTGCATTCTCTTTGGTTTTTGTGGGAATAAAACAACAAGTATTAAGCAAGCAAATTATGACACATGTGCTTGCACTGGTCTTTAAATAATTTTAGACTGAACGCTGGTGTTTATTTTCTAGTGTAACTTTTACTAATGTGTTCATAGAAATCGAACAGGTACCGTGCAACAAAAATGTGTTAACACATCGCCCGTAAGTTCGAACACTCATTAGATTTTTTTTTATACAGAGTGGCTGATGAATATTGCTACATTAAGAAACTCAAATAACTTTTTTTTCAGTGTATGACATTCATTTGTCTTATAGCGTAGACAGACGACAGCGTTAATTTGCATTAAAAGCTCACTAATGTGAATTAACATTTTGCCCTGACAGACGACAGTTTTTGCATTTAGTAAACAGCTGTTTGTTTGTCAAGTAATTTTTTGGACTTTTACATCAGATGCAGAACCTCCGCATCTCATCACACCACACGCTTCGCTTCTTTCCCTTGGAAATCTTAAAATAGAAAAAATTCGTTTCGATTTTAAATATTTCTCATTTTTTTCCAAAAAACAATTAAAATAACTCACCTTTTCTGACTTTGAATCCATTTTCAATTGACGATAACAAACAATTTGACAACAGCTGATTCAAGATGTATCAAATACATGGTGATAGCAGGTGGTGTTGTTGCAATAACATCCACTTCAGCGGTGTCAAGTATCAGTACATAAAATCAACAAAGCAAACAACAAACACAAGAAAGGTCCACTTCCACTGTGTTCCGGCTATCACCTCTATGTATAGATACATCTTGAGCTGATTGATTGTCGACGGTGTTGCCATATTGAAATACCTAAATGCCGTATAAATGCACTCTGATTTCATGCATTTACACCAAAGCTAATACACATTGGGACGGGGATAATTCACAAGTTAATTTGAATTAAGACTGCTAATGCAAATTAACGCTGTCGTCTGTCTACGCTATTATATTCATGTTAAAGCTTATTCAATTTTATTAAATATAGTTTAATTTGTTTTAAAAATAATGGAATTTAAATGCCCCCGGCTCTTTGATGCATGTGGGGCATCTTACCATAAAGTTGTTCATTACTGATTGGAGAGTTGAGACAGAAATATCCGCAACAGTTTCGCGAATGGATTGCGTTAGTTCATTCAAATTTGTTGGTTTTGCTTTGTAGACTTCCTGCTTGCAATAACCTAACAAGAAAAAGTCAGGTGCAGTAAGGTCAGGTAACCTGGGGGCCAACGGAATGTGGAGTTTCTGAATATCAGCGTATTGGGAAATTTTCGTAGCAATACTGTCATAACAGGCCGGGCTATGTGAGGAGTTGCACCATCTTGCTGAAACCACACAGAGTTGACAGAAATTCTCATTCAGCGTAATTCTGGATAGAAAAACTCTCTCAACATGCTCAAGTAACGGTCTCCACTAACCGCAACGGTGTGACCGTTTTCGTCGAAGACGTAGTGACCGACAATGCAGCGTGATGAAACTGCACGCCCCACACTGTGACACGAAGTGGATGCAATTCCGCCTCATGGAATATCTGTGGGTTGGAAGCACTCCATATTGACAATTTTGTTTGTTTATGTTGCCGTTTAAATCGAAATGGACCTCGTCAGACATGAAAAGACAGTTCGGTAAGTCTGCTTCGTTCAGTTTGTTGGCCAATTGAATTTTATATGGGCATAAGTCCAAATCTTTGTGCATAATTGACTGCAATAACTGTCTGCTTATACCCATTTGTGCAGATAAGCTTCTTGTCGAAACTCTTGGATTGTTTTATATGGCAGCAGCGATTGTTTCATCCGTCCGAACTGAAGGGTTTCGATGGTAAGGTCTTCTGTTGACTGTCCCATGCTCGGCAAAATTGTTAACAAGTCTCATTATGGTCCATCTGCTCTGACGATTGCCGATCAAATAAAAGATAGCCATACGTCTTAAAGACGTTTCTTGCTCTATAAAAAAAATGCTATCTGACCTCATGGTTTTGTTCATTATCGGTGGGACAATCGATTGTAGTCATTAACTCTGCAGTGGTGACCAACAATACATCGATATCAACTTACTTACTTTTATTGACTATTTTACAACCTCATGACATCAGACGTCTTACACATATTAATTAAACAAACTAATTAAATAAATTTCAACATATTCTTCCAACTGGCTCTATACTTTGCCTTTTCTCGCCAGTTGGTAACACCAAGGATCCGGAGGGATTCTTCTGGCTGGTCTTTCCAGCGGAGTCTTGGTCGTCCTCTTTTCCTGCTTCCATCGGGTACGTTATCGAAAACCTTTCGCGCTGGCTCATCTTCATCCATTCTGATATCATGGCCTAGGCAACGCAATTGGACCAATTTGATTCGTCCAGCTATGTCCACGTAAGAATATAGATTATATAGCTCTGCGTTCCAGCGACGTCGGTACTCGCCGTTTTCCCTAACGGGGCCATATATTTTACGGAGAATTTTTCTCTCGAATACTCCCAGGTGTTTTTCATCCGCTTGCGATATGCCCAAGTTTCGGAGCCATATGTCAAGACAGGTGAAATGAGAGCTGGACTTTCGTCCGTCGAGTGAGGGGTTTGTTCCTGAACTGCTTGCTGAGCCCAAAATATCATTTATTTGCAAGCACAATTCTCCTATCTATCTCCAGCATGACGGTGTTGTCCTTGTTCACGGCGGATCCAAGGTAGACAAATTCTTCTACTACTTCAAAATCAAATCGGTTGTCAACGTTCAAGTGCGGACCAAGTCGAGAGGTTTCTCTAGTCGTTGACACCATCAATTTTGTCTTGCCCTCATTAACAGAAAGACCCACCTTCGCTGATTCCTTTTCGATTCTTGAAAATACTGCAGTAACCTCCCGCAAATTTCGCCCAATGATGTCTATGTCGTCAGCATACGCCAGAAATATATGGCTTTTCGTGTTAATGGTATTGTTCGCATTTACTGCAGCCTTTCTCATTATTATTTCCATTAAGATGTTGAAGAGACTGCACGAAAGTGTGTCGCCTTGTCTAAGTCCTCGCTTGGTACAGAATGGTTCACTGAGGTCTTTCATTCTACAGAGGCGGATCAGTTTTGCCGGACTACCAAGTTCAGACATGCCTTCGTACAGTTTTCCCCGTATGGGGCTATCGAAAGCTGCTTTGTAATAGACAAAAAGGTGGTATGTATCGATTTGCTTTTCGTGGGTTTTTTCCAGGATTTGGCGTACATTGAATATTTGGTCAGTCGTGGACTTGCCTGGTCTAAAACCACACTGATAAGGTCCAATCAGGTTTTCAATAATTGGCTTTAGTCTCTCACATAATACGCTCGACAAGACCTTATACGCGATGGATAAAAGACTGATACCGCGATAGTTGGAACACACACACGGATCACCCTTTTTGAATACAGGATATAATACACTGAGACTCCAATCGTCGGGCATAGATTCCCCCATCCATATACCGCATATAAGTTGATGCATGTGGGCTATCAGTCCTTGGCCACCTGCCTTAAAAAGTTCAGTTATTATTCTTAAGGCGGGAGATCGTCGTTCTAATCTCGTCTTGGTTGGGAGGTGGGGGGGGTACAATCTACACTATCTTCCACTACCATTACCTCCTGATCTTCAGTGGAAGAATCTGTGTGGAGTAGTGCTGAAAAGTGGTCTCTCCACATTTTGAGCACACATTGCTTCTCAATCACCAGATTCCCATTGTCGTCCTTGTGGTAGGGCCGCCCATTATTAGGCCCGTTATTCAATCTTCTTACCCTCTGGAAAAACTGTCGGGATTCACCATTCATGCTGCACATTTCGGTTTTTTCACTCTCTCTCTCTCTGTTCCCACTGCCGTTTTTTCCAGCTAAATAGTTGGTTTTCCTCCCTTCTTAGCTTCTTGTACCGCTCACTCGAAGAACGCGCTGCATCAATATCAACAGTGGCGATTAATTTGTGACGCTTTGGTCCACTCGCCACCAAGAGTTTATTGTAATTTGTACAAGAGAACCCTGGCACGTCCAAACGAGAGATTTCTTAAGAAATTTAGATCGTAACCGTTTCAAAAAATAGAGTTACCTAACTAACTATTGCATATGAATATTGTAAATTTCCATACTGTTCCACAAACTCTCGAATTTTAACATTTATTGCATATTTAAAAAGAGTCTTTATTTTTAGGGGAATATACTTGGAGAATAATTGAGCAATATATAAGTATGTGACTTTCACCGGAATTCTGTAGTTTTTTAACGGAGGGATAGAAACTCTTGTATATTTCTCTATGGTTCTAGCGTGTTTATACTCAATCTTTGAGGTATTTTACCACTAAACACAACAACAATTATGATTTTGGAACTAATTTGCAATTTGATCAAATGTTTGTTTTGTTTTGTTTACGAATTCTGCTTTGGCATCAGTTGTCTTCCTATTTCATGATTAATCTCTTGTTAACATCATATCATAATTAACTAATCATATAATAAAATATGCACTGAAAAATTTGTCATACTAGTGTCCAATAGCTGTTTTTGTTGAACCGGAAACCTTTGAAAGTCACTGGAATAGTTGCAGTTCCCATAGACATTCGGCTTTTAGATGACAAAACAAGATTGAAACATAATTTAAAAAAAAACAATATCATTAATCAAACGTAATTAAAAATTGATTATCATCAATCAAGTGTCCACAAATAGAATTTAAATGTTATTTAAAATATGGTTTACTTCCAGTCACTTATCGCTTATTCTTTCATTACACTCCATTCTCTGCTAGTACTCTAAGTAACTAGTAGACATTTGCACAAGACGTCTTGACAAGACATTTGCTTCTTTCAAGACATTTACTGTAGCAAAGCTGCGACAACCAAGTACTTAGAGGTATTGTCGACAAAGCATTCGTGAAGGTGTGTGTGCACAAAACTACAATAGGATTCCGCCAGAAACTGCAACTGGTTTAAATAAAGTTACTTATCTAATAAGTTCGAAGGAAACCACCACTAACTACCTCCCAATGAACTCGCCATGTACCCAACTGGCGAATTTAACATGGATATGTCCCAAAAGGGGGTGAATTGACCCCTTTCTTCACTACCAGTCTACAGTTATGTAGCGGGTTCTGCGCTGTCAACTACTTATGTAGTTGCAATGCGTGAACTACGTAGATAGTGCTAAAATATTAACTGTTATAATATATTTTTGGGTTTAAATAAAAAATTAAGTCTAAATATATGTATTTAGTTAAAAGAAGACTAATGTCAGTTTCGATGTTTGTCATTTAAATGTCAATTAATATGAAAATTTCCTGTAAGCTTTTAAAAGTGTGAAACTCGCCATAAATATATGAATTAAAGCGCTCTTTTCAAATATAATAATTTTGTTGTTTTAGGTTCAAGTTTAGGTTAAATGTCTTGAAACAAAACGCAAATGTCTTGTCAAGACGTGTTGTGCAAATGTATAGTACCAAGCCGACAGCTGTTTCAATTTGCATCCGATTCAACAACCATCCATTTGTAATGCTTTGACGAAAGTCAATTCTAAATTTTTGAATTATAATTTCAAACAATGGCAATGCATATGCATGGGCGTGGAATCGGATATCAAACGTTATACAGGTATAGTATTGGGTAGGCAAAAAGTAATTTCGGGTTTTATTTTGTTTAAAGTAATTTCCAATTAATGTATTCTAATAATTAATTTTGATCTATAATGTAGGTGCCATTTTGTTCAATAACCTTCTGCCACCTATCAGACAACTTTTTAATCCCAGATTCATACTCGAACAACTCGGTCTGTATGTCCGCTTCTGTATTGAAGTATTTTCCATTCAAAAAGTTTTGCAGACTCCGGCATAAATGAAAATCCGAAGCTGCCGGATTAGGGCAATCCCATCCAAGCTCCAATATTTTTTGCCGAGCCCGCAACGATGGTCGAGGCCTTGCGTTGTCCCGATGGAAAACTACGCCTGTGCGATTCACCGATTCAGGTCATGTTTCTTTCAGTGTCCCATCCATAGAATAATGATGTCATAGAATAATACATACATAGATAAACTTATTCTCTCATCTGACGTTTCATTTCACACTCTTCATCGTAGGTTTGTGGAAATGAGAGCAATTAAATTTAAAATTTCCTTACACCAGGTGGAGTTACAAAATATGTTCACTTAACTTTTTCATGTCGTTTTGGTGTAGAACTGAAAAATTTAATTATATTTTGCACTTTTTTGTTCACTTTTATCATTGGTATACATTTGTATTGTATTTAGCACAACTAGTTTGCCACAAAAACACGAAATTCGGTTGTTGTTCCTTTGTTGATCGCTGTATACTATTGCCACTATCTGGTATTATTGAACCCATATTTTCCACCATCCAATGTTTACTTCCTATCGTACCTATGACGTTTAATTTATTGAGCGAATAAAAGCTTCTATGGTATGTATTATTCTATGAATGATGTATAGAGCTGCCATTCTACTCATCTGACATTTCATTTCACACTATTCTTGGTGCCGTCGGTGCGACAGAGAGTCATTTGACGTAAATTGACTTACAACAGGTGGAATTACAAAAATTGTTGACTTAAATTGTTCATGTCTTTTTGGTAAAGAACTCCGAGATTTAAACGTATTTTGGAATTTTTTTGATATATTTTATTGTTAGTATATATTTGTGGTGTATTTACACAAAAATTTTAAAGCACAAAACGAAATGCCGTTGCTGATTTATTTTTGGATGGTTTGAGCCATTGCCTCTATCTGGTATTATTAAAGCAATTCAAATGTCATCAACTTACTGAGAGAGTTGGCGTCTCTATACGTCATTACTCTATGGTCCCATTAATGTTCGTTATTTGCTGACAATAGGAGTCAGAATTTGTGGTTCAAGTTTTAGGAAGCAGTTAGGAAGCAGTTCAAAAATCCCACCTAATGGACAACATAACCTTTTTTGGTGCAGTTCAGCCTTTGGTGAAGTTTGAGCGCGTTCATCGTGCTTGGAGCAGGATCTCTTTCGGTTGACATTGCTGTAAAGAATCCATTTTTATCTCCAGTGAAAACGCGTTTCAAAAATGTATCATTTGTGTTGTGTTTGAGCAATAAATCTCAAGTGCTTATCCGCTTTGTTAAGTGGATTTCCTTAAGCTCGTGCGGAACAAAAATATCAAGCTTTTTGACAAGTCCAAGCCGTTTCAAATAGTTTCCAATGGTCGCGTGCGACCTCTTCAGCTTGTCTGCATCTTCTCGAACAGCAACGTGCCGGTCAGATTCGATAGCGGATTGATTTCGTTCTCAGCAACCTCATTTGGTCTACTACTTCTGTGGCCATTTTTGATCGTAAAATTTCCAGAACGAAATGTTTAGAACAAGCTTTGGCATGTGCGTTCTTTTAAAGCATCTAAACTATACACTTCAAAAATATCCCGGTGTGCTTCCGCGGTTTCTTTGCCTTTACGGAACTAAAAGAACAAAATATGACGAAACAACACGATTTAAGTGAAAACTTAAAATAATATGATATATCACAAAGTTAAGCTTAAAATGTCAGTTGTGTATCTATAAAACAAAGAATTTAGTCAGCTGATCAATAGCATTTAAAAGATAACAAAAGCACGATATATATGAAAACCCGCAGTTTCTTTCACGCCAACCCAATTCTTAAGTTAGTTGTTAATATTCATATGTTGTAAACAACTAATTTTTGAGTTTCGTCTGTTGTCTTTTTAAATGATTTCAACAACAGAAATTTCCTCATTCTTATAAAGAGTTAGGTTGTTCACGCAGGGCTGCTTATCAGCTTATGTGCTGAAAAGATGAAAAATAAGCTCTGGGCTACGTGAACACCCTTCCATGTTGGTTATCTGCTTATTTTTTTCAATCAGCTGTTCGATAAATGAAATCAAAACCATCAATGTACAATTGAAATTGTTTGTAAAATGCCTAAGCAGAGCATTAAACAACAAATTATGGACTTCAGAGTCAATATGAGTACTTTGGAAATTGAATTCATTAAAGGTAAGTAGTCAGAAATGTATACGATGCAAATATTTATGGTTTTGCGTTTGTACACATATGTTTCCCCGCTCATTTTGATTGTTTTTTTTAATAAACAAAAAACAGATGTAAATACCAGTGCTACCAATACTTAAATATAAAATTTGAGATGCCATTTGCTAAAACTTCGTGTTTTTAGTGTTGTCAGCAAGTTAAATTTTTGGTATTTTCCAACACTAAAAATAAGCTGATAAGCTTTTGCCAAAGGCACAGGTTGCTCAAAGTTGCTTATTTTATTTCAATGTATTTTGTTGTTGGCGAGATAAGCACATGAGCTGATAAGCTGATAAGCAGTCCTTCGTGAACACCCTAAGTGATTTTTTTTTGTTAATCTGTAGAAACTGAAGTTAAATTTTTAACCTCATTTTAAACTGGTGTACATTTTTATGCAACACTGTTAGTTACTAACAAAAACGATGTATATGTAGACAGTCAAAATTTCTCTTCACTCAAATGCCAACAAACAAAACGAGTGAAACCCTAGTACTTCTCTACTCTCTCTCTTACTCTCTTCATTGAATATTTCAATACACGAGAAGCTATTTGATAGTGTTATTGTATATAACTATACAAATTCCAACCATGTTGAAGTAAAATTACATAAACTATGCAAAAAGTATGAAATAAGTAATATATGACGCGAGAGAGAAATGCGTTTGAGTGAACTCCTAGTACTTTTTGGTTCTCTTTTACCAGGGTTGCCAAGTTGCGCACATCTTCTGGTCGTCTAATTGTAAATCGTCTTTGTTACTAACAAAAAGAATGTACAAGTAGGGAAGAAAAAACCACCGCAATTTGGTAACCCTAGTAGAAGAGAACCAAAAAAGTCGACGAGATTCACTCAAACGGATTTCTTTTCCGCGTCATAACTTGATTATTTCATACTTTTTACATAGCTTATGTAATATTATTTAAATATGGTTGGAATTTCTATAGTTAGATACAACAACATCATCAGAAAACTGCTCGTGTATTGAAATATTCAACGAAGAGAGTAAGAGAGAGTGCAGAGAAACGACGCGCTTCACTCGTTTACTTTGTTGGCTTTCCACTCCATGAGCAAATTTTCTTCTCTATATTACTAAAAAAATACAACCATAATACCTCTGTCAAATATTTATACGTCCAAAATAATTTTTTTTTTCTATCCTTCTGAAAACTAACTGTAATTTAATGTCGACCATGTACAATTTTTTCGATAATATCGCCCTCTCTTTATCATATATTTTTTTCTCTTTTGGACTTTATTTGTAGTCCCGTTATCTATAACTATCGCTGTAATTTTGCAATTCAATAGAAAATAATTATATGTGTAGTCGCGTTCCAGACACTTTAAAGTGAACAACTCTCTATTTTTCTCGGGTGTTTAGTATAAAATATCTTTCTGTACGTGAGTAAAGGGATCGTTATGAATATATTCCATAAAACGTTTTATTCTCAGTTTTGTTTGTGAACATGCCACGTGGAAGTAAACTTGCGGATGAGGAACGCGGAAAAATTGTTGGAATGAGACTTCCAGGTAAAGGAATTGGCGAGTTTCGAATTTCCTCAAAGACCCCGAAAATGCAACCCAACTGTAGACCAGAGGACTAAGCGGCGCATTCGGCATTTAGCAGCTAATAAGAATATGAGTTTTAGGGAAATAAAGGTGGAATTGGGTCTAAATGGAATGAGATAGCGTGTCCAGCAACTGCTAAAGGACGATATAGGTCTTCGGTACCAAAGCAAAATCGCCAAACCACGCTTAACCCAGCGCATAAAAATGCGCGTATTGCTTTTGCAGGAAAGTACAAGTTTTGGGTGGACGAATTTGAAACCGTTATATTTAGTGATGAGAAACAGTTCACCATAAATGGTCACCATGGTCACCATACATATTGGAGAGATTTACGAGCCCTCGGCAAACGTGCTACAAGTGAAACCACGGTGGTGGATCTCTTATGATATGGGCTGCATTTGGAGCACGAGGGAAATCAGAAATATGCTTTGTCCCAACTAAAATGAATCCGGAAGCATACGTTGATCTGTTGGACAGCAATTTAATTGACTTTGCTGGCGAATTATATGGAGATAACTGGATTTTTCAACAAGACAACGCCCCGATTTACATTGCTCGGCTCACAAGGGATTTTTTAAGTCCCGAAATATTCCATTACTGGAGTGGCCTGCCATAAGTCCCGACCTCAACCCAATTGAACACCTCCGGGGGTTAATTTCCGCCAAGATGTTATACGACGCTTAAAGAACTAAAACTGACAATATTGACTGAATGGGAGAAAATTGACATGTCCACTTTAAGCAACTTAGTGAGTTCTATACCACGCAGGCTACAACAAGTTCTTATACACAACGGCAACTCAATATCATATTTGATTACATATTTTAATTGGATACTCGACACTATCGAGTATATAGTCATGAAAAAGCTTCTCAAAATACCGTTCGGAATCGATGTAAAACTGTAGGTCCCAATCAGTGAGTGAAAACTGGAAAGCGCACAGCTCAATGATTGTGAGAAGTTCTCCCCGGTCCCTTCATGGGATGTAATGGGAAACCATTTATTTTTTTTAAGAATTAAATTTAAGTTTCATTTTTGCATATATGTATAAATATTTTCTATGAAGAATATATCAAACACTTTTTTTTGTTCTAAAAAAGAAAGGAAAAAAAATGTTTTCTTATAATTTTAAAGAACACATAAATATAAACTAATATATAAAATAAAAATCAAAAAAATTTTGTTTTCAAAGCTCCAACTCAATATGATACATTGCACATATAAATATTTGACAAAGGTAAAAACATACACAAAAATTCAACTGTTCGACAGATGAAAGCTGATCGAAAATTTTCCGACGTGTCGCCGCCTCCAAAACTTTTTTGAAGCTCTTATTCGTTGCCGCCGTCTTCGATAATTTTATCTCGGCGCGGAGTTTGTCTAAGCACGGTATGGCCAACAGTTAATAGGACGTCTCGTTCGTGCGATTTGACTCCACTAGACTATATTTAGTGAGTACGTGAAATTTCTCGTCTATAGGGACAAGCCAACCACGATTACAACCTTGGGAGACAGCATCACACGTGTCATTGGGGAGATACAAGCCGAAACATTGGAAAAAGTGTGCCAAAGTTGGACTTTCAGAATGGAATGAAGCGAAGCCGTGGGCAACATTTGCATGAAATAATCCCAAAAAAGTAAATGGCAGGCATTGATTTATCGATCCAAATCAATATGTCATTCACTTGTTCAAATTGTCTGTGTTTTCTTTAATTTTCAAAGGCCAAATAGAATCCATAGAAGATCCATTTTATCAGTAAAAGTGTAAATTGGTGCAGTGATAAAATCTCGTTTAAAAATTCAAAATATAGAATTTGAGCAAATCAACGGGAAAAGGTGAAAAAATATTGGTCTTTACTTGATAGCAGAGAAACAATTATTCAAATTAAAAACGAACAAGAAAACATACTATGCATATTATCAAAAAGACTGTTTGCCCGAGTTGAGCTGTTTGCTGAAGAAACATGACGTAAGCCAATAAAAATTGTATTGAACATATATGTACAAGGAATACAGGAAGACCTGTGAAATGAAATGTAATGTATCGACAAGACTGTTTATTTTATCGAAAACAGGTGTATTGAGCGACATCAATGCCATAAGTGGTATCCGTACAGCAGATTTTTTCTTCAGACAAACTTATCAATTTAACTTTCGAATTGATTCCTCCCGAAAAACGGATGTATTAGGTGGATGCATCATTCCATTGGAAGCACCGTTTCCGAATTATAACCATATTTTTATTTGAGCGTTTTTTTATTTTGGCGATTTTTTGACAAAAATTGTTGCCATCTGAATGTAGCCACTTATTGAAATCCCATTGGAAATATGGCAGATTAGTTTTTGTCTTAATTGGAACGCTCCGTTTTTGAGATATAGCAATTTCAATTTTTTTGAGAAAGAGGTAGTTTTAGCTATTTTTTAAACTGATACAATATTAAAGACATTCATTGGTTAAAGTCTCCTTAGGATGTCAAGAACTTATTATTATTATAACCAAATTTTGTTTCAAGCGATTTTCTTATGTTTTGGATTTTTTTAAAAAGTAAGTGTATTAGTAAAAAAAAAAAACTCTGTGGATGGATTGCTACTGTCTCCGGAAAACTGTCTCGTTTAAACGCCAGGTTAAGATTGGTACTCAGATTTTATGAAATTTTCGTTGCCATAAGAAGTACGTGTATAAAAATAACGAAAATTTCATGAACCGAAATTTTCGCTCTGCTCGGTACCAGCTCTTTGCGACATTTTTGGTAAGCAATTCAATTACAGGGTTGTTCCGCCAAAGCTATTTTGTACGAAAACAATTGGTGATAACACTGTTGTAACACAATTTTTGTATCAACGTTCTAGTCAATTGTATTGGTTAGATGCAAGTCTACTGAGTTGATCGGTGCCCATGATATGGCTGTATCAAGTCAAATTTGTTAAAAAATCGATTTTTACCAATTCTCAAATTTTCCTGCACTTTTTTTTGAATAAGCATTGTTTTTTAATTTTTTTCAGCATAACCTCAAAATTTTTCCCAGTAGTCTATGAAAAAAAGCTGGTTGTTATTTTAAATAGACTTTTTATGGAAAATTGAAATTCAGGTACAGCTGAATACTACACCCATAGAGAAATCTAACGAGAGTAGGCAACAGCTGTTAAAGTTTTAACCGGATGTCACGTCGCAAGTTGGAATTTCATCGCGTCAAACTTAACTTAAAAATCATTATCATCACTCAAACATAATTTATTTTATTTCCATACAAGTTTTTAGTATTAATGATAAGACATGTTTAGAAAAAATGTCGAGGACATTGAAAAAGGACTAGGTCCTTAAAATCCACGAAATCCAATTCCATACATTATATGAAACTTCTCAGAAAATTTAAAAAGTTTTGAAAATTTTCACACTTTAATATTGTAATACTAAGTAGAAATTTTAGAAAAAATTTCAAGGACATTGAAACAGAACTAGGTCCTTAAAATCGAAGAAAACCAATATCCGCCTTATATATGAAAAGTGTCAGAAAATTAAAAAAGTTCGGAAAATTTTCACACTTTAATATTCACAGATATTATTGCAAATTCTAAGTAGACATTTTAGAAAAAATTTCAAGGACATTGAAACTGGACTAGGTCAGAAAATTAACAAAAGTTAGGAAAATTTTCACACTTTAATATTCACAGATGTCATTGTAAATCTGTGGCTTGAACTTTTGCTTGTACTCACTTTCCCCAGCCATAAACTCTACCATTGTACTAAACATCGTACATTATATTTCTGGCAGTTACACATTTCAAATATCATGTCCCAACAGCAACGAACATGTCCGAGGTACATTCTGTCTCCCTTTGCCGGGTGTAAAATATATAACTGAACTCTTCTTGTCCACATGTGATGATAACAAGTGTTGGTAAATGCATGAAACAAGAAATTTGTTGCATATCTTCTACAGATTTGCACAATATTAAAGAATTTAGAATTCGTCATATTAGATCGTTTATAAGAACCTAGTCTTGTGTCAATGTCCCTAATATTTTTTCTAAAATTTCTCCTTAGAATTTGCAACAATATCTGTGAATATTAAAGTGTGAAAATTTTCTAAATTTTTTGAATTTTCTGAGAAGTTTTCATATATATGGCGGATATTGGTTATCTTCGATTTTAAGGACCTAGTCCGGTTTCAATGTCCTTGAAATTTTTTCTAAAATTTCTACTTTGTATTAACAATACCTGTTAATTTTAAAGTGTGAACATTTTTTAAATTTCTGACAGTTTTCCTATATGTATATGGCGGATATTGGTTTTCCTCAATTTTAAGGACCTAGTCATATTTCAATGTCCTTGACATGTTTTATGAAATGTCTGCTTCGTATATCCAGCAACATATGTGAATATTGAAGTGTGAAAATTTTTTTAATTCTTTTTTTAATTTTTTTCCACCATTTTTAAGAACCACCGATTTTAAGAATCTTGTCTTGTCTCATAGTCCTTGGGTTTTTATTTCTAAATTTTCATGTAGTAATAGTAAAACCATATAAAGAAATTAAAAAATTTAATTTTTTTTAACCTTTGTGAACTTTTTCTGAAACGTACAGAAAAAATTTTAAATTTCACCCTTTTAAAGGATCTCTTCTCATATCAATGTCCTGAATTTAGATTCACATAACATCCTAAATAACGTAACTAGATTGACGTTAGAACTATTCCAATCGATTTGGTATATTTTAACGTTGTATAGAAAAGTGGGCCAGCCATGGTGGGCCAACTTCACTTCGGTAGGAATTCTGTTAAACAAAATCAAATTTGAGAGCTTACCAACGGAAAAGATGAAAAACAAAACAAATCATCAAATCAAAAAAAATCTACTATGTGTACTACTAGGTGCAAAATGTTTTTTGTTGTTGTCATAATTGTACCTTAAATATTACTAAGGTTATCATCCCTGAATGAGATCACTGATATCTCTCAATTTCCCGCTCGATTAGTATTTGCATTCTCTCGTTTTCTCATTCTCTCACGCTCTATTAGAGAACAATTAATAAAACAAACTTTGTACACAAGATCTATTGAATCACTTTGATTTGGAAACTGAAAATCACCTTAAATGTTTATTTATTTTCAAGTAATGGGAATTAAAGTTCAAATTCACAATTGCGCTCAAGGTGATCGCTGGTTGTCGATGACAGATGCGACAAGGCAATGTTGACTACAAATAGTGCCAACCATTTTTGGGAAGTTACTTATGGATGTTTCGTGTATCCAAGCGACTGATCCACGTCAGAAGTGATGTAATGATGAGATACTGCAAAACAAAAAAATGTATGACATAAAGTAAATAAATATTATGACATCACAGCTTAAACATTTCGTTTAGGTTTTTAAAATTGCTAACATTGTGTTTACATAGTGTTAACATTGTGTTACCTAAAAGAATCATATTTTTCTCAGAGATGCTATGACAATAAGTGTGCTCTATCTAAAGTGCTGAATTTGACGTATGTATTGTATAACTTCATAAAACAGTTGAAAATACTTTGGAATGATGTTATTATTCTTTACACAATAATATTTTACGGCAATAAAATTTAAGCAGACAAGTTGCTTAATGTACTACGTGGTATCTCCAGTGTCCGCTGTTGTTATACCATCACCCACAATGTGTCATGACTAGCTGGTCATGATTAATAAATTCCAGTTAAAAAAGTTCTAGAATCTTGGTTGAAATTTAAGCTGTTCAGGTAAACCTGTTTTTAACGATTAGTTAGATTTCACAAATTTTGGCAACTATTTGTTCAAATCCACATTTTTATTTTCTCAACGAAGTTCGTATTGGTGTTTAATAATAAAACTAAAAACGGTATTGAAAAAACAATTATTTATAAAACTGTTATAAAATTCAAAAAGTGCAAACAGTACAGATTGATAGAAATATATTTAAATTTGCAACCATGTGTTCACGTTACAAAAGCTCGTGGATTGAAATAGTAAACGAAGCGAGTAAGAGAGCGGGCAGAGAAACGACACGCTTTATGCATGTTATTCTTTGTTTTGTTTACATTTTTCAAAAACGATGTATATGAAGACATTCAAAATTCACTCAAATGCAAACAAACACAACGAGTTAAACCCTGGTCATGCTCTGGTCTCTCTCTTACTCTCTTCAGTGAATATTTCAATACACGAGCAGCGTTTTGATAGTGTTTTTGTATATAACTATTCAAATTCAAACCATGTTGAAGTAAAATTACATAAACTATGCAAAAAGTATGAAATAATCAATAGTGGTCTTCATGAAAGCTCGAAAGAACCTCGTAAACTCGAAAACATCGTAAACTTGCACAGCAAACGTCAAAACAAACAAATTTCCCATACAAAGCAACTTGCGCAAAAGTGGAAAGTTTTCGAGGCAAATTTGCTGAGCAAACCTGGAAAAAGAAACGTGAAAACTTTTGACATTTCAATGTCAATATTTTTGTATTTAAAAAAGAGAGGGTTTTTGATTTATGTGAATAAAATAAAATAATGGAATAGGTAAAGCATATACTTTTAATTTTACTTTGTTTATTTACTTTATCAGCCTTTTTTTTGACTATTCCTTCATAGATACACTGAGCAACTTTATTTGGTGCCTCATGAAAACTTCGGGGCAAACTTACGCTGAGCAAAAGTTCTAGGTACAGTGTACTGCAAATTAATGTTAATACTATTTGTTTATTTAAGTTCTAGGTTTTCTTGTTTGCATGAATACCACTAATATATAACGCACGAGAGAAAAGCGTTGGAGAGAATTTCTAGCACTTTTTGGTTCTCTTTTACCAGGGTTGCCAAATTCCGCACATCTTCTGGTCGTCTAATTCTTCATCGTCTTTGCATTTCTTTCCCACAGAAGTGTAAACACAAATAGTAGCTCACGACGGTAGTATCTGGCAAAAAGGATATACAAGTAGAGAAGAAAAAACCACAGCAATGTGGCAACCCTCGTAGAAGAGTGAGTAGAGAGCCAAAAAGTCGACGCGATTCACTTAAACGCATTTCTCTCTCGAGTCATAACTTGATTATGCCCTACTTTTTACATACTTTATGTAGTTTTATATAAACATGGTTGGAATTTATATAGTTAGATACTGTAATATCATCAGAAAACTTAAGAGTAAGAGATAAAACAGAGAAATGAGGCGCTTCACTCATTTTTTGTTCTCTTCTACGACGGTTGCCACACCGGGGTGGTTTTTTCTTCCCTACTTGTACATCCTTTTTGTATCTGGCATAAAGCAACTATGGTATAGATCAGAAAATTTACTCACGGAGTGGAATGCCAACAAAGAAAACGAGTAAAGCGCGTCGTTTCTCTGCTCTCTCTCTCTCTCTCTCTCTTACACTCTTCGTTGAATATTTCAATACACGAGCAGTTTTTTTATGATGTTATTGTATCTAACTATAGGAATTCCAACCTTGTTTAAAAACAATTACATAAAGTATGATATAATCAAGTTATGACGCGGGAAATAAATTCGTTTGAGTGAATCGCGTCGACATTTTTTGTTCTCTTCTACGAGGGTTGCCACATCGCGGTGGTTTTTTCTTCTCTACTTGTACATCCTTTTTGTATCTGGAAAACAGCTTCGTAGGTATAGATTTCGGTTCACCCCAGGGGAATCTCCAAAATTTAATGAGATTCCAGAATTGTTGTTGAGATTCTGCACGGAATCCCAAGAATATGAGTTGGTTATGATTTAAAAAAATGTTGTTTGGGGTTGAAAATGGATGCCTTGACCACTTGCCTTGGTTGATTCCGTTGATTCGTTCGATTACCACGCTAGACAAGATGCTGAGACTATTTCGTTTAATGTATTTCGGGCATTTGTTGAGAGTCTGTGGTGCAGTAGTTAGTGTCCATGAGAACGTCGCATCGATCACCGCTTCGACCACCTTTCATTTCTATCTATGACGGTCAGACCGTCCGGAATTAGCTCGGAACTGTTCTAATCAATGAGTATGAAACTAAGAAAAAGTATAGCTCACTAGAAAATATTAATTATACCCTCACCCATAGGGATGGGGGTATATATCATTTGATACGGAAAAAAATGTAACGGATAGAAGGAGCCATATTAGACCCTCAGTATCTTAGAACGAAATTCATTTTGGGACTTTTTAACACGATTGACCCATGTCCGTCTGTCTGTCTGGCTGACTGGTCAACACGATAACTTCCGTAAATCTTTATCGATCACAGCGAAAATTTGTCAGTGGCTATTATTTGTCCAAGGTTAGTTTGGGAGTGAAATGGCGTTTTGGCCACCCCCCCCTTCTAGCACCTCCCATACAAATCGACACATGTAGTACGAAATAATGTTTCTTCTAAAGCCTTTTTCTGGTAGATGTGATTAGCTTCAACTCATACATTGGTTAATAATCTGTACTTATCTTCTTATCTGGAGAAAAATTCAATATCTCCCGTATACCACATCCGATCTTAACAAAATTTGATACTGTTCAATATTTTGTCAAAAGCTACTGTGTAATAACAAATGTACACCGTCGCCATGACCATTTTTGTACCTGGCAAGTTACTTGCGCAAGTCTCTTGCCCAAGTCGTGGTTTGTTGATGATAGAGGTAAGGTCGGGATAGGGGAATAAATTTTGAGTACAGACTTGCTTGTACTCGGAAAGTTGAAAAACTGACTTGCGCAAGTAACTTGCCGAGTGTGAAAGGGGTCTTAGGATCGTAATTAACTTAGGTATTGAATAATATTTAGCGCAATGCCACTCTGTTATTGAATATTGGCACATTTGCCGCCCTCATTCGTTCAACGTAAGGGTGAATATACATTTGTGTTTTTCTAATAGAACTCGGTCACAATCGATGACTTAGGGTGAGAGTACGTTGAAGTTTGTTCTCTGAAGACTGAACTTTCTTTACCGGTTTTATTGATTTATTCAAGCAACTTGACGAAAAAATTTTATCTAGCACACGTCTGCGGGAAGTTTTTTAAATGTTTGATGTGATACCATCTATAGGCACATGTAGGGCAATCTATAAAAGTGAACACGTGCAAACAACACACAGCGTTAGCACCACGTACGTGGTTTTTGTACAACAATAGTCTCTGCCTGAAAATAAGTACGATGGTATTGATATAGCAGCAGCGAACAAACAAACAGGTCGTCGTCGCCAAAGAGTATTGAATAGTATAGAGAACTCGTGGAACAAATTGTATGACTCAGAACGTATTACTCTCTTTTTGTCATAACTTGGTCCTCATAATTTTGATGTGAAACATTGATGCCTTTTGAACCATTTATGCGTTTTGTATTGTTTTGTCTAATAACATTGTTGAAATGTTGAATTGTTATTGAAATGTTCAATGGGTAGTGTGCGCGCCTCTTGTACTTGAGCTCTGACCACGTTAAAAAATTTCTTTCGACGGCGGTCACCTCGCATAGTGACGGTGACACTATCGAGTATTTAGCCATGAAAATGCTTCTCAAAAATACCGTTCGGAACCGGTGTTAAACTGTAGGTCCCAATCAGTGAGTGTAAAACTAGAAAGCGCACAGCTCACTGGTTGTGAGAAGCTCTCCCCGATTCCTTCATGGGATGTAATGGGAAACAATTTTCTTTTTTTTTTTTGATGTAACATTTACTAATGTAACAAAAAGGTGTTAACACATCGCCCGAGTTACGTATCATTATACCTTCACAATTTTTCTCTCTAATATAAATATTCTCTTATTCTACCTTATCTTACTATAATACTTCTTACTTTTAACTCTCAATCATTATTCTTCTTTATATTCATTATTCTTATTTTTAATTCTCAATCACTCTTCTTATTTACCGTTAGAACTACTCACTTTCTAAACCAGTTCAGAACCATCAGTTTCAGTTTTAATTTGACCACTGTCTTATATAGTTTATTTTTGTTTAAATTGAAAAATAAATATTTTAATGTGGTATTTGCTCATACAACGTACAATTGTTGTTTTAATGTAATATTACATAACTGGCGCAGTCGTTTATTCGAACCTCTAATAAACTAAAGTTTATTTCTAACATTGTGAACATTAAATTCGACCTTGCAACATAAGACATTCTCGAAATCTCTAACAAACTCGCTATTAATATTTATTTCAAATATTTTGTGAATATGATATACATATATATATAAACACATTAAGCTTAAACTGTTATACAACAGCCGTGAAAAATATAAACATAGAAATAAAAAACTAAATTAAAGAAATAATATGTGAGTAAGAATGAGATAGTGCTATCATTGATAATTAGAAAAACTGATATTAACCATAAGTGATGTACACCAAAGCAGAATACGACAAAGAAGTGATATTACAAATGCTTAACAACTCGTAAGAGAGTACATCAATATAAATAAATAAAAAAAAGTACCAACAACAAAAAGAAAAAAAATCAACATGGCGTTGTCAATGAATGAAGTTTTAAAAGATGCTCAGAGAATTCATGAGTTTAGAGGAGACGAGTCATATGCCTTGACATCATTTATAAGAGAAGTGGAAACCGTATTTTGTCTTGTTCAAACGCAGCCAGACATGAAAGAGTACATTTACCAAAGAGTAATCCTAAATAAATTACAAGGAGAGGCGCTACATGTCTTAAGAACTTTGGGACAAAATCCAACTTGGGAAGAGACGAAAGAAGCTCTAGTAAGTAACTTTGGCGTAAAGGAAACATACCATCAACTTTATCAAGAGGCATTTGCAGCAAAGAATAACGGGGTAGTAAATTATTTTAAATATTTAAGATCTATATTGTGTAAACTTAATGAAAAGTATGAGTATGATAGTGAGAAGCCTGTAGAATTTAGTCCGACATATGTTGAGAGAATAATTTTGAAGACATTTATAAATAATATTGATGTTAACTTAGCATCTGTTGTTATTAACAGAAATATTACAAAGTTAAGAGAGGCATATAATTTGCTTGAAAGAGAAGGCTTATTAAGAGAAGAAACTGAAAAATATTCTAACGTTAAACAAATAAACAGATTTCAGCGTACTTCCAACAACATAAATAGTAATAATCAGAGTCGTGGAAGCTATAATGGTCCAACTGGCAATGTACATCGCTCATTTACTAATTCCAATCAGAATTCATTTCAAAATGCTCAACGTAATTATTCCGGAGTTGCAAATATAAACAATCAGGTTAGACAGTTTGGTAATAGTACACAATTATCAAATCCTGTATTTAATAGAAATTCGGTTCCTAATTTTAATTCAAATAACTCGGGATTCAACAATCAAAATCATGGACGGGGTAATAGTGGGAATAACAGATACCAAATGGAAGTAGATCATCTCCAAGAAGGTGGAGATAATTATGTGGATGAAGTAAATTTTCATACAACAGCTTATACAAGACACTTCCAATAGTATGTCTTACAATTGGTATATATAAAATTAAAGCACTAATAGATACTGGATCTACGACATCATTGTTAGATCAAGATAAATTACCCAGCTATGAAAGATATAAATTAGAATTCCCAATATCCTTTACATCCTTAAATAACAGAACTAACATCGATAGGGAAATAATAACACCTCTGCCTTTAGAATTCGGCGAAGTAGCTACAATGTCATGGAAATTAACTGAGTTTCGTGGAAAACAGTTTGATGCTATTTTAGGGCAAAATATTCTAAAACCTTTAGGGGCCGTAATAGATTTGAACAATGGGTATTTGAGAATCAATGGTAGTAGTATAGAATTTTTAAATATATGTCCTTACATGGATCATGAAGTACACCAACTCGAGACAATTCAAATTGATGGAAAAATTTTGGACAATTTATATAAAGGGTTGAATAGTGAAGAGAGATATTCCTTGGAGAAGTTGTTAGAGTCCTATAGTGATTTATTCTTTTTAGAAGGACAAACACTGACGTGTACGGATAAAATTAGACATGAAATACGCACTGTAAATGATAGACCGGTTTATGCAAAGATGTATCGCTATCCACATATCCACGAAAAGGAAATTTGTAACCAGATTAGTGACATGCTACGACAGGGTATAATAACTGAGAGCTGTTCGCCATACAATAGTCCGTTGTGGATTGTGCCCAAGAAAACTGATAATTCAGGGGATAAAAAATGGAGGGTCGTTATAGATTATCGCAAGCTTAATGATATAACCGTGGACGATAAGTTTCCTATCCCTAATATAGAAAATATATTGGATAAACTAGGGCGATCTCAATATTTTTCTACTGTTGATTTAGCTAAGGGATTTCACCAAATTCTTCTAAGAGAAGAAGACCGGTTGAAAACAGCATTCTCCACGCCATATGGACATTACGAGTTTGTTCGGATGCCATTCGGCTTGAAAAATGCACCGGCTACGTTTCAATGACTAATCAATTTTGTACTTCGCGATTTAATTAACAAAATATGCGTCGTCTACTTAGACGATATTTTGATATTTTCAACCAGTTTGCAGGAACATGTAATAAATATAAGGAAAGTTTTCGATAAATTAAGAGAGGCTAATCTTAAAGTTCAGATTAATAAGTGCAAATTCTTTTCTAAAGAAACTGAATACTTAGGACACATATTAACACCCGAAGGAGTTAAACCGAATACGGCTAAGATTGATACCATCTTAAAACTTAAACTTCCGTCCACTGTCAAGGGAATCAGATCCTTTTTAGGCTTGACAGGTTATTACCGCAAATTTATTAGAGATTATTCCAAAGTAGCTTATCCCATGATCAAATATCTAAAGAAGTATACAAGATTGAACACTAATGATCCAAATTATATAAATGCCTTTGAAAAGCTCAAGGCTATATTAACTGAGGCTCCGGTACTGAAGTATCCGGACTTTAGTGAACCATTCCAGTTAATAACAGACGCTAGTTTAAATTCACTAGGTGCCGTTTTGCAACAAAATGGTCATCCAGTTTGTTTTGCTAGCAGGACATTAAACGATCATGAGAGATTTTATTCAGCAACAGAAAAGGAACTGCTTGCTATTGTATGGGCAACTAGTTACTTTCGTCCATACCTATATGGTGTCAAGTTTGAAATTCTTTCGGATCATCAACCATTGAGATGGTTATTTGTAAAGTCTCAATATAGAGAATTGAATCCACGACTTTACAGGTGGATAATAAAATTAACTGATTTCAATTTGACTGTTAACTATATACGGGGGAAAGATAATTTGGTTGCAGATTTTTTGAGCAGGATAAATGCAGACTCAGGTGAAATTAATGTTTTGGAATCCACTTTAGATATTGATTCCTTATACAATAACATTGATAGTGAAACTGGCACAATACACTCTCAAGAGGAGGAAAGGCAAAATCATATTTCAATTTTGGACACCATAGTGAATAGATTCAAAACTCAGATAATTTTGACCGACAACAAAACAAATGAATGTGACATTAAACATGGAAATAAGAAAGTATACATAAGCTCAACGGATTTGGATAATGGGTTAGATAACATATTGTTACGAAATATTGAAAAAGGCAAAATAGGTATTTATACGGAATTAAGTGATCACAAATATAATATATTGCAGAAAAAAATTATTGATTTATTTGAAGGTAACAACAACGTTAAGTTTGTAAGATGTTCTTACCATGCTATGGACATGTCATCAGAGGAAGAGACTTTTGGTCGAATTCATCACTACCACAAAAATGAAACTGGACACACTGGAATTAACGAGAATTATGAGGGTCTGAAAAGAAAGATTTATTTTCCGGGGTTAAAAGTTTTAGTTCAGAAATATGTAGACAATTGCGACGTATGCAATAGGGCGAAATTCGATCGCAATCCAGTTAAACCAAAATTTCAACTGACTGAAACACCGAAGGATGTCAAAATTGTAGTTCATATGGATGTTTACACAATCTCCAAATCAAACTTTTTAACATTTATTGATAAATTTTCGAAATTTGCTACAGCATTTTATTTAGAGGATAGGACGAATCAAACTATTATTGAAAAAGTACGTATGTATAAGTCTCAAAGGGGACATTTTGATACTTTGATATCTGATAATGAATTTAAAAGTGTAAATATTAAAGCTTATTTAAGAAATGAAAACATAGATCTTCATTTGTCTAAGCCCAATAGTCATACTGGGAATTCCGATATAGAGAGATTGCATAGTACGTTGAGCGAGAAAATCAGGGCAATGACTATTGATCGATCATCATTGAGCATTAAGGATAAAATAAGCAAAGCAATTGAATATTATAATAATAGCTATCATTCAGTTATTAAAGAAAAGCCAATTAATGTAGAATATGGAAATTGCGATAAAAAGAAAATTTACAATAATATTTTAAAAGCGAAACAAAACTATATTCAAAAGAGAAATACAAATAGAGAAATGTATATTGATCATAGATCTGAAGGTTACATCAAAAACTATAGAGCATTGAGACATAAAGAGCAACCAAGATTTAGAATTAGTAACTTGAGTAATATTCATTGTTCCAATATAAAAAGAGAAAAGAAGTACGCTGGAATCGTTCATACAAGCCAGTACAATTAACATTAGCTAGATAATAAAGTATTTGTGAAAGTATTTATATGTAATAATATAATAATAACTAAATTTGAACTTGAAAATTTTTGTAATTTTAATTAGATGTAAGATTTGTTTTTGTATTTAGTTTAGTAATTTAAGGACTCAGGAGTGTCCTTTTTCTTTCAACGGGAGGGATAGTTACGTATCATTATACCTTCACAATTTTTCTCTCTAATATAAATATTCTCTTATTCTACCTTATCTTACTATAATACTTCTTACTTTTAACTCTCAATCATTATTCTTCTTTATATTCATTATTCTTATTTTTAATTCTCAATCACTCTTCTTATTTACCGTTAGAACTACTCACTTTCTAAACCAGTTCAGAACCATCAGTTTCAGTTTTAATTTGACCACTGTCTTATATAGTTTATTTTTGTTTAAATTGAAAAATAAATATTTTAATGTGGTATTTGCTCATACAACGTACAATTGTTGTTTTAATGTAATATTACATAACTCCCGCGAGTTCGACCACTCATTGATTTTTTTCTTTAATGTTGTCACACTATTTGAACCATATGTCGAGCTAGAAACAACCGATCTAGCCACGAGATGTACCAAAATAATAACAGCAAGATAGCGAATAGTTCTGAAATCGCTTAAGAGGTTTAAAAGCCTGATAATCTCGCCCATTTCCTCCAGTCAAGTAGGCATTTACATATTATTAACCGGTGTGAGAGTTGAAGATAATCACATCTACCAGAAGAAAGGTTTGAAGGAAATATGATTATGTGCTAAATGTGTCGATTTGTATGGGAGGTACAAGAAGGGCGTGGTCACAACACCCATTTTCAATCCCAAACTCAATATTGGCATATAATAGTCACTGACAAAATTTCATTGTGATCTGTAAAGATTTACGGCAGTTATGGTGTTGACCAGCCAGACAGACAGACGGACATGGCTCAAACGTCTGAAAAAGTCCTAAAACAAATTTCGTCCAAAGATACTAAGGGTCTAATATGGCTCCTTCTATGTGTTACATTTTTTTACGTATTAAATGATATATACCCCCATCTCTATGGGGGGAAAAAGTGCCGTCTTATTACTTTCACGTAAAGTCACATAACATATGACCAAAATGAGACATAGATCATAAATAACGATGAACGCATAAATTTATTTGCGTTTGTTTGCTCCCTTTACTTTCTTGCGTGATGGTTCGCCTTCTTGTTCGGACGAGGATCTGTCTTCATCTGGAAAAAAATCAATCGTTTTTGATCAGTCAGTTAATTGCAAATTTTGTGCCCTCGGTGGAAACTTCCATTGTATATTCTTCTTCTTTATTGTCGGGATCGTACATCTTTTGCGATCGTACGTCACCAGCAAGTCCAGCCTTTTGCCTTTATATCGCGTTTGCATGGGAATGGCCACTTGATGGAATTGCTCGTAATGTTCATCTGACTCTGAGGCTAGAACTAAAGAACTAAAGAACTAAATTTTGAGAGACATGTTCACTCCAATTTTCTGGAAGTATTCTAACATCTTGGTCACAAGAGCGGGGTAATTATGTGCTCGCTTACTTCCCAAAGAATATCGTATGACTTTGTTCACTGCTCTCCACGCAAGGTAATCATTACCGACTGAAGGGTATTTAAATATTTTGATTTCATGAGCTTCCGTATATCGGGCCCATTCAGAACACCTACCTTCAATTTTGCTTCGCTAATTCGTGGGAAAATATTTTTCAAACAATCGAGAATTTTCGGTTGATTCACAAGTTTGACATGGAGAGGGGGGCATGAGGACGTTTTCCATTGCTCGTTGAATCTCGAGCAAGCCAGTCATGCGATATGCATTGGTTTCCTTTAAATCGGGTATTCCACAGACACAAGAAACACAAGTATTTTGTATAGCCTCCTTGGAGACCTCTTAGCATCGCCACGACTTTCAGATCACAACTGAATCGCCACATGTGATCAGTGTAGCAAAATGTATCCAATATTATTTTCATGGAATCGTATGTTGTAGTATGTTTCACTCATATCTGTGCTGTAGCCAATGAGAATTCTTGGTTTTTTATTATATTCATGTAGCAAAACGACTTTCAAGCTTGATTTCGAAGAATCGATAAACTGTCGGCAATCACCTGCGACGTAATTAATGTCCATCGCCTCCATCAGTCTCTTTATATCGTGGCAATAAACAAATGTGTTCCCTTCGGTGAGTGTGATGTAACGTTTGAATAGCAATTGTCGTCTTCTATATCCGGTGACTTTGACATTAGGCTCCAAATTGTTGACTATAAATATTTAACTGACAGGTACTTATAAATGGACGCATCTGTAAAGGGAGCATATGTACCTGATTCAACCGTCCAAAAACAGGGTTCAGACATTTTACTATTGTGCGTTCATGTAGCATCATTTATGACTTTGTTTTCGAGCGTGTGCGTTTCAAATTTTTCTAAACTTTCCAAATAATGGACACTCATAATTGTGCGTGAAATTTCTGTAAAAATCATCCGCAACAGATAGCCAACGGAAAAACACACATCAATAAAACAAACTGCACTTCCATTGTTTCCCTTTAATTGAATGTGAACGGAGTAGCTACCGCAATCATAAAAATGAAATAGCCTTTGTTTATTACCTTTTACATAAATCTGAGAGTCATAAAAAAGTCATCAACGTTTTTTTCAAAGAATTTTGTACATATCCTCGAGCAAATTTTTCAAATTCATTCAGTACGATTTTCCATTTTCATTGAAACAAAAAATTAACACTCTTGTCAAAATGAGATACCTTCACTTAATTGTGAATAGAAGTGAAACGTATTTATCAATTTTCATGATCTATGTCCCATTTTGATCATAGGTTATGTGACTTTACGTGAACGTAATAAGACTTGACACCTTCTCCCGTTTTAGATTTTTCATGATTTTTAAAAATAGAATATTTTAATTTCATCATAAATTTATTTATAACTACAAAAGTGTTGACTATGTAGAGAAACAGTTACCTCGTTTATACGGCACTAAAAACGGCTCCCAATGAAAGCGCTGTGGTTCGATACGCACGTATAAACACATGCCATAACCGTATCCAAAAAATTAAGCGTAGCGACGAGAATCGAGATTTCAATTCGACTTGACGAATGCCAAACCGTAGTGAGTGTCCGTATAACCGCCTTCTTTGCCAATACGATGGTTAACAGCTGGTTTTTGTTCATGCTTTCGTAACCAGGGTACCCAATATAAAAAACTTTTAGGCGCTCTTGTTTCAGACTAGGAAAGATGAAGTTCGAAGATTTTTTTTATTTAATTAAAATTTTGACATAACTACGGATAAGCTACAACTCTCTAGTCTACAGCAAAACTTTACCATCGAAGTGCTCCAATTCATGCTGAAGGTCATTAAGATACTGCGAAAAGATATATCTTCGCTGTTTTCGCAGTCGCTCAATTAAAAGTAATAAAAATTGACTCAATTGGCTCATAGCGTGTACCACTGATAATAAAAATGTCAACAAATAATCAGCTGTTTTCAATTCGTCTTCAGAGTGTGACCACACAGAGTTGTTTTCGTTGTAACTATAAACGGGCGCGTTTTATGTGTATCGAACCACAGCGCTTTCATTGGAAGCCGTTTTTCTAAGTTTGTTGCAGCAAAATCTGGCAAAGTCGTTCCCGAGTTATGTCTAATAAAAGAGCCCCAAACGTGACAAATTCGCCTATACGATACTTACTACAAATCGATATATTTCTATACCTAGACATGACCCAGCGAAACGCTGAACATACAAAATAACATAGAGAAATATGTTTACTAAGAGTGTGTAACAGCTGTTTTGCGGAAACCTTGGAAAGTCCGTGGAATACTTGGAGTTCGCATAGAGTACGACTGGTAAAACAAGTATCATAGCATTAATAAAATAATAAAACGTCCATAAATATAATGTAAATATATTTTAAACATGGTTTAGCAGGGGGTTATATGCCACAGCTGATCAAACGTGGAGTTGGGAAAACATGCAGGATAAAGTAAGAAAGAGATATAACGATAGATGACTGGAAGTATTTAGGGTTGGTCAATGCATTTTTCATACATTTGCCTTAGTGCATTGAACCAAAACGTACAAAACTCAACAACTGCGAGAATTTTTGTTGATAATTAAATCGAGGAAAAAAGGGATACAAAGTGAAATAAAGCAAAATGTAATGAAGTGTTAGAGTAAAATTATTTATAGAGATTGCAACTAAAACACAAATTCATTAAAATAAAGATTTTTCTCATTCTGCATGGGTTGCCAAGTTTGTGTGACTTTTCTTGGTTTCCAGTCCAAGAAAAACAGCTGTTACAGACTCTATGTATATTACTCTATATGGTTAACATTCAGTCACTTATCGCTTATCTTTCATTGTACTCTATTCACTTCCGGTACTGAAATTACCAAGTCGAACGAACAGCTCTTTCATCGAAACCCCCTGTTTAAAACAGAATTGTTAACAATCAAACAAATTCAAAAGAATTTCCATATTTCATTTCTTATACAATTGACATCCGATCCACAGTCATGAATTTGCATTGTTTGAGCAAAATGTTTGAATTGTAATTGTGAACAATGCAATTGTTGGCATTTGCATTAGATAACGGTATGTCAAACTTTTGGCTTCAAGTTCGTGAGTAGTTTGTTACAAATATATTTTCTGGTCAATATGCGGTTCAAAGGACTTGTGTCCAGCTTTTCAGTCAGTGGTCACCATGGGTTCTTAGTTAAATTGTGGTTAAACATAAAATTGTGTTGTTCAGTCAATGGTTAGCAATGATTTAACCACACAATGGTGGTTGGTTAACCTGTAGTCAGAACCATATGATTTTGACAGTCACATTACTGACTGTCAAATTGAGAAATGTACGATTGAATAATAAACATGTTTCTGTTTCTAGTATTTGTACACATACTTTGCGCATAGATCATTAAACGTAGTTTTTTTACATTTATATAGAACATTTATACATTTTTGTCCAAATGACTTGGATGTTATGCATTTATTTTCTATTTGATATAATTCCATTGTGGTTGTTCCTCTTTGTTGTTTTGGTATTTAGTCCAATTAGTATGTTGTTTTTTTCAATAAGAATACAAGGTTGCCGTACTCGTTAACAATATGGTGGCGTCCATCCTAACTTTCAATTAGATTTAAGTAATCCGATAGATAACTACCCATTTATAAACTGGCCATTATGTTGCATTTAGACCGCTGTTTATCGATGCCAGGTTAGCGATACCACTGCTCTCTAATATCTGCCGTTTACACCACAACATTAAAATTAAATAAATAAATGGTTTCCCATTACATCCCATGAAGGGACTGTGGAGAAACTTCTCACAATCACTGAGCTGTGCGCTTTCCAGTTTTCACTCACTGATTGGGACCTACAGTTTTACACCGATTCCGAACGGTAATTTGAGAAGCTTTTTCATGGCTAGATACTCGATAGTGTCGCCGTCACTATGCGAGGTGACCGCCGCCGAAAGAAAATCTGAAGGTGGTCAGAGCCGGGTTCGAAACCAGGATCTCATGTACAAGAGCCGCGCACACTAACCATTGCACCACCGACGGCCACCCACATTAAAATTACTTTGTGTTTAATAGCCTTTTCACATTTACCGCATTTCAGCTGAAACGCCGGCGTTTCGCTCTCTTGAGATCATTTCGAAACCATGGTGTTCACATTGTACTTTTTTTAACTACTGTGGTTTCATGTGACATTTCTCATTTCTGTTTTGTGTTTTCTGTATTGACTGTAAACAACACAAACGCACATTTGTGAATAAAGAAATATAAAACAACATTGATACATACATAATGTAAACAAACAGATTTGTTTTCCCTCATTTTTCTGACATTTGCTTTGAACCAGCAATGGAAATTTTTTCATTTTACTCCTTTTTTTAACTACTATTGGAGTACAACACTGTGCTCTCTCTCATTTTTACTGTGGTTTCAAACAAACTACAGTAAAAAGAGCATAATGTTTGCGTTTTTTTTGTATGGAAATAAGTGCCAATTAAAGTGTGTTTCGCTGAAATCATCGAAAGAGACCGAAACCCCGGCGTTTCAGCTGAAACGCGGTAAATGTGAAAAGGGTATAAACCAATTTAGAGCAACTCCGTGCCGATACCAAATTATCGAAGACGGCGGGAAAACAGAAAAATTAAATTGGCGGCTGTTCTGCAAATTTTGGATGTTCTTGAAATAAATGATCTTTTAAAATTGGATCAGTAGGTTAAATCGGGCCAGTTGGTCAAATCGGCACACATTTTAAGCCGATGAGTGCCCATTATGTCGTCGGCGGCGTAAGCTTCAAAAACTTTATGGTGGCGGCGAGGCGTCGAAAAATTTGCAATCGACTTACGTCTGTCAAACAGTGGATTTTTTGCGTATGCTATGGTGGATGCATTTTTTAGGAACTAGCAGAGTTGCATCAAATTGTACAACTGTTTAAAATGAGGTTAAAAATTAAACTTTAGTTTTTATAGATTACAATTTCTTCTCTACTTGTACATCCTTTTTGTTACAGACTATGATTAACATCCAATCGTTGTTGTAAGTACATATTGGTATAATTATTTACATACATAATTACCAATTATCAATAAATACTTTAAAAACTTCTTAGAAATTATTTGAGAGCATCCTTAAATGTATTAAATTCCACTAAAGTATTACGATTTATTACATTATATTGAATCAAAGCTCCAATCAGAGGATATTCAAAATTTAATTGTGTCGGTACGAAGGTAAATAAAAAAAATCAATGAGTGTTCGAACTCACAGGCGATGTGTTAACACATTTTTGTTACACGTTACCAGTTCGATTTCTATGAACACATTAGTAATTGTTACATTGGAAAATAAATAAAGAATAGTTTTTGCGCTGAAGGCTCTTTTGCTATTGCACTTTCTTTTTTCTTACGTCTGGTTTAATATTAGATGTAATATTGTTGAAATAAATAAAGCAATATTTAGCTCACTGAAATACTTGTTTTTGTTTTGTCATAAACAGAGCGACGACAAAAAGTATCATAGACGAATTTAGAAAAGACACATTAATTCTCTTATCTGACGTTTCATTTCACAATGAGACCAATTCATGACAGAAATTCGACAAAAATTAACTTACAGCAGGTGGAGGTACAAGAACTGTTTACTAAACTAAACTCTTTCATTTCGTTTTCGTATAGAACTGTGAAATTCAAATGTATTTTGCACTTTTTTGTTGATTTTTATCTTTGATATAAATTTTGTATTGTATTCAACACAACTATTTTGCCACAAAAACACGAAGTGCTGTTGTTGTTCCTTTATTTGACGTTGTGTACTATTGCCTCTATCTGATAATATTGAACCCATGATTTCCACCATCCAATGTTTACTTGCAACCATACCTATGACGTTTAATTTATTGAGAGAATTAATGTGTCTATACTAAATTCGTCTATGAAAAGTATTGAATAGAATAATGGTACAAACACATGGTAGAAGCACTCGACCAACTGATGTGAACTTTTTTGTGGAGTACGTTTTTCTCTTACGGTGCGTTTACACGTGACAGTTTGCGACACGACAGTTGAGAATATGTATTAACTGTCAAAAACAGAAAAATTGTTTGTGTGACGTACGCGTCCAGCCAGTTATAAAGACAGTACAGTTTTAAGCAACCGCCGACAGTGTAGTTTCGTTAAATTTCGTGCTCTGATTTTTTGTTTTTACAATGGAACTGATGTACTCTGCAAAATTAGACATGTATTCATATTTATATGTTTGTATTGTCAAACAATATGTCAATAAAAATTAGAAAAATTTTCAAATACAAATATATTTCCCAATTTGTAAAGTCGTTTGCGATGTTTTGCTTTTTTCTCAAATTACTACGAAACGTCACCGATAGCGAAGATGGCTGAACTAGTAGTGGTTGACGCAGTAGGATTTGTTGTATTGTGTGAACCAACAACAAGCATTTAGTTTTTGTTTCATGACTGTAACCGTCAAATTCAACACAGATCCATATGAACAAACACAGTAAACAAAAAAGAACAACAACAAAATACACTGAATTTAACAGATGGAGTCATAAGAAAGCAAAATCAGTTCTTCTATTGCGCCAACCTTTACTAGTTCAGCCATGATCTGGCCGCTTATGTCAAATCTCTTGCCGAAGTTACTGTCATTGAAAAATCAGAGACAGTGGCGAGGCAAGTGAGAGAAGTGTAAGTGTGGTAGTAAAAATGTGTGAATGTATTTCTCATAGAGTAAATATGGGTAGAGAAAATCTTTCACTCACCAAATTTCTGACATTTGTCCTCGATGTATACGTTTGATGTTGAAAAGAATTGCTTTACTAATACCAGATAGAGGCAATGGTTCAAAACAACGAACAAAATAACAACAACGGCATACACAAATGTATGCTAACAATAACAGTCAATAAAAAAGTGTAAAACACATTTAAATTTCACAGTTTTTCACCAAAATGGCATGAAAAATTAAAGCAAGAAGTTATTGTAATTCCACCTGGTGTATATCACTTTTCGTCAAACATCTCTCTATCACACCGACCGCATCACGAAGAGTGTGAAAGGAAACATCAGATGAGACAAATGGCGGCTCTACTATAAATTTACTCTATGGTATTTCTACTGTCGGAGCAAAACTGGCCCGTGTAAACGCCAGGTTATGTCCAAGTTTGTTGATTTTTGTTTGTATACAACCACCGTTCGTCTACAATTGCTGTTTTTGAATTGTTTTCTCCGTAAAAATCACATAGAAACGTTTTAATTTTCGTACTTAAACACTTATCATCATTAATATTAATATTTAATATCAATAAATACACACGCATTTTGTAAATGACACTTTTTCCAATTTTGTAAACATTTTCATTATTTTTCAATCAGCTGAGTTGACACAATACAGGCACTGAGCAAAAACATAATGCCTGATGTTTTTGGCTCGTTGTATTTGATGTCGTACTGCATTGACCATTATATTTCTACCATGAATAGAATAGAGAACTTTTTGCACTCTTTTTCCCGCTCTCATGTAGAGAGTCTGAGTAAAAGAGCATACATGAGTCTTATTCTCTTTATAGAATATTTCAATATAAATGCAACATTTCAACAATGTTATTACATAAAACAATACAAAAAGCATCAATGTTTCAAAAAGCATCAATGTTTCTATTCTATACTATATATACTATTCAATACTCTTTGGCGACGACGATCTGCTTGTTTGTTCGCTGCCACTACATCAATACCAGCCTACTTATTTTCAGGCAGAGACTATTTTTCAGCGTGTACACATGGGGAATGGGTAAGCAATATTTACCCATTACCCACGGTAATGGGTAACAAACGGCAATGGGTTAACATATTCCCATTTTTAATATGAACAATTTTGAAAAAATTTCTATATCTCGGAACCGAAGCGTCCAATCGAAAAAATAACTAAATTTGTACGGTTTCTAAGAGTAGTATTCAACAAGTCCCGAAAGTGAACGTAAATGGAAAAGCCAACGCGAACGCCAAAGTCAAAAAATTGTAGTTTATACATCACTTCGCGCTTGCGTTTGCTTACGAAAGCTGTCACTGACATTTGTGGTTTATAGAGTTGCCCAACTAAAATAAATAATTATAGATAAGAAAAAGTTATCTTGAGTGAAATGCGCAGAATAAAAAGATTACAAAATGTAGCTCTATTTCTATAGATCAACAGATGTTAAGACTGCTTTTATTTATAATACTGCAAATACCAACAATATTCACATAAATTGTGTAAAGTCCTATGGTTATTTTGGGTTGCACTATCGAATAAATTTTCCAATCTATATTAAACTAGTTGTCTTTTCAAAAACACGTGCAATGTAATGTATTGGTTATTTTGTTTATTATTGTCAACATCAACTGATGTCTATAAGTTTTTAAAGATAATTATAAAAGTTTTGCAATGCATTATTTATTTGCGCTTTCCATTTCTAATTTTATTACCGTGAGTAAAGAATATAATTTTGAATTCTTTTTTAAAAAAAAATTGGGTTCTGTCCGTCGCTTGCATTTCAGCCAAAATTGGCAACTACTTATAAGCAATGAAATGCAAAATACTTCCATCTGCCTATTCTCGATCGACATTTTTCTTTAAATTTGTAAATTCTTCAACTAACGCGAAGAACTATGGCGTGTTCAATTTGACAGCTGAAGTGATCAAAAACGTTGCGCTGCGTTTTATAAACTACCCATTAAATAATGTAATTCAACGCAGGTAGTCACCGGTACCGGTCCGTGGACAGGGGGTTGGGGACCACTGTTATAGAATACCACCCTAAGGGTTTTTCATATAGTGGTCCAATTCATATGAAAGAATTTTTTTAAAAATCAAACATCGAAAGACGCAACAGATATTAAGCAATCGAGATTTCGAAGTTTTCGAGATTTCAACCCACCAACCTTATGTTTTTCCGTACAAAAATCAACTGTTTGTTGAAATAAAATACCTAAAACTGCGAAAAATCTCGGTATACCTGAACGTAGCTTTAATTTAATTTTGTATTAGGCAACATTTTGTTAAACGCGACTCCGCTGTTGAAAATTTACGATTTTCTAGCGATCATTCGATTCCATATCATACAAATGTTGGTCGGCAGCAAAAGACAACATTTAAAATATATACATATATTATTTTATCCCAAAATTTAAGGCTGAGTGTATGTTTGTGCGAATCAAAAGACTAAGGCTGAGTGTATGTTTGTGCGAATCAATCGACTGAAATTTCTGTATTAACTTTTTTTTACAACAACAAGCGGTTTCTTATAGCGCGAGGGTTTAAGCTGTGGATCAAATCTATATATTGAAAAATTCCATATGAATGGAATATGGCTTTCAGTGAAGAGCTTTAATGAAGTCTATTCAACTGCAATGGTGTAGGTATAATCCAAAAATAACATACGTAGGATGTCAAGAGTCCCAGTGTACGCAAGAGTGACATCCTACGCATATGCGTTCAAATTTCTTTTACCCCACAATAGTCACATTGACTTCGCTTGCCATTTTCGACATCATAAACTAAGTACTACATATGTACATACTTGTCGGAAGATTTTTGTAAAAATGTATATAAAACTCAACAAAAACAATAAATATTTGAACAAAAATCATTGGTCAAGTTCTTAATTAGGTCACGAAATAATGTCGAAGATGACGTGAATGTGAAACTGAATTATGTACCTTCATACATGATCAGACCCATAAAGTCGATTGGACTATAGAGTAATAACTAGTGATGCACAGGATCGAGGAACCGGTTCTTTAATACAACCGGCCGGACCAAGGCTTGCAAGAACCGAAAATGTACTGAAATCGGTTCTTTAAGGACCAAAAACGGGTTCAAAGAACCGAAAACGGTTCCAAAAAGCCCGAAAAACGTTTCTACAGGAACTGAAAAATGGGTTGAAAGAACCGTAAACCGATTCCTGGCTAACAGGACTCGTTTCCAAAGACACCGGCACCGGAACCGAACTCGACAGAAACTGTGTATTTTTATCAAGTTTTATATTCTTACAATAAGATATTTCACTTAAGCATATTTGGGACAGCAATTTTCCGAGAACCGGAACCGGTCCAAATACCCGGTTCTTCTCGGAACCGGTCCAAATACGCGGTTCTTCTCGGAACCGCGCCAAATTCCCGGTTCTTCTCGGAACCGGGCTCGGCAGAAAATGTGTATTTGTATCAAATTTTATATTCTTACAATAAGATATTTCACTTAAGCCTCTTTGTGACAGAAATTTACTGAGAACCGGAACCGGTCCAAATACCCGGTTCTCTTGGAACTGAACCCGCCAGAACCGGTTCTTACAATACGCGGAACCGCACATCCCAATAATAACTACAATAACAGTGTGCAACTGCAGTGGTTTTGCCACCGAGTAATATTAAAAAGAGTGCAACAACTGCTTTATGTACTAACAAAATCCGTGGAAGACTTGGAAAACATATAGAGAATGAGAGGAATCTTTAATTTTAACAATTTGCGTGTTAATTAGTCGATTTAATGGACAAAATTTACTCCCAGTTGATGTGTTTTGTAATATTACCTTGACACGCGGCTGCGATGAAAATCGCACCACGAAACCCAGTCACCTATCACCGTTTCTTCTCTATAAGTTGACATTGACAGTACTAACTTAATCAGCTGTCTCATCGATACCCCATGGGTTTTGCACCGAAAACCTTGCAAAGTGCCTGGAATAGTAGGTGTTTCATTGTGAATGAGAGAAATTAAATCTCGAGTTATAATTGGAATCTATATACTACTTAAATAATATTACTGTAACCCTTCAATACCTTATGTATTTTTTCTCTTGTTATCCCCTTTTCCATCGTTTGAATTGCCACCATTTTTCAATAAAAATGGTCTCAGTTGATTTAGGTTCGATGCAGGGTTAAAAATTTATGAAAAACGTAACCCTAACAACCTATCGTAATCCTAATCACCTATCACCATACCTAATCACCTATCGCTTTTTAGTTTTCTGACTTTATTCTTCATGAAATTCCAAACTCATTGTCCATCAGCTGTGGCATCGATACCCCCTGGATTGAACTATGTGTATATCAGAGTAATATAACAAGAGTATGGAACATGTAAAGGTTTGACTGGATGTCACATCGGAAGTTGGAATTTCATCGAGTTGGAGTTGCAGATGACAAAACTAGCGTCAAACATTAACTGTGTTTTTTTACCCCGCTATAGGTAATTATAGCTTAATTTGTACGGGACAGCTAATCGATAATAAGCGTCATTTCAACTCCCCACTTAAATTCCGACTTGAGCTATGACAATGTTACCACATGTTCCATTTCAAGAAATGGCAACAACAAATTATCTTTAAAGCTCATTCACACTGACACCGAAAACAAGTTTAATGTTGTTTTCGGTCAAAAACTCACTAAAAATAGAGGTTTTTCCATACAAAATTAAAACGCGTTCACAGCGTATTTTTGTCGAAAACACGCTCAAAAACTCCCAAATTGGTAATACAACCATGTGGTAATCAGTTCCTGGTGATTTTTTTACTAGTGAAAGAAGAAGAATTGACAACTATTTGTTTGCATTGAAAAACGGACAGTGAAAATATTTAATTTCTGAACATTTTAATGAAATTTTAATGAAACACCAAATATAATAGCATACAATATGAAACAATTAAATTGTTTTTAGGAAAAAATAAATATAAGCACACGACAAACTGGACATCAGACCAGAAAAGCGTCGTTCTATCGCTGTGGGAGGATAACATCGACGGCCTGCTTGGGGATAGGAGAAATGGTCATATGTATGTATATACCAAGAAATGGCGGATAGAATGTGAAAAAAATTGATATTCTTTTACCGCGTCTATCCCTTACTTACGAGCATCCATACCGATCGACTGCATATCAGCAAACTATAATAATTAGTTTGAAGTTCTTTTGAATTATCATTTTTAGTACGTTTGCGATGATGAAACTGTAAATATTTCAATTTTATTGCGAATGAAAAACGTTGTTATTTTTAAGTTAGAATTTTCGTGTGCAGTTTCCTTTTTGGAAATTTGTTCTTTTTGTTGTTCAAAATTTGCAAAACAACGTAAACGTCAAAAAGCAAAGTGTGAACGGCCAAGATTTCAATGCGAGTTTTTAAGATGAAAATGCTTAAAAATTTGCCAGTCTGAATAAGCTATTAAATAAATTTTGTTATCATTTCTTGTGAATGAAAATGTTATCAAGGAGAGCCTCAAAAGCAGAAATTTGCAAAAATGCTTAGACATGGTAAGTTCATTAAAATTATTTTATTTAATGGAAGACTAAGTATACTTTTATATCTCTAAATTTGAAGGATAGATTTTTATTTCCGATTGAAACCAAAATTGGAATTAAATTGTTCACAACTACGCGCGGTGAATGTTATACATATGTACATACTGATCTTGGTAGAATTTTCTATCAGGTATAGTCGTATAAACAGTTGATTAAATTTTCCACCTCAGTTTTTGTTTCAGTTGTCAAAATCATATGTAATTTGTTTTTATACTTTTTTTGTATCGTTGGTATATATTTATGTAGATTTTGACAATTGAAACGAATGAACAAAAATAAACTGTCTGTTGCTGCTACCTATAACCACAACAACATCTGCTGCTACCATGTATTTGTTGGCACTGGCTACAAACATGTTGCTGTATCTCATTATTTGTTCACCCATTACAGCAAATGTTGCCACATTTCGTGTGGATCGTTTTATTTGGGAGGTCGTAAGTGGCAATAGCTTAATGGAATGAAAAAACAGCCCTACTATTTAAACGTCATTATTATTAGTCAAACATAATTTACAAGGCTTAGTATCCATCGAACATAATTCAAAAGGCATAGTATCTCGCTCATTCCTTCGTCCACTTTATTTTGCATGATTTTCAAACTGAGCTATGGCATCGTAATCCCCTGGTGTATATGTATCACACTCAACACATACAAAAACAAACTAAGTACATGTGAATTTGATATTTCGAAAGCGATTTAAAATGTAAACAAAGACAATCAGCTGTGTTTACCGTTCTCGTAGTTCATTTATGCGAGAGATTATACTGTGATATCATATCCCGATATGTCAATAAAGTACACGTTTTGTTTGACATAACGCGATATGATATCACAATACACGCTCTCGTATAATGTCGCGCTTAGACCGCAGTTTATCGCGACCAGCAGGTCTATTCTGTAACTTGCTAACGCTTAATCTCCATCGCTAAAAGCATATAAAATCAATTTAACGAATTTTAGCTACGAATGCAATTCTGTAATGTGGTATCTAAATTTAGCTATCTCTTAAAAATTGAATTCGCCGTAATTTTTGCGTTTGTTGCCGTCGCTAAAATTCGCTTATTTTGTATTCTCTAACGAATAAACAGTTGTCAATTGTCTCTTAAATTTAAAATTTTTAGCAACTAACAATTGAAGCCGCTAAAAGGTAAGTTGAAACAAAATACTTTTAGATTTAAATTCAGTTTATTAAACTTGATATTAAACGTCGTCTGTTAATGCCGCTCATATTTCTTTTTTATATAAATCTTTGTCACAATACAATATTCACAAAATAGACGTACAGTATGTTGTTTACCTTTTTTTATCGAAAGTAACAAAGCCTCTATAGAGATGCCATGGTTTCAAACCTTTTAGAGCGATATCAATAATAGGTGGTTTTTCGGCAAAATACTACGCGTATGTAGCAAAATCTAAATAAATGTTGACAAGAACTTTCAAACTTACTTTTAAAAATTCACGTTTTACAAGTTATTTGTAAGATTTTGTGAAGGAAATTTTTAATGTTTTTGAGGAAAACAAACTATAAGGCTTGGCAACCCTAATATAAAGTGTCAAATGTGTGTGTAATATGCTTGTCTCTTTCTAAAAGTATTTTATCAAAGCGGAGGGAAAAGTCTAGACTACTTTTAGCAAATTAGCTACGGCGAAAATATTAACTTTTAGCTAAGCGATTACAGTACCAGAATACGGATTTAGCGACATCGCAAAAAAATTCGCCTTAAAATTGTTTGTAGCATTTTAGCGAACGAGATAGAGAATTAGCTACGAGAATTACAGAATTGACCTGTAGGTTAGCGATAAAATTTTTCTCTAATCTTTTCCATTTATTCAGATTTAATTAACATTTTAGGTACCAACATTTATTGGCACAAGACAAAAATTAAGTTGGCGGCTCTTTGTGTTACCAGTTTTGTACAAATTTGGGTTGTTTTTGAAATAACCGATCCTTTAAAATTGGATCAGTTCCTCAAATCGGCACACATTTTAAACCGATGAGAACTAATTATATCGGAGGCCGTATGAATTTCAAAAACTTTTGATGGCGGCGGCGCGTCGGAAAATTGTCCATCAGCTTCTGTCCGTTAAAAAGTTGATTTTTGTGTATCTTTTCATTATGGTTGCATTTTTTTTTGGAATTAGCAGGGTTGCATTAAATTGTACACCACATTAAAATGAGGTTACAAATTAAACTTTTGTTTCTATAGATTAAAATGTAATCTTCTGGGTTAGCGTGGGTTATGGAAATGCGCTAATCTTGGTCGGTGTTAATGTCGTATAAACGAAGTATACGAATATATCTTGGGAGACGCCATACACTGAACCAAATTCTGTGGTGAAATCGACGAAAACGTAGGTTAATTTGACGAAATTTCATCACTATAGACCTAACAAAAATTGGATGTTGATTTGACTAAAATTTTATTAAATTTTTCGCTTGAGTAGTAAACTTGACGAAGTATCGTCAAATTGAGTAAAACAAAATATTACATTTTATAATAATTTTATTCAATTTGACTACATTTTGTCGACAATAAATCCCATTAAAAATGCTTTTTATATACATATGTACATTGTTTTTTAACATAATTATATTGATTTTATATGTATATTATAATGAGACAATGTAAATTAGTATACAATTACATAAAATTAAAAAATTTTACATTTTGAAATAGAAGGCACATATATTTCCAAAAAAATTACTTATTTTGTAACCACAATTTGATTTTCAATTCCTTTTGTTGGGCAATATACCCTAAGAGACGTAAATGTACACGTTAATATTTTATTTGCAAAAAATGTTATTAATATTGCTGACTAAAGATATTTATTTGTAATTACTAAAAATTTTGCTCTATTCCCAAATGACGCGCACTCACACTATTACTAAAACGTTTCTGTATTTGTAAATGACGACCACACTATGATATTTGATATTGACGAAATTTTGTCAATTTAACAAAATTTCGTCAATTTGAATAAATAAAATAGTTAACAAGTTACTAAAATTAATCGTTGGTTTAACCTACGATAATTGGTTCAGTGTAGATTTCGAAAAACCGAATTGATCATAACACAATACGATGAGGTAATTGCATAAGCTCAGTTGATTTGTGTTTTGTTTTTCGTTCCCGTGTTTCAGCTGTCAAATGTTGTTTTTTTCTCTAATTAACATTAATATTTAAAGCGTAAACGTTATATACGAGTCGGTTAAAGTTTTCACATATTCTGCACATCATTAGTCAGCTGTTTTTGACAACGTAGGCATGGAAATGGTCTTTATAAAATTAATAATGAGTATTTGTGACACGACCCCCCCTGTGCTGTCGGCTCTAAACGGAAAATTTTGTTACCACATATCGCTGATTTACCTTGCAAGTATTTCATTAATAATTCATCTCTTCACCCCTTTTTGTTTACTAAAATAATCAAAATGTCAAAATTCGGGCCCCAAACTATTAGCAAACAATTGTTTTCGTACGAAATAACTTTGACATAACGTAACAACCCTGTAATTGATATTGCTTACGAAATTTTCGCCAAGAGAAAGTGAGCGAAATTTTCGGTTCATGAAATTTTCGTTATTTTTTATACACGTACTTCTTAAGGCAACGAAAATTTCATACAAACTGAATACCGGGCTTAAAGCTGTGTACTAAGATCAACATTTCACATGAAATTTAACAAATCCCCATAAAAAAAGCCTTGCGAAATATTGATGAAAATTATATATACTCGTATATACATATATATGTTAATTCTCATTCAATTTGTAGAAAAATTTGATTTTTTTGTGTTCAAAAATGTAGTTAACATTCCTACTTCCTTCAACATTCCTTCCTACCTTTATTTATTTCTGACCAATGGCGCTACATAAAAATATGAGTGGTAAAAACTATTTCACGCGAACGAACTTGGTACCAGACCTAAAGCCGAAGACACACCGAACCAGTAAAAACGTTTCATTGCTACGCATTTCCTAGACTCATGAATCAAGAACGTTTTGAGTTATACAGTGTGTTCTCAGCCTAAGGCTTGGCACTTCTGCATACGGTTTGACTAAAACAACTTCCTGGTGTGCGAGTATTTAAAACCAGTACAGAAATTTTAATGGGGTGAAGCAGCTTACACTTACTCTCTCCCTGCGTCACCAATTGGGTAATAGTTTCGTTAAAGATTGTTTCCAAATTGACGTTATTGGTTTCAAAAATTGGTTGTTGCTCTACCGCAGAGTAGCGTTTGACAACAATTTAACAAATACCAAATACAGCCGGATTTAATGAAATTCCATATTAGGCAATATATTGAAAATTAGTAATGCCCATTCTAGAACCCAAACAAAAGTCAGCGTATTGCTCGTTAGCTGCAACGAAATCTCCTAATGTACAAAAACAATCGAAATTGCATTTGGTATTGGGCAATATTTTGTCACGCCCAACCTGGTTCTTTTAAAGGTAATTATAGGTAATTTTTTCCAGGGGGTTTGGATGAAACAGCTGGTCGACTTGCTAGTTGTTTCACTATTAGTAGAGAATAGGTGCAATGGAAGAATAAGCGATAATTGTCTGGAAGTAAACATTGTTGCAATGAAAAAATAAGCGATAATTGTCTGGAAGTAAACCATGTTTCAAATATATTTAAATGAAATTTATGGCCGTTTGATTGACGATAATTCTTTCTAAATTACGTTTGATTAATGATAATAAGTGTGTTTTTTTTTACCCCGCTAACGTTAATTATAGCTTAATTTGTACGGGACAACTACGCGATATTAAGTGGCATTTCAATTTCCCACTTAAATTCCGACTTGAGCAATGACAATGTTGCCACATGTTCAATTTCAAGAAATGGCAACAAAAAGATATCTTAGATATATTTATTTTTACTCAAAAGCAGAAATTTGCAAAATTGGTTATACATTTTAGGTTCATTAAACTTATTTTATTTAATGGAAGACTATATGTACTTTTATATCTCTAAATTTGCAGGATAGATTTTTATATGCGATTGAAACCAAAATTGGAAATAAATTGTTCACAACAACGCGCGGCAAATGTTATTTATACATATTGAACATGGTGGCATTATCTATCAGGTATAGTCTTTTTAAATAGGTGATGTAATATTTTCCATATCATTTTTCGTTTCACTTGTCAAAATCAAACGTATTTTGATTTTATACTTGTTTGTATTCTTGTATTGTTGGTATATATTTGTGTAGAGTTTGACAACTGAATGAACGAAAATAAAATGTCTGTTGTTGCTGCTTACATCTACAACAGCATGTGCTGCTACCATGAATTTGTTGGCACGTGTTGCCATATCGAATTTTTTTCACCCATTACAGCAAATGTTGCCACATTTCGTAGTATTAAGTGTGGATCGTTTTATTTCGAAAGTCGTAAGTGGCAAACAGCCTTAAAATCTTTTAAATTATGTTTCATGGGATAAAAAAACATCCTTGATGTCTTTTAAATTATGTTTGATGCTTGTTTTGCAATCTAAATGTCGATCTCAATGAGAAAAACTATTCCAGTGAATCAAGACGAGGCAATAACTGAAATTTCCCGGTTTAATAACAGGAAAATTGCTGGTGCCAATGGCGAAGAGCAGTAGTTTGAGATTTGATCGAGTTCGAGTTGCTGGAATGCGTATTTTCTATTGAAGCATACAGTAATTCCAAGAGTATCCATCAGCTATTTTGCGTTCTATTGGGATCATGAGGATCATGACACATAAAACATAAAACGGACAGCAATAAAAAGGAATGCATATTTACGTTCGATGCAACCAACATAAAACATAATTTAGGTGTCATTAGTATCTATCAAACAAATTGAATCTTAGTTTGTTGTATGGTTTCCTTCTGGTAGCTTATCGCTCTCTCGCCTTTCTACTCTGTTTTCTATCAATTTGCTATTTCATAGGCGACGTCATGGATACTACCCCCGTTTGTAGTTATTTCTGCCGTTGTTAATTTATTTTTGACTTTTATGTGTCAGCTGTTCTATCTTGCAAATCATGGTAGAATTATCTATCAGGTAAACGTCCAGCTGATTTGTGGGTTTTTCATATTTTCCGTGGGAAAGATTCCGTGGGAATTGGATTGGAAAGAATTTCAATCAAAATGTAATCTATAGCATAGACTTTGTATCAAGTAAGACAATTTTATTAAATTTTTTACATTTTGCGTACACAGTGTTTTTCTCTATTCAGCCAATTTTGGCAGCGTAACCACGGATTTTCTTATGCGACTACCTAATAGATAATTCTACCAAGGCTAAAGTTACTCCAACCAAAATTTGCAAAATCTCTAACATCGAACTGTCAACATTTTCGCTCTCTGGATCTCATTTACTGAACTTTTGGACTAAAAAGAACAAGATTCGGTAAAATTTTCACAAATTTTCGAGTAATCAAACAGAGATATTAGTATCAATCACAGAGTACTTATAATATTAACAAGAGTTTGCAACATCTGTTTTATGTTCGAAAAAAGGCCGTGAAGACTTGGAAAACATATAGTGAACGAGAGAAATCTTTAATTTTAACAATTTGTGTATTAATTGGGATCTACACAAATACTTATAATTTTACTTCATTACATATTGTTCCCTTTTGTAATCGATTTAATTGGCATCATTTATTTCCAGTTGATGTGTTTTGTACTTTTGGCTTGACATCCAAAAGCATGGAAATCGCACAACCCAACCCATTCACCTATCACCGTTTCTTCTTTGAAATCATATTTTCTATAAGTTATCCAAGTACTTACTTGATCAGCTGTCTTATCGTTACACCTTGGTATTGCTTGTCGCTCATTCTCCCATCCCCCCATTCAGTCAAATCTGCAATTACCTTTCGACCAGCTGTGTCATTGCTACACCCTCGTGAAACTCAAATGTGATAATTATTATTTCTTATTTGTAGTCGGTCAAGGGAGTGAAAAATTCACAGATATTCGAAGAGTCCTGCCAACACCCGAAACTCATAACATTCAAGAGTGCAAGAGAAATTATCTTTTAGATTTGTTGGTACACAATTTCCATGCATTGCATTTAACAGAGATGTATGTATGTTGTTCTCAGATATCCCTTTTGGGTACAGGTAGGTAGAAAATTCTCGAAAGAACCTTAATCTCTTGAGTCAGCTGTCTGTCCCATTGTATTTATCCCAGGTAGAGAAAAGGTATAGGACGAAAAAAAAAATATGTGAAACAAACTATAAATCTAACAAGGCGGTTGGGCATGCGACACGAATGACTGAGTAAATGTAGAAACTACTCAATGAATTCGTATACGTGTGCTACTGAGCGATCTGACAACTTCCAAGGGTATCGTATGGGTAGGTTAGGTAGAAGTATCTGTCACTATTGACATAGTTAAATAGTTCAATGAAGATCGTTGTGATATGTACCACGGGACATCATAAAGTCGTCTCAATTGTCGACCCTAAATATTATCAGGGCAAACGAGATCGACTACACACCGTACCGACTCAATTTTCGTACAATCGATTTGTTTGGATCACGGCTCTCGATTGAAATTTTGTATTTGGTTGCAGACTGAACATACCCTTTTATGTGTTATTGCATGCAGTGAATATACTTTTTCGAAGCTTTGTCAACAATGTAAGCTCCACAATATTTAGAACCAATTTTAAACTGTGAATGCAAGTGTTTAATTTGATCGATTGTAGGAGGTTTGCACAGGGGGTTTCGATGCCACAGTTCATCGACTATGAAGTTGGAAAACCAGGAAAAGAAAGTGGATGAAGGTATGAGCCATAGGCAAACTAGGTTTTAATTGTGTTTGATTGATGATAATGTCTTTTAAATTGTGTTTGACACTAATGGCTTTTAAATTATGTTTGATTGATGATAGCGACCTTTAAATTGTGTTTGACGCTAGTTTTGCCATCTGCAACTCCAACTCGATGAAATACCAACTTGCGACGTGACATCCAGCCAAAGCTTTAACAGCTGTTGCAGACTATGTATGTATATGTACATATATTACTCTATGGGTTTATATGTACTTATACATATATATATAATTTTGCCCCTTTAATGATGTCGGAAAGTTTTCCTCGCGCACAACGAGCGTCTCCTACTTTTGTTTTTGCAGAAATTGTCAAGATTTTGTTTTCGCGCACAGATTATTTTTCAAGGATGATATTTAATTATTTAAAAAAATTACTCAATTGAAACTAAATTAGCTGTGTTACCAGGGATTAACAAATTATGGGAAATTATATTTGGTTCCCGATGGGATAAAGGGTTTTCAAAAACTACAAACAAGATGGCACAACTAAGTTTATTTAATTTCATTTTATATATAAATAAACGAAAATAATGAGACAAATAAACACGGTATTATAGAGAAAACAATTCAAAAACCCAAAAAGTTTAAAATGTGGTACTTGTATTTATATAATGGATCATAATTTCTATTTTTTTCCATGGATTTTCTACAGATATGATTTGTTTTCTTCCTTTAGATGTAAGCTATAAAATATTTGTATAATTTTGTTTGTCAGATTTTTTTATAACTTTTTAGCACTGTACCGATTTTAAAACTGTGTTCAGAACATTAATAGCCCATATGCGTTTGAGAGTATCTTGGGCTTGATTGGATGTTATAGTCGCAAGAGTGAAACTAAAACCGACAAAAAGTTAAATTGAAAAAAACAACAAAAATTCCTTAAAGAATAAAAACAAATACACACAAAACTTAAATTTTTATATATCAAATATAAATTGATTATACCAGTATTATCAAACAGTGTCATCTCTAGTTGACAAATAGGTATAAAGTTTTTCGAAGAATTGAGGATGTAACTTGGCCGACCATACCGTATCTGATGATTCTGCATTTTGGGCTCCTAGACTATCTGCCATTCGGTTTAAAGCCCTGTATTCAGTTCTTGCGAAATTTTCGTAAGAAATTTTGTCATGTATCTCTACACGAAAAATGTTGTTGCGGAGAGTTACCACCTATCTTTGATTTACCTTGCAAATATTTTATTTATAATTCGTCTATAAGGGTGGTATTCTATAAGTCGTGAATCAGTCACTTCGCGTTACTTTTGTCGTTTTGGTAGTTTATAAAACGTTAACGCTGTTCGGTGACTAACTGCGTTGAGTTACGATATTTAATGGGCAGTTTATAAAACGCGGCGCAACGTTTTTGATCACTTCACCTGTCAAATTGAACACGCCACAGGTCTTGGCGTTAGTTGAAGAAATTTCAAATTTAAAGAAAGATGTCGATTGAGGATGGGCAGAGGAATTATTTTTTGTTTCATTATTATATGTATGTAAGTAGTTGCCAATTTTGGATGAAATGCAATCGAGCTCAAACTTTTTTTAAATAATTCAAAATTATATTGTTTACTCACTGAAATTCTTATTTACAATAATACAATTGGAAGTGGAAAGTTCAAATAAATAATGCGTTGCAAAACAATTATAATTATATTTAAAGAGTTATAGACATCAGTTGATGTTGACAATAATAAACAAAAAAACCAATACATTACAATCAATACATACCGCCAAATGGCACGTGTTTTTGAAAAGACAACTAATTTAATATAGTATGTAGATGGAAACATTTATTCGACATTGCAACCCAAAATAACGTAGGTTTTTTACACATTTTATGTGAATATTGTTGGTATTTGCAGTATTATACCTATAGCAATCTTAAAATCTGTTGATCTACTGAAATAGAGCAAAATTTTTTAATCTTTTTCATTCTGAGCATTTCACTCAAGATAACTTTTTCTGATCTATAATTGTTTATTTTAGTTTGGCAACTCTATACACCGCATATGTCAGTGACAGCACTCGTAAACAATCGCAAGCGCGAAGTGATATATAAACTACCATTTTTTGACGATGGCGTTCGCGTTGGCTTTTGCGTTTACGTTCACTTTCGGGATTTTTAGAATACTACCCTAAGCCTGGTATTAATTTTTTTTTATTAAATTTCGTGTATAAAAAATAACGAAAATTTCATAAACCGAAAATTTCCCTCACTTATCATTTGCTTCAAACATTCGTAATTACAGGGTTGTTATGCCAAACTTATTTCGATCGAAAACTATTGTTTGGCACCGGAATTTTGACATTTCGATTAGTTTAGTAAGAAAAAGTAATACCACATGCGTTAAAAATACAACGGAGTTCGTAAAGGAATTATAAATAAAATATTTTCCAGGTAAATCACAGATAGGTGGTAACTCTCCGCGACAAAATTTTCCGTTTAGTGGTAAATGCAGGGGGATTATATGGCACAGCTGATCGAATAGGTACTAGGCCGATGATGGAGAATGAGAGAGCAAAGAAGACAGGACCTAATTTTAAATATTGTTTATTGATAAATTATGTTTTATGTTGTTTACATTGAACGCATTCCCTTTGATTTCTGTCCGTTTTATGTCCAACGAAAGTGTAAAATTGGTAAAATACAGCAAGAAATAAAACTCTATGAAATAGCCTACTACCGGGGTAATGGAAACTCTTAAGTACTACTCTACGGGTAAATGACAACATTTAGTACGAAAATTTCGCAAGAACTGAATACGGGGCTTTAAACTCCGTTTTAGTTTTAATGCATACCGTGTTCCTTTTGGTTGGTAAAACCATAGAGTAATGACGTACAGAGACGTCAACTCACTCAGTAAATTGATGACATTTGGTGTGATGCAGATGGGCGGTTGGATGTTGCTTTAATAATACCAGATAGAGGCAATGGCTCAAACCATCCAACAATAAATCAGCAACAGCATTTCGATTTGTACGTTAAAATTTTGTGTAAATACACCACAAATATATACTAACAATAAAATATATCAAAAAAAAGTCAAAAATACGTTTAAATTTCACAGTTTTTCATCAAAACGACATGAAAACTTTAAATCAACAATTTTTGTAGTTCCACCTGGTGTAAGCCAATTTACGTTAAATAACTCTCTATCGCACCGACCGGAACACGAATAGTGTGAAAGGAAATGTCAGATGAGAATAATGGCAGCTATATACGCTATTACTCTATGGTTAAAACTATCGAAATGTCAAAATTCCGGTCCCAAAAAATTGTTTTCGTACGAAATAATTTGGCGTAATAACCCTGCAATTGATTTTGCCTACGAAATTTTCGTAAAGAGCTGAGTATCAAGCAAATGAAAAGTGAGCGAAATTTTCGGTTCAAGAAATTTTTGTTATTTTTTTATACATGTACATCTTATGGCAACGAAAATTTCATAAAAATTTAAAAACGAATCTTGCATGTGAAGCCCCGTATTCAGTTCTTGCAAAGTTTTGGTAAGAAATTTTGTCATTACCACCTATCTTTGATTTACTTTCTAAATATTTAATTAATATTTCCTCTACGCACTCCACTTTACTTTTACCGTGTAATGTCTTACTTTTGATTGTTAAAATGATCGAAATGTCAAAATTCCGGTACCAAACAATTATAAAACAATTGTTTTCGTACGAAATAACTTTGGCGTAACAACCCTGTTATTCATTTTGCCTACGAAATTTTCGCATCGAGCTGATTACCAAGTAAATGAAAAGTGAGTGAAATTTTCGGTTCATGAAATTTTGGTTATTTTGTATACACGTACAACGAAAATTTCATAAAAACTGAATACCGGGCTTAAAATAGGGCATAGCCACAAAAAACTCCAGGTTCTGTGAAACAGTTAAAGTTGTCCTTAGTGTTAAAGGGTTTATCATTCCTTGGAATATCCCTATGCCCAGAAATCATGTAATGTATGTAGATATCTAATTCTTGGCAATATCATTTACAGATGCCCTGCACTTTTTGAAGTCGGGAAACAGATTGCAGATTTTATAGCAACCTAAGTGCTAGGTTAGATATAACGACGTCTCTGACTAAAATTCTGTACAGTGCTCTGATACTCTCAATGCTGGGTCTAAATTCGCCTTTCTAAAATGGTGTAGTCCGGGTAAGAGTGAGGTATTGTTACTTAATTTGGCACCACGTTAAATTTGTTTTCTATTCCACCAGGTTCCCGAATTTGCGTGGAAATTCACTCATATTCAAGAGCGGAGTGGCATTAGGCAAAATATTGTGTAATTAAAAATTGAACAAAGATCAGATGTGATTTTCACGATTTATCGTGCAGATATCAAATGGGCGTGGCAAAATTACGCTATGTCAGTAAGTGACTGCTGTTTGACGACAATACCAAATTTCATTCAGATCGGCATTGCCTTACAGCTGGCCGGCCGCCCGCCAAACTTTTGTATGTGAGGTACCAGAAAGGGCGTGGCAAATTCTTAAATTTTATTTACTCAATTAAACTTTTGCAGAATATTTACCATCACTACTTACGTTGACGTTAATAGCAGGTATCGGAAAAGAATTTTAGACGAAACAAATTTTGTACTAAATCTGTTGATTTGTATGGGTGTTGCCACAAGGGGCGTGGTCATAACGCCAAATTAACAAACCCAAACTAATTGAATAATAATCAGTACCATATTTTCATTGTGGTCGGTAGAGATCTACGGCAGTTACCAGTCTGACAGGCGGAAATAACTCAATCAACATAAAACAGATCAAAAACGAATTTGGTCCAAAGGTACTTAGCGTCTAAAGGGCACCTTAGACTAGCGGATTGTCGGGCCGACTTTCGAGTCGGGTCGACTCATCTCCCAGTGTAAGGTGAAGTCGAGCATACGGCCGACTACTCGGGCAAAAATCAAAAATGATTTTCAGGAAGTCGGTGAGTGTAAGGCGAAACAATGCCCGAAATAAAATTCGCCCTGACTAATAGTCGGCCAAGTGGTCCGCACATAGAGTAAATTTATAGTAGAGCCGCCATTTGTCTCATCTGACGTTTCCTTTCACACTCTTCGTGATGCGGTCGGTGTGATAGAGAGATGTTTGACGAAAAGTGATATACACCAGGTGAAATTACAATAACTTCTTGCTTTAATTTTTCATGCCATTTTGGTGAAAAACTGTGAAATTTAAATGTGTTTTACACTTTTTTATTGACTGTTATTGTTAGCATACATTTGTGTTGTATTTAACACATTAATTTTAACACACAAAACGAAATGCCGTTGTTGTTATTTTGTTCGTTGTTTTGAACCATTGCCTCTATCTGGTATTAGTAAAGCAATTCTTTTCAACATCAAACGTATACATCACACGAGGACAAATGTCAGAAATTTGGTGAGTGAAAGATTTTCTCTACCCATATTTACTCTATGGGTCCGCAGTTCTAAGGTGCCCTTAATACGATTTATTCTATGAGTTACTATATATCAGTATGAAACAGTATCGTACATAGGTTTTTTTTCGGGGGGGTCAACGTGAAATATAGGTTGAAAAATAACACAACATTCAAAAATCACTACTTAAGAATATGATTTCGGTGGGCGAGGGGTCCGGGGCCAGCTGATTTTTGTACTGAAAAACATATGTTCTGCGAAAGCTCAGTATACCTGAACTTTGCTTAAAAGTTTGAACGATATCATCGTCGGTATTGGAATTGATCTGACTTTTTCCGGAATTTCGTTACCGGCCCCGATTACGGTGTTTGCGGAAACCCGCCTTTATCATCACCATTATAGCTTTTGTAGAGTTCAAGAGCAGGCGGCTCTCCGATACTGTTCGTTTTAGAAGGAATGCCTTTGCTTACGAAATAGTCCAGTCGATATTCTGGTTTATTTGCCTAAAAATAATTGTTCACCTGCTCGCCTCTTTTCGCATACTAAGTAAAACCAAAATTGTTGATGTGATCATGGAAAAAGCACAAAACTTCAATGACGAGTATAAACGGGTTTGGTCTAGCTGGGCGTAAGACAATTTTGTTAACTTGTTTACCACAATCATGTCTAGCTCATCTAATATATCAAGTCAGCTACATGTGTACATACAGTCACTCCAAAAAATGAGTGTTCTCCTCGCCTTTGAAAATTTAAACAGTTTTTATAGCTACAACTTCAACTTAAAAAAACTATTATGCAATTAATTTTTTATAATTCAAATAAATATGTTTTCAATATATTTGCAACAGCAACAAATGCCAAACAAGATGTGATTTACAGCTCCAAAAAGTGATAGCCCACCAAGAATTTTTTGAACGTTTAAGAAAAAAAATGTATATTTTGTTTTGGATTTGTTGCTTTTAAGAATTTCTTGAAATCTTCTTGCCATAAAAATTTTTCAAGTTTTTGATAATTTCCCCAGAAATCCAGTCCAGTTATTCTGTAGAGAGTTATAAAATTGTCCCTACTTCTAAATTTTCTTTCTCCGAAATTTCTCTCTACATAAACCCGGAGATTTTTGCTGGGGTTTATATCTGAAGTTTTGAGGAAGCGTTTCTATCGATTTAGCTCAATGTCCTGGGAAAATACATAATTGGATAGCAGAGCCATTTTTTGAACGCTAATATTCGAAATATTTTTTTGTATTCTATTGATTAGGCGTAAAAATTCGGTTCCACCTGCGTTCACTCAAACCAGTACAAGACTGTTAATACAGCCAGGGGATTTCAAGCTGATCGAAAAGGTACTAGGGAAATGATGTAGAATGAGAGACAAAAGAAGACAGGAACTAAGTTTAAATAGTGTTTACTGATACTACTAACAGCGAAATTATGTTTTATGTGGGTTGCATTGAACGAAAATACGCATTCCCTTTGATTTCTGTCCATTTTATGTCCAACCAAAGTGTAAAATTGGTAAAATACAGTAGCAAATCTAACTCGATGAAATGGTCTACTACCTCGTCGTCCTGAAGAGGCAGCGAAGGGAGTAATAGAGGCTCTGAACTATTACTCTATGATACAGCATTCGCACTGGTATCGACTTTGCCACTCTTGTTTATTTGAAGCAGAAATCAAGAAAAATTGCTTAATTTCCCATATGTTTTGACAGACGATATTCGGATATTTTTTCTTCTTTGTCTAGGAATCAGGAAAAAAATGCTTGATTTGCTTTATGCAACGCTGTGTTATCTCACACTACGAACGACTAGTACGTTGGTTTACAACCATTTAAATCACGTCGCATTGATGGGATGGCACCACTAGAATAGCCGATTTATTTATTTTTCTCATTTCTTAGGTATTTATTGCTTCTCAAATATGTATTTTTATACTTTTTTGTTTACTTTTATTCCTGGAATACATTTCTGATGAATTAGTTTATGGAAAAATACCACGCAAAGCAAAATTCCTATTGTAGGCTTGGTGTGTTTGTTGTCGTAGTAACACTACCTCGTCAATGCGCCTTGACTTTCAATCAAATCATGAAATAACCCAATGCGAACAATTCAGATTTTGTTAGGACATTTGATACGAAATCAGGAAAATATTTTGCTATAACATTAGATCTCAAGCAACAAATGAATTTTATTTTTTTTAAATTATTTTTAAAACAAAAATGATTGGCCTTATCATGTATGTATGTATGTATGTAAGTCACTTTCACATTCACGGCAATTTTTAACCTCATTTCATTAAGAACCTGACGAATGATTTTTGCTAAACTATTTATTGTTTGTGATACATTTTACGTAATTATTAACGAATATTTTTCGGAAAGCAGTTAGTTTGTTGGCATAAAACTATTTTAGCAGCAAAATCAGCTCTGCACCAAAATTTCACCAACGGTAAAGGCTTTTGCGCTAAGTTGAAAACTAAGTTTTTTTTTTGCGCTAGGTCCAACTTCGTGAGATATAGGCCTTTAAAGCTTGAGTATATAATCGGTCATATCTCAGGTATTTGTCATCGGCTCTGCTTGAAATACGTATCATTACAAACCCTTGTGAAACTCTATAGCTCTGTATATAAATATATTTCCTTTTATTAACCCATTGAGGGCTTATTTAAAAAATGTTTTTTAACCTCGCTTTTTTGGTTTAACCAACTTGATGTTCTTGTCTTTTGGTGTTGTTGCCTTTGTAGTAGTTGCCTTTTATTTCTGTTGCCCTTTGTTGTAGTTTTTACACACCGAAATAAAAAAATTATTTTTAATAACTCGTGCGATTTTTCTGATTTTGTCACAGATCGACTTAAGGTACAGAGGGAATTTGAACCCACCTGCCTGAGCCCGACCGAACAGCCAGGCGACCAAGTGGAATATAAATTTAACGATTTATGAAATTTATTTCATCAGGATCGGATAATAAATGACAGAGTTATGCGCGATTATACATTCAAGCTTTGGAGACCTATATTTCGGAAAATATGGATTTCCGCAAACTTTTTGTTTTTTAATCCGCATTTAATGCTCTACCAGGCAAAAAAAAAAATGAAAAAATCCAATTTTGCTGCTAAAAGAAATTTGCTCCAGTATATACATATGTATGTATGTTTAGCATGCGATGTCTAAAATGGCCAGTGAAGTGAATGTGATTTGTGTGATAAGGCCGTAAGTGAACGCTCACTTTTTGCAGCTGAAAATCACCTCTTGTTGGGTTTTTATTGCAAAAATTCTGAAAATATATTGCGTTATTTTTTCCACGGAATTAATAAAGCACATGATAAACAAAAACCATAAGTTAAACTGCTTAAATTGTCAAATGCGAGATGGGCACTCTTTGTGGAGTGACTGTACATACTAGTACATAGTTATGCATATAATGAGTTCATTCCTCTACAATCTACATAGATTTATATAAATTCACCACCACGTTAGCGTATCGGTTCGCTGAAGATACAAAAAAGGGCACTGAATCTTTCACTAAAACCGAACCATTTTTCCGTTCCATGTTATTCGTTGAAATTTACATTCGTCATAATTGTTTCTGTTTTGTGTTTCACACATTTCTTGTCGGCTTTGCTTTGGTATTCTTAATGTTTGTTGTGTACTTTTGCATGACGACGATGAAGACGAGAATTTAGTTCAGCTCTTTCATTATGCTCTTTCGTTCAATTCCGTCATTGCAGTGACTTTCTTAATTCTTGTACACAGCCACCCCAAGAGGCCACAGTGGGGTAAAAGTACATGTGAATGCAGAGATTTTCAGTGTATGGAATATGTTGGGTTTATTGAGTATTAAGTGGAAAGAAATCGATTAAGTTGTTGTGCCTTTTAATTTATGGGTAATGCTACTCACAATATTTGGAAAATTATCAGTTCTCGCTTAAAAAAGATTAACAGTATTACAAAACACTGTATTTTTTACCAACTTTTCAGGGAAATAAAAAAAATTTTGATAGGTAGAAAATATATGCAACAATGGAAAAGTATACAACAATTAATGGTATCCAAATCTTGGAAAATCTTATTAAAAAAAACACAGATATTTTCAACTTAAAGCATATTCGTTCGAAGTTGTGCACCTATAGGTTTTAAATGGTGGGTCTGGAAAGTCGTTTGCTGCACGGTAAATCAGGTTTTTATGTTTAATTCTTGTAACCCTACAGGGTCAATACGTCCCAGAAACATTGGGTCAAAAATTATCTCACAATTCACGTTTGTAAATTGCAATGTGAAAGCTCCCAGTAGTAGTTTATAGACTTCTCTATTATAAAAATTTTAATAGTTCTTGGCATTGGAAAAAATTGTTTTACTTTGTTTACTTTAATTGTTTGACTGCCATCAAATTTGCAAGTCTCTGGTTGTAGTTTGGTGATTTAAACACCTATATATATATTAACTGTTTTTCGATTTGTATTTTAGAAAAATATCGATAAATAAACGAAAGTAATTTTAAGTTTTTTTGACTATGGGGTATGTCGTCACAAGACGACTTTTGAATAGGATTTTTTCGTCCCAATATTGCATTACAAATGGTAATATACAAACCATTGATTTTCGTATTGTATGATGTCATGTTAGAAAGAAATTTATATAATATATCGACGTTTAAATACCAAAACCTCATAAGTCAAAATTTCATATTTTTCAGGAGACCAAAAAAAGAAACTAAAAGATAAAAAAGTAATTGGATATTTTTAAATTGTTAAATTTCTATTTCTGAAAGACAGTCTTAAATAGCATTTAATGCTGTTTTAGAAAGTGACAGTACATGCAGAATAATATTATCAACTCATATCATCAGTAATCCGAAAATGGCAAATTTTTGACTTATGAGATTTTGGTATTTAAACGTCGGTATCTAATTTGATCAATGTATAGATGTAAGCCACCAAACACACTTATTGGTACAATTCATCCCAGGATAAAAGACCCTACAAGGGAATTCTCATGTGCTCCAACCTCCATATCTGCAAACCAAATTACGTTAACTTGTCAGGATTTTGAAAAACAAACTCTGTGATGAAAGGGTTCATAATTTATACTTTCGAAATTATCTTCTATTTATATATTTTCTTATACAAATCCATACATAAGAATAATATGAAGTCGAGCGACTCTGAACGACAAACTATAATCTCACTTTCACGTCTACCATTTTACAGTCGACCACAAAATTTGCCTTAGAACAATATTTTTCAATTTCTTATGAGCTACACAGATCAAGTTTTTTTGCCTTCTAACTCGACAAATGCATATTTACGACTAATTTATACTTAGCAACTGACACTAATTTAGAACTAGAGATTTTGGTAGCCAGTTTTATAGCCATTGAATGAAGGGAGTTCCATTAAACTGCATTCTATACAATAATGACGTAAATATTTAACTTGTATGTGTTTTATATGGGGCATTTCCACAGAAACCACAGTCACTTTCTTATTTCAAAGTACTACATTCCAAACTTTTTTTCTAATCATAGAGACAGTTTGATGAACTTTAACATCCTAATCGATGGTTTAATATCGACAACTATGAAAAAAGTGTTTCAAAATGTTCTTGGTGTTCCTAAGTATTTTTTAGATAATTTGACTTGCCCTATTTGCATACTGTTTCAATCGAAACATGGTTTCATTGTCTTAAACCCTATATTCAGTTCTTGCGAAATTTTCGTACGGAATATTGTCATTTATCTCCACACGGAAACTTTTCTGCAGTTACCACCTATCTCTGATTCACCTTACATATGTTTCATGAATTATTCCTCGACGTGCTCCATTTTTGTTTTTACGCATGTGGTGTTAAACTGCTTATAAATGTCAAACTCCATAAGAAGAAAAAAACGATGATAATCCCGAAAATGCGCTAAACTAGGTAGGTGTAAATGCCGCTTTACCTTTGTTATTTAAAATTAGCGAAAAGCCAAAATCTTGGTCACAAACAATTAAAAAACAATAGATTTCTTACGAACAGTTACAATAACCATGTAATTGATTTTTTTCACGAAAGAACTGAGTACCAAGCAAATAAAAAGTGAGCGTAATTTTCCCTCCACGATATGTTCGTGTTTGTCGTACACGTACTTTTTACGAGTATAGGAACGAACATTTCATAAGAACTGAAGTTGTAATTTTTATTGCTGTAATAAAACAATAGGTTGAGTTTTTTTGAATAGGACAGAAAACTAGACTCAAGGTTGGGTTTTTTGTTGATTTAAGAGTGATCGAAAATTCACGCTTCTCTTTGAATTTCGTGGAATGCGAGTGTTATAAAATAAAAAAAATGCATCATGACGGTTAACTTAATGGTTTTTAAAAATGGAACTCTAAATGAAAGAAATATTTGAAAATTTGTGATGGGTTTTCAAATAAACCCATCTTCAGCGATGAAGCTTGTCCGTATTCATGGTTTCGTTAATCATCAAAATTGTTGCATTTTAGGTTCTGAAAAATTGTTGAGAAACAAATGAATCAACGTGTCACTGTTTGGTGTAAATTTTGGGCTGCGACCATCATTGAACCAAATTTCTTTGAAAATGAGACTGATCGGGCAATATCAGTTAATTGTGCGCTTTTGCGACATGATAATTCAGTTTTATTGTTCCCAACTCATGACGATAGTGCTACACGTAGTATATACTGACAAAAATTTAAATTAAATTGTATTTTTTTACCCCAAAATCACTTAATTTGTAAGAACTAATAGACCATTACAGAAATAGCTATTTGGATATGCCAAAATATTCATTTGCAAAGAGCGTAGTGTAAGTTTAAAGAGAACGATTTTCAGAAACAATTTTGAAAGGTCTGTTACACCTCTGTAATGTTTTGATTTTCTTAAACAAAATTTTGCGGTCAGGTTGCATTCATTTTTATTTAAATTGTTTTTTCGTTCATGATTCTGTTTTTATTTTATAACAGCTGTATTTTGTATATTTTTATTTTTTTGCATTATCCAAAACTGATAATCTAAATTTAAAGCAGAATGATCGTACGATATTTCTCAAATAGAAGAGAGTTTCATTCCATTTCTATCCGCGAATATGCTAACATGGTCTCAAGTAGCAGTCGATGTATTGGGTATATTACATCTTTAACACATCATGCTCAATTTTTGAGCAGAATTAAAGATGCAGTAGAAAGAAAACTGCACAGGTTTTATTTTTTTTTTACAAGATATGCGATATATGTATGATGGAATTTTTATTAGGCATTTCAATATATTAGTGCGATGTAAGATGTAAATTATTTAAATTAAATATTTTATTGCAATTTCTGTTAATCGACAGGGTTAAGAAAATATCTTCTCAAATACATATGTAAGTAAATTTTTTTGGGCATTTGTTCAATCTAAATCTCAGATAACTTATTTTTTTCATAAAAAAAGTCCAATTACTATTAACTTTCTAAAATTGTATTGACTTTTAAGCATGAACACAAAATGTCTCGAAAACGATGTGACACGAAAAACAAAAATAGCGATACACCAGGTCGCGAAGCCTCGGATATCATACTCATCCCTATGTTTAGCTTCTAAAAGGAATTTCAACAGTTATAGCTTATGCAACAATGTCATGTTTTATACATGTTTATGTAACTGGTGTGGAAAACGAAAGCAGGAGAGAGAAAAACACACTCCACCCCGTTAAAGATTTGCAACCCTGTTGTCTCAATTATCCCCCGTTAACGTGCCTAGCACAACTAGGTTGCGTGTCGAATGCATGAAAATTTATTCTCAGAGTAAAATTTTGACAACTATTTGGTTGTTTATATTTTTTTATTTTCGTAATTTTGGGTATTTTTCCATTTGACGGTTATTGAGTGTATACTTTAATGACAATCAGACATACATATATGTATTTTCATCGTGTATTCGTTGGCATTAGCACTACGAGGGTAGGTGACATATGCTAGAGTAACGAATTTTATGTCAAAATAATTTGTATCTATCAAAGTTTTCATATTTTATTTGATTCATGTTAAAATTTGCGTGGCTTAAAGTGCTATTTTATACAACGCAAGCAGACACTTCACTTCACAGAGTTTAGCTGTTCTTAAAACAATATAACTTGCAAACCTTGTCGATAATTTAGAGTAAACAATTATAATCTAGGGTGCTGGTGAAAATTTCACAAACTTACCTTTTCTAGAATGCTAGAAACAAACGCAAATAGGCAATAAACTGTTTTTTCTGATTTACGAAATACAAAACTTAGTGGAGTGATTACGAGCGTTGGATGGAACATATTTAGTTTAACCACATAAGTCCGATTTTTAGGGTTGTAGGGTTGCCCCTGGGTGAAAATATGAAATTTAAAAATTACAGGAAACCCATAGTTTTTTAGAAACGGGCTTTCAAATTTTGAATTTAAAAGTACAGGTCCATATTTTGGTATATATCTATCAAATCGGGTCGAAATCGGTACCGTTGTAACGCTTCTTTCCACCGCCGTATAAATATACCGGTTGCATTACCCATTGAGAAGACGTTTCAAGCTTTGTGTTTTTGGCCTTATTTTTTGGACATATATTTTTATCATACATCCTAAAGGTACCACTATTCTCTAATTTGCGGACTTATTTGCTATGTTAAGGTTTTCACTACCAGAATTATTACGTGTATAAGAATTGGATCTAATACGCATTTTTCGTAGAACAAAATGAGGTAAATTACATAAAATTGTTCTCTAACTTGCTTAGGCTATGTTCAGGTATACCACGAAATCGCAATATTTGGGATTACATTTGAAATACCGAAATCCCAGTATACCTGAACGGCACTTTACATACCCAGATATCAGAAGGATTATCGATTTTCTCCTTTGTGTTAGATCCCGCGAGCTTTGCTCATTTAAAATGAATTTTCTTGCGTCATAAAGCTTTTCTTGTGGCCAGCCTTGGCCCGGTTTTATGGATATTCTTCACTGGGGAGCACCGATCACCAGCTGGGGAATAGTTTTTTGTGTTTTAAAGCCTTCTGCGTGACCGGTTTTAGGGATTGCCTATGCCTATATTTTGTTTTTGGGCTGACAGACCAAATAAAAAAAATTGGTCTCAAGTTCACATTTTCGGAAATACAGGCCTCCAAAGCTTAAATGTGTAATCTCACATAAATATTTGGTTTTATCACTTTTAACCTCACTTTTATGAAAAAAATTTTTATTTTTTAAATGCAAATAATTATAAACTATATTTTCCCAGTCACGGATTATAGACAATCCGGCAACCTTTTTGTTAAGGTATAATACTCAACAATAAATCTTCAAAGACCGGAGACATAAAAGTTAGAAACAAATTAACCCACAAGTCAACCTTAATTTTTTATTGCTTTTTTAGCATTCGATAACTCGATAACTTAGATAGTTATCGAAAAAATTTATTTAATTTATTCCTCTTATTTGTAAGATTTATATAAGAAAATACCATAAAATATAAAATAGTACTTTTGTGTTAAAATCTTTCTGCATGAACGGTCTGCAGCTGGGCTATGCTTCAGCATAGTATTTTTGTGTTATAAAGCTATCTGCGTAGACGGTCTTCGGGTGGGCTTAGGTATTTTCTCGTCTGGGCTAGGTCCAATACCGGCTTCGGCATAGTATTTTTGTGTTGTAAAGCTTTTTGCGTGGCCGGTATTTTCTCATCTGGGGTTGGTCCAATACCAGCTTCAGCATTGTATTTTTTTGTTATAAAGCTTTCTGCGTAGACTTCCTTCGGGAGGGCTTAGGTATTTTCTCGTCTGGGCTAGGTCCAATACCGGCTTCGGCATAGTATTTTTGTGTCGTAAAGCTTTTTGCGTGGCCGGCATTTTGAAAACAGAAAATTTTTGACAAAGTGAGATTAAAACCCTATTTTTCAAATGGGGCCCTAACGGATAAAAAAACACTATATTCATACAAGGTTTCATAAAGTTAAAATAAATCCTTTATAATGATACCCATTTGAACCAGATCGGATAATATATACCTGAGATATGACCGATTATATACTGAACCTTTAATAGCCAATATCTCAAGAGCTAGATCCAAAGAATTCTGACTAAAGTAAATTTATGACAAAATATTATTTTCGCACTCAGAGTGACGGGATGTATCAATTTTAAAATATTTATAAAAATCTGATTTGTGTGATTAAACTACATTTGTTCCAAAATTCAATTTATTCTAACACATCCGACACATTTCCCCACTGTGCTGTCCAACACTTGTTGGCATCTCTGTTCGTCGCTATCAACGTCGACAACAATCAAGCAATGCTCACCACTCTGCCGGCTGACTCTTCGTTAGTTTGCTTTTACTATCGGCCCCAGCAGTGAGTATTTCAGAGCGAGTACGAACTTTATTTATCTGTTGATTTTACAAAAGCGGATCGTTAGACGGCAGTATCTCAAAGTGCGTGTAAACTTCAAGCGAATAAGATCAGCAAACATCCAACTCCATTCAAAAATTGTACCGTGATCACACGTTGTCGTTTGTTAGTGTTTTACTTGTCGCTGTGAATAATCGAAAAGAGTTTTTACAAACGTTTAAGCAACGACCTTGAAAGAAGGCCAAAGTTATTTTTATTAAAAATATATAAAATAATATAAGTTGTGTGTTTTTATTTATTGTGAAATAACTTTATTAACAAATCCACATAAACATGAGGGAAATCGTTCACTTACAAGTTGGCCAATGCGGTAATCAAATCGGTTCTAAGGTTAGTAACAAACTTTTTTTCCATGATTTTATTATTCAATGGATTTTAGTGTCGTCATTCTTTTCGTTTGAACAATCTGGTATCTGTAAATGTGTATGTTGGTTGGTTTCATTCCGTCTTTACTTGTGTTCCGTATTCGCCGTTGTTTTCTATTTTTCCTAACCTCAATATATAATTATAACACATGAGTACGTTTGCTGTTTCTTCTTTGGTTTTTATCAATAGAAAGCGTGCAATTTTCATGTTATCTAGTCCACCTCTTCTACTCTGACTACTATCGTTTTGGGTTTTTCTTCTCTCGCAGCAATCACACATCTGCACATTAGTAAATTTGTATGTTGGGTGCAAAGTGTATTTACTAAGAGGAAGCATTAGCACAGCTGATTTGAAGACTTTTTTTTGTACCCTGCAACTGTCAATTTCGTATATATTTTGTTTTTGTACATGTTTGTTTACTTTCATTTATGTGCTGTGGTTGACACAATTTGGGTGCGAAACTCGCTGTTCGTTGTTGTTGCCTTCAATCTCACAACAATATCTACCGCGACTACTTGTATAATTGTACTATGGCTTAATGCTACTACCGTGTATTTGTACCATGGTTAGATGTATCTACGTACGTATGTACATATGTATACTACTGGTTGGGTTGTATTTCCCTCTTTTCTCGTTACTGTTTGTTGTTGTTTGTCTCTGCAATTTCTGCTCTGCTGCCATGTTATGAATTCTTCTCTTTATATGTTTCTTAATCTCTTCGTACTGGGAAAGCTCTCTGATAAACTACATATCTACATAAACAGCTATGTACGTATGGATGTATGAAAAAAGGCGTCGTCGTGGTACGCGCTGCTATAAAACATGTGATAACGTTACAAACGCACATACCAAAATACACTGTTAGAAATACCGGGTCAAGGTGTTGGAGTCAAAGACCTGGGGATGCACTTAAGAATAAAACAAACATCTGAATTAATAATCTATAATTGTTCAAACGCTACATTTGTTCTCTCTCTCTCTCTCGCTGGAACATAACGAGAAGTTTCGAGTTTGTAGCGTACGTTCATAGTATGAAGAATTCAGAATCAACGCTGATGTTTACAAATCTCATAAAATTGAAAATGTAGGAATGGACATATGTACATACACACACATGTGTGTGTTGTTCATAAAATCAAAAAACCGGCATGTTTAACAAACCGGTTTACTGCGCAAGGATCGTACAAAGTAAAACATTATGCACAGTGGTTGGAAATTATTTTTTAGCGCAATTGCTTTTGGTGGGGGGCGGCTCAGAAAATGATAAAAAAAAATTAAATTAGAGACAAAATCAAGAATGCGAGACAATTAAAAATTATCCATCGCACGGACACAGTTGGGTCAACAAGTTCGGTCTCACAAATTCAGCGGTGCCATTATTTTTTTCGTGCGAAGTTTATTAGCCGCGCAGACAGCTTTATAACACAAAAATACTGTAACGACGCCGTCGTTGGACCTACCCCAGATGCGAAAATCCCTAAACCCGACCGAGAGCTTTCTATCACAATAATACTACACCGAAGACGCGAAACCGAAGTTGGATCTACCCCAGAGGATAAATTACTGTAAAAAATCGTTTCTTTCCAAAATTTGGTTTATTTTCAAAAATGAGAAATATTTTTCGATATCTAACGGAGTTATCGTGGAATATTATTAATAATTTTCGTGTTATTTTACACCCTTTCTGCAAAGGCCAATTATAAAATCATAATTTTTTCAACATTTTTGAATTGTATGCCCCGATAATTCGATAACTAAGAGTTAAGAGTTATATTCGAGTTAAGAGTTATTTTTAAAATTTGGCTCTATATTCTATAAAAAGCGTGGGAAAAATCAAATTATTTTCCAAAACAAATTTTTTTTACAAATTTTTGAATTTTATTCTCCTATAACTCGATAACAAACGGATTTATCGACAAAAAGGCGTTGAAAAATTGTTTCCCTCCAAATTCGGCTCTTCTTGGAACCTTTTGTTTTGGACCCTGTGGGAGCCATAGGCCCTATCGACAACATTTTTTTTGTTTTCTCTAATTTTATTCTATTTTTGGATTTTTTCGTTATAAAACTGGCTGAGTGGCCGGCCTTTGGGCGCGCTTAGGAATTTTCTTTTCTACGGAAGTCCAATACCGGCTTCGGCATAGCGTTTTTGTGTTATAAAGCATTATAGGGTGTAGAATACAATAGCAATGATATAGATGAATACCAAGCCACACTTGGTATTTCGTAAGCTCATCCTTTTTTTGATTTTCAGGTTCACATATAATATACTAAAATATGCTTATCTGCCCCAGCATCTTCCATTTTATACTTCTTTTGTAATTAACCCTGCGATAACTCGATAACTAACAAAGTTATCGGAAAATTGTATTTAAAGTGGAGTTCAGATTATCAAACGGATTTTGGCGATCTGTCGAATCTGAAGAAAAATTGTCAATTTGAACAGCTGTCGTCAAATGAATCTGATGGTCTTCAAAACAGTTTAAAGACCAAACGATTTCTTTGAGGTTATCGATAAAACAGAGAGCGAGAGATAAAATGTCGGACAGAACACACGAAGATGGAGCGGAATACTACAATTTACATAGAATTTTTCAAATTTGAAACAGAAATAAAAGCTGCCGTGTAATTTAATTTAATTAAATAAAATTTTAATTAATACAAACAACAACACTTGTAAAAATAATGAAATTACACATAGCGGGGGAACTGGGACATGTGTGTGCTTAGTATTTTCTCTAAGAAATTAGTTTGTGTAATTACATATATAAATGTTCTCAGTAGTGTCTTCTCTTCCCTTTCGCTTTCTGTACGCAATCAGGTAATTGTTGCAAAACATTTGCAAGCGCAAACCGTTGATATTAACACTGTGGTATATTGCTTCAAATGAAGCCTGTCAGATAAATCTTTCTGTGTGGACGAAAAATCGATATTTTATCGATATATGTCTGTCAGATCTATCTGATAATTAGAACTCCACTTAACATTTTGCGATTACATTCGATTTTTCTGTTAGAATAAACCCCTTTGATTAATTTTTTTCACATCTTCCGATAACTAGATAACTAATACAGTTATCGACAAATTTATTTAATTTTTTCGTCTTAAGCGAACCACAGACTTGTCATTCCTGAGCACGAGCTTGGTCGATAACTTTTTGGCTGACTGATGAATTTGAAAAAATTTTACCAAAAAATTTTGTGAACATGATAGTGATGCTAACAACTTCGATGACATTCTTACTTTGTATCAAGAAGGGCGTCAAACCGACAATAAATTTCAACGATAGCTGGTGTTCATGCTCATGAATTACCATGAAATGAACATCAGCTATCGTTGATGTTTATTGTCGGTGTACCGCCCTTCGTGGTACCAAATAAAAATGTAATCGACGTTGTTCGCATCACGATCATGTTCACAGTATTTTTTGGTAATATTTTTTCAAATTCATCAGTCACATTAAAATTTATCGACCAATCTCATGCTCATGAATGACAAGTCTGTGGGTCGCTTTCGTTTGAAGTTATTAACAGATTTATTTAAATCTCATAATTTAATTATTAAAATAAATATTTGAAACACAGATTGGGAATATGATTTTGTATTTTCTTTAAATTATTTTAATAGAGCAAAGTGGGTGACTTGTATCCAATCAGATATTAAAATACCGTCTACAAATAAATAAAAAATAAATGGTTTCCCATTACATCCCATGAAATGACCGGGGAGAACTTCTCACAATCACTGAGCTGTGCGCTTTCCGGTTTTCACTCACTGATTGGGACCTACAGTTTTACACCGATTCCGAACGGTATTTTGAGAAGCTTTTTCATGGCTATATACTCGATAGTGTCGCCGTCACTAAGCGAGGTGACCGTCGTCGAAAGAAATTTGAAGGTGGTTGGAGCAGGGATCGAACCCACGATCTCCTGTACAAGAGGCGCGCACACTACCCATTACACCACCGTCTACAAACAGCCTTAAATTGTGGCATTAAATAATTATTTACTTGCATCTTCTAACCCGTCTAATATATAAACACACTGCGCAGAGATTGTCAAACGAATAACAACAGTAATTTCTTTCAGTGCAAACAGAGATTAATATTTACGGCATCCCAGCAACAGAATTGACTTTATTTCGGATTTTTAACACCTGCCAGGAGAAAGGATAAAAGAAATGATCATTACTGGTATACGATCTCATTCATCCTTCTTCCTTTAACTTAAAACCAGTTAGGTAGATCGTCCGCTCACACCGAGAGATCATATGCTACACTTTCTCATTCGCTCCTTTTTTTGAAGAGATCTAGTGGTTCTTCTTTAGAGCTAATAAGGTAGGGCGTCCAAGGACATTAAGCGAGTATGAGCTATTCATTCTCAGTTACAGTTTTTAGGAGAGATATAGCCTTAGTTGTGAACCACAATGAAGTTATCCGTCTAAGGGTTCGTACAAAAGCAACAAGAGTGAATGTCTCCCGCTGTGTAATATGGTATGCGGCTTGCAGTCATTATGTCTCCATAATGAGGCCTTTAAACTGATCATTGCAGTTGTTTGGATGTTATCTTTATGCCGGAGACAGGTGTAAATTTACTGCACATTACCGGCGCGCCGATGGTGCAATTGTTAGTGTCTGTGCGACCTTTGTAAATGAGAAGGTGGAATTAATGCCCGATCTTGTCACCTTTCATTTCTTTCAGATGCAGGCACCTCACTTAGTGATAGCATATCAATCAATAGGAAAGCCGCTCAGTTTTCGTATGGAACATACAAGATTGGGAGTGGCAAAATATCCAATTTATCACACCAAAGTAGAATTTGACTAAATATTGCCTAATACCAAATTTCAAGTCAACAAAACACTGACGAAACTACGGGAAAATTTTAATAAAGAATGATCTTTTAATTACAACAAAAATATATGCCCAAATAGCTTAAAAGTTCATAATTCAATTAAATTTATTCAATTCATAAAGGTTGGTTGTAGGTAAGGGGATTTATATTGTTGACCGGCCACACTACTATTGTATGGGAGGTACCAAAATGGGTGTGGCAAAATCACAATTGGATAGAGCACGAGCAGTAACAAATTTATTCGTAAATATTCTGAAATACTTCGTAGATTCTATGAATTCCTACATTAATTATCAGCCATAGATATATTTTATAGGATTTATGAAAACTGTTAGATTAGATCAGTCTAAGTTTTTGAAATTTGTTCATTAAGTCTAAGAAATAATTTTCATTGATTGTGTGGAACGAGGTAATGAAATTTTTACATAACATCATTGAAACCATTTCGCAGATTCTATGAAGAGAATATTATAAAATTAGTTCATAACATCTACAAAAATTTGTCAAAGACTGACAGATGTTCATTTATAATCCCTACCTAATTACAATTGAGGCATTCAGAAGAAACCCCAATCACCTCCACTTTTCCAATATTTTGATATTTTAGCGTCAGGGGGTTAAAATTAAACAAACCTTTTTATTAAAATAAAAATTACCAGAAACCACTGGCCAATTCAAGTAACTCTTCAATATTAATGTTCCTGCGAAATCTTCGTAAGAAATTTTGGCATTTATATCTAAAGAAAAATTTCGCTGCCGAGAGTTACCACCTATCTGTGATTATCATTGCAAATATTTCATTGATAATTCCTCTACGCACTCCATTTATTTTTAACTCAAGTGTTCTTTTGTTCGTTAAAATAATCGAAATGTCAAAATTCTAGTCCCAAAATTATTATCAAACAATAGTTTTGGTACGAAATATTGATTTTGCTAACGAAATTTTCGCAAAGAGCTGAGTACCATCATAGAGAAATAGAAAAGAGCCGCTATGCCTCTCTTCGTGTTCTCTTTTGATCGAGTTCGAGTTGCTTTTGTAATTTACTCCTTGGTTGGCTGTCATTAGTATCAATCAAACACTTTTAAACTTAGTTTGCTGCATGGTCTATAATCTGTATGTCTTCTTTGGTCTCTCATTCTACATCATTTCCCTATTACCTTTTCGATCAGCTGTGCCATAGAAATCCCCTTGTACCATGAAGCTGAGCAAGTGAGCGAAACGACGTACACGGAAGTGAGCGAAACGAAGTACACAACATTTTCGTTATTTTTTATACACGCACTTCTTGTGGGAACGAAAATTTCATTAAATCTGAATGGAATGTAATGGAAATATAAAAATAAAATTGTGAATACATTGATTATTTTATTAAATAAAATATTTAATTACTAAGGGCGAGTTTCACACTCGTCATTTAAAAGCTCAATTTAAAAGCTCACACAAAATTTTCATATTAAATGACATTTGAATGACAAACATCGGGATTCAAAGTTCATTTAAATAGAGAATTTTCAACTGTGAAACTGTCCATAAGTAATTTAACATTCTTCAGATGTAAAAGCGAGTAACTCCCACTATGGTGTTATAAATAAAGATTTCTGCAATTTTCCAGCAACCTGAACTTTATGAATTTCGCTACTTATGTATATTACACGCTGAAAAATCTGTCCCTTTTTGTTGTTTGGATGCAAATATAACGTGTTTGTAGCTTGTCGCAAATATAGTATACTTGTGTCCAAACACATTTTGTTTGCTATTCAATATTACATGTTCGAGACACAATGATTAATAGATTAATATTCATATTCATATTTGTTTGTAACCAAAATGTGGCTTTCATATTTGAAAACTGCTGATAACAAAAGCCTGACACATAACAAAGAAACAAGAAAGCAGCAGTTCCTCAAAAAGGTACTCTTTAAAGGAAGATAGTTTTTAAGAAACAGCAATTTGTTGTAAGAAAATGTACTTTTTTAAGAAAAGGTACTTATTTAAAAGAAAATTACTTGTTCTGAGAAAAGGTACTTTTTGTAAGAAAATTTACTTTTTTTAAGCAAAGGTACCTCTTTAAGATAAGGATTTTTTTATTAAGAAAGTGTACTTTTTGTTTAAGAATATAAATAGGTATTTTTTTGAAAAAATTTAATTTTTTTAAGAAAAGGCACTTATTTAACCCTGCACCGTCATCCTTCGTCAAAACGACGACGCGCGATTTTAATTTCGAGCTTAAATATGTTTTTATCGATTGTTTTGACCTTATTTTTCGTATAGCGTTAAACGTTTTCAAACTGATTTTTTGTTGAATGTTAATTAGAAATGAACTAAATACAAAAATAACATTCACTTTGGTTCCAATTTTTGCCCACGATATTAACAATAGCGTATTGAAATAGGTCGTAGTCAAAATGACGAAGGATGACGTTAGTGTACAAAAAAATAAGGATGACGTTCTAGGGTTAAGAACATGTTCTTTTTTAAACTTCTTTCACTTGGCTTTTCTAAATTTACTTGTTATTGGGCTCAAAACCACAATATATACTAAATATTCGTTAAAGGCTCCATCCAGAAAACTTCGCATTAAACAAGAAATTTCCAAACATATGTTAGTTTAGACACAAACCAAAGCAAATGTACCCAATATAGTTGATCATACTGGGTTATAGTATAATCAAGTTGTTTAATTTTTTGCATTTCGCCCACATTTCTCAACGTGCGATAAGGAACTTCGTTCCAAAAATAAGCCGATTACTCATACAGAAAAAAAGTTATTACGTTTTGTTTTTGTATCACGACGCGCACGCCACCCTGTACATGGTTCCTGCAATATGTTGCTGGGGCCGTTTTTTTATCAGCGTGTGTAGTCGCTACATCTGTAGTAAAATAGCAAATCATATTTATTTGAATTTAAAAAAACACATGGAGTTTTAAAATACACCAGAAACTTCTTAATCGTTTGTATCCAGATCTTGGTTGATGGAGTTGATCGTTTTGGCAATTGACACATCCAATTATAAGACATGTCACACCTTAACAACAAAAGAGTCATAAGTAAAAAATTTAACATTTACACTTTTTTCTTAAAAACAATAATCAATGACAATTTTTATTCGGGTTAAAAATATGTCGTCATTTTCTCTTCTATTTCGTCAAAAGTAAATTGTATAATTCTGTCTATTTTAGAGAATTTGAATAACTTTTTTAAATTAACAAAACCAGTTTTTTCCACTGGTGAAATTTGGTAAATTTTGTAAACATTTTACTAAGGTGCATACTGATAGGAATGATATTTTAAAATCCTGAGCATATCACAAAATATGTATAAATCTGAATTTTAATAAAGAAAATTAAAAAATTTCAATGAAAACTTTTAATATTTTTTCTAATAATTTTCAAAAGTACAACGGCAATATAATCAGCAGAAAAACAAACAAAAAGATTTTTTAAATTTTTGAAACAAAAAATTCACCTTATGCTATGAATTTTTCCCTAAGCTTCTGGTAGCATTCGATATAACTTATCTAGTACTCGTATGAGTCATTCTAACCATGACATCAGTGCAAAATAATAATAATAATAATATATTACATACATACATAGGATTTTCACTAAGTGTGCGTTTTGTTTGTTTATACTGAATAGTTGGTTTTGATTTACCGAAAAATGAATTTATTTTTAATGCTGACGTCAACTCATAGTTGACGAGAATACACATCCATACATACACAGGTGAGACTTAACTTTAGCAATTTTGTTACTTTTTGATATAATACATTTTTCAATGTATTCGTGAGAACTTTTTTTTTTTTGCTATTAATTTGTCCTCTATTAAAGCTAAACTAATTAAAATTAAATGATCAGTTAGCTCATAAGAATTTAAACAAATTTTTGGTAAAAAGTAATTTAGATCGAATTCTTTACAAAATTAGAAAACTATATTGATTTCTTGGTTTACCTAAAGGTAAAATTGATTTAGTTATTGCAGAAAACTGCACGCAAGGAATGAAATCGTTTGGAGTTTGTTTGCTGGAAACATATTTATTTTGCTTCGTACTATTTTTAACACTAACTGCAACAGCTGAAACATTTCTCCCATCTAAAAACGTTTATTTTAAAAGTCGTTGTTAAAACAAACTTTCATCTATAACCCCGAAATTGTTTCAATTTACTTTTACGGCACACATGGAAAACGTTGGCAATCAGTTGTTAAACGAGCAAGTGTTTACACACGAAAAAAACGGATCCTGTAACATTATGCTGGAAACAGGCATATTTTTGGAACTGCCGTATACTTATGTACGTGCAACTATTGTTTTCATGGATCTATAATGTTGGTAACACTACAAGAAACATTTAAAATTCTCATACATTAACGTGTAAACTAATAAAATCGATTATAACACAAATAAAATTGAAAACGTAAGTGAAATTAGCCGGGTAATTACACGGTGAAAAATACCACCACTGTAATATTATGCAGGAACAATGTATATTTTTGTAACATCCATATACTTACGTGCTACCATTGTTTTCTTATATCTGCTGCTTTTTTGATGTCTGTTACGTGTTTGTTGTCAGGAGTTTTCAACAAGCAACCCATATTTGGGTCGCAACAACATATATTATAACACATTAATCATTGTGGCTCCTCCAATATGTAATTTTCAATAGGAAACACAATGTGTTTGGACACAAGTATACTATATTTGAAACAAGCTACAAACACGTTGTATTTGCATCCAAAAATCGCAAAAGTATAGACTTTTCAGCGTATACACGCATACTCTCAAAACACATCTCTATCTCGAATTGCTTCTATCTTTGTTCAACATAAACAAACAAGCAATTATTAATCTTCAAGTATGACTTGCCCTTGCGCAATAACTGCGATTGCTTGGCTGTTTCACGTGTTGACGTTCAATCATGGTGTTCGGGTTCAATTCTATTTCAGGGAAAGTGTAAATAGTAATATTAATTTGCAGTTATAATTAAAAAAATTGCTTCGAATATAAGTGACACTACCGTCAATAATAGGTTTGTTCCCATACTTTGGTAATAGTAAATCTAGTAAAAGAGAGTTTCACCAGAAATAAAACAAATTCTCTCTGAGAACAAGTTTCAAAAAAATACCGGAACGAAAAAATAGTAAATGTGGTAAAACTTATGTCAGAAATGTGTACACAACATGGGCCTCCGAAACGTCCAACAGGATATACCTCGCACTGCTGGAATCGACCACAGCGATATTATATTATATATTTTCGTTTCTGTTTACAATAAAAACAATTCAATTGCCGATATTCAATTATTGTTTCCAATTTATTTTGACAATTAAATAGAGAATGACAATTTACTACTTTTACTCGGTAAAATTCTTCGAGTAAAAATTTACAAAAGAAAACGCCATGTTGTTCTGTTCTCTCTTAAATTTGCTTACTACTTTTACTATTTTCTTGAGTACGGGAACGCTTTTTCGAGTAAAAGTCATAAAACTAGCAAGTGGTGGTAGTACGTTCGGGAACAGAGCTAATGAATCCAATTCAGTATAATTTTTATACTAACGTTAGGACGTTATGGTTTTTTCTAAATCATATTCAAAATTTGAACATAAGCATAATATTGCCACTAATAATTAAAAAATAAAATTTTGCACCACCCATGGTCACATATTTTTGTACATACAAAACATAACTTCGTTTCCCGCAAACGAAAGTTTAGACAATTATCCTTCCTTAGAGCAATTTTTTCGAAACAAAAGAACATTTATGTTTCTGAGAAACAAAAATGTATCATAGTATCAAATATGAATTGAAATTCAGAAAAGATAATTTTAATTTAATAATTTCTAATTCAAATTCAGAAAATACCAATTAAAATTCAGATCTTCGATTTAAAAATCAGGAAACATCATTACGGTTTTGAAAACATCAACTGAAATTCGGAAAATATCAATTGAAATTCAAAAGTTGGGAATTGAAATTCAGAAAACATCAATTAAAATTCTGAATTCAAGAAATATTAAATATCAAGTGAAATTCACTCAAATTTATACATAAAACGAGTTGAAACTTCAATTGTAATTTTTCTGATTTTTAATTGAAATTTTTCTGAATTTCAATTAATGATTTCCGAATTTCAATTGATGTTTTTTGAACTTGAATTGTTTATTCTGAATTTCAAATGAATTTTTTTTAAATTTCAATTGATATTTTCTGAATTTCAATTTGAGAGTACTGAATTTCAATTGATATTTTCTGAATTTCAATTAATATTTTCTGAATTTCAGTTGATGATTTCCCAATTTCAATATATATTTTTCGAATTTCAATTTAAGTTTACTGAATATCAATTGATATTTTCTGGATTTCAATTTGAGGTTACTGAATTTCAATTGATATTTTCCGAATATCAATTTGAGTTTACTGAATGGCAATTGGTATTTTCTGAATTTCAATTAATATTTTCTGAATTTCAATTTGGGTTTACAAAATTTCCATTGATTTTGTCTGCGCTTCAATTGGTATTTCGTGATTTTCAAATAGAAATTCTAAATTTCAATTGGTATTTTCTGAATATCAATTGGAAACTCTGAATTTCATTTGATCGTTTCGTAATTTCAATTGGAAATTTTGAATTTCAATAGATATTTTCGGAGTTACAATTGAAAATGGTGTAGTTGGGAGCGCTGCTACTATTATACAGTTTTGTTTCTCAGAAGCATAAATGTTCGTTTGCTGCGAATAAATTGTTCAAAGGAAACTTAGCTGTCTTAATTTTTCTTTGGCGGGAACGAAGGTTTGTTTTGGGTGTAGAAAAATTTGTGGCCGTCGGTGGTGCAATGATTAGTGTGAGCGGCTCTTGTGCATGAGATGTGGCTTCGAGCCCTGATCTGACCATCTTACATTTCTTTCGACGGCGGTCACCTCGCGACATTATCGAGTACTTGAAAAGGCATCTCAAAATACTGTTCGGAACGGGTGTAAAATTTTAGGTCCCAATTAGTGAGTGCAAAACAAAAAAGCGCACAGCTCACTGGTTGTGAGAAGCTCTCCCCAATCCCTTCATGGGATGTCATGGGAAACCAATTATTTTTTAATTTTTGCATTTTACGTACTACGTTTCCTACAACTACCAACTTACGAGCCGCATTTTGCGTACGGAAATATATGACGCGAATATCGCGAGATATATTTTGAGCAGCGAGTGGGATTTTTAACGCACACTCGCGTGCGTTTGCGGTGTCTGATGAAAATCGAGAAATGCCTGCTGGCTTGTAATGGGTTAACGGATTCAGGATATATACGCCATTTCAAAAGTATTCCAACCAGCTTTTCTGCAAGTACTGTTTACCCGTAACTCGGGAAATATTGACTTGGTTTTAATATTTGTCTTTAAATTTATTTCTTATACCAGAAACAAACTATGTCTATAAAGTAGATTTGTTCCTTTTTGAAGCAGTTAAGCCTGTTTTTTTTAAATATATTTTTTAAAATTTAAATAATTGTTGTTTATTTTAATTCTGTTTTTATATTATTAAAATGCACACACAATTTTCGCACTTTAATTAAAATTTCTTTTGATTTATTATGATGCAGTGTAAATTATTGCAATTTCACATTCCCCCACATTCACATACTCAATAGGGTGTGCATAATTTCAGTGATTGAGCATAGTTTTATGGTACAACCATTCCACACAGATCTTTTGGTCGGCTACTTACCAGTGCCAAGATTCACAAAGTCAAAGAACTTAGACAGCAACGAAATTTGAGCTGTTGCAGCAACGCAACGATGAGCGGTCAACAAAAGCCTTGAATGATGTGTTTCGTTACAGAAACGACAAAATCGTCGGATGTACGAAACTTTTCATAGTTGCATTTTAAAAACGCGAATTAACAAGGAACAAACTTTCAATCTTCGTTCATGCAATGGAGATCTTATCGGTTTTAGTAACCTAAAGCGAAACACAGACCTGTCATTCATGAGCATGAGCTTGGCCGATATCATTTTTTCTAGCTGATGAATTTGAAAAAAAAAATTATCAAAAAATTTTGTAAATGGGATAGTGATGCGAACAACTTCGATTACATTCTTATTTGGTATCAAAAAGGAGGCTACACCGACAATGAACATCAACGATAGCTGATGTTCATTCTAATGAATGACAAGTCTGTGTTCACTTTAATACTATCACTATCACATTTTCCCCAACATTTATTGTTCCTGTGGATAAACATTTCTGTGTATATTTTCAAACGATGTACTTTTATCGATAATGATTTTTCATCTACCGAAATAAGGCACACCCTAATACATGCGACTTTTCAATTTTCATTAATGATATTTTAAAAATTGGATGATTCCATATGTATCACAAAATTAAAAATTGCTTATTAATGCATTCTTCATTCAATGATACTAGTACTGTACATCAGTTGCAATAACATTTAATCACATTAAAGTTAATTGTTTGCAATAGTGTTGCAATTTATTGCTTCGTTTTTTATTTTTATTTAATTTAAGTTTTTCTTTTTGTTCAGCTTTAATTTTAAAGTTATAGCTGAAAAACATTTGCATCGTTATCGCCGCTATCTAATGCCAGTATTGCAAATATAATAAATATTTAAAATGTTATCAAAAAGTTATCTACATGTATTTAAGAGCAGCGACGAATTGTATTCACTATAAAGGCACAAAGAGTCGAAGCAGGTGAACATCTTTTTACGTTACAATTCGTACTAAGTTAGAAATGTATTGTATTGAGACGCGCCCTATCACTAATGCATTTCTAAAACACTTCGGTTGCTTACTTTCTTGAACGTGCGTAAGCGAGTATGGAAGTTGTTGCATCTTTTAATGTATCCGTTTGTTAGAAATTGTGATGCTGCTTTAATAACCCACATACATTCGACGACGGTCACCTCACGTAGTGACGGCAACATTATCGAGTATTAGCCATGAAAAAACTTCTCATAATACCGATCGTTACCAGTGTAAAACTGTAGGTCCCAATCAGTGACTTTAAAACTAGAAAGCGCACAGTTCACTGGTTGTGGGAAGGTCTCATCTATCCCTTCAGGGGATGTAACGGGAAACCATGTTTTTTATACACTTTAACTGGTTCGGTTATTATGTGCCTTTGCTTACTGTTACGGGTTACTCCTAACAACGTTTCCTTATTTCGCAGATACATTCCAATAAATGTTCCATCCAAAATTCTCAAGGTTGATACATTTGTATTACAGAATCCATGGACAGAGATAAATATGTATGTATGAGTATGAAAATGATAATGAATCCAAAATCTAAGGTCTAAAATATCTATGAATGTTGTTACGACTTGGGTAACTACTTGTCTTCTTTGGTAGTGTCGTTGTTTTGCTCAATAAAATGTTTATAAAGGGTGGAACATGAAAATTTGGAATGTGAACCCTCTTTTATTTCGAAGCAGTTGCCTAATTTGACATTTATGAAGTGTCAGATTATTATTTAAAGGTTAGAAATTAACGAAATGGGTCGCTTTACGATTGAAGAAAATTGGGAAATATTAAAAATTTCTCCAGAGTCCTGAGTCTTCAACTCAAACTGTAAGAAATCTACGGAAAAAATTCGATAGAAATGGAGAGTCATCAACGCAGTTTGTGGTTCAATTTGTGAAGCCAGTTCGTCAATCCGTGTCACTATTGGGCAAAAAAAAAAACTCGTGTACGCACTCATTTAGTGCGTTAAGTGGAAAATATTGCCGCTGTAGCTGAAAGTGTACTCGAACACCCATAACATCAATTCACCACCGTTCGCAGCAATTGAACATTTCTCTAAAGTCCAAATAGAAGAAGAACCGAACCCTCGTGAACATCCGCCGCGTTTTCGCTTTGATGAATTGGCTGGATATCGCTAGGTTGAAGATGAGCATTTGTACCGAATAATAGTCTTTTCCGATGAGGCTTATTTTCACCTCGGAGGCTACGTTAAAACACAATATCGTCGCATTCGGGGCTCGAAAAATTCACATGTCACGAAGACAAGCCGATTGTATCCACAACGAGTGATTGTTTGGTGCGGTTTTTGGCAAGGCTGCATCATAGGCTCATTTTTCTCCAAAAATGAGTAAACAGCTGCCGTTACCGTCGATGGCGAACGTTATCGTGCAAAAATGTTCCCAAATGTTGGAGAGGATGACATGGACGACATGTGGTTTCAACAGTACGTCGCTACGTGCCATACAGCCAACGTTACAATCGATTGTTTGCGCACTGTGTTCGAAAACCGCATAATCAGCCAAAACTCGGAATTCATTGGCTGCGATTTGACCCCGTTAGACTATTATCTCTGGGGTGCCGTCTATGGCACGTTCTAACGTGCTCTATACTTAGTAGGTTCATTAACCTTTTTGCGGATAAAGCCATAACGCCATCTAGATACATCTAGTGTTTTTCACAATGTTCTATAGCTAGCGAATTCATCGACCTTTTGAAGAGTCCACAACCAAAAACATTACAATCCAACACGTCTTCATTTACATTGCATCCCACAAACTTGATAAAACTATGAGAACAACTGTTGACATTCCACTGTGTAATGGAAGATAAAGGGTCCTCCAAAATTCACGCAAAGTTGAATTGTAATTGTATTGTTTCTCGGAATGTATGACATGTAGCATCGTCTTGTTAAAACCACAGCGTCTGCATCCATATCATGCTATTAACCCTGCGTTTTCGAAAGACAAGACAATTGAGAATATGTTTTTTGTATTGCCGAATTTACTGTCTTCGAATTAGCAGGGACAGTGACGAAAACAATGACAGAAGTTTGAGAGTTTCTGGCACAATATTTGGAAGATCTACCAGAAACTCTTCCTAGTGCACAAAATTTTCCTATCCATATATTGTCGTCTTTCTCACATGTATTCACATGTACACAATTTTAATTGGGTAGAATTGTCACGAGCATGTGTATTTTTCACATAAGACTTCCTGGTAGAATACCAGATATATACCACGGTAGATTTCTGGTAGTTGGTTTGCAGGGTAACAACCAAAGTGTAAATTACAATACCAACGCGAACTCCTTGAAATCGCCTACTACCTCGTCGTCATCAAGAGAACGTGAAGAGAGGGATAGCGAATGTTGTATATTTCTCTATGGTTAGGCATAACAAACTGGATTATCATTTAGCACCATTAGCTACTATTGCTCCTCCAACCGCATTTTCGAAGAAAAATTGTTGGATTTCATATCATTTCATTTTGGATTTCAAATTCACACCAAACAGTGACACGTTGTGTCTCAACAATCACTCGTGAATTTCCGGAATCCCACATGCGACAATTTTGAATATTAACATTAATATGAAAAGATGAAGATGAGTTTGTTCTAAAACCCTTCTTTATTTATAAAATATTTCTTAACTATTCTTTCTTTAATTTAGTCAGCTTTGACGCTGTCTTTTTTCTTCAGCAACAACACTCTACACTTAGCACAAAATTCAAATCCAGCGTGAATATTCGGACATCCTTTATTTTCCGTAACAATATTATTCAGAAGAATCTTCTCGCGGTTTTATGTATCGTTCAGGAAACAAAATTATTTTTAAATGACGATAGTGACAGTAGCGATACAAGACAAATAACGATACAATTTGCACGGAATAACTCTAAATAATACGAGGTGTTACAGGACCGGCAACTTCCCCCCGTGGTTTCTCCACCCAAATTTAATAGACTTAAATTTAGCTACCATATCTAAACACGACCACAACCCATATCTTTTTACTGCGATGTTTGGTGATTTGAAGAGCAACTTTAAAGAACATCAGTTCATATACACAGATGGTTCAAAAAATTATACTAACGTTGGATACGCGATTACTAACGAAAGTCAAATAATCAAAATCAGCACTTTGCCACAACACAGTTCGGTATATGCCTCCGAACTTACGGCTCTTTATGAAGCAATAAAATTTGTTGGAAACAAAACGGGAAAATTTGCAATCTGTTCCGTCTCATTATCAACACTTAATGCGATTCTAAATATATATAAAAATAATTTATACCATCTACAATCCGGGATACACTCATCAAAAGAAATCGGGATATATCTGTCGTATGGATTCCAAGTCACTGGAACATCATCGGCAATGAATACGCCGACGCTGTCGCCAAGCACTCGCTCAGAGATCTCCTAATCTACCATTACACTACATTACACTATTACACTACCATTACAAACAATAATAACATCGTCGGCTTATCCTCTGAGTGGTATAAACGATTGCTCTCCCACTGTTCAAACAGAGCAATTACCGCCTCCAAAATATTTAACCGGGTAGACTCAATAAAATTCTCAAGGCTCAGACTAGGCCACACCAAAATAACACACATCCCCTACCCCACAAATCCTTCACATTTACTCGCCGACTGCAGTCTTTATAGTGATGCAGGGAGCAAAATCTTTAAAGGAGCAAACCCTATAAGACTCCTTGCAGAGCCATCGGAAGAAAACATTAAGCTAATTATAAATTACCTTAAATATTACAATCTTTACAACTCGATTTGAATTGCTTACTTTTATGAATTATATTTAGTTATAAAGGGTGTTTTTTCAAGCCCGATAGAACTTCAAATTATAAAAAAATAACACAAAAAATTAAATTTTAATAAAGTTTTTTTTTTATTCGAAAGATCAATACGTGGCATTAACATTTGAAAATGATTTCGGGCATATGGGCACCGCGGCTGTTCTTGATGAAGCGCATTCTGGACGTCCAATTTTGGACGTGTAAGCCACACCAAACGGTGCATTTTTCTGGATGTAATGGAGTCTGGAGGGTCTCTTGTGGATTGGTCTCACTCCATATACGACAATTTTGCTTATTAACAAACCAGTTAAGCCAAAAATGAGCCTCATCGCTGAACACAATTTGGCGATAAAACAACGGGTCTGATTTTCAAAGTAAATTTGGATAATTTGGCAGCGTTGTTCAAGCGTGAGTCTATTCATGATGATTTGCCAGAGTGTACTGAAACAAATAATAGAAATTTTTTTATTAAAAGTTAATTTTTTGTGTTATTTTTTACAATTTGAAGTTCTATCGCGCTTGAAAAAACACCCTTTAGATATATACTTAATATGTTTAAAAGCACCTGAATTTAACCTGTTTATAAAATTAAGATGCTATTAAACAATTTTGTATGTATTCTGAAGATTCTGATTCTGAAGATATTGAAACCATAAATTGTGTGATAATAGAGCTGAAGGCCTTTGATGCTATTGCTCTTATAGATAAATTAGCCTCCAATTTCAATTGGGAGTTAATAAACAATAATAAAAAAAATACGAGGTGGATCAATAAGCCCGTGACTTTTCGAAGTTCCCTCGTAGTTATATGAAATGCAACACTGCTCGCATCAAGTACCACCTGTTAATAGACTACTGTCAAATTTTGAGCAAGTTCCGTTATTTACTTTGCGTTTAACAGCTGTTTATTAAAAAAAAACTGCTGTTTATTTTTTTAAAAATGTAAAAAAGTGAATTTCGAGTTTTCATTAAACATTATTTTTTGCATAAAAAAAAGTGGTTTACTGACTTTCGTTGTGGTCGCACAAGTACAAATGACGCTGAACGTTCTGGACGGCCAATTGAGCTCAATGCACCCGATCGGTGTTGGCCGATCGAAGAGTAAAAGTGCGTGAGATTGTTGATGCCATATGCATTTCATATGGCAGTGTGGTTTCGATTTTAAACGATCAGTTGAGTTTAAAAAAGCTGTCTGTCTGTTTGCTCTCAATTGACCATAAACGCACGGGTGCACACATGTGTAGTCTCAATGGAAAAATTCCATGAATTGCGCTACGAATTGGTAGCTCATCCGATATATTCTCCGGATTTAGCCCCCAGTGACTATTTCCTATTTCCAAACCTAAAGAAATAGCTCGGATTTAGAGATTTAGCTCCAACGATGAAATTATTGACCAAACGAATGCCTATTTTGTGGACCTCGAAAAGCCCTATTTTTTGAAAGGGATACAAAAATTGGAGAAACGTTGGACTACGTGTATTGAGCTAAAAGGGGATTATGTTGAAAAATATTTCTTTTTCTTGCAAAAAAGCTGTTTCATTCAAAAAGTCACCGACCTATTGATCCGTCCTCTACACAAGTATTCGATATTAAAAAATGTCGATATTCAACGGTTACAAAACAGACTGACGCGAATTATGCTGACAGCATTATATCTACTTTAGACGTCATATTTCGTCTCTTTACAGTTAGCGAATTCATCAACCATATTGTTAAAGAGCCAACAGGCAAAAAAAAATTTTTACACAATAATTTTAACATCAAATGATAGTTTACTACACTTTTCGCAACTATAGATGTGGGATTCTGCACTGTCCAAAAACTAGCTGCATGCTGTAAAATATCGGCCCCAGCAACATATTGCAGTAAACATGTATAAGTTTACAAGCATGACTTTCATGTATTGATGATCTGCTGCTGTGTGGGTTTTTGTTTTCTGTTACATTTTTGTTTTCAGCAGTTTACAACAAACATAGCCACATTTGGGTCACAAAAACACATGTTATAACCTAGCAATCATTGTGCCTCAAACATGTAATATTGAATAGCAAACACAATGTGTTTGAACACAAGTGTACTATATTTGCGACCAGCTACAATCACGCTATACTTGCATCCAAACAACAAAACAAGGTAGACCTAGCCCTACAGACGTACAACTACATGGCATATCATTTCCCATCTACTCTTTATTCGTCTAAGTCGACGTCTACTCTTTAATGCCGAGTGGCGAAATGTTGTTGTCCAATATGGCGGGTCCAAGAAGGGTTGTTGTTTAATTTCAAATTCCTTTGGATATATAAATTCGAAGAAAGGCTATATTCAATTAAACAATCATCTAGTTCAGCTTCTTAATGAATCACCATGTAGATAGAAATATAAGGACGATATTTTTAGCCGATTGACACACCTTGTGGTTATTGCGTTTTAATTGTAACTTTTGAACACTACAAAAATATAAACGTCTACCACAAGTTATTGTCCCGTTAAAAGATAAAAAAATATCTAGATATCGTCATTTAAAATCCAAAACACGCAACAATATTTTCATCACATTGCAGGAGAGGCGAAAATGTATTGCAATTCCTTCAGTGCCAATGGTACATGATGATATATGATATGCCGGTTACCAAGAGCTTTCATTAGATTACAAATGTGACTTCTAGCTCGTGGTTAATCTAATCCGTTAATCGTTATCTTTGATGAAATGATTTATTTATGAAAATCTATCACATTATCATTGTGTACAAAGGAGCTCACAACATATGACGTTTCTCTGAGTACAGGATTGAACCATTTCCATTAGTTTTTGTCTCATATGTTCATTTTAATAGGATTGTGATATCGAAATTTAAACACGGATAAGCTTATTATTTATGTATAATCCTCGATAATAATCTCTTTTGTATTTTTATAATAAATTTACTCGTTTTTTTTTCAAGTACCCTTTTCAATTTGCAATACAAAAAAAAAGGAAATTATATACAAGAGTATGTGTCTATGTATGTGCTCATGAAACCACCGCAAAGTGTTGAACAGATATCCCTCTGAAGACACAAAAACAAAATTTGATTGTACCATTACACCCCAAGAATGTATTAGAGAGAATATCTCACATTTTTTTACATGTTAATACATGGTATTAGATAATTCAGGAGAACACACTCACTACTATGATGTCTATCTACTGTCTGAATTGTTACCATCGATAGATCATCAATCGTATATAGACACGCTGAAAAAACGCCTACAGCAATATATTGCAGGAGCCATGTATGTACATAGACGCGGAAAAATATCGGCCCCAGCAACATGTACATGTTTGCAAGCATTGCTTTCGTGAATTGAAGATCTGCTGCCATTTGTTTCTTTATGGTGACAGGCAGCAGTGTTTTAAGCAGTTTTCAACAATCAAAACCACATCTAGGTCACAAATGCATATATTGTAGCCTATTAATCATTATGCCTCAAACATGTTATACTGAATAGCAAACACAATATGTTTGGACACAAGTATACTATAATTGCGAGAAGCTACAAACACGTTATATTTGCATCCAAACAACAACAAAATATTTGCGTCTATATGTATATGTTTGTAAGCCTTGTTTTCACGAATTGAAGATCTGTTTTTTGTTTCTTTTGATGTCTGTCACGTTTTTGTTTTCAGCCGTTTTCAGCAAACAAAACCGCACTTGGGTCACAAACACATATATTATAACATATTAATCATTTTGTCTTCAACATGTAATATTGAATAGCAAACACAATGGGTTTGGACACAAGTATACTGTGTATATTTGCGACAGGCTACAAACAAGTTATGTTTGCACCCAAACAACAAAAGAGTCAGATTTTTCAGAGTGTATATAAAGTAAAAACTTGTGTATGATATTTACATGTGCGAATTAGTATCCATCAAAGATCCACTCACACTGAAAGACAATAATTTTGTCCTTCTTTCCTCCATGTTCTTCTTTCCTCTTGCATTCTCGTACAGTTGCACTGCTTTGAGGTTAGGTTAGTCTATAACACACATTGTCGTCCTTCCTGTGAGTGTAGCTACCGGACCGGAATAATGACAGTTGTGTTTCGAATTTTATTCGTGTTATGACCAATCTTGTAAGTTTACATGTTCGCGTTCGAACTGCTAGCAATTTGCTTGTGATTTCCAAATTTAACTTCAAACTTTAAAATGTCATTTTATCGCATGAAAAAAAAATTGTGTGTTTTACAAAATACAGACATGCCACAGATTTAAATTGCATTCAAAACTGAAAGCAATTACTTGTTTAGCTGCTCCATAAAACGTAAAACACAAAAATCTTTCGGATTCAATCCAATCGCAAAAACCGATTTGGAATTGTTAAAAATGAAATAATATTGTTTACTGTAACATCCCATAAAGGGATTTGGGAGAGCTTGTCGCAAACCAGTGAGCTGTGGGCGTTCTAGTTTTACACTCATTGATTTGGAAACATAATTTTACACCGGTTCCGAACGGTATTTTGAGAAGCTTTTTCATGGCTAAGTACTCGATAGTGTCGACGTCACTAAACGAGGTGTAGAATTGTTATTTTATATTAAATTAGCTGGCCAGGCAAAAATCAATTGGCATGCCCAGCCCTCAAATGCTAAATCTAAACATTATCCTTAAATAGATCTTCCCCATATTGAGGGCTATATATGTACCAATATTCAGCCTTCGAGGTACAAAAAATACTTTTGCCACGTCCCCTCCGCCCAATTTGCAACGCCACAAGGAGTCCAATTGTGATATAAACGATCCAGGGCGAAACCCACTCAAATACACACAAGAATTCTTGTCAAAATCGGTCCAGAGAATTAAAAATAACTTTGTTTAGACTCATTTCACTTTAAAGCAGTACAGCAGTTTAGAAGGCGTGACCCGACTTAAGCATACCCTCACCCTAAGTCATACATTTGGTCCGAGTTCCATTATTATATTGTTTTCAGCCGACCAAACTTCAGTTACCTGAATGGGTGAGACAAATTCGCCCATATTTGCACAAAATAATATCTAATATATTTTGGGGGAAACACTTTAATGGTTCCATGCAAGTATATGGATGTTTGGGATGAACATGTTTTCCAGTAAACATGCTACTGTTTTCATTTAAATACAAGTGAGTTTTGGAGCTGCAAACATATATATGTTTGAGGTGTGTTCGAAACATATACAGGGTTCCTGCAGAATATGTTTGGGAGAATTTGGTACACAGGCCGATTTTTTCAGCGTGCAGGGGCGAGCTCCTCCATAGGAAGTGATGATCCTATATCTATTTCGGCGCCATCCATCCGGTGGCTGCTTGATATCTTGTTTGTTGAGATGGATCAAATGTTCTTGTTAAGAAACTGCACCAAAACGTGTCTAGTTGTCGTCACACTAATGCGACTGTTATCAATGAAGAACAAATGCCCCATCCACCATGACAATAAACCTTTTCATACACAACCGATTCTGCAAAATTGATATCATTACTTTATATATTATCCCGATAGCCTTAACAAAACTCGCTCACTTTTAATATCCGATCGGCTGTTTTGCGTGTAGTGAAATTGAAATTGGTGGTGCATATGGTCCGCATATTATTTATAAAACCATTCCCGGCAAGGAACGCAGCTTACTCAATATGTGATAGACATAAGAGTCAGAGTTCTGGAAATTTGTTGATTTTCTTCGGTGCGACCCCAAGTTAACAAAATTACTAAAAATGTTAAAAATAAAAAAAAAAATTAAAGCGAATGAAATATTTGGCAATATTAGTGAGAGCGTTGTCATGGGCATTGGTTAGCCGGGAACGCCCGACGCCGGCCAACTTAAGATTCAAATATAAGTTTTCCACTCTGTTTTTCTAGTTCTCGAGATATCTTGGAAAATCTTTACAAAAATATTTCTAATGAAAACTTTTCTTAATTAGAACAACATAGAGAAACGAATATATTTTTCTGGAATTACAGTATTTTGGCGGCATCTTTGGGACGTAGAATTTTGACTTTCAAATGTCCAGTAATTTAAACTTCTTATAGTTCAGTTACCTGCAATTTAGAAACTTACAGTGCTGCTATCAGTTAGTTTAGACCCCCTTTTGTCATAATTTTTTTTGGTAAAAGAACGAGCTTTAATTTAATATTTCTTAACAAAAAATTAACGCGCTGATTTGTGTAAAATTATAAAATTAATTTAGTAGAACGAATAATTTATATATTCACGTGCTTCTTCAATATTTGTACCATTAAACAAACAAACAACGATTTTTAAAATGTTTGGTTTATTTGTGGAGTTAGAGTAGGAGTCGCAGTACAGAATTTTAACATTGAAGTCGTACTATTCAAAAAGTTAGGAAAGTTCACACCCCTGGTTAGAACGCAGCAATGTAAAAAATTCGCGGTATTTTCTAACCGCTCGTGAAGAACGTTAAATTTCCAGTACACATTACAAAAGCATCGTCACATGGATGCAAATGTTCATCACCCCAACAACTTTTGTCAACGAAAGTGAGCTAACGTACAGTTTCACTCCCGCTCCGAATATTTGTTCATCAACTGCAAATTATTCGTCACTGTGGTGAAAATATGGTTGTTGTGACTGACAATCAATTTTACTCATTATTGCAACGAATTCATTTCATTGCTGCAATGACTTTGTTTCGTTATTCTTTCAGTGTATTTTATATTTTATACTGTTAATACTTCTTAACTAGATTTGGCTTTAACTATACATTCGAGTTCTCCGAGTGTTTCTGTGTTATAGTTTTTATCGTGATGTGGGCACTTTTTCCCCACTATTTATTCAAAAACCAATTTTCTGTAAATCACTTCCGAATGCTATCATGATAGAATATCACATATAATTAAATTTGTTCTTTCTTTAAAAATGAAAAAAAATCTATTTAGTTAAGAACTTTTAAAATATATTGGAAAACGAAACGACATGGAATGCATTGTGAATACAAGAAAAAGAAAGGATCAAACTATCAATTTGCATAGTGATAAGAAGGCCGCAAGAAAGTAGGGAAGTAAAGTGGGAAAAATATAAAATTTCAATTAAAAAATGATGTATAAATGGTTATGAACGAAGTAGAATTTCAAATAAATAAATAGAATGAAATAAACTGCAGCTCGTGATTTTGGTCCACATATGGTGTGGAGTCAAAGTTGGAGTTTAGGAGCCGGAGTTCGGAGAATTGGCCCGGAGACGAGTTGGAGCCAATTTTTTTGTAACCCCAAAATAAGAATGATGCCTCAAAAACTTATCGAATTTTAACATTTCAATCACAGGCATTCCTATAACAAACCGACTTATCGATATCTTTCGTCTTCCTCTTCGGATTACTTTGGAAAGTTATATACAAAACTATCTGGTCAAGCTAAATTATAAATACAGTTATGGAGTTTCGAAAACTTCAACCCCAGATATCTCGATAACTAAGGAAGATATCGAGAACATTTGTTTAACATGTTCTTATTTGGAAGTGGTCTACAAAAATGAGTTATAAGTTTGAGTGGCTCGGATATTGCACTCTTTCCGCTATCTTCTTTGAAATCTACGACGTTATCTGATTATTTTTTCCTTCTTTTAAGCATCACAAAGTACGCAGCTTAATTGGAACGTGAAATAGGGTGAAATAAAATTTAGAAGAAATATGTAACTATGTATACGATTATTTCTACCAAAAAACCATCGAAGTATGAATTTTGCCTAATGGCATTGGAAGCAACAGCGACTATTTCTAGCAGTGTGCGCCGATAGAATCGGTAGCGGCGAAAAAATTAAAAAAAAATATAGACTGGCGGCGTGCCGATTCTGCGTCCCTATTCTCTGCTCCTAATTATCAGCCGAACACTACACTGAAAGAAAAACCTTCATCGAATTTATGAATTCATTCATCAATTTGATGAGACATTTCCTTAATTCCCAACCTACGACACATTTCATTGCATTGATGAAGAATATTTCATCAATCTATCAGGATTTCATTGATTCAACGACAATTCCCTCAATTTGATTTTTTTCTCAATTTGATTTAAGTTTGTCATCAGTTAAAGCAAATTTGCCATTATTTTGATGTAAATTGTTCATCAATTTGCTGTAAATTTTTCGTCAGTTAGATGCAAGCTTGTCATCAATTTTATGTAAGGTTGTCACCAATTTGACGTAAATTGGTGATAATTTTTATATAAATCGTTTGTTAATAAGCTGCCAAACTCTTTGGCCTATTTTGCATCGTAAAAATCCACAAGAACGGTATAAAACCACATAAAAAATTTTCATAGCGTGAATATTGTTTTCTGTCCATTGCACTATTTTCTGTTAAATACATACATTTCTACTACTTGTTTTCTTTTTTCCCTTTATGTTTTCAATCCATCTTTATTCCAAATTCCGATGATGAAGATTGGTGTGAAAAGATCATCAATTCAATGAAGCTGAAAAAGGTGAAGAAACCTACAATCTTCAAATTGAAGGACTTTTTCATTGAATTGATGAAATTTGTCATCAATTCAATAATGAAAAATTGATGAATATTTATCATCGATTTGATGAAAAGATTTTACTGCTGTAATTTCGAGAATCGAGAAGGAATTGTCAAACCACACACCAAAAGTGGACATAAAGCCCATGGGCGTAATTATTAATAATTATTTCCAAATTCCTGTGACGATAAATGAAGATAAATTCGAATTTATCTAGCAAAGACACAAACCAATTATGTTAGCAGAGCTCTGTTATTACATTAACTGAACTATGTTCGACACCTAAATTGGGGGCGGTTATATAAAATACTGATTTTATCGATATCTAACACATTCATAACCAAATGTGATAATTTATATAAATTCTATGCCAAATCATAATAATATGGCATTTTTGTAATAGAAGTTCTTGAGAAGGTTTTGGGGTATTGGGAAAAAGTTTACCGATTGAGACCAGGGTCACACTACAGCTATTGACATATATTTTCATTATTTAATACCCTCGTTTCCAAAAGTACCTTCAGAATACCAAAATCGTCCAAGAACTTATGAAATTTTCGAGTTGGACGCACAAGATGCCTCCATGGTGGTCACCAGGAAATAGTTTACCGATTGGGACTAGTGTCAAATTACAGCTATTGGCATTTCTTTTCATTATTTAATACCCTCGTTTACAAAAGAATCTTCAGAATATCAAATTCGTTCAAGAACTTACGAAATTTTCGAGGCAGACGCACAAGATGCCCCCATAGTGGTCACCAGGAAAATACCAAATTCGTCCAAGAATTTATGTATGTACTTATGAAGGTATTCTGAAGGTACTTTTGGAAACAAGGGTATTAAATAATGAAAATTGATGCCAATATCTGTAATTGACAAATTTCATCAATTCATTGAAGAATAATGGGTGAACATTTATCATCGATTTGATGTAAAGATTTTCATTCACTGTAACTTCAACACTCTTTCAAACACTATTTTATCTAAGTTTGCTGCATGGTTTGCTTCTACATGCTCATTCTACCCCCTGATTCTTATACACAGAGACCACGGGCACATGAACCATGGGCTGAGTGCCCAGTATCACAATATCGACGTAGTTGCTATGTTAGTAGAATGTGTAAGGATGAATCCGAATAGTATTCGAAGACGTAGTATCAGGAAGCAAAAACAGGCAATCAAGAGTCCGCTGGAAGGATCAGGTGAAAGATGGTTTGGTGCTAACAAATGCACTGAAAGAAAATCTTTACGTCAAACCGATGATAAATGTTCATCAATTGTTATTCATTGAATTGATGACAATTTGCATCAACTCATGGAAAACGTTCTTCAATTTGAATATCTTTTTTACACCAGTCTTCATCATTGGAATTTAGAAATGATTAGTGAGATCGATTCAAAAAAAGTAAATAAAAAAGGTAAAAAAAATGGTAGAAAATTGAAAATAAATACATAATTGAAAATAGAGCAATGGACAGAAAACAATATCCACGCTATGAGCATTTTCTATATGGTCTTATGCCTTGTTCTTGTAGATTTTTTACAATGAAAATAGTCCAAAGAGTTTGGCTACAGATTAACAAACAGTTTACATCAAAATGATGATCAATTGTCATCAAATTGATGACAAACTTACATCAAATTGATGACAACCTTGACGAAAAATGCACAGCATCCTAGACGAAAAATGCACAGCAAATTGATGAAAAAATTACATCAAATTGATGTCTTATTGTCGTTCAATCAACATAAACTATGGATGAGAGATTGATGAAATCTTCTTCATCAATTCTATGAAATGTGTCGTAGGTTTAGAAAATGAGAAAATGTTTCATCAAATTGATGCAAGAATTCATACATTTTATGAAACTTTTTATTTCAGTGTAGGTCCATTCAAGGGTAGCCAGACGAGAGATTTCGATTTCCTCAATGACAGTGTTCCAAGCGAGTAGATTACCAACATTCTTTTGAAATGGATTCTTCTTGTTTGCAAATTGATCATTCATTGGTTACTTTGTTTGACAGCAATTTTTGAAATGAGAGAATTAATATTTTTCGCAAAGGATGATTCATTCCTACACATATTGCGAATACTTACTTGACAATGTACGAATGTGCAACTGACTGATCGTATACGTGGGTTACTGACGAAGTGAAGGTATTGACATCAAGAACATTGAATTGCTATGCGTATAGGTTCTTGAATGATCTAGACGTCACAGCGGATGTTTATCTGAATGCTTCACCAAAACTATAGTCGTTTCGCGATTAAATCACCCCGGAGTATGAAACGCTATAAAAGGATGAGGACAACAAATTGATACCAAATGAATTATGCACATTTGCAAATGTTTTCATTGAAATTTCTATTACTTGTTTTTGCACCTCCACCTTGTTCGCATGTAATTTATGTACATATGATGTATAAATTTGTATGTGTATATGAATATATGTATGAACAACGTTCCTTTAATGTGCTCTTCATCCACTGATGTACACTACTACCACATCCAGCCTGAAGGCAAACATCTGTTCCGTCAAAAGAATCTAACAAAAAAAAAACAAACCAAAACCCAAGCAAAAACGAATTCATAACGATTATGAATAAACAATGGTTAAATGATTCCTTAATTAATATTCCAACAAAAATAAACGTCGAAACGGAATTGTAGATAACGTTAAATGAGAAAATAAAAATTAAAAAAAAAAGATGACAAGGTCTTTTCCATAAAACACAGAAATAGTTTTGTTTTTATTAAATGCAATTTGTTGTGTTGTTGCACATTCGCGATTACGTTTATAATTAAATTTCGCAATCAAGCATCAAATATCCCTAATGAGCAGATTGGGGTTAAAGAAAAATCAATTTGACAGATAAAGTTAGGAAAATGATCTTTGTTGACTGAAAATTCATTATTTATTGATAATGTTGTCAATCATATAATGAGAGCATAATTGATTTGATGTGATTTATTTAGTGCATGCAAGATTTGAGATCATGTGGCGGACAAAGAAAAACCGCACATATCAAAATGATAGACCTCATACCTTGATCCTTTAGAAAACTAAAAAAATTAATGATTAACTCATGTTTATTGAAATCAAACAAAGTTGATCCTATTGTTTCGATAGTAAGTATTCAAATAAGTAATCACACTTGGTGGGGAATGCGATAATCTGTTAGATGTGACCCATTTTGAGGAAAAAATGGTAGACATCATTGTGAAGTCAAGTTGTCAATGCTAATGCATTCAACAAAAAAGTTGGGGACCTTTTTTTTGCAAAAAAAAAAAGAAGAAGCCTTGCAAATAATTATTCGACCACAATTTTTTTTTAAATTTTTTCTCTCAACGTGCAGCTGCACGTATTCATCTCTCAATTGATAAATCGAAAAATGCAACAACAACAAAACACACGTCATGACAGAATCATACAAAACAGCAAAGAAAACAACAACAACAAAGGGGATCACAAAGCGAGAATACTATTAAGCACTTTACTCTACTTTTGAACCATTCACTGTTCATACATACATATATCGCTGTTCTGAAATTCATCTCAAATATGAGGGTGGTAAATTTTAAAAACACTAACAAGGAGCTTTAATTTGGTATAAGTCTTGGTTGCCAAGAATCCTTGGTATGAACACAGTGAATGGTTCAAAAGTAGGGTAAAGTGCTTAAAGGAAACCGCCTAAAATTATAGTATTCTCGCTTCGTGATTCCCTTTGTTGTTGTTGTTTTATATGATTTCGTCATGACGTGTGTTTTGTTGTTGTTGCTGAAACCTCGGAGTACTATAACCCAAAAGATCATGCTCCGACCTATTTCCCCTCTTTAACATCTTAATGGAGATCATAATGAGAAAAGCTGCACGCAAAGAAAAAACAAACGTTTATTGCTCGGTTGCCGCAACAATACTTTGATTGATGTGAATTAATTTATTAATCGCAACCGATCATGTAGTTCTCCCAAATAAACGCATACATATATCGCAAATGTATTTCATATTGTTGCAAACGTGTTCTCGTTTGCATTAAACGCGTTCAAACTTCCATTGGCGATAACTGAAATTAGCCATTTTTCTAATGAGAGCACAGTTTACGAACAACGTAAATTTCTCTCATTCTGTCGACTGTAGACACAGTCTTATCCACTCGTTTGGCATACACACTCACGCATTCACATAAAAGTGATCACACACGGTAATGCTTCTACCTTGTCAATATATCTTGGATGGACAATTGACGCGTTGTAGTTTGCTGCGCTTTTAGTTGTTATTTGAATGTAGAAGTGTAGAAGTAGACTGTGGAAAAATAGACAAAAATGCCCACTGTTTTTTTAAAACAAACTTTGTGGGTAAATTCAGTCATAAAAGATGGAAATTTAAACAAAAAAGAGTTTATGGAAGCCATAAATACAAGTTTTAATTACAACTCGGTTGCTGGAACCGAAAGAATGGTTGGTGGAACCGTTTGTCGTTTCTCGCAAACGTTTTCAGCTCTAAGTTTTCATAACTCGTTTACTGCAAACATTTGTCAGTTCTCGCAAACGTTTTTTTAGTTAAGAGCAACTAGAACTCGGTTGAGGTAACCAAAACAACAGAGGCGGAACCGTTTTTCGTTTCTCGCAAACGTTTTTTCAGCTTATATTTTTCATAACTCGTTTGTTGCAAACATTTTTCGGTTCTCCCAAACGAAATGACATGTATGGCATAACAGAAGTTCGTTCCTCACAACTAGAGTCCACAAACGAACTTCAGTTATCTGACATTTCGTTTGGGAGGAACCAGTTTTTTCTTTGCGTGTGCAGTCAACATGGATAAAACCATCAGCAACAAAAGTTACATGCTGCTCGCGTATGTTGATCATATGGATATCATTGGGGGCACAGTTGGAGAAGTTACTGCAGTGTTTTCGAGAATTGAGAAGACGTCAGCAAAAGTGGGTCTGACAGTAGATGAGGACAAGACTAAGTTAATGGTTTCAGCGAGCAGATCCTCCACGCGATTAGACCAAAGCGTGAACGTTGACAAACGTTATAATTTCGAGGTGATGGACGAATTTATATACCTCGGATCTGCCGTAAACAAAACAACAATGTCAACCTTGAGATCAAGCGGAGAATTGTGCTCACGAATAGATGTTATTTTGGGCTTTAGCAAGCACTTTAGAGATAAAGTCCTCTCTCGAGTAACAAAAGTCCAGCTATACCAAACTCTCATACAATCTGTCTTGATTTATGGCTCAGAATCCTGGGTCTTATCGCAAACAGACGAAACATCTCTAGGAGTATTCGAGAGAAAACTACTGCGAAAAATTTATGGGCTTATAGTGCATAAAGGCTAGTATCGGCGACGCATGAACCATGGGCTGTATGAGCTATATTCCGACATTGACATAGTTAAGCGGATCAAAATATCGGGATTGCGCTGGCTAGGCCAAGTCAATAGAATGTATAAAGGCGAACCAACACGAAGGGTTTTCGCAACCGACTCGAAGGAAGACGGAAAGTAGGAAGACCTAGACTCCGCTGCAGTGATCAGATTGACGAATCCCTGCGTGCGCTTGGTATTTTCAACTAGGAGAGATAGGCAAAATATGAAACTGGTTGGCGAAATATGTTATCTTCGTTTTGTAAGGGGTTATTCGAGACCGGATAAGTAAGTAACACACTCAATTATAAATATCAGCGGAGTGGGCTTCAACAAATTTTTGGCGGTGGCGATGAGTCGGAATATTTTCGATCGGCTTCCGCCTATCAAACAGTCGATTTTTTGTGTACGTTTTTTTATTATGGTTAAATTTCTTTGGTACCCAGCAAAAAAATAATGGAGTAGTTCCAACGGCTCTACCCATTTCAGTACTACCAACGAAGTACTATGTGCGGATTTTCGGTATACAGGAATCCGAAATTGCATTACAGATATTATGGTGTTTGTCGGAAGAAAAAGATTATCTGCCACTAATGCTGTTATTGTTCGTCCAAGTTCAATAACTTCGATAGCTCGATGGTGAGATGCGCGGCTGCCAATCAAAACGCTTGAGTTCGAATCCCGGTCCCGGTCGGGGAAAAGTTGTTACAGAAAAATTAATAATTAATTATTTAAACCCTCACTACTACACAACCCCGTAATTTGTATGGTATACTTTCAGGCGAATACAATTTGATTCCGAAAATTTCGTTCGTTGTACTTGCCACATTGGGCAATTTTTTTTTAAATACATAACTACAAATATAATCGACACATTGCAAATCGCTTAAAAAACACACAGTTTGATTTAGTGAGATTTGAACCCAGGACCTTCACCAGCTGCCGTTTTCTAGTCGGGCATGATACTATCGTGCTAATTTTTGTGGTGAATCGTAGCGCTAAGGAACAGAATTTATTGTACTTAAAAGTATCCAAATTGGGAGTACTACCCTCCAAGGACAACACTATGTAAAAAGCGGCGGTGCAGCACCAAAATTTGCACTACCTCTTACCGCATAGTTCTGGGGGAAATTCGGGTTGTTGCAACAAAATGAGGTTAAAAATTATACTTCACTTTTCACGTGACGTGGCCGTCGGTGGCGCAATAGTAGTGTGCGCGGCTTTTGTGCATGAGCACGTGGGCTGCTCCGACCACCTTAAATTTACTTCGACGGCGGTCACCTCGCTTATTGACGGCGACACTATCGGGTTAGCTTGGGTTAATAGGATTAACCTTCGAAATACGGTAATCTTGGTCGGCGGTATTAATCCAGAAATATAAACAGCAACCCTCGTGAGTAATAAGTGGAAAAGTAGTTATGTGCGTGAAGATAGATTCCGAATCTAACTAGCAAAGACACAAACCACATTAGGTAACAGACCTCTGTTATACATCATCAAAAATTGAAAACTTCTGATAATTTAATTCTGAAATTCTTCCGAATTGTGTGGACTAGTTTTTTGGAAGACACGTTTCTACTGGTACGAGTATAAGTGTGAATGTGGCAGGTTGTCCCGTTTGGATACAGTGGGCAAATTTCGAAAAAAAGAATCTAAAACTTAAATTCCAAAATACTTTATTCTGAAATTACTTTGAATTTTATGGAATAGTTTTTCATGTAGCACAGACTGAATCCTTGCTAACGGTATATGTGGGGTTATGGCAGTATGTCCCGTTTCGACACAGTGGGCAAAATTCCAAAAAATGAATCGGAAACTAAAAATGCAAAATACTCATATTTGATTCTGAAATTCGTCTGAATTGTATGAAATATTTTTTCCATAGTAAATACTGAACCCTTTCTAAGAGTATATGTGGGGTTACGACAGTTGCTCCCGTTCCAACACAGTGGGCAAAAATTCCTTAAAAATTAATTTAACACTAAATCTCAAAAAATCCTATTCAGAAATTAGTCTGGATGATATGGAATAGGTACAATGAACGTACTTTGTCTCCTCTTTCAAACGGTGTATGTGAGGTTGTGGCAGTTTGTCTCGGTTGGACACAGTGGGCCGAAATGTTGCGAAAAAATGTTTGTAATTGAGTTATTAATTTTCCGCACTTGTTACCATTTTATGTCTTAGATTGATGTTTTCGTAAACTTGATCTTATTATATGTAATGTTTTTCTGTAAATATATTGGATAAATTGTATAAAAATCGTGAAATTGTACGTAAACCTACCCAGCGGCGGAATTTGCGAGGCCTTCCACGAATAAGGCATGCGGAATCATTCTTTGGTAATGCCTACTTTAATAATGCCTGCGAAATGCATGATTTTATAAGGCTTCCACAGGCCTGTTAAAAGAATGCCAGAAGACGCTGTTCATGAAACCCTGTCTTTCCACGTGTTCGAAATTCGTCGTTGCAAAATCATAACAACCGATAGCCCAGTAGATAAAGCGTCCGATTGTAAGTTATAAGGTCGTGTGTTCGATTCCTGTGGCTGCAGAAATTAAAAAAAATTATTTATAAGAATTACAATTGGTTAAAGTATAAATCTGAAATATGAAGCTAATTTCCATATATATTTTTTTATTTTTACGTAAGTCCTTCTAAATCTACTCTTTTTGCAAGCCTTCATAAGTCCTTCTAGTAGCGAGGGATGGAAGGCCTTGCCTCCCAATTTCACGCAATGTTAAAAAGAAAGGAGGAGGTAATGTGTAGGGAAGGCGTGCCTGTTTGGTCATGATTTAAGGCCTTCCAGGTCCTGACTTCCGCCGCTGGGTACCTTTATATACTTTAACATTGGTATGCTAACTCAATAACAGTGTTCTGTTACCTAATGTGGTTTGTGTCTTTGCTAGTTAGATTCGGAATCTATCTTCACGCACATAAAGTAGTTTACATGTTCAAAACTTATTTTGTTTTATTGTTTACACTTTTTTTTCAATCAATTAAAATTGTCATGGTTGTTGTTGGAAATCGCAGATACTTTGAGGTAATATTTGGCAAATATTTATTATAACCTTATATATTGCTTGATATTGACAGTTTAGTTGATGAAACTTTGGGTTTTTATATGAAAACTAAATAAAATCACTTTTCGGTTGACCAAAATATTTGTTGATCTAAAACCATTTGAGTGTGGATTTCTTCCAAATATTTGTATTGACATAATTCATTATTTGAATTTCAACACTTGGCAGCAGTACACAACTACAGCTCTACAAAAATATATCAAGACCACTTAGAAACAACCGACAATTCACGGGGGGTGTTACCCTTTCCTTTGCTCTAATGTGAAGATGATCTTTTCCAGTGTATTATAAGTTAAGTGGCATTTGTATTTCCCATTCACACCTCGTATTTTATCAGTTTTAATTAGTGTTTTTTTGCGATTTAATTTCTTAAATATAATAAATAAAAATGATATAATTGTGGTTATTTCATGTTGCCGTATTACCACCGGCAATGCCAGCTAATGAAGTCGCTGTGAACGCGGATACAAAAAAAATAATATATATACATGCATAATTATAAGCAAAAACAATTTAAATTTTTATTATTTAAAACTCAAATTAACATAATATAGAACTAATTAAAGGAAATATTATTTCGATTAATAGCAGCAGCTTTCGAATGGGCAAAATAACAAAATGATAGAGAAAATATTAAATGCACGTATTGGTGGCTACATGAGTGTCAGTTTAAGAGTCATGGATTAGCAACGAATTGTAGGTAAATTACAGTGAGAAGTGTCCTTGTCGAGAGCTGCTTTTCAATTTGTATATCCTTCAAGTCAGTAGATTTATGTCATGTATTTGCTGCAACAGACTCTACCTCATTACCGCATTTCTATCATATACATCAACTGCAAGCACTGATTATAGGGTCCCTGATGATTTTCCGCAGGTATTACAAACACATCCTTTGTTGAAAGGTGTTATAGTAATTTAATCCCAAAACAACAGATCAAGCCAAAGGTTAATTATTACATGTTTAACTAACTTTTTGTTTTGCTACAATTAATAAAATATGTTTATAAATGTAATAACTTTTATTTATTTTTTTGTTATCTCTTTCCAGGTATGTACTACTTTTTTGTTATCTGCCCTAATTGTATTTTCAAACGTGATTCTTGATAACTTATCTATGAGATAAGTGAAATGGGTAAGATGATGTCAATTGAATAATAACCTTTGCCTAGAATTCTATTCGAATCCATTTGCTCGCATGGCGTGCAAACCCATTTCCCTATCATTACCCATAAGTTATCCTATATCCTGTCAAATGTGCGTTTGTATCATCAGTGATCTGTGGTAAATTAAAAATTTAAATCAACCACAATATACAAAAGCACAATTGATACTATCGTACACTAAGAGCGCATACATGCATACACTCATGCATTCCTTTTTTTTTTGTCGCTATTCAAAGAAAACATATTTCATTTCCGACCGAAAGGACCATAATGTCCATTGTGCACATATTAAAAAAACATCAAGGATATGTAGATTTTTATGTGCACTTAAAAAAATGTATTTAACAAAAAAAAAAACAACACACACACACACACAACAGCAACAAATTTTATGAAAACCAGAAAATTTACATTAACATTAATAAAATTCCAATGATAAGTTGAAATTACTGAAGTAATTACACTTACACTCGAGTGCAGTAAAATCCCTACAAAATTAACTAAAATTTTGTCTGAGGTCCTTAGAGGTTGGGTAGAAGTTTTGTATGAGTTTCAAACTTAAACGAGTAATTTGTGATAGGAATATGGGTTCCAAAATTGCCCAACACTCATGGTAGCATTACACGCAAAACCAAATAAAGTTGAGAGCCCATTTGGTGAAAAAGTAAAGAGTGGGCCCTGTAATATATGACATTTGAATCACCCCGTTATTTCGCAGCAGATGACCAATTTGACACTTTGATACTTAAGTAAAAGAGTACACTATGGAACACAAACAAAAAATAACAAGGTTTTAACAACGGAAGTTGTTAAATAGTATTTGAAGTTGTCACACGATTACGATTATGGTCAATTGAGAGCAAACGCGGCACCCATCTTGCAGACGGCTTTCTTAAACCCATCTGATCATTTAAAATCGAAACCACACTGCCATATGAAATGTCTATGGCATCAACAATCTCATGCACTTTTACTCTTCGATCGGCCAACACTATACCGTTTAATTTTTCGAAATTTTCGGTTTTATTGACCTCAACTGGCCGTCCAGAACGTTCAGCGTCATTTGTACTTGTGTGACCACAACGAAAGTCAGTAAACCACTTTTTTACTGACCACGTCCCCATAGTATTTATCAAGTTTTTCCTTGGTTTGATTGACGGTTTTTTCGCAAAAAATAATGTTTAATGAGCAATCAAAATTCACTTTTTACCATTTTTTAAAAAAATTCACGAGGTTCCATGTTTTGAACAGCTGTTAAACGCAAAGTAAATGACGGAACTTGTTCAAAATTTGACAGTAGTCTATTGACAGGTGGTACTTGATGGGAGCAGTGTTGCATTTCATATAACTACGAGGGAAGTTCGAAGAGATACGGACTTATTGATCCGCCTCGTATTATGCTACATCCCACTATTATGAACTATATTGTTTACAATTGCTTTGGTTTGTGTCTAGACTAATTAGATGCCTCACATATGTTGGGAAATTTGTTGTTTAATGGGAAGTTTTCTAGGTTGAGTCTCTAACCAATATTTAGTATAAATTGTAGTTTTGAACGCAATAAAAAGTAAATTTAGAAAAGCCAAAGAGAAAGAAGTTAAAAAGTAACATTTTCTTAAATAAGTGCTTTTTCCTAAAAAAAAGTAAATTTTCTCAAAAAAATACCTATTCATATTCTTAAGCAAAGTACCTTTTCTTAAAATAGAAACATTATCTTAAAGAAGTAACTTTGCTTTAAAAAAGTAACTTTGCTTTAAAAAAGTAAATTTTCTAACAAAAAGTACATTTTCTTTAAAAAATTTACCTTTTCTTTTAAAAAAAAGTACCTTTTCTTTAAAAAAGTACCTTTACTTACAAAACGTACCTTTTCTTACAAAAAAATAAATTTTCTTACAAAAAGTATCTTTTCTTAAAAAAGTACCTTTTCTTAAAAAATGTAAATTTTCTTAAAAAAAGTACCTTTTCTTAAAAAAAGAATTTTTTAAATAAGTACCTTTTCTTAAAAAAGTACCTTTTCTTACAACAAATTGCCTTTTGTTAATAAACTACCCTTTCTTTAAAGAGTATATTTTTTGTGAAACAAAATAACTTTTCTTGAAATAAGTACCTGCTCTTACAAATGCACCTATTCTTGAAAAAAGGACCAATTCTAAAAAATTCACATTTCTAAAAAAAAATTCCCATTTCTGAAAAAAACCTTTTCTTCAAAAAAAAAAACTTCTCTGAAAAAAAATACCTTTTCGTACAAAAATTCGTTTTCTTAAAAGTACCCTTTCTTAAAAATAAAATAATACCTTTTCTTTTCTTTTCTTGAGATAAGTAGCCTTTCTGAAAATAAGTACATTTTCTTAAAAAATATAACATTTTCCTAAAAAGAGTAACACTTCTTTACAAAGTACCTGTTCTTAAAAAAAGTACTTCTTTGTGAAAAAAAACTTCATACACATGGCCTTTTCTTGCAGAAAGTACTTCTTAAAAATAGTATATTTTCGTAAAAAAAACATTAGTTTTTAATAAAAGAAGGTACCTGTCTTTAAAAAAATTAACTTTTCGGGACAATATAATACATATTCTTACAAAAAGGACCTACAAATATATTTAAAAATATACATTCTATAAAAAAAAATTGTTTCTTAAAAAAGTTTATCATTTTACAAATCGTATCTTTTCTTAAAGATCCATTTAAATTATCGTATTTTTCACCGGGCACCTTAGGCGTTTTGGAACTAACTAGTACATAATATATAGCGAAAAGATCTTCGTTCCAACCGGGTGTCCCCTGACAAATCATGTGATTTTTTATTAAGGGGGTGAAATTTCCCCCTTTTGCACAATCTTATGATGAATCGACATGTTTTCCTATGTTATTATCCTTACATTTTAGGTATAGGAAGTGTTCGGCAATTTTATGTAACAATTTACGAGAAACAATTTTGTGGAATACTTTAACCCTATACCGCCTCAGTATATGAGTCTTTTTTGTTCTTTTTGTGGAAAAGGGTAAAAACACCCCTAGAACAGGGTTGTAACGGGTTAAAATGTACTACAGAAATATTTCTCATAAAATTCTACTATAAGTCTCTTAACACATTAAGGCTCAAAACTCAACTTGAATGCCAAAAATAAGTCAAACTGAAAATCCATTTAAGGGTTAATTTCGTACTTATTCTGAGTTGTCTCACAAAGCTGAAGATAATTAGATAATTATCTCTGGGGCGCCGTAAAACATAAGTGTTACGCAAACAGTCCCGAGCCTACTGAGGCCTTAAAACAAGAAATCGACGATGTCGTTCACAAGATACAGACCCAAACAATCGAAAATGTTCTAAAAAGTTCTAAATGGAGCGAAGGTACTGAAAAGCGAGTCTGTAAAAATGTCTATTATTTTTTTTAAGTGAAATTAAATTCCAAATTTTACTTGGTCCACCCTTTATTTGTTTTGCCTCAAAAATATTTATTTTGCTACGTGGTCTCATAGTTGAGCTCAAAAATTTATACTTTTCCCGCAAATTTTTTTTTTTTATTTTTTTTTTTTACTTTTTTTTTTTACCAAACCAACACTCAGGGGATGCCCCCTATAAATGCAGTGCATTGTGTTGGCGAAGGAAAATTGAGGTAGTAGAGGGTGGAAACAGGGAGTAGTGTCTGTTGATATTTGCCTTGAATGTTTGTATGTCACAATTGGTGGGAAATACACTAGCCGGAAGTTTATTCCACATACGGACTGTACGGCTGAAGAACGAATTTTCTCTATAGTGTGTAGTGCGGTCAATCGGCCACTCGATAAAAAACGGATGAGAGTTCCTGGAAAGCCGCGTACTTCGGCTAAATAACCTCACGTCCGGCATAAGTTGACGGATGTCCGAGGAACACATACCGTGGAAATATCGATAGAACAGTGACACGCAACCCACATTTCGACGATGCTCAAGGGAGGCAATAGAGTTGGATACCCTACTGTCCCCTATTAACACCGTCGCTCTCCTCTGGACACGGTCGAGAAGCTCCAAAGAAGTCATAGGAGCACCTGCCCATATATGGGAGTTATACTCCATCTTTGGCCTGATGTAGGTGGTGTAGATATTGAGAAGATCAGATGGAGTGAAGTATTTCTTGCACCGCTTCAAAAAGCCTAGACACTTGAATGCATCTTTCGACACTTCAAATACATGTTTTGCCCAACGGACATCACATTGTATTTTCATGCCCAGAACATCAAGAGCGTCTGATTCATCAATATCCACACCGTCCATAGACAATGAAGACACACCTGGGTCAGCAATACGTTTATGCGACAACAAACAACACTGGGTCTTACTCGCATTAAAATCTACTCTATTCCTTCGACCCCATTCAACAATGGACACCAGATCGCGGTCGAGTGTTTCATTGATTGTCCGGCGTTTGACTTCAATCTCTTGAAGACTTGGCCTACGATCGAATGAATAAGAATGGCAGAGATTACTGTCATCGGCAAAAGAGTAGATTGGATTCACAGTCTGACCCAGGAGATCGTCAATGAAAATAAGAAAAAGAGAAGGAGAAAGAACAGAGCCCTGTGGTACACCTGCAGTCAATTTATGCTCGTCGGATGAAACCCCATCTACAACAACTCGTATAGTGCGATCTCTGAGAAAACTCGATATAAATCGAGTGAAGTTATCACCGACACCAAAAGCAGCGAGCTTTGACAAGAGTGCATCGTGCCATACTCTGTCAAAGGCCTTGGAAATATCAAGAGCCACTACCTTACTCTCACCAAGCCGGTGGATGGATCGACTCCACTGTTCCGAAAGGAACGCCATCAGGTCTCCAGTAGATCTCATTCTACGGAAGCCATACTGCCGATCATTAAGAAGGTCATTGGACTCAAGATACTTCACTAGATGGTGGTTAACCATACTCTCCATAACCTTCGAGAGCGCAGAACAAATTGCAATTGGGCGGTAATTTGCAGGGTTACTTGCATCACCTTTTTTAGGGATTGGCTGGACATTAGCAATCTTCCAACGCGCCGGGAAGACTCCGGCACGGTATGCAAGGTTGAAAAGATTGCGCAGTGGACACGCCAGTGTCGAAGAGCACCTACTCAAGACCAGTGCAGATATGCCATCCGGGCCCGGGGATTTACCTACGACGAGATTGGCAAGAACCTTTTTAACTCCTCGCGTTCGAAAAAATATCTTGGGCATGGAACAAGATACGTAATTGATCACGGGGAGTGGTTGATTGCTATCCGGCAAGGAAGAGTTCCTTACAAACATTTCAGCCAAGAGGTTAGCTTTATCAACCGGTTCAGTGAATGTTATGTCATCTTTAAGAAATAACAAACTTTTGTCATAAAAGTCGTTTCGGTTGCTGTAAACGAGCTTTTGTTTACACTAATGGTGACCGTCGGTGGTGCAATGATTAGTGTGCGCGCCTCTTGTACATGAGATCCTGGGTTCGAACTCTGCTCCTACCACCTTAAAATTTCTTTCGGCTGCGGTCACCTCGCATAGTGACGGCGACACTATCGAGTATATAGCCATGAAAAAGCTTCTCAAAATATCGTTAGAAATCGGTATAAAACTATAGGTCCCAATCAGTGAGTGAAAACTGGAATGCGCACAGCTCAGTGATTGTGAGAAGTTCTCCCCTGTCCCTTCATGGGATGTAATGGGAAACCATTTATTTATTTATTAATGGTGACATTAGACGCAAAAAGGAACTTTTGCAGTTCGGTTGCCTCATAAATATATACTTATATTTTGCTCCAAACATATTTTGTTTGCTGTCTAGTCTCATTGTTAATACTTTTATACTCTTTTTAACTCAAAAGTATATACTATTCCCGCAATAAAAATACTTTTATCATAAAAGTCGTTCATTTTGCTACAAAGAATCTTTCATTTACACTTATGGTGATGTTGCACGCAAAGAAAATAATAAAGTTGAGTGCCCATTTGGCGCAAAAATGTTTATTTTGCTTCAGAAATGCTTGGTTTTCTGCCTTTTCTCTAAACTACTAAACTACATTTTGTATATAAAATTCAATAAAATACTTCTATTAATGAGGAGTGAGCTTCATCCAAAATAAATTCTATTCCTTGATATATAAATCGTTGGCAGTCAACTTTAAAACAGTTTGTAGCAAACATATTTATTTTCTTGTTGGTTGTAAACAAATGAACAGTTAACGGAAACGTTTGTCGTTTCTAGTAAACCCTTTTTGGTTTTTTTTTTAAGTTTACTATTACTATGCACCGTTCGTTGTAAACGTTTTTCTGTTGTCGTAAACAATTACATTTAATTATCACAAAGGTAATGGGTTTATCAAAAAGTATAATGCTTGATTTAGACTTGAGATCTTTACAGCACTACAACCATTCGTCTTTTGACACCTTCCAGGAAAATTTGAGTTATTAATTTTATACTCCGCGGTATATATTCTACACAAATCAAGCTTTATGAAACGTATCTCTCCATAACATACAATGAATGGATTTCACGCAAAGAAACAATTCATTACGCTCCACCGAAATCTCAGAATAGTGATTTTCCTTCACAGAAGGTATTGTGGCAAACGAAAATTTGTTGAATCCAACATCATCTTTGTTTATAAGTAAATACAATCGTTTTCAAGAACAGTAAATATAATACAACTAACTGTATATTGTAACTCTAAATTAAAAAAGGTTTACAAGTAACGAAGAACGTTTCCATTAACTCTCCCATTGTTTACCGCCAACGAGCGATAGTAACACCAAACTAAAAGAAAAATGTTTGCGAGAAACGTACAACATTTGCGACAAACTACTTTTTAAGTTAATGTATGTCAGTAACATTTTTCTAAGTGAAGTGAGAATGGTTGGTTTTTGTTGGAATAATAGACAATTCAGCTAAGCACTCTCTCTGACATGACTAGTTTCGGACTCCGTGACAAGTTTGGAAAAACATATTTTTATTTTAAGCCTAACTATGTGTCTGAATTTGGGGTAATGGGTAAAGACCGCTTACCCATTCCCCATGTGTAATTGGCAATTGTGATGGGTAATTCCCCATCGTCGTAGGTAAACTACCCATTATTTTCCCAATTACCCCGTGGGTAATGAGTAAAACTGATAGGTAATTCACCATTGTCGTGGGTAGCTACCCAATGTTTTCCCCATACCTTGTGGGTAAAGGGTAAGCGATCGCACCCATTCCCAACGGCATTAGTAATGGGTAACCCATTACCCACGAAATACAAGCCCTGCTTTTTCGTTTATCTCAAACATCTTATATTTGGTAGGATAGGATTTATTTTGATTGAATATGACCCCTCCTTAATTCAAGAATTTTTATTGAATTTTAAATTCAAATTACGCATTTCCTGAATCAGAGTTGAATCCAGTCAGTATCACTGCACCATCGCGCGTCTGTCCACTTAACCATCGCATATGTTGTGCGTTAACATTAGGATTTCCTTCTCTGTATTTAATGAAACAAGAACCGATACATAACTTTCAGTCGGGTGAACCGACTTAAACATACCCTCACCCTAACTCATATATTACATCCGAGTTCTGTTAAAAACGGCTATTTTCACCCTGGGCGTGGCAAATGTGACCATATTCGATAGCAGATTGACATTGCGCTAAATACTATTTAACAACCAACTTAGTTAGGATCCTAAGTGGTTTTGAGAATTTTTTTGACTACCGACCAATTGCCTGCCCAATATTTACATGGGAGGTACCAAAATGGGCATGGCGAAGTTGTTAATTGTTTATTACACAGTACCTTTTACTGAAATATTGATCAGTACCAAATTGTATTAAGATCGGTTGTGGTTTAGTGGAGATATCGAGTCGGCCAACGGGAAATACGCCCAACTTTTTTATGGGAGATGCGAAATTGGGCGTGGCACAGTAGTTTTTAATAACACAGTAGCTTTTAGCAAAATATTGCCTAGTACTGAATTTCATTACGATCGGTTGTGGTTTTCAAGACTTATTGTGTCGATCCACTGGCCAACCGCCCAACTTTTTTTTTGTGTGGGCGGTACCAGAATGGGATCATAAAGATTGGTTCGGTTTTGCATAGCTAACCCAACCGCAACCAACTTTGATGTAAGAGGTGCCAAAATGGGCGTGCCAAAAACACCCTTGTCTGAATTGGTGATTGGTGTTTGATGACATGAAGCCTTATACCTAATTTCAATAAGGTTGGAAGCGTTTCACGCGATTTATCGGATTGAAATCCCGGACGACCACCAAGCTTTTGTATGGTAGGTACCAGAATGGGGGTGGCAGTCTCGCCCATTTTCTCCAGATATGTAGACATTTACAAATTATTAACCAATGCGTGAGTTGACGCTAATCACATCTATCAGAAAACAGTTTTAGAAGAAACATGATTTTGTACTAAATGTGTCGATTTGAATGGGTGGCACCAGAAGGGGCCCCCATCCCAATGGGTGAGGGTATAAAAAAGAATCACTTCAGGAGACAGTGTAGTGTATGTGTGTGTGTTTGTATAAGCAAACTTGGTTTCTCTCAAAGAAAAAAGAGTCAAATTTTACGGTTATGGTAAACGGTTGTCTTTACTTGCCGCAAACGTAAATTACGAGAGTTGTTGAGATGAATGAACTTTTGACAAGCAATTTCTTAACAATGCGAATTACGAGTCTGGACTCGTTTCATTTCCCACATTGAACCATATTTTAAAAGCCCTATTTTGGCGATCCTAAAAACAGTGCTATTTAGTAGCACACTTGTGTATTGTTGTACCACGAAAAAATAATGTCATGTAAATATTTATGTACGTACATAATAAACGAGCATTTTACTACATTATCTTGACCACAACTCGAGTATTGGATTAATGCGCGATATGGACCGAAAAGTACCATTAGTGAAAACCATTAAACTGTTAAAATCAAATGTATTCGATTGCAAAAGAATGCAATGACTACGAGTAGTGTATGCGAAAAATATCCATGACTTAACACGAACATTCCTTTACATGAAGGGGCTTAAATTGATGTTGAAACAATCATTTGGGGGAAAGCTCCTCACAATCACAGAACTGTAGTCTTTCTAGTTTTGGACTCAATGATTGGGACACCTATACTGGTACATCTATTCCAGCGTTGTTGATAAAGCTTTTTCGAGGCTAATTATTCAATTGTGTCGCCGTCACTTAAAGAGCTGACCGTCGCCCAGAGAAATGAAAGATGTTCAATATTGCTCAATATGCTCAATATTGCGGAAATAAGAAACAACATTTTACAAACAAGTAATCAACAAATTTTGTACATACAACAAAAGTTTTAATTGAAATCGACAAAATTCAAATTTCATATACAATTCATGTAAGCGTACACCCAATACAATCTTCCTAGTTCCCCACCAAATAACCGCATTAAAGAGGTATTACATTTGATTAAATTCTGCTCTCTATTAGCTCCACTTCATCGGGATGAAATTGGTTGGTCTACATAAAATATCACCTTTCACACATATCCTGTTGGAAAATAATAATAAGTGAACTGAATCCACGTGATGATGCCTGCATTCATAGCGATATATTTGTATTCGTAAAGTTCTATGTACATATACCTACACATGAATGTATGTATTTTTTGGAACTTTGACTTTTTTGTTGGGCCGAATAAAAGTACATACTAGACATACTATACTCTGCAAATAAATGTATAGGTAGGTACACATGTTGATGTACATTCATTCCTTTGGTATGCAAAATAGGTAGCATCATTCGGACGTAGTGTATTTATTTTTCAAATAATCCCCAGCTACAAATTTTTAATAAATCTCAAGTACTCAGCAACTGAAATACAGTGGAGTTCGTGTATTGTGACTAATGGTTATAATGAAATTTTGTTAATAAAAACGTTTGTTCCTATTATTTGGTCTACTTTAATCATAAATGGAAATACCGATTTCGAAATATCGAATCTCACAACATCTGTTCTAAATGTAGCTACACTGAAAGAAAAAGCTTCATCGAATTAATGAAGGAATTCAAACATTTCCTAATTTTCCAACCTACAACACATTTCATTGAATTGATGAAGAACATTTCGTCAATCTTTCATACATAAATGTTTCATTAATAGTTTACGTTGATTTAACGACAATGTTACATTAAGCTGATGTACATTTTTCATAAATTTGTTGTAAGTTTGCCATTGAAGTATTTTTTCACAATTTTGATGTAAATTGTTCATCAATTTGCAGTAAATTTTTCATCAATTAGATGTTAGGTTGTCATCAGTTTGATGTAATCTTTTTCTTTGAATTGATGACAAATTGATGAACACTTGATGAATATTTCTCATAGATTTGATGTAAAGATTTTCTTTCAATGTATATACACAACTCAAGGAAGCTTCACTTTTTAATTTTTGTTGTCATTGTACAGGAAACAGCGGACCCGTGACCTAGGCTAAGTTACCTGACGTTTACACAAGATAGTTTTGCGGATGCAATTGCAACAAATTCATATTTTTTTACTAATTCACTCACACTTCGTTCATTGGCTTCGTCACTGTCTCTGATAATGCGAAGACAGTAAATACGGCAAATGGTTTGATATAAGCGACCCAATTCGGTGAAGTTTCGTTGTAATTTGGGGGGAAAAATCGAAAAAGACTCTATTTTTATTTGTAGATTTTCGTAAATTATATTGAATTCACACTAAAAGACATTGACGGCAGTTGCATAGAAGTGTATTGTCTTTATAATTCTCTGGATGCCTACGTTGCACAAACAATTTTCTCTTTGGCAACTATTACATATTATCAAATGTCTTGTCTCGTTTAAACGCAGCGTTAGGTGTTTGTGGTAGTCGATGAACGACTCACTCAGACCTATAAATCCATTGTGAGACCACGGTCTAACGAGATTAGGCGTTAGTTCCACCGGAGAGCCATTTAGTTTGATCCAATAGAGGCAAGAACTTGCCTACACCTATCTGAATTATTTCCCCCAGATGCCTAAATAGGTAGGACCCATAGAAGACATCGTTGCAGCTTTATGAGAATCCATTTGTCGTGACCTTTAGTCTCAGCGCATGTATACCAATCAGACCCAAATTTGGGTCACCAACACATATGTTATAACACATTAATCACTGTGCCTCCAACATGTAGTATTGATTAATGGATGCGAAATTCAAACTACAAGCTTACATGGTCAGGTTGGTTTTTGTTGGAATAATAGACAATTCAGTTAAGTACATTCGCTGGCATGACTAGTTTCGTACCCCGTGACAAGTTCATCATCAGATGCCTAACTACTGTGCCTGAATTGATACCATCGGTAGCTGAAATATAATCGCTGAAAAATAATGGCCCCAGCAACATATTGTGGGAAACATGTACATGTTTTCAAGCATTGTTTACGTGAATTGAAGATTTGCTGCCTCTTGTTGTATCTTTGTTATCTGCCTCGTTTTTGTTTTTTGCGGTTTTCAAGAAAAAATCCACATTTGGGTCTAAAAAACATGTTATATTGAATAGCATACACAATCAGCCTTATTACGTATGTCGTTGTCGTATTTCGACTACGACAGTTTTGTAAAAGATTAAAGACAAAGTTGGCGTGTTATCTTTAATCTTTTACAAAACTGTCGTAGTCGAAATACGACAACGACATACGTAATAAGGCTGAATGTGTTTGAGCCACAAGTATAGTATATTTGAGACGAGCTACAAACACGTTATATTTGCATCCAAACAACAAAAAGACAGATTTATCAGCGTGTACAAACTGAAATGAATGTAGTATTACCTCCAACATGTAATATTGTGTGCAATGTGTTTGTACACAAATATACTATATTTGCGACAAGCTACAAACACGTTATATTTGCATCCAAGCAACAAAATACAGATTTTTCAGCGAGCGCTTTCGGCCAGATTTGTCTTGGGCGCACACTATCTCTGTCCCTCGTCCATCTGTCCTGCATCATCATATACGACCACTCCTGCAGGGTTTACTTACAAATCGCTAGGGATGTATTAACACTTTCGTGTCCTGCCTCAACTACAGATTATACACGCTAAAAAAACGGCCTCAGTAAGATATACCCTCAAACACATTCTGCAGGAATCATATATATGTTTGGTACACAATTTAAATATTCATATATTTGCTAGTCCTAAACTCACTTACATTTAAATACAAACAGTAGCGTGTTTACTTACAAATATGCATTCTTTTACGTGGAGCCATATGTGTGTTTCATCCCAAACATCCATGTACTTTCGTGGAATCATTCGTGTGTTTTCTCCCAAACGAACGATTGACAACTGAATGCATGAAACTAAAACGCAACTGATCAGTCAAAATAAGAACCACTCAATTCATTTACACACGAACATATGTAGGAATATTTAATCATTGTGCCTCCAACTAGTTGAATAGCAAACACAATATGTTTGGACACAAGTATACCATATTTGCGACAAGCTACAAACACGTTATATTTGCATCCAAACAACGAAATACAGAGTTTTCAGCGAGCACTTAATCACTGACTGAAAAAATATTGCAAAAATAGACGTATGCACTTGCAATAACGTTAACGATATCTCTTTGTTCCTCTTTTATTAGTTTGCTCTCGGCAGAGCATAGTATCAAAATACCTGAAGTAAACAGTGCACCAATCACAGCTGTATCACAAACAAAGCTGCATGATTGAGCTTTACACCAAAATCACGTCACGCGCACACCTCTAGTGGGTAGTAACACCCGGATTGGCAAGCTTGTCTGTGACGAAAATAGAGTTGCGTTACCGGCAAAATAGTGTGCACAAAAGGGTACACAAAAGTATAGAAAGTGTAAACGAAAGTACAAAGAACGCATAAAAGAACTGTACACACACACAAAAGTGCAAAAGGGGTACACAAACATGCAAAAAATTTACTCACTTTATCACTGAAAGTGTACACAAAAATACAAATAGGGCAAATACAATAGTGCACAAAAGTACAAAAAAAGTGTACGCAAATGTATAAAAATGTTTACACAAGTCGGAAAAAATGCATGGTAAAAATTTACTAAGAGCATTAAACACATTGAGACAATCACACCAGCATAGAACCAGCCATTCTTGCACTAATACACTTAAATATAGTATCTGCCTACAGACATACACAGCCGCTCACTGTACAAGACGAACGACAACAATTTCATTCATGATATCAGCGAAGAAAACTATAGGAGATACAATCATAAAAATAAGCCCTCGTCTAGAAATATCTTAACACGCGAACGTGCATATGTACACAGTTACTCACTATACAAGACGAAGGGCAACAATTTCATTTTGATATGAGCGATGAAAACAAGAGGCAGATACAATTAACACAACCAGTAAGCTGTGCCCTTTCTAGTTTTATACTCACTGATTGGAACCTACAGTTTTACACCGGTTCCGAACGGTATTTTGAAAAGCTTTTTCATGGCTAAATACTCCATAGTGTCGTCGTCACTAAGTGAGATCACCACCGTCGATAGAGATTTAAAGTGGTCAGTGCAGGGGTTGAACCCACGATCGCATATACTAGAGCCGCGTACACTGCCATTGCACCACCGACGTCCGAGCAGAAGACATTTTATGGAAAAATATAAATTAAGCTTGAAGCAAGCTGCTTTGCCCGACTTTTGTGATGCTTGTTTTAAACTTGAATGTTTACCTTGTTTTAGGCTTTAGTTTTGTTTTGGGCCTTCCTTTGGATTTGAGAAGGTGGATCCGATCCCTGCTCTGAACACATAAAATTTTTTTCGACGACGGCGAGACTATCAGGTAGTAGCACAGAAACAGCTCTTCAAAAACCATGTCTCAATCACTGTCAAACTGTTGGTCCCAATAAGTGAGCGTATAACCAGAAAGTGCAAGGCAGATTCTGAGAAGCTCTCCCCTGTCTCTTCAGGGATATAATGGGAAAATATTTTTTGTGTTTTGCCAATTATTGTAACAACACAAAAGTTGTTCGCTTTAACGCAGTGTAAATTTTGCAATAGTTTGTGAGTGGTTTCGTGTAATTGAAATTTTTTATTAGGCTCAAACAAAAATATTAAAAGAATTGATACACAAATAAAGGAAAAATGATTTTTAAAAGTTGGCACGTTACAATTTTTAATGGCACACAAATCAAATTTCTTTGAAAACAAACTAATAATTGTGTTGCTTTTAACCGAGTTCCACTGTGGGTATGCGGCATACACATGCCCCTATATGTAGCATGTATGAGTATTTAAATATCCAGAATACGAAAAAAGAAACTACACCATTTGTTTATGTACAATATTTATTTTTGTCCATGAATCGTGTTAAATTAAAAAGTTTTATTAAATACTGCAGCAAATACGTTTGTTGCATGCAGAGATTGTTTGTGAATAAAATTTCGGATAGTTTTCATTAAAAACATGATGCGAAACGGCAAAACTAACAATAATGCAACACTGGTGGTAGCAAACGCCAACAGCAACGAATGGGGTTAAACAACTAAAACTAATAGCAGAACAAAAATCTAACTAATTTATTCCGGGGAAATTTATGTCAAAATACCAGATATTATGGTTTCAAAATTGAAAAATAATCTGAAAGATAAAAAATTAAAAATGTGTAAAAAGAGCTGAGAGCAATTAGAAACTTGCGAAATTCTAGGTGTGGAGTCTAGTTTAACGCACAAATGAAAAAAAGATATACCCAGCAAAAGTGATTACAATGGAACTACTTACATATTTGTGGACGTCCAATGAAGCAATGCAATGTTCTGCATACAAGAATGTACTTTTGCATTACAACTGTTATGCTGTTGTTCACAAGAAAAGTACTTGTACTTGTACTTACGTTGGCAGTGTTTGCTAATACTGCTGTTATCGTTTTTTTAAACGCAATTTCTTCGTCCGGAAAAGGCAGAGATTCAAACCGTCTAATAACCAAACTGACCACTGAACTATCGCAGATGTTGCGCGAAGACGAACAAAACCTTAACAGTGGCATTTTCTTGTTTGTTTCTGTTAAACGAAGACAGAATCAATTCACGCGTTAGTGTAGTGTCCATAGAGAAATGATGCATAGAGACGCCATCTCTCTCAGTATTTTGATGACATTTAGTGTGTTGCATATGGGCGGTTGCATGTTGGAAAGTATTGCTTTAATAATACCAGATAGAGGCAATGGCTCAAACCATCCAACAATAAATCAGCAACGGCATTTCAATTTGTCCGTTAGAATTTTTGTCTAAATACACCACAAATATATACTAACAATAAAATATAACAAAAAAGTCCAAAATACTTTTAATATTCACAGTTTGTCATCAAAACGGTATGAAAAATTTAAGTCATCAATTTTTGTAATTCCACCTGGTTTAAGTCAATCTACGTCAAATAACTCTCTGTCGCACATACTCCACCAGGAATAGTGTGAAATTAAATGTCAGATGAGAACAATGGCGTCTCTATACATCAATACTCTATGGTAGTGTCTCGTAAGGTTAGAAAAACAATTCATGAGAGTGATCACTTTTGAGGGCTGAAGTTCAGGACCAGGAGCAGGCAAAAAAATTTTTTAAAAAAAAAACCAAAATTAGGGAAATATTAAAGAATATATAAAGGGCCCACAGGATCCAAAAAACCGTCCCACCCAGGGACATTTGGGTATGGATTAGTGTGGGTACTTCAACGAAAGGTATTTGTGTCACGAATTCCGTGGTGTCATTCTTTTTTTCGTGGGATTTCTGTAAGTCCATATAAGTCCACTTTTGTGCGTACAGTAACCATGAGATTAGTTATGGTAACCATCCAGAAAAATACAATTTTTTTTAAAAGTATCGAGTGATTTTTCGGATTTTGCCACACATCGACTTAAGGTACAGAGGGAATTTTAACCTCCCTGCCTGAGCCCGGCCGGGCGACTTAGTGCACTATAAATTTAACGATTTTTCAAAAGTACTACCACACGGTACGAACAACATAGGTCCCTGCGAGGGCTACTTTTCCATTTTCTCACATTCTTTACCTTTTCTTTAATTTTGGTTTATTTAAAAAAAAATTTTTTTGCCCGCCCATGTCCAGAATTTTTGACCATTTGAGTGTATGCGATGATGTATTCTTTTTTGTGTTTAAAATTATCGGGCCACAAACGTAAGGTCGATTTTCAATAAATGAAATATATTTTTTATATGAATGAATGAAATACAAGAAAGTTGTGTAATTTTCTTTTTCGCAAATACCAGTCGTACATTTTTTTGTTGCCTCACAAAATCCTTGAAAATTATCAACGAGTTGATCGAAATATTAGAATTTTAAATAAAGTGTGATTAAAAGAAAGTTATACAATTTTGTTTTCTTTTCATTCCTGTGGACCTCAAGCCGATACTAAAATTAAAATCATAATAATAGGAGAGGTCAACCATAACTACAACTAAAATAAAAGACTTATTAGCGGGAAACGTAACACTTTTAAGACTAAGTAGCAAACGAAGTATTGCTTTTTGTGGCAAAGGAAATATTTTTGTGGCAAAGGAAATATTTTTGTGTCAAACGATCTATTATGGTTTGTCTTTGCATATGTTTTAAGATAATATAAACATTTTAAAAGTGTATAAAAGCTGATGCAGTTCTGTTGAAACCGATGCTAACTGCGGTTAACGCGTTCTTTGTATGCCAAGGAGACAATTAATAGAACGGATTGGAGTCAAAACTGGGTCCTTAACTTATCGAACTGTTGACACTATCAGTTTTTGGACCAACACTCAGGGGATATCCCCTATAAATCCAGTGCATTGTATTGGTCTTAGGAAGTAGGGTCAGGAGTAGGAGGATAGAGACTATAGTGTGTCCTGATGTTTGACTTAAACTTATTGATATAAGGAATATACTCGACGGGATCTTATTCCACACACGGTATGTTCACCTGAGAAACGAATCCTTATGATTACTGGCAAACCGTTTAACTAGATCAGAGCTAGCCACAGATCTTCATCATCGGGTTTTTGGCATGTCACGTCACTGAAAACTCATCAAACCAAATACAATGTAGCCATCGGTGGTGCAATGGTAATGTGAGTGGCACTTGTTCATGACAATGTGGGTTCGATCCCTATTCTGCGGTTCTATTCTTTCGACGGCGGTCACCTCGCTTAGTGGCAGTGACACTATCGAGTATCTAATCATGAAAAAGCTTCTCAAACCACCTTTCGGAACCGGTGTAAAACTGTAGGTCCCCCTAAGTGAGTGTAAAACTAGAAAGCGCACAACTCACTGCTTGGGAGAAGTTCTCCCCAATGGGAAACTATTTTTTTAATGCAATCGATAACTCAACTGCATTGAGAATTCTTTACTGTGCAAATGGTTTAAAAATATCACAAACACACAACACTTTATTACATGTCGATAGAACCAATCGCTCCCATTAGACATTATTTTCGTTATTTCATCAAAGACACCACAATTCATACAGGCAATAAAATTGTCTACAGTTTCGTCGAGGTCTAAGTTCACATTCATTAGGGTGATTTTTATTTATTCGATCTATGTAATTAGAACAGATAATTTAGATTTTTTATTCATGATCCAGACCTTTACTACTACTATATTTACTACCCAGCGGCGTAAGTCGCAAGGCCTTCTACAAATAAGGCATGTGGATTGGTTCTTTTGTAATGCCTTCGTAAAATAAGGCCTGCGGAATGCATGTATTTTTTCATCAGATATAACCAAGAAGAAGATTTTTACAATTTTGTGAAATTTCTTTTCCGATTCCTTTTAACCGTAATTTAATTGGAAAATTTCATACAAATTTTAAAATTATATTGTTTATTTAATATTTTTCAGGGCATTTTTAAAATTTTCAATTTGAAGTTGGGCGTGGTAAAACTTTCATACTTAGAAATAAATATGGAGAAGTTGATAATGATTTTGTGATAAAATAAATTATTTAAATTTTATTTTTTTCAACAAAAATAAATTAAAGAAAATAAAGGCCTTGCCTCCCAATTTCACCCAATGTTAAAAAGAAAGGAGGAGGTAATGTGTAGGGAAGATTTTAAAGAAGGCCTGTTTGGTCACGATTTCACGCCTTCCAGGTCATGGCTTCCGCTGCTACACAGACAAATAAAGTTTTTAACACTGAGACCAGAGCAGTGTTGGGATTTTTTACTTTGCAGTACTTATCTAAAACAAATGCAAAAGAATTATCATTGTTCGCAATGACAATTAAACAATTTTTAATTTCCATTTGCTTTGGCAATGGAATGTAATGGGAAGCCATTTTTTCGGAATGCAAATGCGGGTTGTGGAATCGGATGTCAATTGTAATGAAATGTCAGAATGTTGTGAATTAATTTGAATTTGTTTGATTGCTGGCAGTTCTGGTTTTAAAGTATTTTATATGTAGAGGTTTGTGGATTCGATTGGTGTTGCCTCGTAGTCGTTTCAAATTGATAAACCTGTACATATGTACATGGTGTTTTAAAAGAAGTCATTCGATATTGTTTGGCTCTCAATTTTTGTTCTAAATGAAAAACTTCGATTCTCTCTTTTGATATTGTTTATTTGAACCTTTAGAATTTTATTGGTTAAGTTGAGAAGATGATATCGGTTAAATGGGCGCCGTCGCAATTGATTACCATACGGGCTCGTTTTATAGCATTTTTCATCACTTCGGGCGACAGATTCTCGCACTAGTGTCGAATGTTGATGAAAATCGCCAAAACGAGAGATGAGGCGACCCGGGAACGCCGCCTTCAGAATATTGGTTGTGGCTCGCGCAGTGTGTGCCGTTGCTCCGTCCTGTTGGAACCACATGTCCTCCAGTCCTAATTCGTCGAATTGTGGCAGAAAAAACTCGGTTAACATGGAACTATGCGCGCACCGTCCACTCTTGTCGTTTGATCAGCGGCGTTCTCGAAAAAAAAAATGGCCCGATGACTCCTCCAGCGTGAACAGTGCACCATGCAGTCACTTTGAGCGGGTGTAATGGCTCCTCGTGCAACACTCGTGGATTTTCGGTGCCCCAGAAGCGATAGTTTTGCTTGTTCACGTACCCGCCGAGGTGGAATGAGCCTCATCGCTCATTATGATTTTGGTGGAAAAATCGTCCACTTCGTGGATACGATTATTCCGCGTTCTTGGGGAGTGTATCGCTCCATGGCTTGTTTACTTGTATTCTACATCTGTCTACTCCATAAATGTCAAAACAGATTTGCAAAAATAAGAGCATCTACCAATAGGGTGGTCACTTTTGAAACACCCTGTATAAAATATTTTAAACCCAAAACTGCCAGATATGAAGGAAATACGTTGAAAATAAATACAATTGCCAATGGGATTTACATTTGGAGAAATAATTGCAATTAAACTATAAATTATAATTTTCATATAATTAATTTGTCCCATGTATCGACAAGATTGTACTCCTGTAAAGGCCTCAATTCTGCTGATGCTGAATCAGTATTTCTTAATCTCATCAGGCTTGCGAGGTATCTTAACCTAAAGTTTAAAAACCCCAGCTTCTCGCAATATTCTGGACATTATAACATCCCATATTAAGCTTCATTTGCAAAATTTGTCCTGTTAATTGAAACTCCTACCTGTCGCCTTCAAAATGTAACACCTTTCTATCATCATATATCTTCGTTGAGATATCGTCTGTTGAAATTCATTGGTATGTTATTTTCGCTATTAATCCAAGAACACGCCGATTTTTCGTTACATTTTGCCCTTATTTTACAGCGAATTTATTAATATGACAAGGAAATTACACATGTAAGACATTCAACTTAATATAGAAAATTCAAGTTTTTTTTTAGAATCTGCCTTAATTTCAATTCATATCTTTGCCCTCCACTCATTATATTAGTATTTGACTTTGCTACCCCGAAAATATGGCAACCATTTAACATTTAACATGTATTCGTATTCCCCCTGTGGTTGTTTTTCCTTAGGGTTTGCGCCTTTTGTTATGCATTATTTTTTGCTTTTTTTTGTTTTTTTTTTCATCCTGCGTTTGTGGAATCTTTCATTAAATGTTTATTCATGCGTACGTACGTGTGTCATATTCGCATGGTGTACTATCATTGCCAGAGATTATTTTGTTTTGACACCCCAAAATTACAGTATCAACAAATGTAATAACAAACAATAAAAGCTGTTTATTTAGCAGGAGTCAGCGACAGCGTCAGCAATATGTGTGTATGTCCTTGCCCCATCCTCCATCCGTGTTCCTGGCAATTCCAAATTCGTGCATCGTATAAAATACTCGTACTCGCATTCATTCAGCAGCAAGCAACGTTCCAGTTCCAATTTGCTGCCACCAAACAGAAGCATCATCGGTAGGATACATGTGTAACACGTACTAAATTGCAGGTTATAGTTGTCTCAAACTGATTAGTGGCATATGTGGCACTGGGAATCCGGCAAGGGGCTACGTTTTAAAGGACTCATTTTGTCGGTGATAATATTGCCATAAAACTGATTCCTTTAATATTAACTAGAAATTATACAGCCAAACAAAATATAGAACATAATTTCCACAGATGTGACCGCGTATATTGGCATTTATGAGTTTGCTCTTGAGAGGCGGGAGGGAGGCGATATACAATTGTAAAATAAATATAATCGCCGATAACATGTGATATACCGTCGCATATAGAGCGATAGTGTTTGTTTTATTTTATTATTATTATTTCCTATTACAATTTGCATTGGCTTGACATTTAAATTAATTTTATCTCTAGTTGTGTTTAATATTTATGTGAACATTTTCATATTTCATTACAAAAGGGAACATGACACTGAAATCCGAATAAAAAGTGTGAGCTACGGCGCGTTTGCACACATTGTGGAATGTTGTGACAGATGACAGTAGTAAAAAACATGCTGCTTAAAAACGAGGGTTGTTCAACAAGTTACCGGCCGGCATATATGAGATGCATATTATGTATTTACTTAGGCAAAAATGCATGAGGCCGGGGAACGCTCAGAAAAAAACGAGAAATAGAATTAAATTAGAGAAAACGAAAAACCAAAAACAAAATTTGTCGCCGGGGCCTATTTCGCCCACAGGGTCCAAAAAAAGGTCGCAAAATAGGGATATGTTTTTAGCGCTGTTTATAGAAAGGTCAAAACTGAGCTGTGAGCTTTCCAGTTTTCACTCACTGATTGGGACCTACAGTTTTATACCGGTTCCGTCCGAACGGGTTTTTGAGAATATATTTCATTGATTATTAATCGATAGTGTCGGATCTCATGTACAAGGGGCGCGCGCAGTAACCATAGCACCACCGACGGCCCCGAAAGGTTAATGCAAACGAGTTATAATATGATTTATTGTGGATGGAATTGTATCCATGTTAATGAAAGAATTTTACTGAAATTTAAATATAAATTTATTATTCTAGTTACTCTTTTCCTGAAATGGAGTTGAACCGATGCAAATACAACATGTTTGTAGCTTGTTGCAAATATACTATACTTGTGCTCAAACACATCGTGTTTGCTATTCAATATAACATGTTTGAGACACAATGATTAATCGGCTATAATTGATGTTTTTGCGAACCAAATGTGGAATTTTTTTTGACAACCGCTAAAAACAATAATAGGGCAGATAACAATGGGAGCACAAGGCACAATATCTTCAATTCATGAAAACAATGCTTGCAAACATGTACATGTTTCCTGCAATATGTTGCTGGGCCATTATTTTTTAGCGTGTTGGGTCCAAGTTTCATTAAAAAATGGATATATGTTTTGAAGCCGAACAACCTTCAGTTACCCGAAAGGGCTTGGTAAATTTGTCCATATTCAATGGAAGATTGACGTTGCCCAAAATATTACCTAATTCCCAAGGTACATTTTTGAGGATTTATCGCCTATAATTTGTGTGGGAAGTTCAAAAACGGGCTTAGGAAAGTAGTAAATTTTTATCACAGATTAGCTTTTGACAAAATAGTGGCCACTACCAAATTTCATTAAGATCAGTGATTGTGAGAAGCTCACGGTCCCTTCATGGGATGTAATGGGAAACCATTTATTTATTTTTTTTATTGTTCGGTTCAAGATCAATAACTATTAAAAAGTAGTTTTTCTATGAAAAAGTACATTTTAATAGAAATATTCAGAAGAAATGTGTGAAATTGATCATTAAGGTGGATGGTTGGGAATATAGCTATTTCAATGACAACCAAGTCATATCATCAGCTCCCTTCTCCACAAGTATTTAGGTACATATATCATCACACATTATAGGGATAAACAAATCTCAAGTAACCGAGAATTGTCTAAACTCCTACTTGTGCGAAAACATCCACAACAATACTTTGCCATAACCATCAATATTCACAACATTTCTTTAATATGCAGGTGTCTAATAATAATTCGCACATGTATTTTTGACTTCTAGAAATGATCTTTCTTGAAGTGCTCTTTCACAGGCCTTCCTTTACTGCCATCTTAGGAAGCCTTCCGTTAGCAGGCCTGCCGGAAGACCTGAAAGGAATGACTTTCTACGTGGTCTTTTCTCTGCAGGCCTGCTCTTCCTATGGTATCCTGTTAATTTGCAATGACGATTGCATTTCCAGGTTGGCCCTACAGACTTGACTGCCTTTGCAGAGGTGCTATAAGGCAAGCCTGTTACAAAAAAAAAATATCTAATCAAAAATCATAGTCCTCTATCCTTCTTCCAGCTCATCTCAGAATTCAAATGTAATTGTTTATTTTTTATATTTTCTCCGCTCTTTTGCACATTTGACGAACAATACTTGCACTAGTGATTAAAAAACATTTTAATTAGCATTTTTAGATATTCTTGGAATTAAATTCTTCAGAACTCAATTTGTTTCCATATCTCACAAGGTCCTTGTATATATTTATTTCACATCTAGAAACACAGGATGTACAATTTTACAAAATAGTTCGAAATGATGCTCATTAGTTACAATTTTTGATGTTTCAAAATTGCTAGCTAGGTATGGAAAATTTAAATCTTATCAGCAATAGTCTCTCTCACAAACTTAATGACGTATACATTTCTTTAAGGTTTCTCAACTTCAATTGAATTTGTCTATAAGGAAACCTCACATCTCACATCTATGCACATGGTTACATAAGTGTAAGTATGTAGACAGTTAGTTACTTACATAAATATGGATGTATGTTTAGGCATACATATGTCTTTGGATGTGTTAGTCATTGAAATTTGATATCCTTTGGAAATGCATAAATCATTATACATAGTAAATGTTTGACTTTATCATTCGCTCCTTGTTCTCATTCATAACGCACAAACAATTGACCAAACATCAATTTTGTAACAGAATTTCTAATTATGATTTCAATAATTGAGTACAACAATTATGCAAATGTTTATTTGAATTTGACGTTTCTATTGATTTAACTAATTTGATGTCGTTGGCAGTACTCATTCAAATGTCCGTCGACTTCCATCTCTATACAAAATTATGTTGCATATGTATTGAGCAGAGATGGGAAGTGTAGATAGATATATATGTATATAATTTGTAGTACAACGTTGTATATTGAAATGCAACACTGTTTTAACTACCGTCTGTCAATCACACTGAGAAAATAGTATGGAATTTTGCGATCTTATCAAGTATTATGTTTTGTTTTGTGACAGGTCATCACCTGTAAATTGTAAATGTACAAGTTATGGACGTCCAATTGAGGTCAATACACCCAAATCAATAGAAATAACCAACGTATGGATCGAAAATTGAAAATGAGTTAATTTGTATATAAAATAAACCGTTTCCCATTACATACCATGAAGGGATTGGGGAGAGCTTGTCACAACCAGTGAGCTATGCGCTTTCTAATTTTTCACTCATTGATTGGGCCCTACAGTTTAACACCGGGTCCGAATGGTATTTTGAGAAGCTTCTTCATGGCTAAGTACTCGATAGTATCGCCATCACTAAGCGAGGTCGCCGTCGTTGAAGGAAATGTAAGGTGGTCAGAGCAGGGATCGAACTAACGTTTTCATGCACAATAGCCGCACACACTAGCCATTGCACCACCGACGGCCACGAATTTGTATATCACAGGGGTCAGTGTTTTCGATTTGCAATCACCAATTGGGTATGAAAAAGCTATCCATAAACTAAACCTTATCCTCCCCATACCGTGGTGAAAGGTAAATTTAAGTACACTTGTATCTATTTTGCCATCCCTAGTTAATAGTTACATATTTATCACGCTGTCGATGTCAATGACGACGTAAATGACAATGATGACAACGTTGCTCATGATGCCTTGGTAAATAGTACAATGTCGAACCTCATCAAAATACGGTCTTACTAAATGTATACAAAGAACGGTGCATTCATAATCTGCACGCAATTTCTATTGCAGCTTTTTGAAAATTGCATGTATACAGTTCGCCCTATTACTATTTACACTATTTGTATATTTTATTCAGTTTGCGTATTAATACATTTTGCATATTTTACAAAATTTGAATATTTAATACAGTTTAATGTTTTATACTCTATATTTTTTACATTTTGCATGTTTAATACATTTTGCATATTGCATACCTTTGGCATATTTTTAAATTTTGCATGTGGCTGTCGGTGGTGTAATGGTTAGTGTGCGGGCCTCTTTTACATGAGACCCTGGGTTCGATCCCTGCTCTGACAACCTTACATTTTCTTTCGGCGGCGGTCACCTCGCATAGTGATGACGAAACAATCGAGTATTTAGCCATGAAAAAGCTTCTCAAAATACCGTTCGGAATCGGTGTAAAAACTGTAGGTCCCAATCAGTGAGTAGAAAACTAGAAAGAGCACAACTCACTGGTTATGAGAAGCTCTCCCCAATTCCTTCATGATATGTAATGGGAAACAATTTATTTATTTATACATTTTGCATATTTTGTGCTCATGGCATATTTTATACATTTTGCATATTGAATACATTTCGCATATTTTATACATTTTGCATATTTTATGCTGTTTGCATATTTTATACATTTTGCATATTTTATACAGTTTGCATATTTTATAGATTTTGCAAATTTTATACAATTTGAATATTTTATACAATTTGCATATTGAATACATTTCGCATATTTTATACATTTTGCAAATTTTATACAATTTGCATATTTTATACAATGTGCATATTTTATACATTTTGCATATTTTATACATTTTGCAAATTTTATACAATTTGCATATTTTATACATTTTGCATGTTTTATACATTTTGCATATTGATTACATTTCGCATATTTTATACATTTTGCAAATTTTATACAATTTGCATATTTTATTCATTTTGCAGGTTTTATACATTTTGAATGTTTTATACATTTTGCATATTGTTTACATTTTCCAAATATTATACAATTTGCATATATTATATATTTTGCATAGTTTATACATTTCGCATTTTTTATACATTTTACATATTGAATACATTATGCATATTTTATACATTTTGCAAATTTTTTACAATTTGCATATTTTATACATTTTGCATGTTTTATACATTTTGCATGTTTTATACATTTTTCATATGTTTTACATTTTCCAAATTTTATACAATTTGCATATTTTATACATTTTGCATACATATTTTATACAGTTTGCATATTTTATACATTTTGCATATTTCAAACATTTGGCATATTTCATACATTTTACATATTTTATACATTTTGCATATTTCAAACAAATCAGGAACAAAATTGCCAAAAAGTGTCGCGATACTATGGAATATTAGCCGTGTTTTTGTTACTAGCAAGCGTTTATCGCTTGCTAAGTTGCAAAGAAAACGGCTAATATTCCGTAGTATCGCGTGTGACATTTTGGGTAATGTTGTCCCTGATTTGATTAAATGTGTCCACAATTTTATAAAACTAAATACCCACGACTTGCGAATTAAAATAAGCACAATGTCTCAAATTGTAAAAACAATATAAAATATGTAAAATTTATCAAATACGCAAATAAAATGTATAAAATATGCAAAATGTATTAAATATGCAAAATGTATAAAATCTGTAGAGTATAAAATAAGAAAAATGTATTAATATGCAAAATGTATAAAATATGTAAAATGTATAAAATATGCAAAATGTTATCAATCATATTAATCAAGCATTAATCAAAAGTCATATTAATCAAACATAAAAAAAATTATAACCGTAGGGAAAATGTTTGCGTCCTACTAAGTCTTCGCAAGCGATAACCTAAGTAAGTGGTGTAACCAAAACACGCCCATTGTATCCTCCTTTACGACACATTAATTTCAATTATGGTGCGTTCAGATTTTAAGCGAGTAGGTTGGTCGACAATTCATGCGTTCAGATGTTGTCATGCGTAAATTTCGTCTTATCCACCTTCATGTATGTAAATATTAATTGAATGCAATTGAATTTAATTAATAAGTTGGATTCTGGGATAGATATTTTGGATTCAGAACAAACAGATTTATTGTCATTTCAAAGTTATAACTAATGAATAGAGATATTATGCATGCATATGATTATGATTTGGAGATAAATGGAGAAACTCGCGTAATACGCTAATTCGTATAAGATATGAGATGGAAATAAAGAACTCACAGAAGTTACATATATAAATTCAAGAACGTTTCAACATTTTGGAAATCACGAAGAAGTTTATCTGTAATATTTTGAAAATTAAAAAAAATATAAATAATAAACGTAACTCACGAATCACAAATTGATTTTAAGTAAAAATTTTGATAAAACGTATGTAGTTATTTTCGGAATAAACGAATATTTGAGTAATAAAAAAAATAAAATAAAGAAAAGAGATATAACAGCGAAATTTGGCAGTGTGCCTACTCATATAATGTAGCTTAAACTTCGAACATTTTATGGTCCTTAAGCGACAAGCTCACTTCATGTTGTTTAGCGACAAGCTCATTTCTTCTTCATGCCAAGAAGATAAATTGTCGCATTTGACTGATTATGAACCAACCATAGACAATACCAGAGATATTCATCCAGAAAAATTCACTGTTTGGTTCGGTGGTAGCATCGGTTCATATATCGCGGTGGTCACAATCTTAGCAACAATGCCACCCGCTGTCGTTCAATGAGTTCGAGCTTTTTTCGTCCTCAAAATTCACCAACTGAATATGTGCGACATGTGGTTGTTGTTGCTGCTGAACAAAGAAGTAACAGGAGACATTTGAACTTTTACTCTACACCATTTCCAATTGAAATTTGAAAAATATCAATTTAATTTTGAAAAATATCAAATGAAATTTGAAAATTCTATTTGAAAATTGAAATACATCAATTGAAATTTAAAAATTCTATTTGAAATTTGAAATACATCAACTGAAATTTAAAAAACATAAATTGAAATTTGAAAGTCACTTGAAATTTAAAAATTATTAACCGATTTTATGTATTAGATTTTTAAATTTCAATTGTTGTATTTTAAATTTCAATTGATGTGTTTTAAATTTCAATTGATGTGTTTTAAATTTCAATTGATGTCTTTCAAATTTCAATTGATGTATTTCAAATTTCAATTGCTGTGATTTAAAATTCAATTGATGTCTTTTAAATTTCAATTGATATGTTTCAAATTTCAATTGATGTATTTTAAATTTCAATTGATGTTTTTCAAATTTCAATTGATGTATTTCAAATTTCAAATAGAATTTTCAAATTTCATTTGATGTATTTCAAATAGAATTTTTAAATTTCAAATGAATTTTTTCAAATTTCAATTGGAAATTTTTTTCCTTTTTTTTTTTTTCTTTTAAATTTCAATTGATATGTTTCAAATTTCAATTGATGTATTTTAAATTTCAATTGATGCTTTTCAAATTTCAATTGATGTATTTCAAATTTCAAATAGAATTTTCCAATTTCATTTGATGTATTTCAAATAGAATTTTTAAATTTCAAATGAATTTTTTCAAATTTCAATTGGAAATGGTGTAGTTTGAATTTTATGAACTCAAATTTGTATTTCTGATAAAATTATTCTTACAGCAGTTTCGACTTGATATCCTGGAATTTGTTCCCCTCTTGGCATACAAATGAATGGTATATTGGTACATTTATTGAGTTCCTATTCAGAATATAATCAAAACAATAATCATGATTATTTTAAACTATGTCAATTATTAGACAATTCGCGTGCACCGCCTACTTGTATTATTTTTAAAATTGTAGCTTCGCTCCGTTTATGATAAACTGCTTATGTACAAAATTCATAAATATGCACATACCGTACACACACAAGTTGTACTTGTTCATGTGGATTCATACACCCATAATCTGCTAATTCCATTAAACTAATAAGCATTAAATACACAGAACTCAATCATGGAATCTCTAATCCATGATGCAACATATACCAAAATGGATTATAATACGCAGAATCGCAATTACAAGAGAATATCAATTTTCTCATAATTAGCTTTATACGCTGAAGACACACACACACACGAGGGTACTCACAAATGATAATAACTCTCTAATAACGCATTTTAAATTTAAACTATTTAAGCAAATTTTTAGTTACATTTTTATGATAGCAATAATTTAACTCATGCCATGGGGGTAACCACTTGTAATGAGAAAAATGGTTAGATGGTTTCAAAATGGATTGAATTTGCAAAACTTATGATTCTTCTTATGATTATAATCAGCTGTTGTTATTATTGTCAGGGTTGTTAGAATTTCCCGGAGATGCCGACAACGTTGAAGTAAAAATGATTTGACGCTTTGTTCATATCACATCATATAATCTGTGTGGCGATATATTTTGTTTGAATAATATGCCTGAAATGTACGTTCTTTATGGCCAGTTTTTCAGTCAGTGGTGATCTTCGTTTCTTAGTTAAATTGTAGTTAAACATCGATTTGTGTTTTTTAGTCATTGTTTAACTATGATTTAACCACCCGATGTTGGTTGGTTAACTTATAGTCAGAACCATATTATTAGAAATTACTGACTATCAAAGTGAGAAATGAAGATTGTATGAAATACATGTTTCAGATTTGCATATTTGTACACATACATTGAGTCTACATCGTTAAATTGTTGCGCCTATATAGTTTTTTACACATTTTTGTTAAAATAACTTTGATTTTATGCGTCTATTTCTTATTTTAGATAATTTCATTTTGTTTGTTCCCCTTTGTTGTTTTGGCATTTATCCCAAAACACACGTTTTTTCCAATAAGAATACAAGGGTTGCCATATTAGTTGACAATTAACTCACCACTGGAACACAAAATGCAAAGTTAACCTCCTCTAATTCCTCTAATTAACTTAGAATTAAGTAGCGTTCACAATGGCAGCAACGAATTTGTAATTCAAGCCTTCTCGTTCTCACTCACAGTATTGCATATAATGCCCTCTCATGTTTTTCGGGAAATTGGAATTCAAATTTGTCGTAGAAGTAGGTTCTATTTCTACTTCAAATTGGAAATTGTTCGAATCAGTTTATTCTACTGACCGCTAGTGGCGCTCTACTTTGAATTTTGTTTTATTTTGTTTATGAATGAAAATGTAAACATTTTGTCTCAAAACAAACATTTTAATAAATAATATTATCTGTAGAATCTGCCAATAACAATAATTTCACATATAATTATAATTTTTTATTACCAAGAATACAACACTGTCGCTGGCTTTCGAACAAATCAGCTGATGCAAATGTGAAATGTGTAGTTGTTTGTAGTAAGTGTAGTTCGCGCCAATTTTTTTAATAAACAAAAGAAAAAAGTTTAAAAAAAGCTCACATTTTCAGGTTTATCGAAACCGTCCAAGGCCATGACATATTATGGAACATAAGTTTCTAAACATTTCTATAGAAAAATTTGAAAACATTTCTAAAGAAAAATTTGAAAATATTTTAAAACTTTTCTATAGAAAAATTTGAGAATATTTCTATAGAAAAATTTGAGAAGATTTCTATAGAAAAATTTGAAAACATTTCTATAGAACAATTTTAAAACTTTTCTAAAGAAAAATTTTAAAACATTTCTATAGTAAAATTTTAAATTTTAAAACTTTAATATGAGAACATTTCTATAGAAAAATTTCAAACAATTTTATAGAATAATTTTAAAACAATTCTATAGAAGAAAAATTTTAAAAGATTTCTATAAAATTTTACAATTTTTCTATAGAAAAATTTTAAAACATTTCTATAGAAAAATTTTAAAACTTTTCTAAAGAACAATTTTAAAACATTTCTATAGAAAAATTTGACAACTTTTCTAAATAAAAATTTTAAAACTCTTCTATAGAAAAATTTGAAAAGTTTTCTAAAGAAAAACACTTAATACTTTTTGCTCCGGGTAGTGGTACAATTCTTAGGTCCGTGTCTCACATTTAATTTTTCTATTTTTTACTGTTTGCTTTTTCGTTTGTATTGCAATTCTCCATTGTTGTCAATCCCCATATATGTATACTGCTGTATAATGTAAACAATGTTGCCAGTCAGCTGTTTTTTCGAACTTATTCGAACAAATTTGTTGCTTGCATTGTGAACGCCTGTTGAATTTGTTGCTATCATTGTGAACGAGCCTTTAAGATTAAGTACTCCGATAGTTAACTACCCACTTAAAAACTGGCCATTAGAAAAACTACAAATTTATCTTTGCAATATGAAATCATAACATCGAACAGAAATAATTTGGTGGTTTACTTTAACTCGAATTATAATATTTTTGACTACAATAGTTGTTTAGTAACACTGTTTTTGGCTACAACTATAACATGTTTGTAGCTTGTCCCAAGTATTATATACTTGTGTCCAAACGTATTCTGTTTGCTATTCAATATTACATTGTGGATAAACAATGATTAATAGGTTATATATATGTTTTTCCGACCCAAATGTAATTTTAATTGTTGAAAACTACTAACAACAAAAACGTGACAGGCAACAAAGAAACAAAAAAACTCCAGATCTTCAATACATGAAAACAGAGATGGCAAACATGTACTTGGTTCCTGCTATATGTTGCTGGTGTCGTTTTTGTATGTGTTACAACATTGGTCTTACGTAAACGAGTATATTGTCCACTGTAATTCGTAATGCTTTTTATCAACTCCTGCAGTGAAATACAGATGTTTAAATTGTCAGTCCATAGTCACTCAACAGTGAAATGCTTCCTTCCATACACACGCACGAAGGACGATAGAAGCGGTTAGGCTGTTAATACCTTAAATTGCTCTTTCAAAAGCTATTATTTTACATAAAACATCGGTTGAGATTGATTGTGGTATGGAAGGGAGGGGGGAGGTAGGGTATTGCGGCAACACGATGTTTTTTTCCCCAGCAAATCCTTTCATTTGTTCAATATCCTTCTGGTTGTTTCTTTTTTCAGTTCTAGATTAAACTCGGGTGCGCCTGGTTTCTGTCGATATAATGACACATTAGTGGTCTCATCGAAATTGATGTTGTGTAAAATGCGTTATTTGTAGTATGATTAAATACAGGCGCATAAAAGAGAATTATCTCGTGAAAATTGGTATTTTACCAATGGCGTTTTTCAACATACAAATGCGATACAAATCAGAGAAAAGTATAAAAGAATCCCTTAACGCAAAACAAATATATGCGTTTTTCTGGCCAACCATACAATACAATCGCAAACCAAAACTTCACACATTTAGTGAATGACATTAAAAGTAAGAAAGGGGATTTCGAAAAGGACGTACGAAAATGTTGACACTTTGTTGGGGTAAGATCAGTAAATTCTTGGAAATGTAATGTGTTGTAACTTAAACTCTAGCAAAAATCACGGTACATATTTTAAAGGATTTAAAGAAATCTGGCGTGCAGACTTCCTTAACTCCGTAACCTAAACTCCTACACCTAAAACACCGACTCCTAAACACCGACTCGTAAACTCCGACTCCACAGTCCTGGTTTGAGAGTATACATACGTGGTGGTATGATACGAGGGCGAATCAATAAGTCCATGAATTTTTGAATGAAACACAGTTTTTTTTTTTTTAAATAAATAATTTATTTTTCAACATAATCCCCTTTTAGCTCAATACACTTAGTCCAACGTTTCTCCAATTTTTGTATCCCTTCCAAAAAATTGGATTTTTCGAGGTCCATAAAATAGGCGTTTGTTTGCTCAATATTTTCATCATTGGAGCTAAATCTCTTGCCACCGAGCCATTTCATTAGGTTTGGAAATATGAAATAGTCACTGAGGGCTAAATCCGGAGAATTTGGCGGATGAGGTACCAATTCGTAGCCCAATTCATTGAATTTTGCCATTGAGAGTCGACACATGTGCACTTGTGCGTTTATAGTCAATTGAGAGCAAACGCGGCACCCATCTGGCAAACAACTTAAACCCAACTTATCATTTAAAGTCGAAACCACACTGCTATATGAAATGCCTATGGCATCAACAATCTCACTCACTTTTACCCTTCGATCAATTGGCTGTCCATATCGTTCAGCGTCATTTGTACTTGTGCGACCACAACGAAAGTCAGTAAACCACTTTTTTTACCATTGAAATCGATTGTGCAGAGTCCCCATAGTATTTATCAAGCATTTCCTTGGTTTGATTTACGGTTTTTTTTCGCAAAAAATAGTGTTTAATGAGCACTCGAAATTCAATTGTTTCCGTTTTAAAAATGCACGGGTTGTATGTTTTGAACAGCTGTTAAACGCAAAGTAAATGACGGAACTTGCTCAAAATTTGACAGTAGTCTATTAACAGGTGGTACTTGATGGAAGCAGTGTTGCATTTCATATAACTACGAGGGAAGTTCGAAAAGTCACGAACTTATTGATCCGCTCTTGCATTTGATAGAAATGTAGAATAAAAATCCGACTCCTGTTTGTGTCGGCATAGTTGATAGACAAAAAAAAAGTGACGTTAGGGTTGTACATTTGTCAGAGGGCGAAAGGTTGTAAATAGAGGCTTTCGCCGCGGATTGACCAGTGGATGTACTTATATACATCGGTGTCAACTCAGATATTCTTTGAGACGTCCATTTGGTGTGCACTACTGACATAGGTTCAGAGACTGGGGAAGATGCCCATCATAGTTGCACTGCGTACCCGTTCCACTAATGCACTTAATTACTGCCGGCAGCCGTTGTAAGGAAGGATATTGCTTCTACATCTGCCATCAAAGGATGTACTTCCATAGATTTTAATAAAGGAAATGAAATGAAAAAGCTTAAGAAAACGTTAATTCTATTACTGAACACCTCAAAAAGTTTATGAACGTTTTCATAACAAAACAATCGAAGAATAAATTCGTTAAAATGATCAACACTTTCATTACCTTTTACGTATGCTTTAAAAAAAATAATAGCGAACATTTTCATTAAATATATGAAAGTTTTCATTAAGATTTATGAACATTGGCAAAGTTATTTTTTTTCCTTACCAAGTGATTTTCATAAATCTGAGGGTGTACGAAATAGGATTCATTATTTTGATGAATTTATTCTTTAGTTGTATATTCATGAAAAAGTTCATTGCGGTGATGTACTTTGTCATTAATAATATGTACCCTTATTGTTTTGAGTGGTCACAAACATGTGTAAATATATCGCGTTGAACATAGTCAATCTTATTAAAATATAGAAGTAGTTAAGCAATGCATTCAACTTTAAGAGAGTGAGTCAGCAAAAAGGGTTACGTGTAATTTTTCGACAAAAAATTATTGCACAATTGAAAACCGTCGTCTTCGAAGAATATGGTACAAGGAAAGGCGAACATTTACAACAAATGTTCCAAGAAAATTTTAGTTTTTTTTTTTGCTTTCCTGAAAAGTTAATAAAAAAAATATAACTGTTGGCGCAGCAACGAATTGTTTTATTTCTGAGACTTCAAAATTTAATTTGCTTTCTCTTTTCTCTATAAAATTGTTTCTCCTGACATTTATCTATGAAGAACATAGAATAACACATACTATAGAAGTTTTTATTCGCTCAATAAATTAAACGTCATAGGTACGATGGAAATTACACAGTGGAGGGTGGAAAATAAGGGTTCAATAATACCAGATGGTGGCAATAGTATACAGCGATCCGCAAAGGAACTACACCCGAATTTCGTGTTTTTGTGGCAAACTAGTTGTGTTAAATACAATACAAATGAATACCAACGTTAAAAGTCAACAAAAAAGTGCAAAATACATTTAAATTTTTCAGTTCTACACCAAAACGACAAGAAATAGTTAAGTGAACATATTTTGTAACTCCACCTGGTGTATGTAAATTTTAAATTTAATTTGCTCTCATTTCCACAGACCTACCGAGAGAGTGTGAAATGAAACGTCAGATGAGAGAATAAGTTCTTCTATAGTATGTGTTATTCTATGATGAAGAAACTATGTACTCAATATTTTCTAATAAAAATAAAAAAATGAGTTACTAGATTTGAACAATACAGACTGATTTGAACAATGCAGACTGACAGACAACAAAGCAAGTTAAATAAAACACTGTAAAAATTCATGTCCCTATTACCGTTCACCACTCAACTTAGTTTGGTCGACTTAGAGACGGACGACCCAATTTCAACACGACCAAACCTATCGTTTGTATTGTGGTTCACAACTGTTTTTGGTTGCAATTGTTATGGTGTTACCAGCTCGAAATATCAATTTTGACAAGTAAAAGCAGCTGATTTTTGTGAAAATAAAGGAAGTTAACAATTGTGTTGTGCTTGCAAAATCGAAATGGATATAAGTAGCAAAGATTTATTGTATGAAGATGGAGTCGAAAACGCGAATATAGATGTGTTGCATTAAAGAAGAAATATTCGTGATGCATCCAACCTTCTTGAGCTGCCCAGTGCAAGGTATTTATTTGCACATACACGTTGCCATTCATTCATGTTCTGGACGGTGGTCCTAAACTATTTAACTTCACAGAAAATCCTTCCCATAGTTCTCGCACTTGGTTCTGCGTGGTGATAAATTGTGGTTTTCCAAGGGCAACGGCTGGATAACTTTCCATTAGCTGGACAAGTTTCTCCAACTGAGCATTCTTTGTGAATTTGATACTTCTAAATATATAAAATATTATTGTTAAATTAAAATGTTCAAATGTTAAATGAAAATTATAATTTGAAGCCAATATAATATTTTCTTACGATCTCTCCATTCTTATCAACTTAAAAACACGCACAACTATAAACTCAACTGCTCTCAAGCAGTGGTGTAAATTTAACGCCTTTGTCGACCAAACTGGCACAGAGTTGTCAAAGGCAATACGACAAAAGTAAGTGTACACAACCAACAAATCAGCTGTTGTTCAGTTGAGTTGAGTCGGCCGTTGAGTTGAGAACGGCAATGCCAATTCATCGATTACGACTAAACTCTCACAAAAGTTGAGAACCGTAATAGGGGCATCAAATTACCCAGCAGCCTTGGTGCTAAACCCTTTAAATATTGCATTTGCACTGTGGTGCATGAAACACATGTACTCTTAAACACGATTTCATATTAAATATTTACGTACACACTCCCTCACACACACACTCACACCACACATACCTGCTCACAATGACAAACTCAAATATCACAGCCATTCGGTTTTAACACGCACACCAGCATAGCAAATAAGGATCCGTCCACCAGTGCGCATTAATGAATGCAAACATCGGCTCATTCACAACTGACTGCATAGCTGGCATTTCATTGTTAAAAGTTGGAGTTGGACAAACAATAAATAAATCGAGGAAAACTGACAAAAAAAAAACAAGTGGAAAATAAAGTACAACAACAAAAGAAACAATAACAACAGTGGCAACAACAACAGCAGCAACAACGGTATTTAATGTATAAAGTTATAAATTTTTCACGGTACGAAAAAAACCGCACACTCTCATTCACTCACTCACTCACTCGCTCACGCAGTCAGGCACACACATGCTGCTCATTCAGTCACTCACCACCACGACAAAGTTGCAATCAAGTGTCGAAAGGAATTTAAATTGCTTCATTTAAAATGCAGGATGCAACAACTACAACACCAGAAACACCACACCAATACACACGCACACACACACACAACAGCAGCGTAATTATGTTCAAAAACGTTAGCGCGTGAAATGGAGTCGTTTCATTAAAACAATTTCGCCTTCGTTTGTTGTTGGCCCGGAATATGTTTCAGCCTAAAGCCAGCCGTACGTAATAAGTGCAATAAATTTAATGTTAATGCGTTCGATACATTTCCCTTGAGAATAAGAATGTGTGAGTGTGTGTGTACGTGTGTGTGTGTGAATTTTAAATTGTCGATAATCATTCTAAATTATTCAGGATTCAATTTTTTACGCTCTTCCTTCCACATACGACATCGCATATAACATGCATATGCACGTAATACAGTTACAGTCAAATTAAGGATAACACCCTTTTTTTGTTCGTCATTGATGTAGCGCCAATCAATTTGCTCACTAGGACACCGTGTGGCTTTTAATGGCTTTGTTGTCAAACGATCACAGCTGGTAGGTGGTTCAATGAACAATTTAATTAAATAAATGACATTAAATAATATCTGTATAATTGTTTAGAGTATTTCTTTGGATTTGTGGTGTCAAACACTTTGAATCTTAAAAAATCCTACAGAATCAAATATAAAAACGCATGGTCCATTCATCATAGACAACTATAGAAAAATAAAAAAAATACAAAACTACATTGCAGAGCAGTTGACCATTTCTCTGTGTTGGAAACACTGAGGAGGTAATACGTCGCGGTACACAAAAATACAAAAAGTGTACACAAATGTACTAAAACTGTGTCATAAAGTACAAGTCTACTCGAAAATACAAAACCTACACAAATGAAAAAAAAATTTGCAAAACAGAAGTGCTGTAAATTCTGAGCCTTCGAGTCGGAGTGTGGGATATTTGCCTTTAGTCGAAGTTCAGGAGTTGTAAAAATTTGGGCGACTCCGACCCCAATTCCGTCTCCACATTCTTTAAAATCTGAAGTTTTTACCCAAATAATTTTTTTGAACAGGTTTTTATAATTTTTCATATCCTTTTTTAAACAGTAACTGGTTTTTCTTTTGACATGAGTTAAATGGTCTATTGTTTGTTTCTCCCGCGATGATCATAACTTGTGACACGTCGATTACTAGCATAACAGTATTTTCAAAAATCAAAGACATCGAAATACTGGAGTCGGAATGAAGTCGTACTTTTTCAGTGTTGGTCAGACTCCACAGCTCTGCATAAAATTAGATAAAGTGTGCACAAACGTTTACACAAAAGTATAAAAATTGCATATCCACCTCAACACTGAAACATATTCTTCACGACAATGATATTTTCATAGCAGCAATGAAATATATTTATTAAATTGACAAAACTTTTTCAGTTATCGAAATCATTTTCGTTGCGGCAATGCCTGTTTGCGTTACACAACTTTCGATAAAAGTATTCGTTGAGCTGACGAATACTCGTAAGGCGAAGTTTTTCTTTCAGTGTATGCCAATGAATTGTACATGATGTTGTCATTCGGAAATTGAAGTTGCCTATTAGTACGCTGGTACGAGGGCGGATCAATAAGTCCGTGAGCTTTCGAACTTCCCTCGTAGTTATATGAAATGCAACACTGCTTCCATCAAGTACCACCTGTTAATAGACTACTGTCAAATTTTGAGCAAGTTCCGTCATTTACTTTGCGTTTAATAGCTGTTCCAAAGCATACAGCCTCGTGCATTTTTTTTAAAATGGAAAAAAGTGAATTTCGAGTGCTCATATAAACATTATATTTTGCGAAAACCAAGGAAAAGCTTGATAAATACTATGGGAACTCTGCACCATCGATTTCAATTGTAAAAAAGTGGTTTACTGACTTTCGTCGCACAAGTACAAATGACGCTGAACGTTCGGGATGGCCAATTGAGGTCAATACACCCGGAAATGTCGATATGGTGTTGGCCGATCGAAGAGTAAAAGTGCGTGAGATTTTTGCTGCCATAAGCATTTCATATGGCGGTATGGTTTCGATTTTAAACGGTCAGTTGGGTTTAAAAAAGCTGTCTGCAAGATGGGTGCCGCGTTTGCTCTCAATTGACCATAATCACACGAGTGCACACGTGTGGAGTCTCAATGGCAAAATTCCATGCATTGGGCTACGACTTGGTACCTCATCCGCCATATTCTCCGGAATTAACCCCCAGTGACTATTTCCTATTTCCAAACCTAAGATTTAGCTCCAAAGATGAAATTATTGATCAAATAAATGCTTATTTTATGGACCTCGAAAAATGCTATTTTTTGGAAGGGATACAAAAATTAGAGAAACGGTGGACTAAGTGCATTGAGCTAAAAGGAGATTATGTTAATAATATCATATATTCCATGAAAATTTACTTTTTGATATAAAAGTACTTTTTCATAGAAATTGATCTTGAACGGGAAAAATTATTAAAGAACTGCATCAATTGAAATTAAAAAACATCAATTGAAATTTAAAAGTAATAAATTGAAATTTAAAAGAAATCAATTGGAATTGCAAATACCTCAACTGAAATATAAAATGTGTCAATTGAAATTGAAAATACCTCAATTGAAATTTAAAAGACATCAATTTAAATTTTAAAGACATCAATTGAAATTTAAAAATCTGATTAACAAATTCGCTTATAATTTCTAAAATTCAGCTGACGAAGTTTAAATGTCTATTGATGCCTTTTAAATATCAATTGATATCTTTTAAATTTCAATTTATTTTTTTTTAATTTGCAGTATTTTAAAATTCAAATACAGTTTTTAAATTTCAATTGATATATTTTAAATTTCCAACAGAAAACATATTTAAATTTCAATTGAAACTTCATTTGATTTTTTTTTAATTTCCAATTGGATATAATTCGGTTATACTACCAACATTGGCCGTCGGTGGTGCAATTGTTAGTGTGCACGCATCTGGTACATAAGATCCTGCGTAGGATCCCCGATCTGATGACCTTAAATTTCTTTCGGCGGCGGTCACCTCGTATAGTGACGCCGACACTATCGAGTATTTAGCCATGAAAAAGCTTGTCAAAATACCGTTCGGAACCGGTGTAAAACTGTAGGTCCCAATCGCTTAGTATCAAACTAGAAACCGCGCAGCTCACTGCTTGTGAGAAGCTCTCCCCAATTATTGACTTTTTTTTCTTATGGAGTTTGACATTTATAAACCCGAAAAAGCGATAATCTTGGATGGTGTAACTACAGCTTAAGAGTTCATTTAAATTAGATTATTTAACGGAAAACTATGTATATTTTTATATCTCTAAAATTGAAGGGTTCATTTTTATTTTCGATTGTAAATAAAATTTGAGTTTTATTTTCATAATAACGCGCGGTGAATGTTATATATAGTGGTCATGGTAGAATTATCTATGAGGTATAGTCGTTTAAACAGGTGATTACATTTTACATATGTATTTTTTTTCCATATTTTTTGGATTCTTCTATTGTTGGTATATATTTGTATAGAGTTTGACAACTGAATTAATGAAAAAAAAAAAATAAAATGTATGTTATTGCTGCCAACAACTACAACATCTGCTGCTACCATGTATTTGTTGGCACTGGCTACAAACGTGTTGCCGTATCGCATTTTTTTCACCTCTTAAAGCAAATGTTGCCACATTTCGTGGTATTAAGTGTGGGGTTTTTTTTGAAAGCCATAAGTGGCAATTGCTCAATGGAATAAAAAACATCCCTGTTATTATTTCTAGGTTAAAAACTTTTTCCTGATCGGAACTGGAATGACTTTATTTTATTAATACTGCAATTTAAATAAAAGTTTATTCTTCCGCTAGAAAGCAAAGAAACCCAGTCATGACAGAGACACGAGATATAAATTTATGTATTTTTATTTGTTTCTTTTGGTTTTTTTTTTTGTATTTTGCTGAGTTTATTTGGTGCTGTTATCGCTGATTCTTGCTGGGATGTGAAAAATTTCGAGATTATTCAATTGTTTTAATTAAACCACTTAACCACGTTATGACATCATGCGAAACGTAGGAGTTATGTTAAGATTTCGTAAACGATTAATATAGAAAATTGTCATTTATGAATAATACATATAAATTTGGGTTTTTCGAAATATGTAGTTATTGCAGTCAACACAAATCTGTGCCCACAAGAAATAACAACTAAACTCGATTTCAGTCAGTGTTCAACAGACGACTTTGAGAATTGCCTAAAATCAGGGAATTTTGATTAATCTAATAATTTATCAGCTCGATGTTAGCAATTTTATAATATTTAAATTTGTAATTCAATTTATGATGAATACGCAGTCAACTTAAGAGAAGTAAACAAAACAACCTCAACTTTGTCCTAACTCGACTTTAGCTGTTATTCCTTGGGGGCACAGAAATATCTCTGATTTTGAAGTTTTAACAAATTTCGACTTGTGATATCAAATATTCCACTAATAAAAATATATTATTTTTAAAATATTCATTCCGCGGTTGCTATTAAAAATTGTCCATTATGATTTATATGTAAACATTTATCTTTGTATTTTTTATGATTAATTTTCAATTTCAATATATTTTTATCCACCACCGTGCAACAAACAGTCCAGGTACTTAATTCATCATGTGGCATTGCGGCACATGAATTGATGGCACATTTCCTGTACTCTACAATCCTTCAATACAAGGATTCACTGAAATGGATTTTTTTTATTTTACTATGTTGTGTTTGATCAGTGACATAAATATGAACTTGTAATAAATTCTAAACTAAAACATGTTTTATTTCATGCTAAAGGCTAAAGAAAAAGCCACTTATTTTGCGACATTGTTCTACGACCCCTTTTAGTCATATTAAATATTTGTTATTTATTATGGGAAAAATAAAAAAAATATATAATAACTGAACAAGATACTGAAGAACATATTGTAGCTACATTTATAAATACACACAGTTGTGAATACAAATGTATGCGCTGGAACAAATAAAACAGTAATATGTATGTGTATATATGTATGTATGTATGTATATACATATGAACGTGATGTAAAAATGAAAAGAAAATATTTCGTAAAAATTGCATATTGAATTGGCCATGAAAACATCTGCATCTGAGTCCACGGTAAAAATTAAATGGCCACTAGTTCAATGTGGCACTTCAAGGAATGCAATCGCCATTTGAAAGATTACATTGTGATTTCTATGTGGTCGAGCTATACAATACATGCCAATGTAAATGTACAAACCTATACAAATTGTCCAGAACAGCCACTATACTTTTTTGATGTGGTCTGCCTTTCTAAACACGAAAATCAACATAATCGATCATGGAATCGTTTGGGAGTTCTTTAAATTATATTTATATTTATTTGTATTTTTATTTTATTTTATTTTAAATATTTTTCCACTCATTTTCGGTTCATACGCGGTGCCATAATTTTAAACTATTACCCTCAAAAATTTCCACAAAACATTATGATTGAAACAGCAGCGACAGGAACTAAGTTAGCGTTTGCTGATTTCAAGCACACCCACATTTTGCAGACTTTCCTTCAGTGCTGCATTTGACCTCGAAAACTACACAGTTAAATCGATCAGTAAAAGCAAAATAAGGCTGCTTCCAACAACAGTAACTCTGTGAAAATCCTTTTCTTCGCTTGACACTTAACCAAATCCCAACTACGCAGTTAGATGAAGCAAATGATTTAATTTCTGGTTTTCGCTTTTACTGTTTGCTCTTGCTGATTTATTATTTTTAGTCGTAGCTAAGCAATTACAAATGCTTTGAAAATAGTCAAGCAATTGCAAATAGTCAGCAATTTCAGAAATTCAAAAACTGGTCGCGAGCCGACACGATATTTTGAATGTTGGGTAAACCAGGATTTGAACTCACGTTGGCGGACGATCGTTCTGAAGTTTCTCATCAGGGCTTTAGCGTTCTAGGCCAGTGATAGTTTTATAATCGCCTTTCAGTTACACGAATGGGCGTGGCAAATGCGTCCATATTCAACAGCAGAGTGGCATTACGCAGAATATTATCTAATACTCAACTTCATTGGATCCTAAGTGGTATTGGGGATTTATTGGAACTACCGTCCAATATTTGCCTGGAAGGTATAAAAGTGAGCATAGCGAAGTTTTTGACTTGCAAAGGATGTTTTTTAAGGCGCATAGACATTGAAATTTTAAAAAATAACACAAAACATTAAATTTTAATGAAACAATTCTTTTATTCGAAAGATCAATACCATGGCATTAACATTTGAAAATGATTTCGGGCATATGGCCACCGCGGCTGGTCGTGACGAAGCGCATTTTGAACGTCAAATTTTGGGTCACTGTTTCGAACATTGCGATTAACACGAATAATTGTGACCTCCAAGGCGTCTATTGTTGCAGGTTTATCAGCATAAACCAGTGACTTCACGTAGCCCCACAGGAAATAATCGAGAGGTGACAAATCGCGCGACCATGGACGCCAATTGACAGGCCCATTTCTTGAAATCACCTTATCGCCAAATTTTGATATGAATAAATCGATGGTTACGGTCGCCGTATGGCACGTAGCGCCATTCTGTTGAAATCACATCTCGCCCGGATCAATACCATCCATATTTGCAAACAAAACATCATTGATCACAGTGCGGTAACGATCTCCATTGGCCGTAATGCGAGATACGGTTTCATTTTTGAAGAAATAGGATCCGGTGATACTACCAGCGTGTAAATCGCACTAAACGGTGAATTTTTCTGGATATAATGGAGCCTGTAGGATCTGTTGTGAATTGGTGTCACTCCATATGCGGAAATTTTGTTTATTAACAAACCCATTACGCCAAAAATGAGCCTCCTCACGGTACACAATTTTGCGATAAAACATTGGGTCAGTTTCCAACGGTTCTAGAACCCAATCGGCGAAAGAACGACGCAGATGATGATCTCGGGTTTTAATTCATGCATTAGCTGGATTTTATACGCGACTAGGTCTAGATCATTGCGCAAAATGTGCCACGTAGTGGATGGGCAGAACCCCAATTCCGAATCGATAAATTTGGATCTCCTTCCTCAGTTTTGTTTACAGCGGCGAAATTATTTTCAGTCCGCACATTCCTTCGAGGTGTTGGCGTTATTGCATGATTTATGCCCAATTTTTGACTGGTTATATAAATTGGTAATCAGTTGATTTTGATTTATGTTTGATCTGACTTTAAATACGAAAAGAGTTTTTCAGTGCTTTGTCAAATAATTTTACTACCATGGGGCAACAGTGGCAAATGCTACGAAAAATAACCGCTATTCATACATTTATCGGCCAATCGTTACAATGCATCAAACTAAATCCATTTGCAATAAAATACCAAATATTTAATGAATTTGCTAAATATTTGAGCAGAAATAAAGTTCTAACTACACTACGAGTTAAATGATACGTTTTTATTGTTATTTCAACTGGGATGGTGATTATAATTGTTCACATTAACAATTAAAGAAGCTTTGTGTTTGTTCTTCTTGTTGGTTTCTGTCAAAATCATATGGTCACTTAATCGTAGTTTAAATACCCAACTTTGGCTGTTTAAACAACAATTAACTATTAACCTAAAAAGTGAATTCAGAGTTTAAATTATGTTTGATCGTTGATCAAAGATGATTTTCCACTAAAAATTAGGCGTAAGACAAAGAATTTAGTCAACTGATCAAAAGCATTTAAAAAATAACAAAAGCGCCATCTACATGAGAAAATCGAAGTTACTTTCTTGACAACCGATGCTAGATAGTAGAAAAAAATAAATTCAATACGAAAAAATACCAAAATAAACTACAAAAGAAAAATAAAAAAGAATAAAAAATTGAAGAGGAAAAATTATTAAAAAAAAATTTAATTAAAAAAAATAAATTAAGAAAAATAAAAAATTAAAAAAAAATAAATAAAAAATTAAAAAAGAATAAAAAAGTAAACAATTAAAATTTAAAAAAAAATATTAGAAACATAAATATAAAGTTTAGAAACAGCCTGTGAACGAAAAGCTACGCGAACGTAAATCAATCACTCACAATCGACTCGAATTGGGTTCCTCTAAGTCGAAATTTTCGTTCGCCTGACTCTATGTTTATTCCCAAATGACAGCACATTCGAAATAGAGAAACCAAAATTTGGACTGAAAAGTTTTGAAAAATTTATGTTTTCATTCGACTTGCTGAAACGACAAGATTGTGTAACCGAAGTCAACTTTCTTTCGTCCAGAACAAGAACAAAAGCCTTCGTTCGAGATAGAGAAACAGACTGTAAATTTAAAAATTAATAATGAAAAAAATTGGAACAAAATAATCGTAAAAATGTTTTGACAATTTAAAAAAAGTATAAAAAGTATATTAAAAGCAGGTCGTGTGACTATACATTTTATTTAGTTTTCAGTTATATTTTCTATATATTCAAATATCCTCTTTTCATTCAAATCCAAAGTTTAGTTTATTTAAGTCACGTGATTCACTTCAAATACAGTTTGATCTTTTTATAACTGGAACTAAAGACCCGTTCGAATAATGATATAATTCCAAACAAAAAATTACTTTGTTAAATTTTCTTAAGGTTATGTTGAATTTATACCGCAGTTTTTCGTGACCAGGTTAACGATAAACTTGTTCTCTAACCTTTGCCATTTATACGGCATTTACACCAAACAAGATTAACACATTTCGAAGGTTAACTCCGTTAACCCGCTCTAACTCAGAAGATTGGTCATACAATTTCAATCTGTTGTCCAAAACTGGCAAAACCAAGAGCCCTGAACTTAATTTTCCTACTGTGCCGCCGTCTTCGATAATTTTGTCTTGGCGCGGAGTTTGTCTAAGCACGGAGTTGCCAACTGAAATGTCAGTTTAATCTCAAATTGGGTGGTGTAAACGACAAAGATTAGAAAACAAGGTTATCGTTAACTTGGCCGCGATAAACGGCGTAGTAAATGGAATTTGAGATTAAATTGACATTTCAGGTGGCAACTTTGTCTTAGGCCACTTTAGAGGAACTCCGTGTCGAGACAAAATTGTCGAAGACGGCGGCGCAACAGAACAATGAAATTGGTCAGCTTTGTACAAAATTGCCAGCTTGTACAAATTTGCCAGCTGTACAAATTCGCCTGCTTTGTACAAATTTGGGATGTTTTTGAAATAACTAAACTTTTAAAATTGGATCAGTCGGTCATATCGGCAAACATTTTAAACCGATGAGAACCAAATATATCGGTGGCGGCGTGAGCTTCCAAAAAGTTCGGTGGCGGCGACGCGTCGGAAAAGTTTCGATCGACTTTCGACTGTCACACAGTTGAGTTTTTGTGTATGTTTTTATTTTGCTTACAATTTTTTCAGTAATTAGCAGAGTTGCATCAAATTGTACACCAGTTTAAAATGAAGTTAAAAATTAAACTTCAGTTTTTACAGATTAAAATTGTATGAGTAATCTACTGGGTTGCGTGGGTTAATGGAGTCAACCTTCGAAATGGGCTAATCTACACAGTTACACCTACCACGATTATCGCATTCTCGGGATTATCGGCGTTTATTTCTTATGGAGTTTGACATTTATAACCCAGAGAAAGCTATAATCTTGGTAGGTGTAACTGCAGTTTTACTCTATTACCGTATTACTCTTTTTAATAACAGTTTCTTCTTGACTTGTTTTTTCTAAATTTGTTTACACTTCATGACTGCAGCAAGAATTGATCAATTTGCAGCTCTGGACTCGAATACATACCAATAATTCCTATCAATGTATTTAATCCTTGCTTAAAAATATCAACATCCCTGACAGGACCGGTACGAACATAAAACGTCCACGCGACAATAACACGCCACAGAACAGCGTAAGCTGAAAATGCGTTCTCTTTCGGCGTAATGGATTTTCCATTTTCAATTGCGATACGTTTTTTTACTCCTTTTGCCATAAAAAAGCGCTATGAATATGTATGAATTATACGATACGAATCCTATGAGTGTGTTGCTCACACATACCCACACGTACATTCCTACAAACGCGCCCTCGTGCATTCCTGGGCCTTTACCAACACATATAAATTTTACAATACTACTGCATATACATACATGGTACATACATACGCACGAGTCATACGCTTTTTAGTTCAAAGCAATTGTGAACATTTCCATCGGAGTGTCAATAAAATATTGTTTATTGCCTACTTGTTTTAGTGGGGGTTTCTTGTGCATTCTGCCCTCATCCGTATCCTTTTTTTCACGCCCTCCAGTTCACGATTTTCCATTTTTGCCAGGATGCTACATATCTATCTATCCGTATTTTGGCTTTAAGGGGAACTTTGTTGTGTGTTGTTGCTTCGTTTTCTATTAAAGTTATAACCAACCACACAATATAAAGTGAAGGATAAACATGCAGAATTGTGTGTCTGTTTTTTCGTCTTCTTCTTCTTATTCTAACTTATGACAGTCGAGGGCGGGATGAGTCTATCACATATTGTTGTTATTTTGTTCGTTGCTCAGAAGATGCCAATTTCCTACAGGTTCTTCGACATATGGACATGTTGTGCGATATGTTGTTGCCATTTTCCGTAACTTTTTCTTGGCAAACAGGAGTTGCAATTACTTTGCACAAGCAGCTTTATCATTCAACAACTTTTATTAACTGCCGTAAATTGTAAAAAGGATTTACCGTTCGCCATTGGCATCCAATGTTAAATAGCTCATTTTCTTAATGGATTCAATAATAAAAAGGATAAAGGATATTCGGCAATCACTTGAAGTTTTACATTTATTGTTAACACGGGGGCATTTTATTTTCATGAATACAAAAGTAACTTGGGTACATTAAACCGGAAGAGAGGAAATCTTGAACTTTTGCAATACACGAGTTGGAAGAGATACGAAAGGAGTTTATGGCGCACAGATAGAGACATATATTATAGTTTAAAATAGGAAATTGTGAACAAATGCTGACATTTCAAGCATCCAGGAAATTAAGAAATCCTGTGTCATCTTCAATTAAGCCCTAGAACGGTCCTAACTTTCTGACGCAACTAGCTGCCTGGAGCATACATGGGTTTGTTTTAATTTGCATTGGATTTTAATTTGCATTGCTTTATCTAATGCAAAATTCAAAAGAATTACCATTGTTCGAAATGGCAATTAAAAAAGTTTGAATTTGCATTTGCTCAGGCAATGCAAATGCAGGTTGTGGAATCGGATACCAATTGTAATGAAATGTGGGAATGCTTTTAATTGTTTTGAATTTATTTGACTGCTGGCAATTCTGTTTATAAAGTATTTTATATGTAGAGGTTTAAGGTTTTGATAAGCATTGCCTCATAGTACTTTCAAATTCATAAACCTGTACTGTATAAAATATTTGAAAACCATAATTGTCAGATGTGAAGGAAATGCTTTGAAAATAAGTACAATTGCCAATGTATGGAATTTTTTTGAATTTGCTTTTCGAAAGGTAATTCAAATTAAATTACAAATTATATTTGTCATATAATTAATTTGCCCCATGTATGGCATGGAGACATGTCAGTGTTTCTGACAAATTATAGGTTTCAAATCTACACTAAAATGCTGTTCTTCGTAATATTTATGAAACATTCATCATTACAAAACCTGCAATAAGAACTCTTCATTAATCCAATGAAGTTATTGTAAATTTCATTGCTATTATGAAAAAGTTTTATAAAAATGTTACGAATTCATGAAACCGCATCAAAAAATATTCTTCTTCATTGAGGGAATGAAAAGTTTTCATTGTGAGTATGATTATTTCATAAAAAAATAAATGGTTTCGCATTACATCCCAAAGGGACTGGGAAGAGCTTCTCACAATCACTGAGCTGTGCGCTTTCCAGGTTTCACTCACTGATTGGGACCTACAGTTTTACACCGATTTCGAACGGTAATTTGAGAAGCTTTTTCATGGCTAGATACTCGATAGTGTCGCCGTCACTATGCGAGGTTACCGCCGCCGAAAGAAAATTTGAAGGTGGTCAGAGCCGGGTTCGAATCCAGGATCTCATGTACAAGAGCCGCGCACACTAACCATTGCACCACCGACGGCCACATGAATATTTCATAGTTTACTGAATATTTCATAGTAAAGTCTTAAAAAATTGATTGAACAATTTTGTTGTTTTAATGAAGTATTTTATAGTTTTTTATGAAAGAGTAATAAGGTTTGCAAATTTGTATTGTATTCTGACTGATTTTTGAACCGTTTTCATACTAAATAATTCTCATTGTATCTGGAGTTTTCATGCACATGGTTCAATGATTTTTGTTAATTGCCTCATTATAGACAACATCAAGAAACATCAAGAAAACGGACCCGAAATAGCTGAACACCATGCTAGGAAAATTATTAGGAAATTATTTCATTTATGCATAGAAATTTATGCTTTTAGTTAATTAATGATTTAATTCTTGACAACAATTAAATATATAGCTTCCCTAAACACCTTATCAGAGTTCGTATTATTACCCCATGTGTAACCCATACAATTTTTTTAAAAAAAAATGTCTTATTAAATACATCCATTTGTTAAAGCCTCTTATGGAGTTAAACAATTTATTATGTGTGTGATTGAAGTTAGAGACATTTTTTTTTTAATTTTGCGATTTTCTTATTTTGTCGATTTTTTGTGAAAAAATATGTTCCATACGACTTGGACCACTTTATGGAAACCCCTTAGAAACCAGTAAAAAATAGTTATTTTTCAATTCGACGGTCCGTTTGCAAGATATAGGAATTTTTTCTAATTTTTTCATATTTTAGGTCAAACTTAGAGCTGTGCTACCCTGGGTGACCCTTTGCCTACCGCCGTGGTTAATATCTAAAGACCGCCTACCCATTCCCTATACGAAATACACCCTGGAAAATATCGGCCCCAGCAACATATTGCAGGAACCATGTACATGTTTCCTTGCAAGCTTTGTTTTCGTGAATTCAAGATCCGCTGCTTTTTGTTTCTTTATTGTCTGCCACGTTTTTGTTTTCAGCAAACAAAGCCACATTTGGGTCACTAATACATCTAAGTATATTATAACCTATTAATCATTGTGTCTCAAACATGATATATTGAATAGCAAACACAATGTGTTTTGACAAAAAGTATACTAAATTTGCGACAAGCTACAAACACGTTATATTTGCATCCAAACAACAACAAAAAGACAAATTTTTCAGCGTGTGGCTCATCGTGATGGGTAATTCCCCATACCCATTCTTTTCCCAATACCCTGTGGGTAATGGTTAAACGATATCTACCCATTCCCCACGACAATGATAATAGTTGACCGAGGGTAGCCCATTATCCATGAAATACGCACCCTGCATCTTGTGAATGGACTGTTAAGAGCTTCACGCCATTACTTAGGTTAGCGATTTCTATCTTTGCACTGACTGATTGGTTTTCCATTACACTTCATGAAGGGATTGGGGAGAGTTTCTCACAACCAGTGAGCTGTAGGCTTTTTAGTTTTACACTCATGATTCGGACCTACAGTTTTACATCGTTTCCGCAAGGTTGTGTTTAAAACCCCGTCATTGTCGAAATCCAGCTTTTCGTTTTATTCGAAAAATCACTTTCTCGGAAAACCGGTTTTGGGATTGACGGAATGGAAAATATCGGTGAATAATCCGCTTAATTTTCGGGTTTTTCGTTTTGCATGGAAAGCACTATGTTTAAATTTCCGTAGAAAATTAATATAAAATCAGCACAAAATAACATATCCTTGTCTTATTTCCTTTCCCCTAAAAAGAGTCATTATTATTCAGACAATATAACAGCATTCGGATTTTTAAATATTTATTAAAATTTTCCCTAAAATCACATCAGTTAATATTTTTCTTAGGATGATATATCGAATTGAACTGAATTGGGCTAGATTAGACTCCGTTAGATTAGATTGGATTAAATTGAATTGAATTGCATTGAATTGAATTGCATTGAATTGAACTGAATTGAATTGAATTGAATTGAATTGAATTGAATTGAATTGAATTGAATTGAATTGAATTGAATTGAATTGATTTGAATTGAATTGAATTGAAATGAATTGAATTGAATTTCATTTCATTTCATTTCATTGAATTGTATTGAATTGAATTGAGTTGAAAGGAATTGAATTGCATTGAATTTAGTTTATTTATATTGAATTTAATTAAATTAAATTGAATTTAATTGCATGGAATTTTATTGAATTGATTTGAATTGAAATGAATGGCATTAAATTAAATTAAATTGAATTAATTTAAATTGAATTGAATTGCATTGAATTGAATTGAGCTGAACTGAATTGCATTGAATTCAATTTATTTGAATTGTATTGAATTGAATTAAATTAAGTTAAATTGAATTTATATGAACTGAATTGAATTTATTCGAATTGAATTGCATTGAATGAAATTTAAATGAATGGAATTGAATTAAAATGAAGGGAATTATATTAAGTTAAATTGAGTTAATTTAAATTAAATTGAATGAATTTAATCTGAATTGCATTGCAGTGAATTGAATTGAGCTGATCGGAATTGCATTGAATTAAATTAAATTAAATTGAATGGAATTGAAAGGAATTAAATTGAATTGAATTGAATTTAATGGAATTGAATTGAAATGAAATGAAATGAACTGAAATGAATTGAATTGTATTGTACTGAATTGAATTGAGCTGAATTTAATGGAATTGAATTGAATTGAAAGGAATTAAATTAAACTAAATTAAATTAACCTCATGATTCCTTGCAACCGGTAGAGTATTCCAGATCTAGCCACAGATCTTCAACAGCGGTTGTTTGGAATACTGCTTTGGAAAATTCATCAAACTCAATGCAAACGAAAACTCATCTCTATTTAGAGTTTTGCACTATGTAAGTGTTCGAAAATATCGCAAGCAAAACGCACATGAAAGCATTTGGAAAAAACTTCTTTCCATCTCCAAAGAACCATCGGTCCATATTTGAAATGATTTTTGTTGTTGCCTAAAAGACAACACAATTCTTACAGGCAATTGTTATTGCCTTTAGTTTAGTCGTGCTCTAACGAAGGACTTAACGGATTTCGTGATAGTGATGAGTTTTTTATTTTATTATTCTAACAACCACTGATGAAGTTCTGAAATAGCTATACGGTTTGCCAAGAAACATTAGGATGTATTTTGCAAAACTTCTTTTATAAAAGAACTATATCTCTATTTATGGAGTTATAGAATGATCTTGAGCTTGAATAATAAAAAAATTAATGATTTCATAATATTTAAGATGAAAATTTTATGAAAAAATTTTATAGTTTGAATGAAATCTGTCTTTGGCGGATAGTTAATGAAGGAACTCGTAACATCTATGAAGGATTTCGTAATAGTTATGAAGGGTTCCATAGTAGTTAAGAAGGATTTCGAAATATTTATGCATAATTTTGCCAAATTTAAGAAACAAATTGTACTTTCAGTGCCCAGAACTTCTCACGGGTTGTTTTTAATACTCCTCACATGGTCTTTGCTTTGCCAATAATCGTATACAATTACATATGAATTGAACGATCATCCCCCTTTCAGGATATCTGACCGTTGGTGGTGCAATGGATTAGCGTGCAAAACTCTCCTACATGTAAAGGCGGATTTTAGCCCTGCTCGGACTCATTGCCTCTCACTTCACCAACATTTTTTCAATAAAGTATACATGGAGTTAGAATGGGTTTTTTAAAACTCATATAGGGGGCGTGGCACTTGAGAAAAGCAAGTAATGTACGGATCAAAAGCTTAAGCGTCATATAAAATATAAGAGGTCAGGGTCACAAGTGAACGGGAGCAACGTTGGCTGCAATGAATGCCATAGACAGTCAAAGCCGGATATATAATACCATACACCATATGAGGCGTTCAAAAGGCAAACTGATTAACTCCACTTTTCCCCAAATCGTTGGTATGTTAGTGTCTGTGGGTTAAACTAATGTACCCAAGATATTTTGAATTTATATATCATCTGTAGTAAAATAATATATAATTTTAGTTTGAATTTATATTCAACGTGGAATTTTAAAAAATCAGTGATGTCTTTTCTTGAGAGTCATTAAGTACAGAATAAAACTAATGACTGGTCAAGACAGATTCTGGCTCTTCAAAATATACACTTTATCTCCGATTTTCATAATAATTATTGCCTGATTAACAAATCGCTTCCCAGTCGGGATGGGATCCTAGGCACCTTGATTGCCAACGCACTTATTCTTATTGAGTTGTAGAAGACTTCTCAGGCTTCTTTCACTCTGTCCAATTTGTATGCCAACAATTCAACTTTAAACAAAACTCTTTGGCATTTTGCTTTCAAATTTTTCTATGTTTATGTACAATATATTTTTTGTAATAATAATAATATATTCAATTTCGATAATTTTATTCACTATAATACTTATAATTTCATATTTTTTTTCTCTTTCCAGGTAATTGCAACAAATGTATTTTGTATAAAAACGCAGTAAACGATGCAGTAAATTGTGCGATTGTATTTATTTACATGCGTGTAAACAATGATAATTAGGTAAATACGTGCGTGCTGCAGCATTTGACATATTCCCTTAAAATTTCAAACATAATATTAATCAATAAAATTTAATTTTTCCAATTAACAATTTGTTGCAATATCAATAAAGTGCGTGTGTGTGTGTGTGCTACACACGATAGTAAAAAACAAGAAAATACAATTTATGAAAAAACCAAATATTTGACTCATTTGGCTTCTCAAATATGATGGTGGAAATATAATTCAATTACTGGGAAAAGTTAATATTTTTCTAATTAATAAAATAATTAATTTAAATGAACAATAATCAGCAGCCATGATGACGTCTTGTTCAAATCAGACCTATTGGGAATATTTGTAGGCGGAATAAAAATTATGGGAAATATGATATTTTCTCAGAGGTAAATTTTGAAATATAAAGATCAGGGAAATGGTGGCAAAAAATATCGCCAGGGTATTATGACCAATCATTAAGGACTAACGAAGATCACAAAACAGCTTCACGCTTTTCGTGGAATCCATCGAGTCAACGATCAAGAGCTAAAATATAACGAGAGAAGTTAACTTAAGTTGTATAATAATATCCATATTGTAGATTATGGCCAGGCAGCAATTAAACTCAAGGGAAATCATAATTTGCAGCAAATTTCTGAACAACCTGGCGAAGAGGCACAGTATGATTCCCTTAATCTGGCTGCAGACACAGGTAAAACCGTCGAAATTCCTTTTTGAATTCAAATGACGGCCACTCCCACCTTCCTGTATTCAGTGCAAAGTGACGGAATTATTAAGAGTTTAGTACACCATATGTGCCAGTCGGCAATGGTAGACTGCGCGGTTCTTGTACATGAGAACCGTTGGTCAGATCTCTGCTATGACCACCTTAAATTTCTTTCAACGGCGACCACCTCGCTTACTGACGACTACACTATGGAGTATTTAGCCATGAAAAAGCTCTACGTATCTTTCGGAACCGGTGTAAATCTGTAGGTTCATAAAATATATGAAACTTTAATACTCAACTGGCACCATTTTTGTACTTTTTAATACACTTTTTGTTTAGTACTTTTAGTACTTTTATACTTTAGTACTTTTATACTGTGTGAACAGGAAATACATATAGAAAAGTAAAGGAAATGTACTTCACTGAGCACGTACATTAACGATAACACATACCAACGTGATTGATATAAGAGGTAGTGTTATAAGAGCGGCAGATACTACTTTATTTTCTGAATTTCAAGAAATTGTACATAAATTCCATCTAACTACAAATTTCGTTAATTATTTTTATAAATAAAGAAATACAAAAATTTAAAAAATTTCTGACTTTAACAGAATTATATGACACTAATACATACAAATTCTCCTCCCGCATAGACTAATACATATATACAGACTTAACATTTCGCTCAGCAAATTTCTCAGACTTGGCCTTGTGTGATATGAACGTTGGATGTCGGAAAGAATTGCTTTAATAATACCAGATAGAGTGAATCGTTCAAACCAACCAATAACAAAACAACCACGGCATTTCGTTTTGGACATTAAAATTATTGTCTTAAATACACAATAACGGAATATACAAATGTAGACTAACAACAAAAGATATCAAAAATCCAAAATACGTTTAAATTTCACGGTTCTCAACCAAAACCGACATTATAAATTTAAGTCAACATTTCTTGTAACTCCACCTGGTGTAAGACGACCACGAAGAGTGTGAAAGAAAACGTTAGATGAGACAAATTGTCCTTCTTCAAAGAATTACCCTATGTCCAGCCATTACCTGGTATAATTTTAAAATGGCATCATGAAATTCAAATTCAATTGAGATTTGTTTGTCCCTATAATGTGTGATGATATACCTAAATACTTGTGGAGAAGGGATCTGATGATATGCCTTGGTGGGCATTGAAATACATACATAGCTATATTCCCAACCATCCATCACAATAATCAATTTCACATTAAAGACAAAACTTAATATCCAAATTTTAGATTCAAGCTTAGAAGACAAAGACGTATTTGTTTCTGGAAAACAAATTAATGGGAAAAGAGTAGTTTTTAAGAAATATTTATAACGTTTATTCTTTCTCCTGTAAAAAACTAAAAATGTAGTTACGGCCTTTTGCATTTTTGGTGACGATATATTGTATGAAAAAGAACTTTTGTTATAAATATAAAATTGATCTTGAACCAGAAAAATTATTGAAGAACTTGAAATTCAAAAATGTCGAAACTAAATCGAGTAAAAATTCATGTAAATTACCTTTTTGCGTAGAATGATAATCATGACGTTATCATGATTAAAGAGTGCATGTAAACGCGCTATTTATAAGCTTCCTTAATGTCTGCTTTAAATTATTTTGCGATTGTTAGGCTGGCCTTCGCTTTTAACACATTGATGTCGTTAGCTGCTTTTTACACTTCCATTGGGTTCCCCCACCCCGCGTTTTTTACACATCTGCGCAATATGGTTACTTGTCCTTTTTGGTACTGCTGTCCACTTCTCTACAGTTGTTGTTTTAGATGACAACATCGTCTTCCATTGAATCGTCCATGACCTCGGCTTGACCAATACGGTACATTCCAGTGATTTTCGTCGGCACAGTGTCATCATGAATTGTAGTTTTGTACAAACTTTTAAACTTTCCTCTAATGTACTTCATTTGTTCTTTTAAAACTTGCATCAGATTTCTGAAGTATTTAATTGTCTAAGACTTTCCAACCCCATTAATTTGAGTTGGGATGTGATATCATCATAACAAGATTCATCTAGATTAGTTTTTCCATTTTTTATTACTTATACACTTCTCGATATGGTCATTTACGGGTGACTCTATTTCAATAACCTTTTTTTCGTCTTAATTTTTAAATTGGTCGTAATTGATTAAATTCAATTGGAATTAGCTTTTCACATGCAATGAAATAAAATTAATTTGCCGTCATATCTTTACGATTTGTCACTTTTGGTATTTTGATTCACGTTTTATTATGTCACAAATGGATGCACAAACGGCCAATAATTGTTGTTAGAAATTAATATAACCCGAACGTGTAATATCAAATTATTGTTTTTATTAAAATGTTATATATAAAATATAAACAAAGAAAAGAAACAACAACAAAATATTCTAAAAATAACAACAGAATATTTAATGAGATATTTGTGTTACATTAAATTAAAAATTCCTAAAACGTAAACAAAATTAAAAAACATTAACAAGGCTTAATTGTTAAATTAAATATTTCCTAAATTCAATTATTGAAAAAGGCACAAAAACCAAACGAAATCTAAACATTAAGCGACTGACAGCATAATGATATCATATTTAAATAAAAACAAAAAAAAAATTAAAATTGAACTAAATTTTCGATACAGAATTAAATTTTCCCAAACATGACTGACATTTAGTATTAATTTTGAACAAACAATTATTAGTTAATTTTTTCTTATTGTTAATGAACATAAACAAATGTTTTCCAATATTGCATGTTAATTGAATATCTAATGCTTAAGGTGAATTTGTTGTATTGTAATTCAAATTACAGACACCGATAATTAAAACGGTAAACAGTTAATTAAATTTACAGCTGCGGTCAAAATAATAGTTTGAACACAACAAAAATTAAATAGTTTAAAAATCTATATATGTTACTTTTCATAAATAAGTATTTTGTAGTTTAAAAAAAAGTACTATTTCTCAACTAGCAAAGGAGAACTTAGCATTCGTACAACCAGCCTACTTAGTCTGATTTCGAACTGGACCGCTAACAACGGACTATCACTTAACCCACTTAAAACCGAGATTATCTTGTTCTCTCGGAAATATAAAATACCCGCATTTGAACTGCCGTCAGTTAATGGGGTTCAATTACAGTTGACGGAAAAGGCCAAGTATCTGGGGATACTTCTCGACAGAAAACTGTCTTGGAAACCGAATGTGGAAAAGAGGGTGAAAAAGCGACCATTGCTCCTTACTGCTGTAAAGGGACGATAGGAAAGCGCTGGGAACTGTCTCCTAAGATCATCATGTGGATTTATACGGCAATAGTCAAACCAATACTTCTCTATGGCATCGTAGTTTGGTGGAGGTCCCTCCAAAAGAAATATATTCTGAATTCCTTGATAAAAATTCAAACATCAGCACTGATTAGCGTTAGTGGGGCAATGGGCACGACGTCAGGTACTGCACTTAGTGCTAACCTGAAAATCTGTACTCCTGATATCATGACCTAATCGGCAGCCGCTACATCCCTGGTGAGAATCAGAGATTGTGGCGTCATGATATCGGTGCATTCCGGACACGCTGAATTGCTACACCGGATCAATTCTATTCCCGTAAAAACGGACTACTGTATCCCTTACCTTCTACCAGCGACAAATCTAAGGACTTCTATTCCGAACAGGAATACCTGGGAAAAGTCACTGGAAAGGGACACCAGTAGTATCAGATTTTTCACTGATGGATCAAAGTTGGACGAGCAAGTAGGCTATGGGGTCTATTCACCGGACCGGAATGGAATATCTCCTTCAAGCTGCCTGATCACTGTAGTGTATTTCAGGCGGAAATTACCCCCATACTGGAGGTTGCTGAACTACTGAAAAGTAGTGTCACAACCCTCCGGAGAATATGTATCTACACAGACAACCAGGCTGCCATGAAATACCTGGAAGACATGTTTGCTACGTCCCTGACGGTGAAAGAATGCCACTCATCACTTAGGGTGATGGCGGAGCATTTTGACGTCAGGCTCATCTGAGTACCGGGACACAGCAACATTCTAGGCAATTGCGTAGCGGATGCGTTAGCTAGACAGGGTACTACGGCACAGGTTCTTCCGGCAAAAGAAGATGTTAGTCTGCCAATCTCTACCTGTCGTTTGCAGATCAGGCAGTGGGCCGATAATATGTTCAAGGACAAGTGGAAACTTACTTCAACTTGCAAACAAGCCAGGGTCCTCAGGCCACAGGTGGACAGGAATAGGACTAGGCAACTACTTAACTTGCCGAGAGGCAGGTTACCCACAATGATAGGAACACTTACGGGACATTGTCTTGTAGGAAAACACGCCCTAAGATTGGGACATAGAAACTCTACTCTCTGTAGATGCTGCATGGAACAGGACGAGGAAACGACGGAACACCTTCTCTTGTATTGCCCTGCTCTGGCAGGACTGAGAAGTAGGATATTCGGAACACATTTAGTTGGCACCGTAGCCCTACAGGATATTCCTGTAGGTCTTATAGATAAATTCATTGAAAGGGCAAATTGGCTAGACGACTAGTCAATACCTAGTTGCTATAGAGGAAACTGCAGGTATCACAATGGACTTCTTTAGCCTAAGTGTGTTAGACAGCGTGCTGTCTTGCAGCCTTTTCAACCAACCAAAGGAGAACAAATTTGTAATGATTTCAGGAAAAAAATATAGAATTATACATATGACCGATCAAAATATAAGTAGCCTCTCACATTTTTTTCTAAAACAGTTTTGGTTTTAATTCTTAAAGAAAAATTGATATATTTTCTCCTTATTAAGATTCGTTTGTGTGCGAGGTGACCGGCGCCAAAAATTATGAAAGGCGGTCTGTGCGGGAATTAAGCGCGCTTTCTTATGTATAAGAGTCGCGAATCCTATCCACTGTATCACAACCACACGCTGAAAAATGTCGATCCAGAAACCATATACATGTTTGCAAGCATTGTTTTCGTGAATTCAAGATCTACTGCTTTTTTCTTCTTTATTGTCTGTCATGTTTTTGCTTTCAGCAGTTTTCAACAAACACATCCAAAATATGTCACAAATACATATATTATAACCTATTTATCATTGTGTCCCAAACATGTTATATTGAATAGCTATGTGTTTGGACACAAGTATACTGTATTTGCGACAAGCTACAAGCACGTTATATTTGCATCCAAACAACAACAAAAAAAAAATTGATACCTTGCGCCCAGATAGAGACTGAAGGTTCATAGATATCTTCTTATACAATGTCGGCTAGATTATTTGCATCCAAACGACAACAAGAACAGAAAGAGCATCCAGCAGAAGTAATTGTTCGAGAAGAGGTTGTAGCAACCCTAAACTTGGATGCTGCCAGCGAATTGACATTGCTATAACTGAATTGAGGTTGTGTAAAGTGACGTTATGATCCGTCCGTACATAAATAGAAGGTACATCCGAACATAAATAGACGGTGTAAATACATTGTTATACAGGGGTTTCGGCTCACTGTTCCTACACAGGGGTTTCGGCACACTGTTCCTATACAGCGGCTTCGGCCCACTGTTCATACACAGGGGTTTCGGTTCACTGTTCCTACACAGGAGTTTCGGTTCGCTGTTCCTACACAGAGGCTTCCGCTCACTGTTCCCATGTAACATACCCGATGATAACCGGTACCGGACATGCAAAGCACATAACGAGCCAGCATCCCGCATATCCAATACCGATCCACGCACCCAATCCGAATAACCGTGTGTGCAAGACACCGAGTTCCCGATCATCTTAGAATCTACCAGTCCGCAACCTGCCCCAGACAATTTCTCAATGCAATGCTAGTATTCCCAGAAGGGTGTTGTCAAGCCGACACAAGTGCCAAGAGTGTTGTCGACCAAGACGAGTGTTCTCAAGCTAAGAGGAGTGTTCTCATCGAGTGAAGCAGTTGATGTTATTCCTGTAAATCAAATTACTTTGTAAATTAAAGATCACTAAAGAATATGAATTCGAACCCCCCCCCCCCCCGAAAAAGGTAAACTATTCTGTTTTCCAAAGGTTTGGTGGATCCTAACGAAAGACTCTGGACATGGCTGAGCTTACCTCAGCCCTCAACAAACCCATGTGACAGTTGTTCTGATTGAATTTAATCACCACAACTGGAATTCGGTTAAAACAACCTCTAATAGGTAGTGACAACCACTAATGTGATTGTGACAATCTGAATTCGGTGGTGATGACATCTAATGTGGTTCGGCTAATTCGATTTTTTTTTCTTTGGGTGTAGTAGGAAGGTAGGTGATCCCCACTAGTACCATGATTCTTAAGTCCTGATTCTTATATCACCTACAAGACTTAAAGCCGTAAATCATCATATTCCGGTGACAACAATAAAGCATTCGCCTTCAACATTTTTCGAACTTCGTTCGCCCATTAGTTGAAGCGTAAACGTTTTATGTTGGCAACTCTTTAAACATCGCGTTCCTATAGTTGGTTGTGTCCCACCATAAAATGAGTAATGTATGTAAATTACCTTCGTCTTGTAAAACAAAAGAAACCAAAAAGTACTTAAATATCTCTTTCACAGATACTGGAGTGTCCACCTTGTACTACCACCACCCACCCCACCTGACTGGGCATACATGTCTTGCCGTGTGACAAGAAGAGCAACTCGTACTCCATAGAGTAATAAGAGTCCATACCGTAATGCAAGGTCCATAATTGTTCTTTAATATGCTTTAGTTTACATTACTTTAATAACAATTTTTGTACCCAGTTACAGGCCATAAACCTCTACAGGCCATTAACGTGTGATGGGGTTTCGGTGGGCTGGTGGGCTGTTGGATTGGTTGCATTGCAAATAGGTTGGTTGCACGGTTTCGCTATCAAGGAGAAGATGGCACAGCACAATAGAACAACAGAAAACAATTATGTCGTTTTTGTGTTTCACAGATTTTATGCACAATCCCTTTGGCATGAACCCCAAAAACAAAACAAAACAAAAAAAAAGTTTTGCGGTCAAATTGCTTAATTACAAAATTGCGTTGAAAGTTGCAGCAGCTACAGCACCAGCAACATCCCTATAATCATCATTGGTACCCAATACCAACGTGGCGGTGTTGCCTCCACCACCTTCAGCACCGCAACACAGCCAGCATCAACAACATTAACATTACCGCGAAGCCATCATGATTGTGGTTATGACGTTTCTGTTACTCTTCAAGTCGCAATGACGACACTGCAACGCCACTGTCAGTGCCATTGTTTTTGTTATTGTTGTTGTTGTTGTTGCTGTGTGCATGTTCCTGTTCCTGTTAACTCAAAGAAATAATAAACGAAGCAAAACCGTCGAGCAAATTAAAAATAAACAACGCGTTTCATCCATAAGCAGATGAGATTATACCGTAAACATGGACTCCTCTCTCTCTGACTTATGTTGAACGTTGATGCGACACAAGGATACTCGGACAGGGATAGTCGAGCCAAAGACAGGACCAAGACCAGATCCGAAATCAATGTATTCGAGTAATCTATTGACCGCTACAGTTTTTACTGAAAACACACAACCAAAAAAAAAACACACAATTGGGTTTAAAAAGATTGTGGTAGGTAGAGGACTGGCATCATGGCACCCTACTCGAGGAGAATAGGTGTATTTCCTTCTTCGTAATGAATGGTTAAATTGAAAGGGTAAATTGGCTAGACGACTAGTCAATAGTTGCTATAGAGGAAACTGCAGGTATCACAATGGACTTCTTTAGCCTAAGTGTGCTAGACAGCGTGCTGTCGTGCAGCCTTTTCAGCCAACCAACCAATGAATGTTTGTAAATCATAACTTTTGTTAGCTAAATAAATCTCATAAAAGTAATTCAATCTCGGAACCGGAATTCATTTCGACGCAGCTTTAAATGACGATTATGAGCTCGCCGTAAATAAAGAAATTTTGACTTTTTCAAAGCTTTCAAATTCAATCAGCTGTTTAAAAGTAAAGCCTTTTAAAACTCGCATATATGACTTTAGTCCGGTTTAACAGCCATACCCTTTTTGGCACCACTCAGAGGAGTAAGAAGGAAAAATTGTCTCACTAATATGGTTGTGACCGTCGGTGGTGCAATGACTAGTGTACGCGGCTCTTGTGCACAAGAACGTGGGTTCGATCCCTGCTCTGATCACCTTACATTTCCTTCGACGACGGCCACCTCGCTTAGTGATGGCGGCACTACCGAGAACTTAGCCATGAAACAGCTTCTCAAAATTCCGTTCGGAACCGGTGTAAAACTGTAGGCCCCAATTATTGAGTGAGGAATTAAAAAGCGCACAGTTCACTGGGTGTGAGAAGCTCTGCCCAATCACTTCATGGGATGTAATGGGAAAGGTTTTTTTTTATATATGTTTGGTTAGGTTGAGAAATTGGGACGAAGCATTGGTGCTTCGTCTTATGCCTCATTTTCGGGCATCTACCGGTAGGTAGGCCAGATATGCTCTCTCCGTAGTCCTGCGGTAACCCAAAAAAATTTGTATAGGAAGCTCGTACTACATTCACATTTAATCAGCCTCTCCAACCTGTTGCCCTAAATTGGGTGTTGGATCATCAGAGAGATGTTAAGAGTCTCAATCTAGTGAAAGCGGGCATGGAAAAGAAAAATATTCAATCATTTACATGTCCTCCTTGCTCGATCTACCTTCATTTGCATCTGCTGACTCCATTTTATGAAGATATAACCTCAGATTAGAGTTTCCAGATAGAACACCCATGAGTCGCCTAAGTTTCAGTTTGTCCAGCATTATCAGCCGTCTGATCTTGTTCCTATCCGGATAGCCCAACAGGATCTTTGCTGTTCAGTGGCTTGTTGTTGTCCATTGTTGAATTTTGGTCCTTTTGGTCCGCTGCTTGCGAACGAACTCCATAAAGCGCTAAACCCGTCGAAGAACCATTTAGTTTGCCCCAAGCAGCTCAAGATCTAGTCTACGCCTAATAAAAAATTGTGTCCCCTTACATCCCATGAAGGGATTAGGGAGAGCTTCTCACAAACCAGTGAGCTGTGCGCGTTCTAGTTTTACGCTCACTGATTGGGACCTACGGTATTTTGAGAAACTTTGTCATGGCTAAATACTCGATAGTGTCAACGTCACTAAGCCAGATGACCGCCGTCGAAAGAAATTTAAGGTGGTCAGAGCAGGGATTGAACGCACGTTCTCATGCACAAGAGTAGCACGCACTGCTATTGCACCGCCGACGGCCTATCAGAGATATTTCTACGCCTATCAGAGATAATTCTACCAAACCCGTGAAAAGCAAGGATCCCATAGTTGACATCCTCCTACTAGCTGATTCCACACCATTTCCAATTGAAATTTAAAAACTATAAATTTAATTTTGAAAAATATCAATTGAAATGTGAAAATAATTTTTGAAATTTAAAATACACCAATTGAAATTTAGAAAACACCAATTGAAATTTATAAAACATCAATTAAAATTTAAAAGCCGCCAATTGAAATTTAAAATTCGTCAGTTGAAATTTAAAAATTATTAACCGATTTTATGTTTTAGGTTTCAATTGATTTCTTATAAATTTCAATTGATGTCTTTTAAATTTCAATTGATGTCTTTTCAATTTCAATTGATGTCTTAAATTTCAATGGATGTGTTATGTCTTTTAAATTTCAATTGATATCTTTTAAATTTCAATTGAGGTTTTTAAATTTCAATTGATGTGAGTATTTCAAATTTCAAAGAGAATATCAATTGATATTTTTCAAAATTAAATGATATTTTTTAAATTTCAATGGCAAATGATGATGTTTTATTTTTGGTCTAGTTCGAACGTTTCCTATTTAAAATTGAACATTCATTGCAGTATTGAAATGTAATTATCGCAACCATGCAACATATTCATCGCCGCAATGAACCTATTGTTGTTTCCAGGATCAATATTCACAAATATTTCACTCGGAAAGCTTCATAGTTTACGTTTAAGGTACTGCAAATTCGCCTTGACTGACTCCACAATAACCCCAGCAGTGTGGTCAACCATTTCGTTATCATCATCTTGCTCTCAGCATACAAAACGTTTATACTACATGAAGTATAAATATTTTATCTTTTTGGTCTTTGTTTTCGCCTTACAAATGTTTCCTTACTCGTCCTTGAATCATTTGTTTTCGGTTCTTGATTCACTGTTCTTTCCCTTAAATCTCGTACATTTGTAGACTTTTTCGCTATTTTTTTTTTTTGCGAAATCCTTTGGCCAGCAAATATTTTTGCATAAGTTTTGAAATTAAAATTCTTCTGGCGTAGCAAAAGTTAAACTCATTTCATTGCTCGAAGCATTGAAACTTGCATAAATTAATTGTGGTTACAAAAAAAATATATAAAATAAAAAGCGAAAGAAAATCGTTCCCTTTTTTCGGAGTGGTTTGGTTTTCCGACTTTTTCCGCCCCACTCACTCACTCTATGGCGTCATTATATTTTCTTGATGGCGGTTTTCAACGTGGTTTTGTTACTGTTCTCTGTTCATTGCACCGAAGACTTTCTTTTGTTCATCTGTGAACGTTTTCCATTTTCCTTGTAGTTCTTTCAATTTTTTGCCCAATGTCTTGTGTTAATATCTTTAGCTAAAGTGCGTTATGCGTTGACAATAAACTATAGGAAACCAAAAAAGTGGCAACAAGAAGGGGAAAGATGAAAGAAACAATAAACGCAAAAGTTAAGTAACAGAAACGGAAAAAGTCAAGTGTACGTTGTTCCACTACATCTCGTGGACACGGATACATTAAAGTTAAACAAAACTAAAATGAGATTTTACGCGAGATTTTAAATTAAACAAAATAAAATATAAAAAAAAATGTGGTGCAATAGTTAGTTACACTACCATGTACCTACCTATTCTAGTGGAGGGGAGACAACTAAATTAGGGTAGCAAAATTAATTTTCCATCGTACAGTAAATAGATTGGAATCCCTTCAAGTCATCACTATAAAATGAGAGAAACTGCTACGCATGAAAAAAAATATTTTTTATTTAAAACCTTTTCATAAGATTTCATTAGTTCATGAACTATGTACTTATATAGTTCGTTTAGGGTACCCCAGATATAACCCTCACGAACATATTTTAAATGTTTTAAGTTCGTCATTGTTATGCCCTGCCATCTTAATTGAACGATTTCGAGAACTATTGAATGAGTTGAACCCATCTCGAGTAAAATTTCAATATTCGTATAACGTATCCGAATATCGAATATATTTTGAATACTTTATACAAATCTAAAGTGGTATGAAATCGGCAGCAAATATGACTCATATCCATAAAATAAACAAAAATCAGTCACAAATATGTTTAAACAAATTCATGTTTTATATCAAATTTCCGTAAAATTGACATTTGTATCAAGCCCCATATCCCACTAGTATCGACTAAACCATTTCCAATTAAAATTCCAAAAAGATAATAGTTGAAATTTAAAAATTCTATTTGAAATTTAAAATGCATCAATTGAAATTTGAAAATTCTATTTGAAATACATCAACCGAAGTTTAAAAAAACATCAATTGAAATGTAAAATTCGTCAATTAAAATTTATAACACACCAGTTGAAATTTGAAACAAATCAATTGAAATTTAGAAATGAAACAAATCAGTTGAAATATATTTAAATAAATAAACACATCAATTGAGATTTAAGAATGTAATACATACAATCGGCTAATAATTTTTAAAATTCAATTGACAAATTGTAAATTTCAATTGATGTCTTTGGAATTTCAATTGATGTCTTTTAAATTTCAATTGATGTTTTTTCAATTTCAACTGATGTGTTTTAAATATCCACTGACATGTTTTTTATTTCAATTTCAAATAAAAATTTTAAATTCCAATTGATGTATGTATTTTAAATTTCGAATATAATTTTCAAATTTCAATTGACATTTTCCAGAATTAAATTTATATTTTTTAAATTTCAATTAGAAATGATATAGAGATGGGCGCTAGTCACGTGATAGCCGTGAATCACGAGTGAATGTGGGCAGAAGTAAATTGCGCGAATGTGAGCAGCACAAATATTCTCGTATGGGATCGTGCGTGAGCGACAGTCTTACTTTTGTGACCCTGAGTTAAAACTGAATGTCAACGGGCCCATCTTTCGCACTGACAAATAGCATATTAGTATCATGTGACAATATTTTAATCTTAATCGCACTAAAAAATATATTGAGTTAATAGTTCTATTCGCTGTAAATGTCATAAATCCTAGAAGCAGAATAGTATTATATCCAGCAAATATTCTTTAAGAACCTGTTGCCAATATCATATATTCTAGAATAGCTTTCCAGAACAACGTCTTAAAATTACTGGTTCCGCGAAAAACGAAATAAATCTATCAGAAAGAAACTCGTCATAAGCCAACTAACTTTATATAAGGAGTGGTAAAACCCTTATATTGTCAAAAACCCGGTTTTCGCTTTATACGAAAAATTAAGTTTTTGAAAATCCCGGTTATCGGTTTCACCGAATTAAATTGAATTTATTGACCTGAATTGATTTGAGTTGAACTGAACTGTACTGAACTGAACTGAATCGAATTGAATTGAATTGAATTGAACTGAATTGAATTGAACGGAACTCGATCGAAATCGAATCAAATTGAATCGAACTGAACTGAAGTGTATTGAACTGAATTGAATTGAATTGAATTGCATTGAATTGAATTGAATTGAATTGAATTGAATTGAATTGAATTGAATTGAATTGAATTGAATTGAATTGAATTGAATTGAATTGAATTGAATTGAATTGAATTGAATTGAATTGAATTGAATTGAATTGGATTGGATTGAATTGAATTGAATCGAATTGAATTGAACTGAATTGAATCGAATTGAACTGAAATCGATCCAAATCAAATTGAATAGAACTGAACTGAACTGAACTGAAGTAGATTGAATTGGATTGAATTTAATTGATTTGAATTGAATTGAACTGACTTGAATCAAATTGACTAGAACTGAACCCAATCGAAATCAAATGGAATTTAATCGAACTCAAGTGAATTGAACTGAATTGAATCGAATTGAATTGAGTTGAATTGCATTAAATTTTGTATAATTGCATTGAGTATAATTGACTTGAATTGAACTGAATTGACTGGAATTGAAAAGAGTTGAGTATAATTGAATTGAATTGAACTGAATCGAATTGAATTGAATTCAATTGAATTAAATTGAATTCAGTTGAGTTGATTTGAATTAAATTGAGTTGAATTGAACTGAATTGAATAGAATTGAACTGAACTCAATCGCAATTAAATCGAAATGAATCGAACTGAACTGAAGTGAATTGAACTGAATTGAATCGAATTGATTTGAATTGAATTGAATGGGATTGAATTGAATTCAGTTGAATTGCATTAAATTTAGTATAATTGCATTGAGTATAATTGACTTGAATATAACTGAATTGAAAAGAATTGAGTATAATTAAATTGACTATAATTGAATTGAGTATAATTGAATTGAACTGAATCGAATTGAATTGAATTGTATTAAATTGAATTCAGTTGAGTTGAATTGAGTTGAATTGAATTGAATTAAACTACGTATAATTGAGTAGTATTGCATTAAATTGAGTATAATTGCATTAAGTATAATTGAATTGAAATGAACTGAATTGAGTAGAGTTAAATTGAGCTGAACGGATTTGCATTACATCGAATTGAACTGAACTGAATAAACTGAATTGAAAACAAAATATTAAACTGAACTGAACTGAGTTGAATAGAACTGAACTGAAGTGAAATGACCTGAACTGCATTGAATTGGAGTGAATTGAATTGATTGTGTTGATTTGGTTTGAATTGAATTGAATTGATTGTGTTGATTTGGTTTGAATTGAATTGAATTGTATTGAATTGAATCTAATTGAAGTGAATTGCATTGACTTCAAATGAATTTAATTTAATTTAATGAACTGAAACGAATTGAATTGATCTGAAATCAAACTCAATCGAAATCAAATCGAATTGGATCGAACTGAACCTAAGTGAATTGAATTGGATTGCATTTAATTGAATTGAATCGAACTGAACTCAAGTCGAACTGAATTGAATTAAACGGAATTGACTTAAACTGAATTGAACTGGATTGAATGGAATCGAATTGAATTGGATTGAATTGAATTGAATTGAATTAATTTAAATTAAATTAAATTAAATTAAATTAAATTAAATTAAATTAAATTAAATTGAATTGAATTGAATTGAATTGATTTGATTTGATTTGATTTGATTTGATTTGATTTGATTTGATTTGATTTGATTTGATTTGATTTGATTTGATTTGATTTGATTTGATTTGATTTGATTTGATTTGATTTGATTTGATTTGATTTGATTTGATTTGATTTGATTTGATTTGATTTGATTTGATTTGATTTGATTTGATTTGATTTAATTTAATTTAATTTAATTTGATTTGATTTGATTTGAATTGAATTGAATTGAATTGAATTGAATTGAATTGAATTGAATTGAATTGAATTGAATTGAATTGAATTGAATTGAATTGAATTGAATTGAATTGATTTGAATTTAATTGAATTAAATTACATCAAATGGAATTGAATTGAGTTAAATTAAATTAAATTAATTTTAATTAAATTAAATTAACTTAAATGAAGTGAAATGAAATGTAATTAAATTAAATTAAATGAATTGAATAAAAATTAGTTTAATTGTGTTGCATTTAGTTAAATGGCAATGAATTAATCAAATTAAAATAAATTAAATTGAATGGATGTTATATATTTTTGTAAGAATTATGGATATAACAGATATATGTATCTTACTGACCATTACTTCTGCTATCTGGGTTATGATTTATTACTCATTTCATTTTCACATCACTCATTCTCCCAAACTGGGCTCAAACGATCCATAAATATAAATACAAATAGATTTTTCGAAAATAAACACACTTCAAAGTGTTGAATGGTTGGTGCTTTGAATTGATTTGTTTTTTTTTTTATTATTCACTGAAAGGTACAATTTACTGGACTTGGTTATGGGGCTATTTTACGGACGAACTACTTTCTTTTGAGTGGCGAATAAGTATGTAAATTGCATAACGGTTGATTGCACACATGTGTTGTAGTTAAGTAGCGGAAACTTGCACACTCTCACAATGGCACCCCCACTATCATACACTCATAGGTTTCCTTTTTTTATAATATGTAGTATGTAGTTGGTCTTACACACACATAATCACTACTACAAGTGCGTATTTCAGGAAATGGAAATACAGTAAAGATTCCTTCATTTACACATGCAGGTTAGATATACTTATATGTACAGGCCAATTGGCATCGGAAGGCTTATGAGAATGAGTTACGCATTAGATGGGCATTTTGTTTATAAAATCCTTTTATGGGCAGATAACAATCTTTTTAAATATGGTAGAAAAGTTTAAATATTTCTAGGCACAACAACAGCCGACACGAAACAATTCGTCCTTAGATGAAGTGGAAGTGGAGATCTGCGAGAAGTTCAAGGATTTTTGATTTAAGATTGCCTTAAGAACTAAATCCTAAATATAACAAATATTGCTCATACAAGTATAATAGCAACAAAACATGTTTAACATTTAGAAACACGATGTTTACAACTATCATTCCATTAACATTTTGCTAAACCATTAATTGACCTTTGTTTTGATTTTACTTGTGAAACTTGTCATATGGCCTATATCGCAGTAGATCCCGTATACTATCCCTATTGATGCTGGCAACACAGTGTTGGGAAAATGTTTTTTTTAATGACAAAGACAAAAAAAATTCTTTAAAATGTTAGCAATTCTAGCGAAACTGAACTTGAAATCAAAACGCGTAAGTCCTTCTCATAGAGTATTATTTTTGCTTCCAATACACATTTTATCAGCTTTCAAAAAATGAATTGTGGAAGGACTTCTTTGTCCGTAAAAAGACCCCGCACACATTGTTATTTTGCTTCACCAAGAACGAATGCCAGATGGCTTACTCCAGTGAAAAGCTGTGGAAAGCTTTCCCCTGAATAACTACTCGATAATGCTACCGAAGTGATGTAGCGGTCGCACTGTGGTTTAAAAAGCTAGTCTAAGGAAATTAAATTAATAACAGTAAAATAAACGTAAAGTCCTTGATGGTACATCATGGAATATTTTAGTTGTTAGTTTTATTTAAAAAAAAATGTTCCCTTCCATTTTGTTTTCTTATTTGATCTTTTAGTTTGATAAGTTTCTAAATTTATGATAAGGATAAAAATTATTTATTATTTTTGAAAAGAAAAAAATAAAAAATTACTGGTATCTTAATTGTTGCGAAAATATGGTTTGTTTTTATAAAAAATAATTGATATAAATTTAATCACGAACCTGATTAAAAATTGAAAAATAAAAATACAAAAAAGTTATCCCGTAATCTCATTGGCAATCATTGTTTTTCTATTGAATCAATAACATCAATGCAAGAACTTTCCACGAAAAGCCTGCACAGGCAGTAACTTTCACAAGTGTATGTTTTTGGCAGAGTATTGTTTTGGATGTTTTCGCACCAGTAGAGGCGCTGTAGCAATTCTCAATAAGTTCAGATATATTTATTCCTCTAAGATTCGCAAATATACCGTAGCGCCGTCCTATTGAAACCATACGTCATTCATGTCATACTTTTCATCTGTTGGGTACAAAAAATCTTTCGGTAACGCTCGCCATTGATGGTAACTTCCTTGTTAATTTCCGAAGAAGAATGTTCCTCTGATGCCGCCTTGCCAAAAACCGCATCAAACTGTCACTTCTCGACGACGTTTAAATTTTGCAAACCCCAAATGCAACAATTTTGTTTGTTAACATAGTCCACGAGGTGATGAGGAAATGAGCTTCATCGGAAATAAGATAATTCGGTAAAAATTTTCATCTTCAGCTAAGCGATCTTTAGCCCATTCAACGAAGTGAAAATACATCGGGTAGACACGAAGCTTCAGTTCAGAGTAATTGGGCTTTATAAGCCTTCATACCGAGATCTTTATGCAAAATTCTGCGCAAAGGAGTCTGAGAAATTGCCAATTGCTGCGAACGTGGGCGAGTTGTTCGAGCGCACTTTCAGCTACAGCGGCAATATTTTCCGCTGAACGCACTACACGGCCACGTACACGTGTTCTTTTGTCCAATACGGACACGGATTGATGAACACATTGATTATAAACTGCGTTGATGGCATGTATTTCTATCGAATTTATTTTGTAGATTCCTTACAATATGAGTTGAAGACCCAGACCTTTGGAAGAAAATTTGTAATATTTGCCAACTTTCTTCAAGTGTAATGCGACCCATTTCGTTAAATTTTAACCTGTAACTAGTAACGCTGTGCGACACCAAAAAAATGATGGGGTTCTGTCATCGGATTCTGCTAGAATGGTCTAAAAAATTATACGTGTATCGGCGTTTTGCCAGATCTGATCAGAATTTTTTTTAGGGCGGGCCAAAGTTTCCGCCCCTCGGAACTTTCCTGCAACGTATCGGCATGCAAAATTGTGTGTTCCTTACTTCTGAGGTACAAAATATGTTAGAAGTTTTATAGAAAAGATTCAGATAAACATTTTAGTGGAACAAATTAACCCTCTAAGTGTAACGCATATCCATAATTTTGACTTTTTGTTTGAAAAGTCGCAAAAAACTGCTCCAAAATGACGGGGGGTGTGGTCAAAATGTTCTACAAAAATGATCGCCATAAAATTTCACTATATGTGTCCGAACACTCCAAAACACAAATCTTAGCCCAAGTGCTAGATAAAAGATGAAATATGACAAAATTCATTATATTATGTGGACTATTTTTAATGGAAACAGCAAAATGACAAAATTCATTATTAACCCTTAGAAGGCAGTTAGTTTTTGCTTATTAGCTACCACTTGGGCTAAGTTTTGTGTTTTGGAGTGTTCATGCGTACAAAATTCAACTTACTCAGCAGCTCAAACCAGCAGACCATGGAAAGCGTCGGCAATTCGTTCAATGGGTAATAGAGGAAAGTGAAGTCAATGCCAATTTTTCAAAAAAAAAGTCATCTTCTAAGATGAAGCGCATTTCTATCTGAAGCGCTACGTGAATACACAAAATTGTCGAATTTGGGGATCAGAAAATGCTCATGCAATCCATGAGAAACAAATGCACCCACAACTAGCAACTGTCTGGTGCGGAGTTTGGTCAGGTGGCGTGAATGGTCATTACTTTTTTGAAGATGAGGCCAAAATTGCAGTGACTGTGAATGGCATTCGTTACAGGAACATGATAACGGAGTTCTTGAGGCCTCAACTAGACGTCATGTATTTGGACGAAATGCGGTTTCAGCAAGACAGCGCCACCTGCCACACTGCCTATGAAACAATCGATTTATTGCAGCAATGATTTTCAGAACAAATTTTCTCAAGAAATTCTGATGTCAACTGACCACCAAGATCAGGTTATGTAACGCCGTGCGATATTTTTTGAGGTTTTGTAAAATCTCGAGTTTATGCGAATAAACCAGAAACAATTCCTAAGCTCAAATCCGAAATCCAACGCGTCATAGGTGAGATACAGCGACATATCTGTGAAAAAGTCATGGAAAATTTTGTGAAAAGAGTAATGTCCTGTCATCAGAGCCGTGGGCGCCATTTGACGGATATTTTATTCAATACATAATCGGAACATGTCTTCTTTACAATCCAATAAAAAAAATCACAACTATCTCAAAAAATACGCGTTTTTATTTTAAAATGAAAAAGTGCATTCTTACACGCAAAGAAAAAAAACGTTTATTGCTCGGTTGCCACAACAATACTTTGATTGATTTGTATTAATTTATTAACCGCAACCGTTCATGTAGTTCTCCCAAATAAACTCATCTATCGCAAATGTGTATCAAAAATGTGTGTTCGCGTTTGCATTAAACGCGTACAAAATTACATTTGCCGCAAGTTAAAAACCTATTAATATTAAAACCTAATGAGAGCACAGATTACGAAGAACGTAAATTGCGCTCATTCTCTCGACTATATAAGTTATTAACTAAAAAACACTTTGTAGGATGCTTTATGCGCGACGCGCGTCTTTATTGAAATAATCCCAAACTTAGACTAAAAATTACATATTTTAATAGTGATATTGTTAGTTGGCTTGACATCGTTTTATGATTACCTTGCATTTCCTATCGTTCATTGGCTTCACCTCGTTTTATGATTACCTTGCACTTCCCACACCAGTGGTGTGATTCCACAGAAGAGCTCGCCCATGGGAATGGGAGCGGAAGTTGCAACATGTGTTGCTTGATACAATTCTCGTTAAATATGTCTGCGCGTGTAGGTCAGCAAATGCAAGTTGCGCAACATTATTCCTGTTAAATATTATTTAGGTTGAATATGACAGCGCGTGTATGGATTAAATGTATTTCGTATTAAATATGCAATAAATGTATTCCGTGTTAACTTATACACAGTCTTATCCACTCGTTTGGCATGCACGCTCACGCATACACATTATAATGATCAGACACTCTAATGCTTCTACCTTCCCGATATACATTGGATGGGCAATTGAGGCGTTGTAGTTTGCTGCGCTTTTAGTTGTTATTTGAATGCAAATCGACACAAAAATGCTAACTTTTTTAAAACAAACTTTTTGGGTAAAACCAAAATCATAAAAGTTGGAAATTTAAACAAAAAAGAGCTAATGGAAGTCATAAAAAACAGTTTTAATTACAACTCGGTTGCTGTAACCGAAAAAACAGTTGGTGGAACCGTTTTTGTGTCTCACAAACGTTTTTCAGCTTTAGTTTTACATATCTCGTTTACTGCAAACGTTTTTCAGTTCTCGCAAACGTTTTTTTAGTTAGGATCAACTACAACCCGGTTGCTGTAACCGAGGGAACAGTTGGCGGAAGCGTTTTTCGTTTCTCGCAAAAGATTTTTTCACTTATGTTTTTTAAAACTCGTTTGCTGCAAACATTTTGCGGTTCTCCCAAACGATATGACATGTATGGCATAACAGAAGTTCGTTTCTCTCAACTACAGTCCCCAAACGAACTTCAGTTATCTGAGATTTCGTTGGGGAGGAACGAGTTTTTCTTTGCGTGTACTAAGACGCCCTTTATTACAGATATTCGATTTTTTGAATCTGAAATCGAAAAATTTGCACTTCTTTTTCGAATTTCTTGAACTGTATCTGTCTCATTCAGAGTTAGAGATATTGCCCTCAATGTTTCTTTATTAAAAAGGGTGATTGGGTTGCTTTTATATGACAGCATAGTTTTGTTTGTACTAAATACAGTTCGGTTGTACCAAATATTTCAAAAATATGTTTTTTTTTTTTATAAAAATTTTGAATTTGGACCAACATAACTTCTATGCATCAAAAGCCATCAGTTATTATGAAACACAGTTGAATCATATGGTAGGGCCAAACCAAAACAGAAGGAGAAAGCTACAATTATAATAGTGCGTTCTAGAAAATGTTAGTGCGTGTAAGTAGGAAAGCAACGTATACGTTAGAACGGGTCGGCCTCCATATAAAAAGAGTTTTTTCCCCTAAGTCTAGGGCAAATATTAAAGATCATCTCGTGACAAGTTGCAAAAAAATCCTTTCCGAACCCGAGGAAAACAGTCAAAATCGTTCTTTTATCCTAGTTTTTTTGTTTGTGGCTCGATCGTAACATCTTTGTATAGGTCTCAACGAGTACTACATTTGTTCTATAGATGTCGCTGACGTACGACATCATTTTCTAATGAAGTCCTCATTTAATGCAGTTTCTACCCCTAAAATTTAAAAATATTTTCTTATAGGATTAAAGCCTTTTAAAAACCAAGAACATTTTGCTTTGGGAAGTGTACAGTTTTATTGAAAAACAAAAAAAGTGACGTATGACTTGAATTAATTATATTGCAATTATAATTGGTAATTGAATTTGAATTACCTTTCGAAATGCAAATTCAAGAAACCTTCAATACCATTGACAATTGTACTTATTTTCAAAGCATTTCCTTTACATCTGGCAGTTATGGTTTTCAAATATTTTATACAGTACAGGTTTATGAATTTGAAAGTACTATGAGGCAATACCTTTCAAAGCCACAAACCTCTATCTATGAAATACTTTAAAAACGGAATTGCCAACAGTCAAACAAATTCAAAACAATTAAAATCATTCCAACATTTCAATACAATTGGCATCCGATTCCACAACCTTCATTTGCATTGCCTCAGCAAATGCAAATTCAAAATATTTTAATTGTCATTGCGAACAATGGGAATTCTTTTGCATTTGCATTAGATAAAGTAATGCAAATTATAATCCAATGCAAATTAAACAAACCCATGTATGATTAATACAAATAGTTTTTCGTGCTGTTTGCCTTATTATCGCAAATAATTGCATACTTTTTAGCGCTATCGAAAAAATTTTTTAATAAAATGTATTGCATATTTCTTAGAGCTATCGAAACAAAACAAACCTCCCTCCATATTAACGATGCAAAATTGTCTCTATCGAAATGATTAAAATTTTTTAACTAAAATCTCTCCAACCAATGTGCGTCAGTGTTGCGCTAAAGACCATGAGATATGTACGTACGTATCTATCGTATTATAAACTTTAGCCATAATCTGCCGTAGGCTAAAGCAAAGACAAAAATCTCTCTGTATTATGATTTTTCAAAATGTTTATATGTATTTTATTTTCGCCTAACATGATGAACTTTTTCTTTCTCTCTATTGGTTATAAGTTACGCAACAACGATAATAATATTTTTGTTGTTTGTTTATTTTGTTTTATTTGGTAGCAATCGTATCTGCGAGTGTTTTTGTGAGCTTGTGGACCTTTCTAAAACCCACCCACACATACTCTGCTTCTGGACTTATGAATTCATGTGTAGCATATCCGAACAAAACGTGTGCATATTTTAAGGATAAACACTTTCAAAATTTTCGCTATGAATTATGTATGTGATAGTAGAGAAGTGTTTTGATTGTCACAAACAAAAAAAGCACAAAACTTCAAAAGGCTCACCACTTCCCATTGCACCGACCCGACCACCCACTTCCAATATGCGCCAAATTATTTTGTGTTTAAATGTAAAATTTATGCATAAAATGAAAGATAAATTATTAATAATTGAAGTAAAATAGTTGATTTTGTTTTTTCGTATTGATATTCCATATGAGGCTTTCACTGAGTAACGATTGCGTATAAACATCCGTAAAAACGCCTACGGTTAGTTATATTTTGAATTTATAAATTGCTAATATTTTGTGATTTGAACATTCATGTTTTTAAATCCTTTGTTCTATTTTTTGGAACCACATTTGGAATGACATGGGGGATTAAGAATTATATTTATTTTAACAATAATTTACAATAAAAATTCGCCTTAAACTGAATCAAGTAATTTTTGATATTCTACTTAAATCCATTTCTCGCTTTCATTAGCTCATCCGGAAAAATATGTATTTTAAAATTTTGACGAATTTTTTCACCAAAAGTGAGATAATTTCAAAATTCATACTTCAACGAAAAGTGATTCATTAACTAAAAAAAAGTTGCGTCACTGTAACGAATATTCATTTCTATAATATATTTTATTACTATACTATGCAATCGATACCGATATTTTTTTTACTCGCTACTTTATAAGTCGATAATTTACAAGTCGATATTTTTCAATATCGAGTACCCATCCAATTGTTGGTCATCAAAGAAATTGAAAATCATTTTGGGTATGTTAAAATTGTATTTTGTTTAAATTTAAAGAGAAAAATTAAAAAAGTGATGATTTATCCGACCTTTCATATTCTATTCAAAATTTAAAATGTTCAAGCGTTTGGTCGTTTTTTTTTAAATATGTAATTTTATTCTCCAATATTTTAGTGTCTATCTTCCTGACGATGCTATGCAAAGGGCAGCGAAATATTGGAGAATACAATTACTTAAAAAAAAATATCGACCAAACGCTCGAACGTTTTAATTCTGAAGAGAAATATTAAAGTTATAATAAAATACATGTAGCGCAAAAGAAGAAATATCTACACTGAAAGAAATTCTAACTTTGAAGACGTTGACATTTTAGCGAAGGAGACACATTACTCACGACTTACTCACCCTCGAAATGTTGCACATAATTAACGTTCCCTCAGAGAAAAGACTCAATTACAAGATCGACACTGACCGATGCGCTCAAATATATCGACATACAATAAGCAAACACAGAGACAACAGACGATAGTTGACGAAAGCTTGCACACTGCGTACGAGTAATTTGTTTTTTGTGATCTATAATACATGTAATTATTGGCAATTGTTTTTTGATCAATATGTTATTAATGTTAAATATTTTTGTATATAGAACCCTGAGAATGATTAACGACGCTAATCGAAATATTGGGAAAATTTAATAAATCTTGAAAAAACAGTCGAACCCGCTGGTATTTTCACTTTGTGACCTCACGCCAAACTAATTGAACAGTGAAAGAAAATCTTTACATTAAAGCGATGGTAAATGTCCATCAATTGTTCTTCAATGCATTGATGACAAAATTTCATCAACCCAATGAAAAGGTTCTGCAGTTTGAAGATTTTGCGTTTCTTCCCCCTTTTCAGCTTCATTGAATTGATGATCTTTTTACATCAACCTTCATTATTGGACTTTAGAAATAATTGGTGGGATCGATTCAAACTACGGACGTAGTATTGAAAAAATAATGATAAAAAGAAAAAAAGTGGTAAAAAGTGGAAAATAAATACATAATAGAAAATAGTGCAATGGACAGAAAACAATATCCACGCTACATATGAGCATTTTCTATGTGGTGTTATACCCTGTTCTTTTGAATTTTTACAATGAAAAATAGTCCAAAGAGTTTGGCTACACATTAACAAACAATTTACATCAAAATGATGAAAAAATTACATCAAATTGGTAACAAAGTTACATCAAATTGATAACAACCTTATTTCTAATTGGCGAAATTGTACAGCAAATTAATGAACAATTTTCATCAAAATGGTTTAAAATTTACTTCAACTTGATGACAAACTTTTATTAAATTGATGAAAAATGTACGTCAATTTGATGTAATGTTGTCGTTGAATCAACATAAAATGTCGATGAAAGATGGATGAAATATTCTTCATCAATTCAATGAAATGTTTCGTAGGTTGGAAAATAAGGAAATGTTTCATCAAATTGATGAAGGAATTCATAAATTTGAGGAAGCTTTTTCTTTCAGTACACATGACGTGTTTATGAATATGTCTGACTCTTATCTGGTAATGAGGTATACTTATTTACTTACTACCGGCTCAATCTTCAGCTTTTCTCCTGCAGTTAATAACACGAAGTTCTCGCAGGCAATAGTCCACCTGGCCTTTCTAGCGAAATATTGGTCGTCCGATTTTTCGATATCCTTTGAGTACGTTTTCGAATACCATACGCTCTGTTCATTCTGATCCATTCTACTGACATAGCCTAGCCAGCGTAAACGCTCTATTTTGATACACATAACTACGTCGATGTAGGGATACAGATTACACTGTGAAACACAAAAAAATGACAAGGGTTTTCAAAAATATACGTGTATCGGCGTTTTGAAAGTTTACCTCTGATTTTTTTAAGGTGGTGAAATTTTCCCCCTTTTGCACATTCTTATGATAAGTCGACATAGGAAACCATGTTATCCTGACATAGTAGGTATTGGATGTGTTCAGCAATTTTATTTAAAAATTTACCAGAAACTTTGTTATGGAACACTTTAACCCTCTACCGCCTCCAGATGTGGGTCTTTCTTGTTCTTTTGTGGAAAAGTGTAAAAAAACACATCCAAAACAGGGGGGTAATGGGTTAAAATATACTACAACAATTTTCCTCATAAAATTCTACTCTAACTTACTGAACACACTAAAGCTCAAAGCTCATCTTGAATGCCAAAAATATGTCGAAACTGAAAATCCATTTAAAGATTAATTTCGAACTTATTCGGAGTTGCCCCTAAATTGTCCCACAACCGTTCATTTTAGGGGGTTGGTGTGTATTGAAAAAATATTCTACGTAAAATTTCGCTATAAGACACCGAACAAAAGAAAGCTGTAGATTAATATCTATAAAAAAAAATAATAGAAAATATTGCAATTTCTTCACACTGCGCTAATTAGGCGCCCCACACTTTGTCAGCTGCACTTTGGCTGATAAAATCCGTCGGCCTGCACAATAAAAAACGGTGAAGAAGCAAAATCAAAACAAAACTTAAAATCAGCCAGCCGACTACTGACTCAATTACCTGTTCGAATTGCAGTACACTTGGAGCATTTCATGTGAAGCGGCCACCCAAAAATGTTTTTCTAAAATTTGTTAATTTTTTTTTCTAATAATTGTTCATAACTGTACTTGTAGTAGGTATCAAAGTTATACATATCGAATCAATGCATTCATAAACGGGTAGTACATCTTAACCCGTTACAGCCCTGGTTTAGGGATGTTTTTTACCCTTTTCCACAAAAAGAATAAAACAGACCCATACATATATTGAGGCGGTAGATGGTTAAAGTATCCCACAAAAATGTTCCTTGTACATTTTTATATAAAATTGTTGAACACATCCTATACCTGAAATATAACATGATTTCCTATGCCGATTCATCATTAGAATGTGCAGAAGGGGGAAAATTTCATCCCCCTTAAAAAATTCAGACGTAAACTTTGAAAATTTTGTTATTGTTATTTTTTTTGTGTTCCATAGTGTTATTATACAATTATGACCAATTAATGACCTAAACGGTCATGATTACTGCTGAAGCTGTGGGGATAAAGAGCCCGGACTCTTGCATCAGTAGAAGAAAATATCTACTTCATGTTGGATCTAACAGACATTTAGAAAGTTAAGCTGAATGATCTTAGGACATTTCTGCAGAGTAGTAATTGGTTCGCCAGGGACCGATGTACCTCTTTTTTTTAGCCACATCCTGGAATATCGGTATGAGGTATCATATGGCTTGAACGCCCCTTAACCATACCGAACCATTTTACAGGTTCAACGATGGGAATGGGATATAATATCCCGTTCTATCACAACGGTCCTTATTTCACTAAGTGTGTCAATTTGGACAGCCACTGCTACCTAACCTTATTCGTAGACAGTTATTTAACTCAAACAGAACTATCGAATATGTTTTATCCCCATTACGAGAGGTGTTTCTTTCAGTGTAGTTCATTTAAGGAAATTCGATTAATCATGTCTACATAAGTATTTTAAAAACAATTGAACTATAAAAGAATTTTATCCTTATAGTTCTTATAATCACAATAAATTAATCATGAGTAGACATATGACAAAGTATAGAATTATGCCAATACATACATGTGTACATGTAAATCCCCGGACCTCAATCACTTTCTTGCCAGAAAGAATGACCACCACTAACCTTAAATAGTTTGTTATTCATTTAGTTTATATGATAACCAAAGAGCTGGGAACTTTTTCTCAACAAAATGTACGTTCTACATATTTTATGGTCCAAAACAAGTTGTCGAATCTCGCAAACATAGTTTTGTTAACTGTGTACGTATGAATAATGATGTCCTACAATAGACGACAGTCACTTTGACAACTTTAAGTTGATAAAACTTGTGCAACATTCCAGGAAACATGAAGCAAATTCCATAACGAAACACTTCTCCTCTGCTGTCGTCACAATGAATATAGGGAAAAGGTCAAACTTGAATATTTTCCATTAAAACGTTGTGCATAAACTCCGAACTCATTAAAATGGGTAGAGGTGAAAACAACAAATTTGAAATTAAATTGAAATTCGTATTTATACTCTAATCCGGAAGGGGATTTAAACTGCACGTTGAATAGCTGATCGCCTTTGGCATGATTACCCTAAAATCCACGATTTTAACTTATTCATGCATAAAATCATCCAAAATCAATGCGTTAGTTCAGCGTGCTGCTCCTCTTCCCTAGGTGGTGTTTCAATTAAGCAGCAAGTGGAGCATGATGTTGAAAAAAGGGTTCCGAGTATTGTAGAGGTATAGTGGCTGTGATTATTCGCAGGTCGTCTAACCATTGATGTTGTTTTGGAAAAGCAGGCAGGCAGGTACATTGATGAGGCTTAGGGTGATGATGCATGATGCATCCATGAAAATAAGCGTAGACTAACATATTGCGATGTTCCCACAATTAAAGATGTTATAAATATAAAGAAAAAATTAATAGAATCAAAAACAAAATCAATCTCATTCTAAGCAAACAATGTGTGGGGGGAAAGAATTATTAGAATGATTAGGTTTCAAATGGTGAACTTGCATTTAGTACGTCCAGTGAAGCACCTTGTGCCGATTTTCAACTTTCAGCAGTGCACATTGGCCAGGACCAACTGATATGCGTTAAACAGAAGAAACGTACTTGTCTTTGTTGCTAGAGGTGTTATTGCTTACCCAAACACATTGCCAATGTATAGACACGCGCTGGGCAATCAAATTCTCTCGAGTCGAGCACCGATCGGGGAGAAATTTACCCGCTTTTCAGTGTAATTTCACAAGGTGAAATGCAATACAATGTAAATTGCAAATCACTTGTGAAAATTCTGGTGATTGGTATGCAATGTAAAAGAAGCTTCATAAAAAGCTGCACCCTTTGAAACTAAACCCATGCTGGATGTATTGTAAAAAAGAACAGACTTACTATATTCGTAGTACAATCCTATACGTATCATCAGACAAACATGTATATTAGGGCGGGTTATTTTTTTTTTTTTGATGAAGCGTATAGCAAAAACGTAATCTATAGGTGATTTTGAGTAATTTTGCTCAAGAGACCATAGCTCTAAGTCGGAGTTCAAAATATATATTTTTCCATATATATGTACATAGAATAATTTAATTAAATTCGTCATAAAATCGGATAGAATTATAGTAGATTTCTCAATGTGGGCTTGTTTGAAAGGTATTTTTATCACCTTTCAGAATCTGTATTGATACCAATATTTTTTTTTTTTTTTTTTGTAGAGATATTAGGAATTTTTTGTCGAAGAATAGCCTAAAATGAACTTTTAACTAATAAATTCTGAATTTTCCTCGATTTTTTTTCGAGATTTTTTTTTTTAGCAGATTCTGAAAGTTCAGATAATTTCCAACAACTTTTATTACGATAAATTTTTTTGTTTTCGAACTCCTTTTTGTAGGAAAATCGATCTGAAAAAAAAATCAACATTTTCAAGGTTTCAACAAAAAAACACTATTAACACTAATATCTATTTTGAAAATTAGGGGGGCTCCAAATCCGACTTAGAGCTATGTTCTCTTGAGCAAAATATTTCAGAATCACCTATAGATTACGTTTTTGCTATACACTTCATCAAAAAAAATCGTTCCATACAATTTGACCCGCCCTAATGTATATAGTTCAACTATGAATAAATATCACAAAGGGAGAAGATACATACATATGTACATATATATTTCATTCAATGCAAAAGAAATATAAACTAGGTTTTAAAATGCATTGATTTTCCAATGAGTCCTTTCGGATAGTTTTTTTTGTTGTTAATCACACACATGTATACGAGTACTTTACATTTATGTATATGAACATACCAACTGAATGTACCTACCAGAGATCGGCAAGCTGTCCATTTTTAGTATCATTTTTATAGTATTAATGAACAAGTAGGTAAGAGACAAAAATGTTTGCGATCTAACCAAACAATATACTCATACTCGGTTGCATTTATACCTATTAATCTTCTGGTTGATGGCATACATATACACAAATAAACACAGAAGTATGCGAATGAACTTAGAGTACTCTGAATGCTTATACAAAATATCCGTTCAATACATTTTGTACTTAAAGTACTCTCAATACTTGAATAAATTTAAGCGTTACAACTTCGATACACTGTTGTCTTATTGAAATGTTAATGCGCCAAAACTTAAGCACCTCCCTAGGTAATTTTTTTCATATGATAATTTTTAAAAGAAAACAGTTATTAATTTATTTTGTTGATTTTTTTGTTTATTTATATCTTTTTTTATTGATATACAAAAACTTTAGGCATTCAGAAATTTATAAATAAAAAATTAAAATCCAAAAACATTTTACGACGCAAATCTACTCGACAATGACTTTGTTTGTTGACATAGACGTCGAAATGACAATGCGTCTCGTCAGAAAAGATGAATTTTCGACTAAATTCGATGTCCGATTGGAGCTTCAGTAAGGCCCAAACTGTGAAGCCGTAAAGAAGTGGATGGTCGTTTGCCTTCAATTGCAGGAGCTTTTTAGCCAATAATCCGAAATTTTTGTGCAAAATTCTCATCATTCTGGTGAGTGAAATGCCGAGATGGATGGCTTGTCGATCGATGGTCTTGAATTGAGTAGCACACATTCGGCCACAGCAGCCACATTATCGTCGGTACGCACCGTACGACGACGGGGACCATGGGTGTTGTCCACTAGCAACCCAGTCCCACCACTTCGCATGCTGTAAACTTGCGTACAGCATGCGCGGTGGTTGCTGTATTTCGGCCAAAACTTTTTTCAATAAATGCACAGTTTGGGACAAAAAAATTCACTTTGGCAAGTTTCCCAACATTGTTCAAGCGTAAAGCGACTTATTTGGATCCGCAGAGTTATGATACTAACTGATAGTCAATATTTCAAACAGAAGAAATCTCTCAGTACCAAAATAACATATGATTTAAAAAGATACTTGTTATTTGGACCACCTGTTATATCTCCAGAAAATAATTCAATGGCGTCAAACGATCGAGGTGAGCAGTTAACAGGTCCATTTCGTGAAATTAGTCGTTCGTAAAATGTTTATTTAATAAATTGATTGCATCGAGCTCTGTGTGAATAAGTTTCTTGAAATGAATCATGTTTTTTTTTTAAATAAATTTGAACAACTTGCCAACCTGGTTCCGGCGTGAGTGTATTCATGATGAATTACCAACTAAGCTAACCCAAAACATAAGAGAACTGTCAAATCGGTTGTCACAGACAACAGTGCTTCCAGCTTAAACTTCTCCGCCTCCAAAAAACACCCTTTATACTTATATAAATGCAGAGCAGTAGATACGCGGCCTTATGTCTTATCGATACACGCAAGTACGGAGAAGTATGAATAAGTTATTAAGCTAATCATACATAATGAACCCAATGTCGATCTCTGGTATCTATCGGAATTCATGAATTTCAAAAGTACACAGGTTGTATTATTATACGCCATTGAATGTAGAAGAAAAAATGTAAATTTAAAAAACCCCCCGAAATCCAAGAGTTAACGAAATATTTGGAACAGTAGTTTGAAATAGCGTTGCAATTCTAGTGGAGATATGATTAAGACGTTATTCGACAGTTTGAAAAAATCCGTTTTAAACTATATACAGATGATGGTGGTGGTGATTGTTCTTTCTGAAAAAAACAACATAACTAAATATTTCTGAAGCAAAGTCCAAAGAGGCACTGTGTGAATTTAAAATCATTGAACGCATTGTATTTCACATCCTTTGTCATGGCATGTACAAACATACGGACACCATCTGACAGGTATGGGAAAATATATTAAATCGTTGCATTGTTTCACGCCATAAATCGGCGCAAGAGAGCGAGAAACCGATAAAAAAAATATGTAGTCATCTAGAAAAATATTTAAGTACGAGTATTCAAATTGATTTCCGGTAGGTTTTGGGTTATGCGAGGTATACATCATAAGTTTGAGAAGAATATTTTTTTATTAATACAATATTTTATTTTTAAAGAATATTCCATACTCTGAACCTTCTGACACCTGTGGACTAAGAGCTCGTTGTGGCTACACTCAGTAAAAAAAAAAGGTATAAAATTTCTTAAATTTAGTTCAAAAAATGTACTTAATTGTAGTTCATTTGTACTTAAAATTAGGAAATTGAACTAGACATTTTATTTAATCAGAGTACACGTAAAAATAGTATGGACTCGAAATATATACATGCTGAAAAATATCGGCCCCAGTAACATATTGCAGTAACCATGTACATGTTTGCAGCATTCTTTTGAGAACTGCTGCTGTTTGTTTCTTTATTGTCTATCACATTTTTGTTTTCAGCAGTTTTCGACAAACAACTCCACATCTGGGTCAAATATATATGTGTTATAACGTATTAATCACTGTGTCCCAAACATGGTATATTAAATAGCAAACACAATGTGTTTGGACACAAGTATACTATATTTGCCATAAGGTACAACCACGTTATATTTGCATCCAAACAACAAAAAAAGACAACATTTTCAGCGTGTATGTAATATAACAAATTTACTTAATTTTTCTATGCAAAATGTTATCCAAATCAGTACAATTGTACTGAATTTGAGGAATATTGTACACAATTCATTCAAAAGCGTATTAAAATTTGGTTCGCAAAATCCTGAAAATAATTGTATAGACGAAAGGACATTAAGTTCGTGTCGACCTAAAAATTATTCCAAGTATTAAAGTTGTGTTCATAGTAGCACTTAATTTAATTGCATATCGCTCATATGCGACAAGACAGACCACCGTCATAACTCAAAATTTATTTTTTTTGAACTGAATAAAACAAATTATTCTCTTTGACCAGTTCTATCAGATAAAATGATTCGCATATCAAAACTGTTCTTAAATTCGGCCCGAGATAATTTTTAAACTAGTATTTTGTATACCATCCTATGCAACTTGAAACTTTCAAGTCGTTTTACTCGAAACTACATTTTTTGAGTTGTGACGGTCTTGTTGTAAATGAGCGGTATATAGGGTAATATGATTATACCCTCACCCATAGGGATGGGGGTATATATCGTTTAATATGGAAAAATATGTAACTCATAGATAGCGCCATATTAGACGCCTTAGTATCTTTGGACGAAAGTCGTTTTAGGACTTTCTAAGACGTTTGAGCCATGTCTGTCTGTCTCTGTTTATCTCTCTGGCTGGCTGGTCAACACGATAACTGCCATAAATCTTCATCAATCACAATTTTGTCAGTGACAATTATTTGCCCAACCTTAGTTAGGGATTGAAAATAGGCATTGTGGCCACGCCCCTTCTGGTACTTCCCACGATAACTGCCATAAATCTTCACTAATCACAATTTTGTCAGTGACTATTATTTTCCCAACCTTAGTTTGGGATTGTGCTGTATATTCGTTGACGTACATATGTAAATTTAATTTACTTTATCCTTACTATCTGGTCTGATTTATGATTTGGTTTTCGTTTTGCTCGTAATTATTATATATTGAAGTATCTTATGTTAATATCTCGTGATGTGCTTTTATACTTATTTATGTTAGTGTAATACCAACTGGTGAAGAATTTCTGTAGTTGGTTGTAACGTGTGAACTTATAATCCTTGCTCTCCCGTTATAGACCGGTCTATAATGTGTACGCTGTCCTCACGTTATGGGGACGTGGCCCTCTCGGTCGGTAGGGGCGGGTAAGAGTGGCGGCGATGGGTTCGCTCGATTTAAAAAAAAAAAAAAAAAAAAAGTAGGCATTGTAGGCATAGGCATCTGGTACCTCCCATATAAATCGACAAATTTGATACATGTGATTAGCTTCAATAGACACGATACATTGGTAAATAATCTGTAAATGTCTATTTAAATGGAGAAAAATCGACAAGGTGGTCACGCCTATTCTGGTACCTCCCGTACAAAGCTGCACTGAAAGAAAATCTTTACATCAAATCGATGATAAATGTTCATCAATTGTTCTTCATTGAATTTATGACAAATTTCATCAACTCAATGAAAAGGTTATTCAGTTTGGAGATTGTGAGTTGCTTCACCTTTTTCAGCACCATTGATTGAACTGAAATTGAATTGATTATCTTTTTTTGCATCAATCTTCATCATTGCACTTTAGAAATAATTAGTGGGATCGGTTCAAAATATGGGCATAGTATTGAAAAAATGAAGAGGAAAAGAAACAAACTAGTACAAAATTGAAAGTAAATACATAAAATAAAAGAGTGCAATGGGCAGAAAACAATATCCACGCTATGCATTTTCTTTTTCAATTTGAATCTTTTGAATTTTTACAAATGAAAAATAGTTCAAAGAGTTTGTCTACACATTAACAAACAATTTGCATCAAAATAATGACCAATTTACATCAAATTGATCACAAACTTACATCAAATTTGTGACAATCTTACATCGAGTTGAAGAAAAATTTACAGCAATTAGATGAACAACTTACATCAAAATGGTGAAAAATTTGCTTCAATCTGATGACAAATTTACATCAAATTGATGAAAAATTTACATCAAATTGATAAAACGTTGCCATTGAATCAACATAAATTATTGATTAAATATGGATGAAAGATTGATGAAATCTTCTTCAACAATTCAATTAATTCATAAATTTTATGAAGCTTTTTCTTTCATCACAACCCATGTTTATGAAATTTGGTACTGTCAAAAAAATCTTGTCAAAAATTACTTTGTAATTAAAAAGGAACAATTTTTTTACGCCCATTTGTGTATCTCCCATTCACTAAATGGGCGACTGTCCACCTGATTAATGCGATATCTCACGTTAACAAAACCCGATCTTAAGGAAATTTCAAACCAGCCAAAATTTTGCCAAAAGCTACCGTGTAATAACAATTTACTACTTTGCCACGGCGATTTTTTTAACTCCCATACAAATGTTGGGCGATAAATCTTCAAAAATACAACAGGGCCTTATTACCTTGGGAATTAGATAATATTTTGGGCAACATCAATCTGGACGAAATTACCACCCCCTTTCCGGCAACATTAGGTTGGTCGGCTTCAAAAAAATATGAACCTTTTTTATTGAATCTTGGAGCCTAAGGATGACTAAGAGTGAGGGTATGTTTAAGTCGGTCGGTACTTTTAAGGTAGAATGTATTTAATATTAGCAATATTTAGCTCTGAGAATGGGTACTTATTTTAAGAACATTTTTCATTAGCTGGAGTTACAATACACAGCTAATTTCGATATTCAGTGTTGAGAATTTTGTATGCCACCTTTCTAATTCTCAATTAGTTCCTGGTGGCTATCGTACAAGTGGACGATTGTTGTAGGTTGTTGGCAAAGCTCTGTGAAACGAGGTTGTTTGCCCAACCTTACCAGCCCATATGAGAATATATTTTCAGGGAAATGAATCAAGTATTTCCCAATTTTAAGTTCGTTGTTCCTAAATTTTAATAATATTGGATAGATATAATTTTATTGAATAGATACATGTTATTCTATAAGAAAATTACTGACTTGTTTGAAAAACTTATTACTACTTTTGTAAGCAAATTTTGACTCATTTGATCAACTTCAGTATTGAAGTGATATATACACGCTGAAAATCATTGCTCCAGCAACATATTGCAGGAACCATGTATATGTTTGCAAGCATTGTTTTTAGGACTTCAAGAACTGCAGCATTCTTGTTCATTTGTTATCTGTTAGGATTTTATTTTCAGCAGTTATCAACAATCAGCGCCACATTTTGGTCACAAAAACATGTATTAAAACCTATCAATCATTGTGTCCCCAACATGTAATATTGAATAGCAAACACAATGTGTTTGGACACAAGTATACTATATTTGCCACAATTACAAACAAGTTATATTTGCATCCAAACAGCAAAAAAAGACAAATTTTCAGCGAGTATGCAATTAAAATCATATGTATGCTTTTAAATCACTCCAAGACAGAGGTGACGAAACATGTTCTCATTCGAGGGAAGTGGTGTACAAAATTTATGGAAATTTTAACTTTATTTTAAGAAACATTTCCGCGATTTACGGACATTTGGTTTCCTAGATCTAACGAAAAAAAAGGTAGTTCATTTGTGTTAAAGTTTTTAGATTCATATGAATTTAAGTTGCCCTTAGTTTAAGTCCATTTATAATTCAATTTAGTTCTCTTTTTTTCTGCGTGTAATCGCTCATTATGCTAAGGACAAATAATATTCTAACACACAAAGTCTATAATGACCAAAAGTTCCTGGGACCAAAATGTATCGACATTTACAAAGTTCCATTCATGTCAAATGCATTTGACACCAATGATTATATCCAACATGCACACACCCACACACATACCTAAATACATCTCATTGAGTAATCATATATCTAGAGGGAAAATCTCTCCCAGCAATTTGATGGCATTAGCACTGGTGTGATATGAACGTTGGATGTTGAAAAGAATTTCTTGAATAATAGCGGATATAGAGGCATTAGAACAAAACATCCAAAAAGAAAAGAACAACTGCATTATGTGTTTGTGTAGTAAAATATGTAGTTGTTTTAAATGCAACCGAAATGTATATTAACAATAAAAAATAACAAAAAATTTTAAAGTATGTATCATTTGCACAGTTCTCCACCAAAACGACGTGATAAATTTAAGTCAACAGTTCTTGTTACTTCACCTGGTGTAAGTCGACCTTCTCTCTATCACAACGTCATCACCACGAAGAGTGTGAAATGTATCGGTAGATCAGAGAAATGTTTTCTCTATATGTGTTTACTCTATGATGCATCTAGCGAATACATTCAAAAATATTTTTATATAGACCTTGTGAACGTGTGCTTTTGCACGTGTTTACACTTAAAAAAAAACATGTGAATGCAGCAAAAAATACAAGCATGTTTGTTATTTCACCAAACATATTGTTAAGATAAATAAAAAAAAATAAATAAATTGTTAACAGTTATGTCAAAATAACATTAGAATGTCAACACATAGTTTGTAGTGTGTATACTGATGCTTGATTGCAAAATGTTAGTTGCGCCTAAAACTATGCCGTCGCTGGAAATTTAAAAGCTTTCTCATATCAACTCACCACGAATGTTTGATGACAACGCAAGAACAGTCTGAAACAAACGAGAAAATATGGTTTCTACCCACTAACCATTAAGTCGATGTCGTATTTTCGAGATGAATAGAGAACAGACATCGTTACTACGAGATGATGGTTCTGGAAATGGCTGAAGTACTTTACTATAAATAGCCAATTTGCAGCGAAACTGAAGTCTGTTTCATTGTAAACGAGTAAAGACATAAATCATCGAGTAACAGTATTATCGAAAAATACTTAATAATAAAGTCTTAAGTGTGTACTGTACAGTGTTGGATTTATTTAAATTGCGTTGAATTTTAATTCACATTGTTTTATCTAATCCAAATGCAAAAGAATTACCATTTTTCGCAATTCAAGTACAGGTTGTGGAATCGGACGCCAATTATAATGGAATATGGAACTATTTTTAATTAGTTTGAATTTGTTTGACTGCTGGCAATTCTGTTTCTAAAGTATTTTATATATATATGTTTGTGGTTTCGATTGGTCTCGTAATATTTTCAAATCCATAAACTTTTACAAAAAAATATTTCAAAACCAAAACTGTCAGATATTAAGGGAATTTTTTTGAAAATAAGTACAATTGTCTATGGTATTAACATTTTTTGAATATGCATTTGTAGGGGTAAGTCAAATAAAACTGCAAATTATAATTGTCATATAATTAGTTTGCCCCATGTATGGTATTATACAGGTAAACTGAAGAAAACTGCTGTACTTATGGTAAATTAAAATTAATCTTAGAAGAATACTTTTTTATTTCTTACGAGCTACACAGGTCAGGGTTTTTTTAACCAGCGCTAACTTAGATAATTAAACAGTTCATAACAATATGTTTGTAGTTTTAGCTAAAATTTTGTGCGGTGATTTTTCAAGACTGCAAACCTTTTACTGTTATTATGCCTGTATATTTATTGTTATATCACACAAATTGTCTGCTGCCAAGTAGCAAATATTGTTTGCTGTTATTAGCTAAACTTATTTTTTCAGTGTATATGCGACATTTCACTAATTTGTATGATTTTATTTCATTTTACAGTTTTGGGAAGTTATCTCTGATGAACATGGCATCGATCCAAATGGCATGTATATTGGTGATAATGATATGCAATTGGAACGCATCGAGGTTTACTACACGGAAGCTAACAATAGCAAGTATGTGCCACGCGCGATATTGATTGATTTGGAGCCCGGCACCATGGACTCAGTACGTCAATCACCATATGGTCAATTATTCAGGCCAGATAATTTCGTTTTTGGCCAATCGGGAGCAGGTAAGTGAATTGCTATTGAATACAGTAAAAATGTTTGGAACAAAATACTTTTGGAGTTGTAAACATGTTTTTGATTTTGAGTAAAGGGTGAGAGTTCATAAAAAATCCGTCCCTCTAAAACTACATCTCGCGAGATTTGTGTCGTATGTATTTCGACAAACAAACTGCGGCTGGTAAAGCCCGGTATTCAGTTTTTATGAAATTTTCGTTGACTTTAGAAGTACGTGTATAAAAAATAATAAAAATTTCATGAACCGAAAATTTCGCTCACTTTTCATTTGCTTCGTACTCAGGTCGGCGACAATTTCGTAGGCAAAAACAATTACAGGGTTGTTACGTCAAAGTTATTTCGTAGGAAAACAATTGTTTGATAATTATTTGGAACCGGAATTTTGACATTTCGATAATTTGAACAATCACAAGTAACACCACATGTGTTAAAAATAAAATGGAATGCTTAGAAGAATTATAAATGAAATATTTGCAAGGTACATCAAACATAGGGGGTAACTCTCCGCAACTAAAGTTTCCGTTTATAGATAAATGGGAAAATTTCGTACGGAATTTCGCAACAACTGAATACGGGGCATAAGTCATTAGTTGTAGGCAACGTTCGTGCTCGGTAGTACTCTAAACATTTTAATTTTACACGGACACACTCTTGAGTAGGTACGAAAAACGTGCAATACAACAACTCGGGATTAGGTTCATTTCTGTAAAATGTATTCGATGTATTTATCTCACTGTTCGCTCTCGCCTTAACACGTAATATTTTGGAAATAGTACGCAAAGTGTACAAAAACTTTGGGAAAAGTTGGCAAAAAGTACAAACAAAATACAACAAACGTACGAAAAAGTGCGCAATGAACCAAAACGGAAAAAAGTTTACAACGTCAATAGAGTGTACCCAAGAGTACATAAAGTATACCAAAATAAGTACATAGTGTAACAAAAAATTCATAAAGTATATAAAAAGGTACAAGGCGAAGAAAAAAAATGTATAGTGTGTACCAAGAAAGTAGCGTGGTTTGAAACTGTACATAAAGTTTACCAAAAAGTACATAATGTGTACCAAAAAAAAGTACATAAGGGTACCACAAAGTTAACATAGTGTACCAAAAAAATACATAATGTGTACCAACCCAATGTGCACAAAATCGGAAGCGGATCCGTTGCGAACTCGTTACGAGTCCTACGAGTCCGTAAAAACATAAAAAAGCGAATCAGTGGAATTACGATTTTGCGGATCCGCCTCTAACCCGTTACAATACACAACTGCACGCAGCTCGCTCTCAGACGCGTGCATTTTTTGTTTGTGCTCGTGAGTCGTATGTTTTAGATTAGCTTTTGCATATCGATGGTGTTGCATATCAAGGGTCAATCTCAACCTTTTTGCGAATATCAATCTGGTTTTGCTTACCTTGTAACGGTCGGTACTCTCCGTTTTCTTTAACAGGACCATATATTTTACGGCGAATTTTTCTCTAGAGTACTCCCAGATCTTTTTCATCCTCATACAATATGACCCAAGTTTCGCAGCCATATGCCAGGACAGGTAAAATTAGAGTCTGGTATAGCTGGAAGAGAGAGGACTTTGTTCTTAAACTGCTTGCTGAGCCCAAAATATCATATATTTCCATGCACACTTCTCCTAATTATCTACAGGCTAACGTTGTTGTCCTTGTTCACGGGGCATCCAAGGTAGATAATTTCATCTATTACTTCAAAATTAAATCGCTCGCCGACTTTCAAGTGCGGACCAAGTCGAGAGGTTTGTCCAGTCGTTGATACCGTCAATTTCGTCCTGCCCTCGTCAACAGCAAGACCCACCTTCGCAGATTTGTCTTCGTTTCTTGGAGATACTGCAGTAACCTCTTAAAATTATATACATATCAGTGATCGCATAACCAATCAGGCTGGTCTTTCGTTTCGCCTTGTGAGTCTAGCTAGCTACCGGAGGTTTCCGATGAAGCCATTGCCCAGGGCATACTGCGTGGATGTAGTGAGTTGGTTGGACCGTGCAATGAAGGAATCATTTCTGGCCACTCCCAAGTGAATGGAAACTTTCAAACTTTCCATCTCCACGGACAGTCCCATGTTAGTTGTTAAGTACGTTAAATATGATCAAATTCAAGTACACTTCCCGAAGTTAAATTGAGTGTATTTTATATTTTTTGTATAGGAGGAACATTTGATCGCCGTCGGTGGTGCAATGGGTAGTGTGCGCTCCTCTTGTACTTGAGATGCAGGGTTCAATCCCTGCTCTGACCACCTTACAATTTCTTTCGACGGCGGTCATCTCGCATAGTGACGGCAACACTATCGAATATTTAGCCATGAAAAAGCTTCTAAAAAATACCTTTCGGAACCGACGTAAAACTGTTGGTCCCATACAGTGAGTATAAAACTAGTAAGCGCACAGCTCACTGGTTGTGAGAAGCTCTCCCCGATTCCTTCATGGGATGTAATGGGAAATCATTTATATATTTTTATTAGGAACATTTGATCACGTTTCTCTCAAAGAATTCGGCTTCTTATTTCGACTAATATTCTTTCAGACTTCGAAACCACTCCTTCGCTATCATCTGAACTCGTTGGAATATAGAAGATGATTAGCGAAATTTTATTAGGAGGAAATTATAGTAGAAGGCTTTCCAATAAATCTTTGTTTAACAAAGTAGTAAGAAAATCAGAAATAAATAGAATCAAATATTCGGAAATATTACTCACGCAAAGATTGGACTCACGCATGAAGATTTTTTCGCTACTACTCCCATTGTCACACCTCACGTCATCACTCTCATTCGCGCTCATCTCTAGTCTGAGTATCTCAAACTCTGGCTTTCATTAGGAATAATTAATTTTAGGGAGTTGACTTGAAGGTTATTAAACGCGATGCAAATTTCAATTTACTAAAAATTAAGTTAACCATTTTGGAAAAGTTATATAGGAGAAATTGCAACAGACTGAAGTGTAAATATACATAAATTTAAAAACTCCAAAAGTATTTAAAACTGTTTTATTTAATGATTAGTAAATATTACTAAAATAAAATTGCTTAATTATTAATTTCTTATCCTCTTTAACTAATAAAAATTAAACATTTCCCGCTTTTTTTTATTATTATCTCCTTAAGGTAACAACTGGGCCAAGGGTCATTATACCGAAGGCGCTGAATTGGTTGACAGCATTTTGGATGTTATGCGCAAGGAATCCGAGGGTTGCGACTGTCTTCAAGGTTTCCAATTGGCTCATTCATTGGGTGGCGGTACCGGTTCCGGTTTGGGTACACTTTTGATATCCAAAATCCGTGAAGAATATCCCGATAGAATTATGAACACCTTCTCCGTTGTACCTTCACCAAAGGTAAGTCAATTCTCTTCAAATTCTTCTCCTTTATAACTTTAGCAACTGCAATTAATAGGCATGATTGTAAAAATAAATTAACCCCAGAGAGATAATTAATTCGTTAAATTTATTAGAAAAACATGATTGATTTAATCAAACAGTTGCAATACTAATGTGGTCAATAGTAGTACGAGTACTACGCCTTGTGTGTTATGTTATGTTGTTGTTTGTTGCTGTTATTGTTGTTGTTTGTTTGCGAATTTGAAATTGGACTGACTGCTTGTGACGTTGCTGCTTTATAGCTGACAATCAATTTGCGATTAATTGAATAAAATTGCAAAGATATAATTAAATTGGAATTGATGTGCGTGTGTATGTATATAATGACGCTGCTTTAATGTCATCATTGCACACACACACAAATACAAGAGAACATAAATATAATTTAAAATAAAATTTCTATAAAAAAAAAAAAGTAAAACGTCAGGTATTAAATAGAAATATGAAAATGGATTAATGTCGTTTATGGTGCAACAGCATTGGGTCTTAAATGAATGTTTCTTTTTTTTTAGCAGGTATTTTTGGGATGACAGATTTTAATAGTTTTACATATTAATTTCATACCATACTAGCTAACCGGACAAAGGGATTTTATGATAGCCAATCCAAGATTGTACACTCACTGGCAATACTAGCTTTGAACATTCACTCCGTGACAAGGTTATCATCACATGTCCAACTACTGTGTCTGCATTGATCCCAGCCGTAGATCGGTGGTTCAAAATCAATTTCCATCGGGCAAACTTCAATATCTTTTGATCGAGTACACATTTTTAAGTTCTGTAAAACCCGACTCTAGGCAAAGTGTCAAAGATTATTTGGAGATACGAAAATTAAAAATCGGATAATCGGGTATATTTTAGAAAATATTCCAAAGTTGACCGACTACTGACCTTATTTTTCCATTTTAAAGAAAATAAAAATTTGTTTTATTTTCTATCTATGTTTTTTAAACATATTTTGACATATTTGTTCATACTGCATACAACAAATTAAAATTTTTTTACGTATTACACATATGTAATTGATTTTTTCGGATATCAACAACCGAAAACAAAAATATTTAGTTTTGCGACTTTTTTGAACTGTATCTCATACAGTTTTCGAGATATTGCTTTCATATTTTCTTCAATAAAAAGAGTACATTCTTAGTTTTAACACGACGACTAACCGTTGTTTATAGCTAATATAGTTTGGTTGTACTAAATATTTCAAAAAATTTCGTTTTTAAAAAAAGTTTTGACTGAATCACGATAAGTTTTGTGGGTCAGAAGCATTCAATGAATATGATACACAATTGGAAAGGTTGATATGTTCCCTAATTTCCTAGGGTAACTTTTGCTTGCACCAAATTGAACCCGCAGAATATAGCATCAATTTATCTAAAAAATTTAAAATTTTTTGTCCCAAAACGTGAATAACTATTTTGCTTTTCTCACCAACTTTAAAAAAGTAAGTACGCAGCGAAAAATTTAATAAAATTCTCTCTCTCATTTTGGTGTTTTTTATACTAATCGGAGTTCAGTTGTCCAAACAACAAATAGGACAGATTTTTTTAGCGTGTAGGCAACGTAATCTCTAAATGCAATGAGAATTCTTTAGTATACAATTGCTCGTAAAACAATAAAATAAAATAAATAGTTTCCCAAAAACAATGCTGCGCCAAACACAATGTACCGATAATAAAATTTGCCATTCCAGCAATGAACAATATTTTCTGTATCTTTTTTATGAATACAATTCTTACGATGCATAAGCTTTTTCCATAAGTTTTTCAAAATGTCTATGAAATCTACGAAAAACTTCATATCATTAATGAATAATATTTCATTAATATTACGAAGAATATTTTTTCTGTATACACTTGACAATTTGTCCAGTATTCGGGATCAACACACGCTGAAAAATCTGAGTTTTTGTTTGTGGTTTAGATGGAAATATAACGTGTTCGTTGCTTGCCCCAAATATAGTATACTTGTGTGCAAATACATTTTGATTCCTATTCAATATTACATATTTGAGACGCAATGATTAATATGCTATAATATATGCGCTTGTAATCGAAATACAGCTTTGGTTGTGATACAACTACAACTGTGTTTGGTGCACTGTTGACGTAATTTTGTATTTGTCGCTATGTTCTGTCGAGAGCAAAATAATAAGAGAGGGGCAAAGAGATATTGATATCAGCCTTAGTTAAGGTTATTACAGTGTACTGTATTTTTGCATTATTATTTCAGTCAGTGAATCATAAATATTCCTGAATGCGTGTGAAAATGAATTAAGATACTTCTTAAGTTGAGTTTCGTGCAATCAGTCTTCAATCGTTCGTTTGAAAGGAAACACACCAAAGCTTCGACGTAGATACATATATGGATGTTTGGGCTGAATCGCGCCTATTGTTCCACGTAAAAGTATGCAAACATGCTAATGTTTGCATTTAAATATAAGTGAGTTTAGGACTTACAAGCATATGAATATTTGGAATGTGTTCCAAACACATACATGGTTCCTGCTGAATGTGTTTGAGAGAATTTATTACAGGGCCCGTAGTTTGTTCAGCGTGTGGACTGTGGTTCTTAGCATTATGAAACTCTTTTTACCAATAAATTTCCTGAATTCAGAAATTGTTTATGAAGTTTGTTCGTACCATCTAAAAAATTATCGAAAAACTTCACAGCATTAATAAAGAATTTTCAATGAAAAATATTTCATAAATAATATGACGAATAATTTTGTCCAATATTCAGGTACACTGAGGCAGACGTTAACATTAAGTTATTGAGCCAATATGCACATTGCAATTTTCCATCACAGGACACAGTGTTGGAAGCACCACAATGGATATTTGAAAGTCTTATTTTTGTTGCAGGATCTATCACGGTACAAATGTGGCCGTCGGTGGTGCAATGGTTAGTGTGCGCGGCTCTTGTACATGAGATCCTGGGTTCGAACCCGGCTCTGACCACCTTCAGATTTTCTTTCGGCGGCGGTCACCTCGCATAGTGACGGCGACACTATCGAGTATCTAGCCATGAAAAAGCTTCTCAAATTACCGTTCGGAATCGGTGTAAAACTGTAGGTCCCAATCAGTGAGTGAAAACTGGAAAGCGCACAGCTCAGTGATTGTGAGAAGTTTCTCCCCAGTCCCTTCATGGGATGTAATGGGAAACCATTTATTTATCACGGTACAAAACGACGTAAATCGCATTTAAAAACTAAAATTAAAGAAGTGTTTTTCAACTACATCCCATGATGGCACAGGCAAGAACTTTTCACAATCATCGAGCTGTGCTCTTTCTATTTTTGCACTTTCTGATTGGGACCTACAATTTTACACCGGTTCCGAAGTGTTTTTTGAGAAGCTTTTCCAAGGCAAATTGTTCCTTAGTATCGCGAGGTAACCGTCATCGAAAGAAATGTAACGTGGTCTAAGCAGGGAGCGAAACCACAAAACAAAACTATGCGGGGGCAGTCAAATAAATTCCTAATCTTTCATTTGTCTCCTATATTTCTTGCACTTTTGCATCGCCTGCAATTGTTAAAGTGAATTCCCCTTGTGAAATCAAAAACAGAAAAACATTATTATTGTACACATATAATTATGCTGGAATTTTCAAAAGGATATTAAAATGAAATTAGCATTAACAACAGACTGTGTCAAATTACACACATTAATGCAAGTCGGTATGGAACGAACACACATACCAACATACCATAATATGTTGAATCATTATACACTACCACACACAATATAGGGTATATGTATATGTGCATGTTAATCTACTAGGGTGGACAAAAATATGAAATGACTGGATTTCACTGATTCACAAGCGTCTATCGACGCGAAGGAGAGTAAAACGTAAATGTGCGCAAAAAAAATTCAAAATGTTAGTGTCGACAACCCTAATTATGTACGGTAACTAAATTTCAAAAAACAAAATGTTCCATATTGCGGGGTTCCCCCATTGCACCATTTAATCAATGAAAAGGAGTATATCCTAGCGAGGGTCGCAACTTTTCGAGTGTTTGAATTTTAAAATGTAATTAATCTTTTATACACGTGCAATTGTGATATATTTTATAAGAGTCTCTGACATTTGGAATACAGTGGAGTAAAAGTTTCACTCAACTTATATGAGGGACCTACACGTTGAAAAAAAACGGCCCCTGCAACATATTGCAGGAACCATGTACATGTTTGCAAACATTGTTTTCATGAATTGAAGATCTGCGGCTTTTTTGTTTCTGTGTTGTCTGACACGTTTTGGCGTAGAATACGTCTTACCTTACGGTATAGGGAGTCATGCCAGATTGTTATTGTTGTAATCTTTATTTCATTGATTATGAGGAAACGGCGAGATAACTTTTTTTAAAAATTTTTTGTAGGTAAATGACGATGTTATCTTTCGTTTGATATACATTTCATATTGGTTGATATATTTCTAGTATTTTAATTTCTCAAATGAAAATTGTTTAGACACATACATTCAAACATATGTGTGGTGTTTGGTTGAGTGTTTGAGTTTGTAGCGTGAACTGAAACTATGCTGCTGTTTTAGTATGGACACAAACCTTCGGCTGTTGTTTTGATTGATGAAATATTGAAATTTCGTATATTTACTTATGTATTTAAGTGAAACAAAATGTTAAATGTGAATTTGAATTTAATTATAAAAAATATATGAAAAAATTAATTCATACATTTTTATGTTAAATGAAAAACTAAGCAAAATAACAATGCTGATTGATGCTGTTTGACAGCAGCTGACAGTTGACGTTTAGTAAATTAAAATAAAAACTGTAATTTCCTTTTTTAACTACTAATCAAAATGGCACCTACACGAAATACAAGAAAGCAACGAGTGGTTGTTATGTTATCATTTATGGTTATATATGTTTTCTGTCTTATCGGATGGCGTATTCTACGTTAAACTTAATGGCCGTGTCTCTGACACCGCCTGCAGGGACAGTCCGTGGCCGAAGGCCTCGGACAACTGTCTGCTGTAATTTTTTTGTTTGCAGCACTTTTCAACAAACAAATCCATATTTGGGTCACAAAAACATATATTATAATATATTAATCATTGTTTCTTCAACATGTAATATTGAATAGCAAACACACTGTATTTGAACACAAGTATACTATATTTGTAGCCAACTACAAACTCGTTGTATGTATTTGCAACCAAACACCAAAAAAGGACAGCCTGTTCAGCGTGTATAAACGTCAATAAATTTTTCTGCAGTTTTGCACATAAGTTTCTTTGAAAATTATGCAACATTTAAAAATCCCCTCTATTTTGAATCACCCTATTATAGTACATATTATTACACAAATTAATACCTTTGCGTGAATATAAGTATGTGGCTCAACATAGTTATATGCAGGCCTTCGAAAGACATTTCAATCAATTAACAATGTCAATTGTTTTTTTTTTTTAAATTTAAATTTGCCGTTTTTCTAGGCTAATTGATAATATATTATATTAATTATTAACAGCGTCAAAACCCACCAGCAAACGCCCACTTGAAGCGCTTAAAACCACTTCAAATGCTTCATCCGGCACACACCCACGAATGTGTGATACCACCGTCTACTAATTACTTTTCTACTATGTGTAATCATATTGACGGATGTAATTAAATTGGGATTGTCAGTGACATGACGGGAGCAAAAACAAGATGTGTCTTTAAAGTTCACTTTAATTTATATTGAGAACACTCCAAATTTTAAAAAATCCAAATCGGGAATTTAACCAAAACAAAACAATTAAGAAATGTCTACGTTTCCAAAAGTTTGTAAACAATTCAAAAATATAAGTTTAGAATGGCGTAATACTTCCTGAAGCCTTGACTAGTTCCATGACAAGCGATCGGAAAATAATGGTCAGATTTCCTCTATTTTGATGAAGATTATATACACGCTCTCATCGATAAACAGAACTCTTCCAGGCCACAAATGTAAACTAAATTAAAATTTAAAACATATTTCTTAGTCCTATTCGATATATGAATCACAGACTTGTCATTCAAGAGCATGAGCTTGGTCGATAACTTTTTATCTGACTAATGAATTTGAAAAAATATTACCCAAAATTTTTGTAAACATGATAGTGTCGCGGACAACTTCGAGTACATTCTTATTTGGTATCACGATAAGCGGTACACCGACAATAAACATCACTGATAGCTGATGTTCATGCTCATGAATGACAAGTCTGTGGTTCGCTTTAATAGTTTCAATAACCTTTAATTATGATTCAGCAAAAATGTGTGATCGAAGAAGATAACGTCACTTGTTCCCAATTCAAGTGATTCAAATTGTATTTGTCCAAAAATTGATTTTCGAAATCGTGTCTTAACAAAAAATAACTTTTTTTTTGTATCTTGGCCTTTAATAACATTTGAGAATTGTGATACTTTTTTAGTTGCCTGTCATGACAAACTATATCCATACATAAGTACCAACAAGGTTAGACAAATGCGTTTTCTTTACTACCACAAAGATATATGTATATGTGTATGTGTGTGTGTGTGTTTAAAAAATATATATACACATACACACTTATATAAAAAACAAAATAAATATTAATCACTTTGATTTATAAATTGTTCTTTGCAAATATTTAATCTAAACAATAAATTTTAACCATAATTTGTATGTATCGCATGAATTTATGAAAATAAAATTCAACAAACATTAAAAACCATAAAAATTCCTGGCTATGATTAAAAGCAATAAAGTCGTTTGGAAACGTAAATTCAAATACATACGCATACATGCGCGCACACACACACACACACAAATGAATGCATGCATAGTTAATACATATGTATATAGTTCAAAATTGGTACATACATACATGCATACTATACTTTAATAAACAGTGACAATATGATTTGTGCAATTTGGCAAAAAATAAGTTGATCTTTAGGGGAATCGTAGACTAATAGGGCCCCCACTGTGTCGATATTCTTGAAGAGACCAAGGTTTATTCACAAACAAGTTGCAGTGCCTTAAACTTATCTTCATGACTGACTTGTAACTTCTACTGGTAGAAGTTTTTATCGTACTGTAACACAGAAGGACTTAATGATCTTTATTTTAAACTATTATTGACTTTGTTGTTTCTAAACTCGTCCGGAAAAACCCGAACTAATCGGCCCTGTTCTATAAACAGAATCCAGACAAACATAAAACGTTTCAGAATATTTGGGCTTCTGTAAAACAATTCAGAAGAAAATATCAGTTTTTAATTAGAATGCAAATGCGTTGTGATTCTAAAAATAAACAATTCAGAAAAAAAAGTATTTCATGTTTTGAGAACATAAAAATGTTAGACTTTTTATTCTGAAAGAAAATGCTGATTCAAAATGATTCTGTATGAAGGAGAACAGTGCCGAATCTCTCACTTTAAGCTTAAAAAGCGTTTATGTTGGAAGCCATTCTATTTCTGTTTTGGTTGCTTTACAAGCATAGAAACTTTCATTTCGTCTAAACAAAATCTCAAATATGTGAGCTTGGCTTTGGGAATGCAATTGCAGCAAACGAACACTCGGTAAAGTAACTAAATCATTTCATTTGTGATAAATAAATAAAACAATTTCGAGAACCGCAAAACGTTTACAACAAACGATATATGGTAAATACGTCTTTACGTTTCCAATAACTTTTATTTCGTTTACCGTTAACGAATTATAAAGGGTGTTTTTTAAGTGCGGTAGAAATTTAAATTGTAAAAAAATAACAAAAAATTAAATTTTAATCAAAAAATGGTTTTATTCGAAAGATCAATACGATAACATTAACATTTGAATATGATTTCGGGCATATGGAAACCCCGGCTGTTCATGACGACTCACATTCTGGACTTCCAGTTTTGGGTCACTTTTTCGAGCATTGCTGGCTGTCATGAATAACAGGAACAATTGTGGCCACCAAGGCGTCAATTGTTGCAGGTTTATCAGCATAAACCAGGGACTTCACGTAGCCCCACAGGAAATAATCGTTCGAACTTGGAGGCCAATTGGAAGGTCCATTCCTTGAAATGAACTTATCGCAATATTTTGATTTCAATAAATCGATGGTTGCGGTCGGCGTATGGCACGTAGCGCCATCCTGTTGAAACCACATCTCGACCGTAGAAATATGATAGAAATACCCTAGATGTTGAAATATATGTGGTGAATTTGAAAGCCAAGGGAATTTTCTGGATGGCGCAGCAATTGTGGAAATGGAAAAATTTCCCTGGAAGCAAAAACTATTGCAAAAACTATTTAACCATGCTTTTTCGTCTTTTTGTCAAACAATAACATAATATGATTTACCATTTAACATATATCTTTTATTTTCAAATTTAAAGAGCAGAATAGAAATAAAAATGATTTTTGGTGTAAAATGGTCTCACGGAAACCGCCTTTGTCATCTGGTGAAAATGGTGAATAATCGAATTCACCATTTATGGTATTTCTATCACCTTTGGCATGGATCAATTTCATCCTTATTTTCCAACAAAAAATATTATTGACCGTAACGCAAGCTCCGTCTTTATTTTTGAGAAATAGTGTCCGATCATACCACCAGCGTGCAAACCGCACCAAACCCTGAATTTTTTTATTTTTTTGTTTGATGTAATGGGGCATGTAGGGTCTGTTGTGGATTGGTCTCACTCCATATGCGGCAATTTTCTTTATTATTATTAACAAACCCTTAAAGCCAAAAATGAGCCTCACCGCTGAAAACAATTTTGCGATAAAACATCGGGTAAGCTTCCAACTGCTCTACACACGCAAAGAAAAAACTTGTTCCTACCAAACGATATCGCACATAACTGATGTTCGTTTGGGGACTGTAGTTGGGAGAACCGAACTTATGTAAATCCATATATGCCATTTCGTTTGGGAGAACCTAAAAATGTTTGCAGCAAACGAGTTATGAAAAATATATGCTGAAAACGCTTACGAGAAACGAAAACCGGTTCCGCCAAGTGTTGTTTCGGTTACAGCAACCGAGTTGTAGTTGCTCCCAACTAAAAAACGTTTGTGACAACTGAAAAACGTTTGCAGTAAACGAGTTATGAGAAATTAGAGCTGTAAAAACGTTTGCGAGAAACGAAAAACGGTTCCACCAACTGTTATTTCGGTTACAGCAAACGAGTTGTAATTAAAACTTTTATTTATGACTTCCATAAGCTCTTTTTTGTTTAAATTTCCAATTTTTTTGATTTTGGTTTTGCCCATAAAATTTGTTGGAAAGTTGGAATTTTTGTATATTTTTTTACTGTCTACTTACACGTCTGTCTCGCCTTGAATTCAAATAACAACTAAAAGCGCAGCAAACTACAACGCGTCAATTGTCCATCCAATCTGTGCGCCAAATTTTCCACGCAGTTTACGGACAGAGCCTTAATTCCTGCGACCGATGACGCATCAATAAATTTGAATCCCCTTCCTTACTTTCTTTTACAGCGGCGATATTATCTTCACTACGCACATTCCTTCGACGTGTTGGTGTTATTGTATCACGGATGCGGATCCGGTTCGAAGCCGTTACGAGTCCGTAACATCATAAAGAAGTTCTCGAATCTGTTTCGCACCCGTTATTAATGCGTAAAAACATAAAAAAGCGAATCAGTGAAATTGCGACTTGGCATACCCGTCTCGAACCAGTTACGAGTCCATAAAAACATAAAAACTGGAATAAGTGAAATTGTGATTTGGCGGACCCGTCTCGAACCCGTTACGAGTCCGTAAAAACACAAAAAAAATGAATCAGTAAAATTGCGATTTGGCGGATCCGTCTCAATCCCGTTACGAGTTCGTAAACACATAAAAAGCGAATCAGTGAAATTGCGAATTAGTGAAATTTAACTTTTGGCTGATCCATCTCGAATCTATTTTATTTACAAAAAAAAACCGAAACGAATTCGAAATCCGTTGCAATTTCGAGACGGATCCGAAAAAAAAGAAAAAACGATTCGCGATTTCGAGAGGAATACGAATTCAAACCGAGTCCGCAAAAATTGGTAATAGCGGATCAGTCCCGAATCCATTTTTATTACAAAAAAGAAACTGAAACGGATTCCAATATGAAGTCCGTTACGAGTTCGAGATGGATCCGAAAAAGTACAAACAAACACTTCGCGTTTTCGAGGGGAATTTCATGCGAAAACGAATTCGTTATGAGTGCGTAACGAATGCCCGTTGGCAAAATGTCCGATGAAACGGATCCATGTCGAATTTGTAACGGATTCATATGGCAGACTGGGCAGTGACCGTCAAACTCATCCGAACTTGATTCTTTGATTGTGTGCGTGAGCTGCACTGAGAGAAGTTTATGCGTAGGTTGATAATATTTATACGTATATGTGACCTGGACTACGAAATAATATTTTACTTTTTTTCGGTTCCGCTCTTTCAAATGGCGCAAACAGGAAAGTCCTATCTCATTCAGAAGTTCCCTAAAAATATAGTTGTAGTTGTGTAGCACAACAGTGAATATTAAGGCATAATCTTGGATAGCGTTTTCTCGGAAAACTGTTTTTCGCAAGTAAGCAATCTTTTCGCAGTCCAGGTCACATATGTTAAATGATATTAATATAGTTATGAATTTAAAACACAAAGATTTAGGAGAAGAATTTAAAAGTATTAACGGCGAAAAAGAGTCATATTCATACCAAAATTCATGTTCCCATTCTTCATGGAACATTTCTCTCAGTGCAAAGCAAACTACGAGCGATAATCAACCTTTTTGTTCGAATGCTCAGGTGAAACTGAATGGCTTATCGGTTGCCTTCGTTCAATACGTGAGTGTACATCGATGTGAAAACACGAGGCACAAAAATGCACGGTGCATAGGCTTTGCCGGTTTGTATGATTATATGCGCCATAAATATCACGAAGCCGTCGTCTATAAGTTACGCGAATCGGTGACTGATTTTCAATGTAAATTTGGAAAATTTGGTAGCGTTGTTCAACCGTGAATCTATTCATGATGATTTGCCAACGTATACTGATCGTAAATGTCAAAAATTGAATGAAGTATGACAGTTCGATTGGCAGCTAACCCTTTCATAAGTTCTAACTTACCAAAGACAAAAAACATCCTTTAGTATCTAAAGTTGTAATTTCCTTTAAGGCTGTAAGAGATCATGTTTTCTCCGGTTAGTGAAAAAAATGTAAATGCCGCGGGTGGGATTCGAACTCACATTCGCTGGACGATCGTTTCGATGTTTGTGAAGCATCATCTCAGCAGCGTCTAGCCCGTTAAGCCACTGCGGTGTGTATTTACACAAGTCACTAGCCGAAGACATTCACCGATTGTGTGCAGAGTGATTGTTGTCGCTACTTAAACATTGCTTTCCTACTTACACGCACTGATGCAGAAGTTTTGAAAGTTATATTTATAGAACGAACTATTCCAATCGTAGTTGTCTCGTTCTGTTTTGGTTTGGCCCTACCATATGTTTCAAATTTAGTCGTTTTAGATCCTCGTTATGTTTAAAGTTGTAATTATCTCCAAACGAGCTATAGTATCTCCAAACGTTAACGAGGAGCTAAACCCGATTCCCTTAACCGTTCTTTCGTTTGTCGCAAATGTGTTGTAGTAACTCCGAGCTCAAAATAACATTTACTACAAACGACAAATTTACGCCGTAAAAGATGTTGTGAAAAAAGCAACAAAATGTCGAGCAACAACGAAACAGATTAGTTTTATTACTTTGTTCTAATATCACATGACCTTTCTATCCTATGAAAACAAATTGGTGAAAAAAAAACATTTTTGAATTACACTTTGGCCATGGAAATTAGGTATGCGAAAAGTCCCACCCGGGCATCATTGTACGAAGTCTTCCTTACCTAAATGGAGCTTATTAGCCCCGCAAATGAGTGTCGTATGTGAGAGAAGTCAGGTTCGTATAGCGTAGAGTATTCATCTGCCATCTCATTTCTAAAATACCCCGGATATCCCTAACACCCAAGTTACTTGAATGTGTTAGGCTTCGGGATTTGGATGAGTGATTTTATGCAGTGCATAGTGCACTGTGATCGTAGTGTACTCTCGACCCACACCCCCAGAAAAAATAAACGAATTAGTCGTAACTGAATTTAAAGGTCACAATACGTGTCATCAGAGGTTGTCACAACCGCATCAGAGGTTGTCACAATCGCATCAGAGGTTGTCACAATCGCATCAGAGTTTGTCACAACCGCATCAGAGGTTGTCATAACCGCTTCGGAGATTTCCGTTTAGAGATTATGGTTACAGCCATAAAACAAATTCAGCTGCGTTGGTTCTCACAATTATTGCAAGGTTTTGATTAAATTAAATCAGAAATAAAAACTGATCTTTTTTATCCACAATTTTTATAATTTTATTTTGTAACTTTGGAAACAAATACCGACGAAACCACAAAATCAGCTTTTGTCAGAGTACAGAACTTTTCTCGGACTAAATATTAAAATAACCAAAATCTCATACCAAAAATCAATCATACCCGCCACTTGAATGTTATTAATTAAACAGTTTCGTACAGTTCATTGTTGCACAAATCGAGACGGCAGTGTATTTGATTGCAGAAGGAAAAAAACAACTTCATATGCAAATTTTAAGTACACAAAACATAATTCAAACCAACACAAATAAAACATGAACTTGTTCCGTTGTGAGGGCGAGATCGAGAATTGGAGCGGCAGCGGGAGTAGAACATAAACTTAACTAAACACCAAATATTCATAGTACAAGATAAGTTGTTTTGTTTATGCCTCAGTTGTTGTTGTTGCTGTTGTTTTTGTTATTTAGTGGATAACCACATAAACCATATTACCACATACACTCACACTCTCACAAACACCCACGCAAATATGCACATCTACTGGAAACACTAGCAAGGACCCACATGCATCGAAGGATGTGTGTACGCAGAGGCTAAAAAGGCTTAAAAAGCATAAACACAACCACAAGCATTTTAACAAAAACACACATACGTACTAATGGCAAAGACGGAATTTGTACAGTAGGTACTTGCCATAAGTAAGTAGAATTTGCTCCTTTGGCCTTCATCGCCCGTGATGACCCACCCCCCCCCCCCCCCCCCCCCCAAAATGCTTAACAACTGAATAATCACCAATAAACAATAGACCACACCAGAAGGAACAGCAATAACATTGATGTGTAAGTGAAGTGTTCCTAAGTTTACTCAGTTAAGATCACAAAAGGATATAATGAAGATAATGAGAAACTACGGAACTGTGATAGAAAAAGAAAACTGTACAATAGTTTTGTAACAAATGTGACATGATGCAGGAGGAGCATCGCTCTCGTAGCCTAGGTAGTAATATTGGTTGGATTTCCAAACCGAATCCAAAGTGATGTATAGAGTGGTAGCCAGATTAAGAGTTTTGGGGTGAAATTTAAGATGGCCAGACAACGATTTAGAGAGTATGTGGTATGAAATCTATCGACAGTTCCAAATCACGAAGTCGTCTATAAGAGTCGCAAATCGATGACTGAGTTTCAAAGTAAATTCGGATAATTTGATAGCGTTGTTCCAGAGTGAATCTATTCATGATGATTTCCCAAAGTATACTGATCATAAATGTCAAAAATTGAGCGCAATATGACGGTTCGTTTGACAGCTAACCCCTTGGTAAGTTCTAAGATTAAGAGTTTTGGGGTGAAATTTTAAGATGGCCGGACAACGATTTGAGGCAAATAACACAAATCGAAACAAATTGCTAATATGGATTATATACAGTATATGAAACTACATTTCAGCATAAATCTCCTGAATGTTCTCTGTACAACTGAATAACAACGTTCTAGAATTTCAATAATTACGCTCAAACGCTGAAAAATATCTGTCCCAGCTACATATTGCAGGAAATGTATACATGTTTTCATGAATTAAAGAGCTGTGCTTTTTTGTTTCTGTGTTGTCTGTCTAGTATTTGTTTTTAGCGGATTTCAACAAAAGAGCCACATTTGGATCTCAAAAACATATTTTATAACCTACACTAGGTCACAAATAACAAAATTTATCACCCATCGAAGCCGCAGCATGGAATTCCTTCAGGCTTGTTGTGGAAAACTTTTTAGGAAACAACAAAAGCCATAATTATAAGGACATAGTTGAGGATCTGGTAAAGAACTATGAAGCAATGGGTAGGTTTTTTTGAAACAAATGTTAATTTAAATAGCGTTTTAATTCTCGTTTTTTTTTCATTTTTGGGTAGGAGTGCACATGTCACTTAAAATACACTTTCTGCATTCTCATTTGGATTTTTTCCCTGAGAATTTAGGAGACGTGAGCGACGAACACGGCGAGCGCTTTCATCAGGAATTGAAGGCTATGGAACGACGCTATCAGGGCATCTATGACACGGCTATGATGGGTGACTACATTTGGACCCTAATACGTGAGACCAATTGCAGCGAATACAAAAAACAAAGAAGATGTCAGCTGTTTTTCCACATGGCATAAAATGTACAGTTATATCTTTGTTTCTACTCATTTTTTATGGGCGTTGATTTGGTTAATTTCGTTAGTTTAGCTAACCTGGCACATCCATTTCTAATTGTGCCATACATTGAGTATGTAGTGCTCTAAATAAATTAAAAAATAATATACTAAGACTAATTTGTTTATTTTAAATTAAGTTCAAATGTATTTATTCGTTTTCGTTGGGTAGGTAAGCTGTGCAAATAATGAAAATCAAAATATCGTGAAATAGCGGAATTTCGGTGTTTTACCAAAAAAATTATAAGTCCGCCATTTGTTGTCAGATTTTGTTAAGTAAGTGCTTATTTTCTTTGGAAAAGTGTCAGCTATACGTAAAAAAACCAAAATCGCTGTTAGCATCGCGTTTTATATTTTATATGAATTTTTCTGCCACATTTTTACTAAAAAAACGCAGTTTTTTAACCTTTTTAAGCCGCCAACATCAAAACTACTCACCCGATTTGAAAATTTTCTGAGAATGAGTTGTAGACGGCTCAATTTGCTTTAATTTGAGTAGTAGTAGGATCAAATACGTCAAAGAAGACGAAAGATATGCTCAAAATTGTAAGTGTACCTCCAAAAATTTAAAAAAAAAGTTCAAAAATTTGTATCTCGAAAACCAATCAACAGAAAAATTTTTAAAACTCATTTTCGTGTTTAGTAGGTCAAAATCAATGAGAAAAAGTATGCTAGAAACAGATCACAAAACGACTGTTGGCTAGTGCTATTAATCATTGTGTCTAAAACATGTTATATTGAATAGCAAACACAATGTGTTTGGGCACAAGTATAGTATATTTGCGACAAGCTACAAACACGTTATATTTGCATCCAAACAACAAAAAATAAAGATTTTTTATTTATCAGATATTCAGATATTTGCAGATATCGTGTATTTGAATAGGCACATATCAATTCTGTGTTTTAATACAAACGCACAGTTGATTTTTTCATGATATGTCAATGTCAAAACATCAGTCAATGTTATATTTTCTCTTAATGAAGTTCAGGAAATTATTACAAATTACTACCGAAATTCTGAGTCTGTGGTCAGGGGTTTCGATGTCACCGCTGATCGACTATGTAGTTGGACAAATATTGTTTCAACAAACAAAGTGACATTTGGCTCATAAAAGCGTATGTAATATTGAAGAGCAAACGCTATGTGTTTGGACACAAGTATAAAATCTTTGGAAAAACCTACAAACACGTTATGTTGGCATCCAAACATTAAAAAAAATAAGAATTTTTGAGAATGTACTTCATGAACTATGTACTTTACTTCATTTAGGGTGCCCGGCTATAATCCTCACACACATAATGTACATGGTCGATTATGTTCGCGTATGTTTTGTCGGGACGCCTTAATTGAACGGGTCCGACAACTAGTGAAAGAGTCCAACCCAAGTTTAATGTGAAGGGTGGAAAGAATGATGGGAAAAGTATATACGTCTAAATTATGTTTGATTCATACTAATGTCTACACAATGATGTTCGATTGATGTTAATGTCTTTTACATTTTATTTGATGCTGCTCGAACTCTTTGAAATTCCAACTTGCTCCACGACATCCGGTGACCGTTTTAACAGCACAATCTTATTATAAAGGTTGGGCCATGGACAATTTGGAATTTTATTTCGCTTTAAAAAAAATTAAAAATTAATTTTTTCATAATTACTCAGTTGTACATTGATTTTGACGCTGACTGTATGCAGGGCTTGCTTGCATTTTTGTGGCTAAACAAGTACGTGTGAATGGATGCGTGTGCATGCTGGTGTTAAAAAGGAATTTCTACATATTCAGAATTTATTTAATTTATTTCCTTATATACGTATCTACAGGCGAAGTCAATTTCATTTGAGGAATTTATTTGCGGCAAACGAACATGTATGTTTGTGAGAAACTAAAAACGTATGATGCTGGTAGCACGTTCGGCTAGAAAACAGGAGTTGGCGAATGGCCTCCGATCGAATCCTCGTAATTTTTTAATTGTAGTTAAATTGTTGTTACGATTTAGAAAAAAAACCTTAAACCTTAAAAAAGCGCTTAAAATTGTTTATGAAAATTTCGCTGAATAGGATTTCTTTTGAATGGATAATAGAATTTCTTTGCTGCAAACGAACATTTATGTTCGTGAGAAAGCAAAAACCCTGTCATGGCGTTAGTACGTCCGATTAGAAAATAGAAGCTGTCAAGTGGTTCAAATCGCTGTATATATTTAATTTTAATTAAATTGTTTGATTTAGTGATTTAGTTCTGCAAAAAATACACCGCCCAAAATTTTTTATGAAAATTACAATGAATAGAATTTATTTTGTATGCGCAATAGAATTCATTTGCGACAAACGAACATGTAGGTTTGTCAGAAATAAAAAATACGTGTCATGGCGGTAGCTTGTCCTATTAGAAAATAGTAGCTGTCAAGTGGCCTGGGGTTTAACAAAAATACGCCGCCCTAAATTGTTTAGGAAAATTACGCTGAATAGGATTTATTTTGTATGAATAATATAATTTCTTTGCGACAAACGAACACTTATGTTAATGATACTCGTCCATATACAAATGCATTGCATTGCGGTAGCACATACGACTAAATAGTGGGAACTGTCGAGTGGCCCGGGTTCAAATTACCATAATATTTTAAATTTTATTAAATTTTTGATGTGGATATGGTATCGCAAGAAAACAGGTATCCTAAATTTTTTATGAAATTTGTACTGAATAGTATTCATTTTGGGTGGATAATACAAGTAGTTTTTTTTTTAAATTTTAAATTCAAATTTATTTTAGTTCTTACACTTCTCTTGAAATTGAGTTAAACCCCAGAGCTGTCGCAGTCATTGCGCGAAGACGGACGAATAATAACAGTTTTTAGAAAGTTGTAATTCCTTTTAGGTTAACAGAACCGGTTAGGGGGAAAAATGTAAATGCCGCCAATTCGAATTCGCTGGATGATCGTTTCGATGTTTGTGAAGCATCATCTGGAGCAGCGACTAGCCCATTAAGCCACCGCAGTGTATATTCATACTTGTTGAAAGAAGAGAAAAGCAATTCAAGTGAGGGATCACTTTTGAGTGTATGAATTTGTGTGTATAGACGTGTTAATTTTATACAAGTTTGCAAACGTTTTATATGTTTCCCGTGAAAGTAAATTAAAACAATTGTTAGAATGAGAGAAATATAAATAATAACTCACGCGACTTATAAAATTAACGGTTCTATAAGGAGTAAACGTATCAACTGTTGCGGTCAACATTGAGTATGCCATGGAAAATAAATCTTTTTGCGACAAACGTTATCCAAACGAGTTTCTTTCTTTGCATGTATGAGGTGTAGTGCTGTATAAAGTTAGATGCTTCTTAACACGAAACCCCCAACTATTGTGACAATAAATATGAACGAACCCCTATATTCGCGTTGAAAATAAAATGTTTCCCACTACATCCCATGAAAGAATTGGGGAGAACTTCTCATAACCAGTGAACTGTGCGCTTTCACTGATTGTGATCTACAGTTTTACACCGGTTCCGAACGGTATTTTGAAATTGAAGGTGGTCACAGCAGGGATCGAACACAGGATCTCATGTACAAGACGCGCGCACACTAACCATTGCACCACCGATGGCCATATTCTCGTTAGCCTCGGCATTAATTTGTTTACCTTGAATCGCTATTAAAAAATGTTGCTTATTTTATAATTGTTAATTGAGATAAGACGAGTTTGGGTCAAAATGTCTCTATTAAGATTATTTTTCAGCGTTCAAATACATATACATACATTAAGTGTATTCTCCATGTGGGTGCGCTTAAAACCGGAATTGCCGAAACCAAATGCGTACTTTTTTTTTGTCCTGCCATTATAATACGTTATAATAAATTATGTCTACTCAAGCATGAAATTAGATGAACACCAATTGACTTGACATCTTGCATAAGTATACGCATACACACATACAGAGGCAAACATACATACTTATCCATACATACATACATGCAGCCATATGTAAATGGGCATATTATATGTTTAGATCAGAAATGGGCAAACTTGCAGTTATAAGAAGGGTTCGTAGTACGAGGATGATACGACCAAATTTTTAAATGTAAAACTTAATAATTTTTCTTATTCCATTCTTCACTTTCTTATTCGTCACTTTTGTGACCCATTCGACGGTAAAAAAAAAGAGATATATCAGATAGAAAAATCGATAAAAATCTAATTATTTCCGTTAGTGACACATTTGAACAGATGTCATTAGCCTACAACTGAGCGTCTGATGATGATTTTCACAAACTTACAATCGGTCGTCTGACAATCTGAATTTAAATTCTGCTTATGACTGTTGAAAATTTTATACTCTTATTACAAACATATAACTTCCACGCTGAATTATACTTTACTAGTTCTAACGACAAAAACATCATAAAGCGGGACTTCTCTGTGAAAAGCGGGATTGAAATCCAAGGCAGGATGAAACATAGAAAATCGGGATAATCTCGCCAAAAACCCGGGATGGTTGGTCAGGTTATTTATAACGCATGTGATTTCGTTCTTCAGCTCTGGAATCATCTGGGGCTTATGGACATAGACCATACTTTTCACGTAGCCCCAGTGATATAAGTCCAATGGTGTCAAATCACATGACCTCGCCCGCCATGAGACTTGGATGTTTCGTAAGATAATGCGCCCTTGGAACTTCGCTCGTAATAGGGCCAATGTTGCATGTGCTGTGGGGCAAGTGACACCGTTCTGTTGCACCACATATTTTCCCTATCCATGTTATCTAATTCAGGCCATTAAAAGGTTGTTGTCATGTCACGATAACGTTTACTATTCACCGTAACAGCGTTTCCCGCATGATTTTCGAAGAAGTGAGGTCCCATGACTCTGCCAGCCCAAAAACCACAGCAAAGTGACTCGTTGTGGGTGCATAGTTTTTTCTTGAATGGCGTATGAATTTTCAGTACCCTAAATACGGCAGTTTTGCTTGAGAACAGAACTAGTTTAGAGGCAATTGTCAATTTTACCTGATACAGGATTTAAAATGAAAAAAAAATATCACGATTAGTCGAACTTCTTGAGATATAGGCTTGCAAAGCTTGAGTTTACAGCCGGCCATAACTCAGGAACTACTTATCCGATCTGGTTGAAACTGATGTAATTAGAAAGGTATTTTTAAGCTCTACGAATGCTGGTTAAAAAATTTTTCTTTTTATTAACCCATTGTGGAATAATAAAAAAAATGATTTATAACCTCACTTTTTTATTTAAAATGCATATTTTTAAAGAATGAACCGTAATGTCGGTACATTTTCTCTACACACGTTAATAGAAAAAATTCTAGGTTTTTTTAAGTATAATACGGCTCATTAGTACTTGAAAGACCGGAGATATTAAAGTGAAAAAAAATTTAACAACAAGTTATAAGAAAGCTTTCTGCGTGTCTTATGGATTTTCTCCTTTGGGGTAGGCCCAACAACGGCTTCGCGGCTCCGGCATAGTAGTTTTGTGTTTAAAGCTCTCTGCGTGGACGGCCTTTGGCCGGGTTTAAGATTTTCTCCTCTGGTGTAGGTCCAACACCGGCTTCGGCGTAGTATTTTTGTGTTATAAAGTTTTTTGCGTGGAAGGGCCTCAGCCTGTCTTACAGATTTTCTCCTCTGAGATAGGTCCAACACTGGCTTCGGCATAGTATTTTTGTGTTTTTTTCGAAATAATTTTTCATATTTTAATGTGTTTTGGAAGTTTGATAACAAAACTTTGATTCCAAATATCTCCGGTCTTCCAAGGGTTAATGATTCGTATTATATCTAGCAAGAAAGCGTGGACTCTTCTCTATTACCGATATGTGGAAAAATCAAAGCGACACTACGGTCCATTTTTTAATAATACGCATTTAAAAGAAAAAATTGAGGTTATATAATCATTTCTTTATTATTCCACAACGGGTTAATTAAATTGTAGAGCTTATAAATACCTTTCTAATAACATTAATTTCAAGTAGGTCGGACAAGCAGTTTCAGAGATATGGGCGTTTATACCCTCAAACTCTCAAGAAGTTGGGCCGATTGTTAAAATCATAAATATATATATTTGAGCTCCGCTTAAAACGTTATAGTGATGGTAAAATGTTGATTCATTCCAATAGTTGGCCCTAAAGTAGATTTATGCCATTGAATTTTGTGGGTGTGTAAAAATAACAATTTTTGACATCAGCATCTGTTATTTTTTTCTGCTCAACAATAAGATTTTCGTTACTCTCCTTATCAAAAACTTTATGACCAGGGACCTAGGTTGGCCCTCTTATGCTCCAAAGTTTTGCATACACAAATGTTTCCACACACACTCATGCACACACACACACACATACTAGTATGTTTTAGAGTGTAAAATAAATTTTAGTTTTCGTTGTGAGCAATCTTTTTTGTTCTGTTTAAATTGACAAAAATTTATTGCGGATAGAAATGCGGATTTGGTTGATTGGCTAAAGCTTTTCTATGCGAACACAAACACACACTAACACATGCACACACACTCACACACAGAAACATACCCACAAACACATCAATTCGCATACATTCGCACGATGGTTAAACATTGAAAATGCGGTCGGTGAAGGCGTTATTGCATGCGACCAGATTTTAGTGGTAAACTTATGCTGCGATGCCGCCATGCGTACGTTATTTATGAGACATAAACGTTGTAGTTTTTGGGTATTGGTATTGGTATGAGTATACTCATACATGTATAACTGTGTGTGTGTGTTTGTCAGAATGTGTCTCTGTGTCATGTCAAATTTTGTTAAATCATGGCCAATATTTATTCCGGCAATTTACATTTAGCTTAAGGATGAGCCGCAGATACATAAATTTTATGGTTTGAGTGATAACTGTTTCGTCGCACTACACTCTCTGCTGGAAATTGTTTAGTCCCTGCAGCAATTGCCATCTAAGTTTGGAGCAGATAAAAGACAAAGTTTCAATTTATCTAAAAGCTGTTGATGATGGTGCAATATAAAAGGTATTTGTTTTACTCCGGCTTCAATCCTTTTATTTTTGAAAATATGTTTTCAGACCTAAATCAAGGAATAAATAAATAATTATAACTCTTAATTTGTAATAAATAAATAACATTCTAAGTTAATGTATGAGAAGCTCATACTACAAGCTTACAAGCTCAGGAACATTTTTCTAAATGAAAAATAGACACTGGCATAACTCCGTGACAAGTTCATCATCAGATGCCTAACTACTGTGCCTGAATTGGTACCATCGGTAAATCATCAATCGTATATATAACCAGTACATAAGCTTCAGTCGGGTGAACTGACTTAATCATACCCTCACCCTAAGTCACCCCTTGCGTGGGAGTTCTATTAAAAAACGCCCACACTCAAAAGTGACCATATTCAATAGCAGTCACCTCCCAAAAAAAAATGTTTGACATTCTCGTAACAAGCTCTTCAATATGCAAAGTCAACAATTTCTTTTCAGTCCACCCTAATGTACAATACTTCAACCTATTTGGGTAATCATATCGTAGTTTCTGTACTTCTTTCTCTATTCAATTAATATTCATGTTAATCTTTGATATTGCAGCAACAACAATGCTATTCAATTCCATGGAATACTCTATAAAGCAAACCCCAATACAAATGGATTAATTTTTTAACAATAATATTATAAATTATATTGAATATTGTATTCATTACTATCATTCTATTGTTCCTAAAAATATACCACTCGCGTGGTTTGATTAAGTTCCATCAATTGTTTGCAACATTCAAGTAACACTGGTGAAACTATAGATGATCTTATCCATTTCGTAAAAAAGCATCTAACCACAACTAATGACAGTCCAAAATCCATCTGTTTTTTTGGATCATTTTTGAGTTATTGAACTGGTTGAGGAACACAAAAATATATTGGAAAATAAAAACTTTAATTTTTGTTTCAATGCCAAAATGCTGGTAATTGTAATTATCGCAACAGCAAAGTATTATCAGCTGTTCGCGAATTTCTTTACGATAAACAGCTAACCGGCGATTATCGATGGCATAAACGTCTAGTATACATAGATAAAATAAAATTGTATTAACCCAGCTACATCGTGATAAATTTTAATCGTACATTGAGATACTGGGTCTCTGAGTCATATGAAATTTTGCATCAACAAATTAGTCATCTAAAAGAATTCCACTAGAATTCTATTATCTAACGTGGTCAGCGACATTCTTCAAAGCAATGAATGACTGTTTTTTTGTTGGAATATTCGCTGGTATGACTAGGTTGGAATTAGTTCATCTTCAGTTGTCTAGCTACTGTGACTGAATTGATAGCATTCGATAAATCATAAGTCTCGTATAGGGTGGTTCAAATACAAATATATTTTTAAAAATTAAATAAGCCTAATTTCTTTTGGCATATTATTGCTTTTGGTATATCATGGTCTTATAAGAAATAAAAAATATTAATTCCCATTATTTATGGTACACGATTTCATTCATGTGGCTGCCACGGATGGCTTCGCAGTAATTCATCCTGTCAGTCCAATTTTCCAAGACTTTGGTGACATTTTCTGGTTCTATCTCCCGAATGGTTCGAGCGATATTAGCCTTAAGGTTGTGAATCTTTTCTAGATTATTCGCATAGCATCGGCCTTTAGCGTCACCCCACAAGAAAAATTCTAAAGCGGTCAAACGCAGCTCGAGGCGGCCAATTGACATCGCACAAAACGGCTGATAAAACGATCACCGAACTTAATGCTAATCAGATCGATTGTTTGATGAGCTGAGTGACATGATGCGCCATCCTGCTGAAACCAAAGAGTATCCAAGTTCACATCATCCGTTTTAACCCATAAAATGTCCGTACTCATGGCTCTGTAGCGCTTGACGTTGACTGAAACGGCGTTTCCAGCTAAATATTCGGAAAAAATGCGCCAATGATCCCACCACTCCAAAATCCACACCAAACTGTCACTTTCTGTGGATGCATTATCGTGCGGATGCATATCGTGCGGGTTTTCCGATCACCAGATGCGGCAACTTTGTTTGTTGACATATGCAACAAGATGAAAATGCGTCTCGTCACAATATATGTATTTTCGGCCAAATTCGATGACCGATTGGATCTTCTGTAAGGCCCAAACTGAAAAGCCGTGACGAATTGGATGGTCGTTTGCCTTCAATTGCTGAGTCAATTTGACCTTATCAGCGGAAAATCCGAGATCGTTGTGCAAAATTCTCATCAAGCTGGTGCGGAAACCCCGACTTGTTGAGTTCGATAGCGAGTCAATGTTCTTGGATTGAATTGCACACTTTCGGCCACACAGCATTATCGACTGTACTCACCGTACAATGACGGGACCATGAGTACTGTCCACTAGCCAGCCAGTCTCACGAAATTTTGACACAAAATTACGTACAACACGCGCGGTGGGTTCTTCATTTCATCCAAAACTTATTTTCAACACGCGATCAGTTTGGGGACATCAGCACTCAGTTTGGCAAAAAGTTTATAATATTTTCCAACGTTGTTATGATTCTGAGGTATGATTCTGACTGATAGTCAATATTTCAAAGAGAAAGAATCTGTCAAAATAACATATGATTTTGAAAGATACCTGTATTTGGACCACCCGTCATATACACGCTGAAAAATATCGGTCCCTGTAACATATTGCAGGAACCATGTACACGTTTGCAATCATTGTTTTCGTGAATTGAAAATCTGCTGCTTTTTGTTTCTTTCTTATTTTCAACAATCAAATTCGCATTTGAGTCACAAATACATATATTATAACCTATTACACGCGATTCATACGATGACTTTTACGACGTCGTTTTTCCTTAATTTCTTTTTAAAGCAACTTCCAAAAATCATGTGTGTGCATACGATGATTTTTACTTGCATGTCTTTTTTTGCAGGCAGAGTTGATTGTTATTGTTTAATCGGTTAATATGCTTTAGTGGATTATTCGCATCAAGAAATACATATGTCTGTATACAAAAATTATTTGAATTAATTGAAACCAATTTACGCCTAAATATTAAATAAAAATTCATTATTCCGCATTTTTACTTTTACTATTCGAAAAATTTTGTTTCTTCCCAAGTTCTGTAGTCAATTCTAAAATATATTTTTCTTAATGCCACCTGGCTACTTCAAAGTACGAAAATGAATAAAACGTATCAAGAAAAAAAGAAATTAGTATAAAGAGGAATGTGAAAAAAGACACGAAAAACAGAAACCGAGTCTTTTTGTTTACCCCTCTTGGTTCTCTACACCGTTCGCCTATATGTAAAAAGAGACGTTGCAAAAGCAACGTCGTAAAAGTCATCGTATGAATCGCGTGTTAGTCACTGTGTCCCAAACATGTTATATTGAACATCAAACATAATGTGTTTGGACAGAAGTATACTATATTTACGACAAGCTACAACCACGTTATATTTACGTCCAAACAACAACAAAAATAAAAATTTTTCAGCGTGTACAAACGTCGATTGAAATTTACATGAAGTGGTTATTTCGTGCAAACAGTGTTTGTTTTGACACAATTGTTTCCTAATCATAAATTATTTGCGTTGGAGACATCATTTTGTTTATATCTAATTAGTGATTTAGAAACAATTCTGTCCTAAACATGACATGGTTGTTGTTGGAATTGATTTTTGTTTATGACCGATTACGTTAGTTTACATTTTAATGTATGAGTAGATCATACAAGGTCAGGAACAGTTTTCTAAATCAAAAATTATGGAGATTTTTTTTAAATAATAGACAATTCAGTTAAGCATACTGACTGTAGGAGCATAAGTTTGTAACATATCAAACATATTTTTATTTCGAAATATTTGTTACTTAAACAAACAATTTTTGCATGGGAAAATATGTTTGCTTGTATCCATGCATAATTTAAATCTATATATTTAGATTGAAACATAAGTCTGTGCGCATGCAAATATCATTTGATTGGAAGCAATGTTCAATCAAACATCAAATACTTTCGTGCAAGCCATTATTTGCTTGCATCCAAACATTTATATATTTAAATATAATGTTTCCTAAGCATGAAATGCTTGCTTGGAAACGAAAATTTGTTTGTGTCCAAACTGTATTTTTTCTTTATATTTGAATATTCAATATTCATTCAGATGAATTTGCTATTCATACCTACACATACATTTTTTACTTATACAATTGTACCGACAATAATTTGACTCCAGTATATACAAGTCCAGTACACCAGTACAGTGTGGACCATTTAAACCTTCCTAATGGCACGAAATTTTCATATCCAAGCGACGATCGGTAAAAAAAAAAATCCTTAATGGTGCGGCTTGAAGGCGCTCTCCTCACTCGATATTATACGGGGCTGTTAAATTGTCCACCTAGTATATATCACCTGTCAATCTACATATCTGCTTTATTGCAAACGTCTATTTTTGTATCAAGAAAATCGGCGCATATCACTTCTTTGGATGTACTGACGAAAGTAATTCCACTAAAGTAGCTACATTTATGTTTTGCCGACCTAAGATATACTTAAACATCAAATATATATTGAGTTTTTGAAATCCTTTCACCTAGAAATATTCCTTATAAGATCTCCATCTTATAATGCCGCTCAATTGTGGCCTAATACCTAAAAATATAAATAGTACATACTTATACATGTGTGCATGTAGGTATAAATGTTTGTATGTAAATATACATGAATGTTTGTAGCTCATAATTTTACATTGAAATTTATTCATGATTTTTGTAAAATAACACCTGCAAATAAGAATAATAATTATTATTATTGTTATAATTAAAATTAATATTTTTGTTAAACACACACAGAAACCTAATAATATAATTGTGTGTCTTTAGTAACAGTAGCGAGCAAAACTTTAGCAGAGCAGTGTTATAGGAAATACAATGCATTTGCTCTTAGCCGTATAAGTTACAATTGTATTTTTAATTACTTGCTTAGGTGGTCTCAGACAACCCAGAGGGGTTAGGGATCTTACAAAACGAAGATAACTTTTTTCTCCAACCAGATTTTTCTTCCAGTTGGTAACACCGAGGTTGCATTCTTCTAACTGGTCTTTCCAGGGAAGCCTTGGTCGTCCTATATTACTACCTCTATTACTATCATATTATTAGGTCTTCGAATACCTTTCAAACTGGTGCATTCTGATCCATCCCACTAACATGGCCTAGCCAGCGTGATCGCGTTATTAGTTAACTATGCCCATGTGGGGTTACAGGTTATAAAGCTTCGGGTTCATATGTCGTCAATTCTCGCCTTTCTTTATTATAGGACATCTATTTTTCTCTCGAAGACTCCCATTAATGTAAATATGACCCACGATTCTGCGCCATATGGGAAGTCAAGTTACAAGAGAGTTTGGAAAAGTTGGGTCTTTGTTTCGCGAGAGAAGGTCTTACCACCGAAGTGCTTTCTTAGCTCCAAATAACATCAATTTGCAAGCACAAATTGTCTGTTCGATTTCTAGGCTGACATTATAGCTTTTGTTTACGGCAGATCCGAGTAAATGTATTTACCCACTACCTCCAAACTCTAACAATTAGCAACGTTCACCCTTTCCTCCAATCGGTTGGATGTTCTGCTTGTCGAAACCATTAATTTTGTCTTATCCTTATTTACTGCCAGACCTACTTTTACTGATTCCTTTCGCGATTCTCAAAGATACTGCTGTAACTTCTCGCAGATTTCGCCCTATGATGTCTACCCAAGGGATTTCCGTTTTATGTCCAACCAAAGAGTAAAATACAACAGCAACTAGAACTCGATGAAATGGCCTACTATCTCGTCGTCATCGTGATAAAGTAAAGAGAGGTATAGAGACTCTTGTCTATTTCTCTATGGTCTAACTCATTATCATACGCGAGTAGCATGGACTGTAGCAGTTCTCATAATTATCTCCGTTAAAATGTTAAAAGAGATCACACGATAGGGTGTCGCTATGTCTGAGGTCTCGCTTATCATTATGCAGGAACCATGTTTATGTTTGGAACATCCATATAGGTACTTAATTGCAAGCATTGTTTTCATGAATTGAATTACTTTGTTGTCCGCCACGTTTTTGTTTTCCGCTGTTTTCAACAAACAAAGCCATATTTGGGCCACAACAACATTTATTCTAACGTATTAATCCGGGTGTCTCCAACATGTATTATTGAACAGCAAACACTATATGTTTGGGGACAAGTATACAATATTTGCTACAAGTTACAAACACATTATATTTGCATCCAATTAATAAAAAAAGAACACGAGTTTTCAGTGTGGAGTGAGATCTTTACAACTCTGCTGAGGATATTGTGTCGGTCAGTGTCAGTCTACACGAAGGCATGTCAGCTTAGCAGGAATGCCACGCTCCGATATAGCTTCGTGCTATACCAATGGGCACAACTGTACACTAAAGGATTTATGTTTATAAACCTATAGAAACAAGTGTTTGTACGGTGTACGATATCTATTTATGTGTGGCGGCGTTGTTCCTTTATACAGGTGTGTGTGTGTGTGGGTGTGTATTTATGTGTGGGTGTGTATAGTTGTAGTGGTTGTAGCATTAATTTTCATAAATATTAGAAAATAAAGTATTTTGTTTAATTAAAACGCTTTGCAGAAACACAAAGCGCATAAGTAAGATTCATTAATACCAGGCCAAATAAAGCAAACACAAATTGTTGTGTGCGTGTGTGGGTGTATGTTCTATATGTATAAGTATGAAATACTGATACTCACACATAGGCGCGTGCACGACATCCACACATGCAGTGTGTTCATACGTAAAAGTTGATATTCATACAGTAAACATTATAAATAAAACCGATTTAATTGGTTTTTATCGGTGTATCATATGATATATTTATGTACACACACACTCACACACACACATCGCAACATTCCTTGTCACATATAAACACAAATGAACTGCATTTTCATTTGTGAATGTTGAAGTAGTTCTGCACACACACACACGTATGCAAATTATTTGATTTGTTACTACTTAGAGCATCCAGTTACATGGACTTTGATTTAGATGCACCAATCTATCTTCTTGCATAGATTTTTGCTTAAGACTTTTTGCCCCCGCTCTTTGTCAGCCAGACCACAAACAGCAATTTGATACTTCAATTGAAATGATGACGTACAAATAAATTTGTGTTGCCACCAGAGATATGAAAGTCAAAAGATACATACATACATGTGTACAATTACACATTGGACTGCTTCGTCCGGCCTGTTTGTTGTGGGTGGATGGATGAATGCAAGCATGCGAGAAGATCGAAAGAAAGCATTGGAAATTGTTCAAACAAAATCCATTTGCATGTCCACAATTTATGTATTTATACAAAATAAATGCATGCAAGTGTGTACACATATACATGCAGACATGCATGCACAACTACATACATACATGCATATGCGTGATTAAAATTGCATTCTTACATGCAGGCCTATGTATGTATGTGTGTGTACAACACGAACATTCACATGATACTCGTATGTATGCGAAATTCAACAAAACATGAGAAATGCATTCATTATAGTAACAACCAAAAATGAACGTTTATAAAATCAGTTGGTTTATAAATTTCAGTCAAAGCGCACACAGTCAGTCTGTCACAGCCACGTCATTTGGCAACATACAAAATGCTTATCATACTAACGAGGGCAATTGAACAATTTGAGTTAAAAATATACGAAACGCGAGAAATGCACGATTTGACAGTGATACAAAAAGCTTCGCTTCACAATGGAATTTGTTGGTCGCCTCACCGACTATTTTTTATTGCAGATTGTTCGCCGCAACGAAACTGATTTCAGTAACTGAAAAAGATTCGTTACTGCGACGAATTTATTTCTTTGCTGCTATGAATATGTAGCATTGCTGGGATGGAACTGCAAGCATCCATTAATGACTGATACAAGGGCGGTCCCAAAACTAGCCGACCTAACGTATAGATGGTGCCAGTAGTTTGCAATAAAAATATTTTGGTGAAAAGTGGCAATGTTATAAAACATATGTTTTCAGTTTCAACAAAAACGATTTACAAGTAGACAGTCAAAATTTCTCTTCACTCAAATGCCAACAAACACGACGGCATTCTCTCTCTTACTCTCTTCATTGAATATTTCAATACACGAGCAGCTTTTTGATAGTGCTATTCTATATAACTATACAAATTCCAACCATGTGGAAGTAAAAACTATGCAAAAAGTATGAAATAATCAAGATATGACACGTTATAGAAATGCCTTTGAGTGAATTCCTAGCACTCTTTGGTTCTGTTTTACCAGGGTTGCCAAATGGCACACATCTTCTGGTCGTTTAATTTTAGATCGTCTTTGGTTTCAAGGCGTCACGTTGTTTAGTATTTTTATTTGAGCCATTAAAATTAAACGATCTGAGTGAATTTATAAACATGGAAAAAATTGGTCATCGTTATGTAATTCATTATTTCCATTTGAAAGGTCCTCATTCCAAGCAATAATAAAGTCGAGCTAGATTCTACTCTGGGGGAGTCTGCTCACACATCCACTATTGTGATGACCAAAATTAATGAATTAAAAAGGGAATTGCTTCATCACGCCCCTAATTCGCCAGATTTAGCTCCCTCGGACTATTTTCTATTTCCTAACTTGCAAAAATGGCTCGGCGGTAAAAGATTTGCCCACAATGAAGAGGTGGGGTCTGCGGTTGATGCCTATTTTAAGGAGTATGACAGTTCTTACTATAAACAGGGTATCGAAGCTATTGAATATAGCTGGAAAAGGTGTATCAAGCTAATGGGGGATTAGGCCGTCGGTGGTGCAATGGTTAGTGTGCGCGCCTCTTGTACATGAGATACTGGGTTCGAAACCTGCTCTGACCACCTTAAAAAAAAAAATCTTTCGGCGGTGGTCACCTCGCATAGTGACGGCGACGCTATCGAGTATCTAGCCATGAAAAAGCTTCTCAAAATACCATTCGGAATCGGTGTAAAACTGTAGGTCCCAAACAGTGAGTGAAAACCGGAAAGCGCACAGCCCAGAGCCCAGTGATTGTGAGAAGCTCTCCCCGGTCCCTTCATGGGATGTAATGGGAAACCATTTTTATTTTTTATGTTGAAAACTAAAGAAAATTGTTCCCAACTTTTTTGTGTCTTATTTGTTAGGTCGGCTAGTTTTAGGATCGCCCTCGTACTTCGAGCTCCCTTCTTTTGTCCATTTGAAATGCAAAAGATTGTCAAAACACCCTCCGCAACCGGTGTAAAACTGTATGTCCCAATCAGTCAGTATAAAAACTAGAATATATAGTAAGAAGCTCTCCCCAATCCCTTCATGGAATGTAATGGGAAATTGTTTTTTATCTTTGGACCAAATTTGGGTTGCGAATATTTAAGACTTTTGAAGCATGTCCGTCTATACATCTGGGCGGTCAACACGATAACTGCCGTAAGCCTTTATCGATCAGTTTCTGCTTCCAATTTGTCATAAGAGCCACACCCCTTCTGGTACCTCCCATACAAATCGACACATTTAATACAAAATCATTCCGCAAGTCGCTTAAAACATTTTCGATCTTAACGAAATAAGGTCTTAGGCTTCAGTTTGTCAAACGCCAATCACCCACTAAAACAAGTGTGATTTTTTCACGCCCATTTGGTGCCACCCATACAAAAATTGTGTGGCCGTCAAGATTGCTCCAGTAACATACAACCAACCTTTATGAAATTTGGTATTATGCAATATTTAGCCAAGATAGGAGAATTTTGCCACGTCCTCGCCAGCTTTGGCTATAAGATGCCGGATATATTTAAGCTAATTGTACAAGGACAAATTCCCAGACAGATCTGAAGTCATCAGAAAGGTCCTCTATACAGAGGTCGAAAATAACTCACTCCACTTATTTCGCATGTGTTTCTCACTGACATATACACAATGAGCTCAAACAAAAGTGTTTCTCACTGTGCTTTATTCTCTTCTCTCTGTGTTTTCTGGTTTCTGTTGTGCGTTTTATGCTGAGTGAAAAGAATAACCGTTCGCCGAAAACACTTTGTGAGTTTGCATTTGTTCAAAGTGTCTTTCGATAACTGTTAAAGCAAAACAGAAAAAATATGTGGATATGCATAAGTGGATTTTTTTTAGCTGTGCACATTTTCTTATGCTGTGGACGTTTGTCGTTTCAATGTTAATTCTGAAATACATTTTAATGAAAAATTTTAAATAAGTAGACATACATATTAACGAATTTATTTGTGAAACAATATGTATTTTTATTTAACTATTCAGCTTTACAACTAAGAAAGAATTAAGGTTCTCCTGACTTAATTTATTACGCTTTTCGGTAAGAATAAAATTAAGAGCAGAGAATGCCCTTTCTACTGAGACCTGAGTCGCAGGTGTGGCCAGTACTGTGAGTGCGAGTTTATATAAATGAGGTTTTCTAAACTTAATACTATGGTAAAATTCTAAAATATTGTTGTTTAATGGCAGACGACCATACACTTCATCGAAATTTTCAATGTCCGTATATATTGCATTTAACTTTTCCACTGCGGAACCATTATGCTGAGATTGCGGTGCAGGTTGAATTTTATCCACATAAGCACATAAAAGGCATTTATTGTCACTACAATTTTCATCAAATGTTGCCTCATTCTCAGAGAGACTATTATCTGGATCTGTCCATACGGCTGGCAACATTAATTTTTAAGGCCACAAGATTTCCCTTCACCAGATTTTTAATTTCCGCTTTGATGGACTGCTCTTTAGCCCGAACAAAATCCATAATATTGTGCGATGTAATTGGTGCAATTGACAAAGCATTGTAAATAGGGCTTACAATGTCGCGAAAGCCTTCGCTATCTAAATGAACAAACGGGCGACCGTCGCTTGTCACGATTTTCACTATCGACGCTATAAAGTCTTTTTTGTTAATTTCGTATGAAATTTTTACTTTTTTCCTCTCCACTCCATTTTGTGCGTTACTCTCTCGATCAGTATTTTCAAAAACATTGCGGTGTTTCACCATCAAATGCCGTCTCAAATTCGTAATGTGAGTCCCCTTTAATAGGGTATCACATATATTGCACTTTGATTTATCAATATCCGCACAATATTGATAAAAAACGCGAACCTTTTGATCAGAATTGCGACCCATTTTAACAAACGCTTTGACTGTATGAACACGATTAAGAGTTGAGTGAGCACAATAACACAAAAGCAATAGCCCAAACTTATTTCTGTACCCGAAAGACACTTATTTTTTTTCACTCAAAAATAAGTGTCCCAAGAAGAGGGAAACAGATAAAATGAGAAAATAACTGTTTCCCACTGAGCGATATCACTCGCTCACAAAAAATAAACCACTGCATCTCTTGTGTGGGTTATTTCGCTCTCTCAAAAATTAACAGTTATGAGAGAACACTTCAAAGTGGAGTGAGTTATTTTCGACCTCTGCCTCTATATCGATTACATTTTAACGCAAGCGAATTCGCTAGAGGAATTGGAAGAGATAAGATATAAAGTTTCTAAAATCTTGTCATCAGCGGGCATAAAACTGACGAAATGGTTTTAAAAAATTTCGGAGTTTGAAATCTCATCAAATGCTGGAATAATTTTGCCTTTCAGCGATGATGCTACTAAGGAATTGGGCACCTACTGGTATCGTAAAAGTGAACAAGGAGAAATATATTGACAGTTGTAGCCACACTTTATGGCAATCAAGGATTGTGATGACTAAAGCCAAAACGTTGATACAAGAACTTTGGCTTCAAAAATCACAATGGGATGAGTCCACCAACCCAATTTATATCCATACTACATGGGGAAATTTCAAACGTAATTTATGTTTCATCGTCCAAATTAAAATTCCAAGATACATATGTCCTAACTTCTACGATCACCAGTTACCAAATACATGGTTTGTCAGATGCTTCGATAAATGCATATGGATGCTGAATTTATATACGAAGCGTCATTTCCGACAAAGTTTATTGGCGTTTGCTAATGGGCGACCCGAAAGTCGCTCCAATTAAAACAACGTCTCTTCCAAAGCTTCAGTTATGCGCAGCGCAACTACTTATATTAGGGAAATTATGGCCAAAGGTGAAGCCAATGATTTCTGAGTGTAAGTTCTTGGCCCGGTTCTGAAATTACGTTTCACTGAATTAAGACGCATGCATCAACATTGAAAACTTATGTACGTGTCAAACAGAGTGAGTGATATCCAAGAGGTGTCGGCTCATCTTAGTTGGCTACATGTGCGATCCAGGCAAAATCCGGCTGATACCCAGCGGCGGAATTTGCGAGGCCTTCCACGAATAAGGCATGCGGAATCCTTTTTTGGTAATGCCTACTGTAGTAAAGCCTACGAAATGCATGACTTTACAAAGCTTCCACAGGCCTTTTAAAAGAATGCCAGAAGACGCTGTTGTTCATGAAAACCACATGTTCTCAATTCGTCATTGCAAAATCATAACATCCGATAGCACAGTAGATAAGGCGTCCCTGTAAGTTCTAAGGTCGTGTGTTCGATTCCTGTGGCTGCAGAATTTAAAAAAAATTATTTATAAGAGTTACAATTGTTTAAAGTAAAAATCTGAAATATAAAACTAATTTGCATATACATTTTGTTTTATTTTTACTTAAGTCCTTCTAAAACTACTCTTTTTGCAGGCCTTCATAAGGCCTTCTAGTAGAGAGGGATGAAAGGCCTTGCCTCCCAATCTCACGCAATGTTAAAAAGAAAGGAGGAGGTAATGTGTAGTGAAGGTGTGCCGTATTCTATATAATGCCTTCTGGGTCATGATTTTAGGCCTTCCAGTTCCTGATTTCCGCCGCTGGGTAATGTCTGAAGAGGATGCAATGTTGATGAGCTAAGAGACTCTTTGTTGTGGTTCAAATGCCCGCCTTGCATAGGGCAGAAACGTGGCCAACGCTTTTATGCAATATTATTCAAAGTTAATTTTTTGAATTTTCTGTTCAAACTATTCCCGTATTCATAACGGTCTATCATCTAACTGACGATATTTAATTCATAACACTTCAACTAAACTATGTCCAACGAGCGAACGAAGTCTTGGTAACATATGAGGAACACCTGTAGTTTTTTAACAACAACCATGACTATCAGAGTTGCATTTTGTTAAATCAGGCATGTTCATATTACAGTTGGACTTTACATAGAAAACTGTTATGAATCAACTCTTGATTAACGAGTGACTAATCCTAAAAAATATTCTAGAATAATGTTTTGTTATGAAAACGGTGGGAAATTTCTAGAATTTTTCAAGTACACCTCATATCGAAATCAGTATTATGATCATCATATACATATTCGAATTTGTGTGTACATATGTACACACTACATGTGTCCTGTTAAATGGTTAACATTATTCTCATATTAGACTTGAAGGTAAATTTAGTGCTTGATGTTGTTGTTCTATTAGTTGTGAGTAGGTATTCCGCACCCAACATGTCTGTGCCTTAAGGTGATGGCAAAATCATTTAAACAATGAGCGTTAAAAGTATACGCAGCAGCTAAATATTAAAATTCTAGTATACATAATAATATTTATTAAGTGTATTTTTGTTTACCCCGCTAAAGTTAATTATAACTTAATTTGTACGGGACATCTAAGCGACATTAAGTGGCATTTTAGTTTCCCACTTAAATTCCGACTTGAGCAATGACAATGTTGCCACATGTTCAATTTCAAGAAATGGCAACAAAAACTTATCTTAGATACATTTTGTTATCATTTCTTGGGAATGAAAATGTTATGAAGGAGAGACTCAAAAGCAGAAATTTGCAAAATGACTTACACATTTTAAGATCATTAAAATTACATATTTTATTTAATGGAAGACTACGTATACTTTTATATCTGTAAATTTGAATCATAGACTTTTATTTGCGATTCGAAATAAATTGTTCACAACAACGCGCGGTAAATGTTATACATATTAAACATGGTAAAATTATCTATCAGGTATAGTCGTTTAAACATGTGATGACATTTTTTCCGTGTCATTTTTCGCTTCACTTGTCAAACTCATATGCATTTTGTTTTTATACTTTTTTATTCTTGTATTGTTGTTATATATTTGTGTAGAGTTTGACAACTTAATCGAATGATCGAAAATAAAATGTTTGTTGCTGCTACTTACAACTACAACAACATCTGTTGCTACCATGTATTTTTGGCACTGTCTACAAACGTGTTGCCATATCGCATTTTTTCACCCATTACAGCAAATGTTGCCACATTTCGTAATATTAAGTGTGGATCGTTTTATTTGGAAAGTCGTAAGTGGCGATAGCTTAATGGAATAAAAGAACAGCCCTATTGTTTGAGTGCTTAGAATAGAATTGGATTACGGGATAAAATTTAAGACATTCTGATGCGTTTCAGTACATAAATTAAAAGAGAGCGTTCCTTGAACCAATTTCGTAAGTAAAGGGTGGGCCATAGAGTAAATATGGGTAGAGAAAATCTTTCACTCACCAAATTTCTGACATTTGTCCTCGTGTGATGTATACGTTTGATGTTGAAAAGAATTGCTTTACTAATACCAGATAGAGGCAATGGTTCAAAACAACGAACAAAATAACAACAACGGCATTTCATTTTGTGTGTTAAAATTAATGTGTTAAATACAACACAAATGTATGTTTACAATAACAGTCAATAAAAAAGTTTAAAACACATTTAAATTTCACAGTTTTTCACCAAAATTACATGAAAAATTAAATTCAGAAGTTATTGTAATTCCACCTGGTGTATGTCACTTTTCGTCAAACATCTCTCTATCACACCGACCGCATCACGAAGAGTGTGAAAGGAAACGTCAGATGAGCCAAATATTTTCTCTACTAAGATTTACTCTATGGGGTGGGCTATGTAAAATTTGGAATTTGAACCCCCTATTATTTTGTAGCCAATATGACGTTTCTGGAGTGACAGATTATTAGTTGAAAGGCTCGAAATTTACGAAATGGGTCGATTAAGGGTGGAAGAAAATTGAGTAATATTTAAAAATTTTCTTCCAAAGTTCTGAGTCGTCATCTCAAACTGTAAGAAATCTGCAAAATTAATTTTGAAAGCAATAGGGTACCATCAACGCAGTTGATCAATTCGTCAATCCGAGTTCATATTGGTCCCTGTAGCTGAAAGGGTGCTCGAACAGCCATCAACATCAACTCGCCACCGTCCGCAGCAATTGAACATTTCTCGCACTTCTTTTGGCACAATTTTGTCTAACGAGTTTAGTATGAATTCTTGTGAAGTCGTCCAATTCGTCCAAAAACTGAAGTCTGGTGACCATCTAACGCGTTTCCGCTTCACTGAATTGACTGAAGATGAGCATTTTTACCGAAAATAATCTTTTCATTTGAAGCTCATTTTTTCCTCGGAGTGTAGGCTAACAAACAAAATTCTCGCATTTGGTGCTCGTAAAATCCACATATCGTCGAGAAGAAGTGACGAGTGATTGTTTGGTGCGGGTTTTGGCATGGCGATATCACCGGGCCATTTTTCTTCAAAAATAAGTAAGGAGGCGCCGTTACCGTCTTTGGTACCAATGCTCAGCGATTTGTTGTTCCTAGAAGTTGAAAAGGATGGCATGCACGACATATAGTTTCAATGCATGTGACGCTGCATGCCACACAGTCAACGGTGCAATAGATCTTTTGCGCACTGTTTTCAAAAACCGCATAATCAGTTTAAATTCGATAGTCCATTGGCCGCCTCGCAGCCGCGATTTGACCCTATTAGACTCTTATCTCTGAGGCGCCGTGAAAGATAAGTGTTACTTAAGCACTCCCGACTCCATTGGGGGACTTAAAACACGAAATTGACGTGTTGTTCACGCACGCTGAAAATTTGTCTTTTTGTTGTTGTTTGGATGCAAATATAACGCTTTTGTAGCTTGTCGCAAATATACTATACTTGTACTCAAACACAGTGTGTTTGCTATTCAATATAATATGTTTGAGACACAATGATTAACAGGCTATAATATATGTTTTTTAGACCCAAATTTGTTTTTTTTTTTTGAAAACCGCTAAAAACAAATACGAGACAGACAAAAAGAATCAAAAAAGCAACAGATCTTCAATTCATGAAAACAGTGCTTGCGAACATATACATGTTTCCTGAAATATGTTGCTGATAAATAAATTAATTTTAAATTGAAATTAAATTCCAAATTTTATATGGCAGATTCTTTACTTTCGACTGAGGATTACACAAAATTTGAAAATGGGAGGTTTGTAATAAGAACCAAGACAAGCCTACTTATTCCTGCTTACTAAAATATCTGCAATTTTAAAATCTTGCTTTCTATTTTATCCGACTTCAGACCGGCTTGATTTTGGTCTCATTTCAATTCGTATCGTCTTCATTTTCGTCTCATTAATCCAGGGGTGTGGAGTCGAAGTTGGAATTTAGGAGTTGCAGTTTAGGAAATTGACTCCAAAATTTTGTCAGCCCGACTCTGACTCAGTGTTAACAAAAATTGGAGAAGCAGGAGTCAAAGACGATAATCGCTAAGTAGTACACTGTCGTAGTTTTTGACAAACATTTTCGTATACAAGGCCGGAGAGGACGGTTTTTTCCCTAATTCGGGTACGAGAAATCAACGTTTTACGGTTTCATACAATTTATATTTTTTTTATTGTGACTTTTTTTAATTTTCGATTTTGGCTCACTTTTGACAGTCACTAACTTCTGTTTGGTTGGTACTTTCAACAACAATGTTGTTCCAATCGTTTTGAGCTTCAACTTTTGGGAACAAAGCTTGCCTCGAAAACAGTAGTATCCAACCCATAGCCCCGCGAGGCAGACAATAATCGTAATTTTCACACACACAAGATCGGCAATTCACATGTACATAACAACTATGTTTGATTCAAAGCATGAGTCGCTGCTTGTGCGTTGTATGCAATTCGACCACGACATCGCTTCTGTTTGCGACCGCACACAAGCACATAATATGTTTGTGTGCGTGCGTTCGGCTGCTGTAAAACCAGGTTGTTGGGACTCTTTCTTTCTTTGAGTTTCCCATTCACAATTTGCCAGTAATCAGATTCTTTGGCCAAATAAGAGAATCCCTTTCACTATATACCTATATTTAATTACTCATCTTCATTTTCAATTATCAAATTCCACTTAATTATCAATTTCACTGAATTTTAATTTTTTTTACACAGAAACAATTTTTTTGGATAAAAACATTTTGTTTAATTGGGTTTTGAACCAAAGAAAAACATGAAAAACTATTAAGAAAAAGTACAATGGTTTAAAGAAGTAGACTTTTTTTATGGGTTATGCAGTACACAGTACAATGAACCAAAAAAAGTTCGCGTATTGTTGAAAACAGTACGTCTGGCAAGCCTACACATATTTTGCATGAAACCGTAATTGTAACTCAAAAAACTAATGATGTAGTTCGATCCTCGTACCTGAATTATGGTAAAACCGTTCTCTCCCGCCCTGTCTATTAGTAAGACTACGCCATACACGCTGAAAAATCTGTTTTTTTATTATTGTTTGTATACAAATATAACGTGTTTGTAGCTTGTCCCAAATATACTATACTTGTGCCCAAACACATTGTGTTTGCTATTCAATATTACATGTTGGAGACGCAATGATTAGTAGGTTATAATAAATGTTTTTGTGGCCCAAATGTGGATTTGTTTGTAACAGACAACAAAGAAAGAAAAATGTAGCGGATCTTCAATTCATGAAAACAATGCCTGCAAACATGTACATTAGGGTCTACTGAAAAACGCGTTTGTTTTAATTTGAAATGTGGGGGTCTCAAACAACGCGTATTAAAGAGGTGATTACGGGAATGTCGATTTTTTTATACGAGGCTACTTTTGTCCCCTACCGGCTGTTGATGTTTCGTTTCACCACTTCATTAAGCGTCGTTTAATGCAACCCCCCCCCACCGATAAACACAAGCTTTCAATACACCCTAATGTACATACATGGTTCCTGCAATATGTTGCTGGGACCGCTTTTTTCTGCGTGTAGAGACGGCTTGCGTAGACCCCGCCTGACTCCGCGCAATCATATTTATTGCCAGCGATTTGAGTTCGGGTTAATCTACAATTTATTGTGATACTGCTTTTCTACGCTGACTCTAGTTTTGGAGTACGAGTGTGAGTTCAGAATTTTAAAATTACGCAGTTCGAGTAGAAGTTTTCAAAATGTTAAACAAGAGTCTCAAAATACCGTTCGGAACCGGTGTAAAACTATAGGTCCCAAGCAGTGAGTATAAAAACTAGAAAGCGCTCATCTCACTGCTTGCGAGAAGATCTCCTCAGTCCCTTCATGGGATGTTATGAAACACCATATTTATTAATAATTAAGATTTATATAAATCGCCTTACTGGAAAACTTGATAGCTTGGCATGTGTCACACTCTTTTCCGGCACTGTAATATGCTCAAACACACACACACATAGACACGTATTGACGTCCACACTCATTCATAATGTTACAAAAGTGTATGGGTGTATTTGTGTTAACACACATCATGCATGGACATGGCCACAATTAAGAGTGGACATTCAATATGCCTCAAGCTTTGTAAACATTGACGATATTTGTTCTTGTGTAGTATTGCATACACACATACACACACTCATACACATACAAACATCAGGATATGGTTTTGCATCCGTTTTGAAAATACGTACACAAACGAAATTTATGAAAAATCTTTTGGTAAATATTAAAGCTATCATAGTTTTATGACTTTTTGCTGACTGTCTTCAAGTGTGTAAATTACAATTAAATCTTTTACACACATTTGCAATGGACAAAATAAACCTGTAAGTAAGTGTAAGTACATAAGAATGTATTGGATAAAGTATTATACCTACTCTCGTGAGTTGTCATTGTGTGTGTGTGTGTACAATTCTAAGAAAGTAAACACTTAATATATATGATCGTACGTACCCACACGTCAGTAGAACAGGCATTGTTGATTGCACGCCCATAATTGGTTTTTCCTAGAATTTTAAACAATACTTTTATATTTACACTTATAAGTGCAAACAACGAATTGAAATGGTTATAGTTCGTTTCGTGCAAAAATATTTCTTTAGCTCCAAAATGTAATACTTTTCCCGCGAACAAAAATTTGTTGTCTTTTCTTGCCAAGGAAATATTATTATTCCAAAATTGTCATAATTTACTTTTGAGAATACCATGTATAATAATAAAGAATTCCATGTATAATACACGAAAATGTGTATGCACACGCTTACACTCAAAATTGATCACTCGGATGAATTGCTTCTCTCATATTTGAAAGGAAGCAAATTTATACTCATGAATTGATTATCTCATATTTGAAAGGAATCAAATTTATACTCATGAATTGATTCTATATTCCTTCAACAAAAGAACCCAGACAAGCAAATCCCAATGTTTTGTTAGTTTTCGCGCAATAATATATTATATGAATTGGGTATTAAAAATTGTTTCCCATTACATCCCAAGAAGAGATTGGGGAGAGCTTCTCACAACGGTGTGCTTTCTAGTTTCTAGATTGGAACCTACAGTTTTACACCGGTTCCGAACGATATTTTTGAGAAGCCTTTTCGTGGCTAAATATTCGATAGTGTCGCCCCCACTAAGCGAGGTAACCGCCGTCGAAAGAAATGTAAGGAAGTCAGAACTGCGCACACTACCATTGTACCGACGGTTCAGTACTGCACAATGTTTTGTCAAACGCCACTCAACTCTGTAATCGAAAAAATACCATTTTGCCACGCCCTGTTTTTCATTTCATACTAACCATACGTCGGTGGTGCAATGGTTAGTGTGCGCGGCTCTTGTACAGGAGATCTTGGGTTCGATCCCTGCTCTGACCACCTTCAAATTTCTTTCGGAGGCGTCACCTCACATAGTGACCTCGCATAGTGACGGCGACACTATCGAGTATATAGCCATGAAAAAGCTTCTCAAAATACCGTTCGGAATCGGTGTAAAACAGTCGGTCCCAATCAGTGAGTGTAAACTGGAAAGCGCACAGCTCAGTGATTGTGGGAAGTTCCCCCGGTCTCTTCATGGGATGTAATGGGAAACCATGTATTTATTTATTTACTTACCATACAAAAGCGGGATATCCGGATGTTCATTACAACAAGAACTTCCGAAAATCACAGCCACTAGCAATACAATTTGTTATCGAGGTATAGTCCATCAAACCCCAGTAAAGTCCTAAGATAGTAAAATATTTGTAAACCCATTTTTTTTGGAATCATATGTGGCCGGCTGCTTGTTGGTGAGTATAACTTCAGTTAAACTCAACCGATCACTATGAAATTCAGTATTTTCCAAAACTTCGTCAAATGGAACTTGGACCCTATGTATAATTCGAGAGTATATTTAAATCGCTCCAGTCGATTACAATTTATTTCTTCATTTGCAAGGAAGTTTTCTCCCAGAATCAGTAAATAATATACTCAGTATGTTACTTGCTTAAATTGAAGAATAACAAACTTAAAATGAGGAAATACTTCATTGGGAAAAGAATTAATATCGTGGAAAATTTATCTCCATTCAGTATAAGGACTGCATGCTGGCAAATGTGTCTGTTTTTGTTGTTTGTATGAATATATAACGTGTTTGTAGCTTGTCGCAAATGTAGTAGACTTGTGTCCAAACACATCGTGTTTGGTATTCAATATTACATGTTGGAGACACAATGATTAATGGGTTACAATATATGTTATATGTCTTTGTTTGTTGAAATTTGCTGAAAACAAAAACGTGATGATAATTCATGAAAGCAATTCTTGCAAACATATACATACATGGTTCCTTCAATAAGTTGCTGGGCCGTTTTTTTACGCGTGTGGCGATAAATCTACTTAACTTACACTGTGTGTAATTTTTTAAGTCATGGCAAAATAACCATATACGGACACCACTACGTGATAAAAGACTAAAAAAAAAAGACCCGTGTTTCCCAATTTTTCCCAAAGTCATGCACTTTTTTTTTTATGGGCCGCCAAAGATTTGGGGCCTCGGTATCATTTTCGTAAAAATGTGATCATTTTCTCAGGCTCATATCTTGCAAACCGTTCAGAATTTCGATTTACTCTCTGAGGCAAAGTTGTAGCTCCAGATCAAAATCGCAAAAAACTTAAAAAAATTCGATTTTTTTTACCTTTTTTCCCGTGTTCAGGTCCATAGGTAGCAAACCGTTCAAAATTCAAGGAAATAATCAACTACAAAAATTTACCTAAGATCTCAGTAAACAAATTTCTAGAACATATAAACTTCCTAGAGATGATTCTTAACACTGTTTAGGTAGCACGCAAAAGTGAAAAATTTGCCGAAAATTTTTTTATTTAATTTTTTTTACCTTTTTCTCCTGCTCAGGTCCATAGGTAGCAAAAAATGAAATATGCCTGGCCAGAACCATGTGCATTCTTCAGTCTATGTTGTTGTATTTGTTCATCCATACTTCCTCTTGGCCTCCACGAGTTACATTGGAATTGATTCAGAGGTGAGCGTGAATCCCAATTACAAAGAAAACAAAAGAATTTTGGGAAGCCGCCCTTATCGATGATCCCTTGCAAAATGTTGATGACCTTCAAATCACAGAAAATCTTCCATTTATTTTCGTAATATTTGATTTTTTCCATTATATCTTTCAATGTTTCATAGCTTTCTTTCATGTTGATACCCATTGCTAGCGGAATGGAAGGTTTTCGGTTCGACACATGCAACAACACTGCTTTCAAGCTTGAAACAGAACCATCAATAAATAATCTCCACTCACTAGCGATGTAGTTCATTCCCATTTTTACCACCAAAGCTTTTATATCGTTGCAGTAAGCGAACGAATTGTCATCATTTAGAGTGTAGAGCATCTGAAATTCAGCTTGTCGTTTGCGGTACGCCGTAGAGTTAACATTAGCATGTGTGAGTTTTCTTTGCTTTAAAAAAGCTGTCAAAAATATTGCAAGTCGCTGCGATAATCCCAATATGGCCACAATGAAATCCATTTCCATTTGTGTTATTAGTTGTGGTCCATCTCTTCCCTGTTGGGGCTCATAATCGGTATCAAATGGATCTTCATAAGTAACACCACTTGCTGTACTCATTGCTGTAAATTCTGTAGTACGATCTGGAGTTGGCGGCCTTGGTAATACAAAATTTTCAGGTGCAAGCACTGCTAGTGTGGCTGTTGCAGTTGCTTTATAAATTTTGTTCTTCTCAGAATGTCGATTTAGACGACATGTGTAATTTACGCATGCATAGCAACTGGTTGCATCATGATCACCTGGGCGATTAATCCAGTTTACCGGCTTACAATACTTCATAGTACCTCTGCCTCCACTCAACCATGCCATGAGATTGTTAGAACATTGGCGACACACTGTATTAGGTGTGTAATTTTCACCGGTCAAGTCCACTTCGTCGAAAAACAATGTATATGCTCTTTTGAATTCACTAGTTAAAAGATTCTTTTCCTTCTGAAATCTTGTAGATGTTTTTTTTCTGGTTTGATGACCGCAAACGTAGCAAAATAAATCAATATTTTCACACTGCATATTGAAATTGTCAGTTGCCAATGTTGTGTGCGAATTATACTGTAGCACTTTCACTTTCATGCTGCTGCTGTCGGGGCATGATCGCGTGATACCTAAGCGCTACCTAAACGGTGTTAACCCTTGGACAAACACATGGTTCTGGCCATGCATATTTCATTTTTTGCTACCTATGGACCTGAACAGGAGAAAAACGTAAAAAAAATTAAATTAAAAAATTTTCGGCAAATTTTTCACTTTTGCGTGCTACCTAAAAAGTGTTAAGAATCATCTCTAGGAAGTTTATATGTTCTAGAAATTTGTTTATTGAGATCGTAGGTAAATTTTTGTAGTTGATTGTTTCCTTGAATTTTGAACGGTTTGCTACCTATGGACCTGAACACGGGAAAAAAGGTAAAAAAAAATCGAATTTTTTCAAGTTTTTTGCGATTTTGATCTGGAAGGTGAAGTTTTTTGATTTTATATGTTCGCAATTTTTGTGACAAGAGCTACAACTTTGCCTCAGAGAGTAAATCGAAATTCTGAACGGTTTGCAAGATATGAGCCTGAGAAAATTATCACATTTTACGAAAATGATACCGAGGCCCCAAATCTTTGGCGGCCAATAAAAAAAAGTGCATGACTTTGGGAAAAATTGGGAGACACGGGTCTTTTTTTTGAGTCTTTTATCACGTAGTGGTGTCCGTATATGGTTATTTTTTTTTCGTGTTGCACTGTGTTACAAATAAACTTCGTTTTGTAAACCATGACCAAAAGCCAACAACAATTTTAATACTTGTACGAAAACCACCATGAACTAAATGAGAATTGGAAATGTGTAATAAACTTAATTGTCAACACTGATTGAAAATTTCTGGTTTTATAAAAACAAATTGAACAACTGTAAATTTCATGTAATCTTTTTTAATGCAATCTATTTTACAAAACAATATTTAGCATTATTTACGAGTATGTTAATTGCATTATATCCCATGAACGGACATTTTTGGATGTATGCAACTTTTCATTGCCGCAATGTAAACATATTAACGTACAACGAGTACACAATATATTTTTCATACCTGCGACGATACATTTTTTGTTTGTGTAATTGCAATTTATTTATATTGACTTAATGTTTTATTTATTTAACATTCGAACTAACAAATTTATTTTACTTTTTCTCTTTTTATGTAATTTTGTGCGTACCTGCAATGTTGTTCTCTGCTGCTTTCTTTACCAACCTGCAAATGTTGCCCTGCTCATCGCTTGAAAATTTGCCACTGATTGTTACTTCGTTTAATCTACAAATTGTGGCGTATGATTGCAACAACGACAACAACAAACAACAATGTTTGAACGCTACCTCTCCTGTTGCACTTACAAAATTTGCAATTATGTGTAATGTTGTCGTCATCGACATCAGGTTTCCGATACAGTTGTCGAGCCTTACAATGCCACATTGTCCATCCATCAACTGGTCGAGAATACCGATGAAACATTCTGCATTGACAATGAAGCTTTGTATGACATCTGCTTCCGCACGCTGAAGTTATCATCGCCCACCTATGGAGATCTCAATCATCTTGTTTCCGTAAGTCTAAACTAATGAATGGATTATTTTTGTTTTCTTTCCTTTTTCTCTGCTCCCCGTTATTGTGTAAATGCACGGTCCATTGGTAACAACAACAACAACACCAATCATCTTACTACCTTAATGATGCTTGGATTTTTTGGGTGAATTTTTTTCTGTTGAATGGTACAACTGTGTGCAACAACGACCACATTGGCAACATTTCCGGCGGCGTTCAACAATGACGACGATGATGATGATGATGATGGTGGTGGTGGTGCCGATGTTGACGACGATCATGATTACACTTTTAATGCATTAAAAATGTCTGCATGCGTATTTGTGTGAACATTACAACAATGCGAACACCAACACCGCTATTGCCTGTCATCATCGCCAACCACAACAATAATGATGATATGTATGTGTGGATGTGTGTGTGTGTGTTGGGGGTGTTTGCGTTTGTATTGATGTATGTATGGTGTAAACATCATTATGGTCACGAATTTGAATGTGTGTTCCTGTATGTATGTGTATATGTTTTGGTCGCATTTGGCGAACGTGTGAATCAACACCAACAAATGGAATGGTTAAAAACAACAACAAACGCACACCAAAAACACTCCCTTAATCTCTCTCACGCACACACATATGCCGCGATAATGATAATACCGATGACGTGTGTACGAATGTGTTTCGTGCATGAAATGAAATTAAATGAATGCTAAATGATGATTGTATGACATACACACACATATACACGCACCCATATGCACAACACAAATCAACGACTGTTTGCTTATTCATTCAAACCAAACCGGACATCCACACCAACGCATGGACCCAACAAAACACACACACTCAACTACTACATAACAATTCACACTCGCCCAACATTTATCGTCATCTCATTTGCTCGCACTCGTCCATTCGCCGCTTGTACGTACATTCATTTGTTCGCTCAGGTGTCAGACGTTGTTGTCGAACCCTACAATGCCACATTGTCGGCCCATCAATTGTGCGAGAACACCGACCTAACATTCTGCATCGATAATGAGGCCTTATACGATATCTGTTACCAACGTTTACGTAACTTTGCGCCCACCTATGAGGATCTCAATCATTTGGTGTCCGTAAGTATAATTAAATGCACAATATGCAACAGCAGCAGCAACACACGGCAACAACATTTGTGCTCAGTTGAATGTGATGTGCTGTTAGCAGCAGCAACACCATTAACAACAACGTGTTTCACTTTGTTTTGCAATAAAATAAATGCATTCATACCAGAGATCGTCAATAAGTACTCATTAAGTATTCATATAATACTCATTAAGTACTTACTCATAATTTGTTCATACTTGTAACATCGGGAATACATAGCGCCACTTACATTGTATCTACGGTGTTGAAAGTTTGCTTCACTCTATACACTTATAGTCAGGATTCGTAATTACCCACCCATGTGTAACCCATACATATTGTAAGGGAGAATGGGTAGCGAATATGTACTAGGGTTAGTCACTTTTTTAACTTTTTTCGAATATGATATAAGGCATGATATTGCAAAAAAAAACCTTCCGCACCAAATGCAATTAATTACTTTTACTCAAACTAGATTTTTCAGTTTAATTTATTTTTTTTATTTTTAAAATTAGAACATTTGTTTGAAATGTTTCGTATGGCTGTTCTTTGTAAAGTTCGGTACGCTGATTACGAATCTGGTGTTCGATTACTAATTGGTCAGTAAGTTTTCGAGATTTGGCGATTTTAAAATTGAGTTAAATTTTTTTGTTGTGATTTTTTAAATTTAAGAAATTTTTTTTCGTTTCAAACTTTTCATGTGGTTGTTCTTAGGTAACTTTGGTACGCTCATTATGAATCTGTCGTTCGGTCAATAATTGGTCATTCAATTTCCGACATATGACATGAAATTTGCCTAATGAACAGTTTTGCCCAAACTCTACATTAAAATCGCTATATCTGGAAAACTAAATGACCATTTATTGAGCCATCAACAGATTCATGATCAGCGTACCAAACCTAACTAACCACCGCCAATTGGAAAATTTAAAACAAAAAATAAATTCTTAAATTTTAAAAATCACAAAAAAATTAAACTTTTGTTCAAACCCATTTTAAAATCGCCATATCTCTATAACTAAATGACAAATTATAGATCGAACAACAGATTCGTAATCAGCGTACCAATCTTAACTAAGACCTCCACAAGAAATATATAAAAGGAAAGAAAATGTTTATATTTCAAAAATCACAAAAAATTTAACTGAAAATATCTGGTTTGCGTAAAAGTAATTGCATTTTGTGCGGAAGGTTTTTTTCAAATATCAAATATGTAAAGACACAGATGTTCATATTATTTCATGCCCTATATCATACTCCGCACAAAAAGTGACTAACCCTACTGTGTACACATTACATATGGGGAAATAAAATCGGCATGTAAACGTTAACCACAGGGATGGGTTATTATCCTTTATTCCAACCGCGATTGAAAATATACAAAAATTAAAATCAATTCTTTGTTTCGTAATCAGAGCGTAATTATTGGCACACTTAGTCAAAGGAATTAGTTCAGTCCAGATTATTGAATCTGTAAATTCACTTGGTATGGTTGAGAGAAGTAGTCCCTGGTGAACTATTTGGTACTCTGCAAAAATGTCCCAAGATCATTTGGCTTACCGCCCTGTATGTCTGTTAGATCCAACATGAAATAGATCCAACATCCTAAAAGGTCAGCTAGTACACCCACAGACAAAATATCCAAATTAGCCATAACTAGACTTGCGTCGAACTTGTTCTCTGACTCTCGGACTCGTTCGTTTAAGGTTCCCGATCACTACAATCACGAGTTTATTCGTCATATCGAACATGTGGATTATGTTCATGAGGGTGATGTCTGGGGACCCTAATGAGCTATATATCTAGTTGATGAACTATACAACTGTAGCCGTAACTGAATTTAGAGTTTGTCGCAACGGTATTAGAGGTTGTCAGAACCGCATTACAGGTTGTCACAACCGCATTAGAAGTTGGCACAACCGTATTAGACGTTGTCACAACCACATTAGAGGTTGTCAACCGCATTAGAGGTTGCTTTAACCGAATTTCAGTTGATGGGACTAAATTCAGTCGGTTGTGGCAACTGCAATTCGGTGGCAACAGCCGAAATGACGATTGCTTCAACCTCTTTTTAAATAATTAGTTTTGTGAGTGTTGCATAGGAGATGTTTGACGCTTTCGTCTTCCTATTCATCCCTACAGCTTCTACAGTACTCATCAGCTGAGTTTCCAAGTGATGACGCGTGTGATCTGAGCTATTAGCGTAGAGATAGATACCTTGTCTACAACTGGATATCTAGTTTAACGTACGTTTCAGGTCATTACGCAATAATACTTGCCTTGAGGTACCGGATTTTGGTCCACCAGACCATCTTTTCATTGACGTGGCTGAGAACTTCGGTTTTAAGCATGAGCTTACGCGCAGAGAGGGGCATGCCCACTTGCACCATGCACAGTGGAACTGGTTCGGTAGTCACTAATCTCGCCAGCTTATTTATGGTTCCTTGGAATGTTCTTGTGTCATATCATCCATATAAGGTTGATATCAAACTACTTGGTGATCTTATTTAGGGCTACGCGGCATTTATGGTCATTTCTTGAAGTCAAGAATACAGATTACAGAGACTATAATCTGATTGTCCAAGAAGTTGTTTATATCCCAGGCTATGATGACGTTTCGTCCCAGCCAGTCGGCAACGTCTCCGATTGCCATGACTTCTGCCTGAATGGCACTACAATGGTCTGGCAGGCTTTGTGCATGATCATGATCAACATCTTGTGAATGGACTCAAAAACCTACTTTGCCTTCTAGTTTGGAGCAATTAGTGTGGAAGCCTAAATACCTTATTTTACGTGTAATGGGTCTCTTTTAGTCCTGTCTGTCAGGGATTTGAGTGGAAAAGTTTATCTAAATGTAGAAATGGGTGTCATGTAATTTACGTGTATAGTGAATTGCCACAATTCCCTTATAATCTTCTCATTACCACATGGGCTGGTGATCCATCGCAGGGAATGCATTAGGCATATTGTCGTCCGTGGTAGCAGGTGAAGCATAACCCCTAAAGACGTTTGTGCAGTTCTTTCGAATTAACTCCAAACCCAACATTCCCCATCTAGTTTGCAACCATAACTGTTGAATCCTAAATACCTTCAATTACGTGGTACACGTAACATAACCACCAGTAGGTTCACTGTACCTCTACTGATCCTGTCCATACTGTTTGTCTTGAAACTATGCTTTCTATCAACAGTCATACCTAAATATCTTTCATCGCGCCTTAGGCAAATTTCTCCACTACCTATAGACAATGGCTGAATATAAGGAACCGTCAGCTTCCTAGTAAAGAGTACAAGCTTAGTTTTCTCCGGATTTACATTTCTCCTTTGCCACTTAGAAAGTCTGTTTTTAAAAACTACAAACTTTGTTCTGTTTTAATTTTTCTTGTAATCAGCTGATTTTTACGCATCGTTGGAATGGATATCTATTTCGAATCTTGTCAAGATCCGCACCAGCAGACGTTCGGTATTATAAAAAAAACACTCCCTTACGAGAATGAGGGGGAAAAATCAGCTAAAGTCTAAAAATAACTAACATTTTATTGCGGACAAAAACACAGTGGCAACATCAATCTTCAGTTACTTTTGTTCTTCTTTTGTCGTATACCATTGGTAAATGTCTCAACATGTCAATAACGGATCGGTGTGTCGAATTTATAAGCAATGGTTTAAACAAGTATGCAGAGTACTCTGAGTACATCACCATGATTATGTGTATTTTTTGTACTTATTCGTAAAAATGTGTAAATGTGCCAACAACACAACTTCGCAAACTTAAAGCAAGTGTGATTAAGAATGAATAGAGCATATCGACTGATTATACTTGTAGTAGTTTCAATTATACTTGCTGTGAATATGTTGTGTGGTTTCATAGATACATTTATTCATCCATTCCTAAACAGTCATTAAATCTATTAAAGTCCTTCAGATGGCGACTTGACGATCCCTGGTTCAAATTACAGTGGCCGGTTTTGTTTTGGCATTTAAACCGATTCATTATAGTATAATCAGATTTAAAAGGGAGAAATGTTGTTTCGCCTGTAATAGTTGGTCAAATACCGGCAAAGGTAACAAAACCCACTTCTTTCAATACACTATTAACCAAACTTGGATCAGCTACAGCAGTCTATCCGCGTTTAGATCCTTTATTGTCCCTTAAAGTGCATGACAGAAAACTGTGTAGCTGCATGAGCTTTTTCCTGGCAATGTAATCAAAGGGCACATTTTTAATAATACATATATGTACTTTGTAACATACATACATGTATCAGTATTTATTTTTTTTATTAATTTAATTAATTTTTTTTTTAACTTTCATAAAATATTCCTACATTGCAACAAAATTATACATTCGTTTTAAAACAAACAATTAACATGTTGTGTAAACGAGATCTTTTTCAAACCGTTTTCTTTCAAAATATATATGATGTTTTCTATACGAATAATTCAATTCAAGTTGACTTTGTCACATCGAATTGGTATTGTCTGACACAGATTACATGATGATTTGCATGTTTGTAATGTTTTAATCAACTTTGGAATAAGTTTTGAGATTGTTCGTTCCGATAAAGTTTGGTATTTCAGTAATTGCTCTCAATAGGTATTGAACTTCCTTCAGTTTCCGTTCTGAACTTCACCACTGTGAACATAACTTTGTATGTGTGTGTGTGTTGTTTTAAATATCCATACATACTTATGTGTATTTATGCATTCACATAAGTGCGTATGCACACACATACGTATGCATATGTTCAAATTGGAAATACCGACTTTTAATTATGAAACTCGATTAAATTGTCATTTCCAGTTAACACTTCTAATAAACACCTTAATTCAATTCCATCCAACTGTTATTGACATCTGAAATTTGCGTCCATTTGTATTTCCTGGTTAAAGCCATAAAACAAATGACTTCCACAATAAGTGAGATGGGGAAATGAAAGAATTCAATTGTAACTATTGAACATGAAGGGACACTCAATTATTGCAATGGAACACGTCCAGTAAGAGAAGCAAAACAAAGACATGGCGTTTCCTTTAAAAACTGGAAACTGTTTTAAAAGAAAACACGTTTGGAAAAGTTAAAATCGTAAGGGTTAATTGTAAAGAGTAGGTTGACAACTCTGTGACAAAAATATATATTTTCGTCAAAAAAAACGTTTTATTTCTCAACATGTACATTTCGATACATTTCGTCCATAATTTTTCCAATCTTTTTATTCCTTCCAAATAATAAGTTTTTCATGGTCCTCAAAATAGGCGTTTGTTTCAGTAATGACCTCTTCATTTAACCCAAATCTCTCACCGCCAAGCCATTTCTTCAGGTGTGGAAATAGAAAGTAGTCACTGGGTGCTAAATCCGAAGAATACGGCGGATGAGGCAGCATTCGTAGTCAAATTTATATATTTTCCCTATGGGAACTTCACACCAGTGTGCCGGTGTGTTGTTATGGTGAAATATCACTTTTTTCTTCGCCAATCCGATCATTTTTGCTTCAAATCAATGCCGGATGAATCACACAGCTGTATATAACATTCGCCGGTGACCGTTTTAAAATTTTCAACTCGATGCTCGACCGCACGCATCCCAAAAAGCTGTTGTCAAAAGCTTGTGGACAGACAAACCTTGGACAACCTTGGTCAGACAAACCTTGGCCTTCTTTGGTAAACGTTCACCCGGAGAAGTCCTCTGCTTTGCGAGATCCTTGCTCTCTGGTGTTTTGTGATGGATTCATGTTTCGGAAACGGTTACGAAAACTCCTACGGATTGTGGTTGAACATCTCCAAAGACTCCATTGAAGTGGTCACATTGCTGCGCTTATGGTCGAGTGTGGGTAATCGCGGCACCCATCGCACTGATGGCTTTTTCAAATTCAAATATTCATATAAAATGTGATTTACCTACTCAGTATAGATGCCTTCAGCAACCTAACACACTTTCATTCTCCGGCCGTTCAATATAATTTTATAGACGATTTCTGACTTGACCACTCCTTTTTGGGCGACTTTAACGTTAGGGGCACTTATGCTGGGACGACCAATAACGTAATTCGGTAAACCATTTTCTGACCATTGAAATTGAAAATGCAGAGTGCGCATGATATTTATGAAGCCTTTCCTTGGAGTCGGTGATGGTTTTTAACGCAAAAAATAATGCTGGATGAGCAAATGAAATTAATTTTTCCCATTTTCTTCGAAATTCACGAGGTTGACTGACTTCAATGACGCAATTTTAAGACATTTCAGACACTTTAATTATAGCTCAAGGAAACTGAATACCATAGTAAACATCTTCCTGCTGACTAGTGCCGGACTAGATCTTTACGCCGCTGAGCCAAGCCTCCGTTTTTTGAGTTTGCTGCCGCGCCGCCGCCTGATTACGTAGAAATCGGCGCAGCTGCGGTGGCGGCGTGTTTCGGCGGCGTATAACTTTTTGTTTAATCTTTCATATAATCGATTAATAATGACATTGTCCTGATTTACAACACACGTTGTAACCACATCAATCAAACAACTATAAACCCAGGTTAGCCGACTAAGTCGCCGCCGCCTGTATTCCCAGGTCCTTACGCCGCCGCCGAAGCAGAAACAATCAGGGTAAACCTCTATTCCGGACAAGGGCAAAAATATGTTCAGTGAACTTTTCTTCTTCTTCAACGTTATAGCTTCTACAAAAGTCATTAGCTTTGATATTCTACCTCGCCGCACGTGTTCCAGTCACACAGTGCCCCGTAAAAAAAAGTGGCACAAGCATTGAGACTTTGGGCCTAGCCATGTTCATAGATCTTATTTCCAATGTTGGCCTGATTTTATTAATTAACATGCCAACTTGTTTCAATTCCTGCATACACTGTAAGATGGTACCTAGTCTTACCAGCTCATCCGCTCTGCAGTTACACGGAATGTATCCCTGTATCCTGGTTATACGGTGAATATCGTACTGTTGTGCTATCTCGAAACTGTAAGATGCTACTGATGGATATCTCGTTATGATATTTACGGTAGCCCTGGACTGGTGTTGGGTTCAGGAATATTTGTTCCAATTAGTTGAGAGCCCCTTGGCTGCCACTTCACTCAACGTCCAAATTTCAGCTTGATAAACCCTGCAATGCTCAGGCATTTGTTAGAAAAGCAACAAAAATTCGCATATGTCTACACCTGGATACTCGTCATTCTATGAGGACGTTTCTGATATTTGGGTGTGACATTTTCACAGGAATTAGGTTCCACATATATTAAAAAGTTCGGACAATTAACCAATGCTATCGTATTTAATGAGCAATTTCGATCCTGCCCCATTGTCACTGTAACCTTACCCGAAGGACAGACTAAGAATAATCTTAAAAAATGGTTTCCCATTACATCCCATAAAGGTATCGGGGAGAACTTCTCACAACCAGTGAGCTGTGCTCTATCTAGTTTTTTATACTCACCGATTGGGACCTACAGTTTTACACCGGTTCCGAACGGTATTTTAAAAAGCTTTTACGTGGCTCAATTCTCGACAGTGTCGCCGTCACTAAACGAGGTGACCGCCGTCGAAAGAAATGTAAGGTGGTCAGAGCAGGGATCGAGCACACGATCTCATGTACAAGAGCCGCGCATACTACCATTGCATCACCATGGGCCAACAATCTGCTAGCCAATAACTACACACTGAAAAAATTTTATTTTTTTGTTTGGGTGCAAATAAAACGTGTTTGTAGCTTCTCGCAAATATAGTATACTTGTGCCCAAACACATTGTGTGTGCTATTCAATATAACATGTTTGGGCACAATGCTTAATAGGTTATAATATATGAGTTTGTGCCCCAAATGTGGCTTTATTTGACGAAAACTGCTGAATGCAAAAACGTGACAGACAATAAAGAAACAAAAAGCAGCAGATCTTCAATTCACGAAAACAATGCTTGCAAACATGTACATGGTTCCAGCAATATGTTGCGGGGCCGTTATTTTTTAGCGTGTAAGCTCAATTGCAAGCCCATTCATATAGTATTGGACGGGTTTATAACCCGGCCTTTAGCACGTCGCAACAATCTTCCCACCTGAATTTTACAGAGTGACTCGCATTCCATTTAGCGCAAGGTTTCAAAACAGTAGCAACAAGTCTTGCTCCTTGAGGTAGGCCTCTGTTGACATGCATTGTAGAGGTTGAAGTATCCTATTCGGGCGCGGCACATCCACCTCCAGTGTGAATAGAGAGATATATATTGAATTTCTTCTTATTTTCCTATTGCATCCCATGAAGGGCTGTGCTAGAGGTAGAGCTTCACACATTCAGTTAGCTGTGCACATTCTATTTTTAGACTGACTGATTTCGACCCACAATTTAACACCGTTTCCAAACGGAGTTTAAAAATCTTTTTCATGGCATGATATCGAAAGCACCCTCTATGTCAAGAAAGGCTACAATCATACAGTCCTTAGCAGCCAACGATTTTTATACACGCTGAAAAAAAGGATGCAGCAACACTTTGCAGGAAACATGTACATTTGTTGTTTTCATGAATTGAAGATTTACTACTTTTTTGCTTCTTTGTGGTCTGTCACGTTTTTGTTTTTATCAGTTTTCAACAAAGAAAGTCACATTTTTTGGGTCACAAAAACATATATTATTACCTACTAATCATTGTATCTCCAACATATAATATTGTATAGCAATCAGAATGTGTTTGGACACAAGTATACTATATTCCACAACTATATTACAAACACGTTATCCAAACAATAACAAATAGACAGATTTTTCAGCGTATATTTATTCATCTAGTTTATAAAGGGCTGTCTCCGTTGATCTGCCCTTGCATTACGTAGGATGCGGCTTTCATATGAATCTTACATCAACACAAGCGCGCAAGTGTCCATCTGGCAGCAGTTTCAAGGTCTTCCATTGTAGCAATAACATTCTCAAGTTTGGGGAACTGCGTGTGAATTATTTTCTCCTTTGTGGATAAATACCACGCTTGTGTCTGTCTATCCCCTGCATATGTCCAAACACGCGATCATTAGTCAGGGGTTGAGTAGATCGATCACTTTTTGAGACCTCGTTGGTGATGCCACAATGGACCTGGGAGACTTAAAGAGGTTTAAGCTACCTATAAAATGTATATTCCTCGATCCAATGATCTTGATACGTCTTTAATTTTGCTGGTCCTTGTTCTGAGCTTTTTCGCGTACACCAACGACTTCAAATGACCCCAGAGGAAGAAGTCCGGGACAGTCAAATTGGGAGATCTGGCTGGCCAAGCCAAATCACCGAAACGCGAGATTACACGCGCTGCGAAGGTATAATTCAAAATACACATTATGTCGTGTGACCATGTCCTGTTGGAACCACATGTCCTCGAAATCCAGACCGTCAACTTCCAAGAAAACTATTTTCAGTTATGCCGATATTTCGCAGTTTACGGGAATTCGTTTCAATAAACAGCTGATTTTTGTACTGCAAAACATACACTCCATAAAAATAGCACATTTTTGGACTTTTTTTTATAAATTGCTCAAAAAAAGTTCTTTAGTTAAGAAACCACTATTGTCATGATTTTTTTTATATGTCAAGATGTCTAGCTTCCATTTCCATTTTAAAATTCTGCAATCGGTTACAAATTCCAAATTAGTGCCTTTAAATAAATGAACCGGAGTGTATGTTAGGTGGTTTGAAATCCCTAAAACTTCGAAATCTCAGTATACCTGAACGGTGTTTAAGAAAAATTCAATCATCATGGATCTACAGCGGTCGCCGTCCACCGAAATAGTGTTACTATCGGTTCCTTCGAAAAAAATAAGGTCCAATCATATTTGCCGACGTAACTGCACACGGTGACTTTGAGAGGGTGTAATGGTGCTTCATGAATTATGCGTGGATTTTTGTCCAACGGAACCGAGAATTTAGCTTATTGGGATATTTTCGCAGAAATACTCGTTGCGTTAAAACCACTGGCGAATTATAGCGCGAAAACAATCATCGCGCGTTCTTGAGGCGTATAGCGATTCATGATTTACTTCACGAATGTCAAAACCAAACTGACAAGATGTCATGTGCAAAAATGGCAGCACTTTGCAATAGGGTGATACTTATTGCCGCAGCTTGTATTTCTTTGTTTTTGTTGGTTTCATTTCATGTGCAACCCTGATAACAGCATCTTTTGGGGAAAATTTAAAAAATTACAGAAATCTAACAGACCAGACAAATTTTGTTCTGCAAATTCTTCTCGTCACGTTTACAACCCTGTTCTATATTGGTCGTCCTACTTGTCTATGGGCGCCCTACTTGTATGAAAAGTTTTTCGTAATTACTCAATTGTCATCATATTTCATTTCATTTTACAGAATCTAATGACATTTCTTTCTATCATAGGTACAAAATAAAAGCGTTTACGGTAATCTAACAAATATTCCATGGAACGTGCATTTTTAAAGATGTTTTTCTTTTTCTAAATTAATAAAGAATTAAACACATAAATAACTGTCATTACATTTTAATTTGTCTGTCGTACAGTTAACGATGTCTGGCGTCACAACCTGCCTGCGATTCCCCGGCCAATTGAATGCTGATCTTCGTAAATTGGCTGTGAATATGGTACCTTTCCCACGTTTGCACTTCTTTATGCCAGGCTTCGCTCCCCTGACAGCCAGGGGTTGCCAAAAGTATCGTGCGGTAACCGTCTCCGAGCTCACTGCACAAATGTTCGATGCCAAAAACATGATGACGGCCTGTGATCCCAGACACGGACGTTATCTTACGGTGGCTTGCATCTTCCGCGGTAAGTAAATGAAAGGAAGGAAATAATGAAGGGTTTGAAATTCGAAATGGAAATTTAATCACTTCATTCATTTGTTTTCCTTTGATTTTTCTGCTTTACTTTTTATGTACATACATATTATTTCGCCTTCACCCCCTTCCCAACAATTCATTCGATGCTGCATTATTTATGTACTAAGTACTATATACGTATGTATGTGTGTGCTTATGTATATATGTATTTACATAAACAAATATTTCTTTAGTCCTCCCTGTTATAATTAATCCTTTTTGATTAATGATAACACTGGTGTTCGCATACTGATTAAGAATGTCGTTTGTACTTTCAAACGTTTCGTCGTGTATTTGCCTTTGTGTCTTATGGCAATTCCTTCTCAAAAACTGAAATGAAGAAGTGGAAATATTCAAGTGATTTGTAACAAAGTGTTTGTGAATATTTTATTAGGCCAAGGAGATTATTAGTTTTGAAATGAAAGAAATTAACTTTAAATAAGCTACGACACGTACCTCTGTCCATTTGTCGTGTTCACGAGCATAAATCACTTTAAAGTATGAGGTGGCACTTAAAGAAAATCAGTTTTAATATTTGCTGGATCTGTGGAATATGTTTGCATTGGCATTCCAAATAGTTATAAAATAAATAAATGATTTCCCATTACATCCCATGAAGGAATTGGGAGAGAGCTTCTCACAATCAGTGAGCTGTGTGCTTTTTAGTTTTTATTCTCCCTAATTGGGACCTACAGTACAATCAATATCATGGCTAAATATTCAATAGTGTCCCCGTCACTATGCGAGGTGACCGCCGCTCGATTTCGGCTCGATTTTCAACTTATCTTCTTCAGCTGGTAACACCAAGCCGTCGCAGGCAATATTCCACCTGGTTTCTCTAGCGAAGTCTTGGTCGTCATATTTTTCGATGTCCTTCAACTACATCTTCGAATACCTTTCGCACTGGTTCATTCTGATCCATTATACTGGAATGGCCTAGCCAGCGTAAACGCGCCACTTTGATACGCATAACTACGTCGATGTCGGGATACAGAATATACATCTCGTCCGTCGTTGATACTCGCCGTTTTACATTAAAGGACCATATATATATATATATATTTTTCGGACAATTTTTCTCTCGATGAGTGATGTTTCATCCACATGCTATATGACCCAGGATTCCGAGCTATAAAGCAAGACGGGTTATATGAGTAAATAAATAAATGGTTTCCCATTACATCCCATCAAGGAATTGGCGGAGAGCTTCTCACAAATTGGGACCTACAGTTTTTACACCGATTACGAACGGTATTTTGAGAAGCTTTTTCATGGCTAAATACTCGATAGCGTCGCCGTCACTATGCGAGGTGACCGCCGTCGAAAGAAATTTTTAAGTTAGTCAAAGCAGAGATCGAACCCAGTATTTCAAGTACAAGAGGCGCGCACACTAACCATTGCACCACCGATGGCCACAGACAGGTTGTGTGAGTGTCTGATATAGTTGGATCTTCGTTTCCCGAGAGACATAAAGCCTAGACCGAAATAACACCTGTTCGCAAGCACAATTCCCAGTTCGATGTCCCGGCTGACGTTATTGCCTCCGTTCACGGCAGATCCGATATATTAATTCGTCCACTACCTTGAAATTTTAACGGTTATCATCGTTTACACTTTCATTCCATCAAGTGGATGTTCTGCTTATCGAAACTATTAATTTTGTCCTGTCCTCGTTGACTGCTAAACCCACTATTGCTGATTCCTTCTCAAGTCTCGATAATACTGCAGTAACTTCCAGCAAATTTTGCCCAATGATGGCTAAATCATCAGCATACGCGAGCAGCATATATGTTGAAGAGATCGCATGATAGGGTGTCACTCTGCCTTAGGCCTCGCCTCGTACTATATGATTCGGTGAGATCTTTACCGATCTTTACTGAAGATTTCGTGTCGGTCAGTGTAATTCTACAAAGGCGTGTCAGCTTAACAGGAATATCAAGCTCTGACATACTTAGCTTGGCACAGTTTTCCCCGTATCGGGCTACCTAAGGCAGCCTTATAATCTACAAAGAGGTGGTATGTGTCAATTTGTTCTCCGTGGATTTACTCCAGGATTTGTCGTAATGTGAATACCTAAAGCCACACTGATAACGTCCGATCAGGTCTGCAACAAACGGCTTTAGTCTTTCACATATTACGCTCGAGAGGGCCTTGCATGCGATGGATAAACGATGCTATGGATAATACTCGGATCACCTTTTTTGAAAACAGGACACAGTGTGCTAAAACTCCAATCGGCGGACATGCATTCGTCTAGCCAGATTTTGTATATGAGTTGATGCATGCATCTTTCCAACTCATAGCCGCCTGCCTTAAATAGCTCAGCAGATAGTCCATCAGAACTTGCGGCTTTGTTTGTCTTAAGCTACGAAATTTCCGTTCCAACCTCGCCTTGGCTTGGGGGGAGGGGCAGTCAACGCCATCGACCAGTATTTGCTCCACACCCTCATCTACATATATTGAAATCTCCTGGGACAATTAGAGGAGGTCTCTCCATATTCCTAACGTACTCTGCATATCTGTGACAAGATTCTCGTCCCTTTCTCTACAAAAAGGGAGCCCCTGATCCATTTCCGTTGGTTTGGGTTTTGTACTTTTCGGTAGAATTTTCGGCCCTCATTCTTCCTTCTGTAAGATTCAATTTTATCACATGCGCTTTCTCCACAACGGTTTTCTTTCTTCCTAAACAAATGGGTTTCCTCTCTTCTCTTCGCCTTATAACGCTCTGTCGCATCTCGCGTTGCAACTGACTGAAGCATTGCCATACGTGCAGCATTCTTTTCCCCATCTGCCATTCGACACTCTTCATCGTACCATGTTTTGTTTTAAAGCTGTTTTTCATAACCAAGTTCGGCCTGCAGCAGTTTTCATAAAGTGGGAAATATACTTCCACTGTGCTTCATGATCATTAGGCGGGGGTGCGCTCTGCGCCAGTATCTGAGTGAGCTTGTCTGCATAGGCCGTGGCTATCTGAGGTAATTGCAGCATTCCGATGTCCAGCTTTCTATATGTCTGGTTTCGTACGACTTTCGCTCTGCTTAACCTCTTTCGCTCTGCTTAGCGAACCTTTGCTGCGACCAGGTAGTGATCCAAATCGAAATTAGCTCCGCCAATCACACGAATGCCCATTACACTAATAGAGTGTCTTCCATCAATTACCATGTGATCAATCTGTTTCTTCGTCTGTTGACCAGGGGATATCCAAGCAGCCTTGTGGATGTATTTATGTTGGAATCTCGTACTACTGACAACCATGTTTTTGCCTCTCCTAAACGGTTGGGAACGGTTCTTCGGTTTCTCGGTTAATAAAATATACTTTTCGTGGGTGTTCTATATTTCACTTTCATAAAACAGTGAATATTTTATGGGAACGAAAATCTAACAGTCTAATTCCGTTATCGGAAGTAATGGCGCGTAGACTGAAGTTACCGATGGTTGTTTCAAGGATACTTTCCCTGCTGACTTTAGCATTAAAATCGTCTAGAACAATCTTAATGTCATGGCCAGGGAAGTGATCGTATGTTTCCTCTAGACGCTCAGAGAACATTTCCTTGGTGTCGTCTTTTTCTGCCAAAGTATTTCGCTTTTATGCGGATGGTGGCTATAAGTTTAGTCACGAGGTGCAACCTAGAGACCAAGTGTCGCAGTCTTTTGCCAACTACAAATCCGCATCCAAATTTATGATGTTTCTCATGGCAGCTGTAGCATATGTCACAGTTCTTGTTCCTTGTACAACCATGACCTGTCCATTGCATCTCCTGGATAGCAGTATTGTCATCCATATAGGACATCCTTCTCGAGGGCATCTGCCAGTTGTATAGTGGCACCGGATCATCAACAATTAGGGGGTTTTATGTTTATCACTTTCATTGCCAATAGGATGGTGGCGGAAGGAACCCCCTGTCCACCGTGGTTTTGCATTTTATCTACTGTTAATATGATTCTGTTTCAGCCGCCCACTATGGATCGGACGCTGACCGAAATACAGTGTGTCGAAACTGTATTTTGGTTTCTTTACTTTTGATCCCCCGTGGGCCAGTAGTGTAGGTTCATCCGCCTTTAAATGACAAAAGAATATGACCGCTAGTGCGAAGAGCTTCAGTGACAAAGTCACATTTAACCTGACACGTATCAATGATCGCATTATAAATAAGGTGCTCATTCGTTTCACCTTCTCGCTCTAGTTAGCTAACGAAGGGTTCCATTAAAGCCATTGCCCGGGACAAACTTCTAGGAAGTAGTGAGCTGCTTGGACTACCATATGAAGTCATCATTTCTGGCCACTACCCAAAGAAGTGGCTATCAGAAACTTTCCATCTCCACGGTCAGTCCAAGGTCCCAAAAATCAAATGATTACCAACTTAAATAACAACTCAAAAATTGGCCTTATATTTGAGTAGTTAGCGTAGAGCGGCCAGGAAATCTGGTCCAAATTTCACGTTGCTCCAAAGTGGCTGACGAATTATTTCGTAAAAACAATAGTCACGAATATTCAGCGATCTTGAAGAGTATAAGTATATATAGCGTTCCGTGGCTTGTCGGTGTGTATTCTGCATCATTTTACTTCAAAAAATATCAAAACAAAACTGGCAGCTGCTACAATTTCAGGGTGGGTCAACCTGTACAATTGTTATGTGTCAAAAAAAACAATTGTTCCCACCTAGGAAAAAAATATTTAAAATTTTGAAGCAGTGCACACTTCTTCTGACAGCTCTACACAACTTCGTGCTTCAAAAATTCGTCAGAGTAAGGGAGAATATAGAGATTTTTGGAATGTTGTACTGAAGTGCTTCTGAGAAGCAAAAAATTCATCACAAATTATTAAAAACTCTTAGCAAAGTCGTAGACAAAAGTGTTTTTTCTGCTCTCAGTAAATCCGGTGACAGGTACCAAGAGCTTCTAAGTGGGAGTTTTGTTCGAAAAACAAGCGCATTATGGTGCCTCCCGTACTGAAATTTGTCATCAATTCACTGAAAAAGTTCTTCAATTTGAAGAATATGCGTTTCTTCACCCTTTTCTTTTTACATCAATCTTTATCATTGGAAAAAATAAAATAAAATAAATGGTTTCCCGTCAGAACCCATGAAGGGATTAGGGAGAGTTTTTCACAAACTCACTAATTGGGACCTATAGTTTTTACACCGATTCCGAACGGTATTTTGAGAAGCTTTTTCATGACTAAATACTCGGTAGTGTCGTCGTCACTATGCCAAGTGACCACCGTCGAAAGAAATGTAGGGTGGTGAGAGCAGGGATCGAACCCACGTTCCCATGCACAAGAGCCGCGCACACTACCATTGCCCCACCGACGGCATCTTTATATTTATCATTGGAATTTGGCCACATCTTTATCTTTATCATTGGAATTTGGAAATAGTGGGATCGATTCAAGGTATGGACGTAGTATTTAAAAATAAAAAAATAGTAGAAAATTTAAAATAAATACATAATAAAAAATAGTGCAATGGACAGGAAATATTATATACGCTCTGAGCATTTTTTATGTCGTCTTATTCCCTGTTGTGTTTTTTACGATGAAAAGTAGGCCAATGATTAACAAACAATTTACAAAAAAATTATTACCAATTTACATCAATTTTACGACAAATTTACATCAATTTGATGAACAAATTACAGAAAAGTTGTGCAAAATTTACTTCAACTTGATGGCAAACTTACATGAAATTGATGAAAATTTTACATCAACTTGATGTAACATTGTCGTTAAATCAGCGTCAACTACTGATGAAATATAGATGAAAAATTGATGATGAAGTTATGATGAAATGTTCTTCATCAATTCAATGAAATGTGCCGTAGGGTGGAAAATGAGGAAATGTTTCATCAAATTGATGAAGGAATTCATAAAATTGATGAAGCTTTTTCTTTCAGTATACTCTTATAAAGTAAACAGTTTGCAGCGAATCTTTACGCGTAAAAATTGGCTGATACAAAACATGTGCTTTCCAGAAATAACCGAAAAGAAAATATCCCTATAAGCAAGATTTCGTAATAAAACGTGTCAAACGAAGATGTTCTGCTTTCCATTTTCACCTAAATTATATTTGAATTAGCTCTAAGGGGAAAATTTTTGCTTATAAAGAATGGTATCGATTTGTCAGAATGTTTGCACAAACTTCGTTGAAACCAGCGAAAATTTATCGTTCCCACAAAATATTCCCTTTTTGTGAAAGTGAAATATGGAACACATACGAAAAAGTATATTTTATTAACGGAGGAACCGTTCAACTAAAATCAACCCTGGAACCGTGGAACCTAAAATCACCAGTTTAGGAGAGGCATTCACGATAGAAAATTTGTTTCAGTAGGTTGTAATCCTCGGCTCGGGTTTCCAAGGAAATCAAATGTATCCCAAAATATTGAATAATTATAATATTATAATTTAAGTGTTTCCTTTCTGTTGTATTGTTTTAAGGACACTTGCCTTTTCATACTCCTTAGCCATGGGGGTTTCAATTAAAGTAATATTTTTACCAAATATATTCTATTCCCTTTTGAGGCTCTTCTGTTAGTTTATCGCAAGTAAACTCGCAACAAACAAGATCATTAATCAAACGAAATGTAAAGTTTTAAAAGCTGTCCTGATATAGTAGGCCTGTTAACATTTACCAGTTGGAAATGTCAAGAGAACTTCTAAGGCTCACGTCTCACCTGACAAATGTCTGAGCTGTTATTAAGTGGGCTTATTAACGTTCAAACACCCTCACTCTGACCCCGGTTGGTGGTCCTGGTGATGCCTTTTCATTTGTGTTTGTTTGTTTTGTGAGTAAAAGGACTGAAGGATGGACTTGGGGTGGGGGACAATTTTTTAATGAAATGACAAAGTTTTGCGCCTTAGATGGAAATTTTGGTTATACTGTCGTTGGTGTTGTAAAAAGAGACCCAACCAACCAACCAACAGCAAAGTGTTTATGGGCTGTTGTTAAAAAACTATTTTTCATTTTTTTGTTTTGTCAAGGGTGGGATTAGCAGCTATTTCTGTTTGTTGTTGCTGTTTGCTGGGAATGCTACGTGTTCTGTTCGTATGGGAAACCACATTTATTCCTGGCCGTCGTGCTGTTTAAGGGTTCCTCTTAACCGCTCAACTCTCATCATTCATGCTGCTGTTCGTTGACAAAGTCAAAAAGTCATAAAGTTTTGAAGTTGACACTTAACTTTGGATTATTTGTTAAATGGACATATTTCTTATTTTTATATTTTTAATGTGAAAAGGGGTGTAACATAAAAATAATGTTCCTTTGTTATTTAAACGCAATCTTAAAGTTAATGAATCGTTTTAATGGTATTACTTGGAATATTTCTGAACACTAATGTTTAATTAAAATTTGACGAAAAACAAAACACAAACATGTATTTCAAAATATTCCAAATATTGTTTTGGTAATTTTCTAAGAAAGAAAAAATATTTTTTTTTGATTTCTTTTTAATAATATAATTTTGTGCGTGAATCGTAACGTGGGGAATACACGATACATCAGAGTGAGATAATGTAATGTAAACAATACACGCTGAAAACCCCGACCCCTGTAACATTATACAGATACATATGTTTGGAACATTGTTTTCATGAATAGACGATCGGAGGTTTTTTTTGTTTTGTTGTCTGTCACGTTTCTGTTTTCAGCAGTTTTCAACCAACAAAACCAAAATTTTGTCCCCAACACATATGTTATAACATATTAATCATTGTGTCTCTAACATGTAATATTGAATAACAAACACAATATATTTGGACACAACTATACTATATTTGCGACAAGCTACAAACACGTTATATTTGCACCCAAACAACAAAAAAGACATATTTTTTTGCGTGAAATAAAATTAAAGTTGTCTGGCTGCAAACGGACAAGAAAATTGTGTGCTCGTCCGTCAAAACAAACATCAAGTTCATTTAATGTTCCATCATTTCGATGTATCATGTATTTTCTTCATTAGATAACTTCTTCTTGATGGTACCATTAGGATCAGGTTCTTGGCTTCTTGAAAAGTATGATTTCCCATGATATATGATTTCCCATTACATCCCATGAAGCGATTGGAGAGAGCTTCTCACAACCCGTGAGCTGTTCACGTTCTAGTTTTAAGCTCACTGATTGGGACCAACAGTTTTACATCGGTTCAGAACGGTCCTTTTGAGAAACTTTTTCATGGCTATACGAGGGTTGCTATTTATATTTCGGGAACTAGCAATACTAGTGTTCACAGATTCAAACTGGAATTTCCCTTGGAAAGTTGACATTTTTGATAAAAATTCATCTCGGTCAAAAAATTGAATTTTCGTGCGATGATTTTTTACGATTTTCGGCGTGGATTATCGAGACAAGAGTGTCTCAATCAACTTGTTTCGACTCTTGGTGATGAAGCACCATCAAAATAAACACTGTAAATCACTAGTACCAAGAGTTCAGTTTCGGACGCCGTTTGCTCCAGGATGAATTTCGTGAAGATCATCCAAAATCGGTTGTTCTGCCACAAAACATCGATGCAGTGTGTGAACTGATAATGCAAGATCGTCATGTGACATATCGTGAGTTCCACTTCAATACATTCGATTTTGCATGAACATTTGGCCGTAAAAGAGATTTGTTCGCGTTGGATCCCACATAATTCGACAATAGCACAAAAAAGGCTCGTGTCAATTGGTGTAAGGAAACGATTAAAAAGTTCGACCGTGGTGCTTCAAAACACGTGTATAAAATCGTGACAGTTAACGAATCGACCGTGTGGGTCTTTCAAGACGAGCTAAATCCAACAAAAGTTGTTCGTGGAAGAATCACAGCAATGCAAATGGTCGCCCTTTTCTGAGGCCGAATGGGTCATGTGGACACGTGTACCGCTTGAGCAACGTAAGACGGTCAATTCTGAGTAATACACGACCATTTGTTTGCCGGAAGTCTTCGGAGAAATTCGTAAAACCAATCGCCAAAGACAATCATTCTCCATCATGACAATGCGAGCTCTCCCACATCTCGTCAAACAGGTGAATTTTTGAGCAGTGAAAACATCGAATTGATGACTCATCCTACAGTCCTGATTGGACACCCAATGGCTTCTTCTTGTACCCGAATATCGAAGGTAAACTGCGAGGTCAAAGATTTACGAACGCCAGAGAAGCAGTTGAACCGTTCAAAAACCATGTTTTGGAGGTGTCTCAAGAGGAATGGAAAAAATGCTATGGCAAATGGTTTGAACGAATGCAAAAGTGTATTGATCATCAAGGGGAATATTTTGAAAAACAAAGCCATTTTCATTTGAAAATGTTCGTTATTATTTACTATTCCCGAAATATAAACAGCAACCCTCGTATACTCGATAGTATCGCCGTCACTAAGCGAGGTGACGGCCGTCGAGAGAAATGTAAGATGGTCAGAACAGGGATCGAACCCACGTACTGAAGTACAAGATCCGCGCTCACTACCTTTGCACCACCGACGCAAACCACATAAGATATATATATTGATTTTAAAATAAAACTGAGTATTTTGAATCTGTGTGTCTTCTTTCGGAAAGGCGAAATGCACTGTACAATTATACTTTTTTTTGTCTATTAGTCTACTAAACCTGTCAAATTTTTTCTTGACACTATTATGTGTTAAAGAATTGTCTGCTACAGTTGGGTGTTGACCTAACTGAGTCCTCTACAAATGCTTTGCAGATACATTAAACCCATATAACACTAGGCAACACGATTTTTGAACCCAGAACTCCAACTGTAGTTTTTGTAATGTGGTTTGATCTCCTAAATACCAAAATCAACAAAATACTAAATTTAAATGTACGCCGAAAAAAATTCATAGTTAATTATAACCAAAGTTTCAACCAATCCTTATGTTAAATTCCCTTTGACTATAAAGTATTAATTTATTAATTATTAATTAACTATTAATTCCCTTTGACATAGTTAATTGTAACTATGTTCATGAAAAATTAATTTGTTGTCAGTAATGCATAGTTGATTTTAATGAAAACGTTTTCAAACTGATACAACCAAGTAAGTTGTAAAAACTAGCTGGACGTAGTTGATTTTAAATTAACTATATTTTGGTTGAAATGAAAAATAAATTTGTTGTTAATAATGCATAGTTGATTTTAATGAAAACGTTTTCAAATTGATATAACTAAGTAAGTTGTAAAAAATAGCTGCAGTGTAGTTGATTTTAAATTAACTATACTTTGGTTGAAATTAACTACACCATTTGCCGTAGAAATTTGAACAAAATCTTCTAAATTTAAAATACATTAATTGAAATTTTAAACATATAGTTGAAATTTGAAATATATCAATTGAAATTTAAAAAACATCAATTGAAAATTATATTACATCAATTGAGTTATAAAAGATATCAATTGAAATGTAAAACACATCAATTGAAATTTAATACAATTGATGTGTTTTATATTTCAATTGATGTATTTTATAATTGTATTGATGTATTCTAATTTCCAATTGATGCGTTTTAAATTTCAATTGGAAATGTTTGATAAAAAATTAATTTAAAAAAAACCGATTTGTTGTTTCCTTCAAATTGAACACAAATCTGTATTTTCTTAAGGTTTTATAAAAAATATAAAAACTTTCATTGATCCCTAAATTGGCCTAATAATGAAAATACAAATATTGATGATCGAAATTGGTTTTTTGTTTTTCAAAATATTCTCCTTGAAACCACTACACTTTTGCTTGCGTTTTAGCCAATTTTCGAAGCACTTTTGCCACTCCGAATTAGGTATCTCGAAAACATGAGTTTTGAACACATCCAACCGCTTTTTTAGACGTCAAAAAACGTTGACCACGAAATAAGTTTTTAATGTGCGGGAATAAAAAGAAATCATTAGGTGCCAAATCGGAACTGTAACGCAGGTGACCCATCAAATCAATAATTTTTCACAGTCAAATGCGCGTAGGTGTAAGCCAATGTGTAAGAGCTATCATTGTTTTGATGGAGACTGATCCATCCTTCTTTGGCTGTTCGTTTTCCTTATTTCACCAAAAACTTTTGGCAATGGTTGTGTACCATTATGAATTGACCGTCCTACGGTGTTAGAACAGAACTGATGCCACATGACTAGTTATGCCGCAGACGCAATCCACCATTAGCTTTGAAGTGCTTCGTGGGCGAACAACTTTTGTTGGTATGCGACTGTCTACTCATTGTACGAATGCACATATTTAGTTCCAAACCTGTTCCGGTAGGAAAGATAATCAGCCTTATTACGAATGTCGTTCTCGTATTTCGACTACGACAGTTTTGTAAAAGATTAAAGACAAAGTTGGCGTGTTACCTTTAATCTTTTACAAATCTGTCGTAAAATATTTCTGCAGTTAAATATGAAATAATAGTTAAATTGTTTTTGTTTTTTTTTTTAAATTTAATTAACCTATTTTCGAGTTGAATATTTGTTTGGTTTTATGTTAAATACTAAGTAAATTTGATAACATTTTCATTCGCAAGAAATGATAAAAATAATTTATCTAAGATAATGTTTTGTTGCACGCAAAGAAAAAACTCGTTCCTCCCAAACGAAATCTCAGATAACTGAAGTTCGTTTTGGGGACTATAGTTGGGAGAAACGAACTTCTATTATGCCATACGTGTCATTTCGTTTGGGAGAACCTAAAAATGTTTGCAGCAAACGCGTTATAAAAAACATAAGCTGAAAAAACGTTTGCGAGAAACGAAAAACGGTTCCGCAAACTGTTCCCTCGGTTACAGCAACCGAGTTGTAGTTGATCCTAAATAAAAAAAAAGTTTGCGAGAACTGATTAACCTTTGCAGTACACAAGATATTAAAAATTAAAGCTGAAAAAACGTTTATGAGAAATGAAAAACGGTTCCACCAACTGTTCTTTCGGTTACAGCAACCAAGTTGTAATTATAACTTTTATTTGTGGGTTCCATAAGCTCTTTTTTGTTTAAATTTACAACTTTTTTGATTTTGGTTTTACCCATAAAGTTTGTTTTTAAAAAAGTTGGCATTTTTGTCTATTTTTTCATTGTATACCTACACGTCAGTCTCGCTTTGCATTCAAATAACAACTAAAATCGCAGCAAACTACAACGCCTCAATTGCCCATACAAGATATATCGAGTAGTCTGTGCTCTCATTAGAAAAATGCCTAATTTCCTAATAACTTGCGGCAAATGTAATTTTGTACGCATTTAATGCAAACGAAACTCGTTTGCAACAACAAGATACACATTTGCGATATATGAGTTTATTTGGGAGAACTACATGAACGGTTGCGATTAATAAATTAATACAAATCAATTAAAGTATGTATTGTTGTGGCAACCGAGCAATAAACGTTTTTTTTTGCGTGAGCCATTTCGTGAAATTGAACATGTGGCAACATTGTCATTGTTCAAGTCGGAATTTAAGTGGGGAATTGAAATGCCACTTAATATCGCTTAGCTGTCCCGTACAAATTAAACTATAATTCACTCTAGTGGGGTAAAAACATACTTATTGTATACTATATAAATCAGTTAGCTAATCCGGCAAACGTTGTTTAGCCCGGAAATATTCAGCCTTATTACGAATGTCGATGTCGTATTTCGACTACGACAGTTTTGTAAAAGATTAAAGGTACCACGGCAACTTTGTCTTTAATCTTTTACAAAACTGTCGTAGTCGAAATACGAGAACGACATTCGTAATAAGGCTGATTTTCTCTAAAAACACATTTGCAATAAACGTGCAATTCTGGATGAAATTTGTTTGTTGCTTAGTGTAATTATCCCTCCATTCTACTACAAAAAAAAAAACTATTAACAGTTAGGGGATTCCTCCAATTAACTAATACATTAGATGGCAAACATAAATTAAGATTCATTACTTGACATCTTAGCCTTACGAGACATTCGAAATGTGACAGCATTAAGCAAAAGGGAATTATTTAGACAAACCTTAATATAAATTTCAGACATATACATCTAAGCAACAAACTGCGCTTAGTTCATTACTTATTTCTAAGGAAGGCTAATGTTAAAATGTCCATAATTGAAATACGGATACAAAAAAACAAAACTCAATGAAGAAGGACATACTTACAAAGCCAATAATATTGTCATGCCACTTAACCTAAATGAAGGACCTTAAATTTTCATATGCATAGGAAAACAACAAGTATTTCGGGTAACACCAAAAAAAGCAAAACTGCCAAATAGGACATAAAACATGATGGTTGTGGTAGGGGGTAAAACAAACAAGACCAAAACAACTGCAAAGGAATCTTAATTAAAAGACACGTTTAACTATTTATTACCTGTGCAATGGATGGACGCAACAGTCTCATATATTATACACTAAGCATCAGTAACTCAACATTAGAAAAAAAATTCTACTCCCAAAGGATCACAAATGGAAAGAAAGTGCTTTATGTTTTCCCCATTTTTTATTTATTCTACAGCAACGAAATATTCCTCCTGCTGGTTGGTTGGTTGTATGCAACACTTAGCTGGATCTCATCGGAGTAAAAATGTATATATAATTTGAAACAAATAGGAGAATTTACTTTAAATACATTGGGCATTGCCGACTGAATCAGTTGCTATAAGTGGTATTTATGCCCTTTACCATGGCACAAAGTAACGTGTTCAAACTTACGCTGAATAGATTCTCATCTTGAAACATCCTTCTTTAATCCAATATATTTTTCGCACATTTTATAAAAATTTTACGAATTGGCGAAAAAAGTTTATTTTATTGACTCTAAAATGTAGACGTTTGTGGAATAGTTCTTGTGTTTGGGAGCGTGCAACATTTTTCGAGCGTTTGTGTACATAATCAGCCTTATTATGAATGTCGTTCTCGTATTTCGACTACGACAGTTTTGTAAAAGATTAAAGACAAAGTTGGCGTGTTATCTTTAATCTTTTACAAAACTGTCGTCGAAATACGAGAACGACATTCATAATAAGGCTGATTAATTCTCATTGCATTATTGCTTGATGACTTATTTTATAGCAGAACAAACCTATGGCTAGATCCGACATAGCTATGTGATTTTTTAAGCAAATAATGCATTTAATTATAAGACCGGTTTCATAATATTATTACAAAGATTTCTAAAATTGCATAGTTCCAATGTAAAGTGTATTAGGCTCAGAATTAATGTACACCAAAATAAATGCGTAGTTAATAACAACGAACATTTCAAGTACTTCGTGGTTGAAAGTAACCACTGACTATTGCGTAGTTAATTTGAATTTGTTAACGCTATGGACTTTAAAATGTATTGCCAAAAATTTATAGTTGATTTTAATGAATAATTTTTCGAATTAATAATATAACCAAGTAGTATAAATATCTTGAGCGTAATTGGTTTGAAAATAACTATGATTTGGTTAAAACTAACAAGAACCCTTGATGGAATATTAATAGATTTTTACTGAATTAGATTGAAAGTCAATTCGCATTTAATAGATGCTATTACCACGACAAGCCTACAACAACAGGCATGTTCTATTTGTCTCTCATTTTTTCAGTGTCAAATTCAACACAAAAAAGTAACCACCAATACCCATTAAAGGAAAAAATAAAATAAATAAATTAGCTGCTCTAGAGGCACCACCACTTCAATGCTCCTTGATTGCAACTGTTATTTCATGGTTGTATACAAATGTACTTTTCATGCGTAGTTTGAAGCATAGATAAAGAAAATAACAAGATATCGCACAGGCGGTGTCACTAGGTGCTGTCCTGTCGTTTTGTAACTCTCATTGAAGTTTCTCATACACTCTTTGACGTTTAATCAACACTGTGGGAAATTTGTTACATACAAAAAAGTATAATTTTTTTGTTTGCATATCGTTGTGTTTCCACTTTCAAACTCCAATGTATTATGATTATATGCTTTTTTGGTGTACTGTTATTGCCGTATTCGTTTGTGTTGAATTTTACAGCATCGGCCCACCAAACAAAAACAAAATGCCTGCTGATGTTATCTACCACACCGACTACTATCGCCAAAGAGAATGTACAAGTAGAGAAGAAAAAACCTATTTTCTCTTCTATCTCTCTTAGTCTCTTCGTTGAATATTTCAATACACGAGCAGTTTTCTGATGATGTTACAGTATCTAACTATAGAAATTCCAAACATTTTTAAATAAAATTATAAAAAGTTACATACTTTGAAATAATCAAGTTATGACGCGAGAGAGAAATTCGTTTGAGTGAATCGTGTCGATTTATTGGTTCTCTTCTACGAGGGTTGCAAATTGCGCCGGTTTTTCTACTCTACTTGTACATCCTCTTTGCTATCACCTGTTTTGAATACATCTGGCAAGGTATATATATATTTTTAGGATCAAACGTTATAATCATTGCTTTAAGCTTCATCTGGAAAATATCTCCTTGAACAAGAAATTTCCCAAGGCTTGTGAGATATCTAGTTATTTTCTTTATCTGTTCTCTCTCTTACTCTCTTGGTTCTGTTCTATTCTCTCTCTTCGTGGAATATTTCAATGCACGAATAGTTTTTTGATGATGTTATTGAATCTAACTATAATTCCAACTATGTTTAAATAAAATTACATAAGGTATGTAAAAACTATGAAATAATAATAAAGTTATGACGCGAGAGAGAAATGCGTTTGAGTGAATCGCGTCGACTTTTTGGTTCTCTTTTACGGGGGTTGCCAAAATCCGCACTTATTTTTATTTGACTTCCTCTTTGTTGAAGTCAAAAAGGATGTACAAGTAGAGAAGAGAAAACCAGCGCAATTTGGCAAAAAAAGAGAATCAAAAGAGTCGACGCGATTCACTCAAACGCATTTATTTCCCGTGTCGTTACTTGATTATTTCATACTTTATATATACTTTATGTAATTTTATTTAAATATGGTTGGAATTTCTATAGTTAGATACAATAACATCATCAGCAAACTGATCGTGTATTAAAATATTCGACGAAGAGAATAAGAGCGAGAGCAGAAAGACAACGGGCTTTTCTCGTTTACTTTATTAGCATTCCACTCCATGAGTAAATTTTCTTCTCTATACCATAGTTGCTTTACGGTGAAGTAATACAGTGTTGCATAATGCAGCATCAAGTACTTTTTCTCAATTCATAGGCAACCAAGAATAAAACCGCGATTTGATATTTCATTTAAATTAAACACAAGCTCTCCCCAATCCCTTCATGGGATGTTAAGGGACACCATTTTTTTCAATAATATTTTTTAAAGGTTTTATTTTTAAGATATGAATGTTGCTGGTGGGTACCAGGAAAATATATTGTAAATGATACAATAAGTGTGTTATTTACCCCGCTAAAGTTAATTATAGCTTAATTTTTACGGAGGAGCTAAGTGATATTAAGCGTCATTTCAATTTCCTACTGAAATTCCGATTTAAGCAATGCCAATGTTGCAACATGTTCAATTTCAAAAAAATACCAACAAAAAGTTATAATAGCTAAATTTTGTTATCATTTCTTGTGAATGAAAATGTTATCAAGAAGGAAAGACTTAAAAATATAAATTACAAATGGTGTTCTTTAAATTATTTTATTTAATGAAAAACTACGCATATTTTTATATCTCTAAATTTGAAGGATCCATTGGTATTTGCGATTGAAAATACGGCCTGTAACATTATGCAGAGAATTGAATTTTTCTGTTGTGCCGTCGTTTTCGATATTTTGGTCTCCAAAAAGGATGTACAGGTAGAGAAGAAGAAACTTCGCATCTTGGCAACCCTCGTAGAAGAAAGCCAAAAAAGTCAACGCGAATCACTCAAATGCATTTCTCTCCCGCGTCATATCTTGTTTATTTCATACTTTTTACATGCTTTATGTAATTTTGTTTAAACATGGTTGGAATTTCTATAGTTAGATAAAATAACAACATCAACGAGGCGCTTCACTCGTTTTCTTTGTTGGCATTCCACTCCATGAGTACATTTTCTTCTTTATTTAAAGTTCCATACTCTTTGTGGTCTCGGCAAACGACCAGAAGATGTCCGCAATTTGGCCACCCTGGTAAAAGAGAACCAAAAAGTGATAGAAATTCACTCAAAGGCATTTCTCTCTCGCATCATATCTCGATTATTTCATACTTTTTGCATAGTTTACTTCAACATGGTTGGAATTTGTATAGTTATATACAATAACACCATCAAAAAGCTGCTCGTGTATTGAAATGATCAATGAAGAGAGTAAGAGAGAGAGCAGAGAATGACTAGGGTTTCACTCGTTGTGTTTGTTGGCATTTGAGTGAAGAGAAATTTTGACTGTCTACTTGTACATCGTTTTTGGTCTCGTCACGGAGTTGCCCTAAATTGGTATAAGTATAAGTGCAAAGTTGCCAACTGAAATCTCAATTTAATTTCAAATTGGGAGGTGGATTAGAGAACTAGGTTATCGCTAACCTGGCCGCGATAAACTGCGGTGTAAATGCGACATTACTGCTATATGTTAGATGAGACCCATTTTTGCCCATGGAATTTTTTAGTAGAAAAGAGGACAAGCTTTCATTTAATGTGTCTCCGGAGAAATTAAAGCCCTGGTGTATGAAAAATTATTTATTAATTTAGTAAAGTAAATAATTTTATAATCACGTGTTCCTCATAGTTGGTACCATTAAACAAATATTTAAATGCTTTTGGTTTATTTATAAAGTTTGAGCCGAAGCCCGGGTTGGAATCGGACTGCATAGGACAATTTGTCTCATTTTACAGCAAATGTTTCGACATAACACCAAACTGTTTGACTACCAAAATATGTTTCCTTCTATGCTTACTGACATATTTTTTTGAGTGTAGTCATGCAGTATAATTTGTAAACAAAAATTGCGAAAAAAAACCCGTAAGCTAACGTACAGATTTATCCCGGTATCGAAAATAGGCTCGTGAATATCGAAGTAAATCTTTCATTGTTGCAATGAATATGTTTAATTTACATGCGTAATTTTTACATTTACCTGAGTGCAAAATGTCCGCCTTAATACTGGACAACAAATGAAATCAACTTCCCAACAAAAACATTTCTATAGGGTATTCCACCGATCATTGCGTGCCCTATTTAGATTTTTGCTATAAAAAAAACAATAAAATTTAAGGTCATTTATTTTGCACGTCATAAAAACAATAACAAAGATTTGCATCAAAGCAAAGCAACGCACATCTTAAGATTGTGCTTAAGGACTACTAAGAGAGGGAAAATTAAGGAAAACATCATCCATCCACTTAAGCGGCTCTCAAATCTCAATGCTCCAAACATCAAGCATACACCTGACACCTTTATCACTAAACCGTAGCCATCAAGCGAGTGCTTAATACTCCAAAGGCTAGTGAATTAGGCCCTCCCCGTTTGTTGTTTGGTGCCTTTGGAAATCCAATGGGGAAGTATTTAATGTATAATTTCGGATATATTTCAAGCTGCCAACCAACACAGTGGGTGTACACGGACACACTCGTCTTTACGAGTGCAGTCAGGCAACGTGCAGTGGCTAAAAAGCCATGGTACTCGTCCCTCTTATATTCCCCAAAAGACCACTAATTTTACGCATAAATTTTTTGATTAATTATTTTGCCACGAGTACAACAGCTCGTCCCCGGCCTGGTTCCGGTCTTTGGATGTATTTTTGTGTGTGCGTGCGTTTGTATTACGACTCTGGCTGGCAGAGTGAGTGTATATGGTCATGTAGAGATACGGAGGAGATATGGGTATTTGCTGTTCATTTGACATGGAAAAGGTATGGATGGTGTTTTGTTGTCGTGCCGCCTCATTTGTTTTAATATTTGAAAGGCACGCACGACCTGCTTTGGTCTCAGTGGTCTTAAAGTAAAATTCTAATTATTTGTGTTTTAATTTAAACAAAATTTGATGTTGTTTTTCTTCGTTTTCAGCCTTCATGACTCATCAGTCAAATGAAGTATGAAATGTGTGTTTGCACAGTTACTTCCATGGAATTCTTTCAAAATGCTTAAGATAAAACAGAATTGTTAATGTTGGTTACTAAATTATAAATTACAAGACATTTTTCTTATAAACACATGCTAAGTAGAGGAATATACATTTTCAATTGTGTATCACATGGATGGATACATGGATATTATTGCAGTTTTCATTCTTCGGGAGTTATGGTATTAAAATCACATATAAGTATGTATGTGCTTAATTAAAATGTGATTACTCGTTGTTGTAATCCAATACACAGTTTGTAGCAATCAAAATTCCATGTGTTTGCATCTTTGTCAGTATTCGAATATTAGTTACATAATATTCAAGTTGTACATATTGAAACGTTAGGTTAGGTTAGAGAGACTGTGAGTTCCTCCCAAGGAAACCCACCCAAGTAGCAGTGATGCTGTTTTGAATAGCCACGTTGTCCTGAAAAGAATTAAATGAAAGAATAGAATGTGCTAGCAATAACTTGAGGTTATCCAATTATACCCAACTATCGTAGTACTATTTATGTATTTTAGAAGTAGACTGAGTTTAATACTCCCTAGTTCCTGTATTCCGTCAAAAAAAACACTCCGAAATTTCTACTCCTTATATTTGCCAAGGCTGGACACTGTAGGAGATAGTGGTTTAGGGGTTTCCGCCAAAGTTCGTCCTCGCAACTACGACAATAAAGCCTGTGTTGTATTCCCATGTTAGCAGCATATGTGCCAAATTGGGTCGATTCGATTAACCCTTGTTCGATGAATTAAAAATTTACTCGATTAATCGAGAAAATGAATATAATATTCTCATTTAATGTTATATTACTGATGCCACGCCTCCGGTATTGCCACTACTTCCGCTTGGAAGATACTGCCAGAAACAGGGAGACCGACTGATAGTGTTATACCAAGTCAGTTTGGGTAAACCCCAGCTCTTTCTCCACTACCCGTCTTAGACATATACATATGATTGTCTATGATTGTTCTGAAGTTTTTCCGGAAGTTCAACTCTAGACTAGCATAGTCCGTTCTTTCAGGTATGACGCCACTAGGCAAATTCTATCCTACTATGCCAATTGCTTCGTTGGGTCCCAAATGTCAGCTCTCTAAGTCGCACAGCACTCTTATGTCGTATTTAGACCACAGTTTATCGCGACCAGGTTAGCGATAACCTTGGTCTCTAATCTTTGCCGATTACGCCACATATTTTGAGATTAAATTGACATTTCAGGTGGCAACTTTGAGCTTAGACCAACTTATAGAAACTCCGTGCCGAAACAAAATTACCGAAGACGGCGGCACAACAGAAAAATTAAATTAACTGCTCTTGGTTGTGCCATTTTTGTACAAATTTGAGATGGTTTTAATATACAATCTGCACCTTCAAAATTAGATCAGTTGGTCAAATCAGGCCAATCGGTCAAATCGGCTCACATTTTACACCGATGAGAGCCAGTTATATTGACTGCGGCGTGAGCTTTAAAAAATTGTTGGTGGCGGCGACACGTCCTTAAATTTTCGACCGGCTTTCGTCTGTCAAACGGTTGATTATTTTGTGTATGTTTTTCTTATGGTTGCATTTTTTCGTAATTAACAGTGTTGCATCAAAATGTACGCAAGTTTAAAATGAGGTTAAAAATGTAACTTCAATTTTTACAGATTAAAATTTTATGAGTAATCTTCTGGGTTTGCGTGTGTTAACGGAGTTAACCTTCAAAATGCGCTAATCTTGGTCGGTGTAAATGTCGTATTAGTCGCTACACTCATAGGCAAGTATTCAATCGGAAGCAAATTAATCATCGTATTGAGAGCAGCAGAGGACCACGTCGATAATGCCCATGTCACGCCAGCGCATGCTATTCTCTGTACTGTTAACACTTTACTATATTTCTCCAAAGCCGGCCACCATACCGATACTCCATAGGTCAGAAAGGGTCTAACCACCGCTGTGTACATCCATAATACCATCTTCGAGTTTAGGTCCCATGTTCTCCCAAATGTTTTCTGCAAGCGTAGAAAAAAATAAAATAAATGGTTTCCCGTTACATCCCATGAAGGGATTAAGGAGAACTTCTCACAACCAGTGAGCTGTGCTCGCTCTAGTTTTTACACTCACTGATTGGGACCTACAATTTTATACCGGTTCCAAACGGTATTTTGAGAAGCTTTTTCATGGCTAAATACTCGATAGTGTCGCCGTCACTAAGCGAGGTGACCGCCATCAAAAGAAATATAAGGTGGTCAGAGTAGGGATCGAACCCACGTCCTCATGCACAAGAGCCGCGCACACTACCATTTCACCACCTAAGGCCCCTTGCGCCTTCTTAATTCTATGTTCAATATGAAGTTTCCAGTTGAGTCTCGGATCCAGCATTGCACCCAGATACTTCGCCTTATCCGACAACTTTAATTATTTGATAGCATTGAGTGAGGGTAACCGATATTGTGGAATAGTTCGCTTACTTATGAATAGTAACCGATTAGTTTTATCCGGGTAAACACCTAGACCACAGCCTGTGGCCCAAATGCTGATCTCTCCCAAGATATGCCCCATAACATCCGATGATTTTTGTCGTTGAATGTTTGCGTTGTGGTGCTGAAATGTAATATTGTATACATTCAACCCCACAATGTAAATATTCATTGAATTAACGACAAAAATCATAGGATGTGTGAATATATTCATTGATTCAAACAATATATACGTTGTGATAAATTTTCTGCGTAAGCTGTGTTTTGATCAAGGGTGTGGATGTTTTCTAAAATGTTGGACATTCCACGCTAACCCATGTCTATGACAAAATTACGTCTTCAAGGTAATTTTATTAACACGGAGTTGGACTGAAAAAAATTGACTCCATCTTCGATTCCGGTCCAATTTCCTGATATTCGACCCCTCAACTACGATTCCACCCTCCTGGTTTTGATGAACATTTTTTTATGAACGCTTTGAATGCTGTTATTCAGCTATACCGTATGGTCCTTAGACTTATCATGGGTGGATAAAAATTTGATCCTAGTCAGCGATCGGAGGGTCTGCCAAACTCTCGACTCAACAGTTTTTGTACGCCCATTGCGTGTCGGGAGGAACAAAAAACACAAGAGATACGAGTAAAATAAAAAGACACCACACACGGAGCAACGTAATCAACAACTTTAAACCGAGTACTTCGTCGAGCACACCCGAACGTGCAACAGTCAATCGTGTACACACAACCAAACCACAATTCGAGTATTTTCTTTTAATAAAATTATTTCATTATTCAGGCGGAGCAACGACGATTTTAAAAATTATTATCGTTATAAAGAAATAAAAATTTAGAATTTTCTTACAAATTTATATGGAAGATATTAAGGTCCATAAAAATGTAATAGTGATTGTGAGAAACTCCCCAAATCTTTTTTTTTTTCAAATAGTTCCTAAGTGGGTTCCTCCAAATCAGTAGCATTATCATTAGCACCAAATCATAGCTACGGAGTAATTGACTGTAACGGTTTGTTTATATCCCAATAGGCTCATATAAATCTTTATTAAATGTTGTTTCTTACACAAAAATGATTTCCGGGTTTAATACTAGTACAAACACCACATGCACATTTCCCTCACAAATCATCAAACATCCTCCTACCTAAACACAAAAATCCAAATCACCAATTTTGATTTTTAATCACAAGCGATTACGAGGAAAGTCTGGTTTCATCACATTCCTTTTTTTTTATTATTACGTATTTTGCAGGACCAATGTCAATGAAGGAAGTCGATACACAAATGTTGAATGTGCAAAGCAAGAACAGCAGCTATTTCGTTGAATGGATACCCAATAACGTTAAGGTCGCCGTGTGCGATATACCACCACGTGGCCTGAAAATGTCGGCAACATTTATTGGCAACACCACGGCCATACAGGAGATCTTCAAGAGGATATCCGAACAATTTACAGCCATGTTCCGTCGCAAGGCATTCTTGCATTGGTTCACTGGAGAGGGTATGGACGAAATGGAATTCACTGAGGCTGAGTCCAATATGAATGATTTGATTTCCGAATATCAACAGTATCAGGTTTGTACTATATGGATGGAGTATGCAATTTTAGAGTAAAAAACGTGCAAGAGAATATACGGTGTACAGTGTCCGTCTAATAAGTTATAACCATAGAGTAAAATTCATATCTAGAGAAGTGACTTCTCTTAGTAAACTAACGAAGTTCGGTGTGGTTGCTTATGGACGTTGGTTGGAACCTGATTAATCGAAAAACTTTGGTGATAAATGACCAATGTGTTGTACACTTTTAAGAACGTCTTTGGTATTTTCTTTTAAAACTAATTACTTTTTTAACCCTTTTCAATATTATTTTATATTCAAATCATTGTGACTTTGCTACCAACGATAGAATCAAAATATTAAAGTTAAAAGTTTCACATCATTTTAATGAATAAACATTTTGAATGAAAATATAGTAGTTTGAAAAAGTTTGATTGAAAATATCATAAATTTGTTTTCACTCGCTTTAAATTCTCAACTAAACACGGGCTTGTGTCATTCACAGTCTGTTGGGCTCTTTCTCACTTCCGCTCTAACTTTCAACATTTTCCGGTGCGTGATGCGGATTATTTAAGGAACTCAAAGCATTCCGAAACGGAGACTACACAATTTCCAATTGAAATTCAAAAAAGTATCAATTTCACTTTGAAGAATATCAATTAAAATTTGAAAATTATGTTTGAAAGTTAATTATCTGGTACATAATTTCATGACATTTATTTTTTACATATGATTTCATATGTATGATTACATATGAAGCCGCGGCTACTAGTAGTTACATGGTCCATTCGATCAGTCCAATTTTTGACTACTTGTTTAAAAAAATCTGGCCGTATGACGTCAATGGTGGCTTCAGTATTGGCTTCCAATGCTTCAGAAGTTGCTGGTTTGTCGGCATAAACCAATGACTTAACATGGTCCAATAAAAGGTAATCCAGAGGCGTTAAATCGCACAGGACCCACTTCTGGAAATAAAGTTGTCACCAAATTGATTTTGCAATAAATCGATTGTTAAGCGCCGTTGATGTTTAGCTGATTAATTTTTAGAAACAAAAATTCGCTCGCCATTATCCGTAACGGCAGCTCTCTGCTCAGAACCGATGATGCCGTTAGCGTGGAAACCGCACGAAACAGTCAATTTTAATGGATGAAATGGTGATTCATTAACGGCTTGAGGATTGTCTTCGCTCAAAATTGCTTGCTCACTTGGCCGATTATGTTGACCGTAAAATGGACGAAGTGCTGTATGAACATCGCGAATAGATTTTTGATTTTTTTTTTTTCAAAGTAAATTTCCACAATTTGCAAGCGTTAAACGATTCATGATGTCTTGCCAAACCTCACTGAACAGAAATATCAACACAGTTGCACATTCACATTCACTGTGGAACCGTTGTTATCGATATCGATAGTTCTCATCCAGATGAAAAAAAAAGCCGTTACATCAATTGAAGTTTAAAAAAACATCAATTGAAATTTAAAAACATAATTTGAAATGGAAAAGGTATCAATTACGCATCAAAATACGTCACTTGGAATTGAAAAATTATTAACCGATTATATATATTAGATTGGTTTTTTATTTCAAATTTCAATTGATGTGTGTTAAATTACAATTGATTGCTTTAAATTGTAATTGATGTCATTTAAAACTCAATTGATGTATTTTAAGTTTCTATTGATTGATGTGTGTTTAAATTTCAATTGATATCTTTTAAATATCAATTGATGTATTTTAAATTTAAATTTTTGTTTTTTTTTTAATTTTAATTGAAGTATTTCAAATTTCAAACAATTTTTAAATTTCAATTGATTGTTTTTTAAATTTTAATTGAAGTATTTCAGATTTCAAACAGAATTTTAAAATTACAATTTATGTTTTTTAAATTTCAATTGAAGTACATATTTCGTATTTGAAATAGAAATTTTAAATTTCAATTGATGTTTTTAAATCTCAATTGAAAGTGGTGTAGTGCGCATTTTGAATGAGATCTAAAACCAATAAACCTTAAGTGCATATGTTTTGTCTTTCTAGAATTTGTATTTTGTTTATACATTTTCATCTTGTTAACTATTTCGCCGGATACTGTATACCAACGACGTTCATATGATTTACAGCACAGCTGAGGACATCTACGGTCCACATGCTCCCATGTAGAACTACGAGTATTTTATATTTGTGTTATGATTGTTGCGTACATACATACATATGTATATACGCGTATATGTACATATGTATGTGTACATATATGTAGATATGTAGTTGTACAACAGGAAGTTGTTTGATGTTTGATATTTTTTAATTAAAAACAATTTTTCAATGATTTTTTTTTTTTGGTTGCTACTGCTGTACATTGGACTCAGCTCCTTTGCGCAGTGGAGTTACACGTTACGTTCCTTGATGGAATGGTATGGAACGGATTGTTTATTTGTTTGTTTTGTTTGTTTTCCTTTGCAGGAGGCAACCGCTGATGATGATGTTGAATTCGATGAGGAACAAGAAGAACGTGAAGCATATGAAGCCGATATGCAAAATGGTGTCTTGTAAATACCAACCAACCCACATGCATGCATACAATGTGTGTCGATACACATACATATGCATATGTACATATGTATGTACGTACATTCCCCACCCCACACCAATACAACACACCACGCCGCACCGTACCAGCACCTCACTTCACCCCAAATATGCAGCCAATATTTTGCTCATCAATATGATGTTTGAACATTACCAATGCGATGTGCAAGGAAATTAATTCAACATCTTTAAGCCCCATCCATGTCCCATTCTCCCATTCAAAAATCACCGACAATTTACTTTTAGTGTTTATGTGTTCGTTTGTGTATGTACATTTATGCGTGTACGTGTATTTGTCTGTATGTACATATGTATATGTATATCTCTTATATTCCCAACATTCGTGTAGTAATCTTTTTTATTTTCATGTTTTTTTTTTATTATTATTATTGATAAAGAAAATAAACTGTTTGTAAATCCGCAATTTGCGTGTAATTAATTCAGATAAATGTTGTAGTATGTTGATTTGTATGTCTTCGCATCATAAATTCATACAATACTCGTATGTATGTGTGAGTACTTTTAAATAAATTGACAAAACAAAAGTTGAAATACCATTATTGTGATTCGCTGGGTATGTATGTATTGATGGAGCGAGTGTAGATTACTCCACCTGGTGGGTAGCCGGCCGGTTCCAAGTAGAGAATGGTAAATTATATATTGAAAGTGGTAATGTGAGATTTACTAACTTCAATATTCTTAGCTTATTAAGCCATTGCTGATCAGTCAAAATTTGTTCTTAGTTTATTTTTTTGTTGCAAATTTGCATGCAGTGTCAATTTTGTGGCAAAAATTCAAATCTGAATTAAAAAGAAATATATTGTGAAAATTTTTTTTTTCATTATTTAATTAATTTTTAATATTATTTTTCCTTCGAATTTAATTAAGTTAGTTTTATAAGTAAAGGGTGTTTTTTCAAGCCCGATAGAACTTCAAATTGTAAAAAATAACACAAATAATTAAATTTTAATAAAAAAATTTATATTATTTGTTTCAGTATACTCTGGCAAATCATCATGAATAGACTCACGCTTGAACAACGCTGCCAAATTATGCAAATTTACTTTGAAACTCAGTTGGAAACTGACCCGTTGTTTTATCGCCAAATTGTGTTCAGCGATGAGGCTCATTTTTGACTTAACGGGTTTGTTAATAAGCAAAATTGCCGTATATGGAGTGAGACCAATCCACAAGAGACCCTCCAGACTCCATTACATCCAGAAAAATGCACCGTTTGGTGCATCATCGGACCTCGGACCTTATTTCTTTAAAAATGAGGCCGGAGCTCGCGTTACGGTCAATGGAGATCGTTACCGCACCATGATCAATGATTTTCTGTTTGAAAATATGGATGATATTGATCCAGACGAGATGTGGTTTCAACAGGATGGCGCTACGTGCCATACGGCGATCGCAACCATCGACTTATTGAAATCAAAATTTGGCGGTAAGTTGATTTCGAGAAATGGACCTGTCAATTGGCCTCCAAGGTCGTGCGATTTGACACCTCTCGATTATTTCCTATGGGGCTACGTGAAGGCACTGGTTTATGCTGATAAACCAGCAATAATTGACGCTTTGGAGGCCAACATTGTTCGTGTTCTTCGTGACATACGACCAGCAGTGCTCGAAAAAGTGGCCAAAAATTGGACGTCCAGAATGCGCTTCGTCAAGAACAGCCGCGGTGCCCATATGCCCGAAATCATTTTCAAATGTTAATGCCACGTATTGATCTTTCGAATAAAAAAAAAACTTTATTAAAATTTAATTTTTTGTGTTATTTTTTTACAATTTGAAGTTCTATCGCGCTTGAAAATACACCCTTTATAAACGGTCCTATTAGGGTTGTCGTCATAATTTTTATGCCAACATCACTTCGTTTCAATATCGACGATAATTTCTTATCCAACTGGCTTTAAACGACGTCGAGGGTTTATCGATAAGTCTTCAAAAGCTAATTAGTTATATTGTAGTTATTTTATATAAATTAATATTTGTATTTAACTCGGTAAAAGTTATCAAATTTCCTGAAAAGTAGCTAATTTTCCCAACAAGTTGGAGTTCGAGTTGATTGTTATTGGCTCTAGACGGACACCCTATACTACCAGGGCAAACAATGAATTCACACGAGCCCTTGAGAAAGGCACATTCAGCCCGTGCACACAGGGAAAAGATTAGTTGGAAATCAATTCTTTACTTTTATTGACTATATTACAACCTCATGAGCTCAGACGTCTTACACATATTAATTAAACAAACAAATTAAACAAATTTCAACATATTCTTCCAACTGGCTTCGCCTTTTCTCGCCATTTGGTAACACCAAGGATTCGGAGGGATTCTTCTGCCTGGTCTTTCCAGCGGAGTCTTGGTCGTCCTCTTTTCCTGCTTCCATCGGGTACGTTATCAAAAACCTTTCGCGCTGGCTCATCTTCATCCATTCTGATAACATGGTTTAGCCAACGCAATTGACCCACTTTGATTCGTCTAGCTATGTCCACGTCAGAATAGAGATTATATAGCTCTGCGTTCCAGCGACGTCGGTACTCGCTGTTTCCCCTAACAGGACCATATATTTTACGGAGGTGTTTTTCATCCGCTTGCGATATGACCCAAGTTTCGGAGCCATATGTCACGACAGGTAAAATGAGAGTCTGATATATCTGGACTTTTGTCCGTCGAGAGAGAGCTTTGTTCCTAAACTGCTTGCTGAGCCCAAAATAACATCTATTTGCAATCTCCAGGCTGACGTTGTTGTCCTTGTCCACGGCGGATCCAAGGTAGACAAATTCATCTACCACTTCAAAATTAAGTCGACCAAGTCGAGAGGTTTCCCTAGTCGTTGACACCATAAATTTTGTCTTGCCCTCATTAACAGCAAGATCCACCTTCGCTGATTCCTTTTTGATTCTTGAAAATACTGCAGTAACCTCTCGCGAATGTCGCCCAATGATGTCTATGTCGTCAGCATACCCCAGAAACATGGCTTTTCGTGTTAATGGTCTTGTTCGTATTTACTGCAGCCTTTCTCATCATTATCTCCATTAAGATGTTGAAGAGATTGTACGAAAGTGTGTCGCCTTGTCTAAGTCCTCGCTTGGTACAGAATGGTTTAGTGAGGTACAGAATGGAAAAGTTCAGCAGGTACAGAATGGAAAAGTTCAGCAGGTAGGCCATCCGCACCAGCGGCTTTACCATCCTTCAGGCGGGAGATCGCCGTTCTAATCTCGTCTTTGTTGGGGGAGGGGGGTACAATCTATACTATCTTCCACTATCATTACCTCCTGATCTTCAGTGGAAGAATCTGAGTGGAGTAGTGCTGAAAAGTGGTCTCTCCACATTTTGAGCACACACTGCTTCTCAGTCACCAGATTCCCATTATCGTCCTTGCAGGAGGGCAGCCCATTATTAGGCCCATTATCCGCTCTTCTCACCCTCTGGAAAAACTTTCAGGATTCACCATTCATCCTGCACATTTCGATTCCCTCACTGTCTCTCTGCTCCCACTGACATTTTCTCCGCCTAAATAGTTGGTTTTCCTCCCTTCAAATCAATTCAGGCATTGGAAATTCCATGCTAAAAACTATATTTTGATTAGAATTCATGATTGTCATACATCAGAATTATTTGTCGATATTACTAAATACAAGTTGCTACTACCGAATTTTAGTTATATTAACCAATTTGAGTATTTCAAAACCTCATTCATCTGAAATGGAAGATACAACTAATAAATAGCACAATATTAGAATTCGTGTTCAAATATTAGTCACTGTAACCATAATTTAGTTACTGTTGCAAAAGCACTTGTTACAAAGTTATGTATTCGATTTTTCACAAGAGGTTTTGCTGTTAAAGAGAAACTACACATATTTGAATGTTACAATAGGACTTTACAGAAAAACTATTATTTTAAACAGAAAGTGATAAACAAAGTTGTGAAAAACACAATAAAGTCAGCGAAGAATACATATTATCATAAATTGAGGTGAAGTGAGACTTTTAAACACAATCGCTGAATCTGACGCCACTATTGACGCCTTCACAATTGTGGGCACTTGTCTGGAGGATATATTATTATTGTGTATGACACAAATTAACTTAAACATACATATGATACCCAGGGTAACCCATCCCCATGTTTGATCGAAAATATGAAAAATTTAGAAAAAATGCCTATATCTCGAAAACGAAGCGTCCAATCGCAAAAATATGAAAATTATACGGGTTTCTAAGGGTTTCTCACAAAGTGTTCCAATTCATATGAATTGGCTATATCTGTCGTCCAATCGCAAAAATAATAAATGTTGTACCTCCTCAGAAGGCTTTCATCTGTGGATGTCTTCAATACCGCATCACTTTTATTTTTAAAAAATCGCTAAAACTAATGGGTCAATTATCGATAGCAACCTAACTTCAGTTGCGTTGCCAGTTGCCGAAATGTTATTACATATGACAACTGGCAGCTAGCAACTTCAGTTGCTTGATAGAGATTATATTGGCAACCGCGAATTTTTGGTTGCTCTATAGTTTTTAAAACAAAACAAAACGTTTAGGTGAACGATAAGGTTCTAAAGGAAATCCTAATTTGTTGCGGTTAAATTTTAAGTTTTATAAAAATTTGTGTATAATAATTATAAGTACAAAATTATTTATATAAAATAGTAACTAGTAGCGGCAATATTGTCGGAGGTCAGGCAGCTCAATAACTTGAGGAAAAATCGAAATTAAAGAAAAATATAAGGACACGGAAAATATATTTTTGTTGTCGGACAGACCTATGGGGCCCACTCAAATGAAAGATATTTTTATCCCAAATTTAATGGTATTTATTGTTGTGGAACGGCATCTGTGCACCCAGTTAACCCCAATTTACCGTAGTATTGTATGTCTTGACATTTAGTGTGTGTGTTCAAATTACAGGGAATGATGAATCTGCTTCATTGCTAGTCATTTTAAAAACTTTCACGAACAATTTTCCAGACTTTAAATAAAAGGTCTGGAACATAGGTGCGCCCGACAAAAAAAAATATTTTTCGTTTTTTATATTTTTCTCTAATTTCGACATTTTTTTTTTTGATGTGTTAACATCTATAGGCGCGGGTACGGCCTAAATTCACAAAGCGAATACATCCAAACACAGTTTGTTCGACTGCGCTCACACAGATTGTCAGACTGCGATCACACAGATTGTCCCACTGCGATCACAGTTTGTTGGTGTTAAACTCCTCCGAAACGGCTGGACCGATTTGTATGAAATTTTGTGAGCATATCGGGTAGGTCTCAGAATCGGCCAACATCTATTTTTCATACCCCTAAATGGTAAGGGTGAACCACCCCTATATAGAACACAGATTTGTCCGACTGCGAAACACAGTTTGTCACACTGCGAAAAAAAACACACTGATGCAGCGGCAGCGAATAGTTGTATTGGGTGGGTGCGGAGCACTCTCAGAGCAAAGACAATAATGACGTATTATACGTATATAAAAATGAGATAGCAAGAGAGCAACGAAAATTGTGTGAACTTGTGTAGCGTATGTACGAACATAACATTGTATGTATGTTTATAAGTCTGTTGCTTTGCATTTTCTTTGTTTTTTGTGGGAATAAAACAAATAGTATTAAGCAAGAAAATAATGGCACATGTGCTTGCTTGTACTGGTCTTTAAATAATTTTAAGTATTAATATTATTTAAATGTAACGTTACCATATTATTATTTTATTATTTTATTTTCCAATGTAACATTTACTAATGTGTTCAAAAAATTGAACAGGCACCGTGTAACAAAAAGGTGTTAACACATCGCCCGTGAGTTCGAACACTCATTGGATTTTTTTTTATCAAGTTTTGAGCTCGCCCGAACTCCGGCAAACTAGCTTCAGTGGACTTTTGTTCCAAATGCGGGCATCGTGAGTAGAACTAGGATGACTGGCGTCAATATACCTGATTAGCATTTCGTAGTCGTACATCTACAATTAGATCATTGTTATGAAAATAATTATTATAGTATTATAACTTACCAGCAAAACATTCAAACTAAACTAGGCGATCCACTTTATGTATAAATGGCGAACTTCTTCCTTCGCTCCAATGACACGTACGTGTGTCCCATCTATACATCCCACAACACCAGGAAACTTCGTTTTCTAGGTTGAGCCATGCCAAGGTTGAAGTCGTTGTCACTTCCCTCCCCAAAAAACCTTAAAGCTGCACAAACTTTTTAAGAGCGAAGGTATTGCTGTCGACCGATGACTTCGTTATATCCACTAAATAAACTATTCCATCTTTAGGAAGGCGAAAATATGCCTTGAACCTAAAACGGAATTGTGTATTAACAATTATTCTCAGCAATAACATTAACTCAGTTTAGCTCAGTTTAATTTTAAAGGATTAGAGTTGTCTCTTAAGTGTCTTCTAATATATGCCACGTTTTGTACTTTGTCTTCCTCATAAAAAAAAAATAATTCCACTGACCTTATCATTATTAAAAAGTTTTTTCTTCTTTTCCTAGACACGTTTATTTTTCACACACTTTAGATTAATTGTTTGTTTACATTATTTACAGTCGGCGAAGTGTCAAAACTTTGTTATCGACAGGAAACACTGTTACCTACGGCAACTGACCAAAGTTGCCATACACAATACTAATTTTTATATCAGTGGCGTTGTCAGTTGACAACGCAACTGAGGTTCGGTTGCTATCGATAATCGACCCATAAAATTTCTGGAATCATAAATCGCTAAAACGCCTCTATGCCAATATCTCGGGAACGGAGCGTCCAACCGAAACAAAACTTTTTTTACGAATTTCTAAGGATTTTTCATAAAGTGGTCCGTCCAATCGTATGGAAAACACAAAATTAGTTACATTTCGATTGAACGCTCCGTTTGCGAAATATATACATAACGGCGGTTTAGCGATTTTTTACTCAAAAAAATTTAGTTTTAGTGATTTGTAGTAAAGCCATCCATTGGTTATTAGTAAAGCCATCCATTTAAAAAAAAATATTTCATGCGAGTTGGAACACTTTTGAGAAACCCTTAGAAACGCGTAAAAATTTGTTATTTTTTCGATTGGACGCGAGATATAAAAATTTTTCATATTTTCGATCAAAAATGGGTACGTAATAAACCCTGGTTATAAAAAATAATAATTTTGTTTATATTTAAATATAAAATACACAATTTTAATATAAAATTATTGTTTTTACTTATTTTTCTATAAAATTCATAATGGGTTAAAGCATCACCAAATGGTTGTGACAGCCATCAAATTTAAGTAATTAGTTGAGCATACCAATATATTATTTGGTACAACCGAATTAGCTTTTAAATTGTTCGTTCATCCAACTAATAGAATATTCACCACTACAGGATAATTTGATTGCTAGAACTAAAACTTGATTGACAGATCACATTTATTTCAGGTTGCTGTGGCTTCAACTAAATATTACACTACTTGCAACCAAAACTGAATTACAAAGCAATTGATATGCACAACATTTGGTGACAACATTTAGTAATCACGACTGAATAATGTGATAGTCCAAGGTACCTCCAAATTTTAGTTGGATGTAAATATAGTTGTGACAACGAATCTCTTCTCTGTGTGTACGTAATTCAGAAAGTACGTAAATGTGATAAGGAATGACCATCTAATACACCACGGAACACTCAGTTATCTTAACATATGTTTGCAAGATATGAGAGTAAAATGGACAGACATCAATTAATGGGATGAAACCGCGCAGACCACTACTAAGGCAATGGATCTCCTGGTGGACACCGAAGTCAGATTTGATTGCCAATAATGTTTATTAATAGACATATAGTTTTCAAAAAAGAAGTTTTGCCAAATATATCCTCATTATTCCTGCCAAACCGTATAAACATTTCAGATCTAGCCACAGATCTTCATCGGCGGTTGTTGGGAATGATGTTATTGAAAAATTTTCCAATCTACAAACATCACACTGAAAAATAGTGGGCCCAGCATCATATTGCACGAACCTTGTACATGTTTCCAAGCATTGTTTTCATGAATTGAAGATCTGCTGCATTTTTGTTTCTTTGTTGTCTGTCACGTTTTTGTTTTCAGCACTTTTCAACAATCAAAGCCACATTTCGGTCATAAAAACATATATTATAACATATGAATCGTTGAGTCGTCTCAAACATGTAATATTTAATAGCAAACACAATGTGTTTGGACACAAGTATACTCTATTTGCGACAAGCTACAATCTCGTTATATTTCCATCTAAACGACAAAAAAGGTCAGAGTTTTCAGCGTGTACATTTGAAAACTATATCTATATTAATAATAAAGGGTGATTTTTTTGGTATTTGGTTTTTAAAAATTGAAGAAAACAGAAAATTTTTACAAATGAATGAAATATTTAAAGATTATTTCATGTAAATGTTGCCTACGGCTTCGTTTCACGTGGCCCATTCTGAAAGTAAAATTTTGGCACATATTTTCCAACACATCGGGCGATATCTGACCAATGGGACGTATAATGTTGTCTTCCAAGGCAGAAATCGTGGTTGGCTTGTCCCTATAGACGACAGGCTTCACGTGCTCCCCACAAAAAATAGGCTAACTCGCCTCTCAGCTGGTTCATGGTATGTATCGCGTGGGGTGTGGCATGCACGAACATCGTGGCACAGCGAAAAGCGCGGCCAGTGCCTACCTCTACTTTGAACTAAAAGCTTTGGTGTCTTCAGTGTCAAGTGTCAACCAGTAGATGCATTGCATTGGCAGTGGTTGTTTTCTTGTTGTGAAACATAGGTCTGCTCTGCGCGCTTTCAGTCGTGCAATTGAAGTATTTTAATTTTAGTCTGATATCTTGCAAACAAGCTGCCGCTAACAAAACATACTCAAATCCTAGCCAAATGTTCGGTCCATGGTGAATTTGATGAGATCATTTCTTGCTCTCCATTTCGATCTTTTCTACAATACATACAGGTCTGAGGCAAATAAATGCTGCATGTGCCTCCATGGAGTGCTGGTCTCAATTCACCACTTCCATTCACCTAACCTAGTGATATATGTAGGATGTCTACAGCAAATAACTTCCAAATCTGAGTCCATATGGTTACAAAAATGTAACACTTTTTAGGAGCTTGAATAACTTCTACTCAATTAAATAAAATAATATAAGTACAAATGTAAAATGTTCTTGTTCCTGCTTTCATTCACTACGATTGACAACTTTGTTCATGTTTTTAATAAGTTATCGATAAACAGTCGACGTCTCAAGACAGTTACAGAATACCAAACTACGACACGAAATGATATTGACATAAAAACGACAACGACGTCGACGACGACAACCGTAATAAGGTCGAGCGTTTTTTAATTTTTCCTATTCATTCTCCAATGGATCACACTTAATAATACATTATCATTACATCCCATGGACAGATAGAGGAGAGGTTCTCGCAATCAGTGAACTGTGCGCTTTCTATCTTTATACACACTGATTGGTGTGTTGAGAAGGTTTGTCATGGCTACGTACTCGATAGTGTCGCCGTCAATAAACGAGGTGACCATCGTCAAAAGAAATGTTAGGTAGTCAGAGCAGAGATCGAACCCACGTTCTCATGTGCAAGAGCAACGCACACTACCTACCCATTGCACCACCGACGGAAACATCGTATTACCACATGTATTTTTACTTTTGACATACAGGCTGGGTATCCCCACTATAAATGCAGTTCTTAAGAACCTAATGCCACGAATTCTCTGTAGTGTGTAGTGTTATTTGATCCACTGGCCAAGTGACAACAAATGGATGTAAGTTCCTGGACAAACGTGTTGGACTGTTAAATACTCTGCCCTCCGATATAAGGTACCTCATGTATCTCAGAGGAATACTACCCATGAAAATATCGATAGAGCAACGATACAGAGTTCACATTTCGACGATGTTCCAAGGAGATAACAGAGTTGTCTACCCTGCTATCACCTATTAGCATCGTCGATCTCCTTTGCACATGGTCTAGATGCTCCAAGGTGGACTTAGAGGCAGCAGCCTAAATATGAGAGTTATATTCCTTCCTTATCTTCGGCCGGATATACATGATGTGGATATTGAGGTCAGATAAAGTGAAGAATCTCCTTACTTACTTATCCGGTATCGAACAACCCCGGCGGGTCAGAGACCTTACAAAACGAAGATAACATATTTCGCCAACCAGTTCGATCTTTTGCTTTATCTCTCCAGTTGGCAATACCAAGTGTACGCAGGGATTCGTCAACCTGATCCCTCCAGCGGAGTCTTGGTGTTCCTATTTTTCGTCTTCCTTCGAGTTCGATTTCGAAAACCCTTTGCGCTGATTCATCTTCATCCATTCTACTGACATGGCCTAGCCAGCGCAATCGCGTTATCTTGATCCGCTTAACTATGTCAATGCAAGGATGGAGCTCATACAGCTCATGATTCATGCGTCGCCGATACTCGCCGTTGTGCACTATAGGGCCATACATTTTTCGGAGTATTTTTCTCTCGAAGACTCCTACAGATATTTCGTCGGCTTGCGATAGGACCCAGGATTCTGCGCCATAAAGCAAGACAGGTTGAATGAGAGTCTGGTATAGCTGGACTTTTGTTACTCGAGAGAGGGGTTTATCTCTAAAGTGCTTGCTTAGCCCAAAATAACATCTATTCGCAAGCACAATTCACCGCTTGATCTCAAGGCTGACGATGTTGTTTTTGTTCACGGCAGATCCGAGGTATATAAATTCGTCCACTACCTCGAAGTTATAACGATTATCAACGTTCACGCTTTGGTCTAATCGCGTGGAGGCCCTGTTCGTTGAAACCATTAATTTTGTCTTGTCCTCATTTACCGTCAGACCCACTTTTGCTGACTCAAAAACCGCAGTAACTTCTCTAATTGTGCGCCCAATGATATCTATATCATCAGCATACGCGAGCAGCATGTGACTTTTGCTGCTGATGGTTTTATTCATATTGACTGCAGCTTTTCTCATAATGATCTCCATTAAGATGTTAAAGAGATCGCACGATAGGGTGTCGCCTTGCCTGAGGCCTCGCTTGCTTTTGAAAGGTTCGGTAAGATCCTTACCAACTTTCACTGCGGATTTGGTGTTCGTCAAGGTCATCCTGCAAAGGAGTATGAGTTTGTAGTATACCAAACTCAGACATTGCTTCGTAGAGTTTCTCCCGTATCGGGCTATCGAAGGCCGCTTTATAATCGACAAATAGGTGATAGGTGTCGATTTGTTTTTCGTGGGTCTTCTCCAGGATTGGCGTAGCGCGAAAATCTGGCCAGTTGTCGATTTTCCAGGCATAAAGCCACACTGGTATGGTCCAATCAGGTCAGCGATAATTGGTTTTACAGCCTGTTTCTCTATCTCGAACGAAAGATTTCGGGTCAATTGTCAATTGTGCGCTTATGCGGAAAGTATGCAGCACTGGGTCTGGCGTGCATTAAACTCCACTCCACTCCCGACTCAGAAATCAAGACCAAATGCATATCGTGATTAAATGAATCGTTCATCACCTGTCTCTTTTCCTATAACTCGGAAGGACTTGGCTGACGCACACACGAATGCGGAATAGGGTTAGCAGTCCGACCAAGTAGGTCGTTGATGAAAATTAGAAAGACAGATTGAGAGAACAGAGCCTTCTGGTACCCTCGCACTCATTTTATAATTGTTGGATGAGATGTCATTTATAACGATAAGTATAGAAACGTCCCTGGGAAAGCTCGAAATAAATCTAGAGAAGTTACTACAAAAGCCAAAAGCTGTAATCTTAGTTATGAGGACGGACTGTAGTAAATGCTTTGGAAATATTCAGAGCCACTGCCTTACTCTCACCCACTCTCTGTAGAGACTGACTCCACTGTTCTTAAAAAAAAGCCATCTGATCACCTGTAGAACGGTTTCTGTAGAAATCATACTGTCGATCACTAAGTAGGTCGTTAAATTCGAGATAAATCACGAAATGGTAGTTATCACGGGCAAGCGTTGGAGAGCAGTTTTTTTTAAGTTATAAAATTCCATCCGGACCCGGGATTTTATCCACATCGAGCTCCGCAAGAACTGCTTTAACTCCACGTGTTTGAAAAAATATTTCGGTCATTAAACTGGGCACATATCCGATCACGCGGAGTGGCTGATTGCTTTCCGGCAAAGACGAGATATTCGCAAACGTTTCAGCCAACAGGTTAGCTTTATTCTTAATAAGGTTTGGTATATACCCCTATACCGCTCAGGGGTACAATTGACGCATTGACATACGTGCAGCGTTCTTTTCATCATTTGCTATGCCATGGGTTCTTCATCGTACCATGGGTTGTTGCGAAGCGGTTGTTCAAAACCAACTACGGTTGTTACAACAGTTTTTATAGAGTCGGAAATGGGTTTTAATCTGCGCATCAGGATCGACATCGGGGTTCTGTGCCAAAAGTTGCGAGAGCTTCCTTGAGTAGGCTGTGGCTACCTCTAATAATTGCAGCTTTCCGATGTCTAGCTTTCTCTGCGTCTGGTTTCGTACAATTTTCGCTCCACTTAATCTTGTGCTGCTCCCAGGTAGTGATCGGAATCGATGTTAGCTCCTCTGAGAGTACTCCTCCGGTGCGAGTATCTTTCATGAGCAGGTTATAGAAGTGGGAGAAAACTTCTTCAGTTTTTCAAACATTCGAATCACCAATTGGTGTTTCGAGATAACTGCGGCGCGAGATATCGAAGTCCTAATCGGTCAAGTTTCTTCAGCATAATCATCGAGACACCATCTGGACCAAAAGTTTTATTAGAGAATTTCGCATTGAAGATTAACTTCTACTTCATCGGAAGTGAAGTAGCAGGGTACAAGATCTCATTTGAGACTTTTTGCTCTCTGAAATATAATGGTTTGGAGAAATTGTCGCCAGAACAGAGTTCGAACTTTTTAGCATCCGTGTACTAAATGTTGTCACGTGCAACAGCAATGTGACCCTTTACTTATAGGTATCAGATAGACCTTTAATCGTCGACGAAAGTCATTTCCAACCAAAATATATTATTCGTTGGCCCGCTGGGTTGCTGTAACATCTGAGATCGTGTTGATCTGCCAGACTTAAAGCATCCGATGAATATTGTGGTCTAAAATTAGGAATACGTGTTGCTAGTGTGGGGGCAACCAAGATGTTGAAGAAAACAACTGAGAAGCTGACGGGAGCAGCTGTAATGAGCTTACAAGTAGCAAGTAGGTTGGGTTACCCTGGGTAACCCATTACCCATTGTCGTGGGTAGCTACCCATTATTTTCACCATTTCCCTGAGGGTAATGGGTAATTGTGATGAGTAATTCCACATTGTCGTGGGTACCTACCCAATATTTTCCCCATTAACCTGTGGGACCACTATGCAAAACCCTTAGTTTCCCCATTACCCTGAGGGTAAATACGAACTCGGATTACATGATAAAGAACATAGCTACTAAGTAGGCACAATTCTACTGTTTTCGGATTAATGGTGTCGAAACTGTAGGAGCAGTGTTACCCGGATGCTGTGGATGACTACAACAGTTCGCTACGAAGCTTCTCGACGCTACGGAGAATGACACAATGCACAAATCACTACCATTGACCTTTATAGAATTCACCCTGTAGGGTAAATAATCATGATTACGGTTGTTGTAGTCGAAATACGACAAGTGTTAACTTCGTCGTATTTCGACAAAATGAACCCTAGTCCCCTCCGGAAGGAGTTTTCAGTGCAGTTTCAAAACGATTGAAAGATCATAGTACTGGAAAGTATGTGAAAATTTGATACTCTCTTGAATTGTTGGGAATTTAATTTTCACTAATAGATTTGGGATGGTAAATGCATCAGGAGTCAGGATTATTAGTCAGGGCCTTAAACTCAACGGAATGAATGGATGATAGCTGCAGCGCAGGCTTGGAATCATTGTCATTACGAAGGGAGCAGAACTATAAGTGAATCTCATATGTACGCAGAAAGATCACCATGTTCATGAATAGTAAATCAGCACCCAATTCAAGTACAAATAGTGATATGGCTAGAAACAAAGCAGCATAATTTCGTGCTAGAAGAGGCACTTCTGAAAGTGCGCAGGAGTACTACAACTCTGTGTTAAAGAGAAAGCGTTACGTAGATGACCGAGTCCTTTATGGATTGTAGTTTGGTACTGAGGGACTATGACGCTGCCACTGAACAGCTCGTTCACACCACAAGTGTACACTCAGGTTTGTTATAGCGGCTTTCGTGGCTTGCTTTGAATTATTACAATATAGTGCCCATTATCTTGGAAAAAAATTATTATTGATTACTACAAAAATCTGTATAATTTCCATCTACATATGTATTTCTTTTTATGTCTTGTAATTTAATAAAACAGAATTGTTAATTTAAATTAAAAACTACCAATGTTACTTCATGTCAATTTTTATTCAAGAAATTGAATTGTAAATCTATATTGGATAATTAAGAAGCACGTCCTGTCGTGCCAATTCCAGCAACATAGGATCATCGAAGAACTTGTTAATCGATACATCTTCAGAGAGACCCTTCCGCCGTCTTGTCTTAATCATGAATTCACGTGCCAGATGCGAAGCTTGCTGAGGTTCTAACGGACGTATAATAATGGATTTATCCAAAGGATCGCCGGGTACAATTTGCCAATGATGGAAGACGGAGAGACAAAATGCCTGACCTTGGGTGTGGGTACGCAAATCAGTTTCAAACCCAAATGAATCAATGGCAGGAATAAAAGCTTTGATGGTATAAAGGGGTGAGCCGGACACAGGAGCATCTTGAGTAACGTGACCTCTATAAAAGGTAAACGTATATATAAGAAAATGGAAAACAATATAATTAGAAATTTATAAATTGTCCAACTAACCTTCTTCTAGCTAAAACCGTATACACAGCTGAAACGCAATCTGCCGGCGCTTGTACTTCAACAAATAGATATGGTTCCATTAATCTGGGTGTGGCCATAAGGAATGCCGAATAAGCAACTCTTCTTGCTGTAGGTATTACTTGACCGCCGCCTCGATGTAATGCCTCATTTGCTATGACGGCATCTAGAATTTTGAATTTTACATTTCTTATAGGTTCCTCACAAAGTGGCCCCTCTCGAGTACCCCATTGAAAACCCTGCACTATGGAATCTTTAACAGATGTCAATAAAGTCTTATCTACCTCCGAGGGTAATGTATCATCTACAAGAATATTGGGGCCAGTGGAGTCCGGCCCAAATGCCCAGATTGAACGAGCTGCTAGCAAATCCCAATCATAGTTTACTTGGAAGAATTCACCAATACGTTTTTTATTCCAGTTTATGGAGACCACTTCATTCTCTATATCTTCTGCCAACCCCTTCTCTAACGGTTCAGCAATCATGGTAATTTTGTTCTTTTTATTGGGGGTCTCAGCAAAACATTTCAGGGAACTGGTCTCAACCACTGTTTCACAAAACGCCACCACAGGATCAGCGACTTTGATATCAATTTCTGAGTACATTTTACGCAAGTCGTGCATAACACAATCCAAATACAATTCACCAGTGCCAAGGATAACATGTTCGCCCGATTCTTCAACACGAGTTGACAGTAAAGGATACGATTTATTGGCTTTTCGAAGACCGTCTAACATTTTTGGTAATTCGGAAGGATTCACCGGTTCAACGGCAATTTTAATTATGCTTTGGGTATTGAATTTTAATGGCCTAAAGATGTATAGATCGTCTGAAGCATTAATATCGACAATAGTTGACGTTTTAACGATGCTTTGATCTATGCCCTCGATAAGAACCCAGTTACCGGCAGGCACACGATTAAGTTCTACTTTGTAGCGTGCTTCGTAAACCCACAGACGACCTACTTGTAGGACTCTTGAATCTTCTTCATCCTGTAGGGTGTAGTTCTCACCTAACACGCGAATTTCTTGGCCAGCGTGTAAAGTGCCTGAAATGACACGAGCTAAAACCTAGAAGATGAAGAAAGGGTTGTGTTTTTACTTAATTACAACTTGTGTAAATAAAACTTACTTGGAAAAACGTGCAATCATCTGTTGGATACATTTTTGCGCTGTGCACTGTTAACGAGCCAAACTGATTGCACTCAATCATATCCTTATACATGTCGCCTTCCTTGGGTCCGGTATAAATGTGATCAACCTTTCGTTTAGCATTATCCAATGGAGAACTTATGTGTTCAACACACATGCTAACAAAACCACTAAGGTCTCCCAAAAATCGATTGCAAACTAAACGCAGCAACGGTCGTATATTGGATTTCATTTCATCCTTAGTAATGCGTATATTCAATTCGGCCAGCGTATCAGCCAAGGTGGTGTCGACATCACCCACTACTTGAGCTATTATTTTATACATCGGCTCCAATATAAATTCGACAAAGCTACGCTGTGCCGAGTTGTGAGGAGGTTTCTTCGTAAATTTACGGCTAAATGATTTGTATTTAATATATTATTTATTCCACGATTTTTTTTATTATATATTAAGAGTATAACTTACGATTTGCTGTGGAAATACATATCACCCCAAAGACGCTTTGAGAATTCTACATAGTTGACTCCGTCGTAGGTGTCAGCATATAGTTTCGCAAATGATTTCAATGTAAAACAGATACCATAGAGAGAACTAGCAAAGCACACATTGCCTAGGACGGGGGACACCAATTGTGCCTCTTCGGCATTGCCAAAAGTACTCAATAAACTGTTAACCTCTTCGACAATATGCTTCAGTTTGTAGTAGGCATCTTGTGGTGGTAGTTTCAATTCCAGTATCAAACGATCAATCTTGAAGTAGAACAGAATGTCATGACATAAAAGTGGAAAACAATTTCTCTTAAAATTTGAAACTGTCTATTTACAAAAAAAAACTTTGTTGGAAAAAATTATATATGTAAGTATGTATTAATCAGGTATCGTAAACGGGATAGCCACAAAATTCTGTCTTACAAAAATTCTGTTTTTTTTCCAAAAAAAAATTCTGTCTGACTAAAATTCTGTTTTACAAAATTCTGTTTTACAAAATTCTGGTTTTAATAAAATTCTGTCTATTAAAATTCTGGTTTTTGAAATAAGTATGTTATTCCCCTTTCATTATGAGAAAAAAAAATAAAATGCCGTTAAATTATTTATTAAGAATTAAAGCCAGTTTATTATGAATAAGAAATGTTAAATGTTGGAAACAAATTACGAAATATGTAATAAATAATTAAACAGATTAATGGATTTTCAAAATCGATCTAAAAAAATTCATATCATTGAAAAACATATTAATTTAAAAAAAAAAAATAACAAACATTAAATAAAAACACAAATTAGTTAAAAATCAATTAAATTAAGACAAAGTTAAAAATAACAAGTAAAAGTGTTAAATTCGGCTGTGCCGAATCTTTGATACCCTCCACCTTAGTGTTAACCAGCAAAATATTAAATTTTAATAAGGACCTTTTTTAGAAAATGTACTTTTTTAAAAAAAATAAAAATAAGTTACTTGTTCACAAATGCAATTACTTGTTCACAAATGCTCATATTTAAATGCAGGATGCTCACAAATGCTCACATTGCTCAAATGCTCACATTGAAAATGTACTTAAGAAAATGTACTTTGAAATGTACTTTGAAATGTACTTAATGTACTTTGAAATGTACTTAAGAAATGTACTTAAGAAATGTACATTTCTTAAGTACTTAAGAAGAAATGTACTTAAGAAATGTACTTAAGAAGAAATGTACTTAAGAAATGTACTTAAGAAATGTACATTTCTTAAGTACTTAAGAAGAAATGTACTTAAGAAATGTACTTAAGAAGAAATGTACTTAAGAAATGTACTTAAGAAAGAAATGTACTTAAGAAATGTACTTAATGAAATGTACTTAAGAAATGTACTTAATGTACTTTGAAATGTACTTAAGAAATGTACTTTTTTTTAAGAAAATGTACTTTTTTAAAAAAATAAAAATAAGTTACTTGTTCACAAGTAAAATAAAAAAGTATTTTTTAAAAATAAAAAAGCATTTTTTGAAGAACTGTTAAAAACAAAAAAAATACAAGCTGGGGGACGAGAGTTGAACCAACAACCCTCAGACTCCAACGCGCAACCCTTCACCCATCAGGCCACAGCGACCTCAGATGAAGTGTGACAAAATTTTCATTCTCATTCCATCGTTTGCGCGAACTGGTTGTTACAATGTCGAACACAATTTGCTCTACTTGTTACAAGAAAGTTCTGAAAGAAAGTGTGATTGTTTGCAATATTTGTCAACGCAAACTGCATAAATTTTGTGCTAAAGTGGACAATGATAAAGCGGTCAGTGCTCTATCGAACTTTGCAAATATTGTTTACAATTGTGACAATTGTTTACAATCGGGATGCGAGTTAGTGAAAAATGTTAGCTTGCTTGCCTTTGAAATTAAAGAACTTAAATCTTTATTCGCACAATTTGTTTCTGTTAATTACAATAACAACGATAATTCTAATTCGTCTCATCGGAGTATCTCTTTAACACAAACCGGTTTTGAGTGTGCTCCTCGCTCTAATTTATTGCCTAACCACTCTTCTATTGAGAGTACAAATACTGCTGATGTGTGTGCTGGCTCATCATTGCCTGTTGTGGATAACTCTGCTGCTAACTTGACTGTTGAAGCTGCTGTTAATGTTGTTGGGGATATTGCTGTTGTTGCTAGTAGTGCTGTAGTTGAGTGTGCTGCTGTTAACAATGCTATTGAATCATTACCCAATGTTAATGTTTTCTCTGATGCTGTGAGTGAAATTGCATTAGGTGCCGGCTCTGCTGTTAATGCCGATTGGGTAAATGTTACAAAAAGAAAGCAGAATAAGCGCCGTGCGGTTATTGGTAATAACATAAATGCTGAGTTGGAAGTTATTACTAATAAGAAATGGGTACATCTGGGATCGTTTAAGCCAACGGTTACTGCGGATCGTATAATTTCTTATGTTAGTGACCATTTTCATATTGATAAAGATGCCATTTCCTGTTATTGTTTAATTAAAAAGGTTGTGTCCCCTCAGGATTTAAAATATGTAAATTTTAAGTTGGGAGTTAATCCCGAATTCTATTATAAATTGTTTAAGTCTGAAGTTTGGACTTCAAATATTAAAATACGCCCATTAAAGTTTTTTCCGAGGAAAAAGCCTCTACTTGCGGAAATTTAGATATCTTTCGCAGTTCTAAAAAAAATGAATTTTTACGGATTTATTATCATAATGTGTCCGGTATGAGGACAAAATCTTCGTTATTTATTCCATTTACTTCTCAATGTGATTATGACATACATATGTATATGTAATTGTGGAGACTTGGCTCAATGATGATTTTTTCAGTGATGAATTTTTTGATGCCAGATTGTATAATGTTTAGTTTCTAGTGGCTGTTCGAGAGGTGGTGGCGTGTTAATTGCCGTAAGAAGTTGCGTTTCTTCTAGGCAAGTTCTGTTAAATGATAATAATGCATTATTTGATCAACTATGCGTTGAAATTCAATCGATAAAAGGAAATCTTTATTTGTTTGCCTCCTATATTCCTCCAAATAGTTTGGATGAGTTGTATCATGGTCATATTAGTAATATTTTGCATCTGTCTAATAATATGAAAGCTAATGATAGACTATGTATTGCTGGAGACTTTAACCTTAATAATATTGTTTGGTCTGAAGTTCAAAACGCAGAAACTTTTCTTCCATGTAATGTCAATAAACTGTTTGAAATCGACTTTTTAGATTCTTTTTTTAGTATTGGGCTACAACAGGTTAATACGATTTTCAATAATTTAAGACGCTTATTGGACTTGATTTTTGTAAGTTCCGAAATGAAATTTTCAGTAATTAAATGTACTTTTCCCATCTCGCCTCCTACTATGCATCATTCTGCTATTTCCATTCAGTTTCAGTTTTATGAGTTCTCGCAATTGCATTTAGTAACATTTGCGGATTTTGACTATAATTCTTGCAGTTGTGAGATACTTAATTCGTGTTTTTGCGAAGTTGATTGGCCACTTGTGCTACAAAGTGATATTGTTGCAATAAGTTTTGAGGAGTTCCTCAAAACAGTACAAATTATTTTGGATCATAATTTAACTCGGGTAAAACCAAAAGTGTACAAGTTGCCTTGGTATACCAGAGGTTTGAAAAAATTGAAAAATTTAAGGAATAAATTTTATAACAAATTCATGGCTTCCGGGTCATATTTGGATGAAAATTTGTATATCCACTATATGCGGGAATTCAATTTTCTAAATAAATTCTTATATAATCAGTACATATTGAGTTATGATGAGATATTAAAAAAAATCCTAGGCGATTTTTTTCTTTTATCAAATCAAAAAACAATAATTCTTCAATTCCTAAATGTTTAATGTATAATAATGTAGTTTCTAATTCGACACAAGATTCTGTTAATTTATTTAGAATTTTTTTCGAGTCGAATTTTTCGAATAACTCTGCTGTTTTGAATGAAAATTTTTTGCTAATATTTTGCCATGTATTGATATTGGATCTTTTGATATTTGTGACGACGATATTTTTTTGAGTATTTCAAAGCTCTCAAATTCCTATAAGTCTGACTCAAATAGAATATCTTCCTATATTTTAAAAACATTTGCTTCTGCCTTTATTGTTCCACTTAGGATATTGTTTAATAAATCTCTATCAGCTGGATTTTTTATTCAGAAATGGAAAACCTCTACTGTTTTCCCAGTATTTAAATCCGGAGATAGAACTTTTATAAATAATTACAGACCTATTTCTAAGCTGCCAAACATTGCTAAGGTGTTTGAGCATATTGTGTATGATAAGTTATTTTTTCTAGTTAAGCGTCACATTAGTCTAAGTCAGCATGGATTTATCGCTGGACGCTCTACCACTAGTAACTTAGCTGTTTTTAATAATTTTTGTGTTAGTGAATTTGAGAGAGGCGTTCAAGTAGACACAATATATACGGACTTTTCCAAAGCTTTTGACAGAGTTCGTCATGATATTCTTATTTTTAAATAGTTTAAAATGGGAATCCACTCCAATCTGTACGGTTTATATTGATGGTCACTATTCTGCTCCATACTATCCAACCTCTGGTATACCTCAAGGTAGTATTCTTGGTCCCTTACTGTTCAATTTGTTTGTTAATGATATTGGTCTGTATATCTTTAATTCCAAACATCTTATGTACGCCGATGACCTTAAAATTTTTTAGGCGATTTATTCACTAAATGATGTTGCGTTATTGCAAGAGGATTTAGATAGAGTTTCTACTTGGTCTTATGTCAACGACTTACCTTTCAATACTAATAAATGTTTTCAATTAACTTTTCATCGTTGTAGAAATATTATTGACTCGTTTTATTCTATTTGTAACACTAATTTAAATAAAATTTTTGATTATATGGATTTGGGTGTTGTTTTTGATGTTAAATTAACATTCATTTGCCATCTTAATTATATTATTCCAAAATCGTATTCCTTTTTGTATTTCATCAGAAGAAATATTTCTGCGTCTTCAGATGCATACACAAAAAAAGTTTTATTCTCTTCTTTTGTGCGTTCCAAGTTGGAATATGCTTCTTTTGTTTGGAATCCAACTGCTGCAATTCATGCTAAACGTATTGAAAAGATTCAGAAGTCTTTTCTAAAGTTTGCTTTGTTTTCTCTCAACTTTAATCTTCCGTTGCCTTCATATGAAAGTCGCTGTCTGCTTATTTCTCTGAAGTCATTAGCATCCAGGAGGGACATATCCTCGGTTATGTTCCTATATGGAATTGTTTCTGGAACTGTTGATTGTCCTGAGTTGTTGTCTCTTATTCGTTTTAATGCGCCATCACGATCTCTGCGCCATTTCCAAACTTTTAATATTGATACACACTTAAGTAATTATGCTATAAATGAGCCCATTAATCGATCTATGATTATTTTAAACAGTATTTGTTATCACATTGATCTTAGTCTTCCAAAATTAAAGTTTAAAAAATTGTTATTGAATTTAATTAACTGAATTACATATGTATATAAGTTTGTTAATAGTTAAGAATATTGCTAGTCTGTAAGGAGTATTTCCATAGACTTAAATAAAGAAATTGAAAATTCATATAAATGTATGAACACATGAAAGTACATCTAAACATTCTAAAGTACTTACCTATTATAAAGAATAACAACGATTTTCAACATGGAAATTCACCACGCGGCAAAAGGAGTAGTAAGTAAAATAAAAAAGCATTTTTTAAAAATAAAAAAGCATTTTTTGAAGAACTGTTAAAAAAAAAACAAGCTGGGACGAGAGTTGAACCTACAACCCTCAGACTCCAACGCGCAACCCTTTACGCATCAGGCAACAGCGACCTTAGATGAAGTGTGACAAAATTCATATAAATGTATGAACACATAAAAGTACATCAAAACATTCTAAAGTACTTACATATTATAAAGAACAACAAAGATTTTCAACATGGAAATTCACCACACGGCAAAAGGAGTAGTTTAGTATAAAACTACAAAAATTAATGTGAAAATTTTATGTGTTTTTTTACGTTTCCAATCATAAAATTTTTTCCAATGGACCAATTTCGCTGATTTTCAATACCAAACTGCTCAGGAATACGTGGAACATTCTGGCCAAAAACCAAACCGCGTTATCGCCGATTGAAGTCGTGAGAATGTTTTCAACAGACGGACAGACGGACATGGCTATATCGACTCCGGTTGTTATAAGGATCAAGAATATATGTATTTACTTTATGGGGTCGCAAAGCCTTATTTCTATATGTTACAATCAGAATGACAAACTGATATATACCCTCTATCACTTACAGTGGAGGGTATAATAAAAAATCAAAGCAATTCAATTTAACTGATAACAATATTTAATTAATTATAAACTAAGTTTTTTGCTATTCTTTTTAAATATTGTAGTTTTCTTAAACGATTAAATTTTGTTACAATACGTGAAATATTTTTTTTTTTTTACATTTCTTTTATTTTTTTTAATTTTCCTCCATTCTTAATCTTTGAGACAATATTTTGAGAATAGATTAATTCTCCTTTTAAATGTTGTACAATTTTGTAGAGTCCGCTTTTCTTTCGTCCAACTACAACACTCAAACGTCGGTGCCATGACTCGACATTGTTTGTAGTTTTCGGGTATTTTTCAGAATACTCACAATCAAATATCGTCCAAAATGCAGGTGGGTATTTACGAGCGTTATAGATATAATTGGCCTCGAACCAGGTGGCCAATTTAATAATATCTTCGTCTTCAAATGTTCTTCGGAGCTTCGAATAATATTTGGCTACCTTTTCTGGACGAACATACGCAAGCGCTTTTAAACATCTTACTTGCAGTGAGAAATTTTCGTCATTTCCGTACTTAGTAACCAATCTGAAATGATAATGTTGTACATATTACAAGTTCATTACTATAAATTATAAAAGTTATTAAAAATTCTTACCGTTCTTTTTGAATACGGCGCCACAATATCTGGGAAAAATGGAAAAAGCACCCTCGTATCTGCGAATCTGGAAAGCATTTTCTAGCTGCTGACACGAGACCAACTTCGAAGTCAGATATAATACGATTAGGCTTAAAAAAAACTCCATATTCCAAAGCTATTTGAATTACGCGTTTAATAAATACTTCATAGAGTACTGCTGATTTTTTGGACATTAGGCAGAATAGGAGTGGGACGACCTCTCGTTCAATCCTTCCATCAACGCAAAAGAGTTGGCGCATTATTGTGGGCACAACATCAAAAGTGCCGTCAACGAGCCAACAATAGCTTTTTTGTAGAAGTTGAATTGATGATTTTGTGCCGAATATAACCAAAACGTATAGATTTAGAGGGTAATCTATTTCATCTATTGTTTGCGGCTCTCTGAAAAGTCCCATTTCATTCCGAGTGTATCCTATTTTTCGCTTTTGCGCGTACTTCGAGGGTAGTTAATCGCGACATTTTTGATTTGTAATTACCACCGATTGTTGCACTATTTGACTTGGATTAAGGGGTTTGTTTATAGCGGCATATTTTACAAAAGTATTTGTTCTGCATATTTCCACTGCACTAGCAATAGGTTCGTGGGTATGCTTTTTTGAATATCTTATTAAAACATGCTCGTTATTTTCCATTGCTGTTATTATTCGAGAGGAACACTTATCTGGAACTCTTCTCGAGCACGTCCAATTAAAGGTTCCTTTTTGTCTTTTCATTTCCAAATAATAAAAATATCCGTTGAGACACAACATTTCTTTATTTTTATTGGTTTTTATTAATTGCACTTTATTCATTTTTATTTTTTTAAACACGACACATTAAGCAACACAATTGCGACTAATTTTAAATAAAATGCTGGAACATAATTTTTGACCAAACACAGTGTATGTGATGCATTTTATTTAAATTTGCAGTGTTTTTTTAAACAGTATTTTTTTTAAAATGTAAGGGAAAGTTAGGGCATAGTGATTTCTTAATTGTTTTATTTTTATGTTTGTGTTTGTAATTGCATTTTCAGTTAAATAAAAAAGTATTTGAAACAAATCGCGCGATTTTTTTCAAATATGGGCATTTAGCTCGATTGTATGCCACAAGCCGTAAAACAAGAATAATAAAACGTGGGATGTAAAAACAAAATCAAAATATACGACTCGATAGCACGAGCTAAATATAAAACAAAAAACGCGCGCATCCGCGATCGAGTTTGTTTATGGGCATTTCAGAACGCTCTGTTCTAGGGCATACAATTATTCGAGTTTTTGCCTTATTCGAGTAATTGAGTAACTCGAAATTACTCGAACAGCCGAGTAAATTTGTTTTATAATTCGAGTTATTCGATTAATTTTTCTTCTCCGAAATTGATCGATTTAGTAGACAAGTATAAATTTAAAGCAGGTATAATAACATTTTATTGATAAAATAAACATAAACCACGTCAACAATATATCCATAAATCTCTATAAATAGAAATGGTTTTTTTTTCAAAAGAAGATGTTTTGCAAATGCATTCTCATGATTCATAGCAAACCGTATAGCTATTCAGATCTAGCCACAGATCTTCATCAGCGGTTGTTTGGAATGTTGCTTTTGAAAAATTCATCAAACTAAATGCAAACAAAAAACATCTGAATTAAGAATTTTCCACTATGCAAGTGTTCGAAAAATATCGCAAGCAAAACACACAAGAAAACATTTGCAAACAACTTCTTTCCATCTCCAAAGAACCATCGGTCCCCATTAGAAATGATTGTTGTTGTTGTCTAAAAGACAACACAATATTTACAGGGGGAATTGTTATTGCCTGTTGTTTGTCGTGCTCTACGTTCATCAGGGATGATTTTTTATTTATTTTATTTATTTCTCTTCATATACATAACCGAGCCATTAGGCCTTATATGGTTATGCAGGCCATGCATGGAGGACGATGAGACGATGGAGTATTTCCTATGCCACTGCCCGGCCTTTACACAAGCTAGATCCAGGTATCTCTCGCACAGTATAATACCGGACATGAACAAACTTGTGTGAATGGACTGGAATAATTTAAGGAATTTCGTGAATAGCACCGAATTCCTATGAGAGGTATAGTGGCTTAGTAGTGTAAATTGAAAGCGCACAACAGGTCGAACCAGCGGCTTAAGTGTATGTCTACTGACACGAGTGCTTTCTTTTTAAACACTCCGCATCGCCCAACTCTTTTCAAACTAATTAACTAACTAACTAACTAACTAATACAGAAATTAAAGTTAGTGTAGAAGTTTTTTTTGGTTACGAAAAAGGAGTAGTTCTATGTTGTTTTAGTTTTAGAGGTAGATGTATGTATTTGCCTCTTAATTATTTCTAGTTGTAACTTCAAAGCGCTAATGGCAACGTACTTTCTTTCCGTAGAAGATGAAAGCATTTAGTTTTCTAATCCACTGTATATAACACCGTCCTACAGTCCATATTACACTTGAACCGGATGATATACGTCTGAAACTATAGGTAAAATGGAGTTAGTTGGCGTTTTCAGTTTTTTATTTTCTCATCCTGCTGCCCCATAAATGGACTACAAGTTTCAAGGGATAACATTTTTCAAAAAAAAAGTTAAATACATATTCGCACCCTACGACGATACCGATATAGGTATCAACTTAAATAAGAGAATTATGGCTATTTTTATTATTATTTTATTTATACCGTTTCAGGATAAAAAGGACTTAAAAATGTCCTTAAAAATTAAATCCATTGAAAATCTCTAACAATTTATTCGAAAAAATATATATTAATAGGCTGTATATAGTGTAATACTCCCCAAAAGTTCAACATTCTAGCTTTATTAGTGAATTTTTAATAAAAGTTTACATAAAACTCTTCCAGCATAAAAAGTTCTTTATTATATGGAACAGAGTATAAAATTTTTTTAGAAAAGGCGTTACACTAGAACCAGATGATATAAGAATGAAACTATAAGTTAATCGGACTAAAATGGCATTTTCAGTTTTTCATTTCGTCGTCCTATTGCCCCTTAAAAGGACTACAAAGCTTTAAAGAATAACAGTATTCATAGATATTTAAAATGACTGGTACTTAAGAAAAGTGTATACTTTTGCTTTGTCGTTTGTATGAATATACCAGCAGCGTTGCGACAAATTGACCAGCAGTAATCTGCCAACACGTGGGCTGAATTTTTTCGCCGGAACCGGTTCTCCATAACGGCGAGATCTTGATGAAATCTTTCACAGTGTTATCACTAAAATCTCCCAATTTTTCAAGGAAAAAGTCAAGATGACTGTCCAGAAAATTTATTTTCAGGGACATATTAACTCCCAATTTTCCAAAACATTCGACAAGGTTGCTGGAAGATTCGATTCGATTTTTGCTGGAAGAGTTTTATGTAAAATTTTATTACAAATTAACTAACAAAGCTAGAATGTTGAAATTTTGGCGAGTATTGCACTATATATATGAGATTAACATATATTTTTTTCGAATAAATTGTTGGAGATTTTCAAAGGATTTTAAAGGATATAATTTTTCAAGGAAATTTTTTAAGTCTTTTTTATCCTGAAATTGTATAAATAAAAAAATAATAAAAATCACTATAATTCTCTTCTTTAATTTGACACCTATATCGGTATCATAGGGTGCGAATAAGTATTTAAATTTTATTTTTGAAAAATTTTATCCCTTGAAAAATTTTAGTCCTTTTATGGGGCAACAGGATGAGAAAATGAAAAACTGAATACGCCAAATTAACTCCATTTTACCTATAGTTTCAGACGTATAGCATCCGGTTCAAGTGTAACGACTTTTTTTTTAAATGTCGTACGGTGTAATAAGTTGACAAATAATGTTAAAAATTATAGAAACATTAACACTTTCCGTTTAGTTTATATTATTCGATCTTTAGTTGCGTTCTTTAATAATTTTTTTAATTTTAATAATTTAATTGTCGTTTGCCCGAGCTCTTCCTCTCTTAAAATTAAGAGGAGAAGCACACGAATGCTCAATGCCCGCGGGCATAATAACTCAACAGCTCCGTGCACACGGAGCCGCCCGTTAAGAAAGCCCTTGATTGTGCACTTTAAACCAGCAGCGCCGAACAAATACACACAAATTGCACTGACTGAGGAGAATTGGGTGAGACACGATTTAATTTTTAAGCAGTGTTACCATATACATATGTACATATTTTTAAAAAATTGCATTTCATGTGGAATAAAAAAACGGATTAAATCTACTTAAAGGGATCAATTGAAAGTGGTCAACTACAAACTGAATTACAGCTGAATTGGATTCGAGTGCAGTAAGGGGTTATCGCTGTAAAAAAGTCTATGCATCATAATTGAATATTGAGTACGCTGTCATTAGTATTTGGTTATTTATATGCAGATGTACAGTGGATCACAAAAATAAGTATACACTTTGCAATATGCCCGAATATCATATTTTTCGTACTTTTCTTTTATCATGCTCAAATTTCTAAACTAGTTGTTGACACTTGCTATATTTGAAATATTTGTCAGAAAAACAAAAATTTCAAGCGTTAAATATGATCCGTTTAACTTTTGTGATGAGGTTTCTAAGAAAATCCTAATATTGTGGTCACAAAAGTAAGTATGCGATGTCTCAGGATTTGAAGGATCTGATAATAAACTCGTACAAATTGGCAAAGAAAAATTACCGGCATTGTAGACAAAAGTAGTGCTACTGTACAAAAATACCAGACAAGTTAAAGTCTAAGTGTTCCACGAAAAATAATCCATGTTCGGGGCGCCCAAAGTGTCTAGCAGACAAGAAGAAAAGATAACTGTAAGAGAAAATTAAGGCAAACCCAAAGAAAGGTGCAAAAAAATTCAGGCCGAAATTGAAGAAGAGGCTGGAAAATCTTGTCATTCACAAACTATTCGCCGTGGTTGCACAGAGCTTTATATCATGGTCGAAGAATTAGAAAAAATACTATTCATTAGACACTTACCGCCTTATTCATAAAACGATGTGAGAGATTTGCAAGATGTTTTTTGTATGATAAATCGTCTCTCAAACCTCTCATAACTTTTTATGAATAAGGCCGTTAAACTGTAGAAAGAGATTAAATTTCGCTAAAGAGTATATAAACCACCCAAAAACGTTCTGGAACACTATTATTTTTTCTGATGATACCAAAATATATCTTCATGGATCTGATGGCTCTGATAAAGTTTGGAGATAGCCCAATTTCGAACTAGAGCCAAAAACATAACTGGCACTGTAAAACAGGTGGAGGTAGGTGGAGGTATTAGTTTGGGGATGCATGTCGGCATCTATGGTTTGGAAACTTGTTTTTATTGACGGAATTATCAACAAGTATTTGTACCTCAGTATTCCGAAAAAGAATTTGAAAGAAAGCGCCATATAATTAGATCTGGGAGAGACTTTCATATTTCAACAGAACAATGATCCGAAGCATATGTTTCTCATTGTGAAGAAATCGCTGTTGCATCACACAAAATAACTTTAAAAAACTTCTTCTCAATCGCCAGGAGTCAATCCCATAGATTACCTTTGGGATCATCTTGGTCGTCAAATGCGAAAACTGGATATAAAAGGGAGAGATGATCTTATTGTGGAAGACTGGTTGACAATTCCAAGGTCAGATTCCCAACAATTGGTAGATTCAATCCAATCACGACTTCAAAAAGATATAAAATAGTACCGTACAAAATAATCATTTCTTACAATGCGGTAACGGAATCACATGCATTTCACAATTAAGTATTTTGGGGGAACCGCTTCCCTACTGCACTACCTCGTCGATTCTTTTTACAAGGCGTCAGACTGAGATCAAGTCAAACGGAATGATATAAAGAGAAGCCATGAGAGTATCAGTTCCACCAAATACCCATAGAATAATACATACCATAGAAGCTTTTATTCGCTCAATAAATTAAACGTCATAGGTACGATGGAAAGTAAACATTGGATGGTGGAAAATATGGGTTCAATAATACCAGATAGTGGCAATAGTATACAGCGATCAACAAAGGAACAACAACTGAATTTCATGTTTTTGTGGCAAACTAGTTGTGGTAAATACTATACAAATGTATACCAACGATAAAAGTCAACAAAAAATGCAAAATACATTCAAATTTTTCAGTTCTACACGAAAACGACAGGAAAAAGTTAAGTGAACATATTTTGTAACTCCACCTGGTGTAAGGTAATTTTAAATTTAATTGCTCTCATTTCCACAAACCTACGATGAAGAGTGTGAAATGAAACGTCAGATGAGAGAATAAGTTTATCTATGTATGTATTATTCTATGCAAATACCCATTGAAAGTCACTGGGATAACGACAGTCTTGATACGATTTTTTTATGCCACTTTTTTTTTACAGAATTTGAATGTAATACAAAAGGAAATAAGTGAAAATTGTTCTTCAAAACAAAACTAATTTATTGAATATAAAATTATTTCAAGTCAGTTTTTTCAATTCGCCTATCGCTCACTCTCTTTAAAAATTTCCGCTAGAAGGTCGACCACATAGAGTAATGACTTATAGACCTGCCATTATTCTCATCTCTCATTTCGTTTCACACTAAACTGTAGGTCCCAATCAGTGTGTGTAAAACTAGAAAGCGCACACCTCACTGATTGCGAGAAGCTCTCCCCTATCTCTAAAGAAGATAAAGGAAGTACCCCTCTTTATAAAAGGGCCTTTTCGGGAAAATATAATACATATTCTTACAAAAGTGAACTAAAAATATACTCTTTTTTTTTAAATACAATCTATAAAAAAAACTTGTTTTTAAAAAAGGATATTTTCTTAAAGGTCCATTTAAATTATCGAATTTTTCAAAGTGCGCCTTAGGCATGTTGGAACTAACTAGTACATAATCACCCCTACCCTGTAAGTCGTCGTCGACAACTAACGTCGACGTCTGGTGTCGCCGTGTTAATTTTGGCACCTCTGAAGTCGTGTCGACAACAGACGACGGGTACTTGGTACCCGCAATGGCGTTTTTACAACCAGGTTGAGTCGACTCGACTTATTTTTGGTCGTAACGCTTTTTCTACACTACTTGCTACGCCTTGATGCAAACAGTTGTGTTTTCATTGATTTTTAAGTTGGTGAACAGTGAATTATAAAAAAAGGAAAAATATTTAAAATTACAAATGTAACACAGCTCGAAAATTTAATAAAAGAACTGGAGAAAACTCCAAGCCTTGCGAATATAAAGATCACAAAACTTATTTGATATCTGGTAGGTTAAATATATCTGACCTTTGCCTTATACATTTTCTTTGTATACGAAGGCATTGTTTCTGTTCTTCATCACTAGAACTTGAACTTAGATGAAGAAAAAATACATGCTAGCAAACAAATTGAAGAACATTTTCTTTACACGTTAGGGATTACACTTTTTGGTAGTAAATTATCGATACACAGGCGTCATTGGCCGCGACGTCTTACCAGTTACCGATTTTACATTTATGTGACAACGCCGTCTCTAACAGGTGCCCACGACTTTGAGACGTCGACGTCTTGGGCGACGACTTACAGGGTAGGGGTGAATATATAGGGAAAGGAACTTCGTTCCAAACGGGTGTCTCCTGACTCCTCATTTAATTTTTTTTTTTTATTTTCGGATCAAAAATACATAATACATATTTTTGAATTTTTTGAACTTGGATTGAAAATATTTAAATACATCAATTGAAAACATACACATAATTTACTGCGTTATCGGTTTCACGTTACAGATTGTATTATATGCTGTTTAGAACGTAATATATAGCTAATTATGTTGAAAAATTCTAATGCCTTCTTGTTTTGGTATACAGAATCTGTTAAATACTCGAACGATTTTTAAGCGATTTTTAGAATCCAGTAGGTAATGCTAATTGATATGTTGGTAACAAATTCTAGAAGTTATTACGTGTCAATGTGTTCTTAATGCAACATGTAATATTTTGCTTGTATGTAGCACTGATGGCAATACTTTCCCTGTTTTTGTATCTCTCACTTATTGACAAATGGTGCTCATTATTTGAGGGCGATATAAATGAACTACTCTGCATTCTGTCGTCGGGACGAGAGCCTACATGAAATGGTCCTCATCTGACAGAGACCGGATCAATTGCTTTGCTCGGGCTCCCCAAATATTGATAGCCGGGCGCCCGCACAAGAGCAATTTTTAATACTGTTTAAAATTAAATTTTCCAAGAAAATGTACAATTTAATATAACATATTATTAAACAAATACGAGAAGATAATAATGGTAGATGGTTGGGAATATAGCTATTTCAATGCCCACCAAGGCATATTATATCAGCTCCCTTCTCCACAAGTATTTAGGTATATCGTCACACATTATAGGGATAAACAAAACTCAAATAAGCGGGCACTGTCTCAGCTCCTACTTGTGCGAAAACATCCCCAAACAATACTTTGCCATTACAATCAATATTCCCAAAAATTGTTTCCTATGAAGGCTTTAGGCTTTCCTATGTAAAAGTTGCCTCTAACTAACGACTTACAAGCCTTATTCGCGTAGGAAATATACGACTCAAAATTTAGACACCGTGTTAGGAATCCCGTGTTCTACAATAAAAAAAACTACTACGTGCTATATCTAATCCTATAACTAAAACAGAAACATCACATCAATTTTGTTTACCTTATTTATACACAATGTAATGGCCATTTTCTCTTGCACAGCATGTTTCAGCATTCTTTCGGTGTTCAGCATAACACCCTCGGCAGCATCAACGAAAACCACAACACCGTCGCACAAACGCATGGCTGCAGTGATTTCATCGGAGAAGTTTACATGACCAGGAGTATCGAAGATGTTCATTAAGTACGATTTCTGTTTTACATCCTGTAAAACCAATGTGACTGGCGTCGCCTTAATACTCACACCACGTTCCTGCTCCGTGAATAGGGTGTCAGTGTAGCGCAACGAACGTTCCTCGTTCATTTCGAATTGAGGGTGCGTCTGACGTATTAGGCAATCAACAAATGTGGTTTTTCCATGATGCAAATGCCCAATAAGAGCTACATTGCGAATGAGTGGTGGGGTGTCCATCAAATCGGCCATGAATTCCATGTTGTATGTTGTCTCTGGCAATTCTTGTTCTTTGATTTGAAACTTTAATTTTTTCACCGGTTCAATGAGAGGTTTGTCCAAGGGTTGTGCATCTTCTTCTTGGACTATGGTCTCAACATCGGGACCATAAACTTCAACAGCTGTGGGATAGTAACGCTTGTCCTCGTGTAAAACCACAGCAGTTACTTCTTTGTCTTCATCCTCATTTTGGTCCTCTTCTTCGTCCATAGCTTCCTCCTAATGATTCAGAATTGGAAATTACAAATACTCGTATGTAACAATATGAATCTATTCCTATACTTACATCATGATCGTCTTGTTGATCTTGCTGCCCATAAATACTTTGATCTTCGTCTTCATCGCTGTCCAAATCAGGTCCTATGTAATTACCAAACTCATCATATAAATCCGAATCCATATTTCCAGCAAGTTATGCACAAAAAATCGCTGAAAATATTAGAAAGCGTGCAGACTTTGTAAACGTTTATCCAGCCGAGATTTCGGTCGGAGTTTTATAAAATCTTGTACTTATAGGCGCTAATAACATAGCAAAACATATTCTAAAATTATCAAATAAACACGTAGACACCAGCTTTTAATTCAAACTTATGTATTTATAATTAAATTTACCTAAAATTAACCACACACAAAAAAACGCGTTGCAATCTCAATCATAAACAACAAACAAGGCACCGCATTACCACTAACTGAGACAGTTTCGCCGGCATTGGGGTACGTTCAGTGGACACATTGTTGAAAAGAGCTGTGATTACTTTGATTTAAAATTCAGTGTTGGAAACTGAAAACATACTTATCCACTAGGGGCGTTGGTTGGGTTTAATAGCTCATTCGCACTGAAAATATTTTCAATAAGTAATCTTTATCATAAGGGGGGAATATACTACACAAAATGCTTGCACTAAATGCGCGCTGCGCTAACCGTTGTGATGTATATGGTGGCCGTTGTGCTATTTGCACAAATTTTGTGTAAAAATCAAATTCATTTGATTTTTGGCCGTTTTGCGCAAGTGTGTTTAATAGAAAAACAAAAAAAGGACCAAATTGCTAACTAAAAATTCAGGGTTTGCAAAAATTCTTTGCAATGTGTGTGGCGAAATAAGACGAATAAAAAACCTTTTTTGCAAGCATTTTGTATAGTCTATTCCCCCCAATAGATAAAGGAAATATGTAGATGTCGCACAGGCGTTGTCAAGTACTGCCACTAGGTGCTGTGTTCTCGTTTTGTAACTTTCATTGACGTTTCTCAAAACATTCACTGACGTTTATTCAACAGTGTGGGACATTTTTTCAGTACCAAAATAGAATCATTTACCAGGTTGTGCTATTCGAACAACTAACTTAGTTTTTTCATGTCGTTGTGTTTCCCACTTTCTAATTCAAATGCATTTTGGTTATGTGCTTTTTTGGTGTACTGTTATTGTTGGTATTCGTTTGTGTTGACTTGTACAGCATTGGCCCACAAACAAATGCCTGTTGATGTTGCCTACAAAACCTACTGTTATCACCTGTTCTATATACATCTCGCAAGGTATATTTTATTTGGTATCAAATGTTATAATTATTGCTTTCAGCTCCATCTTGAAAATATCCCATTGAACAAGAAATTTCCCAAGGCGTGTGCGATATCTAGTAATTTCCTTTATCTATGATCTACATATATTCTCCGAGCTTGAGATCAGATTAGCTTTTCTTGTTTATATCTCCTGATGATTCTACACAACAGAGTAGCGAAATATGGAGGAAAATAAATACAAGAAAAGCAAATCTGACCTCAAGCTCGGAGAATATAAATTATTTATTGATAAGGAAAAGGTCGAACAACGGAATACAAATATTGAAAATCGTTTCTTGATTTCGTACCAAATGCCCTAGCGAAATCTGGTGTTCGCATTGGGGTTTTCCCGAATTTTATTGAAAGTCAAGGCGTATGACAAGGTAGTGTTATTACGACACGAAACACACCAAGTCATAGACGAATATAGTTTACACATTTATTCTCTGATCTGCCGTTTCATTTCACAGTCTTCGTCGTAGGTTTGTGGAAATGAGAGAAATTCGACAAAAATGACCTTGGTGGTGGTGGAGTTACAAAATATGTTCACTTAACTTTTTCATGACGTTTTGGTGTAGAACTGAAAAATTTAAATGTATTTTGCACTAATTTGTTGACTTTTATCGTTGGTATACATTTGTATTGTATTTAACACAATTAGTTTGCCACAAAAACACGAAATGCGGTTGTTGTTCCTTTGTTGGACGTTGTTTACTATTGCCTCTGTCTGGTATTATTGATCCCATGTTTTCCACCGTCCAATGTTTACTTGCAACCATACCTGTGACGTTTAATTTATTGAGAGAATAAATGTATCTATACTATATTCGTCTATTCACCAAGTCTACAAGAATGGCATTTTGCTTTGTCTGGTATTTTCCCACAATCAATTTCAGCACAACTGAATTCTAAGAATAAAGGTGACCGAAAAAGTATACAAAATATATTTTTGAGAAACAATACATATGTACCTAAGAAGTGAGAGTGACGTGTCGAGTTACGGAAGTCTAAGGTTGCTCCAGTTCGGGTTCGTCCTACCTGCGCTCTTTGCAAGGGTGGCCATCGGTTCCAGCGGTGTTCGCGTTTTCGAAAGCTTAATGTGGAGAAGTGTTTGCGGCTGGTTGTGCGTTTCAGCCTGTGCGCTAACTGTCTTAACGACCGCCACAAGTCGGACGCTTGCCCCAGCCAATATCGGTGTCGCGAATGTAAGGCGAAGCACCACACCTTATTGCATCACGCAGAAGGTACAGTCGCTGCTTCACGGGCACGGCAAAACAATGCGCCTGAACGGCCACCGGCTAGGCGTTCGACTCGCAAAAATCGTCGCATTCGCACAAAAAGCACGAAGAAAACCGCTACTTTGAATCCTGCACGTTTTCCGAATTCGCTGGCTATGGCCCATCCCGTGCCGACGGTGGGACCGAGTTTTCCTTTTGTGCACATGCTGGCACCAACTTTAATCGTTTTGCTGCGTCTACAGTGAGATGAGCCACGTTTCTAGTTCACTCGTGCTGCAACTAGCAATACGTACGGATATTTTTAGAGGTAGCGTCAATCTATGAACCCGATCAGGTTGAACGCCGTAAGCCGTAAGCCCGTCGAAGTCCGCTCCTGCCAGTATTCGGCAACATTTCGCGGGCTTCCAACAGGCCAACCCAACCTTCTACCAATCCAATCCCATCGCATTGGTTTTGGGACCTGAATTGTATCCATGCATCTCCAGGCAGATGACAATTGCGCGCCCCGGACTGCCACTGGCCCAATGTACCTTTTCGGGTATACACTATCGGGCCCTGTACCAAATTTTTGAATTTTATATGTATTTTTATATTTATTATTTATCAGAATATATTTGTGAATTTTATATAAATTAGATGTTGCAAGGTGACCGGCATGTTTACGCACAATTCAATTTGACGATTCCGTCCCCACTCGAGGTGCTTTTTCCCACCTTTTGCGTTGGCAACCCTTTCCATGTCGTTAGGACCTATTTTTGCAACTTTGTAACTCGCTAAATGCCCGCCACTTTTCACGCTCCCTCCTTCTTTTTGATATATTTCAAGTAGAGTTGTATTACAGATCTGCTAATGATCGCACCTAGATTAAACCTGCTACAAGGTAATTACTTCGATTTCCACAAATCGAATAATAAAGATATTTGGTAAAATTTGAAAATTGTTGGTGGTTTTGTTTATTATTTTCACGAATAAACAAATTTGGAACTGGAATTGTTGTAAATAAACGTTACTCTAATGCTTAGTGTGAGATAAAACAGCGTAACAAAATACCCGATTTGTCTGTTGTCAAAATGGATTTGAAATCGTGCAAATGTTCCTGATTTCTGCTTTAAATGATCAAACGTGGCAAAATGCAGAAAATCGATGTGCGAATGATGTGTTATATTTAAATCACTCCTTTCTAAAGCCCGTATTCAGTTTTTATGAAATTTTCGTTGTCATAAGAAGTACGTGTATAAAAATAACGAAATTTTCATGAACCGAAAATCCGCTCACTTTTCATTAGCTTGGTACTCAGCTCGGCGAAAATTTCGTAGCCAAAATCAATCACAGGGTTGTTACGCCAAAGTTACTTCGTACCGGACCGGAATTTTGACATTTTGATTATTTTAGTAAACAAAAGTAATACCACATGCGTTAAAAATAAAATGGAGTGCAAATATGAATTATTAATGAAATATTTGCAAGGTAAATTAGAGATATATGGTAACTCTCTGTAACTAAATTTGCCGTTTAGAGATAAATGACGAAATTTCTTATGAAAATTTCGCAAGAACTGAATACGGGGCGTAATCTCTGATATATGCAATGCGTTTACTCGCTATTAAGGGCACTTAGACCTCATGTTGGCATCAATGTGTCCTTGGTGTAAGATGAAGTTGGTAGTTTGAACAAACTAGGTGATGTAAAATCAAAGCGATTTTGATTCATCAGTGTAAGGGGAAGTTGCAACAACTTACATAAGCATTTCGACGAGAAACGTTCCTGAGGCTACATTATCGGAAAAATATAAAATAAATAAATAGATTTGTTGTTAATTATAAATATTTTAAGAAAATAAAAATAGTATTTTTTTCTTAAAACTGGTGATATTTTCGCTGCGCTCTCAACTTGTTTGACTTGAAGTCGAGCTGCTTATCGAGCTAGAATAACGTGAGTCCATTCATTTGTGTCTCTACAAACTATACTCATATATTACGTTCTAATATTGGGGTACAACGAATAATGAGAACAATAGTTTCTTGAGAGGGCACAGTATGAATGTTTCAATCATTCAAAGAGACATGAATGCATTTAAATGAATTTTGTTTTGAATTCGAATGAATAAGGTTTCAAGGTAGCAGCATTGTTGAAGAAAATTGGTCATAAAATCTTGGAAATGATTGTATATTCGATTGTATGAGTTTCCAAGATTCCAGCATAAAGACATCCACAAGGCTTCTTCGGTATCCCCTGATCAAAGAACTGAGAACCAAATTGATCACGTGGTAATTCACTCAAGGAAGCTCTCGCAACTTTTGGCACAGAATCCCACCCTCCCGATGACGATCCTGATGCGCAGTGGAAACCCATTTCCGACTCTATAAAAACTGCCGCAACAACCGTACTTGGTTTCGAAAAACCGCTTCGCAATAAACCGTGGTACGATGATGAGTGTGGCATAGCAAATGACGAAAAGAACGCTGCACGTATGGTAATGCTTCAGTCAATTGCAACGCGAACTGCAACTGAGCGGTATAGGGAGAAGAGAAAGGAGGTAAACCGTCTCTTTAGGCGTAAGAAACCGCAGTGGAGAAAGCGCGAGAGTGAGAAAATTGAGACATACAGAAGGAAGAACGAAGCCCTAAAATTCTACCAAAAAGTTAAAAACGGAACTAATGGACATGGCTCAGGGCCCCCTTCTGTAAAGACAAGGACGGAAATTTCGTCGCAGATGTGCAGAGCATGTTGGGAATATGGAGAGAGCATTTCTCCGCGCTACTAGTACCTGAGATATCCGATGACGATGGGACAATCGATCACAATATGGACGACGACGTCGATTGCCCCCTCCTAACCAAGACGAGGTCAGAACAGCTATTGCCCGGCTTAAGAACAACAAAGCCGCAGGAGCCGATGGATTACCGGCGGAGCTGTTTAAGGCTGGCGGCGATGAGCTGATAAGGTGCATGCATCAGCTCATTAGCAAAATTTGGTTAGATGAATGCATGCCCGGCGATTGGAGTCTCAGTGTAGTATGTCCCATATTTAAAAAAGGTGACCCGAGTATCTGTGCCAACTACCGTGGAATAAGCCTTTTATCCATAGCATATAAGGTTCTATCAAGTATAATGTGCGAAAGACTAAAACCAATTATCGCTGACCTGATTGGACCATACCAGTGTGGCTTTAGGCCTGGAAAATCGACAACTGACCAGATTTTCACGCTACGCCAAATCCTGGAGAAGACACACGAAAAACAAATCGACACCTATCATCTATTTATCGATTATAAAGCGGCCTTCGATAGTCCGATACGGGAGAAACTCTATGAAGCAATGTCTGAGCTTGGTATTCCTGCAAAACTTATACGCCTTTGCATGATGACCTTGACGAACACCAAATCCGCAGTGAAAGTTGGTAAGGATCTTACCGAACCTTTCGAAACTAAGCGAGGCATCAGGCAAGGCGACACCAGCGACATAGGGGCATTCTTCGCGATTCGTGTTCTCACACATCGCCCCAAATAATTCAATATTTGGTCGATCAAAACAGTAAATTGGTTGAACATTTGTCGTGCAGCTCCAATTAGCACCCAATTATTATTTTTATTTCGCACGACTAGAAAGGTAAAATTGTTACTGCGATATAAAATATTAGGATAATCGCGGAGAATATTTTGAAATGCAATAAAACTAGTTTTTGTGTTTTATAATTTGGGATATATAAGTAGCAGCCCTCGTATGAGTATTCTGACTCCAGAAACTTTTTAAACATATTAAACACGCAAAGGAGGTTCGGTGTGGAAGCTAGTCAATACTGATGTAGTAGTTAATTACTTGTGTTAATGTTAATGGGAAAAAATTTCGGGAAAATCAAGAATCATTTCCATTAAAATAATAATCTGCCTGCGACACTGAGCATTTTAAACATAAAAATTAATGTAATGGTATAGACCAGTGGTAGGAAAAACCGAACGCACGCACACAAACGTAGTATGTGTTTCTGTGCGGTCGCAAACCATAGAGTAAGTCTGTTTCTACACGTGCAATTATAATTGCTGCAATTCATGAGTTCGTAGGAGAGAGAGGTAAGAAGAATGGAACGAGGAAAAAACTTGCATGAAATCTGCAATTCTTTCAGTTCTTCTCATTCGTATTTTTTTAGTAATGGCGGCTGCAGAATAATTTGACATTTCTTTTCATTTACTCATTCGTAAAAATTTCTCACGAATAGTCTGCATATGTCTCAGATTTATACGAATGTCAGAAGCAGGAATAATAAAAACCAGAATTGCGTGCGTGTAAAAGCAAATTGCAATTCCAAAAGAGGATCATGAAGAATTGCAGCAATTACAATTGCACGTCTAGAACCAGACTAATCTCAGACTAGAGAGAATATTTCGCTCATCTGACGTTTCCTTTCACACTCTTCGTGATGCGGTCGGTGTGATAGAGAGATGTTTGACGAAAAGTGATATACACCAGGTGGAATTACAATAACTTCTTGCTTTAAGTTTTCATGCCATTTTGGTGAAAAACTGTGAAATTTAAATGTGTTTTAAACGTTTTTATTGACTGTTATTGTTAGCATACATTTGTGTTGTATTTAACACAATAAATTTAACACACAAAACGAAATGCCGTTGTTGTTATTTTGTTCGTTGTTTTGAACCATTGCCTCTATCTGGTATTAGTAAAGCAATTCTTTTCAACATCAAACGTAAATATCACACCAGCCCAAATGTCATAAATTTGGTGGGAGAACTAGTGGGTCTACTATAAGTATTAGCCTATGTCGCAAACGCACAGGCATAGACTGACGCTTCGACTCAAACATTGTTCTTGTGTACATGTGAGTTGCCGATCGTGCGTGTGTGAAAAATACGAGAAAAATACGATTATTGTCTGCCTCGCGAGGCTATGGGTTGGTTACCACTGGTATAGACCAAAACCTGAACATCTTTCTTAGAACTGCGTTTTATGTATTAATAATAGTGTATTCAAAAAAAACGGTTAAAACCCGGTTTCGGTTTTTATGACAAAATGGAAAAAAAATGGGTTTCGTTTTATTTCGATTATTATCGTTTATTTTAAACTCAGTCTTTTTGAAATTTGAGATCGACTACCGAGTACATATCCATGAAAACGCTTCTCAAAATACCGCTCGGAATCGGTGTAAAACTTCAGGTCCCAATCAGAGTGTGTAAGCCTATGCCTTCTTGGTATGTGATGGGAAAGTAAAGTGTGAGGTACTAACGCAGTACCTCATTCGACCAACCCAATTTTTTAGTACATTGTCGATTAATTGGGCCTCTATTTCGTGATTTAAGACCTCAGTGAACTCGGGATTGTTTGCGTAACACTTATCTTTCACGGCGCTCCAGTAATAATAGTTTATTTTGGGCATATAAGCCAAAATCCGCACCAAACAGTCACTCGTTGTGGATGCATCGGCGAGAAATGTTCAATTGCTGCGAACGGTGTCGAGTTGATGTTGTTGGCTGTTACAGCACACATTCAGCTACAGCGGCTATATTATCCACTGGACGAGCACGTAGACGAGTTCTTTTGTTCAATATCGACCGGGATTGAAAAACTTGCTTCACAAATGCACAAACGGCGTTGTTGGAACTCTATTTCTATGGAATTTATTTCGTAGATTTCTTAAAGTTTGAGTTGAAGGATCAAATATTTGGATGAAAGTTTTCAATATTTCCCAGTCTTCTTTAAGCGTGAATTTTCTGACCGTTACCTAAAAATCTGCCACTTCATAAATGTCAACATGGTCATCTGCTTCAATATAACGGGGGTTTAAATGTCATATTTTACATGGCCCACCCTTTATTTATTTATTAATTTTATTCAACCTATCTGTTCTAATATTATCAGGCATAATCGTCATTGAGTAAATATTCCTTTGTAAGTTTTGTACTACTTTTTGGATTGTGATACTGTTTATTGATTTCTGCTAACATACTACCTGTGTCAGTTCCGGAACTTACCTTTAAATCGGAGTTGACACATATGACTTCTATTGCCTTGGACAACTCATTTCAAAAAACTATCGGCGAAATAAATCGTTGGCAAAGTCTATTGTGCCTGTCTGATGGTGTCAGTAACCATAGTGAGCTATGAAATAGGATTTAGATTTGTAATTCTGTGTTGTTGTATCAGTTGTCTAAAATCCGAAAACCCGGTTAATTGACTTGAAATATCCGGTCAAATTATCACTTCGAAAATATTATTTTTTAAAAACCGACGTACGGTTAACCGGTCAGAATTCTGTTAACCGGTTTCAGGTTTGAATACACTAATTAATAACCATAGTACAATGGATCTACAGTTACAATGGATCTACCCCTATTTCCAAATAAAACTTTAATACGGCTATTGAATTAAGGATGCGAATGAAGACAAGGGTGGGACTTCTTTCTCATTAGTAAAATCTTATATACACATATACACGTATTAGGGGATGGATTTTACCTGACCTCACTTGTTTAGAAAATTCTCGCAATTGTGTAGGTGCAACTCGAAACAGGTAGAAGTCATAAAGCAATTGTTATCTCTGAGACGTAAAGATGAAATGGTATACCCCTGTATAATAATGAAAGCAAATGTAATAAATGAGACAATTAGTCGATACTCTCTTCTTGCAATTCGAACTGTAACCATTATAGGCAGGTAAATTATAAATACAAGGACTTTTTCAAACTTAAGTATTTAATGACGTTGTCTACATTGCAATGTTAACAGTAAGCATTTCATACTCCTATCGTAATGACGTCAACGATATCATCAATGTTTCTTATAATTTTTGCAAGTAACTTCATGGGTTACGGAAGTTCGCACTTATTTACCTTCAGTCCTGTGATGTCAAATAAAGCGTCCGATTTTCGTGTATCTTTGGGTCAGATTTTAAATATACCCGAAAGGAAGCAACGATCATTTGATTTATTCAAGTCTCGCGGAGAATTTGTTAATCTTGCTGAAAACTATATAGCAAATCGCAAACAGTTCAATTATAAAGTATATAAGCCATATGAAGAAACAGCAAAACCGGTAAATTACACCAAAGATTATGTTAATCGAATTTTGAATTCCATAAACTTTTTCAATACAAATACTGCGAATAACAATCGAACTCGAAGTGAAAGCCACAATTCGACTAACAGAGTACAATCTGCCACAACTGAGGAACCTTCAAGTATAATCATTGGAGCTGGAGTCAATAACACATTTTTGCCATCAGATATAACTTCCACATATCCATTAAATTTGGATACAACAACTGATGCCTACCCTACACCAGAGTCAAGCGAAACATATAAATACAGAAAATTAATTTCCATAAGTACAGAGGCTATTTATTCCACATCTGTTGTGGATACATCTACCACCGATACTTGGATACAAGAAAGAGATGCACAATATCCCAAAGTGGAAGCCAGCACAGAATATACAACAATTTGTACTCTGGATCAAACAAGAGTATCAGAATTATTTGAAACATCTACTACTGCTCTTAAAGAAGTTACTGTCGTTGTGACACCTAGCGATAAAGAGGTATTGACACCAACGGAAGCCTATATTATCTCTGGAACCATTTCAAAACTGCCTGAAACCACTGTTTCGGGATTATACCAAACATCTACTATTACCGAAGGTACTACTGCCAGCCCCATTCCTGCAGTAACTACTGAATATAAAATAACTGAAGATAGAAAGCCATATACCGTAATAAAAGTGAATACAGAACCCAGTACAGTTTCGAATTCTGATGAAAGAAACCAACTTTTAGCATCCACATCTACTGTAGGTTCATTTTCAATCCCTAAGCCTGAGATTACAAGCGCTGCTGAAACCCCAGAAGATTATAAACTATATTTGACAACGGAAGTGAATAGAGAGTTTAGTATAGTTCATACTCCCTATCAAAGTAAATCATTCCTAACATCTACCGATGCTGAAGTTATAGATTCCCGTCATATTCCTGTATTAAGAAATACTTTTGAGGTCCGCGATGGTATTGAGGACTATTCTCAAATGGAATCAAATACTGAGTCGAGTACAATTTCGACTTTCAACCCAACTAATTCATTCCTAACAACTACAGACGTCGGAGTTACTATCTCAAATCATATTCCTGATGAAACCACTGTTTCTGGGACATTCAAAGGTCTCAAGGGCTATTATCCAATGGAGACTAGTACAGTTTTTACTTCCAACCCAACTGAATCATTCTTAACATCAGTTCCTGAAGCAACTACTATTTCTGAGATCATCGAAAGTATTAGTGACGACTCTCCAATGGAAGCAAATACAGAGATGAGTGCAATTTCGACCTCCAGTCCAACTGAATCATTCGTAATATCTACCGATGCTGAAGTTATAAATTCCAGGTCGGCCCCTGGAGAATCTTCTATTTCTGATGCTATCGAAGGCATCAATGACGACTTTCTAATGGAAGAAAATAGTGCAATTCCGACCTCCAGCCAAACTGAATCATTCGTAATAACTAACGATGCTGAGGTTATAAATTCCAGGTCAGCCCCTGGAGAGACTACTATTTCTGATGCCATCGAAGGCATTAGTGACGACTTTATAATTGAAGCGAATACCAACGAAATTAAAACACTCGAAACATCTACCGATGCTGAAGTTATAAATTCGAATTCAGCTCCTGAAGAAACTGCTGGTTCTGAGACTACCGAAGGTATTGATGACGATTCTATAACGGAAGACAATAGAGAGTCGATTACAATCTCGACTGCCAGTCTGACTGCATCATTTGTAACATCTACCGATGCTGGAGTTGTAAATTCCAGTTCAGATCCTGAATCAACTACTATCTCTGAGATCATCGAAGGAATTAATTACGATTCTCCAATAGAAGCCAACACAGCGACGATTGCAATTTCGACATCAAACCCAACTGAATCATTCCTACCAACTACCGATGCTGAAGTTATAAATTCCATTTCAGCACCTGAAACAACTACTGTGTTTGAGACCATCGAAGGCATTAATGCCGATTCTATAATGAAATCGAATATAGAGTCGAGTACCAATCCGACTGTATCATTTGTAACATCTACCGATGCTGAAGTTACCAATTCGAATTCAGCTCCTGAAGAAACTACTGGTTCTGAGACTACCGAAGGCATTAATGACTATTCTCTAACGGATGCGAATTCTGTGTCGAGTACACTTTCAACTTCCAACCTAATTGAAGCATTCGTAACATCTACTGATGCTGAAGTTATAAATTCCGGTTTAGTCCCTGCATCAACTACAATCTCTGAGATCATCGAAGGAATTAATGACGTTTCTCCAATGGATGCATTCCTAATATCTACCGATGCTGAAGTTATAAATTCCAGGTCAGCCCCTGAAGAAATTACTATTTCTGATGCCATCGAAGTCATTAATGACAAATTTCTAATTGAAGCGAATACAGAGTCGATTGTAATTTCGACTTCCAACCAAATTAAAGCACTCGAAACATCTACCGATGCTGAAGTTATAAATTCGAATTCAGCTCCTGAAGAAACTGCTGGTTCTGAGACTACCGAAGGTATTGATGACGATTCTATAACGGAAGACAATAGAGAGTCGATTACAATCTCGACTGCCAGTCTGACTGCATCATTTGTAACATCTACCGATGCTGGAGTTGTAAATTCCAGTTCAGATCCTGAATCAACTACTATCTCTGAGATCATCGAAGGAATTAATTACGATTCTCCAATAGAAGCGAACACAGAGACGAGTGCAATTTCGACATCAAACCCAACTGAATCAAACCCAATCCTACCAACTACCGATGCTGAAGTTATAAATTCCATTTCAGCACCTGAAACAACTACTGTGTTTGAGACCATCGAAGGCATTAATGACGATTCTATAATGAAATCGAATATAGAGTCGAGTACCAATCCGACTGTATCATTTGTAACATCTACCTATGCTGAAGTTGTAAATTCCAGTTCAGTTCCTGAAGAAACTACTGTTACTAAGACCTTCGAAGGTATTGATGACGATTCTATAACGGAACCCAATACAGAGTCGTTTACAATCTCGACTGCCAGTCTGACTGAATCATTTGTAACATCTACCGATGCTGGAGTTGTAAATTCCAGTTCAGATCCTGAATCAACTACTATCTCTGAGATCATCGAAGGAATTAATTACGATTCTCCAATAGAAGCGAACACAGAGACGAGTGCAATTTCGACATCAAACCCAACTGAATCAAACCCAATCCTGCCAACTACCGATGCTGAAGTTATAAATTCCATTTCAGCACCTGAAACAACTACTGTGTTTGAGACCATCGAAGGCATTAATGACGATTCTATAATGAAATCGAATATAGAGTCGAGTACCAATCCGACTGTATCATTTGTAACATCTACCTATGCTGAAGTTGTAAATTCCAGTTCAGTTCCTGAAGAAACTACTGTTACTAAGACCTTCGAAGGTATTGATGACGATTCTATAACGGAACCCAATACAGAGTCGTTTACAATCTCGACTGCCAGTCTGGCTGAATCATTTGTAACATCTACCGATGCTGAAGTTGTAAATTCCAGTTCAGCTCCTGTAGAAACTACTGTTTCTAAGACCATCGAAGATATTTATGAATATTCTCTAATGGAAGCAAATACAGAGTCGAGTGGTATTTCTACTTCCAACCCTACTATATCGTTCCTAACAACTACCGATGCTGAAATTATAAATTCCAGTTCAGCTCCTGAAGAAACTACTGTTTCTGGGACTATCGAAGGCATTAGTGGCTATTCTCTAATGGAAGCGAATACAGAGTCTAGTACAATTTCGAATGCCAACCCAACTGAATCAAGTTCAATACCTGAAGCTACTACCGTACTCGAGTCCAGTACTATTTTTATACCAAACCGTGAACCGTATGAAACTTTTGGTGAGTCCATAGTTAGTATAGCGACCAATTTCAGTTCATCTACACCAGAGCCCGGGCAAGAGGAATCTTCAACTGAAATCTCATTGATTAGCTCTACAGAAATTAACTACGAGAATGAAATGTCAGAGACAGCCATCACACAAATTGCAAGCGGTCGCAGCATTTTAAGCTTCACGGTCAGCGGAATTTTCGGACAACCGGAAAGTACAACTGCACCTTCCATAGAAATTAACGATGTACCAATCGCTCAACATGCAACTAAATATATTTTTGAAACATCAACTATTGAAAGTGAATATATGGGAATAACGACGGCATTTGCAAACAACCTAGATCCACCAATGATAGATAAAACCACGGAAATCCCAAAACCAGGCTTTGAACAACGTCCTCTAGAGGATATAACAGCATCTACAGCATTGTCGGTTACTTCTATAGAAATGACCACTGAATTTCCGATTAAGACTGCAACAGAAGAATCTGTAGAGTTTACTAATGAGACTCAATCTACCATCAAGTTTGTAAAGGAACCCATATCAAGTCCAACACTTTCGAAAGAATCAGCACCGAAAATTAATATGCAAGAATCATTTATAGAATTTGTTGAGGATCAAATAACAACAGAATTACCAGATTTGGAAATAAATACAACGCCATATGAACTAGGAACTGAAAATACTATAACGGAATACTCCATAGAGTTAACACTTTCGGAAGAATCAACACAGAAAATTAATATGCAAGAATCATTTATAGAATTTGTTGAGGATCAAATAACAACAGAATTACCAGATTTGGAAACAAATACAACGCCATATGAATTAGGAACTGAAAATACTACAAAGGAATACTCCAAAGAGGTAACAACCGAACAGATAGCCACGGAATTTTGGATGTCTTCTATATCAACAAATGTCTCTAGATCGACAACAGAGTTAGTCAATATATCTGTTACAGAGAAGCCAGCAAATTCACGGAATATACTAGATGCAACGCCCAGCGATTTATTAACTGATCATTCAAATATTGATGAGAATTTGGAACTTCAATATATAAGCCAAGTGGCAACTGAAATTTCGAGTGAATTATCAGGGAAAACTTTAAATACCTCCAGTAATTCAACTATAAACTCAACTGAAGTCCAAAACGAACAGCCTGATGAACCACTTGGAACTACACATATTTTCAAATCTGGAACATCTGAAGTGAATGAAATACAAACTATAGGCAAAATAACGAATGAAAAGAACAGCTTGTTCAGCAATTCCCTTGGTCAAAAATCTTCTAGGTCGCCAGTGAATAATCTCTCGAAACCACTAGACCAAAGCGTTGACCGGAATCTGAAAAAAATAAAATATTCAACAGATGTTATGCCGTCATTAGATGATTTCTTTACTAGTTAATAGTTTGACTAATTAAATTCGATTAAGCTTTAAGATCTAGATCAAATAATAATAATAAGTTAAAAACAAATATTTATTTAGATTTTAATAAAAAAACATATTTAATAAAAGAACATTTCTAATTATGTGCCGAATATTTTTTATTGTACAAGTATTATTTAGTCACATCAACGAGGACTTGAAGATGAATTGAATACTGCATACCTTGTATGCCTATTATTAGTTTCCCCCTTCACACTCTGATGGGAGTTGAACTCCCACAACTGAATCAGATCACAGATTTTGTAAATAAATTTTCGTGTTTTGTTGTACAGTTTGGCTATCAAGTTGCTTGCAGCCAACGCCACATCTGCCAATTGAAATGAATTTTGACAAGCAGTAGCTTTGATCGTTTACTTTCCCAGTAAACATTTGCAAGAATTTACTTTTGAGAGAGAAAGAATGATTTTACTCTCTTGAAAATTTGCACAAAAAGTACGCGAACGACTTCCAGTAAAAATTTCCAAAGAAACGGCTGATGTAGTTTTATAATTTGCTACACACCTTTTGGCTTGTAGTTACATTACATATCTACTGTCACAGTTCTCCAATTATGACGTCGTCGGTTCAATTTCTTTCTTCTTATTGCGTTCCATTTTCTCTCTAAATTTCAGAGCTATTTTAAATGAATTATTAAAAATAATCATTTGAACTATTTTCGGCCGTTGTTAATGTATTTTGCACTTTTCTTTGTTTAAGAATCATTCAGGAATACTGAGATTTCGAAGTTTTTGGGATTTCAACCACCAAACATATGTTTTGCAGTACAAAACTCAGCTGTTTCTTGAAATGAAATCCTGTAAACTCCGAAATCCCAGTATACATTTACATAACACAGCTGATTTCAAACAGCTCTTTTATCTTGCAAATTGTTGTTTGCTAAAATTTCTCTTTCTTTCAAATTGTTTTTTGACTTTGGCTTCCGCGTTAGCTTACTTTCGGGACTTTTATGTCTTGTTCACGCTGCCGCGAAATTGATGTCTTTTGAGTTAAAAATTGAATTGAGTTGAAATTGCTCAATTTCGCATATATTTTGACAATTACGAAATTGAGATATTTACGACAATGTCATTGAAATTGACTTGAAATTGTCGTATACAACGCTATTTTTACTCAACAAAATTAACTTAGTATATGCACGAGAACGAAGTCGATAGAAAATTTTCCGGTGTGCCGACGTCGAAGATAATTTTTTGAAGTTCACGCCGCCCTCATTAAAACACGCTTCGACTTAAAATATTAGCTGATATTATCGGTTAAGCCGCTTTTAAAGGTCCGAATTACTAAAAAACGATGTAAATTTTTTACACAACAACGAGATGCCGTCGATAATTGTGGGTCGGCTTAGTTCACTGAGCACATGGCTAGTAAAATGACAACAAAAAATAAACAATTGTATGCCGCCTCATTCGTCAAATTTAAATTTTAAGTTTTCATCGATATAGGCTAGTGAGACGAAGGTATAAACCTTTCCATAATCAGTCTTTCATGTTAAAGTTCATGCACCATTCATTTATTTTATTGTTTTCATTCATTTTCTATCGATATTTTGGTTATTGTGTCAAGGCACGAAAATTTTAAACAAACAGTTGTCATTTTAATCGAAATTGAACGAATCGAATTGTGAACAATTTCAATTTGGTTCGACAATTTTAATTCGAAATTGTCAATTTCGTGGCAGCGTGAACAAGGCATTTAAATACTTCCCTTAATTTTTCAATACAATAATCTATTGTTCATTTACTCGAAATCTCCAAATGAAATAATCCTGCGCAGTGTGAATGCAGTATAACTGAGTCTGAATAGTGGATAGAAACACACTGAACATACCACATGCAATCACAACAACAAAAATAATTCTCAACGTGAACTGCATAAGAACCAATTCCTTTTCTAAACATTTAAAATGAGCTTGGCCAAATTAAAAGCCAAAGAAACTAAAGGCAAACAAAAGCAACTCCCAAAACTTAAAACAATCCTGGCGAACCCAGTCAAGAAGCGATGGTAGGTTAATTGATAAGCGGCCCGCAAATGTTCACCCGCAACGTAATCTTTTTTTGCAGCCCAACATTAAACGATGATGAATTGGAATTCTTACAAAATATAATTAAGTCTTCAATAAATAACAGCGAGGGAGAAGTCAGTAAATATGCTACCAACAATAAAATCTGTTTGGGCTTGGAAAGCTCTTTGCGCTGCATAAATAATGGGCAAAGCAGTTGTGTGTTCATATCGCTGAGTATAAAACCCATTCACATTGTTTCTCTAATTGCACGCAATGCGGAGATTAAAGACCAGACACAGCCAGTATTTGCCCAACCACGCTTAGAGGATTTCACAGAGAAACTCTTTGGGATTCGTGCTCTATGTATGGTATTACCTAAAGATTTGCAGAGAATCAGTAAAGATTTGTGCAAATGGGTGGAACACAAAAGGAGACCCATGGTCGTTAATGAAAGGGAGAAAAAGGTTTATAAATGTGCCAAAAATATAAAGAAGAAACCACAGTATATTTCATGCTCAAGTTCCGCTCCGGTTAAAGGTGATGTAGATAACGAAAAGGTTTCCAACAAAGAGTGGGTGGGTGATTTTATATCATTCGGTAAAGATAATGTTGATGTGAGCAATGTTAAATTAAAAGATGATAGAAATGAAGCCTTAAACGCCTTAACACAAATAATGTCTAAAATATCTAACGTTCCAAAAACTACGAACTACGATACGGATGTTGATGATATTAATTGTATGGAGTCTTCGGTACAAGTATCGGACTCCGGAGATTCTGTTGATTTCCTGGATGATTATAAAGCACTTATTGTACACAAGATCAAGGCAAATCCTAACAAAAAACCAAAAAAGAAACGAAATAAGAATAAAAACAAAAATGTAAAAAAATAATTTACTAATAATACAATGGATGATTTTGTGAGAATTTTCATTTCACAACAAATTTTTTTAATTTTTCTTAAAAATTTTGTTTAATAGCTTGGAAAATGTTTTTGAAATAATTTTTTTTTGTAGGAGTAAACCGGTATTATACTAACTATCCCTTGTTTGATTTTGCGCTGTCTTCGCAGATTGGCGCAATATTATACAATTCACACAAAAAATGTTCTTATTTGCTGCCAATATTGGAAGGGTTTCCAAGTAACTAAAGTGGGTGCGCTCCATCAGTTTTATCGGGTAGGTTTACATCATTCGTTTTTTTCGTCGAAAATGCCAATTAATTTTTTTTTTGTCATTTACACTCATTTGTGTTATTTAATTATACTCGTACAGCTAACTTACCCGTGTTATTTACATTTATAGCTGAATGATTTTACTGACTGACTTTTTGGTTAATGCAAATTAATAATACATTTTGGGAACTATTCACTGTAGTAGAGGAAATTGTGCACAAGACTTGAAGGAATACCGCTTTAACGGACTTATACAGAGTTCCACTTAGGATAAAACAACAACGCCAGCCAACGACAAAATTCAAATTCACCGATTTGTAAGTGGAATACAGAAATCACATTCATAGAGACCTTTTGCAAAACATTTCGTTTTACAGAACAGGATGAACCATAACTCGTTCTAAAATGTTTTAGCATCCTTTATTTTCGATACTTTTTTCAAAAGAATTATGGGACGTTTGCCAATGTTCTTAGGGGCTTACTTCAGACAAAAGTTATTTTTGGCTCCAAGTCCAAAATTTATCCATAAACTAAACTTAGGAGATCAATCATCAACGACTGCCCATAATAAAAATAAAATGAATATTATTAACTTAAATGTAAAAGAGCAATATCAGGCCACTTTATTAAAGCCACATAGTGACGCCTTCCGAAGAATTATTAAAAAAATATCTTATCAATAATGTAAGTATTCATTGATCGGAAGCGGCTGAAGATTTAAAAGCATCTGCCCCTCCATAGTTTTCGATCAACAGGCCTTTGTAGCGCCTCAAATGAACACTAAAGCCCTCTTCACGTCCATTTGACGAAAGTATTACAACCCTCGAGACTACCAAGTGTGAAGGATTAGTTTGGCTAAATCCTCGTATAATATCGATTTCATCCCCTTGATTTAGCTGAGAACATTTGTAGGTTATAAAGCTGCTGAAAATTTATTGAACTATTCAACATACCTGAACACTCTTCTTTTGTAATTTCTTGCCATTAACACGTATCCGACTTTCGTAGAAAATATTTTCAACTTTACTATAAAAAGAAACAACAAATATGCAATTAAATGTCATTATCATGTATCAAAAAGATAAATCTGTGTGTGCCAAAAAGGAAAAACGATTTATGAGAATTCCCCAAACATATCACGACAGAATTTTTAGTTTTATGGTTGAAAAGAAAGTAGTCTCCAAACTGATGTATAGTTAATACCTCCGTTTCATAAGTAAGGAAAATTCCATTATATTAGAAGTTATGCAGGTTATTTAGTTTAGGAGTTATCGATAAAAATAAAATAATTGATTTTTCTCAAAAAAGGTGTTAATGTGCTGATTTTGTTACAGCATAATATGATTTTCAAAACAATTAGATTCGATTCCGTCAGGGGGTATCCATGCCAAAGCTGATCGACTATGAAGTAGGAAATTTATAGAAAACAAAGTAGTTCGGTGAAAGATCGTTAAGCAACCAGAAGCAAACTAAGTTTAAAGCGAACCCCAGATCATTAGCTTTAACTTTTTATATTTGTGATGAATTTGAATATATATTACCAACAAATTTTATAAACATGATAGTGAAGTGAACAACTTCGGTTACATTCTTATTTGGAATCAAGAAGGGCGGCAATCTGACAATAAACATAAACGATAGCTGATGTTTTTGCTCACGAATGACAAGTCTGTGGTTTTGAGTTACTTGGTTATCCCATGTGAAGATAGGACATCAGAAGTCTGGTGTAAACCTCCGGATATAGCAACCGAATAAAATGAACATTTCATTAGTAGTATGTAATTCTGATCATACTTCAATTTCGCCCCAAAAGCTTTTAAGCTATTTTTGTTTAGTGGCACAGGTATAATAATAATGGGCAGTAGATTTGTTACCCAAATACATTCTATATTTTAAATTACTAATTATGGTAAATTAAAAAAAAAGATTTAATAATTTGTTTCTTGAATAATTAGTCAAGAATAAAAAAAGATTTAAATATCTATCCATTGAAGAAATTATGGTAGAAATTTTTGTAACCATATGAGGCCTAATGGCTCGGTTATGTATATGAAGAGAATTAAATAAAGAAATACTGCACTGGGTTTCACTAATTTAAAACTGATTGATCATATTATACCGAGATCAATTCCTGTTACAACCATAACAATAAGTTTGGAACGCTGTTTAAATGACACCTACATACATACTTTCTGGCTATCCCTAACCCGGCTTTCAACAATAAATCTGCTCTCAACGAATTCACATTTGCCTTAACCACTTTTGAGTCCCGTTCATCTTTAAATTCAGAATCGCCCTCGTCTTCGCTGTCGGATTCTGGATCATGTTTCGACGATTTCTTCTCGTGCCGCTTCTCCACAGGCGTAGTTAAACTGATGTGTCTGGTGTGTAGTGCTACAATTGGTGGAGGACTGGGTTGTTTATTACAGACACTGACAGCACTTGCAGATGTTAGATAACTGCGTTGAGGTATCGATAAAACTCTAATAAGCGGTTGCAATTGTTTTATATTATTTAGTTTAATCATTTTGTAATATTTGCCTATTTTGGTTAAATTTCAATACTACATTGACATTGAAATGTCAGCTGTTACAGCAATTTTGAGAGTTGCCACACTGTTCGCACATCTTCAATTCGTCTAATATGAATTAGATACCGGATATTTTGCAATTAACCGTGTGCCGGTTTTTAAAAATCGTTATTTTCGAACAAACCGGAAACCGGCATTTGACGTCAGTTAACCGGGTTTGGCGTAAGTTAAGTTTAAGGGCCACTCTCGTATCGCGTCCAAATTATCATCACTCCATAGACCTTATCATCCAGAGTAAAACCGTATTTTTTTTTTCTGGGGAAACCCACACTTCCCGAATTACGGGCCTCCAAAGTTTGAACATATGTCCCCCCATATATTCCACATATATTGACGGACTGCGACAATATTGGCATCATTGGAAAGCTTATGAAAATACTTTCAAAACTTTCGGATTTATTAACCCATTGCGAGCCTATATCCAATATTCGACTTGTATAACCCAACTTTTTGAGGAAAAAACCTATTATCTCAGAATAGTACACAACATACATATTTTCAGCCGTTATTGTATAGTTAAGACATTAAGCTAAAAAATAAGATATCATTTGTTCCTTTAACCCAGTAATGACCGAATATATCAAGGGTCAAAGATCACGAAAACAGAAAAATAAAAAATTATTTTAAAAAAATAGCGCAATTTTTTGTATACAATTTTTTCCCGATAAAAAATAAAAAAAAATTTTCAAAAATAAAAAAAATCGCGCGATTTTTTTAAAATAATTTTTTCCTGACAAAAAATAAAAAATATTTGTTTTCGTGGGACGTCTGTAAGTCGTACAGTGACCATGGGATTGGTTATGGTAACCATCCAGAAAAATACAATTTTTTTTAAAAAATCGAGCGATTTTTCTGATTATGCCACACATCGACTTAAGGTACAGAAGGAATTTTATTCCCCCTGCCTGAGCCGACTCAGGTGGAATATAAATTTAACTATTTTCAAAAAGGTCTACCACACGGTACGAGCAACATATGTAGGTCCCTGCGAGGGCTAGCTTTGCATTTTCTCACATTCTTTTTTTAACTTTGTTTGCCTGCCGAAATTTGGGGGTCCATAACTCCGAAAATGGGAGTTTCCCACAATTTTTTATTTTACATTTTTTGCTTAAAACAACGTGTTTGACCCAAAAAAAAATTGGACAGTGGCCCTTAAAGTTGACCTGTTCCATTTTTTTCAAATATTTAATATGAAAACCATAGCCGTAGGTGTGTTTTGCATTATTTCTCAAAAATCTATGGGCTTCCAGATTAAAATTTCAGGGCTTAATTCTATCAAGTGTAGCTACAATATACAAAACCAAAGGGTAAAGGGTCTTAAAATCAAACGCTGGAAAATTCAGATAAATTGTCGGAACTTTTTGAAATAAAACTGATTTTTTTCTGTTAATATTTTTCTGACATTTTTTGAACCGCAAATACACATCTCTGATTTTAAAATTTTTTTCTGTGTTTATAAAAATTATGCACATTTGTCCATAAAAAACATGCTGAAAAACGCGTAAAACTGTATTAGGTACTCTATAACTATACATATAGTACTATACATATAGTAAGTACTAAATAATATACACAAACGCAAATATGTGTATGAAAAAATTGTTTCTTTTAATTTTAGCATAACTTTTTACCATTTTTCACAATATTTTAATCTTTTAGCGAAATTTCTTTCCATTTTGTAAAATTTTTTTTTGTCATAATCTTTTTGCCGGCTTCTGGCAACACTGATCCTCACACGGAACCTTAAACTTTTTCGACTAAGAAACCATACCCATCCCATCATTCAATTCTAGCAATGTACTCTTGTAACCATTTCTCTTTATACAAACTCTTGGTTTTCTACTATTTATAAAAAAGCTTACTTTTATTACAGATGAGATATTGAAATTCTCTCTTACTTGATATTGAAACACCACACCCACAAACAGAACAAACTACTTATACCACTATTTGCGCTTACACCCGGTGGAGTTACAAAATCGATTGACTTAACTTTTTCATGCCGTTTTGGTATAAAACTATTAAATTGAAATGTATTAATGTCTGTCTTAAAATTATTCAGAGAATAAACTTCTCTACTATGTTTTACTCTATGTAATATACTATGGCAGAATTTAAACAATATTTTCTGTTTTATATGCTCGTCATGACACTTCGTTTGAAGCTCATATTGACCATTTAATGTTTAATTTTATTCGGGCTCTTGTTTACTGCAGCCTTTGGCAGTATTATAGCTCAAGAGATGTTAAAGAGATTGAGCAATAGATTTTTGCCTAACTTGTGAGCTTACCTAATTTTGAATGTAAAGGGAGAACGATTTAAAAATTATAAATTTTCTTTTCTAATCAACTCACTATTCAAACTCCCAAACAATATGCTGAACATGTTATGCTAATTATATTTTTATGCTAATTATGTTATTTTCGTAGACAACCACATATGTTGGGGTTTGTCGATTTTTTTATCTTATTAGCTTCAATGTAAATAAAAACATCTTTTAGCTTTCCTCAAATAAATTCTTATTCGACTTGCGTTGCACAAATTTTACCTATAATATTAATCAATATCATTATTAAATCAATTAAGTTTACTAATTTTGCACAATGTGTTGAAAAAACTTTTCAGAAATCTTTTGAACTGTTATAATTATTTAGAATACAATACGAATCCCCATATCCGGTTATCCAATAAGAATTCAACAGAATCTGGCAACCCCACCTACTTAATCGCCTCTATCGTATTTCCATTTCCTCAGTGCCAAATGCGAGCGGATGAAGTGAAGATCGCGAAAATAATAAAGTACCACAAATGTCGCAAAAAGTGTGTCAATTTCGGTGTAAAATCCAAAGCACAGTGTATAAATCTAAATTGCAGCCATTTCACCATAAGTGAATGTAAAAATTTCAAAAAAAAGTGCATTACGAAAACGCCGTTTAAAGTTCCCCAAATTTCCTCACCAAAATCAGAGTTAATCACAAAATGTCTTGTGTTAAAAGTAAAAGGAAGAAAAAAAGAAGGAAAATAGTGGTAGTTTGTTTTGAATGTGTGTGTGTGTTGTTGTTTCTCTATCAAGTGAGAGAGAATTTCAATACGTCAACTGCAATAAAAGTAAGTTTTTTGCTATCGCGAGAATTATAAACTGGTGTTAATTTCTGTCCCAAAAAGTGTGTTAAATTTTGTGTAAAACCCAACACAAGTTTATTAATCTAAAGTGCAGCTATTTCGCCACAAGTGTATGTGAAAATATCAAAGAAGAGTTCATTATTTCAATAAGAAAAAGCCGATTAAAGTTTTTAAAATTTGAACATTTTTTGTGTTAAATGTAAAAAAAAGAAGAAGAAAAATATCGGTAGTTTGTTTTGTATGTTTGTGTGTAGTGTATGTTATTTATGAATAAAGTGAGAGATATTTTCAAGAGATCAGTTGCAAAAAAGGTAAGTTTTTTTATAAACAGTAGCAAGCAAAGTGTTTGAATTTAGAGTACATAATTTCAAGGGTTTACCTTTGTTTACATTGCACGATTTGGTTGACGGGTTTGGTAAGGTATATTATTCGAAACAATATAAGTTTCTGTATGAGGATATAAGGCAGTACATTTAAGAAAAAAGTACTTTTTTGTATTAAAACATTCATAACATTCAGTACAGAAAAGTAACAATTTAAGTCAATAAGAAATCAAAAAATACAGTACATAACAGTTACAATTTAGGCAAAAATGCATGAACCCTGGCCCGGCTCAAAAAATAGAGAAGAAAAACGGAAAATCGAGTAAAATATGTCAATTTCAGAAACCAAAAAATATTTTAACAATAGGACCCATGGGGCCCTTGGGGTCGAAAAAGGGGTTCCGAAGACGGCTTGAAAACACTCCCCCCGAAAAAAATCCAAAAATCGAGAAATATATGAGAAATAAAAAAAACAAAAAAAATTTTGGATATGGGCATTTCCAGAGAAAGTGCCACCCTATGTCACATCACGTCACCCTCGTTTTTTGGTTATATTTTATGACCATGTGGTTTGATTGTTTTCTATTCTTTTCCTAAATACAGAATGTAAGTAACTACATATTTATTAAAATAAAATAACACAATCAAACAAACTGGTCCTAAAATATAAGTAATTATCGAAAGTGACGTGATGTGACAAAAGGTTGACCTTTCTGTGGAAATGGACGGACTTATTCCGCCCTCTGGGGCGTGCTCGAAAAGAAAACAGAATTAGTGCGTTTTAGTTGGCTTAAAAAAGGGTTTTCAAATGTTTTTTTAAACTGGAAAATTTGTTTTTTTAATTAAATTTTTTTTTTAAAAGTCCCCGTCGAGGTTTCAAAGCAATCATTTGCAGGAATTTTTTTTAAAAAAATTTTGTTTTAAAAAAAAATTGTATTTCCTTTATCTTGATTGAGTTAGAAAATTGTGTGAATTTTTTTTAAAAAAATTTATTTAAAAAAAAGCGAATCTTTTTCCTTTGTGAATCCCCGTAATCGTTTCCAAATTGTGTAAAGAATTACGAATATATATCGTTTGTGTGGACTTTATTAACTATTCCGTTTTTACCATCTGTTTTTAAGAAAATTACAAACTCAGTACAATTGTACGTAAAATAGGTTTTTTATAATTCGCTTTCTAAACTTTCAATTTAAGGTTTATTTTGTTTTATTTCTCCAAAAATTAAACATCAAACTGAATATTCGTTCAGATGGCGTATTCTATATAGGAATTGAAATTTCAAATTTGAAAATGACCCACTTCTTAGGAACTCTTTAGTTTTAGTTTCTTGGAAATGTAACTTTTGTCTGAAATATTCTTTGAAGTTATAACAAAACCCAAGATTAACTAGGTTATCGGAAGCTTCAACCCTTTTAAGTTTCCCGGACCCAACATTATATCACCAGCGAAACTTCACGCTGTGGCAGATCGTCCCATATTTTCCTATCCTTAATACTGAGCCTGTTGTTTTATTCCCTGCTAAAATAATTTTTCGACCACTTTGTATGGAGAGATAAGCGATTTTAACAGGCTCACTATACTCTCATAGAGATTTCCAGCCACTTCTCAGCAGTGTTGCCAGTTTGGTATAATTAATGCTCTTTAAGCATAATTTTTTGTCTTCAGTACAATTTTTATGAAACATGATGCTAAATGCCTTTTACCATAATTTTCGAGAAATTTTTCCAAAATTGGATTTTATTCGTAAAATTTTTAGCATAATTTTTAAGATTTCGCACAATTTTCCATCAAAAAATTTGTCAATGATTTTTTCAATATTTCACTATTTAATAACATGTAACAGCATATTTTTCAATAAATATCAAATGTTTAGACTGGAAACACAATGGACGTCTAAACTTTGATTAAGATAATAATAATTAGCCTGTGTTTTTATTTCCCGCTAGGAGAGAATAAAAAAACAGGCCTAATATATTCTTCTTATAAGTCAACACACACTAAAGGCTAGAAATGAAACATATTTTGACGTAGAATACGTCTTACCTTACGGTATGAGGAGTCATGTCAGGTTTTTATTGTTGTAGTCTTTATTTCATTGAATTTGAGGAAACGGCTAGATGAATTTTTTTAAAATTTTTTTTGTAGGTAAATGAAGATGTTATCTTTCGTTTGATATACATTTCATATTGGTTGATATCTTCCTAATATTTAAATTTCTCAAATGAAAATTGTTTAAACACATACACTCAAACATATGTGTGGTGTTTGGTTGAGTGTTTTTGGTTGCTCCACATTGCTTAGGAACATGTATCTAGTAAAAAGTGAAACGAACAGCAAGCTAATGTTGCTTGGCAACATGTATCTAGTAAAAAGTGAAACAAACAGTAAGCTAACGTAATAAAGCTTTTTTGCGAAAGCTTCAATAAAGCTGTTGTAACATTAATTTTGAATTGTAAAGCGTAAAGCTTTCACACAACGCTCGAATGCTAATGCGAAGACTCGATAAGGTAAACCTTTTTTAATATTAGGGCGGCCCTCTCAACATTCGCAGAACTTATTTCAATAAAAATATTAATTAAATAAAATACATAAATTAAATTAAGTTTAAAAAAATTGAACATAATATTTTTTTTTTAAACGGACTTGAATCAAATGCCGTTGGTAAATATAAAAATTACAGCAGACAGTTGTCCGAGGCCTTCGGCCACGGACTGTCCCTGCAGGCTGTGTCAGAGACACGGCCATTAAGTTTAACGTAGAATACGCCATCCGATAAGACAGAAAACATATATAACAATAAATGATAAATAATATAAGCAAATGAATTTATTGTTATATATGTTTTCTGTCTTATCGGATGGCGTATTCTACGTTAAACTTAATGGCCGTGTCTCTGACACAGCCTGCAGGGACAGTCCGTGGCCGAAGGCCTCGGACAACTGTCTGCTGTAATTTTTTAATACTTTTTCTGGTCTCGTGTGTCAAAAACGTTTTGACTGATCTTTAACAAAACTAAGAAACATTTATTTCTATGCGACTTTTTCATACATTTTGCATTAATTGTTATATGACATCTTAAGCCCGGTATTCAGTTTTTATGATGTTTTCGTTGCCATAAGAAGCACGTATATACAAAATAACGAAAATTTCATGAACCGAAAATTTCGTTCACTTTTCACTTGCCTAGTACTCAATTTGTTGCAAAAATTTCGTTAGGAAAATCAATTACAGGGTTGTTACGCCAATGCTATTTCGTACGAAAACAATGGTTTGGTAATTGTTTGTGACCGGAATTTTGACATTTCGATTATTTAAAAAGTGAGTTAAAAATAAAATGGAGTGCGAACAGGAATTATTAATGAAATATTTGCAAGGTAAATAAAAGTTAGTTGGTAACACTCCTCAACAATAGTCGTGTTTTGGTTACAAGCAAGCGATTATCGTTTGTTAAGTTGCAAAGAAAGCAGCAATTTAGCGATAAGTAATTTTATTCCGTCGGTGGTGCAATGGTAGTGTGCGCGGCTCTTGTGCATGAGGATGTGGGTTCAATCCCTACTCTGACCACCTTAAATTTCTTTCGACGGCGGTCACCTCGCTTGGTGAGGCTATATTAATCAAGAATAACATACAATACTACAGAGACATGCGCCATAAAGATACCCGTTGACTGCAACAACTTTTTAGTTATTACATGTGCGTACTATCCGGCCGGCAATATAAATTCAATACGAGCAGACATGCAAAAACTTTTTGATTTTATGAATCTTCAAAATTCAAATAACTACTATGTACTAGAGACTTGAACTGCAAGCACACAGAATGGGGTAATACTTTTAATACCGCAAAACGCAATAACCTAAAAAAAGTCAACATCGAAGTCGCCTTCCATTGAAGCCAGCACACTTCACAATGGCATGAATATCACAAAGCCAACATGAAAGAACACAATCCTCATATAAATACGTCCCTGACTGTACAAATCTAGTAACAATTACCAAATCCTAAAAGTATGCAGAATAATACTGGATTCTATACTGGGTTATAGCATAATACGGTTAAAAAAAATTGTTTAAAATTTTTTCATTTAGCCCCCATCCCGCAACGTGCGATAAGGAACTTCGATCCAATAATTTCACCATTGCACCACGGAGCTTACGTCAAAATCGGAGTTGGCAGATATGACTTATATTGCCTTTCGTTGTCGAAGCCTTTTGTGTTCTTCTGATGGGGTCAGTAGCCATAGTGAGCTATGAAAAAGGCTTTAGGTTTGTAATTCTGCGTTGTTATATCAATTGAATAAAAACCTAAAAAACCGGTTAATCGACTTCAAATAACCGGTGAACCCGTTCTTCGAAAATAACAATTTTGTAAAAACCGATGTACGGTTAACCGGTTTCGGTTTTGAATACACTACACATATCTTATGAATAAAACAAGACGTGGATCATGAAAATCAATTAATGTTTTTTGATTTTAATTTTTATTAAGAGAAGATATATAATTTTGACAAGAATTGTGATTTTTTCTTTGGGTTTCATAAGTGTGTAATTTTTCATTTTATTTGAATTCATTCAATCTTAAAAATTTTCCCCGATGTTATGTACAAAATATCTGATTGAAAATGTAGTACATAGCAAGAATGATTAAAACAAGATTACGCCAACGCGCATTCAAAATCAGAACGTTCTGCGCATGTTGGTCCAATGACGTCATCAAGCTGTTTTCCTATTGGTTAAAAATTTTCAGCTATCAAATCGTATTTTTATGCTCATGCTTTTGTGTAAATAAAACAGTGGGACAATTTAATATATTTTTCTAGATTAATTTTTTTATAAGCATAGAATATGTTTTAAATTGAAACACACTTAATTAATTGAAACTTTTAATAAAAACATTTTTTATATATTTACTAAACAAATTTAAAGAAAAATTTAAAAAATAAGTTACAAATATTAAATAGCGAAATTTGTATTACGTTGTAGTTTTATTTAGTTTCCTCTTTCGTTTATTTATGTTTTGGGATATTTCTGCATTTAACAATCTCATTCGAAAATACATTCTGCACCTAAAAAATAGTTTTTTCACTTCCTCTGTTGCTTGAATGTCTTTTGCTTCCAAAAAATGTTTTTGCAAATATTCATTTGAAATTAACAACTTTTCATAATTTTTCAACTTTTCCATTTGTACTAGTGCTCCCATCTTCACGCATCTCCATAGGAGACACGTGTGACGTACGTGATGATAACTTTGGAACGACGATATTGTATTAAATATTAAATTCATCTTTCTAACGTAGTAAAGTTAATGCTATCATTCGCACAAAATTTTAAAAAAGTGACCGTTACTTGTTATAAATAGTTTTTATTAAATGTGGAGGACATTTGTATCGATCATTGCTCAATTATTAGCATATTGATTCAATTCTTTTATATATTAATAAGGATCTCAAACAAAATTTGTTTGTTTGTTTTAAAAGACTTTATCTAAACATTTATGATTATGGAACATAATCAATTTAGAAAGTGTAAATAAATATCACTACTTACATAATAATCCTACCATGCATAATAATCAGTAAAGACTTTTGGTCGCTTACCCATTTCAAATTTAAAATTCCTTTCAAAATCATCTTGTTTAAAATGTAAAGCACAAATTCTTTCGTGTTTTACATTGATTGGTTTGAATCGGTTGCAAAACTCTATCCAAAGTTTCCTTTGTGCTTCATTTTTTGGAAAACGGTAAAAGGATACAGCTAGAGTAGAAAAATTAACACAATTTCAATTAAACGCGAGTTTGTAATTTTTACACTATTTCTCACTTGTTTTTTACTGCTGCTTTGCACACATTTGCCCACTGCACACCTCATGTTTACAATTTTTTTTTATTCTTTGTTTCTAAGGATTTGCTAGACACACTTCACAGAATCTTTTTTTTTTTTAAGTAATATCCAAATGGATATTTTATAAAAATGAATGCAAAATTAACGATTTACAACATAAAATAATATGAAAGTTTTTTGACAACTGAAAAAGATATTTTCATTTTAGGGTTGCCAAATTTCCAAAAATATTTACAATTTTCTTCAGAAAATATAATTTTCAGAAATTAAATAAATTCGGTAACCCCACTCACGGCCCACCTACATCGTAACATTCGCATGGCGTAATCTTCTTTTAATCATTCTTGGTACATAGCATAGAGTAAATATGGGTAGAGAAAATCTTTCACTCACCAAATTTCTGACATTTGTCCTCGTGTGATGTATACGTTTGATGTTGAAAAGAATTGCTTTACTAATACCAGATAGAGGCAATGGTTCAAAACAACGAACAAAATAACAACACCGGCATTTCGTTTTGTGTGTTAAAATTAATGTGTTAAATACAACACAAATGTATGCTAACAATAACAGTCAATAAAAAAGTTTAAAACACATTTAAATTTCACATTTTTTCACCAAAATGGCATGAAAAATTAAAGCAAGAAGTTATTGTAATTCCACCTGGTGTATATCACTTTTCGTCAAACATCTCTCTATCACACCGACCGCATCACGAAGAGTGTGAAATGAAACGTCAGATGAGAGAATAAGTTTATCTAGGTATGTATTAGTCTATGGTACATAGTAACTAATACAAGTGCATTTTATGACACGGATTTGGCAAACCCCTATTTCCTATTCTTCAGAAAAATGATTTGAAAAGTGATGAATGTTTTTAATGATTCTTACATTAAAAAATAAGTAATAAACATTAGACTATTTATATTTATGATTGTATTCTCGTGAAACTCTCACACAAAGGGTGAACACGAAATTATGTTATGGTATCAGGGGGTTGAAGCTAGTACATTTAGAAATCCTTTTCAGAAAATATTGCAAACAATTTTTTCAGTTAATTCAGTTCAAAAGTACGCAGTACTCGTATTATATGTTCATTCATCCACTTTTTGTCATTCAACAAGTGTTTACAAAAGTAAAAACGACCCGGATTGCAAAACTCATATAATCGTAAAATAACTATTTATTTTTGTGATCTATGACTGCACATTTTATGTGTTGCACTGTGTCATCAAAGAAGACTGTAGCTTAACGTAGCACTTCATAAAAAACATGTAAGAAATGGAATTTAGATTTTCAGTAATGCCAAAATTGTGAATATACAGAAAATATTAAACTTAGGAAAAATACTTTACATGCCATAGAATATTTTTCTTTTTAAATGTTTACTATGAAAAGCACATCCCGTAGGTATGTTTGGCATTGTTTCTCAAAAAGTTATGGGCCTCCCTGATTAAAATTTCAGGACCTACTTCTAACAATTGTAGCTAAAATATACAAAGCCAAAGTGTACAAGGTATTACAAACCCCACGCTGGAAAATTCTGATATATCATCGGAGCTTTTTGAAACAAAATTGATTTTTTTATGTTAATGTTTCCTGACATTTTTTGAATCAAAAATACACATCTTTGACTTCAAAATGTTTTTTCTGTGTTTATAAAAATTATATGAATTTGTCAATAAAAATTATGCTTGAAAAAGCTTCAAACTGTATTATATACAGTCGAATCTTGATCAAATTACACTCGTTAATTTGAATCTCTTGATAGTTTGAAGTCTTTTCCCGGTCTCTTGAAAAATACTCGATAAATAGAAAACAATCCATATGATTTGGTCGATGGTAAAATAAGGAAGGTAAACTCGTTGGAACAGATGTTTTCAATTTTTTCATTGTGGCTGATCGTTTCAGCTGTCAAACTGAATGTACTTTGTTTTTGTACTTTTTTGTATTCCTGTTTTGTTGGTATACCTACGTGTATAGTTTGACAACTTCAGCGATTGGTATAAAAACAAAGTGCGTGTTGTTGCTGCCTACAACAACAACAACGTCTAGTGCTACTACTTGGTTATGATTTGGTCCCTTTGGTAATTTGATTTGGTCCCTTTGGTAATTTGAAGTTGTAGCATTTTACTCGCATCTTAGAAGTCGTGCCTTCCTACTCTCTATAACTGGAAGTCGTTACCCGCGTGATGTTGTCTGGTTTACAAGAATGAGATATGAATGAGTTCGCAGTTTTGAGTATGCTTTCAAACGTTAAAGTGTGTTAATTTTATGTTTGATTTCTGTTACATATTAATTTTTAAGTATAAAAATTAGTTCAAGAAAGAACAAGCGTATTAATACAAGCGTGTTATTCAAGTTGTCGAGGATGGACAATTAAAAAAAGATTTCGTCAAACAGTTCGGCATTCTACCATTGACTTCGATGTTTTTGAAAAATAAAGATCGCATCGCTGGAAGTTCCTTAAGTGCAAGTAGAAAAAGGTCACGCCAGGGTGAATTTCCCCATCTTGAGAAGTGCTTGCTTAAGTGGATTCGTCAGTGTAGAGCACAAAACGTTCCCGTGGCGGTTTCATGTTGAATGAAAAAGTTAAATCTTTAGATCACGTAAAATTTTTTTTTTCCACCCAACACGACATCAAGATTGCAACCATTATCCAAAATTTTAAAACTCTCTACCGCGGAGAAATTGTCTCTTGTGCTGGATAGCATTGAAAAGGGTGAAAAGGCGAGCATAACAGTTTTGACCGCTATAACCATTACTAATAAGGCCTGGAAAAATGTCTTTATAACTGCTTCAGAAAGTGCGGGTTTAAGAAAACTGAAAACGAAGAACAGTCATCAGAGCCGCCAAAAGTGACGAACTCTGGCTCAGGGTGGGGACTTCTACCTAACTTTGGAGAGTTAACATTTGAGGGTTCAAGTTGACGATGACATCAGTGTCTATAGTGCCCTAACCGATGCTGAACTGTTGGATTTGATCGAGAACGAGGGATAAAACGAACAAGATCAACCGCCAATTCCAGTCACATTGAGCGAGGCAAGGACATCTCTTACTACATCTCATCCTCAGAACGGACACAAGTGACGATTTCTGCTCAGCTCTCATCACTATCGAAAATTCATTGGACGATGATAGATTAAAGTCGCTCACTCAGGAGAAAATTAGTGACTTTTTCCGAAATGAATTTTGGTAAAATTCATAAAATTTTTGTTTATTTGAATTTCCCCCCCTCCCTTTTGTTTATTTGAACTCCTATTATTTTCAAACTCTCGGTTATTTGAACTTTTTTTCTGGTCACTTGAGTTTCAAATTATCAAGAGACGACTGTACATGTAATAGGTACTAAACAATATACACAAACGCAAATATGTATAAATAAACTCTTTTAATTTTAGCATTTTTTTTTGGAATTTGCACAAAGTTTTTGGTTTTAGCCTAATTTCCTTCCATTTTCCACAATTTTTTGGTTGTGATGATGAAAATTTCTGCAGAATCGGTTCTTCACAACAACCGAGCGGTCCGGTGCTTACAAGAACCGAATTACGGTTCCAAAAGAACCGAAAATGGTGGCTCAGTGAATAAAGGCCTAACGAACTAACGCCTAATTTTTCAAAATGAAAGAATGCCTAAACAAGAACGCCTAAGAAGAAAGTGAAAGAACGTCTAACTTTAAAAATGAAGGAAAGTCTAATTTTAAAAATGAAAGAAAGTCTAAATTGTTAGGGTTTCTTTCATTATGAATTAACACCTAATGAAAGAAAACCTAACAACTGGAATTTGGAATTGTTTTTATAATTTTAAAAACTAATAATTTTCCCTTTTACAGAATGTTTACAAGATAGTGTATGCATTTTGTAAAAGGGAAAATCAATTGCTTTTATAATTTTAAAAACTAATAATTTTCCCTTTTACAGAATGTTTACAAGATAGTGTATGCATTTTGTAAAAGGGAAAATTAATACCATTATTTTAACATTTTGTAAAAGGGAACTTACCTTTCGTAACCATTGCTTTTCATAATAAATCATGAACAATCAAAAATGAATAAAAATCACACTTTTAGCAAAATGAAAAATCGCCTAACATTAATGAAAGAAAGCCTAACAATCAAAAATGAATAAATATCTAATTAGGCGTTTTTTCATTTTTGATTGTTAGGCTTTCTTTCATTATGAAAAATCACCTAACAATTTTAATGAAGGAATGCCTAAAATATTAGACATTCTTTCATAATGAACAACCGCCTAATTCCTATATAATTTTTTGTTGCAAATTTTAGGCATTATTTCATTTTTTTTAGGCGTTAGTTCGTTAGGCCTTTATTCACTGAGCCGAAAATGGTTTCAAACGAACCGAAATTAACCAAATGAACCGCAAACAGCTCAAAAGAACCGAAAACGATTCCAAAAATGCAGAAAAATGATTCTAAACGGACTGAGAAACGGTTTGAAAACAACCGTAAAACGGTTCCAGAATAACAGGACTCACTTCCAAAGGAACCAAGTGTTAAACTTTGGATGAGGGTATGAAAATGTGTATTTTTTTATATTTGGGACAGGAATTTGCTGAGAACCGGTCCAAATACCCGGTTCTTCTCGGAACCGGGCTCGATAGAACCGGTTCTTCAAATACGTGGAACCGCACATCACTATTGTGGGCCAAGCACTGAGGGCCGGGGCGAGGAGGTAGCCGACTCCTGAAGAAATAGAGTCACTGTGACGGATCGTTATAACTACTTGCATTTTGGGGTATCAATGATTTCGAGACAACCATGAGACCGACTGCTACTTTTGTCTTAGTAAAAAGAGTGGCTTGGAAGGAGTATACGTTGGGTTTACGCAAAAGTGGGATCTGTCACGTTTCCAGTTGCACATTCAGAAAAATTGCCGATCGCCAGCTGTGTAAAAAACAGAGTAGATAGGCGAGAGAGCGACAAGCAACCAGAAGCCAACCATGCAGCAAACTAAGTTTAAAAAGTGTTTGATTGATACAGCTAAATAATGTTTTATGTTGGTTGTATCGACAATACGCATTTCTGTTCATTTTATGCTCGAATAAAGAGTAATATACATCAGCAACTCGAATCAGGTGTATACATGACACAACTGAAATTGATAGAAAACACAGTGGATAGACGAGAGAGCGTGTTTGATTGATACTAATGACAGCTGAATTATGTTTTATGTTGGTTGAATCGAACGATGATACACATTCCCTTTTATTTCTGTCCAACCAAAGAGAAAAAAGAGAATATTATCTATTGCCCTATGGTTGAAAAAAATTCTCAATTTTTGTGCATTCACGATTTTCTTATATTTACACAAATTAAAAATTCACAGTAATAATTGCATCTCTTTTTCAAACCTCAGCGACAGAATTCTTCTCTTATACTTAAAAATTGCAAAGTCCAAACCTTCGATTACCTTCAGTCAAAAAATTAATCGACATGGTAGTTAGAATTAGATACAGAACAGAGTAGATGATAGAAGGAGCGATAATCAACAAGAAGCAATCCATGCGGCAACCTAAGTTTCAATCATATATCAATGTCATATAGAGCTTCCATTCTTCTCATCTGACATTTCATTTCACATTATTCGTAGTGCGGTCAGTGCGATAGAGCGTTATTTGAGGTAAATTTACTTACTCCAGGTGGAATTACAAAAATTTTTGTCTTAAATTTTTCATGTTGTTTTGATGAAACACTGAAATTTCAACGTATTTTAGACTTTTTTGGTATATTTTATTGTTAGTAGGGGAGAGGGGGGCACATTTGAACACTTTTTGCTTTCAAGCCACATACAAATTTATATTTTTGAATTATTGACTATAATTTAATTATAACTAATATGTATGAAAATAAACTTTAGTTTAAGTCTACAAGTAACTTATTTTTAGTTTGATTAAAATTTTTTTTTATTTTTTAATGGATGAAGTCATTGTGTTCAAATGTGCCCCCCAAAGGGGGTAGCTTTGAACTAGGCTGGGTCAGTTTTGAACGGCAATTTTTTCTTGTAGCACTTTTGTCCAAAAATAACATAAACAGTTATATTTTTTTATATATATAATAAATTCAATTTATTTATTAAGAAAAACCCAAACATTAACATAAAATAAAAAAATTCATATCAAAAATAAGTTTTATATTATTACCTAAGGCATAAAAACAAACTTAAAAACAAAAACGAAACTTCAGCTCCTTACAGTACAGAAAAACATAAATCACATTCATTAATAAAATTAATTTTGTTGTCTTATTGACCCATTTTAAATTGAGAGAAATCGAAGTCAAAAGTCATCATCGCAGCTGTCCTCGATGTTCCAGGTTCGTTTACTGGTGTTGGAAGCTTAGCCTTTATTTCTATGCCATTTATAGACCACTTGTCTTCTATATCAGGATAAAAAAACTTAAAGGAATCTGGCTTCTTCTTTAAAAATCTGACGTTATAGTTGTTGTCATCTTTCTCAGTTATTTTGGAAACAAATCCCAACGTTTTGACATTGCTTTTATTGGAGCATTCCACTAATATATAGTCTCCTGGATTTAATTGGTCGTAGCTCAAATCGATGTTTTCTTCTTCATGGCACTCTACAGGAATTTGGTCTTCAGATGATTCATCAGCAAAGTTGGAATCGAGATCTGTATCATCATTCACCGAAAACGAGCTTTCAATCGAGTCCGAGCTATAATCCTTAGACTTTTTAGCTTTTATTGGACGTTTTGCATTTTTATTTATATTGAGACGTTTATTTAAAGAGCTTATGACTGGTTTCTTAACATGCCTTGGACGTTCGATGTAGGAATCCTCTGATTCATTTTTTCCTGGTGTTTCTGTTAAAATTCTTGATTTACCCTTCTTTCTTCCTCGATTAGCCTGTTGCCTTGGAGCAGCTTTCGGAAAAGGCCTTGCGATTTCAGGTGACATTACATTTTCGTTTAAAGCATCATGACCAGCATTGGATTCGTAATTTTCAGAAAATAATACAGAATCAACAATGTTTTGTACTTCGGTTGATAAATCAATATTTGGCTCAACTTGAGCTGTAGAATGCTCTGGCATTGGTCTGTTTGTGACTTCTGCACATTCAAAATCTTCGTCCGAAAATGCAGTCCTTGTAAACGGATAAATTCCTGGCTTTGCAAAACCTGAAACAATATTTCTCGGCGTAAATGCTGTAGTAAAAGCAGTATTGGAAATACCAGCAAGATCATGTATTGTAATAGTTTTTCCCGGATGGTTCATTAGCCAGTCATTTTGCGCCACGGAAAACTTCTGCTTGAATGGTCCCAAAACTGCAACATCGAGAGGCTGAAGACGATGGGTACAGTGAGGAGGAAATGTTACAAGAATGATACCATGTTCACGGCAAAAACTTATAGCTTCTATTGTACAATGGCTTTCATGATTGTCCATCAAAAGTAAGATCATATCATTCTTTGAGCATCTTGTATGTCTTTGGATGTGTTCAAGAACTTTTATGAAAAGCAAACCCGTCATCCAACCACTTGTGGGACTATTAGCATAACCGACACTACCAATTGGAGCTCCAGCAAGCATATTATCGTGGTATCTAGCTCGTGGAAAGATAAATATAGGAGGAATTGTGTTGCCAGCTGCATTTACAATAGCGCACATAGTTATAAGCTGTCCTCTCTCAGCAGAAACACACTGTCCAACTTGTTTTTGACCCTTTTTTGCTATTACGTTTGGAGCTTGCACCACTGTAGTCAGGCCTGTTTCATCTAAGTTTAATATGCGGTCGGTTAAACTTACCAAGTGCTCTCTGGTAATTGGTTTGGAATTCTTCGACGTTGTGCTTATTAAAACTTGTTGATCGTGACAAGCTCTTGTTTTCAGGCTTGCGAAGTGAAAGGTTAGTGTGTCTTTTCATGAAGCCCTTAATCCAATCCATTCCAGCTTGTCTATTTTCAGTCCACTGCTGGGGGCATTTTTTTAGGAGCGTGGCGTATTGAAATGCTAACATCCGGCCTTGCAAGTATGTTAATCCATAATTCATTCCTGAGCTTTTGAGTAAATAATTTTCAAGCATATCTTCTTCAGCGGTGGTGAAAACTTGTCTTGTGGAGAAATTGCTTGAATAATCTTGACCTTTCATTATTTTATTTTCTTTAAATCCCTTAATTCTATAAAATAAGGTATTCGGTAGAATACCGTAAGTATTTGCAGCACCTCTAAGAGTCATTGTTTTGTTTAAAACTACCGTGATAGCACTTTTCATATAATCTTCACTGAATCTAGTATTATTCTTCTTTTTATACGTACGCACCATTGTATAAAGCTGAAAATAGAAACAGTTTTAGACTTAGAAAAAAATATGTGGGGCACTTTTGAACATGTTCAAACGTGCCCCTTTTTTTCTGTTCAAACCTGAACTGGCGTTCCATTTCACGGAAATTTATAATAATTTTTTTTTTTTATATAAATATCAAAGAACTTACCTTAATTTTGTTTGAAATGTATGAATGACTGCAATAAAGTTCTTTCAGGAAAGAAAATGAAAACGGAATACTTTTTACACTCTTACAAAAAAAAAATAAAAAAAATTTGCAATGGCACTGCGAAAACGTGTTCACCCAATTACATTAGGTCGACGACTGGAAAAACTACCAAAAGTTGCTGACGTTGCTAGAAATCAAGCTTGCCATGTGAAAAACTCGGTTAGGGTCAGAAAAAATGTTAAACAGAGATTTTATCAACTTTGTTCAAAGGTGTTCAAATGTGCCCCCCTCTCCCCTATATATTTGTGATGTAATTACATAAAAATGTTAACGCACAAAACGAAATACCGCGTTCTTGTTGGTTGGTTTGAGCCATTGCCGCTATCTGGTATTATTAGAGCAATACTTTCCAACATGCAACGTCCATATGTAACCACGCAAAACACCGTAAATTTAATGAGACAAGTCGCTACTCTATACGTCATTACTCTATGATTTCAATAGTGTGTAATTGATACTAATGACAGCTAAATTATGTTTTATGTTGTTTGTATCAAACGAAAATACGCATTCCCTTTTATTTCTGTCCGTTTTATGTCCAACCAATGACCTCCACCAAATTTCCATCTACCTCGGTGACCGCAAGATAACGCTAAGAACGGCATTACTTTTGATTCACTCTGATGTCTATCCATTGCCTCTTCATACATATTCTTTTGCTTGCGAGCTATTAAATTCTTAAAGTAATGACAAATTTAATATTTGTGAAGGATTTTTTATTAGTACAGGTTTGAAGTGAAAGGACAAAGTGGTACATGTAACAAAAAAATCTACCATAAGGCACATTTATCGGTGACAGGATTCATTTTACTACCCAATGGACATTTAAATGCTTCCGCAAAATCGACACTATTTGAGACAATGCCCCATAGACGATATTTATCAATCACATGACCGTCTTTCAATTCTTCCCAGTAATCAGCTTCCTCATACAAAGAACAAAACATCTGCGCATGGCCCAAAAATAACAACTGTTCTGGGGACAAATCTAATCCGGGCATTTGATTTTCTTTATATAATGCTGATGCGGACTTTGAATGATTCCCAACTTCTTCTTTAATATAACGGTGCCACGAAGTCAGTGCCACATGTATTGCGCCTGCATCAGCAATATTTTCATTTTGCGTTAAGACGCCATTGATGTTGCGGTTTATTTCGGGAATGTGATAGTTTGAAAACTTCTCCACAAAACAAGCAGCACGTTCAACAAATAATTTTTCTGATTTTTCAGACCACCCGTTGTTGTAGCTGCCGGTATGATCGCAATTACGGCCGATCATATCAAACATGTGGATCAGTTCATGGGCCAGAGTCCAACCTATTGTTCCATACATTAAAGCTTTTGGCCACTCTTTATGATAGTGTGGAGGGTGGAAGGCACCAGCCATTACATAAATTGAGTTATCGGGAATATAGTAAAAGGCTTGCACCTGCATAGCTATTAGGAGAATTAATGGTTTTGTATCATTCGTAATCTCCTTATAGTGCAATCCATTAAATCGTGTCATAGATTGTTCAAACTTTTTCAAATTCAAATTGTTGGCGTCATAATTTCCAGCGTCGAATTTAAGATGTTTCAATTCTGCCAAGAGGCGTCGTTGCATATCGACATCCTCGTATTTCCCCACGTATTCGATTATTTTGGATTCTTTCGAAAGTGCAGCTTTACAAGTTTCTTCATCCAACCATTCGGATTTTTCAATGATTGAACGTAGAGATTTTCGCAGCTCTTTTATCATCAGTGTAACTTCGTTCTTTGTTTCATTACTGAAATACATCTTGAAGAGAAAAATTAGAAATAAATATATATATTTGTTCACAAAGAAACGGTATAATAGATATTATTGATAGGGTAGTAGTTATTTATTTATAATATACTTATACTTATTGTTAATACAGGACTAATATTCATTTGTATACACGCTAAAAAATCTATCGGTTTTTGTTGTTTGGAGGGAAATATAACGTGTGTTTGGTGCTGGTCGCAAATATAATATACTTTTGTGCAAACACAATGTTCAATATTACATGTTTGAGACACAATGATTAATATGTTACAACATATGTAGCTGCGAACCAAATATATATGTGTTTGTGATACAAACACAGCTGTGTTTTTTGCACTGTTTATGCTCTCTCGAGAGCAAGAGAATAAAAGAGGGATAACGACAGAGTCTATCTTGTAAGTGTGTGTCGGTATTTTTGCATTATTCTTTCAGTCAGTGATGCATAAATATTCCTGAATGAGCGTGTAAATTGCAGATGAAGTTTCATGTATTCAGTCGTCAACGGTTCATCGGACAGAGGATATCAAAAGCGCTTGGTCAGTGAAAAAAGAATAAGCGAAGGCTCGGACGGTTAAATATTTTTGTGTGTTTGTTACGAATGGACGACTGCACCGATTTTGATGAAATTTGCAGACAATATTCAGAATCATCTAGCGGGTGGCATAGGCTATACAGCCGGGGTGAAAGTGAGCGGTGCCACGCCCCTTTTCAAAAATCGCTCTGACGGCACACAATGTGGAACTTTCACAATGTGGTACTGACGACCTGCTGATACTCCTTGGCCGGGGTGAAAGTGAGCGGTGCCACGCCCCTTTTCAAAAATCGCTCTGAGGGCACACAATGTGGAACTTTCACAATGTGGTACTGACGACCTTCTGATACTCCTTGGCTATACTTAGTTGTGATTGGATAAAGGCGCGTGACACCACCCATACAACTTGAAATTTAAAATGGCTATATCTCATGAACTGTCAGAGATATGTAGATGAGATTTGGTATATATGTTGTTTGAACAGTATGAATTACAGCCAGGGTGGAAGAGGGCGATGCCACGCCCCCTTTGAAAGAAACCTATATACCAGCCATAACTATAGTTTGAAACGTAATGGAACAACAAATTTTGTTCACCCTTTTTGGCATTACAAAACCTTTGAAGGCAAAACGTACTTTGTCGGGTCCAGCTAGTTATTTATAAATGTGATCTTATATTGATAAAATTAATTATAATAAATAATACAAATATATTGAATTCAAAGAATAATTCGTTTCTAAATAATATTATTTTTTGGAAGAAATACGCACATGTTTCTACGTAAGTTTATGGAGGTTTGGGGAAAACGCGAATTCTTCCATGTAAGTACATATATGGATGTTTGGGATGAAGAACGCATATGTGTCCACATAAAAACATGAATTTTTGCCAGTAAACATGGTACTGTTTGCATTTAAATACAACTGTGTTTGGGACTTGCAAATATATGAATGTTTGAAGTGCGTTCCAAACATGTACATGGTTCCTGCAGAATATGTTACAGAGGCCGTTTTTTTCAGCGTGTAGTACTGGTCACTAGGGCATTCAGCTAAGGTATTATTTTGTGCTGAATATCATGATATTTTGTACAAAATTAATTCTCCCGAAACTTGGTTTATTTTATTTTTATTATCATAGATAAAGGAAAAGGTAGTTAAAGCGCGACCATTATCAACTTTTTCACTAGGTGGTGTCCTGTACTATCACTTTCATTGAATTTTCGACTAATGGGATATATAGTCTATAACACTCAGTGATAACGTAGCATTCTACTGGTGAAAGAATTTTTAAAATGCGATGAGTAGTTTAGAAGATTAGATACAAACTAACAAACTCACAAACACTTTCTCTTTATAATATTAAGTATAGATAAATTGTTTCCCAATTGCCTCTATATTCGTTGTTTTATTTCGCGTTACTAAAACAAGGTTCCTTTAAATTACGATAGTTATGATTACGACAATAGGCCTGTTTTCCCCCTGCTAAACTAATTTTTCGGTGGCCGTCGGTGGTAGAATGGTAGAGTACGCGGGTCTTGTACATGAAATCGTGGGTTCGATCTCCACTCTGACTACCTTAAATTTCTTTCGACGGCGGTCACGTCGCTTATGTTGAAACTATCAAGTATTTAGTCATGAAAAAGCATCTCAAAATTCCCTTTGGAACCGTTACAAAACTGTAAGTCCCAATCAGTGAGTAGAAAAGTAGAAGGCGCACTGCTCACAGGTTGTGGAAAGTTCTCCTTAATCCCTTGGTGGGATGTAATGGGAAACCATTTTTTAAACTAATTTTTCGACCACTTTGTATGGAGAGCTTTTAAGCGGCACCCCTTACAAAAAACGCCTTTTTTATTTTCCGCCGAATTAATTTTATTTCCTGTTGAATACATTTTTCGACGACTTTGTATTTTGGACAACCATCTGTAATATACATCACAAACCATAGACGAATATAGTATAGACACATTTATTCTCTCAATAAATTAAACGTCATAGGTATGGTTGCAAGTTAACATTGGATGGTGGAAAACATGAGTTCAATAATACCAGATAGAGGCAATAGTAAACAACGTCTAACAAAGGAACAACAACCGAATTTCGTGTTGTTGTTGCAAACTAGTTGTGTTAAATACAATACAAATGTCAACAAAAAAGTGAAAAATACATTTAAATTCCACAATTCTTAACCAAAACGAAGTGAAAATTTAAGTCAAAAGTTCTTGTAACTCCACCTGCTGTAAGTTAATTTTCGTCGAATTTCTCTCACTTGCACCAACCTCAGAAACGTCAGATGAGAAAATATATTTGTCTGTACTAAATTCGTCTATGAGTGGAACTACAAATATTTTTGACTTAAATTTTTCATGTCGTTTTGATGAAAGACTGAAATTTAAACGTATTTTGGACTTGTTTGTTTTATTTTATTGTTAGTATATATTTGTGGGGTGGCGCTCGGTGGTGCAATGGTAGTATGCGCGGCTCTTCTGCAGGAGAACGTGGGTTCGATTCCTGCTCTGACCACCTCACATTTATTTCGACGGCGGTCACCTCGCTTGGTGACGGCAACACTATCGAGTATTTAGCCATGAAAAAGCTTCTTAAAATACCGTTCGGAACCGGTTAAAACTGTAGGTCCCAATCAGTGAGTGTAAAACTAGAACGCGCACAGCTCACTGATTGTGAAAAACTCTCCCCAATCCCTTCATGGGATGTAACGGGAAACCATTTTTTTATATATTTGTGGTAAATTTACACAAAAATGTTAACGCACAAAACGAAATGCCATTGCTATTTTCTTGTTGGTTGGTTTGTGTCATTTCCTCCATCTGGTATATGTAATTAAAGCAATTGTTTCCAACACGCAAAGTTGATAGTCAACCACACAACACTTCGCTAATTTATTTAGATAAATCGCTACTCTACACGTCATTACTCTATGGCAAAAACAACTGTCTGCAAAGTGACAAACAAAATACAACAATTACAAAAGGAAAATGGAGTGGAGAACAAAGAAATTTGTGAAGTTATTCGTTTCATTCAAAACGCAATCCTGATAGCGTATTTTTTCGAGGAAACTAGAAAAATTAGAGAAATCTAACAGTTTTACACTATTCCGTCCGCTCTCATCAAATGAAAATTTTGACATATCGAACGATTTCTCTAATAGCTCATTCGCACTGCAAAATATTTTCCGGATTTCGTATCAAATGTCCTAACAAAATCTGAAGTGTTCGCATTGGGGTTTTTCCTGATTTTATTGAAAGTCAAGGCGTATTGACGAGGTAGTGTTACTACGATAACAAACACACCAAGCCGACAACAATAGGCATTTTGCTTTGTCTGGTATTTTTCCACAATCAAATTCAGCACAAGTGTATACCAGGAATAAAAGTAAACAAAAAAGTAAAAAAAAATGTTTGAGAAAATAAATTGTACCTAAGAAATGCGGTAAATAAGTCGGGTATTCTAGTGGTACCACCACATCGATGCACCCTGATTGAAATGGTTGTAAATCAAGCATTTTTTCCCTGATTCCTAGACAAATTAAAACAAAATACCCGATTTATCGTCTGTCAAAACGTATGGGAAATCAAGCAAATTTTCTTGATTTCTGATTGAAATCAACAAAAGGGCCACAATCAAGAAAATACGACCTTAATACTCGATTATGTCGCCGTCACTAATGACCAGTTTTTAAGTGGGTAGTTAACTATAAGATTACTTGATCGTAATTGAAAGTTAATTTGAGGTTAACTTTGCATTTGTTTTTCAGTGGTGAGTTAATGTACATAAGTCGCCATTTTGTTAACGATTATGGCAAACCTTGTATTCTTATTGGAAAAAATAACTGGTTTGGGATAAATACCAAAACAACAAAGAGGAACAAACAAAATGGAATTATGTAAAATAAGAAATATGTAGATGCATAAAATCGAAGCTATTTTAACAAAAATGTGTAAAAAAACTATGTTGCCGCAATAATTTGACGATCTAGGCTCAAAGTATGTGTATAAATACTCAAATCAGAAACATGCATTTTATGCAATCTTACATTTCCCATTTTGACAGTCAGTAGTTTGATTGTAAAAATCATATGGTTCGGACTAAAAGTTAACCAACCAACATTGTCGGTTAAATCATAGTTAAATAATGACTGAAAAACACAATTCGATGTTTAACCAGAATGTTTAACGAAGATCACCTCTGACCGAAAAACTGGCCATAAGCGAGGTGACCATCGTGCAAGAGTCGCACACACTATCTATTGCACCACCTATAGCCATACATTTTAATAATATTTTCTCTAATATTCTATTGTTTTTTTTTATTAATTTCCATTAAATGTTCTGAATGACTGATTTTAAGTATTAATTGTTATTTTTAATATTTAAGTGGATATTCTGTATTTTCTGAATATCGAATTCAATTTCGAATTTTTATGGTTGATATTTAATTTATTATATGCGTCTAATGACTGATGCATTTTAGTTTTGATATTTGTTAATGTTTCACAACAAATTCGTTTAAATAATTTCAAATACTCACCTTCATATACAAATGGTCAAACAAGTAAACCATTCCTTGTCGTATTCTTGCTATGCAATAATCTTTGTGCATTGTCTCGTCCTTGAGGTGAGCCTCCATATGATACAAGAATTTTAAAGATAAATAATTCGCAACTGCTGTCTTGTGCTGCTCACAAATCTTATCTAATTGATAATAAAGAAACCAACAAGGTTCGCCGCTGTGGGTCGAGAAATAATCCTTATCAATCCAGGATATTGCGTAATAGGAGTTCCACTTAAGTTTAACGTCTTTCATAGCAGTAGCATCATCAATTGACGTGGTTAAGGATTTACACTTGTTGTGGTCGTCGTTGAATTGGTTAAATACCTTAAGTACGGCTTTAAGGAAATCAAATATGTCCCTAATAATGGGATCCGTGTCCTCTTCCCTGACTCCATAAACTAATAGAATATCATGCATGTGTCGGCGGTTGATAAGATACGCGTTTGATGATATATTTTCAACGGAGTCGTGGTGAAGTTCAATTTCAAATCCAAAACTCGGCAAAACAAAGTTTGGTGAAAAGGGATAATAATTTGCTATTTGTTCCACTATCAGGTTCTCTACACCATAATTGCTCATGTGCGCGCTCATATTAATCCAACTAAATCTGGACGCATCCCACTGGCTATCGAGTGCTGGAAATCCTCCGATCTCTTGGATAACATCCAAATACTCGGAAGACTTATGCATGGTGGTCAAATTAGTTTCCAGACAATTTTGATAGAATTTTATCGCCATTTGGAACTCGTCTTCGTACTCTGGGTCCACATCATCTATATTGGGTTTTTGTAGTATGTCGGCGATAATGTCAGCTAGTTTGTAAATAATGTCTAATGCATTGCTGCGTTTATGCTCCGTTTGTCTAGGCTTTATGACATTAACCCAGTTGCCGCAGGCGTATTCATAGAAATCATCACAAGGCGCCACAGTGCGGTTCATAAACGACATCATTTCAGCGGAATATTCAACAAGAAAATTGCTTTCATTATCGTCAACAGCACTTGCAACGTTATCAGTTAATACGGACGCTGAGTGACAAAAGGCTAATAGAAATAGAGATACTATAAAGTTCGAAACTAACATAGTTGACTACAACTTCAAGACTTAAAGCGTTAGGTGTAATTTATTCTAATTCAGATAGCGGACTGATTCGTTAGGCAGTATGCATGTACTATATATTGGGTCAGTTCAATATTACTCGTAATTTGCTAATCTATTTCCTCAATTCGAAGCAATATACATAAGTAGTATCATTACAAAACTAAGGCTCATGAATTATTTTACCATTGCATCGCATGTAGAGATAGGGGAGAGCTTCTCACAGTCAGTGATCTGTTCACTTTCTATTTCTGGACTAACTGATTGAGACCTTAACCTTTGCACTGATTGCGAACGGTTTGGAGATTATTAGTTGTTACCTAATTCATCATGGATAATTAGTAAATAGTTTCGCCACTCGTGGCCGTCGGTGGTGCAATGGTTAGTGTGTGCGACTCTTGTACATGAGATCCTGGATTCGAATCCTGCTCTGACCACCTTCAAAAAAATTTCTTTCGGCGGTGGTCACCTCGCATAGTGACGGCGACACTATCGAGTATATAGTCATGAAAAAGCTTCTCAAAAATACGGTTCGGAATCGGTGTAAAACTGTAGGTCCCAAACAGTGAGTGAAAACTGGAAAGCGCACAGCTCAGTGATTGTGAGAAGTTCTCCCCGGTTCCTTCATGGGAAACCATATATGTGGGAATTGAAGCTCCGTTTTTTGCACAGGAGTCGGGCCCGCACTATCGATATAATCCTCATATTTATAGAACTAACCGATGTCGCTGCTGTGCGGAAATCGTGTTCACATCCAAATCTTATTAAACTACATTGCTATTGCTAACATTTGGAAGTGCATTTCTCACTCCCTTTCAAAAAAGCGACGATTTCGCCACTCATTTTTTCATACATTTTCGATAGTAATCAATTTAAAAAAAAAAACAAACCATATTTTTTATCGAAAACACATATTCCGATCATATACTTATTCGGATATTTGTCAAAATTTACCAGGCAAATTAAATTTTGAAATAAATTCGAAGAATATAGGAAAAACTTAGGAATATTAGTTGTTGTGTGACATATGAGGTGAACGGCTAAAATAATAAAAAGTGAATGTAAGTTGTGATTTCAAATAAATGTAATGAAAATACTAAATTCAGATCGCGTGATTAATAATTAATTGTTGTAATTAGTGAATAGTGTCCACAAAGCAATGAGTTAAACATCCAAAAAAGCTGTGGAAATGAGGAAGGAGCAAACCCGAGGCTGCTAAAATTTTATCCCTTTTTTCATTTTTAAAGATGACAATAAAAGCTGTCATAACTGGTGAACTGATAATAGACTTGACAAGCCGCGGAACTCCTGACAAACCTAGTATCCACACGCTGAAAAAACGGCGTCTGTAACATATTCTCCCCAACACATTGTGCAGGAATCACGTACATATATGTTTGGAAACAAACTTCACAAACATCCATATACTTACGTAGAAGCATTCGCGTGTGTCCTCCCAAACCCCCGTATACTTACGTGGAAACATTTGCGTATTTTATACATTTATAACCAATTAATAAAAATAAAAAGGTTTAAACCGACCATTTTTAACTTTAATGATATTGAATGCATTATTTCTGTTTTTTTCATTAAATGAGAATCCGCTGCTTTTTTGGCTCTCAATTTCATTCTTGTTTCTCACGTTTTTGTTTGCAGAAGGTTTCAAATTCGCCAATCGCTTCAACACTTTAAAACACGATTCTCACTATTTGTTGGTACACAAACATTATACTTACACATATACAAAGCTAGTTCATGCAAGCCAAGCGCGGTTTAACTACTTGAGTTTTTTATAATTTTTTTTATATTGCACAAGTGGTCCGCCTCTCTGATTTCATCAGTAAAGGCTCGGGCAGACAAAGGACAAACACGTTATTGCTCTTTTCAGTGTCTTTCCTCAAACTCGTTTCTCATTTTGGTAGCACACATGTATGTATACATACGAAAAACATACACAAAAACCAAAGTAACATCACAAACCATTTAACCGTCCGATCCTTTGTTTATTCTTTTCATATCCTTTGTCCGTTGAACCCATGGTAGAAATATAATGGTAGATGCAGTACGACAACAAATACAACAAGCCAAAAACAACAGGCATTTTGTTTTTGCTCAGTGTCTGTGTTGTGTCAAGTCAGCTGATAGAAAAATGATGAAAATGTAAAGAAATTTGCAAAAAGTGCCATTTAGAAAATGATTGAGTGTTATTTGATATATTGAAAGTGTATAAGTGTGAAAATTAAAACGTTTCTATGTAATTTTTGCAGAGAAATATTTCAAAAACAGCAGTTGCTGGCGAACGGGGGTTGCAGACAAACAAATGTAAACAAACTTTGACATAAGAGAAAAACTTACTCACCCTCAGTCCAGAAAAAAGTTCAAATCAGCTGGGCTAGTGCTTCTACCATTTCTTTGTACCATGATTGAACCAATGACGACTGAATGCATGACACTAAAACGAAATGCATCAGCCAAAATAAAAAACTCACTTCATCTACAATTTACACACACATTCAGGAATATTTATGAATCACTGATACTGAAAGTAAGATTGTGAATAATGTCTATTTGTCCCTCTTTTATTATCTTGCTCTGGAGAGAGCATAAACAGTGGAACAAAAACAGATATAAAAGACATAGATATAAAAGAAATAGTAATATAGAAATATAGTTCCCCAAGTAAAAGTAAGACTGTGAATAATGTCTCTTTGTCTCTCTTTTATTTTCTTGCTCTCGAGAGAGCATAAACAGTGAAACAAACACAGCTGTGTTTGTATCATAAACATAGAAATAAAAGAAATAATAATAGAGAAATACAGTTCTCCAAGTAAAAGTAAAACAGTGAATAATGTCTCTTTGTCTCTCTTTTATTCTCTTGCTCTCGAGAGAGCATAAACAGTGCAACAAACACAGCTGTGTTTGTATGATAAACATAGATATAAAAGAAATAATAATAGAGAAATACAGTTCTCCAAGTAAAAGTAAAACAGTGAATAATGTCTCTTTGTCTCTCTTTTATTCTCTTGCTCTCGAGAGAGCGTAAACAGTGCCACAAACCCAACCGTGTTTGTATCATAAACATAGATATATTATACCATTTTAATGATTGTGTCTCCAACATGCAATATTGATTAGCAAATACAAATACAAAACAACAAAAAAGAGAGATTATTAGAGTGTAATATACATTTTTTGCACAGCATGCTTACTAATCAACCAAGCGCATTTGCTATACTTTGTCCGATTGACGCCTGAATACATGAAACTAAAACGCAACAGATGTAAGAAATACTCACTTTATCTTCGACTTACATACGAATTTTGGAATTTTTATGAATCACTGACTGAAAATTAATACAAAAATAAAGTTACACATATCCAATTTTGACTGTGAATATTCTCTCATTGTACCTCTTTTGTTCTCTTGCTCTCAATAGAGAGTAAATAGTGCAACAACCACAGCTGGACATATATTGTAACATATACATCATTGTGTCTCCAACTTGTAATTTTGAATAGCGAACACGTTGTATTTGGACACAAGTATACTATACTTCCTACAAGCTCCAAAACACGTAATGTTTGCATCCGAACAACAAAAAAGACAAATTTTTCAGCGAGTGTTAAATCACTATTTTTCTGCAAGTGGCCGTTACAATTAATGAAATTTAGAATTTAATTTTTAAGTATTTAGAAAATTTATAAGTTGAAGTATTTAGAAAATAAAAAAGACGGTAAAATTAGTTGTTCTTATAATACTACCTCATGTATTAATCACGTTTGCATTTGTTGTCATTAATGTACATGTTCAGTGAAGTACATTTCCATTTCCTCTGCACACGGCATAGAATAATACATACATAGATAAACTTATTCTCTCATCTGACGTTTCATTTCACACTCTTCATCGTAGGTTTGTGGAAATGAGAGCAATTAAATTTAAAATTACCTTACACCAGGTGGAGTTACAAAATATGTTCACTTAACTTTTTCCTGTCATTTTGGTGTAGAACTGAAAAATTTAATTATATTTTGCACTTTTTTGTTGACTTTTATCGTTGGTATACATTTGTATAGTATTTAACACAACTAGTTTGCCACAAAAACGAGAAATTCATTTGTTGTTCCTTTGTTGATCGCTGTATACTATTGCCACTATCTGGTATTATTGAACCCATATATTCCACCATCCAATGTTTACTTTCCATCGTACCTATGACGTTTAATTTATTGAGCGAATAAAAGCTTCTATGGTATGTATTATTCTATGGCACAAACCTTCGACGTAGAGTGTGAAATGAAACGTCAAGTGAGATAATAGAATACTAATAAAATTGGTGCTCTGACAGTATCATACTGAAAGTGATTACACAATTATACAATGATTTGTGACATGATCTTGGGTACAAAATATGTATGAGTAATCACATGATAATAGTGTGATTTGGCCATTATTGAGTCGATCTGAAAAATCGAGGGTATGTAAACGTCCTATTAGGCAAATAGTGCAACATGATACGTTGCAGCAAGATCTGAATCGCACGGTGTAAATGTAAGCAATGAGATTTCATAGTTTATCAAGAATCCGGGGGATTTCGATGAAACAGCTGTCCGACTTGGTTCTTGGAGATTAGTAGAGAATAGAGTGTAATGAAAGAATAAGCGATAAGTGACTGGAAGTAACCCCAGGGGGTTTCTATGGCACAGCTGATCGAAAAGGTAGTAGGGAAATGATGGAGCATGAGATACCAAAGAAGACAGGAACTAATTTTAAATAGTGTTTATTCATACTAATGTCAGCCAAGTTATGTTTTATGTTGTTTGCATTGAACGAAAATACGCATTGGCTTTGATTTCTGTCCGTTTTATGCCCCACCAAAGTGTAAAATTACAGCAGCAAATAAAACTCTATGAAATGGCCTACTACCTCGTCATCATGAAGAGGCATCGAAGAGAGTAATGGAAACTCTAAGTATTACTCTATGGTGGATGCAGAAAATTCTAATTGTTGTGCAGATAAAGTTTTAGAATGCCATATGCGACCCAATGTCAGTTCTGATAACGTTGAATTTGCGAGTTTCGTTCATATTTGGACTGAATATATTCAATTATTTGGTAACAGGGTATCCTCTAGATTCCGCTTTGTGAACTGTACATTATTCTCTCCTCTCGTACAAATTAACTTTATATTCCTACAGTTTCCCACACTCAGGGACGTACACAGGGGGTGAGCCCGGGGGCTCGTGTCCCCTCCGAAGTTATTTCTTTAATAGGTGATTTTTGAATTTAGTGATATTTTTCAACCCAAATATTTTTCAATCAAAATTTTGTTTTTGAACTGTGTCGCCATTTGAAGTCCGATCATAACGTGCAATATTCCGTTCCAATTGAGCAATTTTTCGTATTGGAATAAATTCTAAAATCCGATGCATTTCCCATTTGTTTAATTTATATTATATTCCCACAAACACGTGAAAATTTTGTCGGATTGTGTTATCATTGTAAAAAGTCGTGATTTTTTTTATTAAAAACCTATAATACAGCATTGTTAGGCTACTTTTTTACGCTCGTTTTGGAATCGAAATCAGTTGATTCTTGTATGAAAAAATAAATAACTGGTTTCCCATTACATCCAATGAAGGAATTGGGGAGAGCTTCTCACAACCAAGTGAGCTGTGCGCTTTCTAGTTTTATACTCACTGTTTGGGACTTACAGTTTTACACCGGTTTCGAACGGTATTGGAGAAGTTTTTTCATGGCTAAATACTCGATAGTGTAGCCGACACTACCCAGTACAAGAGGCGCGAACACTAACCATTGCACCACCAACGGCACAGTGCTGTAATAAAGTTAGCAATAATAACCCTGTAACTGATTTTGTACACGAAATTTTCGCATAGAGCCGGTTAGTAAGCAAATGAAAAGTGAGCGGAATTTTCAGTCTACGAATTTTCAGGAACGAATTTGTGTGAAACAAGTAGGGTGACCAAAAACCAGTTTACCGGTTTAACCTTCAATTGGTTTAGTGATCGTTTCATATTCAGATTCATATTTAAATCTGAACAGCCTGTTTCTCAATCTCGAACGAAAGCTTTCCTTCGTATTCTAGACGAAAGAAAGTTGATTTGGGTTTCACAATCTTGTCGTTTCAAGTCGAATGAAAATATAAATATAAAATACAGATTTTGGTTTCTCAATTTCGAATGTGCTGTCACTTAGGAACAAATATGAAGTCAGGTGAACGAAAATTTCGACTTAGATAAACCAAATTTGAGTCGAATGTGAGTGACTGATTTTCTTTCGCTTAGCTTTTCGTTCGAGCTAGAGAAACAGGCTGTAAAATTTCATAGATTTATTTAAATTTACATGTTAAATTATAATTGGAATCAAATTCCACCTTGGAATGCGCGTTTATAAAATCTAAAGTTTTTAAAACGATATTCAAAATCACATTAAAATCATTTAAATTTTGAAAATTATATTCAAATTTGAAAGACATTTTAAAAATTAAATTTATGTACTAATAAAAATTTTGAAATTTAAAACACAAATTGTTTGAAAAGCTTCTTTAATTCTTACTCGAATTATAAAATCATTTCGATACTTAAAAAAATGGTTTAAAAATCATATTTAAAATTTATTCAAGCAATAAAATTAGTGTGTTCAAAAAACCAGGTTTTCCAAAAAAGTCGGGTTTCGGTTTCTTCGAATATTCCGATTTTGGCGAAAACGGGTTTCGGTTAAACCGAGGTTATATACCGGTTAATAACCGGTTTCAATTTTTATGACAAAATGGTAAACTATGCCTTTATTTATTTAATTTTTTGTATACATCGTTTATTTTTAATTCAGTCCTTTTTGAATTTTGAGATCGACTACCCAGTATATAGCAGTGAAAGAGCTTGTCAAAATACCGCTCGGAACGGGTGTAAAACGGCAGGTCCCAATCAGAGTGTGTAAGCCTATGCCTTCATGGTACATATGTGGTGTGAAACTAAAGTGTGGGCCATGCAAAATTTGGAATTTAATTTAGCTATAAAAAAATACTAACACAGTTCCTCATTCGACCAAACCAATTTTTCAGTACATTGCCGTTTTTGGGCGTCTATTTCGTGTTTTAAGGCCTCAATGGATTTGGGATTGTGTGCGTAACTCTTCTTTTACTCGGTGCTTCAGAGATAATAGTCTAACGGGTTCAAATCGCAATTGCGAGACGGCCAATGTAGTTTCGGCTGAGTATACGGTTTTCGAACGCAGTGCGCAAAAAAGCGATTGTAACGTAACGTTGGCTGTGTGGCACATATCGCCGTTGTGTTGAAACCATACTTCGTCCATGTCATCCTCTTCAACATTTTGGAAAAGAAACCCGCTGAGAATGGCACGGTAACCCTCGCCATTGACGGTAACAGCGGCTTCTTGCTCTTCTTCAAAGAAAAAATGGGCCTATGACCCCGCTATGCCAACAACCGCACCAAACAGACACTCGTTGTGGAAGCATCGTCTTCTCCTCGACGACTTGTTGATTTTCCGAACCCCATATGCAACAATTTTGTTTGTTACCGTGATCCGAGGTGAAAATACGCTTCGGAAATGATTATTTTTCGGTAAAAATGCTCACCTTCAGCCCATTCAGCGAAGTGAAGACTCATCGGATGGCCACGAGGCTTCGGTTCTTGGACTAGTTGGACTTAAGCCTTCGTACTGAGGTCTTTGTGCAAAATTCTGCGCAAAAAAGTGCGAGAAATGTTCAATTGTTGCGAACGGTGGTGAGTTGATGATGATGGCTGTTCCAGCACACTTTCAGCTACAGCGGCAATATTTTTCACTGGACGAGCACGTTGACGAGTTCTTTTGATTGAGTTCAAGGTTCAGAAATTTGGATGAAAGTTTGTAATATTTCCCAATTTTCTTCAAACGTAAACTGACCCATTTCGTAAATTTCTAACCTTTACGTAATAAGCTGTCACTTCATAAATGTCAAATCTATGTTTTATGCATTTCTGCTAACGTACTACCTGTGTTGTCATTAGTTCAGGAAATTACATCTAAATCGGAGTTGGCAGATATGACTTATATTGTCTTGTTCAACTTATTTCAGAAAACTATCGGTGAAATAAATCGTTGGCAGTCTTTTGTGTCTGTCTGATAGGGTCAGTAAAAAGGATTTAGATTTCCAATTCTGCGTTGTTACATCAGTTGTGTAAAAACCGAAAAATCCGGTCAATTGACTTGAAATAACCGGGTCTTCCAAAATATCACTCTTTAAAAAACCGACATACGGTTAACCGGCCGGAATTAGGTTAACCGGTTTCGGTTTTGAATACACTAAAAAAATTCTTTTTGAAAATTGAAATCATGGTTTTTTAGGATATTTAACACAACTTGATTAAAAAACCGACTTCAAATAACCGGTTTATTCGAAATTGTATTTTTTTAAAGACCGACACACGGTTAATTCCAAAACATGTAGATTGTTTCATATTTGTTCGTACATATGCATGTTTTCATAATCTCAGCATCATGGAATTCGTGTGCACGTTGTTACATACTTTGTATTCCGAATGTCAGTGGGTGTCAATGAGATCGAACGATTGTGGGTTTTTTACATTTTTGTGCTCATTGTTTGCGCAACTGTTGACGGGTAGACAAATAAATGTATGTGTATGTTAATATACAAAACATACGTATAACAACTGGATTACATTGTAGAGTTTGTGCAAAACGTGCATGCTGAATTATACACATACATACATATGTTTTCTTTTTTTATTTCGTGTAATCGGTTTTCATTTCCATTAAAAGTTTAAGCGGTTTCACAACGAAAAAAACTAAGAAAAAATCATATTTAGCTTCGATCTACTATTAAGCATAATAGTTTTAAATGTGTTATGCCTTGTTTCCACTACAGAATTATTCGTTATTCGCTCTCTCATTCGTAATGCAATTCCCAATTACAAACCGAATAACTTACATTTTGAGAGCGAATAATCTTGCTTGTAGGTAATTTCGTTTGAATTACCTTATGAATTACGAACAAATCTTTGCCGTCTCTAATTGTTATCGAAAGTTTATCGTAACAGCTGTCAAAATTAAAAATAAATTTAAACCATTTAACAGCAAACCAAAGTGGTTTTCGTCCCAAAAGTGGGCAAATGCTCTCATGTCAAACCAAAGGACTTTAGACCAATCAGTCTATAATCCTTTGTTCTTAAGACATTTGAAAGGTTACTGGACATTCATGTTCGAAGTAATATTCCACAAAATCTACTATCGAGTTCTCATCATGCCTATATCAATGGCAGGTCAACTGAGACGGCTCTCCACTCTATAGTCAGCATAATAGAAAACTCTCTTGAGAATAAGGTCTTCGCTCTAGGAACCTTCCTGGACATCGAGGGAGCCTTTAATAACATTCAACCTCCGGCGATTCTCAGGTCGTTACAGAATCTAGGAGTCGACAGCTTAGTGACACGCCTAATTGGGAAGCTTCTGGTGGATAGATGCGTTAAAGCTGAATGGGGTTGTGTTAGAATTGCTAGGAACGTTAACAGGGGTTGACTTCTGTCAATAGTTAACTTCTATCAATGAACTGCTTCTTCAATTGGACAGGGCGAATTCCAGTTCTTTGCCTATGCCGATGATATTGCTATCATCTGTACGGGTAGAAACCTTAATTTACTTAGCATTCGTACAACCAGCCTACTTAGTCTGAGTTCGAACTGGACCGCTAACAACGGACTATCACTTAACCCACTTAAAACCGAGCTTATCTTGTTCTATCGGAAATATGGGGATAATTCTCGACAGAAAACTGTCTTGGAAACCGAATGTGTAGGAGAGGGTGAAAAAGGCGTCTGTTGCTCTTTACTGCTGTAAAGCGGCGATAGGAAAGCGCTGGGGACTTTCTCCTAAGATCACCATGTGGATTTTTACGGCAATAGTCAGACCAAAACTTCTCTATGGCATTGTAGTTTGGTGGAGGTCCCTTCAAAAGAAATATATTCTGAATTCCTTGATGAAAATTCAAAGATCAGCACTGATTAGCGTTAGTGGGGCAATGGGCACGACGTCAGGTACTGCACTTAGTGCTATCCTGAACATCTATACTCCTGATATCATGGCCGAATCGGCAGCCGCTACATCCCTGGTGAGAATCAGAGATTGTGGCGTTTTGATATCGGGGCATTCCGGACACGCTGAATTACTACACCGGATCAACTCTATTCCCGTTAAAACGGACTACTGTATCCCCTACCATCTACCAGCGACAAATCTAAGGACTTCTATTCCGAACAGGAATACCTGGGAAAAGTCCCAGGGCACTACGGCACAGGTTCTTCCGGCAAAAGAAGGTGTAAGTATGTAAATCTCTACGTGCCGTTTGCAGATCAGGCAGTGGGGCGATAATATGTTCAAGGACAAGTGGAGACTTACTTCAACTTGCAAACAAGCCAGATCCCCTGGCCACAGGTGGACAGTAAGAGGACTAGGCAACTATTTAACTTACCGAGAGGCAGGTTATCCACAATGATAGGAACACTTACCCGACATTGTCTTGTAGGAAAACACGCCCTAAGATTGGAACATAGAAAGTCCACTCTCTGTAGATGCTGCATAGAAGAGGGCGAAGAAACGACGAAACACCTTCTCTTGGATTGCCCTGCTTTCGCAGGACTGAGAAGTAGGATATTCGGAACACATTTAGTTAGCACCGTAGACCTACAGGAAGGTTTATAGACAAATTTATTGAAAGGGCAAATTGGCTAGACGACTAGTCAATAGCTGCTATGGAGAAAACTGCAGGCATCACAATGGCCTTCTTTAGCCTAAGTGTGCTAGACAGCGTGCTGTCTTGCAGCCTTTTCAACCAACCAACCAACCATTTAACAACACTCAATGGGCGGTGTGAGTAAAAGTGTGGTTCAAGCTAAAACTATCAAATCTTAAGTTTAAACTAGTTTTAATGTGAATACAATTTTCAGATAAACTAGCGCTCTTTGCAGTGTAGCACAAACTAGTTTTTCCAGCGTTTGCTGAAAATTATACAAGTAAGACTGAATAAAGACTAGTAAGTACTTAAAATTACTAGTTTTAACTTAACATCATTTCGCATGTTTTGTATTTTTTTCTCAGTTGGCTCGTTGCTATTTCCTGCCAAACATTAGAAAATATTCTTCATGGAGTGAAAACAAGGCATTCTCCTTTGCCACCCTCACTGACGGCTATTGTGACTGTTTAAATATAATTTTGTAAAATTTGGCCGTTATCAAAATAAAATGATAATGTTGCCAAATTGTTTAAACATAAGTTTTGCCAAAAATTTTTAAGAAAAACAGTCATATTATATCCATATCCAAGCAGTTTCAATCAGCTGATTTTGCAGCCTAGCTATCGCTTATCAGTACAAGCTACGTAGTACTAGCAAAGATTTATTCACTTTTTGTAGTTTAAACTTTCCAGCATAGCTAGTACTGATAAGAAAAAGCTAGTGCTAGTTCATAGTACTATATAGTATAAACTCTTTATTCACACGGTCCAATGGATGCACAAAAGTAAATTATTTAAAAATTGTTTATGCCCAGAAGACTTTTTACCATTGCGAAGTTAATGGAAGAGACGAAGTTAAATATATGTAGAAAGGTTGTTGGATAAATATAGGAATAGTACTCAAACAAAAAAAATAAAAAAGTAAACAACTGTCAGATCGAGTTATGTAAGAATGTGTAGTAGAAATAGGGTAATTCCCCAGTTGGCCGAGTCTTTAGGACATCTTAAACGATGAGTGCCCGACCATATTAAATCGCTGACGATATACAAGTGACTGTTCATGGCAATCGTCGACGAAATTTTCATACAACAAGGGACCAAAAAGTCGCACACGATCAAATAAGTGACACTTCTGTTATTGCGCCGTTGATGACCCTGTGGGCGACAAATTGGGAATATTATCAATTACGACATGCATCTGTTTCTTATTTTACATAATTCCATTTTGTTTGTTCCTCTTTGTTGTTTTGGTATTTATCCCAAACCAGTTGTTTTTCCAATAAGAATACAAGGGTGACCGTAATCGTTAACAATATGGCGACTTACATACATTAACTCACCACGGAAAAATAAAATGCAAAGTTAACCTAAAATTACCTTTCAATTACGATTAAGTAATCTTATAGTTAACTACCCACTTAAAAACTGGCCATAATAAGTGGCTTCAGTTAAATCGCTTAACTTCTCAAACGAAGTCGTCGAGATACTAGTTTAGTGGGAATAACAAAAAATTCCAATGGTATTGGTACAAGTTCTCCCAGTTTATATCTAACCAGGTCGAATATTTAAGTTTAGCGAGATAAATATAATTAAAATATTTATGCCTGTTTTTTTATTTCGGTCAGTTTCTGGCTTAACCGTCGGCAGTGCACTGATTAAACTCAGCAACAAAATTAATATGAAATTCGTACAGAATTGCCACCATATTTTTTTTGTTGTGATTTGGTCTCCTACTCACGAAAATTGACATTAAAAAATCACATGATATGTCATGGTACACCCGGTTGGAACAAAGTTTTTTTCGCTATATATTATGTACTAGTAAAAGTATAAAGTATAAAAAATATAGTATAAAGCGCCCGTTGAAAAGTACGATATTTTAAATGGATCTTTAAGAAAAGGTACTTTTTGTAAAATAAAAAACTTTGTTTAAGAATTTTTTTAACAAAGTTCATATTTTTAGGCCCTTTTTGTAAGAATATATATTATATTTTTCGGAATATGTATTATATTAGTCCTTTTTTAAAGAGGGGTACTTCTTTTATTAAAAGATAATGTTTTTTTAAGAAAAGGTACTATTTTTAAGAAGAAGTACTTTCTGTAAGAAAAAGCAACAAGAGTATGACTTTTTTTTACAAAGAAAGAAGTAATTTTGTAAGAACAGGTCCTTTTTAATGAAGTGGTACTCTTTGTAGGAAAAGGTTATTTTTTAAAAAAATTTACTTATTTTCAGAAAGTCTACTTATCTCAAGAAAAAAAGGTAACATTTTATTTTTAAGAAAAGGTACTTTTAAAAAAAGGAATTTTTGTAAGAAAAGGTATTTTTTATAACAAGATATTTTTTTGAAGAAAACTTTCTTTTAAGAAATGATATTTTTTTAGAATTGCTCCTTTTTTCAAGAATTGGTAAATTTTTAAGACTAGGTAGATAGTAGATACTGTCATATTAATGACCAGTTTTTAAGTGGGTAGTTAACTATCGGATTACTTAATCTTAATTCTAAGTTAATTAGAGGTTAACTTTGCATTTTGTTTTTCAGTGGTGAGTTAATGTAAGTCGGAATATTGTCCACTAATATGGCAACCCTTGTATTCTTATTGGAAAAACGTGTGTTTTTGGGATAAATACCAAAACAACAAAGGGGAACAAACAAAATGGAATTATTTAACATAAGAAAAGATGCCTAAAATCGAAGTCATTTTAACAAAAATGTGTAAAAAACTATATAGGTGCAACAATTTAACGATATAGACTCAACGTATGTGTACAAATTCGCAAATCTGAAACACGTATTTTATACAATCTTCATTTCTCACTTTGACAGTCAGTAATTTGATTGTCAAAATAATATGGTTCTGACTATAAGTTAACCAACCAACATTGGGTGGTTAAATCATAGTTAAACAATGACAAAAAAAATTCGGTGTTTAACCACAATTTAACTAAGAAACGAAGATCACCACTGACTAAAAAACTGGCTATAAATGAGACAAAATTAAGCCATACACACAATGTAATCATAAGCAAATATCGAATTGATGCTACAAGGGGTGGGGGAACTGCTATATTAATCAAGAATAACATACAATACAACATTCACGATAACAAAAGTAGATATTCGCTAGATGCTTTAGAGACAATCGCCATAAAGATACCCGTTGACTGCGACAACTTTTTAGTTATTACATGTGCGTACTATCCGGCCAGAAATATAAATTCAAAACGAGCAGACTTCCAAAAATTATTTGATTTTATGAATCTTAAAAATTCTAATAAATATTAGGTACTAGCGGAAGACTTGAACTGCAAGGACACAGAATGGGGTAATACTGTTAATAACGCAAAAGGCAATAACCTAAATAAAACTCAACATCGAATTCCTTACACTTCCAACATATTCAGCCAAGCCCGCTTTCCTGAGCCGTAATTATGCCATAATGCCTTCCATTGAAGCCATCACACTTTACAACAATGGCATGACTATCACAAAGCCCTCATATACGTCCCTGACTACAAATCTAGTAATAATTACCAAATCCTAAAAGTATGCAAAATAATACTGGGTTGTAGCATAATACGGTTAAAAAAAGTTGTTTAAAATTTTTTCATTTAGCCCCCATCCCGCAACGTGCGATAAGGAACTTCGTTCCAATAATTTTAATGGCAGGATTTCTTGGCGCTATGTTTTAAAAAGTTGCAATCAATTCTGATTGCCTTTCACGAGTATTAAGCAAAAGATCTTGGTCGTTTTTTTGGGAATATTATGAATAAAACCACCAACAAAATTTATGTTGGCTTTTGACAATCGGTTTTCTGGTTCAGAAGATAGACGTATTTTGAAACAAAAATATTTATTTTTTTTGAAAATATGAACAAATTTTTAAAAAATCGTTTCACCTTCTTAATAGAAAAATCCGGTAGTATTTAAGAAACTCAGATATTCAGATAAATTCATAGCCGTTTTAGTACACAACTAATTTGATTTTTGAGGTTTTTTCCCAATTCCTTTGGCACTATCAAATCCACATATAAAAATGTAAATATTTGGTATAAATAGTATAAATATAAAATAAATAACTCACCTAGTGCAAACATTTAGTAAAGGGATCATCAACATCCAAATCAAAGACTTTAGTTTGAAATATGTATAGTGTTAGTATAAGTATATAATTTCTACAGAGGTGTTACCAGATTTTACATTTATCAGGTGGATTTAATTTACTGCCGAGTGGACAATTATAGGCTTCTGCAAAATCGGCATTGTTGGATACCATGCCGAGGACACGATACTTGTCAATGGTGTGGTCATCCGTTAACTCTTCCCAGTAATTGGCCTCTTGATATAATGCGCACCAGAGTTGTGCAGTGCCCAAAAAGAATAATTGATCCGGCGACAAATCAATGCCCGGCAGTTGCTCAACGCTGTCTGATATATCAAAATCTGACGATTTTCTTACTTCATCCATGAAACGATGATACGCTGTAAAAGACACACGCAAACCGCCGGCATCAGCTATATTTTCATCTCTCGTTATGTTTCCATTGATATAGCGATTAATTTGTGGAACGTAATAGTTACTAAAGTGTTCAATAAAACATTGGGAGTATTCATTGAATAGATTCTTCGATTCTTCAGACCACCATGGATTCTCCTTACCGGCATGGTCGTAGGTTGCTCCCACAGTATCAAAGCCATGCGTTAGTTCATGACCTACCAGATAGCCCAGAGTGCCGTATTGCAATGAATTCGGCCAAGATTTATGGAATATCGGTGGTTGCAGGACACCTGCCATTACATACAATGCATTATCAATTATGAAATAAAATGCATTGGGCTGCATGCCCACTAACAGTTGCGAAGGTTTGGTGGTATTACCCAGCTCATCACCGTGAAGAAAATTATAACGTGACATGTATTGATCGAATTTTCTCATATTTAAATTGTTAGCGTCATAGTTTCCTTCGACAAATTGAAGATTTTTTAGTTCCTGTATGAGGCGTTTAGTCATATCGCTGTCTTCGTACCGGCCAACATATTCGACTAATGTCGATTCTTTTAAAAGGGCTGCCTCACGGGTCGTTTCATCCAACCAGTTGGCCTGTTCGATGATGGTTCTGAAACTACTACGTACGTCCTTAATCATATTCCTTACTTCTTCAAGTGTTTCTTCATCGACATACATCTGAAAAAATTACAAAATATAAAATAATTAAATGTTTGAGATATTTTTACACAGGGTCATCATAAACACGGTCAACCAAATCATGCATTTAATATTGTGCTTGTTTCGATATCTATAGGATACATTTAAAATTTGTTTAGTTGGGAGTTCAGTCACTTTGAGGTTCAACGAAAATTAAAGATTAGCATCGGAATCCCCAGTGTACATTTGGAACAGGAGAATACACAACTTTCGGATATTGATACGACACCACTTAGAGCCGGTGCCAATCGGTATCAAAGTACTATGGTGAAAAAAAATTGTTATGGTGAGAAAAACTTCCATTCTTGCTGTGCCAATCGATATCCTTTTTAACAATTGTAAATTTTGACACCTTCATCATAAGAAGAAGACTTAAGACGCAATTGAAATATAATTTTGGGCAATGAATATTTTTAGAAAATATTTGTCATTGCTCTTACCAATTCTTTTGAGAATACGATCTTTACAATACAAGAATTTGTTCATTCTGCAAAATTTCTTCCTAATTGCTGGAAAATTTCATGCACATTGCTAACAAATTTCTTCGTCTTTCTTTGTTTTGTTTGCAAATAAATAATGAACAGAGCTTCAAGTTGCCATAAAAAATTGGCGGTAGCACCGGACAAAAATTTCGAACTGCGTTGGATCAAGATGACGACTAAAACCAGGTTAACAACAATATTATGTTATTACAAAATATAAAAATGCATGTAAATTCGAACAAATTGACAAATATATTTATTAAAATTGATTGAGTCATCGTAATCCAAATTAGTATCTAAAAATCTTCGGCGGCGCCTCAACGCAATAAAAATATAGGTAGCGGCGGCATTTCGGTTTCACTTTACACAACTTGTTTGTCCGCTGACGTGGGCTAGTGAAATTTTATTCACCACGCAAATGTCATATTTTTACTAACTTGTGCACTTTGATACCGATTGGCACAGGCTCATAGGAAAAATGAAGTTTGATTGATACACAAAGCAAATATAGTCCGGACGAATAATTATTTACAATTCAACACAGCCAATTAAAATCGGAGGATATAAACACCGCACAAAGGTTTGTACAAAGAGTACACGTATCCATAAAGACCCCTACTAAGAGTACCATTTCACCTGCAATTTGATATACGTGTAGTGCTAAGTCGGTCGAGCCAGAAATTGAAGAAGATTTTTAGCGTCAAAAAATTAAAAATAAAAACGGAACCAGTACATAAATTTCAGTCGGTTGAACCGACATAAAATACCCTCAGCCTAAGTGTGTCCGTGTTCTGTTAAAAAACGCCTTTATTGTGACCATATTCAATAGTAGATTGACATTTCGCTAAATATTGTTACGAATAAGTAAAAGCTCTTTTCACTCTTAATGACCGCACTAACATTATGTAAATAACATCGCCGATTAATGTTGCGCCTAAAAGTAAACTGTTACCACAAACCAGTTAACGAGTCGGCCACAATAACGTTATTTTTAAAAACTATTCTACAACAGGGTAGAATAATCTGGAAACAGGGTGTCGAGAAGCTACCTTGTTTAAAAAAATAAGGTTTTTGGCATTATGAGTCAGTTTGTGATTAACCACCAGAAAGTAAGCAACGCAATGTGATAGTAAAACATAAGACTTATTGTCAAGTGGTGTAAATAAGGTAAACCGTTGTACTATATAAGTAAAATAAAAGGAAGTTAAACTGTTGTAATTATCGAAATTTAAAACGAACCTAGTTTTATTATTGGAAATAAAACAGTGCAAAAAGGACGAATAAGGAAATTCGTAACAATAATACTTAATAACCATATTAGTTAGGATTCTAAGTGGTTTTGGGGAATTTTTCAGACTGGCAACCAATTATCCGCCAAATATTTAAATCGGACGTACAAAAATGGGCATGGTGAAGTTGTTAATTCACTACAGCTTTTGCCGAAATATTGATCAGTACCAAATTTTATTAGGATCGGTTGTGGTTTACTGGAGATATCGAGTCAGCCAAATGGAAATACGTCCAACTTTTGTATGGGAGGTACAAACATGATTGTGGGACGGTATTAATTATTCATAACACAATAGCTTTTAGCAAAATAATGCCTTTTGCCGAATTTCAGTACGATCGATTGTGGTTTACGAGAGCTGTCGTGTCTATCAACCGGTCATCCGCCAAACTTTTGTATGGGCGGTACCAGAATGGGTGTGGCAAAGCCGCTCAATTTCCATAGGAGAGCCGCTCAATTTCCATAGGAGAGCGGTAAGGCAATAAATGTTGCCTTGTACAAAATTTCAGAAAGTTTTGATTGTTTTTGCGGTACTTCTCGTGGGGAACAACCAGACGACCAACCAGCTTTTGTATGGGAGTTACCAAAATTGGCGTGGCAAAATCACCTTTGTTTTAATTTGTGATTGGCGTTTGAAAACGTGAAGACTTATACTTATACTTGAGTATTCCACGCGATTTATCAGATTGAAATCTCAGACGACCACCAAGTTTTTGTATGGAGGTAACAGAATGGGCGTGGCAATCTAGCCCATTTTCTCCAGTTAAGTAGACATAACCAATACGTGAGGTGAAGCTAATCACACGTACCAGAAAAAAGCTTTAGGAAAATTTAATTTTGTACTAAATGTGTCGATTTGTATGGGAGGTACCAGAAGGGGCGTGGCCAAAATGATCATTTTCAATTCCAAATTTAGTTTCGACAGATAATAGCCACTGGGTAAATTTCATTGTGATCGGTAAAGATTTACGGCAGTTATCGTGTTGACCAACCAGCCAAAACAGCCCAATTCGCAGCCACAAAAATGGATGTTGCTCACCCTTAGTAATTCGATTTATATTGTTACGAATTTCCTTTATCGGCCTTTTAGCGCTTTTTTATTCCAAATAATAAAAAAGTTTCGTTTTTAAATTACCATGAGTATAACAGTTTTAATTCCTTTAATTATATTTATACAGTACAACCGTTCACTTTCTTACACAACTTAACATTCACAATTGTCTGCATTCAACCTTTTTCCGGCGTTTAGTCACGGACTGACCCAGAATGCCACAAAACCTTTGCTATTTATACCAACTCACCATACTAAGATGGTGTTATTTATCGTTCTCTCTAAGTAAGTAGAACACTCTAGATTAGTGGAGAGATATGAATTCATAATACTGGTGAATTGATAATACTGCTTTGGCGAACTTCTATGTTATTGCAATGCATACATTTAGGCACAATATTATCGCTTTGTTATTTACAGTAAGCAATATAAGTAAGCATGAATATTACATTTCTGTGACATAAGTAAAGCTTTTAATCGTAACAATAGTCGTGTTTTGGTTACAAGCAAGCGATTCTAGCTTATTTGCAAACAAAACGCCTATTTAGCGACAAGTCATATTATACAAAAATATGGAAAAGGGTTGAATATGGGGAAAGATGTCAAGAAAAAATTTATAAACTTAGCGAAAATGATTCGTGTCGGCATGTCTTCGGTAAGTGCTTCATACAAAACAAGCGATTATATAAGCAAGCGGTGTAACCAAAACACGCTTAATATGTTAAATGTTGTGTTGTAAGGGATAAGGGATATATAACTCCGGCGAATGAACTCCGATTAGTGTAAAAAATATGAAAATGAGAAAGAGAATTTTATCACTTTTTGCTGAGTAGTGTAAAAAATTAGTCCGATTAGTGTAAAAAATATCAAAATGAGAAAGAGAATTTTATCACTTTTTGCTGAGTACTTAAAGAGTTGGTGAGAAACAAAACTGTTATTCATGTTTTGGGACAACAAATATTGATTTTTTTTGTTAAATTGACGCTATCTTCTGAGGTTTCAATTTGGTGCAGACAAACGTTATCTAAGAAATTGGGAACATATCAACCTTTCCAACTGTGTATTGTTCTGAAGGTTTATGATCCACAAAACTTGATCCAAAGTCAAAATATTTTTCAAAGACAATATTTTTTTAAATATTTAGTACAACCAAACCTCCAAACAAAACTTAGTCCTCGTGTTAAAGCCAAAAAATTAGGATTTTTATAGAAGGGAATTTCAGTGCAATATCTTCAAAACGTTAAAGTCCAAATACAAATGAACTTTTCGATTTTCAATATCCGAAAAAGCAAATATCTGTAATACGAAACAAATAAACATTTATTGTACGCAGTACGAACAATAACGTCAAAATATCTTTAAAAACACCATATCTTTATAAAATCAAAAAATAAGAAGGTAGTCCGCATGGAGTAATGACGTATATAGTAGCCAACTCTCTCAGTAAATTGATGACATTTGGTGTGTTGCAGATGGGCGGTTGGATGCTCGAAAGTATTGCTTTAATAATATCAGATAGAGGCAAACGCCCCAAACCAAGCAACAACAATAAATCTGCAAACTTGCCTCCCTTAGTCTCAATAAACTTCTAGTTTCACTTAACAATGCCACTCGATATGTCTTTAATATACGGAAATACTCAAGTAAAATGATTCTTGGGATTTATTTACAGGATTACGTCTGTTATAGGGACATTTTGTTCTTACACAGAATCCTTATTAATAAAACACCTCAGTGTCTCTATGAAAACCTGACAATTGCCGGACTTTAAATACGTCAATTCAAGTAGAAGGTTTTTCATTAATGCCATTAGACTATGGAACTCCTTACCTACACATATACGACACAATTTCCACTTATTTTCTTTCGGATTACTTTCAAATTTTGACAGAAAAAAACTGGCATTAAAATCGTATTAAGACTGTCGTTAGCCCAGTGACTTTCTACGGGAATTTGGTGGAAGTGAAATACTCATGGCTTCTCTTTATATCATTCTCTTTGAGATAATTACTTGATTTTTGTTTATCTTTAAATTGCATAGATTTAAGTACCTTTTTATTTTTGTTTAAATTTAAATTTTAATTGTCTCGATTTAAATGATAAAAATATGAATGACTACCAAAGTATAATTACTTGTTTTTGGACTACAAAAGAATTGGATTCTTTTTGTCCTTATATTGAACTACTATGGTGGCCAAAAGTATTTTGACAATCCTGCGTGCAACTTAACTTCGCTTATTTCTTTTATATAGTAGAAGTAATGGGTTTAATTTTATGTTTTAGAGAGAGAAGAGATATATAGCTAACTGAACCCAAAAGATAACGGTGATTATTCTATCCATTTGGTTTCTATTGAATTTCCTTCAAGAGGCCAAGCCTTTTTAGCACGACAAAAATATTTTGACATTGCAGTCTTTTAGTTATTCTTAGTTTCGCGTGCTGTGCCAACGACGTTGAGCCATTTGGAAAGTTTTTTTTACTAATTGATAGCCATTTTGTTTTCATTGATAGCAGTTTTTTTATAAAAAAAATGGTTAAATCACATAACATAAACCAAGATCAACGAAATGAGATGGTTATAAAGTATAATCTTTGAATTTCGGTTGAAAATCTCAGCAGATTATACAAAGTGCTTCTTCAAACTATTTACTATCAAATAAATAAACATAAAAAAGTTAATTCGAGAAACAACTTGGCTAGATCAGGCAGACCACGCAAAACAATTCCCAGAGAGGACCACCTGATCCTGGGCACAGTTAAAGAAATTCCGCTGATTACACCAAAATCGATATCAATAACAGTGAACGAGGAATATAATGTAATAATTATCAGGAAAACAAGTGAAAAGTGCCTGAAGGAGGCCAATTATGTAACGTATGTAGCTCGACATGTGCCTTACATATCAGCAAAAAAATAAAGCGTTTTACATTCGCCCAAGAATTTGTAAGCAAGCCCCAATCATTTTGGGAGCAAGTATTATGGACTGATGAAGGCAGATTTGAGTACCATGGTTCAAAAAAAGCTTCTCAAAATACCGTTCGGAATCGGTGTAAAACTGTAGGTCCCAATCAGTGAGTGAAAACTGGAAAGCACACAGCTCAGTGTTTGTGAGAAGTTCTCCCCGGTCCCTTCATGGGATGTAATGGGAAACCATTTATTTATTTTTTATTACATAAAATACTACAAAAAGCATAAATATTTCAAAAGGCATCAAACTTTCACATCAAAATTATGAATGGACCAAGTTATAACAAAAAGCGAGTAATACATTTTGAATCATTCGCCAGATGTCACCAGTGCTTTTGAGTCATACAATTCGTTCCATGAGTTCTCTATACTATTCAATACTCTCTGGCGACGAGGACCTGCTTGTTTGTTCGATGCCGCTACATTAATACCATCATACTTATTTTCAGGCAGAGACTATTGTTGTACAACAACCACGTATGTGATGCTAACGTTGTGCATTGGTTGCATTTGTTCACTTTGATAGGTTGCCCTACCCGTGCCTATAGATGTTAACATATCAAAAACAGTATAGAAATTTCAGTTGGGTGATCCGACTTAACCATGCACTCGCCCTTAGTCATCCTAGGGATCCAAGCACACACATAAATAATAGTGGTTATATTACCTTTGCTGGCATAGCTTACTCTGCATTAGACCGGGTCACGAAAAAAATTTCTCAAAAGTCGAGGGCAAATATTAAAGATCACATCGAGGCAATTTAAAAAATATTCCTTTCCGATCCCGTGCAAAGTAGCCAAAATCATTTGTTGTTGTATTGTAGTTTTGTGGCTCGATCGTAACATACACTACATCGATGTATATTTCGCGAGGAGTAATACATTTGTCCTGTACATCACGCTGACGTACGACATCATTTTGTAATAAAGGCCTCATTTTCCTAAATGTAACCTTAAAATACCCCTAAAATTTAAAAATATTTTTTTCTAGGATTACAGGCCTTTAAAAACCAAGTACAGTTTGATTTGGAAGTACACAGTTTTATTCAAAAACACAAAAGTTACGTATGACAAAATGTATTTGCAGCATTAATACAAATATTTTGTCATGTTGTTTGCATTATTACCGCAAATTATTGCTTATTTTTGGTGCTATCGAAAAATTTTTTAAATCAAAATTATTGCATACTTTTTAGCGCTATCTACAAATTTTGTAAATATTTGCCTGGGATAACTCATTTTTAATCTAGTTACCATTGTAAGAGATGCCCGTCGGATGAGATCGCCATTTAAAATTATGTAGTAACAATTATATTGAAGTATCTAATCATTATTTTTTTTTTGTAACAATAAAAGCGAGGGTCACCCTAACACTCGTTTTGTATCTTATATTATAATATTCTATTACAGAAACAACAACAAACATACTGTTTTTCAGCCTGAGTGTTGTTGTTGCTATTTGTTTATGCAGTTGATAGAAGTTAAAAATAACAACATTTACATACTTATATCCCCAAGTCGCTGTATTGCAATTGTAACTGTTATCTTTTTCTATTTTTATTGGTCCATTAACATTGAAATTTGTGAGAAATTAGCTGATATCAAGCCCTGTAAAATTTATTAGTGTTCGGTCCTAAGACTATCAAAACGACAAATAAATAATTGAAAGTATAAAGTGCAAAGTGTAATCTTCTATGAAAATGCCATAGTTACCGATAGACGTTCAAGAAGTGATACGCCGTACGACCAGGAACAAACAATATGAAGTGAAGGATATATGTCAAAATACGATCAGCGAGGGATAATCCTCCACCTAGCCTTCGTGAATTTAATGTACCTAGATATGGAATTATTAAATTCAACTGTGATTCATACATTAATATGATCGACTGGGACAAAATCACAGCAACAGAACCACCGTGTTTGCAATTCCATACGGATATTCAAACCAATATTCAAATAGCCAAATTATAAAGATACCAGGTAAACAATGGAAGTAATAATAATAAAAAAATATACAGTACATAATTTTGCATTTGTTGTAGACTTTCTATGCCATTCGCAAAACTCTGAACGTTTTGTACGAGTTGTAAGTGAATCAGCACTTGCAGTCAGTGATGAAAAGCGTTTGAGCCATATTTTAGCAAAAATAGAAAGTCGTGAACGGTACACCCACCTTGAGTCGCGCAAAGATTTGCTATAATTATGCTTACTCTTTTTTGTATTATTTTTGTAATAAAACCAAAGCAAGATTTCATTGGTAACTAGAGTAAAAAATTATCATCCCAGGACCATATTTAAAATTTTTTTCAATAGCGCTAACAAGTATGCAATATTTTGCGCTAAAAGTATGCAATAATTTTTATTTTAAAATTTTTTTGATATCGCCAAAAAGTATGCTATAATTTGCGGTAATAATGCCATACATGGGGCAAATTAATTATATGACAATTATAATTTCTTGTTAATTTGAATTTCCTGTCCAAATCAAAATTCAAAAAACGTTCAATACCATTGGCAATTGCACTTATTTTTAAAGCATTTCCTTCATATTGGCAATTTTGGTTTTCAAATATTTTGTACAGTACAGGTTTATGAATTTGAGAGTACTACGATGCAATAGCTATCGAAGCGACACACATATAAAATACTTTAAAAACATATATATAAAATACATTAAAAACAGAATTGCCAGCATATAAACATATAAAATACTTTAAAAACAGAATTGCCAGCAGTCAAACAAATTCAAAATAATTAAAAGCATTCCCATAATTCATTACAATTGGCATCTGATTCCATAACCTGCATTTGTATTGCCTGAGCAAATGCAAATTCAAAATTTTGTAATTGCCATTGCGAAAAATGGTAATTCATTTGCATTTGCATTAGATAAAATAATGCAAATTAAAATCCAATGCAAATTAAAAAACCAGGTATGAACAATGTAAACAACATGAAAAAATATTTTTATTAATGCCATAGATAAATAAAAAACCATAGATGGTGAAAGATAAGTGGGGGATTTGAAAGTAAAGGCAAATTTTCTAGATGGCGCCGGAGTGGTAGATATGGGCAAATTTCCCTGTAAATAAAAACTATTGAAAAACCTATGTAGCCGTGCTTTAGGCTTTTGTATTGACAAAAAATATCAAATGCGATGTGCTTTTCTATTATTTATATTCTATTTTCAAATGTAAACACCAGAATCGAAACAAAAATAGTGTTTGAATGCTTTTTCGCCGCATACGAGTGAAAAATGGTCGTATGGCAACAGCATATGCCAACTAGTGTAATTGGTGATTAAGCAGATGAGTCATTTATAGTTTTTATTTATCTACATATGTATGTTAATGCTGAAAATAAATCATGTTCATACGTAACTTTTTGGTTTTTGAATAACACTGTATACTTCGAAAGCAAAATGTTCTTGGTTTTTTAAATGGCTTTAATCCTAGAAAAAAATATTTTTAAATTTTAGTGGTAGAAACTGCATTAAATGAGGCCTTCATTATAAAATGATGTCGTTCGTCAGTGACATCTTTAGGACAAATATAGTATTCGTCGAGACTTATACAACGATGTCTTACGCGTTACGATCGAGCCACAAACAAAAGACTACGATAAAAAACGATTTTGGCTGTTTTTCATGGGCTCGCAAAGGAAAAAAAATTTTTGAAATTGACTCGAGGTGATCTTTAATATTTGCCCTCGACTTTGGAATTTTTTTAATACGTACGCCGATCCGGTCTAATGTATTTTCTACAACCTCACATTTCTCTTATTGCCAATCAGTAATGTGATTGTCAAACTCATATGGTTCTGCCTACAAGTTAACCAATCAACATTGGGTGGTGGTTAAAACATTGGTGAGTGTTTAAACCATTGACTGAAAAACAAAATTCGATGTTTAACCACAATTTAACTAAGAATCGAAGATAGCCATTGACTGAAAAACTGGCTATTAAAAATTCATAAAACTAATTTCGTCCAGAGATACTAATAGTGGCACTGATTTGTCGCCCAATGATACATTCATTTCCGATGATGATTTGCTAAATGAATATCGCATTACAGTGAAGAAGAAGGCTGTTCAAAATCTCAGAAGCCATATCGAACTCAAGTTAACCTGGTTAAAATTTTCCACGTAGCAGCAGGACTAATGGAAATGTATGAGATCACTGAAATATATTCTAATATGTTGCAGAAAAGAGCCTGCCCTTCTACTTATGTATAACCACTTGTTGATGATATTCCAAAGTTTATATTCCGATTAGAGTGTCCAAAAAACCGACATTTTTAGAAACCGGATTTCGGTTTGTTCGAAAAATCAATTTTTTCGGAAACTGGTTTTCGGTTTGTTCGAAAAATCAACTTTTCTAGAAACCGTTTTTCAGTTTCTAATTTTGGCACAAACCGGTGAAACCGGTTTTTCCGTTTTTTTTGGTTTAAGTTAAATTACACATGTATAACTTACAATACATTTGTTTAACATTTGTAATATTTGTACTTATTCGTGTTGAAAACTCAAAATTTCACAACTGTATTTAATAAATTACATTTTAATTTTAAATAAAAACTATATATTTAAAATTGAAATGTTCGAGAGTTAGGTCTATTTTAAATTATTTTATTCTTCAATTTTTCGCTAACCATTTGGTATCATCGTCGGAAAGATAAACACAATTATTAATTAAACATTAAATGAAACAAAAATAATGAAATAAAACATTAAAATGAAATTTTTAGTTAATAATTGTGCTTATTTTCCTGACTATGCTACCCAATGGGTACCGAAATATTGAAGAATAAAATAATTTAAAATAGACCTAACGCTTGAACATTTTAATTTTAAATATAATACAAAAGGTCGAATAAAACATCACATTTTAAAAAATATATATCACATTTATTTAATTTTGAAAAATTTAAAAGTTTGAAAATTTAAAAGTTTTATTCAAATTCGCATTAAACTGATTTTAAATTGTAAATCATATTCAAATTTGGAAAGGATTTTCATGTATGAAAATCTTATGAAGTTTAAAACATTTAGTTATCAAATAATTTTAATCTTGAAAAAAAAATGTTTGAAATGCTTTATTAATTTTTAATTAATTCTACTTCAAATCATAAAATTATTTTGAAATAAAATTATTTGGATATGTCATTTAGATCATATTTCAAAATAGAAATCATGTTTCTTAATTCCAAAATTTCACTAAATTCGAATATCATATTATTTATTATTAATTTTTTTAAGGACTTAAACACATATTAAGTAAAATCCGATTAACCGGAATTAACCGGATTCCGGGTTGTTAGAAAATTACATTTTTTAAAAAACCGGCACACGGTTAATAGCAAAAAACCGGTTAACCGGTTCCCCCCGTTTTGGACACTCTACTTGGTACTATCCGTTCCAAAGGCTGCACTTAATAATCGACTAATTGAATTGAAAACCAAAATGTTTTATATTTTTGGCCGCCTTCCCTAAAAATACACCACTGTGCACCGTGCAAATAAATGTATAGAATTACCAGAAAATTTTGAGTTCAAATCTTGAGTTTTAATTGGCGATTTTGTTGACCGTGATGGAATGGATTAGCTTTGTAGTTTTAGGATCTTACCCAAAGTTAATGCAACACTTACCTTCATGTACAAATGGTCGATCAAAAAAATCATGGATTTTCGTATTTTGGAAATGCAGTACTCCCTTTGAAATTCCATACCCTTGAGATGAGCATCCATGTGATACAAGAACTTCAATGACAGATAGTTGGCAACTGCTTCCGTGTACTGTGCGCTTATGATATTTAGTTTGTTATACCAATAACTACATGGCTTGTTGTCATCGTCCACAGTTTTTAATTTGCCCATCCACGCTATTTCGAAATAGCTTAGCCACAGTTGATCAATGGCCTCTGAAATTGAAGGATCCTCTGTGCCTAAAAATTCGCACTTGAACCTGTCTTCATCGAATTCTTGGTACACTTGAAGCGACGCCTTCAAAAACTCAAATATATCATTTACAATTCTAACTATTTGATCTTCAGCAACGCCGTATAACGACAAAATTTGACGCATGCGTTTTTCATTCACTTGATAAGCGTTGGAGTTTTTGTCCTCGATACTTTCATAATGAAGTTCAATATCAAAGCCAAAACTGGGAAGCAGGTAGTAGGGAGTATAGGGAAATTGTGAAACAATTCCTTCTTCCACCAGGTTTGGGATGGCGTAGTTACTCATGTGAGCGCTCATGTTGAGCCAACTAAATTCAAATTTATTCCATTGAGGATTAATGGCAGGAAATCCACCAATATTTTGAATAATATTTAAATATTCTGTCGATTTGTACATTTTGGTGAGGTCAGTATTAAGACAGTTGGTATAGAATTGCTGGGCCAACATGAATTCTTCAGCATATTCAGGAGCGATATCATCGATATTTGGTATTTGTAAAATATCCTCTGCAATATCTATGAGTTTGTATTCAATATCTAATAAATTATTTCGTCTCTTCTCCGATTGTCGCACGTCAATGACATTTTTCCAATTGCCACAGGCATATTCGTAGAAATCATCGCAAGGTTGCACTGAAGGATTCATGTAGGACTTCATTTGTGCCGCATAGTTAGTACGAAAGGCTTGGTTCAAATCTCCAGTTGAGTATGCCTCGTAGTGGTAACCCGCATTGGTGGACTTGGATATACTATCCTTCCAAAAGGTTATAAAAAGTAGTAATTGAATAGTAACTTTGGTGTTAGCCTCGTTCATGTTGCAGCTGGTTTTCACTGGTTTTTGTGGTTATTATGTCGGTGATATCCAAATGCTAAATCAATTTTTTTTTTAGTTTTAAGAAAATTGTCAAAAACATTCATCCCCTAACAATTCTCAAATATATCCTGTCATTTGGCTTTAGGCATAATCGCTTGGAATCACTGTTTAAGCTGTTTTAGTTACGATGGATATACTAGTTATTTTCTAAGTTACACAGCTCGCTGAACATTTTCTCTTTATTAAGTTGCCCGTATAAAAAAAATGGTAAACTGTTTTCAAGCACAAAATGTTGTTAAGTTCGTTGAACTTAGATGCATTTAAGTTCTGACAATAATTGTTTTCAAATAAATTGCAAATTTCTAATATAAACTGTTTCTTTAAATTTTGTTTATTTCTCGATTGGAATCGTATTTGCGATGAACAAACAGCGCGTCTAACATATTCCAATGGAACTTGCAAACTGGCATTAGGATGAATCTTTTTTTTTGTTTTACTAACCAATTATTGTCGTACAAACAACTTGAAAAAGTTGAATGATTCTAATTCAAGTTTATATAATATAAATGCGTACTTTACGTTTCTATCCACACCCTGACTAAATAATGTTTTTTTCTAGTTTAGGTTCAACGTTTTGTCTATCCTGTTTTACAGCCCACAATATACTGAGTTGTTTCAAAAATGCCAATAATGGATTTATTAAATTTGAATTAATTTTCTGATCTCATCTCAAGAGTATAGAACCAGTAAGTATTACGCTAACAATGTCAGTTCGCGAGTTTAGCTCAATGGTAAACAATAATCGAATTCGTATCATAATTATTGAACATACAGTTGTGAGAATGTTTGAGGTCTTCATAGGCCAAACTGATTAACTCCACTTTTCCAAAAATTAGGTACATTTTGAATTTGACTATAAAGGATAATAGATACAGCTTTAGTGAAATAATATATACAGTCAGTTTGAATTTATAATGAACGTGGAATTTTAAAACACACCGGAAAGTTCAGTTTCATCAGTTTTTTGATGTGTATCAAAGTGAACACATGCAAACAAAGCACAGCGTTAGTATCACATACGTGGTTGTTGTACAACAATAGTCTCAGCTTGAAAATAAATATGATGACGATATTGATATAGCGACAGCGAACAAACAGGCAGATCGTCGTCGCCAAAGGGTATTGAATGGTATAGAGAACTCATGGAACGAATTGTATAACTCAAAAGCACTGGCGACATCTGGCGAATGATTCAAAACCTATCACTCTATTTTTGTCATAACTTCGTCCAGTCATAATTTTGATGTGAAACATTGATGCCTTTTGAAACATTTATGCTTTCTGTATTGTTTTATGTACTAACATTGTATTAACATTGTATAATATTGATATATTAAATAAAGGGAATAGGACTCTTTTACTCAGTCTCTACATGAGAGCGGAAAAAGAGTGCAATAAGTTCTCTATACTATTCAATACCTTTTGTCGTCGCTCTGTTTATGACAGTTTATGAGAAAACAAAAACAATTATTTCAGTGCGCTAGTTTTTTCCAATGTAACATTTACTAATGTGTTCATAGAAATCGAATAGAAATCAAAAAGGTGTTAACACATCGCCCGAACACATCGAACACACGAACACTCATTGATGGTTGTATGTAGTTAATCCTTTTTCCAACTGACACATCCAGTTATAGAAAAATATACTGCGTTTAGTTTTTGATACATATATTTCTCGAGATCTCAGTCACAGATCACAGAACTTGAGAAAAAATGCATTAATAAAACACGAAGTTATAGACATTTTTGGAAATAAGTAACTCCAAGAACTTTCTGAATAAAATATATTTTTTTTCCTCCAAAACAAACCATTTATTTCTCAAATTTTAGCTCGTTTTTTATTTTGTTATTCTTTACAAATAATATGTTTTTCAAGGCCCTTAAAATATGCGACACAATCCTCTTCAGGTTTGGAAACAGAAAGTAGTCACTGGGGCTAAATCCGGAGAAAATGGCGGATGGAGTACCAATTCGTAGCCCAATTTCTGGGTTGTAGACCTGGCGACTACGCACTAGAGATGGACGCGGATCACGTGATTGCCGTGAATGAATTAAATCACCTGAATCACGCGTGAGTGTGAGTAAGATCGAAATTTGATAACGAGCGCTTGCGTGAATATGAGTATCGCAAAATTTTTCATGCGTGAGTACTGTTTTTGCGTGAGTCACTCTTATTTCCGGATGTTTTAATTCATTTATTATGGATTTTCTTACTACTTTAGTGAAGAAATAATTGTTGGACGACTTTTATGATAAAACATCACTAATCATCTTCTGAATTACAAGGAATTCGTCTAAAAGCGAAGGACTGTTTTCCACTTCTGGAAGAATACTAGTGAAAATACGAAGCAGACTACTTTGTAATAAAGGCGATAAAACGTTGAGCCTGTACAAAAAGGCAAAATTTATTAAAAAGACCCTCAACTTTGGGATTTATATTTAAGTTCAGTAGTATCTAATGGAACATGGGACTTTCCGTGGAGGCGGAAAGTTTCTGATAGCCATTCACTAGAGAGTGGCCAGAAATAATTCCTTCATTGGGCCGTCTAAGCGGCTCACTACTTCCACGCAGTATGTTCTGGGCAATGGCTTTATCCGAAACCTCCGTTAACTAGCTAGTATGTGAAGGCGAAACGAATGAGCAGCCTAGCCTGATTGATTCTACAATCACTCATGAGTAATTCCATCTCAAACCGAAACTTTTTGGCAGCTCTACTAAAGACCTTTCCAACGAGATATGAATCTTAAAAATCTATTCTCAGAATTCGAAAATATATCCGTTTGAATGTTAGCACCTCGACACAATTTTTACGATTTCTTCAAGATTCAAAAGGGCATAACTTTTAAATTTTTCGAAAAACAGGTTAAAATATTTTTAACAGGAGATTGCGGATTAGAACTTAAAAAAAGAATTCCGAGCATCAGTGCCATTTTTTGCCAAAAAAAAACCTTCAGTTTGAGATGGAATTACTCTGATACGTCTCAGGTTCAGTAGCTGACTGATGTCACTGAAGCTCGTCAAGCTATCGGGCATATTCTGTTGTCCTTAGAAGGCGGATGAGCCAAACGTATGGGTCAACAGCAGATAGAAAGCAAAAGAAGAAAATCCAGGTTGGATATATTGCATCGTGGTCAGCGTCTGACTCATAATGGGCGGCTGCAATCGGCAGTAGGTAAAATGCAAAAATCCGGTGGACTGGGTTTGCCTCCAGCCACCGTTCATAATGGCAGTGAAAATACGAAACCGAAACAGAAAACATAAACAACCCCTATATGTTGACGACCCCCGCAAACGTTATAAGGACCACGATTTACGGATATGCATTTTGAATGTTAGAACTCTATATAGATTCGGTGCAAGTATCCAACTGGCAGATGTCCTCGAAAGTTATAAGGCTGATATTACCGCTATCCAGGAAATGCGGTGGACAGGACATGGCAGCACAAGAAAAAGAAACTGCGATATATACTACAGTTGCCATGGGAAAAAACATGAATTTGGTTGCGGATTTGTAGTTGGTAAAAGACTGTGGCATCTAGTCTCCGGATTCAATCCTATGAGAGAACGCATAGAAGCTAAATATATTTATATTTATAAGATGATGACGCTAAAAGTATATTCTATGACCGCCTAGAGGAAACGTATGACATCTGAACTGGCCATGACGTTAAGATTGTACTAGGAGATTTTAATGCGAAAGTGGGCAGAGAAAATGTGGTTCATCCAACTATTTGCAATTTCAGTCTACATGCTGACGTTTCCGACAACGGAATGAGATTTAATAGACTTTGCCGCGGTAAAAAAATTATAGTTTGTGGTACAAGATTCCAGCGCTAAGATATCCACAATGGTAATTGGATATCCCCTGATCAAAGAACGAGGACCAAATTGATCACGTGGTAATTCATCCAGTGTAATGGACGTACGGGTGATGGGAGAAGCTAACATCGATTCTGATCACTACCTAGTAGCAGCAAAGGTTCGTATAAGATTAAGTAGAGCGAAAATTGTACGAAACCAGAAGCAGAGAAGGCTAGACATCGGAAAGCTGCAATTACCATAGGTAGCCACAGCCTATTCAAGGGGATCTCGAAACTTTTGGCACAGAAACCACCCCCTCCCGATGTCGAGCCTGAAAGTCATTTCCAACTCTATAAAAACTGCCGCCACAACAGTACTTTGTTTCGAAAAATTGCTTCGCAACAAACCGTGGTACGATGAAGAGTGTCGCATAGCAAATGATGAAACAAACGCTGCAAGTATGGCAATGCTTCAGTCAATTGGAACTCGAGCTGCGACTGGACGGTATAGGGAAAAAAGAAAGGAGGTAAACCGTCTCTTTAGGCGTAAGAAACGGCAGTGGAGAAGTTACTGCGGCGTTTTCGAGAATTGAGAAGGACTCTGCAAAAGTGGGCGAACAGGGCCTCCACGCGATTAGACCAAAGCGTGAACGTTGATAACCATTATAATTTCGATGTGGTGAACGAATTTATATACCTCGGATCTGCCGTAATCAAAATCAACGTCAGCCTTGAGGCCAGCGGAAAACTGTGATTGCGAATATATGTTATCTTGGGCTAAGCCAGCACTTTAGAGATAAAGCCCTTTCTCGAGTAACAAAAGTCCAGCTATACCAGACACTCATACAACCTGTCTTGCTTGATGGCGCAGAATCCTGGGTCTTATCGCGAGCATACGAAACATCTCTAGGAGTCTTCGAGAAAAAATAATCCGAAAAATTTATGCCCTATAGTGCGCATCGGCGAGTATTGGCAACGCATGAATCAAGAGCTGTATGAGCTATATCCCCACATTGACATAGTTAAGCGGATCAAAACAACGCGATTGCGTTGGCTAGACCATGGATGAAGACGGACCAGCACGAAGGGTTTTCGAACTCGAAGGAAGACGAGAAATTGGAAGACCAATACTTCGCTGGAGGGATCAAGCTGACCAATCCCTGCGTACACTTGGTATTACCAACTGGAGAGATAATGCAAAAGAACGAACTGGTTGGCGATGTACCGAACTGGTGTACACTTTTTCGTTTATAATCAACAGATTTCTGTATTTGCCGCTAAAGTAATTATTATGAAACAAAAGATCGTTTACAACAAAATACATTATTTTTGCGGTACAAGTTTTTCATTTGCTGGAAAAGTATCAACTATTGCAGTCAACCATGAGTAGCAAGTAACAAGTCGCAAATAAAATATTTGAAACTCATGGTGATTTTGTGCCCTTGTATAAGGCGACATTTAAAAAGTTATGCAATCGGGCCTTCAAAGTTGTGCTTTGTAGGCTGGGAAACGAAAGTAGAAATAATGCATTTTCTCACAACTGTATGCTCCCTTTTGCATATCTTTATTACCTCGCTTAACTAAGTTATTCGACCAGTGTATATGGAAACTTAAGCGATATTAAGCAATTTTAAGCGACTCTTCATACAAACTGGTCGATTGTCTACCAATGCAAATAGTTTTTGTCGTTATTTCCACTTAACCAATAATTCGACCACTTTGTTTGAGAAGTTAAGCGAATTTAACTGAAGCCGCTTATATTACCCTTGCGCCCCACAAAAGGTAGAAAAATTAGCTTAGCGAAATTAGCATTCTCCCCCACGACTCGCTAAGGGGGCAAAAAATACAACATTTTTGCACTTTTTGAGTGCAACATTCTCAGAAACGAACACAAAACCTTCAAGTGGTATTGCACTTTTTCACAAACGAACACTTTTAGGGCAAAGGGCAGAAAAATTTTTATTTTTTTTTCTCAGAAACGGAATCACCATCAGTCAAATGATTCGCGCAACTTATAGACGACTTCGTGATTTTTATGGCATATATAATAACCCATTTGAGCAAGCCAACCCACCAAAATGTGGATAGATTTCATATCATATACTCTCTAAATGATGCAGTATCACCAACACGTCCAAGGATTGAGCGCACTGAAGAGAATATCGCCGCTGTAAACGAAAGTGTGAAAGAATATCTAAATTTATCCATTCGTCGTTGGTTGCAGGAATTTGGACTCTGTTCGTCCACTACGTGGAAATTTTGATCTTGACCTACAGCTGATGCAGGAATTAAAGCCACGTTACCACCATATCCGTTGTTCTTTCTGGCTCTAGAGCAGTTGGAAACAGACCGGATGTTTTATCGCAAAATTGTGTTCAGCAATAAGGCTCATTATTGACTTAACGGGTTTATTATTAAACAACATGGCCGCATAAAACGTGAGATCAATCCGCAACAGACCCTACAGACTCCATTACATCCAAAAAATGCACCGTTTGGTGCGGTTTACACGCTGGTGGCATCATCGGACCATATTTCTTCAAAAATTAAGCCGGAGCTTGCGTAGCGGTACAATGGAGATCGTTACCGTACCATGATCAATGATTTTTTTATTTGAAAATATGGATGACATTGATGCGGGCGAGATGTTGTATCGACATGATGGTGCTCCGTGCTATACGGCGACCGCAGCCATCGATTTATAGAAATCAAAATTTGGTGATAAGTGGATTTCGAGAAAAGAATCTGTCAATTGGCCACCAAGATCATGCAATTTGGTGAATAATTATATGTACATATATACATACATATATATTACGAGTATGCCAACTTAAATATGAGAATTATAAGTAAAGGGTGGTCCAACCATAATGCACGATGTTAATTGTGAGTCACACCTTAACGTCAAGTTTTTTGCCCAACTTAATTTGACATTTCTTTGTTTCAGTCATAGAATAACACATACTATAGAAGAACTTATTCTCTCATCTGACGTTTCATTTCACACTCTCTCGGTAGGTCTGTGGAAATGAGAGCAAATTAAATTTAAAATTTACATACACCAGGTGGAGTTACAAAATATGTTCACTTAACTTTTTCCTGTCGTTTTGGTGTAGAACTGAAAAATTTAAATGTATTTTGCACTTTTTTGTTGACTTTTAACGTTGGTATTCATTTGTATTGTATTTAACACAACTAGTTTGCCACAAAAACACGAAATTCGGGTGTAGTTCCTTTGCGGATCGCTGTATACTATTGCCACCATCTGGTATTATTGAACCCATATTTTCCACCCTCCACTGTGTAATTTCCATCGTACCTATGACGTTTAATTTATTGAGCGAATAAAAACTTCTATAGTATGTGTTATTCTATGGTTTCAGTGTTTGACAAATTCAACCATAGAGGTACACAATTGAGCAGCGCGTTAAGATTGTTGAAGCCTTTTACGAAAATAAGCGTTCAGGATATGGACCTGGACGTTATGTGGTTCCAACAGGACGTTGCCACTTGAGACACAGCCAACGAAACAATAGGCGTGTTTTGGTTACAACGCTTGCTTATGTAACCGCTTGTTTTGTATGAAGAACTTAGCGAAGTCTTAGCGGGAACTTAGCGACGTGAATCATTTTCGCTAAGTTTAAAGAAAATTGTTTTTTCAATCTTTTATAATTTTCAATCCTTTTTCATAGTTTTGAATAAAATTACTTATCGCTAAAACCCCTTTCACACTCGGCAAGTTACTTGCGCAAGTCTCTTGCCCAAGTCCTGGTTTGTTGATGACAGAGGTAAGGTAGGGATAGGGGAATAAATTTTGAGTACAGACTTGCTTGTACTCGGAAAGTTGAAAAACTGACTTGCGCAAGTAACTTGCCGAGTGTGAAGGGGTCTAAATAGCCGTTTTCTTTGCAACTTAAAAAGCGATAATCGCTGCTTGTAACCAAAACACGACAAACATGTTAATTGGCCGCCACGATCATATGATTTAACACCGTTGGACTTCTTTCTTTGGGGATAATAAAAGTAAAAGTGTGCGCCAATAACTCAAGAATAATTCAAGAGCCAAAGGATGGGATAATTCGGTACATTAATGGTATTGAACCTCAATTATGTCTCTGAGTCATTGAAAATTTGGCCTATCGGATAGAGGTATACCACCGAAGCCGTGGCGAGCATTTGACCGATATTTTGTTTCAGTCATAATTGTCATAGATCCTTCTATCATAATAAAACATGTTCAGGTTTATTCTCTGAAAACTGTTTGTTTTAGTATCGATCGAAAATTGCAGAGGATAAATTCACACTGAAAGGTGAAATTATTACAACACAAGAACAAAAAGCTTTTTTCACTCCTAGTTTTTCTGAGTTCAAATTCGAAACCGAAAATTCGAAATAAATGATGATGTTTTGGCCAAATTCGATGTCCGATTGGAGCCCTAGTGAAATGGATGGTCGTTTGCCTTCAATTCCTAAGTTAATTGGAAATTGTATGCGAATAATCCGAGATCTTTGTGCAAAATTCTTATCATGCTGGTGCGTGAAATCCTGAGTTGTTGCGATCGATGGCGCGACGATGCTGTTGAATTAAGTTGAGTTCGGTCACATCAGCCATTTTATCGCCGATACACTGACGACGAAACATTAATGTTTTTACGCTGCTATAGTGAAAAGTGTCGTATATCCGACAATTTGGTAGTCGCTGCAACGAAAAATTTCATACATGATTTCATTGACAATTTTTCATTTCGATTCGCAACAACTTACTTTTCGTTCCTGCAACAATATTATTTCATCTGAATTTTGTAGAAAAGTGGGTCAAAAATTAAAAAAACAGTAAATGCATGATATTTAAACTACTGATATTTGGTTTATCTCTTCCTTTTTATAGTTTATTTTTATTATTTATTTATTTTGGGGGTTTGTCAACATTTATAGTTAACGAAACAATTTCGTTATTGCAACGAAACTAATTTTTATGAAGATAAAGAGAGAAAAGCAGTCGAAAAATTGAGTGAGCGTAAAAAAGAGGTTAGCAAGAGAAAATGGTGAGCGTGAGGGTTGGGTGACGTACACATCTTACATCAGTTCCTTTGCAACAGCCGAAAGTGGTAGACATAATTTATATAAATTTGTTGAAAAAGACTATTTGGTTATATGTACTTAGTAATAATCTTTTATTGTGAAAAATAAATTGTGTGAATATATGTGTTTACTGTAAGGGTTTGTGTAAATTGAGTTTATATAAATCGAATAGAAAAATAATAAGAATGCAAGGAGCAACTTGACAGCAAAGAAAGTGACGCATTGATAGCAGAAAATCTACCCCGAAACATGTAGCAAGCAAAAACTACCCCGAAAATGAAACAAGTTCATTGCTGTAATGAAGCAAGTTCATTGCTGTAATGATGCAAGTTCATTGCTGTAATGAATCAAATGCATTGCAAGTACGATGATTATTCGTTGAAACAATGAAGAAAATTCATTGCAGCAACAACCATATTTCACCACAGTAACGAACAATTTGCAGTTGATGAACTCATTTTCATAGCGGGAATGAAACTATACGTTAGCTCACTTTCGATGACAAAAGTTGTTGGGGTGATGAACATTTTCATTCCTGTGACGATGCTGTTTCGTTCAGTGTACGTACCTTACGATGACAGGCGCCATGAGTCTTGTCCACTAGCCAGCCAGTCTTCTGAACTTTTTGCACAAACTTGTGTACACCACGCGCGGTGTGTGCTATGATATGATACTCACTGGTAGTCAATATTGCGAACAGAAACAATATATCTGTGTCAAAATAACATGTGATTTAAAAAGATACATGTATTTGGACCACCCTTTACTGTGCCTGTGTGGATACCACCGGTAGAGCATCAATGGTATAATACAAACTCCTTTGAGTAAACTTAAATAAATAAATAGGTCCCATGAAGATATAGGGGAGAGCTTCTCACAATCAGTGAGCTGCGCGTTTTATAGTTTTACACTCACTGATTGGGACCTAGAGTTTTACTCCGTTTCCGAACGGTATTTTGAGAAGCTTTTTCATGGCTAAGTTCTCGATAGTGTCGCCGTCACTAAGCGAGGTGACCGTCGTCGAAAGAAATGTAAGGTGGTCAGAGCAGGGATCGAACCCACGTTCTGATGTACAAGAGTCGCACACACTAACCATTGCACAAACCCAAGTTTGGGTGATTTTGGACAATTTGAGTTTGGATTAGTTTTGAGATTCAAATAATTTGAAACATAGTTAGAATAATCAATCTATGGCATTTTCAACCACTACTTATACATTTAATTTCGAAAAAATTAAATAGTTTTTAAAATCCCAACATCGATTCTCATAAAAAATGGACATTCGGTGCTTGGGAAAAATGACAGACTGCACTCAATATGCTTCCATCAAGGACTTCTCTGAGGCGATGGCATTCTAGGTTGGTCGATTACACACAAAATAAGGTATATGATATACTATGTTTCAAATACTATGTTTCCCAATATTGCAATGTTGAAAATAATGCTTAATAATAAAAAAATTGATAAGAAAATTATTGAAAAATAATATTTTCAAGAAAGAAAATATGTTAATCTAAGGCCAATACCTAAAGCCCGGTATTCAGTTTTTATGCAATTTTCGTTGTCATAAGAAGTACGTGTATAAAGAATAACACCAATTTCATGAACCGAAAATGTTGCTCACTTTTCATTTCTTTGGTACTCAGCTCTTTGCGAAAATTTCATAGGCAAAATCAATCACAGGGTTGTTACGCCAAAGTTATCTCGCACCAAAACAATTGTTTGATAATTGTTTGGGATCGAAATTTTGACATATAAAGCTTGTTTTTTTTATTCCCTGCTAAACTAATTTTTCGACGACTTTGTATGGAGTGCCGCTTAAAATAGCTTAATATTGCCTAATTTCCCATACAAAGTCGTCGAAAAATTAGTTTAGCAGGGAATAAAAAAACAAGCTTATAGATACTTTTAACAACCAAAAGTAATACCACATGCGTTAAAAATCAAAGAGAGTTGGTAACTCTCCGCAAAAAATTTTTGGTTTAGAGAAAACTAAAAAATTTCATAGGAAAATTTCGCAATAACTGAATGCGGGGCTTTAGGTACTGGCCTAATAATATTTGAGTTTGTGTGCTTCCGATATGCTTTGCAACATTAGCATAGTAAAGCATTCTCAATGCAGTTGAGTTTTCATTTCAATTTAGTTTGATGATTTGTGAATGTTTCAATATTATGTGGCTGGTTCTGAAATAGCTTTACAGATTGCTGGCAATCATGGGAATGCATTTTCCCAAATCTTACAAAAGCCAAAGATGATGTTTGTTAAATTATATTTTATTTCAATAACTATTTGTATTAAAGTTTACTAAAATTGTAGTCTGACATTTAATTTAATTGATCATTTGTTTATTCTATATATGTTAAATTTTCACTAATATTCATTATCAAATCAATAATATATTTTATTAAATGAAAAATTGAAACCAACGACTTTGAGGCCTTTTATACGATGAAATCGTTAGCATGCAATTTTTTATATTCTCTTTCAAAGTTGCTTCTTAAAATCATGAGCATTTATATGGTGCATTTTTGCATGCAATACGCTTGAATCTTTTTGACGTTAACACTGATATCCTTATTTAGTTGTTTCACTTCTTCGCATATTTTAAACAAAGAATTTGACTGCTTTACCCGACCAAATAAACAGGATTACTCAGGACATTATAAAGATTTTCGTGTTCTTGGTACTTTACAAGTAAAAGCTCCACTAATTCTTTATTTTGCCTCTTCACAAATATTTTAAAAACACCTCAGCACTTTGGAATACAAATAAAACAAATGAACAAGAATACAGAAGATAGTAAAGAGAAATGTAAAAAAAATGCTTCAAAAACGAAAACCGTGAATGTTTTTCTACACCGTTTGCTTCTCAGCCCCGTTTTCCTACAAACAAGAACTGCACGCAGTTAAATGCAAGTAAGAAATGCATCGTATAAATGGCCTCTTTTTCTATTGGTTCAATAAATTTCGTTATTGGCTGAAAAAAAGTGGTAATTCGTTTACAGTTGTCATTATCAGTAATGCAAAAATCGCCACCACTAACTTTTGTTCTTGAATCCGTGATTTTCGTATGCAAATGTTAAAACTACTTTTTTGTGTGCAGCTTTGAAAATAACGTTTTCGGCGATGATGTTATTGTCCTTCATGCTTGTCGGCTCAACTACCCACAAGTCGTTGACCTCACAAGCTTTCTCCATTCGGGTAGCGCAATTCCAGGGTTTAATGGCAATTTAACATGTTTTGCTGTGATTAGCCTCTAGTCTGAGTTGTATTTGCTGTATTCTACGTTGAGAGATATATGCACATTAGCATATGCTATTACTACACAAGAATAAAACAATAGATGAGAAAAATATTCGTCAAACCAGTTTGGTGAAAACAAAAGGTGAAATCAATAACACTTCGTATCTAATTCAAATACCATGTTTATCAATATTCAAATGTTTGAAAATAATAAATTGCACTTAATAAACGGATTATTGAATATATTTGCATTTTCAATAAAGCAAATGTTTGAAAAACAGTAAAGAAAATATTTATATCAAATGTGTCTTGTGCTTGCGATACTTTTCGAACTCTCGTAGATTAAAAAATTCTCGATGCAATTGAGTTTTTGATTGAATTTGGTGAAAAAGTGTTTGATTGATACTAATTGACAGCTCAATTATGTTTTATGTTGTTTGCATCGAACGAAAACACGCATTCCCTTTTATTTCTGTCCATTTTATGTCCAACCAAAGAGTAAAATACAACAGCAACTCGAACTCGATGAAATGGCCTACTACCTCGTCGTCATCAAGAGAACACCAAGAAAGGCATAGGGGCTCTTTTCTATTTCCCTATGATATTATGCCATAGAGGAATAAATGAGAGTTTATATCCCTCTCTTTTCGTTCTTTCGATGGCGACGAGGTAGTAGGCAATTTCATCGAGTTCGAGTTGCTGTTGTATTATACTCTTTAGTTGAGGAGAAATTAAAGGGAATGCGTATTTTCGTTCGATACAACCAACATAAAATATAATTTAGCTCTCATTGGTATCAATCAAGCACTATTTAAACTTAGTTTTCTGCATGGTTTGCTCTTGGTTGCTAATCGTTATCGCCTAACTATTCGCTCTGTTTTCTATCAATTTCCTACTACATAGTCGATCAGCTGTGCCATGGATAACTCCTGACTATGTCCAACAATTGAGTAACATACAAAATCGACTAAAACTCGATGAAATTTCCTACTAACACGTCATCATTGAGAGAACGAAAAGAGAGGGATATAAACTCTCATCTATTCCTCTATGGCATAATATCATAGAGAAATAGATATTATGCCATAAATAAATGTCTGCTTCCTGCTCTATATATAGCTTATTATCACCGGCTTATTATACCGGCGATAGTAATCACGTGATAATACTCACGGCGATAATAATCACGGAAAATTATGTTGCTGAGAGTTACCACCTAGTTTTGATTTACCTTGCAAATATTTCATTTATAAATCCTCTACGCACTCCATTTTATTTTTAAAGCATGTGGTGTTACTTCTGATTGCTAAAATGATCGAAATACCCAAATTCCGGTCCCAAACAATTATCAAACAATTGTTTTCATGAAAATAACTTTGGCGTAACAACCCTGTACTTGATTTTGCCTACGAAATTTTCGCAGAGAGCTGTGTACCAAGCAAATGAAAAGTGAGCGTAATTTTTCGGTTCTTGAAATTTTCGTATTTTTTATACACGTACTTCTTATGGCAACGAAAATTTCATAAAAACTGAATACCGGGCTTTACCACGAACAGTGACGGGGTCCTGTTTTGATGTGCACAGTCTAATGATTCCAGTGGTTCATTTATCAAACCGCATATTATAATAGGCTGCTATGCGTATGTGCCCTTAGTCAGTAAAAGCTTCAGACCACCAAATAATCCGCTAACAATGAGAAACACTTGTGGACCCTTCTGGAATAACTCGTTTCGTTTTAGTGGAGACACATTTGGTGGATTAAAATTTGCATATTCGGCTCTTGTACCTCTCTAACCACCTTACATTTATTTCGACGGCGGCCATCTCGATTAGTGACGTTGGCCCTGTCGAATAAATAGCAATGCAAAAGCTTCTCAAAACAAACCAGTGTAAACCTGTAGGTCCCATGCATTGAGTGTAAAACTAAAATATGTACAGGTCACCAATTGTGAGAAGCTCTCCCTTGTCCCATCATCTTCATGTAATGATAATAAATATATTTAGTTATTTGTTATGCTTTGTTGTTTGTTTTTTTTTGTGTTGCTTGTAGCGACTTGAGCATGAGTTCACTCGAATTCAAAAATCATTCATGAATTCAGATGATTCATGAATTCAAAAATCATTCATGAATTCAGATGTGAATTCGAATGAACTTATACAGCCATTGAAGTTGTGCACAATCGAGGTACATATTTCATAAATCTCTGAATTTACACGACAACAACAACTCAACTAAAATGATTTTTAATAGTTAATTTTTTTTTAATAAGTAAAAAGTGAACAATTTTTAAAGTAAAAAGTAACTTTATTTATTGAAACACTTAAATCTATCCAAAGTTTTTCAGACGTGCAGACAGAGAAAACAAGTTAATATAAAGAATTAAAAAAAAAAAAAAATTATTTTCTTTTATAAGATTTCATCGCATAATTCGGATAGGTGAATGATTTTGTATAATTCGAATTCATTTATTAAAAAAAATGAATCTCACCACTACTTCGTACAAGTACTGGCCTCACTCGCGCCAACGTTGTTATTTACAACACAAATTCATACAGAACCAAACGAATTCAATGAGTTCGGGTTGTGCTGAGTGTGAACCAAACGAACCAAACGAATTCAATGAGTTCGGGTTGTGCTGAGTGTGAATCATAGTTTGTGTGAATGCTACAAGTTAGACGAATTCGAAGAAATTCATGCTTTAACAAACTCGAGTCTCTTTTGCTCTCACTCATTGGTTCTCATTGACGGTGAATTCAGTGAATTGAATGCCAAAACTGTTAGTGAGTGACTCATGGGTAGGTTTTTTAGCATTCATGCAGATGTTTAATATTAACACATCAAAAATATAACTTCCCAGCTAAATTTTACTTTACTAGTTCTAACAACAAACACGTCATAAACAGGGACTTCTCTGTAAAAAGAGTGATTGAAATCCGAGGTGGGATGAGACATCGAAAAGCGGAATAATCCCGCCAAAAGCGGAATGGTTTGTCAGGTTACTTATGACTCCAATAAACTAACATTTATTTACACTACGTATATATAAAACTTAACTTTTTACAGTTAGCCATTTACTACATTCCACCCTGTTACTGTTACTTGACGACGCCAGATATTCGCGACTTCAACAAAAAACAATTCTTAGCTTTCTTCAACGCTTTCTCCAAATGACTCGTACTTTCCAGAATGCTCTAGAGTTAGCGAATTCATCAACCGTCTTGTAGAGAATCCACAAACAGAAAGCTTACAATCCACCACCACATTTAACATTACTTTCCACTAACCTGACAAACCTGTTAGGACAGATTTTGGCAATCTAATGTTAGTTTAAACTACAGTGGAACTTATTGTTTTCGAACAGTAAAGACGAAACAGGTCCAAAGTATTTAAATTTATATTCGTTAAGCTTTAATGTTAAACAAGTTTGCCACTTGCATTTTTTTAGAACACAGTTAATTGCTAGCATTTTTTAAATTAGATGCAGTTTAAAGTGTGTGCGTATGTACATAACAAATAGGTAATAAAATGGAACGTGCACTTAAATTATTAATATGTATATAAGTACATATACCTGTGATAATCTCTGATAATACTTTCAGCATTGGCAGTCAATCGACAGTGGTATGCCAAAAACTTGGGATAAAGCAGGCAGTGCATTTCATTGATAACATTGCGCAAGTCGAAAAAAAATATAAGTGGACTCAACGGATTTACACTAATTCGGGTACTACGAATCGAACTGTATCATTAGTTTTTTTTACCCTATAATGATGGTGTTATAACAAATTTTTTTACCCAATTTCAATTTTTTAAGCAAAAACTTATTATTTTTCTTCATAAATTTGTTTATAACTGCGAAACTGCTGCTTATCTTGGGAAATAGTATAGGTATAGATTAAAGGTATTCTAATTGCTAATTTTTCTAATTTTGTTTCAACAAAATCGGCTGAGGAATTCTCGAGTAATGGTGATATATACAGGGTGTTTCATTTTAACTCAGACGATCAAATATCTCGATAAATAGCCACTCTACGGAAAAAATGTCCATAGTCAAAATTTAATCATACCGCGGGGGAAATACATTAGTGCAAAAAAAATAGTCCCTGGGGTAAATTTTAAACTAAGATAGGAAGCCATATTTTTTATTGCAGATACGGATTTCTCGTGTACTAACATGAGGATTATGAGCCACTGCTGCCAATACATACAGCAATTTCATTATTTTCTCCAGTGACTGTTGCTCTACGGGTCCTCTTTTTCGGTTGAACATTTCCATCAGTAATAAATTGTTTGATACTACGGCCAAATGAAGCACGTGAACGAATCCTATCCGGAAAACGTTGAGCGTAAATAGCAACAGCATTATCAAAATTTCTGCCAGCTTCTCCATAAACCAGAACCATTTCAATTTTCTCTGCCACAGTTAAACGCTCCATTCTAAAGTATTTTACCGTTTATTTTGCAATTACGAAAAACATGAAGATAAGAAATAACACAAACGTTTTGTTGTCACACATGCAAGGGAACAGCGCAAGCAGCGTGACCCGTTGGTGGCTGTCTGTTTGTATTGTTGCGTTGTGTGTGCGACTCATATGCATTTTATTCTTGCTGTACATAATTGTGGTTAAACAACAGGCAGCCTAGCATTAAGCTATAACTGTTTTGATGACGAATTTCGAGTATTTCCAATGATTACGTGATGTTTTTCATTTCAAACGTATTGCACAATCGAATGCGTGTGTTCTAAGGAGAAATTGAAAAATTTGAATTTCGTAGATTTGAACGCCATCTATCATGAACCGAACAAAATATTTCATCCAAATCATACGTACTTTTAGTCGTAGAATCCGTATCTGCAATAAAAAATATGGCTTCCTATCTTAGTTTAAAAGTTACCCCCGCCCCACCTACAAAGCCGAGGGTGGGGGACTATTTTTTTGCACTAATGTATTTCCCCCGCGGTATGATTAAATTTTGATTATGGACATTTTTTCCGCTATTTCTCGAGATATTTGATCGTCTCAGTTTAAAAGAAACACCCTGTATACTAACTTGTTTTAACAATTTAGCTCTAAATCGCAGCCTCTTAGTAAGAAACTAAAACAAAATTTCTGTATGAAACCATCATTATAGACCAAAAAACTAATGATGCAGTTCGATTCGTAGGACTCGAATTAATATAAATCCGTTGAGTCCGCATATGTTTTCCAAAAACTTCCACAGTGTAATATGTGAGTGTAGTTTCCGTAGGCTACACTTAACACCAAACGCTCTGTTGTTTAAAAGACTTGAAACACATTAAAATGAACTCATGCATCGAAGCATCAATCGAGGAGTTGTGAATACACACAGGGAAAAGATTAGTTAGAAATCAATTCAGGCATTGGAAATTCCATGATAAAGTCTATATTTTGATTAGAATTCATAATTGCCAAACATCAGAATTATTTGTCGATGTTATTGATAGATTAAAAATAGGTCTTACTAAATACAAGTTGCTATTACCGAACTTTAGTTGTATTAACCAATTTGAGTAAAACCTCATTCATCTGAAACGGAAGATACAACTAATAAAAAGTACAATATTAGAATTCGTGTTCAAATATTAGTTTGTTTGTTTGTTTATTTATTTGCTTATCCTATACAACAAGATTTCAATCTTATAATTATAGTATAGGAATTAAATGTGGAAGTACAATTAAATGGAGAATTGATTAATAAAATTTAGAAAATTAAGAGTAAATAAAACATTGACATTAGAACATTGAACCTTGAACATTACCAACACCAAAATTCAGAGAGTAAGTTAAATGAAAAAGAATAAAAATACAAATTAAAAAAAAAATAAAAATAAATAGCAATAGTAATAAATAAATTTTAAGTCAAAATAATAGAAAAACAAAATAATAATAAAAATAACAAAATAAAATTAGAGGAAATAAAGACATTGATATTAATAGTGGTAGTACATACATGTAATTATTGAATACTTGCATAATAATCCATTAATAGTGCTTTAAATTGTTTAGCGTTGCTGGTTGTTTGAAACGAGTGCGGTAAAGTATTCCAGAGAGGCAAGACATTAGTAAAGAATTGTCTTTCTGATATTAATGATCTGTATCTGAATGTCATCAGCATGTTACCTCTCTTTGACCTTGCAAAACTAAGACGACGGTAAAGATAAGAGGGTTGTCTTAAATGTATAATTTTATGGAGAAACAAGAGAGATTTTAGTTTAAAATGGTTGTCAATGGAGATACCATACAGTTGCATAGAGAAATAGGAGATATGATCATATTTACCTATGCCATAGACATCACTGTAATCATAATTTAGTTTCTGTTACAAAAACACTTGTTACAAAGTTACGAGTATGTATTCGGTTTTTCACAAGAGGCTTTGTTGTTAAAGAGAAACTACGTATATTGGAATGTTACACGAGGACTTTACAGGAAAAATAATATTTTAAACAGAAAGTGATAAACAAAGTTGTGAAAAAACAATAAAGTGTATAGATATCAGCCAGCGAAGAATACATATTATCATAAGTTGAGGTGAAGTGAGACTTTTAATCATAATCGTTAAATATGACGCCACTATTGATGCCTTCACAAACACATGCAGACAATTGTGGACACTGGGCTGGAGGAACTATTATTGTGGATAACACAAATTTACTTAAACATACATATGATACCCAGGGTAACCCATCCTCATTTTTGATCGAAAATATAAAAAATTTACAAAGATTGTCTATATTTGTTTTTCGATTGGACGCTCCGTTTTCGAGATATAGAAATTTTTTCATATTTCCGATAAAAAAAAATGGCCACGAAATACGATCCCGGATTATAAATAATAATAATTTTGTTTATATTTAAATATAAAATACACAATTTTAATAAAAAGTTATTTTTTTTAAATTTATTTTTTTTCTATAAAATTCATTATTACACAATTTTAATAAAAAGTTATTTTTTTTAAATTTTTTTCTATAAAATTTATAATGGGTTAAAGCATCATCAAATGGTTGTGAAGCCATCAAATTCAAGTAGATAATTAGTTGAGCATACCAATATATTATTTGGTACAACCGAATTAGTTTTGGCATTTTTCGTTGATCCAACAAATAGAATATTCACCACTACAGGATAATTTGATTGCTAGAATTAAAACTCAATTGACAGATCGCATTTATGTCTTATTGCTGTGGCTTCAACTAAAAATTTCAGTTCTGCAACCAAAACTGAATTACAACTCAATTGGTGTGCACAACATTTGGTGATACGGAACACAATCATTGGTCATCACAACTGAATAATGTGATAGTCCAAGGAATTTTAGTTGGCTGTAAATATAGTTGTGACAACGAATCTCTTCTCTGTGTGTAGTATCAGCGAACAGACCTCTTATGGCCAGTTTTTCGTTCAGTGGTCATCTTCGTTTCTTAGTTAAATTGTGGTTAAACAACGAATTGTGTTTTTCAGTCATTGTTTAACTATGATTTAACGCACAATGTTGGTTGGTTAACTTTTAGTCAGATCTATATGATTTTGACAATCAAATTACTGACTGTCAAAATGAGAAATGTAAGATTTCATAAAATGCATGTTTCTGATTTGAGTATTTGTACACATACTAGATCGTCAAATTGTTGCGGCAACATAGTTTTTTACACATTTTTGTTAATATAACTTCGATTTTATGCATCTTTCAAAGTATAGATCTTTTAATAATTTTATTTTGAAAGCCTTTTTTATATGTGATATATTGTGCCCATTGTGGAACTTTTCGTATTCAAAGTTATTTGTTTTGAATATATAATTGTGACCTATTTCGACGTGGTTGCAGGCAGGTAATGCTGTACCGAATAAATTCTTCACATTGATTTTGTTTGCGTTTTAATTTTCCGGTACAAATTTTAATCCAAAATTATTTCGAGACTGAATCCGATATGATTTACACATCGGATCCGTTTTCGTTTCGATTTCGGAACTCATCGTAATGATTTAAAATCCGACCACATTTCGCTATCGGGGCCGAATTCATTTCGCTATCGGAACCGAGTTCATTTCGCTATCGGGTCCGATTTCATTTCGATATCGGGTCCGAATTCATTTCGATATCGGGTCCGAATTCATTTTGCTATCGGATCCTATCTCGTTTCGAGATCGGACGCAATTCTCGTTTCGAGAACGAAAGAGGAATTTCTACCGCTCGCTGATCCAATCACGAACCGAGAACGGATCCGTTCTCGAAATCATCTCCGAGAAGTCGGATCTGAATCGGAGCCCGATTCGAATCCGTTGTGCTTATTGGGTAAGAATAAAAGTTTATTATTTGTATTTGTAAATGTATTTTGTCTGTGGTGCAATGGTTAGTGTGCGCGCCTCTTGTACATGAGATCCTGGGTTCGAACCCTGCTCTTTCGGCGGCGGTCACCTCGCATAGTGACGGCGATACTCTCGAGTATATAGCCATGAAATAGCTTCTCAAAATACCGTTCGGAATCGGTGTAAAACTGTAGGTTCCAATCAGTGAGTGAAAACTGGAAAGCGCATAGCTCAGTGATTGTGAGAAGCTCTCCCCTATCCCTTCATGGGATGTAATGGGAAACCATTTATTTTTATTTTTTTATTTTGTATTAGCAAATGAACTTTCTATAAGAAAAGGTAATTTTTTTAGAAAATTTACTTTTTTAAAAAAAGCAGATTATTTAGGAAATTACCCTTTTTCCCTTTATCTCCACTTCCCTTTTTTTTAAATCACAAACGTGCGCGCACAAATCAAACGTTAGAATAACATAAATTCAGTGTGGGCGACAAAACGTCATCCATACAGGAAAACACTCAAGTAAAACGATTCATGTTCGAACACGTTGGATTGATTTACTTGAGTCGAACGTAACATTGCCGTCGAATTCCTATGTATACCAACCCGCTTGTTCGCGTTACTAGTGCCGCACTATCAATTTACCTAGGCATTAGTATCCAGTACTAGTTACCGTCCAATCTACTTCACTTGTGTTTGACTGTCTACTTTAACATGGCGATGTCATAGGAGGGGTACAATTGACTACCTTCTGCATTACCAATTTCACGTTATTTCACTAGTCCAAACCGGCACTCAAATTAACAGGTCCTTTTTAACCCACTAAATAGCTGGTGAAACTGGATAGACCGTTTATTCGGCTTTGAAAAGCCCCCTATGTAACTAGCCCCAACTCACTAGTACTTTCGATTGATATATTTAGCTAGTGTTAATTAAACATAATTACTAGTAGCCCATTTATCAGATTAAAAACATGTGTTTTCTGAAAATTTTGTGTTGTACATTTTATTTGATAAACAAATAAACATATTACACACATTTTTAATTTAAAAACACTTAAATGCACTTTATGGCACTTGCCAGTCTTTTGCGTTTCAGTTCCAGTAAACGACTGACACAATAAACAAAATAACAAAAACTGTACGAATTCCAGCGTAAGGAAAACGGGACTTTGTTTGATTTGTTTCCCCTACGCAACAAGTTTTTTATTAGATCGCAAATTTTAAATTCGTTAATCCATTTTACTATCTACTGGTAATGCACAGGGTGGACAATTATCGCTCTTAGGCATTATTTAGTGATACTAAAATAACTACCGCGGTTAGTGATTAGTTATAAAACTATTTACAAAGAGACAATTGATACTTGCCGAGCAAGCGGGAAGTAGTAAGAACCTGAATGGCATGTCAATGTATTAGTGTCACACAAATCACAACTCAATCAATTCATTTCGCGCTACCCTTTAATATTTACAAACTATCTTATATATGTACATATGTTGTGAATACGGTTCCTATTACGTTACTACCATGCTAAAAATGCTCATGGTAAAAGGCAGGAGGTGTTTTTGTAGCTGATGGAAAACTGATGGGAACAACAACCCAGCGGGCAAAAAACCGAGCCTTAGCGAGTGTTACGCTAAATGCTCGCAAACGGGCTCAGAAAAGAGTATTTACCGGACCAAAACCGGGGGAGAAATTAAACTCGCCCAAATGTTCGCAAACTGGTTTAAAAACGGGTGCTGAACGGACGAAAAAAGAGAGAGAAACATTGTTGTCGTTGTGTCGTGCGCCAAACAGAGGCACACACGTGCAGGCACACGACACAACAATAATGTTTTGGCAATTGCATTTTGTTTTATTTTTCGTGTTGTTCTCGCAAAACATATTGCAAAGGTCTCGCAAACGAATCTCTTGCAAGACATCGTAAACGAAACTTTTACTGCCACAAACTGAGCGACTAATGATTCATTTTCCGATCGTTTTCGGATCTGTTTTCGAGAGTTTTACCCGCAAAAGTTTTGCGTAACTCACGTATGCGATATCGTATACGAAGTTTTGGTCCTCTGGGAACTTACAGTTTGTTTTTGCTTCGCACTTACATTGTGTCAAATCCAACACACACGTAGAACAACAACAAACTTTACGGTTCGTACGTAGTTTGCAATGTAAACAAAGAAAATCAGCTATGCTTATGCGTTCACCATCTATGAATCCATCGTGGTTACTACTGTACATATGTTTTCCAGAAAATGTTCTAATTTAATAATTAACCATAATGTGTTGGCCAACTGCCACGATAACACTGTTGTCTCTATCGCACTTATGTACAGGAAATATCTTCTCTATCATCACGCATGCATAATTTTTTGTGTTCATTTTGACATTTTCTGCTGATAGTTGGGCGTGTGCATTTTAAAATTTCTGTATTTACAACTGTTTGGTTTGTTCGATGTGTCAATTTAACAAACCAAAATGAATGGCGCTTGGGGCCAATTACCGTAATGAAAATGAGCCCCAAATTTGAGAAGGAAAACAAATAAAAATAAATATTTCCCCATAACATCCTTTGAAGGGACTGCACGCTGAAAAAAGTGTCTTTTTGTTGTTTTTTGGGTGCAAATATTACGTGTGTTTGAAGCTTGTGCCAAATATAGCATTCTTGTGTCCAAACACGTGTTTGCTATTCAATATTACATGTTGAGGGCACGATGACAAATATATTACAATATATGTATGTGTTTGTGACCCAAATATATTTTTGCTTGCGATACAAATAAACTGTGTTTACTGCACTCTTTATGCTCTGTCGAGAGCAAGAGAATAATTGAGGTATTGGTATATTCAAAGTTGAAGTTGTGAGTGCGTAACTGTATTTTTGCATTATTCTTTCAAGCAGTGATTTATAATACACGCTGAAAAATCTGTCGTTTTTTGTTGTTTGGATGCAAATATAAAACGTGTTTGAAGCTTGTCGCAGATAAAGTATACTTTTGTTCCAACGCATCGTGTTTGCTATTCAATAGTACATGGTGGAGACATAATGATTACAGTTTTATAATATCGATACCTTTTTGCAAATGTATCGTATGTTACAATAACTAAACTTTACAGGAGAAGGTTTTATTTGATTTTTTTCTGTTTGGTTGGTAATACATACCTTTACTTGCCTTCTTTAATTGTTTTAAATAAACATTTTTGTAAATCGTGCAGTATTTTTTGAGATATTTAAATTTTTGTCGCATACGATACTTTTGGCACTTCAAGTTTAGGCAGCTTGGCAACAAATTGACAAAAATATTATCGATCAAAGTAAATCAAAACAAACTTGTATAACGAACATTTTATTCAAGATAGCAGTTTTTTAAATTAATTTAGTTATATTTATTTAGTAATAAAATATTTTTAGAGCAAAGAAAACTACATATATATATACATATATATATTTACTTAGATTACGAAGTAAATTCTTTAAATGAAGTGAATTATTATTATTATTACGTTGAATTCAATCTTCGCTGTCCGTTAGTCTGTAAGTATTGTGTGCCCATACACTGAAATAAATAAATAAATATATAGGGGGTATACTGTACTGATGATATACTTAATTGGTTTGGGTTATGGTTAAAATTAAAATTTAGATTATTTATATTCTTTTATTAAAATCGTCAACATAGTTATACTTTAACTCTATTGAAACATGATTTTTTACTTAACTTAATGTTAATTAATGTTAATGGAGAGTAATGAATCGGCAAACAATTTCCAATTATTAAAATCTGTATGGCTTTGTTTAATGCATTCAAATCCCGATGGATTTGTTCTAGCGTTTCTGATAACGGTGGGTCATTCACTAGGTGCCCATATGGTTCGATTTCTTACAAAGGATTCGATTGTGCTATGGACTGAATCTACTGGCATTATAGTGTGACCAGGAAGCAAGTAAGTTATTCTAATTTGGTTCAACTATTTGGAGGAATTTACAAAATAAGCCAACAACGAGAGTACAGCCTTGTTCGTATTTTAGCCAGCACAGCTGTCGCAATAGAGACTCAGAGCTGTCCAAAATTAAGAGGTAATTCAAAAGTGCTGAGCATATTTCATTGCATCCTCGTTTACCATCCCGCTCAGCCCACAAGAAGCAAAAGCCATTTCGTGTTCCATTTTCATACACGCTTAAGTTGTAGTAAGCATATTTACTTTTTGCATGTCGAAACTAACGCATACAAATTGTGGGTTAGATTTGGTCTTTGTTTGTTCTTTTAGAAAAATCTTTAATTTTTAACTGAATTTTAAGTTCGTTTGAATTTAAAATTTTTTATTTATTTTCCATACCATTTTTGAAAATTTTTCTAGAAATATTTAATGACGCAATATTGCTTCCTAAGTCCTGCTCCTTGAGATACTGCGTATAACATTTGTATAGTTTGGCCACGTTTCGAAACTCCTGGGGTATATATACGTTATTGCTTTTGCTACGTTAGTAATGCGACTGCCAGCTGTAAGTTTTTCAATATATTTTTTCACTAAATTTATATGTTATTCATTTGTTTTATTATGCGCTACTCTCTTGCGCCGCTGTTTAGCTCCACTTTCTTTTAACAATGCATGCCTCACCACCATTTGCGAAATATTTAAAGTTCTTAAAATAAATTTTTGGGAGACTTTGACAGCTTCACCATTGTGTATTAAATAGTTTTTGTAGGAACGAACGCGTCTATGTTCACTATTAGGTTCTTCACAAGGTCTTCTTCTGCGTATGTGGACTGGTTTGATGCAAGAGATGTAACAAATTTCGCCTTACTTCTGTCATTCCCCAGTAGTGTTCATTTATGTGACAACGTTCAGTTTCTGTTTATTTTAGGCAATCGCTTTTGCACATATTTTTTAAGCACGGATTAGCAAGTACCAATCTCATATTTTGTGTGTTAATCTTTGTCTTGGTTTTTTTTTTTTGGTGTCCGCACTTACCAACGCAGCGCTCCTCCTCTCAATCATCGCTAACACTGTAGGGGACTAGGCCTTTAACAATCTATATACATATTATAAATATAATGAATAACACATTAAAACTATAAAATCACACATATAAATATTAAGGATCTTACATTTTTTCGAGACGTCGACATTTTTTTTCTTTTTAAACATTCGTCATCCACACTTGTTAAATGTGTTGCTAAAACTAACTCTTCCCATAGAAAATTATGACCACAAAAATGAATAATGTATGGAAATAATAAAATAAATAAAAAGAAAGAAGAGATATCGAATGTGAAACTTCATCGATCTCATCCACTTACATCACGTTAACACGTTCTCCTCGTTTATTTTGATTTGAACTCTTCTTGTACTCTTGCATGCGACTTGTGTCAAACTGTTTCCTCGTTTGTTTTGATTTCTATTCTATTCTGACAATTAACTGATAATAGGGCTCTTATATTATTAGATTATGACTTACATTTTTTTTAAATTGGTTGAAAAGTCACCACACATAAATTACATATATATGTATGTCACATACGATGTATTTGCTGTCACCAAAATATGTATGTGTATGATAAACTTTAAACTGAGTTTCCGACATACCTACAGCGAATACAGTTATAATATTTCACCAGATGATGAATTGTAGGTGTTACAACAATTTTGCATTAAAAAGTCAATTTCGCAAAAATTGCCGTTTACGATACATTTGCAAAAAGGTGTCGATATATATGTGTTTGTGAATCAAATATATCTGTTGTTGTGATTCAAACACATCTGTGTTTGTTGCACTGTTTACGATATCTCGAGAGCAAGAGAATAAAAGAGGTACAACGAGAGATTATTCGCAGTCTATCTTGTCTTTGTGTAAGTCATGTTTTAGATTTTGCGTCTTCAACCTGCGTTAATCGTTAAATTCTCTTTTGAACACCCTTCGTTAATCACGACCATTTACACTCTGCGGCCCACCCATGGGTTCTTTATCATCTAATCGGCTGTGCTACTTCTTACTTATATTCGTAATAATTAAATTTTCAAACAAATATGTCTGATTTTCATGTTGCTGATATTTATTAATCAAAGTCTCCGCGAATTCTTGCATCTACGCATTTTATTTAATGTTTTTCGATTTATTTCTATTCATATTATACAAATAATCAGAAAATAATATACGCAAACGATGTGCTCCCTTCAAAAGCAGAAAGAGTGTGAAACAACATGGCAGAAATACGAAAGAGAGTACAGAGAAACATCAAAAATCCTCTCAAATTCTCGTCTCGTGCGTGTTTGTTTACCCCTCTTGCTTCTTCCCACCTCTTGCCAACCGAACTCGAAAGTCTTGGGTGAAAGTCACGGGTGAAACCTATAATCTAAAGTGGGGTTCAGACGATCATTCAAAACTGACAGTTTTGCTGAAATTGCCCTTGACTGACCGTGTGACCGTTCATTTTCATCAGTCATCAGTCAACCACAAAAATTTTTGTGGTTGAGTGACAGTCAGCGGCCATGTTTGGCCATGTTCTTTTAAAATATTCACATGACTATATTTTTTTCTGCAAGTAATCCATTCATTCACCCAATTGCTTCTCTTCTTATTTTTTGTATTTTTTTTTCACTTAGCGCAATAAGCAACAATGCGCACCCAATTTTTTTATTATCCATCTTTGTTAAACTTTCACAGCTGAATGAATGAATGCACCATCAGTCAAAACTGACATCAGTTTTGACTGACAAGCATAAATGATCGTCTGTACCCCACTTAAAGGGTGTCTAACTGTATTTTTGCATTAATTTTTCAGTCAGTGAATGTGTGTGTAAATTGCAGATGAAGTGTGTGTTTCTTATTTTGGCTGATGTATTGCATTTTAGTTCGCCCATTCAGTCGTCAATGGTTCATCGGTCAGAGGATATGAAAAGCGCTTGGTCGGATAAGTAAGTATACAGTGAAAAAAGATATATGTATTAGTAAAAAATATTTGTGATCAGTGAAAAATAGAATAAGCAAAGTCTTCAACGGATAAATGGTTTACGAAGACAGTTGTCTGCCTGAGCCTTTACTGAGAAATTTTGTGAAATTTAATTAAAAACGCAAGTATTTAAACCGTGCTTAGCTTTGTATATTGTTTGTGTACCAACGCTTAGTGATAATCGTAGTGTAAAGTGTTCTAGGTTTTGTCGAAGTTGAAAGCATCCGAAAACAACAACGAGAGACAAAAAAGAAGCCGATTCAATTGGGTCGGTTCAAATCTTTAAATTTTTTTTATTAATTGTTTTTAAATGTAGATTTATATTAGTAGAATTAATTATAATAAATAATATATTTACATTGAAATCAAAAAATTATTCGTTTCTAATTATTATTTTGTTTGGGAGGAAATACGCGAATGTTTCCACGTAAGTATATGAATGTTTGGGATGAAGCACGCATATGTTTCCATGTAAAAGAATAGATGTTTGTCCGTAAACATGTTCTGCATTTAAATACAAGTGAGTTTGCGACTGGCTAAGTACTAGTTAGTGTCGCCATCACTATGCGAGGTGACCGTCATTCAAAGAAATGTAAGGTGGTCTGAGCAGGGATCGATCTCTCGTTCTCATAAACAAGAGCCGCGCACACTACCCATTGCACCACCGACCGCCACAGAAGGAAAATACACCCCAAGAAATTAAGCAGGACCTGATGAAGATCTGTGGCTAGGAATCATGGAATTAGGATGCATTTTGCAAAACTTAGGCCCAATTTGCGACTGGTTATTTAAATTTGTAATCAGTTGAGTTTGATTTATGTTTGATTTGACTTTAAAAACGAAGAGAGTTTTTCACTGCTTTGCCAAATAATCTTACTACCTATATGGCAATGGTGGTAAAAATAACCGGTATTCATACATTTATCGTCTAATCGTTACAATGCATCAAGTTGACGCCATTTACAAAAGAAAAGTGATGTGATAAAATACAAGATATTTAATGAAATTGGAAAGTATTTCAGCAGAAATTAAGTTCTAACTGCACTACGAATTAAATGATAAGATTTTATTGTTATTTCAACTAGGATGGTAATTATAACTTTTCACATTAACAATTAAAGAAGTGTTTGTTCTTCTTCTTGTTTTCTGTCAAAATCATATAGCCACATGATCATAGTTTATATGCCCAACTTTGGCTGTTTAAACAGCAATCAACTATTAACCTAAAAAATTAATTCAGAGTTTAAATTTTGTTCGATCGTCGATCAAAGTTGATTTAACACTCAAAAATTAAGCCTTCATTTGAAAACAATATCTCTATTAAGAGAGATGGTAAGATGGACATGGGACTGTCCTTGGAGGTGGAAAGTTTCTGATAGCCATTCACTTGGGAGTGGCCGGAAATGATTCCTTCATTGGGCAGTCCAAGCAGCTCACTACTTTCACGCAGTATGTCCTGGGCAATGGTTTAACGGAAACCTCCGTTAGCTAGCTAAAGTGAGAAGGCGAAACGAATGAGCAACGTGAGTGGTAATGCGATCACTGATACGTCTCAGGATTATTAGGTGACCCTGTCACTGAAGCTCTTCGAAGTAGTGGACATATTCTTCTGTCCTTTGAAGGCGGATGAGCCAACACCCCTGGCCAACGGCGGATCAAAATTGAAGAAACCAAAATCCAGTTTCGATACACTGCATTCTGGTCAGCGTCTGATCCATAATGGGCGGCTGAAACATAATCATCCTGGAAGTAGGTAAAATGCTAACCACGGTGGGCTTGGTTTGCCTCCCGCCACCGTTATATTGGCAATGAAAATACACAGAAAAGATAATGAACAAAGAAACCCCCCCAACTGTTGACGACCCTCGCAAATGTTATAAGGACCATGATTTAAGGATATGTACCTGGACTGGACAGGACTGGCGCCACTTTCCAACTGGCGGATGTCCTCGGAAAATATAAAGCTGACATCACAGCGATCCAGGAAATGCGATGGACAGGATATGGTTGCCCCAGAAAGAAAAACTTCGATATTTACTACAGCTGCCATGAGCGGAAGCACGAATTTGGGTGCGGCTTTATAGTTGGCAGGAGACTGCGACACTTAGTTTCAAGGTTCAACCCACTGAGTGATCGCATACCCACAATTCGCATCAAAGCGAAATATTTCAACATCTCGTTAATTTGTGTGGACGCACACAAAGGAGGATAAAGATGATGAGGTCAAAGAAACATTTTATGAGCGTTTGGAGGAAGTTTATGAACACTGCCCTGACCACGACATTAAGATTATTCTAGGCAATTTTAATGCCAAATTAGGAAGGGAAAGTGTCTTTCGACCAACCATCGGTAATCACAGTCTACATGATACCACCTCCGATAATGGAATAGGACTGATAGACTTCGCCGCTGCAAAGAACATGGTAGTTAGTAGCACACAATTCCAGTATAAGGACATTCATAAGGCGACCTGGATATCTCCTGATCAACGGTCGAAGATCACTTGGTAATAGATGGCAGTCACTCTTCTAGTGTATTGGATGTACGTGTGATTCGATGTGCCAATATCGACTCGGATCATTACCTGGTGGCTGCGAAAGTTCGCACGAGATTGAGCAGGGCGAAAAACGTACGAAGCCGAACACAGGAAAATATGGATATTGACAAGCTACAAATACCGGAGATATCAATGTCCTATCGACAGAAACTCTCTCTCCTGCTAGTGCAGAATACCCCCCTCTCCCGAAGACCCAGATGCGCAGTGAAAGCGCATCTCCCATTCTTTGGAAATCGCTGCAAGGACTGAACTTGGCTATCAAAAACCGCAGAAGGATAAGCCGTGGTACGACGAAGAATGTCGCATTGCAACTGATGAAAAAGACGCTGCACGTATGGCAACGAAACAGTCAGTTACAATGCGTGCTGCGAGTGAGCGGTACAAGAAGCTGAGAAGGGAGGAAAACCCACTATTTAGGCGAAAAAAAATTGCAGTGGGAACAGAGAGAGAGTGAAAGAACCGAAATGTGCAGGATTAATGGTGAATCCCGAAAGTTTTTCCAGAGGGTAAGAAGATCGAATAACGGGCCTAATAATGGGCTGCCCTCCTGCAAGGACGAGAATGGGAATCTGGTGACTGAGAAGCAGTATGTGCTCAAAATGTGGAGAGACCACTTTTCAGCACTACTCCACTCAGATTCTTCCACTGAAGATCAGGAGGTAATGATAGTCGAAGATAGTATAGATTATCCCCCCCCCCAAACCAAGACGAGATTCGAACGGCGATCTCCCGCCTGAAGAATAATAAAGCCGCTGGTGCGGATGGCCTACCCGCTGAACTTTTTAAGGCAGGTGGCGAAGGACTGATAGCCCACATGCATCAACTGATATGCGGTATATGGTTGGGGGAATCAATGCCCAACGATTGGAGTCTCAGTGTATTATGTTCTGTATTTGCGGTATCAGTCTTTTATCCATCACGTATAAGGTCTTGTCGAGCGTATTATGTGAAAGACTAAAGCCAATTATTGAAAACCTGATAGGACCTTATCAGTGTGGTTTTAAACCAGGCAATTCCACGACTGACCAAATATTCATGCTACGCCAAATCCTGGAAAAGACCCACAAAAAGAAAATCAATGCATACCACGTTTTTGTCGATTACAAAGCTGCTGCCGATAGCCCCATACGGGGAAAACTGTACGAAGCTATATCTGAACTTGGTATTCTTGCAAAACTGATTCGCCTCTGTAGAATGACGCTGTCCAACACCAAATCAGCAGTGAAGACCTCACTGAACCATTCTGTACCAAGCGAGCACTTAGACAAGGCGACACACTTTCGTGCAATCTCTTCAACATCTTAATGGAGATAATAATGAGAAAGGCTGCAGTAAATACGAACAAGACCATTAACATGAAAAGCCATATGTCGCTGGCGTATGCTGACGACATAGACATCATTGGGCGAAATTTGCGAGAGGTTGCTGCAGTATTTTCAAGAATCGAAAAGGAATCAGCGAAGGTGGGTCTTGCTGTTAATGAGGGCAAGACCAAGACCTCTCGACTTGGTAGGCACTTGAACGTTGACAACCGACTTAATTTTGAAGTGGTAGATGAATTTGTCTACCTTGGATCCGCCGTGAACAAGGACAACAACGTCGGCCTGGAGATAGATAGGAGAATTGTGCTTGCAAATATATGTTATCTTGGGCTCAGCAAGCAGTTTAGGAACAAACCCCTCTCTCGACGGACAAAAGTCCAGCTATATCAGACTCTCATTTTACCTGTCTTGACATATGGCTCCGAAACTTGGGTCATATCGCAAGCGGATGAAAAACACCTGGGAGTTTTCGAGAGAAAAATTCTCCGTAAAATATATGATCCTGTTAGGGAAAACGGCGAGTACCGACGTCGCTGGAACGCAGAGCTATATAATCTCTATTCTGACGTGGACATAGCTAGACGAATCAAAGTGGGCCAATTGCGTTGGCTAGGCCATGTTATCAGAATGTATGAAGATGAGCCAGCGCGAAAGATTTTTGATAACGTACCCGATGGAAGCAGGAAAAGGGGACGACCAAGACTCCGCTGGAAAAACCAGGCAGAAGAATCCCTCCGTATCCTTGGTGTTACCAACTGGCGAGAAAAGGCGAAGGATAGAGCCAGTTGGAGAATATGTTGAAATTTGTTTATTTTGTTTGTTTAATTAATATGTGTAAGACGTGTGACCTCATGAGGTTGTAATATAGTCAAGAAAGTAAGATGGTCTTGAGCTTGAATAATAAAATGAAAAAGCCCGAAAAAATTAAAATCATGTCTGATGAATTTGAACGGAGACACGTTGAAACTAAAGGCAATTGCTGTTGGCTGTATGAATTGTGTTGTCTTTTAGGCGACAACAAAAATCATGTCTAATGAGAACCGATGGTTCTCTGGAGATGGAAAAAAGTTTTTGCAAATGTTTGCTTAGTGGGGAATTCTCAATTAAAAAAAGTTTTCGTTTGCATTTAGTTTGAAGAAATTTTCAATAACATCATTCTAAACAACCGCTGATGGATATATGTAAGAAAGAAAACAATGATTTAATATAAAGATTGATAATGTTTATTTGATTAATATTTAAAAGGGTTAAGAATAAAAAAAGTATAAAAAGTATTAAAAGTAAATGCGACGATCACGGACGGCTGATGACTGATTCCTCTGACTGCTGACAACTTACTGCCAGTTAAATGAAATGTGGGCATCATTCAACGGCGACAAAAAAGGGATGCCACGCTATGCAAATTGGATAATGGCATTTTACACTCGGTCATCCTGCTCGTCATCTGCCTCAGATGACTCTTCATCATCATCTTCACAGCTTTCAATATACCGCCATAGCTTCATATGGTCCGCACTGGTTGACGTTCGATTTGGACCCTGAATTTCTGCCGCTTTCTTGACTTCATACCTGCCATTTCTCTTAACTTTGATAATTTCGTATGGACCAATGTATTTCTTCGCCAGCTTCTTGCCTGTTATAAACTGCGTGACTTTGATGGCTACCAAATCTCCCAAATTGTATCCATGGTGCCCCTTGCGCTTTTTATCGTAGTTTCTCTTATAAGTCTCTTGTGCCTTTTGAATTTGCTTTCTGGCTTCTGCTCGCATTTGGTTACGTTCTTCCTGTAGATTGATTAGCATTTCTTCTTGCAGCAGTTTTACTAGCTCGACGTCATTATCATTTCTCATTTTCACCCCAAACATGAGTTCAAACGGAGTAAACTTGGTAGACGAATGGACATGAGAGTTAATTATTCGTTGTACCTGCGATGTGTATTTATACCACTTTGACGGTTCTGCCGTAGACATCTTTGCCAAAACTGATATTATGACTCTGTTGACTCTTTCTATTTGACCATTTCCTCTTGGAATGCCGGTCGTTGTTCCCACATGCTCTATTTTTTCAGCAGCGCAAAATTCCTTAAACTCGTTTGATGTAAACGCTGAGCCTCTGTCGCTGATAATGCGTTGTGGACTTCCGAATATTGTTACCCACGACCTAACCTGTTTTATGACTTCGTGAGCATCTGTCGACTTTGTAGGGAATAACCACACGAACTTGGAAAATCCATCCACCATGGCAAATACATGTTTATAGCTTTTTGATGTAGAGTCCAGCGTGCCTAAGTGGTCCATGTGTATTGTGGTAAGCGGCGTGTCTCCCTTATCAATACAATGTAGGAAATCTTCCTGCTTTCCCAGCTTTTTGTTATGGAGTATGCATTCTATACAGTTTGCTATGTGTTGATTGACTTTCTTCTCTAACTGTGGTATATAAAAATCCTGCCGAATAGAGTGCATTGTCTTTTGAGTACCTGTGTGGCCAAAATTGTGGGCTTTCGTTATTATTTCCTTCTCCATACTTTTCGGTACTGCCAGCAAATCCAATCCATCAACCTGTTTGTAAATCAGCTGGTTTTTGATTTTAAATTCAGCGTATGGCTTCTGCTTTAATATTTCCGCTACTGCTGCTAAGTGGTCGTCCTTCTGTTGAGCCTTAAGTATTTGCGCCTGGATTTCAGAGGTTATCAACATGACAGGAAAACGACTTAAGCTGTCTACATGCTTCATCCTGACGCCTGCACGGTGCTCTATGGTGAATGTAAAATCTTGTAAATACATCAGCCACTGCACAACTTCTCGAGGTACATCTTTTTTCTTTGCTGTCATCTTAAAAGCTGCACAATCGGTAACAAGATCAAACTCTAAGCCCATTAGGTAATGACGCAACTTTTTTGTAGCCAAGTATGCTGCTTTGACTTCCAGGAAATAGCTATGTAACTTCTCTTCTTGCGGCGATGTCTTCTTGCTCCAATAAATTACAGGGTGCCACTTGTTGTCATGCTGCTGTAAAAGTGTAGCGCCAAAGCCGTCCTTCGAGGCATCTACATGCAACTGAGTCTTCGCGTTTTGCTTGTAAATACGTAGCACTGGTTCCTCAATTAGAGCTGTATTTGCTCCCCTTGTATCTTGAACTCCGTATCCTTTTTTAGCAACTGCGTCAATGGTCTGGCCAACACGGCATAGTCTTGGATGAACTTTCTAAAATAGCCTGTCAATCCAAGAAAAGCTTGCACACCTCTTATATTTTTTGGCAAAGGAAAGTTTTTGACTGCTTTAACTTTTTCCTGACCAGGCCAGACGTGCCCATTTTCGATTTCATGGCCAAGAAAAGAGATTCTTTGTTTCAAAAACTGGCATTTCGACCACTTTATTTCCAAGCCATACGTCTGTGCGAGATTTAACACCGTCTGCATATTTACCATACATTGTTCAGCTGTAGCCCCAAAAACTACGATGTCATCTATGTAGACTTCCATTATACCTTCGTTTATCAACTGCTGGAAGATATGGTTGATGAAGCGAACGAATACTGCTGGAGAATTACAAAAGCCAAATGGAACCTTGTTAAATTCATACAAGCCTTCTTTTGTTACAAATGCGGTGTACTTGCGGCTTTGCTCTTCTATTGCGACATGAAAAAAGCCATTTTTGAGGTCCATCACTGTAAAATATCTGGCGCTCTGCATTTTCTCGAGAACCTCCTCCACCACTGGTACTGGAAATCTGTCCTTCAAAACCAGAGAGTTCAACTTGCGGTAGTCTATGCACACTCTGTAGCTACCATCCTTCTTCTTAGCTAGGACAACTTTGCTTGCTACCTCAGAACACGATTCACGAATGACGCCCTGCTCAAGCCACTCATCTACTTGCTTTCGTACAACTTCTCGTTCTGGTGTCGACAATCGGCTGGGACTTTCACGAAATGCAATGTTAGCGCAATTAGGCACAATACTTAATTTTATTGGACTGCATATAGGGTCTTCTATCGGCTTATAGTTGTCTATTATCTTTATAATTGTTTCAGCATACTTCTGATCGACATCTATATCAGCTTTAGAGTTCGTAACATTATAAACATTGTACTGTGCTTCCTCACCACTTGCATCTTCATTCGGTGTAAACTTATAACCTCCAGAGTTCAGGGTGACTGTAAACTTTTGCAAGAAATCATACCCGACAATCACGTCCACGTTAAGTTTTGCATCTGGCACCACTAAAAATGTGTGATCTGTTAGCAAGCCATCGACCTCAACATTTGCTGCAAATTCACCCAAAACCGACGTACCGACATTGCCCAAACCAAACAATTTTGCAAACGATTTGTGTAGCATACGCTTCTTGAATTTCATATCGTACAGGCTTTTACACATCAACGAAACGTCAGCTCCCGTATCCACCAAGCATTTGATTTTTGTGTCATCAATGGTCATTTCTTTGATACGACATTCATTTCTTACAACATTGTTGACCTGCTTTGCGTTTTCGCATTGATTTGCCATGTGCCCTATGCCGTTGCACTTAAAACATTTGGTTTCGCCTTTACACTCCGCTCTCCTGTGTTGTGTTGATCCACAATTGTAGCAATGTTGTTGTTGTTTGCGTACGGTGCTTTTGTCTGCTTCTCTTTGCCCACGCGCATGATTGTGTGTTTGTGTTGGTTGTCGTCGTTTATTCGTCGAACTGTTGTGTCCTAATGTTACCACCAAATCATAACGCTTCCGTAGCTCTTTAAAAGTCGCTGCGCTGTACAGAGGAAATTTCAAATCATCGTTCACCTCCAAACCGTCAACGATGTAAATTATGATAGACTCATCCTCTATCTCTCCTAGCGCTGCTATTTTACGCATTTGCAGTACATACTCATGGAAATTCTCATGCCCTCGATTTTTGCGGCTGCGCAAGCGCTTGTGTATTTCTGCGCTGCTGAGTTTTTGATCGAACTCCTCTTTAAGTGCTGTACACAACGACTCATAGTTGGCGACTGTAGTTGATTCCAAGAACAGTTTTGCTGTGCCTATCATTTTATTTCTGGCGTTCGCATATTTTTGTTTTTCGTTCAGCTCATACTGCACTGCTGAAACTTTCCAGTCAAGGCTCTAATTAGCTCTCCCAACTCGCTGCTGCGCACATATGTCTCTGTCTCTTCTCGTTGCCATTCGGTGTTTGCTCTCTGATGCTCATAGCCTGCTGCTTTTATTTCGCCATTCTCGCTAGAACCGCACCACGGATTTTAATTGTCTGCCCACGACGTTTTCTGCTTCGCTGTTTGTGTTCTGCATTATTGTTTCGTTCCCGTCGTCGTTGCTTAAATCCTCCTTGCCCGCGGTGACTACCGTTTTTGCTTCTACGACTTCGAGTTCTCTCTGCGCACGCTTTTTTATATTCTTTTTATTTGAATGCATCATATTTTCCTTTCTCGACTTTTTAATTTCTGGCTGTACTTTCCGCGGAATAAACGCTATCAATCTGTCAATATAGTCTCAATGTTTCAAATCTCGGTTGAGCCCCCATGTAAGAAAGAAAACATTGATTTAATATAAAGATTGATAATGTTTATTTGATTAATATTTAAAAGGGTTAAGAATAAAAAAAGTATAAAAAGTATTAAAAGTAAATGCGACGATCACGGACGGCTGACGACTAATTCCTCTGACTGCTGACAACTTACTGCCAGTTAAATGAAATGTGGGCATCATTCAACGGCGACAAAAAAGGGATGCCACGCTATGCAAATTGGATAATGGCATTTTACATATATGTGCCAGGAATCATGAGGATGCATATTGCAAAACTTCTTTTGAAAACTATGTTTCTATTAAGAGAGATATTAAGGTATAATAATCTCAAAAAGTACCAGTAATAAAAATTAAAAACCATTTCTGATTATTGGTCTCATATTAAATACGTCGGCGGTGCAATGAGGCTATTGTACATGAGAACGTGGGTTCGATTCCTGCTCAAACTACCTAAAATTTCTTCGACGGCTGTGACTCGTTTAGTACCGGCAACACTATCGAGTATTTCTCATCAAAGAAAAATATTTCAACATCTCGTTAATTTATGTTCACGCATCGATAGAGTATAAAGACGATGAGGTCTTTATGAGTATCTGGAAGAAGTATACGAACGCTGCCCTGACCACGACATTGAGATTATTCTAGGCAATTTTAATGCCAAATTTGGAAACACAAGTCTCTTTCGACCCACCATCGGTAATCACAGTCTACGTGATACCACTTCCTATAATACAATAAGACTTCGCCGCTGCAGGGAACATGGTAGTTAGTAGCATAGATAAAGGAAATAATAGATATAGCGCGACCATTATCAAATTTGTTCACTAGGTACTGTCCTATACTACTGTCACTTTCATTGAAGTTTCGCATAATTCCCACTGATATTTATTCAAAATTGTGGTAAATTTTTTTTAAAGTAATTTAAACAAGGGAAAACATGACAAAACTTAAATGATTTAACAAATGAAATGATTTGTTTCTTATATAAAAAACTATTTCAAAGGCATGATGCCGGTGCACACCATAGAATAACACATACTATAGAAGTTTTTATTCGCTCAATAAATTAAACGTCATAGGTACGATGGAAATTACACAGTGGAGGGTGGAAAATATGGGTTCAATAATACCAGATGGTGGCAATAGTATACAGCGATCCACAAAGGAACTACACCCGAATTTCGTGTTTTTGTGGCAAACTAGTTGTGTTAAATACAATACAAATGTATACCAACGATAAAAATCAACAAAAAAGTGCAAACTACTTTTAAATTTTTCAGTTCTATACCAAAACGACAGGAAATAGTTAAGTGAACATATTTTGTAACTCCACCTGGTGTATGTAAATTTTAAATTTAATTTGCTCTCATTTCCACAAACCTACGATGAGAGTGTGAAATGAAACGTCAGATGAGCGAATAAAACCTTCTACGTATGTGTTATTCTATGGTGCACACTGGGACCCGTCCATACAAGTTTGTGCTCAAAACTCTCAATGATGGAGAATTGCTATAAAACACTTACAATAAAAATAATTATACCAAATTTCAATTGTATTTTCTAATTTTATTCAAAAGCACAAATATTTAGTCTTCAGATGCATGTGATTCAGCTTCTGCATGTACTAAATCCTCCTCCAAAAGCATCGCTCGAACTTCTGCATCCAGAGATTTTCTTTTAATTGGTTCTAAAGACCTTAAACTGGTTATAAGTGGATCCGAAGAAACAAGTAAACGCTGAAACACATCTTCAAGGTTAGCCTGTCTTGAAGTTTTTTGGCTAAAACGTTCACGATATATCTTAAAGTCCTTGTTTCTTGATTCTTGGGCTTCTTCACTTAATTGTCCAATTGGCAGCAGGAAATTTGATATTATTTCATATCCATGAATCAAAATTTTGTGCACTGTTGTTGTCATGGGGTGCCAGGGATAAAGATCGACGTATAGTTCCGCTGTATCAAGGCAGAAGTTCTTGAATTTATTTTCATCTACTTTTAATCCGCAAGATAATGTTTGTAGGATAAAATAAAATTAATTAATAGAATTAATAATAAAATAGAATTAATGTTAAATCAATACCAGTTATTGTACAAGACATTTGAATATTTTGAAAGAATACCATAACCTGGTTTGGGCTTATCTATGATTAAAGACACCTTAGTCTTAAATTCCGTTTGTATTCTTGACTTATTTTCCTCAACTATACTCTCATTTTGTTTGTTAATGTGCCAAGTTTTAGTAGGCAACTTATATGCTACATGAAGCAAACATTCGAGCATTCGTATCCATGCATGTAGTACAGAGATTCCAAATGATAAGTTTTCAGTTTTTATTGGCATATTTATAACAGATCTTAAGTCATTGAAATCCTTCGATGTAGCGTTACCTAAATAACATTTCAAAGTTGATTTCATATCTGACAGTGAATTGCAAACTTTACCATCAACCATAGTCAAAAGAGGTGTATGCGAGATGGTATACTCCTTATCACCTAGTACAAGTTTGGTGTCCGTTAAATTATTAATCTGTGAATCCATGTTAAATCTTTCTTGCTTGAAAAGTTCAACAGTTTCCTTTCTGTACTGTAATTTAATAGGCCTACAATGACGAGGAGATGAAGGTCGAGGATTTTGCCACAATACAAATGTTTTACCGTGTTTTTCTTCAGTAATTAATCTTAAAGGAACTAAGGATGATATAAACATATACTTGTCATCACTTGTATCGGATACAAACTGTTGCATGTATTGAGTATGACTAGAACTACCGTCAAATCCCCATTTTGATATTAAGGTTACTTTATTACTGTCTGTGCCAGTAAGGACATCTTTTTGAACTTGCATAATACGACTAGCAGTGTGGCCTAAAAGCGATTGGAGTGGAATCTCACCTTCAATATCAGTCACAGTCATTCCAATAGGCAAACATTGTTTTTTAGCTTTTCGAACATTTTTATAAGTGGGAAAAATATCTTTTGCATAATTCCTTATTATATTATACTGGCGCCTACTCAACTGTGCATCCATCATTAAAGACAAGGCTTGTTCGTTAGTTAACATACGGCAGTCACGTTGATCTTCTTCAGCTGTGCTAGGATTAATAATATTTAGGATATTTTTCGCCTCATGGCGCTTTCCACTAGCCCTTAAGCTCATTTGCGCTGCGTATGCTAACATTTCAGAAGAATGTGCATTTCGAAGTCCTGCAGTTATCCTACGTTTCTACTGATCACTACAGTCATCAAAATCTTTAGCAGGTCTTCCTCCTTTAGGCATCTGATACAATTTAAATTTAGAAGAGCATTGCAACCAGGTCTTTTGTGATTCATAAAACCTTGCCTTATGGCTGCCGCATTTATCCCATTTAGATATAAATGCATTCTGAAAGTTACGCAATGCGGTTTTCAGCTCACCTCTCTTAGAGTTTGGACAGTTAGTTTGGGTCGTTATATATTGTTCCAGGTCGACAAATTTCTTTTTAATTAATTTCTGGTGACTTTTGAATAAAATCTCACTCAAGTCTTGATTTTTTATGGATATTGTAGTTTTGTCTGAAATAATAATAATAATAATGACATAATAGTCTTATTTTCCACAGAACCAAACGAACCTTCACATACGCACAAAAATATTTTTTTTTAAAAAATTCGCAAAATTATGTTGCTGGCCTTCTCAGTTAAGTAATATACAAGGGCTTGCCTTTTTATTGCAAAATCATTTAATAATATAAATTTGCGCATTTTGAAAAAAAATTAGTTTCAAAAAATCACTACAAAAAAAATTAACAGTACCAAAAGTTATAAGTCATAGATCCAAAAACAAAGAACTTATTTATCAAACAATATATATAAAACAATTACCATACCTTGATTGATAGACGACATAATTCACTTTAAATAATTTTATATTTAAACGGCAGAAATGAATATAAAACACGTGTTATTTTCCACAATCAGCTGACTTTGAGTTGATGTACTTAACAAGCTGACAGTAGTTAGCGCCTCAATTTTTTTTTACCAGTGATGTGATATTTTGTACCGATTACTCCAATAAAATTATTTTTCTTAAATTCGAAAATTTAAAAAATTGAGTTTTGAGCACAACCTCGTATGGACGGGTCCCAGTGTGCGGTGTTGGGATATCAATAGGTGAAACCCCGTAAGACCGCCCAAAGATGCACATACCGGAACGCCATTTTAATCTAAAAACTGTAGCAACTTCTGTGGTCGTAGATGCCAGTAACCGTTAGAGTGTCTGAGGACTCTCAACAATGTATGGTAGCTGAACCGGAGGAAGAACCAATTTATTAGGACATATACGGTGGTGACATGGCTTTGCAATTCGATGGCCATCAGATATTCTACTTTAAGTAACGTGTTGTATTCTTTTATTCTTGATATTTTTGTTGAAAATTATTTTTTCTTTTGATATGAAATTTTAGATTTTTATTGTAATTTTTTGACTTTTTTTTGGAAAAAAAATCCCATTTATTGCTTTCAACGACATCTAGAAAATTACCCATTACACTAACATTTTCCCAACACTTGTGCTTCATCTATTTGTTTACTTTATCTATGGTTAAAATCAATAAATGGGACATTTTTTGTTCCCAAAAAATATGACATTAAAATTTTAAAATTTCAATTCAAAATAATATTCAACAAAAATATCACTTCAAAACGAGAATACAACACGTTACTTAAAATGGAATATCTGATGGCCATCGAATTGCAAAGCCATGTCACCACCGTCTAAGTCCTAATAAATTCGTTCTTCCTGCGGTTCAGCTGTCATTCTTTGTTGAGAGTCCTCAGACACTCTAACGGTTTTGGCATCTGCGACCACAGAAGTTGATACAGTTTTTTAGATTAAAATGGCGTTCCGGTATTTTCATCTTTGGGCGGTCTGACGGTGTTTCTTCTATTGATATCCAAACGCCGGCCTCATGCATTTGGGGGGGGAGGTTTTAGATTAAAATGGCGTTCCGGTATTGCATCTTTGGGCGGTCTTACGGGGTTTCTCCTATTGATATCCCAACACCAGGTTCATGCCTTTGAAATAGTTTTTTTATAAGAAACAAATGCTATTATGTCAAATCATTTAAATTTTTTCACATTTTCCCTTCTTTAAATTACTTTCACAAAAGTTTCCCACAATTTTGAATAAATGTCAGTGAGAATTATGCAAAACATCAATGAAAGTGACAGTTGTATAGGACAGCACCTAGTGAACAAATTCGACCATGGTCGCGCTATATCTATTATTTCCTTTATCTATGCTAGATGTAAGCCAGTTGCAATTTGGGAGAAATTATTATAGTTGGTAACTACTATGATGTTGATACTGGATTGTAGTACCGCAAACGTATGTAGATGGCACATTTGTTTGTTTCGTGTAAAACAATATGTGTGTTCTTTTACCCCGCTAATGTTAATTATAGCTTAATTTGTACGCATTTGTGGCATTTCAATTTCCCACTTAAATTCTGACTTGAGCAATGACAATGTTGCCACATGTTCAATTTCAAGAAATGGCAGCAAAAAGTTATCTTAGATAAATTTTGTTATTATTTCTTGCGAATGAAAATGTTATCAAGGAGAGACTCAAAAGCAGAAATTTGCCAAATGGCTTACACATTTAATACAATTAGTTTATTTAATGGTAGACTACGTATACTTTTATATCTCTAAATTTGAAGGATATATTTTTATTTGCGATTGAAAACAAAATTGGAAATAAAAGTGTTCACAACAACGCGCGGTAAATGTTATACATATTGAAGATGGTACAATTATCTAGCAGGTATAGTCGTTTAAACAGTTGATCAAATTTTTTCCGTGTCATTTTTGGCTTCACTTGTCAAAATCATATGTATTTTGTTTTTATACTTGTTTGTATTCTTGTATTGTTGGTATATGTATTTGTGTAGAGTTCGACAACGAACGAAAATAAAATGTCTATTGTTGCTGCTTACAATGATCAATATGTATCATATTTACTGGGGGTTGTTGTGAAAAATTCAATTCCAATTTTATTTACAATCGAGATTGAATCCCTCAAATTTAAAATAAATAAATGGCTTCCCGTTACATCCTATGTAGGGATTAGGGAGACCTTCTCACAATCAGTGAGCTGTGCGCGTTCTAGTTGTATACTCACTGACTGGGACCTACAGTTTTATACCGATTCCGAACGGTATTTAGAGAAACTTCTTCATGGCTAAATACTCGATAGTGCCGCCGTCACTAAGCGAGGTAACCGCCGTCGAAAGAAATTTAAGGCGGTCAGAGCAGGGTTCGAACCCACGTTGTCATGCATAAGAGTCGCGCACACTACCATTGCACCACCGACGGCGTCATATTTAGAGATATTAAAATATACGTAGTTTTGTAGTAAATAAACTAATTTAAATGAACTTGGCATGTGTAAGCCATTTTGCAAATCTATGATTTTGAGTCTCTCCATCTTGATAACATTTGTATTTATCTAAGATACGTTTTTGCTGTCAAGTCGGAATTTAAATGACGCTTAATATCGCTTAGCTGTCCCTTACAAATTAAGCTATAATTAACTTTAGCGGGATAAAAAAATACACTTACTGTTTACTACGCGCTCGCCACAGGTCTGTCAGAAATTGTCAGCCCGTTCACAATTTATGTCACTGACAATGTCCTTAGGACATTCTACTGACAATGTCTTCAAGACAATTTTCCAACTGGGATCACATGCAGTTGAAAGAATAAAATATATTGCTAAATCTAAGTTTTCCGACGGTAAATCGACCGGCATGATTCTACTAGACGCAAAAGCGGCATTTGACTCAGTGTGGCATGACGCACTCATCTCAAAAATGATTAACTTCCACTATGAATTGCAAAATTAATAAAAAATTACAAATAACCCAAAATGAGCCTCTGAAGATGATTTTTAATTTACCTTGGCTATATTCTACGAGGAGGCTGCTGATACAAGCGGTATCGGTCGGTGGCGCAGTGGCTAGTGTGGCCGTCGGAGGTGCGATCCCTGCTCTGACCACGTTAAATTTCCTTCGGTGGCGGCCACCTCGCATAGAGACGGCGTCACTATCGAGTATTTAGCCATGAAAAAGCTTCTCAAAATACCGTCTATTTATTTAACCATTTAGCTTCAATTTCTCAGTCTATTTTTAAACATTAACTTTAAATTTTATACTATATATTTATTTATTCTTTTTCTTCATTGAGGGGGTTTAAAATTTCCTCAGCATTACCTACACTATTTATGTATATCGCATGGATCAAAATATTACATATTAACGTTTTTTATTCGAGAAAAATGGATATAATCTGATCTCTCTATAGCTGTGTAAAACCATTGTAAAAACAAAAATATTATACATGTATAAATAACTGAACTGAACTGTCATGAACTTTTTAGAGTTGTCAACAAATGGAGATATTTTAGGAAATTTTAAAATGTTGAATAAAGCCGCATTCACAATGCCAGCGACAGTTTCGTTTCTCATGCCAACTCTTTCTCACACACAGAATTTCACATAATGTCTCTTCGTTTTTTTCTTCGAATTTCATTTTCAAACTTAAAATCATCAATGAAAATTGAAACCATATGTGTTAAAAGATGCATTATAAAACGAAATTTTATCCGTAGAATCTTTTAATAGCAAATATGTTTCAATACATTCACATTTTTTAATATTCAAAATACAAACCTGGATGTGACATTTGAATCATGATGCAACTAATACAGGTTGTGTTATAAGAACAACTTAAATGATTTGCTTTTCCTTCTGTTCATTACATGAAGAATCAAATTCAAATGTATTTGGGTTTTGTAATTTCTGGCTTACTTTTATTCTTGTCATAAATTTTATTGTAGCCTTGATATATTGGCCGTAATACTGGTATCGCCTGTTAGAACAAACATCTCGATACGAAGTAAACTGTTGCTTACATTGCGAACGCCTATTGAAAATGTTGCTTGCATTGTGATTCCGGCTTAAAAATAAAAAAAAGTTAAATCACCCGCATAAAAGTCTAGTGATTACGGAAAAATAAAACAAAATTTAAGCCAATATTTCTTGCAATTGAGGCCGGAGCCACCAATGTATTTCGAAATTGTAATTTATAATTTTAGTAGAACCCGACCAACACTTTTTTCATTTTATCTTTAATAAAAATTCCTTATTAACAGTTTTAAACATTTATTTAAAAGAAAAAAAAACAACTATATCACACTCTTCACATACAACACGAACTACCAAATTGCACACTTGTCAGGTAATGGGTTCATGTTACTACCATGCGGACAATCGAACACTTTCGCAAAGTCATCATTGTTAGAGGCAATACCTAGTACTCGATATTTATCAATGGTATGCTCATCTGACAATTCCTCCCAGTAATGGGCTTCCTTATACGATGAACACCATAGTTGGGCAGCACCTAAGAAAAATAATTGCTCGGGTGATAAATCCAAACCTGGCATTTGCTCATCTTTATAGTAGTTTGATGATGATTCAGAGTTTTTGGTTACATCTTTGACGTAACGGCGATAGGCTAACAAAGCCATTCGTATACCACCGGAATCGGCTATATTTTCATCTTTGGTCATATTGCCATTGACAGACCGATTGATTTCTGGTATCGTATAGTTTTGATAATGGTCCACGTAACATTTTGAACGCTCATCGAATACTTTGCCCGATTTCGTAGACCACCAATAATTTTTGATGCCACCTTCATCGTAGTTGGCACCGACCGTGTCAAAGCCATGGGTAAATTCGTGACCAACCAGAAAACCAAGGGTGCCGTATTTCAATGCATTCGGCCATGCTTTGTGGAACGACGGCGGATGGAGCACACCAGCCATAACATAGATGGCATTATCAATATTGTAATAGAAAGAATTGACCTGCATGCCGACCAACAGATCCAACGGCTTGGTTGTATTACTCAACTCCTGAAAGTGGAGGCCATTATAACGCATCATGAGTTGTCTGAATTTTCTCAAATGCAGCTTGTTTGCATCATAGTTGCCCTCAACAAATTTCAAATGTTTCATTTCCCCCAAAAGGCGTTTAGTCATCTCTGGATCTTCGAAGCGTCCTATATATTCGCCCATTGTGGATTCCTTTAGCAGGGCTGCCTCCCGTGTAGCTTCGTCCAGCCAGTCGGCATCTTTAAGGATTGTGTGTAAACTTTGTCGTATTTCTTTTGTCATACTTTGGACGTCATTACGTATGTCGTTATTAAAAAAGACCTAGAATTGAAAAACAAAAATTAATTAGAACTCGAAATCATCAGACCAGCACTGGAATTTTGTAACTTTTTAACGATAAAATTCGGTAGTTAAATTGACAAAAAATCATAAATTTCGATACAAAATTTCCGAAAGTTACAGAATTCCGGTTCTGGTAAGGCACAGAAAAGTGGATCATTGAAACATAAATAACATTGAAATAAAAATTTTAAAAAATCACATGAAGTGTTAGGGGACACCCGGTTGGAACGAAGTTCCTTTCGCTATATGCAAAATGGAAATTGTTCAGGAAACGAAAAAAACTTCAAGTAGCTGATTTGTTTATTTTGTCGGTTATTACCATTTCATTTGCTTAATAGCTTATGACTGGCATAAATTTTGAGAATATGGAAAAAAAGTCATTTTGGCCAAATGTGTCGTTTAATACATTCTGCCAGGAACGTGTCGATATTATGTATAGTTAGTTCCAAAACGCATGTGGCCGTCGGTGGTGCAATGGTTAGTGTGCGCGGCTCTTGTACATGAGATCTTGGGTTCAAACCCTGCTCTGACCACCTTCAAATTTCTTTCGGCGTCGGTCACCTCGCTTAGTGACGGCGACACTATCGAGTATATAGCCATGAAAAAGCTTCTCAAAATACCGTTCGGAATCGGTGTAAAACTGTAGGTCCCAATCAGTGAGTGAAAACTGGAAAGCGCACAGCTCAGTGGTTGTGAGAAGTTCTCCCCGGTCCCTTCATGGGATGTAATGGGAAATCATTTATTTATTTTATTTATAGTTCCAAAACGCATAAGGCGCCCATTGAAAAATACGATAATTTAAATGAATCTTTAAGAAACGATACGAAACGATAAACTTTTTTTAAGAAATTTTTTTTATATAATGTATTTTTTTTCCCGAAAAGGTCCTTTTTTAAGAGAGGTACTTCTTTTATTAAAAGCTAATGTAAAAAAGGTACTATTTTTAAGAAGAAGTACTTTCTGTAAGAAAAACCCATAAAAGTAGGCATTTTTTTTTACAAAGAACTACTGTGTTTAAGAACAGGTTTTTTTAAAGAAGTGGTACTCTTTTTAGAAAAAGGTTACTTATTATCAGAAAGGCTGCTTATCTCAAGAAAAGAAAAGAAAAGGTATTTTATTTTTAAGAAAAGGTACTTTTAAGAAAAGGAATTTTTGTAAGAAAAGGTATTTTTTAAAGAAGGTATTTTGTTGAGGAAAAGTTTTTTTAAAAGAAATGGGAATTTTTTAAGAAGTCTTGCACTTTGGCTTTTCTAAATTTACTTTTTATTGTGTTCAAAACTAGACGCAAAGAAAAAACTCGTTCCTTCCAAATGAAATTTCACATAACTGAAGTTCGTTTGGGGACTGTAGTTGGGAGAAACGAACTTCTGTTATGTCATTTCGTTTGGGAGAACCGAAAAATGTTTGCTGCAAACGAGTTCTGAAAATATTAGCTGAAACACACATTTTCGGGAAACGAAAAACGGTTCCTCTAACTGCACCTCGGTTACAGCAACCGAGTTGTAGTTGCTCCAAACTAAAAAACGTCTGCGAGAACTGAAAAACGTTTGCAGTAAACGAATTTTGAAAAATTAGAGCTGAAAACCCTTTTGCGAGAAACGAAAAACGGTTCCACTAACTGTTCTTTCGGGTACAGCAACTGAGTTGTAATTAAAACTTTTATTTATGGCTTCCATAAGCTCTCTTTTGTATAAATGTCTAACTTTTATGCATTCAAATAACAACTAATAGCGCAGCAAACTACAAAGCGTCAATGCCCCATCCAAAATATATTGACAATGCAGAAGCATTGGAGTGTGTGATCACTTTTATGTGGATGCGTGAGTGTGTATGCCAAACGAGTGGATAAGACTGTGTATACAGTCAATAGAATAAGAGAATGCTTTCTGTGCTTTCATTAGAAAAAGTGGCTAATTTCAGTTATCGCAAACGTTTTTAAATTTGCGGCAAATGTAATTTTGTACGCGTTTGATGCAAACGAGAACTCGTTTGCAACAACATAATACACATTTGCGATATATGAGTTTTTTTGGTAGAACTACATGAACGGTTGCGATTAATAAATTAATACAAATCAATCAAAGTATTGTTGCGGCAACAGAGCAATAAACGTTTTTTTTCTTTGCGTGTACTTACTTGAATGAAATGAATTGACTATTTTACAACCTCATAAGGCAGACGTCTTACACACATTAATTAAACAAACAAATTAAACAAATTTCAATATATTCCTCCAACTGGCTCTATTCTTCGCCTTTTCTTGGCAGTTGGTAACTCCAAGGATACGGAGGAATTCTTCTGCCCGGTCTTTCAAGCGGAGTCTTGGCCGTCCTCTTTTCCTGCTACGAAAACCTTTCGCGCTGGATCATCTTCATCCATTCTAATAACATGGCCTAGCCACCGCAACTGGCCTAGTTTGATATGCCTAGCTATGCCCACGTAAGAATATAAATTAAATAGCTCTTGGTTCCCCTAACATACCGTATAATTTACGTAGAATTTTTCTCTCGAATACTCCCAGGTGTTTTTCATCCCCTTGCGATATGATCCAAGTTTACGAGCCATATGTCAGGACAGGTAAAATGAGAGTCTGATATAGCTGGACTTTTGTCCGTCGAGAGAGGACTTTGTCCCTAAACTGCTTGCCGAGCCCAAAATATCATCTATTTGCAAGCACAATTCTCCTATTTATCTCCAGGCTGACGTTGTTGTCTTTGTTCACGGCGTATCCAAGGTAGACAAATTCATCTACCACTTCAAAATTAAATCGGTTGTCAACGTTCAAGTGCGGGCCAAGACGAGAGGTTTCTCCAGTCGTTGACACCATCAAATTTGTCCTGCCCTCATTAACAGCAAGACCCACCTTCGCTGGTTCTTTTTCGATTGTTGAAAATACTCCAGTAACCTCTCGCAAATTTCGCTCAATGATGTCTATGTCGTCAGCATTCCCCAGCAACATATGGCTTTTCATGTTGATGGTCTTCTTCGTATTTACTGCAGATTTTCTCATTACTTCCATTAAGATGTTAAAGAGATGTGTGTCGCCTTGTCTCAGACCTCACTTGGTACAGAATGGTTCAGTGAGGACTTCCCCACTTTCACTGCTGATTTGGTGTTGGTCAGCGTCATTCTACAGAGGCGGATCAGTTTTGCCAAGTTCAGACATAGCTTCGTACAGTTTTCCTCGTATGGGGCCATCGGAAGCAGCTTTGTAATCGACAAAAAGGTGGTTTGTATCGATTTGCTTTTCGTAAGTCTTTTCCAGGATTTGGCGTAGCGTGAATATTTGGTCAGTCGTTCAAAACTACAATACATACTAAATATTGGTTAGGGCTCCACCTAGAGGACTTCCCATTAAACAAGAAATTTCCCAACATATGTGAGACATCTAGTTAATTTTTTGCTCTGTGATCCAAGCCGTTAGTCTAGACACAAACCAATGCAAAAGTAAAAATATAGTTGATAATAGTGGGTTGTAGAATAAATATTGTTTAAGTTGCAATCCATTATTTATTTGAACTTTCCTAAATAAATATTGTTTAAGTTGCAACCCATTATTTATTTGAACTTTCCTAAATATATTCTATTATAATTAAATTTACACATCAGTTGATGTTAAGACATTGTTAAAGAAAATAAGCGATACGTGTTTCTTGCAAAGACAACTAATTTAATACAAATTGAAAAACGTACTCGACATTGCAACCCAAAATAACCCAGATTTTTACACACTTTATGGGCATTTCCTTAAATATTGTTATATATTTGTATTTGTTAATATTTGTTAATTAATATTTGTTAATATCTGTTAATCTTTATAATTTTTAATAATTTTGTATTTTAGTTGGCCAACTCTGGTCGTCTACTTCTTGAAGCCCGGTATTCAGTTTATGTGAAATTTTCGTTGCCATAAGAAGTACGTGTATAAAAAATATCGAAAAATTCACGAACCAACAATTTCGCTCACAAAATTTACGTAGGCAAAATCAATTACATGGTTATTACGCCAAACCTATTTCGTACGAAAAAAATTGTTAGATAATTGTTTCGGACCGGAATTTTGACATTTCGATAATTTTAAGAACCAAAAGTAACACCACGCGCGTTAAAAATGAAATGAAGTGCTTAGAGGAATTATAAATGAAATATTTGCAAGGTAAATCATAGATAGGTGGTAACTCTCCGCAGAAAATTTTCCGTTTAGAGACAAATGACAACATTTCTTACGGAAATTTCGCAAGAGGAATTATAAATGAAATATTTGCAAGGTAAATCTTAGATAGGTGGTAACTCTCCGAAGAAAATTTTCCGTTTAGAGACAAATGACAACATTTCTTTCGCAAGAGCTGAATACGGGACTTTAGGCAACAACAAAGATCATGTCTAATGGGAGCTGATGGTTCTCTGGAGATGGAAAGAAGTTTTTGCAAATATTTTCATGTGTGTTTTTCTTGCGATATTTTTCGAACACTTGCATAGTTGAAAATTTTCGAATGAAATGAGGTTTCATCTGCATTTAGTTTGATGCATTTTTCAATAGCATCATTCCAAACAACCGCTCATGAAGATCTGTGGCTAGATCTTAAATAGCTACACGGTTTGCCAGGAATTCGAATCCATTTGCAAAACACATGGTCGAAAATTATGTCTCTATTAATAGAGATATAGAATGGCATTGAGCTTGAATAATAAATTAAAACCATTACAGAAACCACAGTCGGGTGAACCGACTTTAAGTCATCCATTTCGACCTAGTTCCTGAACTCACAGCTATCCATGAAATGCGACGGACAGTATGTGGCTGGACCCGAAAGACAAAACTGCGATATTTACTACACCCGCCATGAGGATCAGCACGAATTCGGGTTCGGATTTACAGTTGGCCAGAGACTGCGACACATAGTTTCAAGGTTCAACCCAGTGAGTGACCGCATAGCCACAAATCGCATCAAAGCGAAATATTTCAACATCTCGTTAATTTGTGTGCACGCACCGACAGAGGATAAAGATGAAGAGGTCAAAGAAACATTTTATGAACGCCTGGAGGAAGTATATGAACGCTGCCCTGACCTCGACATTAAGATTATTCTAGGTGATTTTGGGAAAGGAACCAGGCGAAATTGGGAAAGGAACCAACCATCGGTAATCACAGTCTACATGATACCACTTCCGATATTGAAATAAGACTGATACACTTCGCCGCTGCAGGGAACATTCCAACAGAAAGACATACATAAGGCGATTTGGTTATCTCCTGATCAGATAACGAAGAACCAGATTGATCACTGGCAGGCACTCTTCTAGTATGAAGGATGTAAGTGTGATTCGAGGTGCCAATATCGACTCCGATTATAACCTGGTGTCTGCGAAAGTTCGCACGAGACTGAGAAGGGCGAAACACGTACGAAGCCGGACACGAGAAAGCTAGATATCGACAAGCTGCAAATACCGGAAATATCAAAGGCCTATCAACAACAGCTCACTCTTTTGCAGAATACCCCCCTCCCGAGGACCCAGATGCGCAGTAGGAGCATATCTCCCAATCTTTGGAAACTGCTGCAAGGACTTAACTTGGCTATCAAAAACCGCAGAAAGATAAACCATGGTACGACGAAGAATGTCGCATTGCAACTGATGAAAAAGAAGCTGCACGTATGACAACGAAACAGTCAGTTACAAGGCGATCTGCGAATGAGCGGTACAACAGGCTAAAAAGGGAGAAAACCCAACTATTTAGGAGGAAAAATGGCAGTGGGAGCAGAGAGTTAGTGAAAAGATCGAAATGTTCAGGATGAATAATGAATCTCGAAAATTTTTCCAGAGGATAAGAAGGCCGAATAACGGGCCAGATAAAGGGCTGCCCTCCTGCAAGGATGAGAATGGGAATCTGGTGACAGATAAGCAGTGTGTGCTTAAAATGTGGAGAAACCACTTTTCAGCACTACGCCATTCAAATTCTCCCACTGAAGATCAGGAGGTAATGATTGTGGAGGCAGGTGGCGAAGGCCTGCTAGCCCACATACATCGACTTATATGCTGTATATGGTTGGGGAAATCCATTTCCGACGATTGGAGTCTCAGTGTCTTATGTCCTGTATTCAAGAAGGGTGATCCGTGTGCATGTTCCAGCTTCCGCGGTATCAGTCTTTTATCCACCGCGTATAAGGTCTTGTCGAGCGTATTATGTGAAAGACTAAAGCCAATTGTTGAAAACCTGATTGGACCTTATCAGTGTGATTTTAGACCAGAGAAGTCCACGACTGACCAAATACCCACGCTACGCCAAACCCTGGAAAAGAAATTGTACAAAGCTATGTCTGAACTTGGGATTCCGGAAAACCTGATCCGACTCTGTAGAATGACGCTGACCAACACCAAATCAGCAGTGAAGGAAAGACCTCCCATTCTATACCAAGCGAGGACTGAGACAAGGCGACAAACTTTCGTGCAATCTCTCTAAATATGAATATGGTAAATGCTAACGACATCATTGGGCGAAATTTGGCTGCCCCTGAAAGTATAGCCTTACCACACACTAGTTGACGAGCCGGCTGTAAATACGTAATTTTTACAAACTGTTAAACTACAGGTTGTGTAATCGGGTAGAACAATCTAGAAGGTGGTAGAGCCCCTGGCGGCGAGAAGCATAACTTTTATAAATTGCTGAGTTTTTGGCATTTTGAGTTTTTTTGTGATTATCCGCCGGAAAGTAAGCAACGCGAATTGATAGTAAAATATAAAACTTATTGTAAAGTGTGGACTTTAAAGCTGTAGAAGTAAATCAGTTAAGAAGTAAAACTGTTTTAGTTATCGTAATTTAAAACCAAACTTGTTTTATTATCGGGAAATAAAACAGGACTAAAAAGGACGAGTAAGGAAATGCGTAATGTGAAATATTACCCGTTAAATATTAATCTTGGAAAAAGTTTTGATTTTTTGTCAACCTCCTTCGAAAGTGAAGTTCAATATGCTTGGAATATGTTTCAAAAATGTCCCCTTTTACCATAGTATACTCACTCACCTTCATGTACAGATGATCAAAGAAGAATGACATTGCACGCCTCAGGCTAAGGACGCAATAGTCTTTGTGGAATTTGGCATCTTTCAGGCGAGCGTCCATGTGATACAGGAATTTCAGTGATAAATAATTTGCTACTGCTTCCTTGTTCTGTTCGGTGATATTGTTTAACTTGTGATACAAGTATCCGCAAGGACGGTCACCCTCATCGAACAATTTATCTTTGCCCCTCCACGCTATTTGGTAGTAGGTAACCCACAGCTCCTCCAAGGCATAAATGTCAGACTCTTCCATATCTATGGTATGGAATGTGCATTTTGGAGTGTCTTCGTCGAATACTTCGATTACATTGAGAACTGCTTTAAGGAATTCGAATATATCATTGACGATACGTTCCCTTTGATCCTCGGCCACATCGTATATTGTCAAGATGTCATGCATGCGTTTCTTATTGACCTGATACGCATTCGATGATGTATTTTTAATGGTATCGTAATGAATTTCTATGTCAAATCCAAAGTCGGGTATTTGGAAATATGGTACGAAAGGGTATTGTGGTATAATGCCCTCCTTGATAAAATTACCAATACCATAATTGCTCATGTGTGCACTCATATTTAGCCAGCTGAAGTTAGTGGCGTTCCATTGAGAATCAACGGCAGGAAACCCACCAATGTCCTTAATAACATCCAAGTACACCGGCGACTTGTGCATGGGATATATTTCGCTTTCGAGACAATTGTTGTAGAACTTTTTCGCCAACTCAAATTCAGCTGCATACTCGGGTGCAACATCGTTGATGTGGGGCCTCTGCAGTATCACCTCAGCAATGTCACCCAACTTGTAGACAATATCCAATAGGTTGTTACGCTTGTGCTCGGCCTGGCGGGGTTTAATGACATTTTTCCAATTGCCGCAGGCATATTCGTAGAAATCATCGCACGGCTCCACTGAGCGATTCATATACGAAAGCATTTGAGTGGCATATTGACGGCGATATTCAGTCTCTTTGTCGTCTATGGTATTTGCTTCGTTATCGCTCACATGGGCGATTTTATTCTCATTAATTGTATCTGTTGTATCGGCGGTTGGTGTAGGTTTCGCAATGCAGACAGTCACAATACGGAGAATGGCGAGCAATAAGAAAACTGTTCTTAGTACCATATTACTTGTTGATAATGGCAATCTCTGATTACACTATCCTGCAAGAGTAGATCCGTAAAATGTATTAGCATACAACACAATTATATTTAAAGCGGACCACACACTTGTCAAACTTGAGCAGTAGTATTGGTTACCGTTGGCAGCCAATCTCAATAACTGTTTTCATCATCTTAAGCTCATGAGTGACAAGTATGTGGCCGGCTTAAAAAGCCTACGTTTGCTGAATATACTCTCGCTCGACCTTGGCTGGGAAGCATTAGGAAACAACATACATACATATGTACTTATACATACCTAAGTATGTTGATTTGTGTCTAAGCTCCGTCTAACAACCATATTATTGTCTCACATATGAGTAGATGATACTTATGTATTAATTCACATTGTTACTAAGTACTAATATGATGTTTAAGAAACGAATACCATGCGGATACGGTGGTGATCAGTGTTGTTATCTTTTATCTCTTACTTCACTTTCTGCATAGTTTTTTTTGTGTGACAAATGTTTTTGAAATCCGTAATCTACGAATTCAAATCTGCTACTGATACTGTCGTGCTTTCGATTTTCCGTGTGCGACTTTACAGAGTCGAGTGTGTACTGAAGACCAAATGGAATCAGCGAGATTCTAAATTTTAATATTAATTTTCTAATCTCATCTCTCAAGAATCAAAATACAACACATCAATTCAAACGTTGCGCGTCCATCTGTAGATTTATTGTGTTTAATGTTTAAATGAACGTAAAAAATACCCTACATTGATTGTTTTAATTTTATAGAGGTAACGGTTTGTCCGTGTGTTATTCGAAATATTTTTCCATTACGTCCCATGAATGGGCTGGGATGAGCTTTTCACAATCAATGAAATGTGTGCTTTCTACAGGGTGGTCAAAAAAGTCTAAATGCTATTTAAAAACTCATAACTTTTTTATTTGTTAATACATACGTATTTTTTTATATTTTGTTTCAGGCATAAAACTTCGAAGATTTCAATTTGGACGATTACACTAGCGAATCAAACGCGATTGTAGGTATGATTTGTAGGACAGTCAAAAAATCGATCGGTCGAAACATGTACGATCGTTCGAATACATCGAGATGGTAAGTGACAGAAAGCGTGTTTTTTTATTTCCCGCTAAACTAATTTTAAGAGTTTGAACCCCTAGAGTAGAGGGATTTTACTCAAATTATTACCACTTTATATTCAGTTCAAACTAAATCAATGTGCAATTTGTTATTCAAATGAACTGTGAAATGAAAATTTTCTAGTGTATCCAAAACTCGAAAACTTTGACCACAAGTCGGCCAGCTTAGACTTATCCGATTGGGCTCGAATTTTCACAATGTTAGTTTTAGACCAAATGGCATAAGAATCCGCTAGGTATTTACCAAAATACTCCATGAATATACAATTTGGAATTTGAGCACCCCATTATTTCAAAGCATTTATGAAGTGACAGATTATTAGATAAAGGTTAGAAATGTACGAAATGGGTCGCTTAACGCTTGAAGAACTTTGTGAAATATTAAAACATTTCTTCCAAATTTTTGAGTCTTGAACGTAAACTATAAAAAAATCTTGGACAAAAGAATTTTTTTTTCACTAACCGGAGAAAACATGATCTTAAAGGAAATTACAACTTTAAACTAAATTTCTAATCTAAGACAACTAAATTTGAAACATATGGTAGGGCCAAACCAAAACAGAACGAGACAACTAACGGGTTTTTCAACAGAGACGCTACAAAAGTTAATCGATAGGGACAGCAAACGACGCCATATTTTTTCCCGCTCTTTTGACATTTCTCTTCAGTAAGATTTGCCATTTCATCATAGAAAGATATACGAGCCAACAACGAGTCGAAATTATTAAAATTTACTACCGAAATTTGGAGTCAGTGGCCTCAACTTTAAGAGCGCTACGTCCAATTTATGGTCGTCATAATCGTCCTACCAGATCAACAATTGAGCGTCTAGTGGAAAAATTTGAATACACAGGCACAGTACAAAATGTTCCCGTGCCAGTGAGACAAAGAAGTGCCCGTAGTGTCGAGAATATTGCTGCCGCTGAGGCTTCAGTTCAAGAAAGCCCAAATGTGTCTCTCACACGTCGTTCTCAAGCGTTGGGCATCTCTGTGACGTCGTTGTGGCGAATTTTGCGAAAAGATCTTGGCCTACATCCCTACAAGATCAAATTGACGCAAGAACTGAAGCCGCTTGACCACCATAAGCATCGTATGTTCGTGAATTGGGCTGAGCAACAACTTGAAAATGATTCGGATTTTCATCGGAAAATCATCTTCAGCGATGAGGCTCATTTCTGGCTGAATGGCTTCGTCAATAAGCAAAATATGCTTTATTGGTCAGACAGCAACTCACACGTAATCCATGAGTGATCATTGCATCCCGAAAAAATTACGGTTTGGTGCGGTTTATGGGCCGGCGGCGTCATTGCGCCGTACTTCTTCCGTGATGATCAAGACCGGCACATTACTGTGAATGCGAATCGCTACCGTTCAATGATAACCGAATATTTTTAGCCCCAATTGGATAATATGGACTTGGAGGACATGTGGTTCCAACAGGACGGCGCCACAAGCCACACAGCGAATGCTACAATCAATTTATTGGAAACCAAGTTTGGTGAACGTGTTATCTCACGAAATGGCCCAGTCGATTGGCCGCGTCGGTCGTGGGATTTGACGCCGTTAGATTATTTCCTGTCGGACTACGTCAAGTCTATGGTCTATGCCAACAAGCCAGCGACGATTGATGAACTTCGTACGAATATCGAACGTGAAATTGCAGCAGTATCGGCCGATTTATGCTTTAAAACCCGCGAAAATTGGGTACAGCGTTTGGGTACAGCGTCTGGACTTCTGCAAATCGAGTTCCATACATAATGGCATCGAACGTACTTTCACAGGAATAAAGAGTTGCATTGGTATCTAAAACCGGTTTTGTTCTATTTAAAAAAAACATTATTGAAAAACCGGTTACAATTAGAATAGTTCGTTCTATAAATAGAACTTTCAAAAACTTCTGCATCAGTGCGTGTAAGTAGGAAAGCAATGTGTAAGTAGCGACAACCAATCACTCTGCACAATCAATAAATGTCTTCGGTTAGCGACTTGTGTAAATACAAACCGCAGTGGCTTAACGGGCTAGACGCTGCTAAAGATGATGCTTCACAAACATTGAAACGATCGTCCAGCGAATGTGAGTTCGAATCCCACCCGCGGCATTTACATTTTTTTCACTAACCGGAGAAAACATGATCTCTTAGCGTTAAAGGAAATTAGAACTCGTGTCCGTTGTTGTCCATTGCGTTGAGTGGAAAATATTGCCGCTGTAGCTGAAAGTGTGCTCGAACAGCCATCAAAATCAACTCGCCCCCGTTCGCAGCAATTGAACATTTCTCGCACTTTTTTGCCCAGAATTTGGAATAAATACCTCGATATGAAGCCAATTAGTTTAAGAATAGAAGCCACGTGACCATCCGATGCGTTTTCGCTTCGCTGAAGATAGATTGATAGCATCTTTCTCAATGAAGCTCGTTTTCACCTCCGGGGCTACGTTACTTACTTACTTATTTATCCGGTCTCGGACAACCCCGGGGAGTGAGGGGCCTTACAAAACGAAGATACCATATTTCGCCAACCAGTTTGATCTTTTCCTTTATTTCTCCAGTTGGCAATACCAAGTGTACGCAGGACATCGTCAACCTGATCCCTCCAGCGGAGTCTTGGTCTTCCTATTTTTCGTCTTCCTTCGAGTTCGGTTTCGAAAACCCTTCGTGCTGGTTCGTCTTCATCCATTCTACTGACATGGCCTAGCCAGCGCAATCGCGTTATTTTGATCCGCTTAACTATGTCAATGGCAGGATAATGCTCATACATCTCATGATTCATGCGCCGCCGATACTCGCCGTTGTGCACTATAGGGCCATACATTTTTCGGAGTATTTTTCTCTCGAAGACTCCTACAGATGTTTCGTCTGCTTGCGATAGGACCCAGGATTCTGCGCCATAAAGCAAGACAGGCTGAATTAGAGTCGGGTACAGCTGGACTTTTGTTACTCGAGAGAGGGCTTCATCTCTAAAGTGCTTGCTTAGCCCAAAATAACATCTATTCGCAAGAACAATTGGTCTCAAGGCTGACGTTGTTGTTTTTGTTTACGGCAGAACCGAGATATATAAATTCGTCCACTAATCTCGTGGAGGCCCTGTTCGTTGAAACCATTAATTTTATCTTGTACTCATTTACCGTCAGACCCACTTTTCCTGACTCCTTCTCAATTCTCGAAAGAACCGCAGGAACTTCTCTAATTGTGCGCCCAATGATATCGATATCATTGGCATACGCGAGCAGCATGTGACTTTTGCTGCTGATGGTTTTATTCATATTGACTGCAGCTTTTCTCATAATGATCTCCATTAAGATGTTAAAGAGATCGCATGATAGGGTGTCGCCTTGCCTAAGGCCTCGCTTAGTTTCGAAAGGTTCGGTAATATCCTTACCAACTTTCACTGCGGATTTGGTATTCGTCAAGGTCATCCTGCAAAGGCGTATGAGTTTGCATGAATACCAAGCTCAGACATTGCTTCACAGAGTTTCTCCCGTATCGGACTATCGAAGGCCGCCTTATAATCGATAAATAGATGATAGGTGTCGATTTGTTTTTCGTGTGTCTTCTCCGGGATTTGGCGTAGCGTGAAAATCTGGTCAGTTGTCGATTTTCCAGGCCTAAAGCCGCACTGGTATGGGCCAATCAGGTCAGCGATGAGACCTTTTTTAAATATGGGCCATAGTACACTGAGACTGCAATCGCCGGGCATGCATTCATCTAACCAAATTTTGCTAATGAGCTGATGCATGCACCTTATCAGCTCATCGCCGCCAGCCTTAAATAGTTCCGCCGGTAATCCATCGGCTCCTGCGGCTTTGTTGTTCTTAAGCCGGGCAATAGCTGTTCTGACCTCGCCTTGGTTAGGAGGGGAGCAATCGACGTCGTCGTCCATATTGTAATCGATTGTCCCATCGTCATTGGATATCTCAGGTACTAGTAGCGCGGAGAAATGATCTCTCCATATTCCCAACATGTTCTGCACATCTGCGATGATATTTCCGTCGTTGTCTTTACAGAAGGGGGGCCCTGAACCATGCCCATTAGTTCCGTTTTTGACGTTTTGGTAGAATTTCGGGCTTTGTTCTACCTTCTGTATGTTTCAATTTTCTCACTCTCGCGCTTTCTCCACTGCCGTTTCTTACGCCTAAAGAGACGGTTTACCTCCTTTCTTTTCTCCTTATACCGCTCAGTTGCAGCTCGCTTTACAATTGACTGAAGCATTGCCATACGTGCAGCGTTCTTTTCATCATTTGCAATGCGACACTCTTCATCGTACCATGGTTTATTGCGAAGCGGTTTTTTGAAACCAAGTTCGGTTGTTGCGTCAGTTTTTATAGAGTCGGAAATGGGTTTGCACTGCGCATCAGGATCGTCATCGGGACGGGGTGGGTTCTGTGCCAAAAGTTGCGAGAGCTTCCTTGAGTAGGCTGTGGCTACCTCTGGTAATTGCAGCTTTCCGATGTCCAGCTTCCTCTGCATCTGGTTTCGTACGATTTTACCAGGTAGTGATCAGAATCGATGTTAGCTCCTCTGATCACTCGTACGTCCATTACACTGGATGAGTGCCTTCCATCAATTACCACGTAAACAATTTTTGGTTCTTCGTTCTTTGATCAGGGGATACCCAAGTAGCCTTGTGGATGTCTTTATGCTGGAATCTTGTACCACTAATGACCATGTTTTTTGCCGCGGCAAAGTTAATCAGTCTCATACCGTTGTCGGAACTGTCAGCATGTAGACTGAAATTGCCAATAGTTGGATTAAACACATTCTCCCTGCCTACTTTAACATTAAATTCTCCTAGTACAATCTTAATGTCATGGCCAGGGCAGCGGTCATACGTTTCCTCTAGGAGCTCATAGAATATGTCTTTGGCATCATCATCTTTCTCTTCTGTCGGGGCATGCACACTAATTAGGGAAATATAAAAATATTTCGGTTTTATGCGGATTGTGGCTGTACGTTCACTCACAGGATTGAACCTAGCGACTAGATGTCGCAGTCTTTTGCCAACTTCAAATCCGCAACCAAATTCATGTTTTTTCTCATGGCAACTGTAGTATATATCGCAGTTTCTTTTTCTTGTGCAGCCATGTCCAGTCCACCGCATTTCCTGGATAGCGGTAATGTCAGCCTTATAACTTTCGAGGACATCTGCCAGTTGGATACTTGCACCGGATCTATATAGAGTTCTTACATTCCAAGTGCATATCCGTAAATCGTGGTCCTTATAACGTTTGCGGGGGTCGTCAACAAATAGGGGTTGTTTATGTTTTCTGTTTCGTTTACGTATTTTCACTGCCATTATGAACGGTGGCGGGAGGCAAACCCAGTCCACCGTGTTTTTGCATTTTACCTACTGCCAGGATATTTGATTGCAGCCGCCCATTATGGATCAGACGCTGACCAGGATGCAATATGTCGAACCTGGATTTTCTTATTTTGCTTTCTATCTGCTGTTGACCCATACGTTTGGCGGGACAACAGAATATGCCCGATAGCTTGACGAGCTTCAGTGACATCAGTCAGCTACTAAACCTGATTTGCTGCTCATTTGTTTCGACTTCTGAAAAGCCATTGCCCAGGACATACTGCGTGGAAGTAGTGAGCTGCTTGGACTGCCCAATGAAGGAATCATTTCTGGCCACTCCCAAGTGAATGGCTATCAGAAACTTTCCACCTCCACGGACAGTCCCATGTCCTACGTTATTAACGACTACGTTAACAGACAAAATTATCACATTTGGGTCATGCAAAATACACACGTCCACGAGAGAGTGATTGTTTGGTGCGGTTTTTAGCATGGTGGCATCTTTCAAAATGAACAAGAAGGCGTGAATAATTAAAGTTAGAAGTTATTGTAATTCAACCTCGTGTATGCCACTTTTCTTCAAATATCTCTCTATCACACCGACCGCATCACGAAGAGTGTGAAAGTAAACGTCAGTTGAGTCAAATATTCTCTCTAGTAAGATGGATGGTACATCAAAATGTACACAGACAAAAAATACTTTTTCGATTCAATTAAAAAGTCAGAAAATTCAAACAGAATATAAATTGAAATCCCTGTGATAAAAAAATACACATACAGGGTGTTTCAAAAGTGACCACACTATTGCTCTTATTTTTGCAAATGGCCGCCAATGTAAAATCTGTTTTGACATTTGTGGACTAGAAATATGTAGAATACAAGTAAATAAGCCATGAACGCTCCCCAAGAACGCGGAATAGTCGTGTATATTTGTTTGCGTAACAATTCGTCTGCGGTGTTGGCGCAGCGCGAATACCGCAAACACTGCGCTGTTTGGCCACTAACTTGAACAGTATGGGACCACACGAGACGTTGCCAGGAGTGGCCGGCCCCGGAGCGCCCGTTCTGCCGAGAATATCGCCGCTGTTGCCGAGGATGTCGAGCTGTCGCCGGAAACATCGACCAGACGCCGTGCCTCGCAATTAGCCGTAAGGCATTTGATTACCGTCCCTATGGTGAAGTCCAGCCCGTGCATTAGCTGGTGCATTTCGACCGCCAAACGCGTGTAACCTACGCCCAAGCCATCCTCAATCTAGTGGACGAATTCCCCCCAAAATCATAATGAGAGTTGAGGCTCATTTCCACCTCAACGGGTACGTGAACAAGCAAAACTATCGCTTCTGGGGCACCGAAAATCTACGAGTGACGCACGAGGAGCCATTACACCCGCTCAAAGTGACTGCATGGTGCGCTGTTCACGCTGGAGGAGTCATCGGCCCAGTTTTTTTCGAGAACGCTGCTGGTCAAACGACAACAGTGGACCGTGCGCGCTATAGGGCCATGTTAACCGAGTTTTTTCTGCCGCAATTCGCCGAATTAGGACAGGAGGACATGTGGTTCCAACAAGACGGAGCAACGGCACACATTGCGCGAGCCACAACCGATATTCTGAAGGCGGCGTTCCTGCGTCGCCTCATCTCTCGTTTTGGCGATTTGCACTGGCCCGCAAGATCGCCCGATTTAACCGTTCCAGACTTTTTTGTGGGTTTTTTGAAGTCCCGTGTTTACGTGAACAAGCCCGAGACCCTGGAAGCCCTCAAGGTCAACATTCGACACGAGTGCGAGAATCTGTCGCCCCAAGTTTTCGCCGAAGTGATGAAAAATGCCATAAAACGAGCCTGTATGGTAATCAATTGTGACGGCGCGCATTTAACCGATATCATCTTCTCAACTTAACCAATAACATTCTAAAGGTTCAAATAAACATAATCAAAAAACAGAATCGAAGTTTTTCATTTAGAAAAGAAATGAGAGCCAAACAACATCGGATGACTTCTTTTGAAACACCTGTATTAGCTCAGGGCGGTTCTATGTCACAGCTGATCAACATTATAGTTGGAAAAACAAACAGAATAATGAATGAGAGAGAAATAGCGATAGATGACAGGAAGTATTAAGTTTTGCTCAATGCGTTTTTCACACATTTGAGATTGTGAATTGAACCATAGACAAATATTCAACAGTTTCTATACGAGGGAGTAGGCCATTTCATCGAGTGCGATTTGCTGTTGTATTTGACTGTTGTAAATGGACAGAAATGAATGGGAATGCGTATTTTCGTTCGATGCAACCAAAAAAAAAGAATTTAGCTGTCGTTAGTATTAATCAAAAACTATTTAAACTTAGTTTGCTGCATGGTTTGCTTCTGGTTGCTTCTCGCTCTCTCGCCTATTCAGGATACTCCCTGGTTGAACCAAAAGTACAAAACTCATCAACTGAGAGTGTTTTTGAATAATTAAATTGAGGAAAAAGGAGTAACAAGTGAAATAAAGTAAAATGTAATGAAGTGTTAGAGTAAAATTATTTATAGAGGTTGCAATTATAACACAAATTTATTAAACTAAAGATTTTTCTCATTCTGTAGGACTTGTCAAGTTTGTATAACTAAGTGGTCAAACTTTCCAGTGACTTTTTCTGGTTTCCTTTCCAGGAGAAACAGCTGCATATTACTCTATGTATATTACTCTACATATTTGTAGGTTGTTCATAAGAATAATATTATTTTTAAATCGATGTAAATTATCACGAAAATATTTGTACGTTATTCATCTAAAGTATTTACGTTTTCAGTCGATAAAGAAATTCAGATATTAACAAAATCAGATACCATGGAAACATAAAGAAGGAAAATATTGTTTTTGAAAAAAGTGAGTTAAAACCTTCTTCCACCAGGTGCTTCAATTGTGGAAAGCTTAATTAATTCTATCTAATTCAAGTCACAAAATCGTTTTGAAATTTGAATAATAAATGTTTTGCAAATGTCATTTAGAACTTATTGAAGCACAAAGTCACAGTGTAAAATAGAAATCATGTTTCTTAATTCCAAAATTTCATTAAAATCTTCTTTCCTCAGGGGCTTTGCCTCTACTTACTATTGCCTCTATCTGGTATTATTGATCCCATGTTTTCCACCATCCAATGTTTACTTTCCACCGTTCCTATGACGTTTAATTTATTGAGAGAATAAATGTATCTATACCTATATTCGTCTATGCATGAAAATCTCTTTCAAATTTGAATATGATTTTCGAATTTAAGTTAGTTTATTATGAATTTGAAAAAACCTCTTTCAAATTTTAATAAGATTTTCGAATTTAAGTCAGTTTATTATGAATTGGAATAAAACTTTTAAATTTTATAATAACACGCATTTCAAATTGGAAACTGAATTAAATTTGAACATAAACTTCAAACGTGATTACCAATTTTATATAAAGCTATGAAATTTTGAGTTTTAAACACGAACAAGATAAAAAAAAACTATTGTAATTTAATTTGAAACAAAAAACAAATTGCCAAAAATAAAACCCGAAAACTGGTATACCCTAAAATTGATTTTTCGAATGAACCGAAAACAAGTTTTTACAAAATCCCGTTTGTATTTGGACACTCTAGTCGCAACCCATTATTTTCTCCATACCCTGTAGGTAATGGGTAAACGATCGTTACCGAGTCCCCACCCCGATGGTTAATGGGTTACCAGAGTAACACATTATCCACGAAATACGAATCCTGATACAAAGACGTACGCGATGGTAGCCATAGGATATGACGTCCCAATACTGCGTTGAAAGGATCAGCTGGATTCTTGGCGGCAGGAGATCAAACCGATAGGTAACATATTTGTTTTGTTATATCAAGGAACGTTTGATATGATTTGAGACCGTGCTACACACGTAGTTTAAGGCATCCAACCAAAACGACTTGTAATTTATTAATGAAATTATAGTAAGCAATTATTGATTACTTTCGTTACGACTTATGACAATTCTAGTATTTTGACGTTTCAGTTGATTTTGTAAACTTGTCGACCACAAGAAGGGTAATTTACTGTCTGTTTCAATTCAATCCGATTTACTTCCAATGTTATTTTAAAAACATATCAGTGGTTTCTCGCTTGTCTTAAATCTTGGCTTCCGAGATTTGTTGTTTTTTCACGACAACATTAGCTACTTGACCTATTCCGCGGAATCGTATTTTCCGTGATAGGGTTTTATGAATGAATGCATTAATCTAAAAAGAAATCCTAACGTTTTAGCGAAACTGGTTTTCAAAGTGTGAAAATTGTTTTCGAATTTATAATAATATTTGCACGTATGTATTTGTTTTAGATTAATCTTATTATTTTCAAATCAATTGGCTATTTAACCTTTGAATACTGCGCGTGTCATATGCTTGACAGTGAGTCGTTTTGACACGATTTCCGATTGAAAAAAAGAGGCATTTGCAAATCATCGTTGTAATGAATAATAGAGAAGAACATTTACTCATGCAGTGGAATGCTAACAAAGAAAACGAGTGAAGCGCCTCGTTTCTCTGTTCTCTCTCTCTCTCTTCATTGAATATTTCAATACACGAGCAGTTTCTTGACGATGTTATAGTACGAGTATATAACTATAGAAATTCTAACCATGTTTAAATAAAATTAAAAATTACTATGTAAAAAGTATGAAGTAATCAAGTTACGACGCGAGAGAGAAATGCTACTAGGGTTGCCAAATTGCGCAGGTTTCCGCTTCCTTACTTGTACATCCTTTTTGGAATATGGCAAAGATGATCAAGAATTAGACGACCAAAACCGATGTACAAGTAGACAGTCAACATTTCTCTTTACTCAAATGCCAACAAACACAACGAGTGAAACCCTAGTTATTCTCTGTTCTTTCTCTTGCTCTCTTCATTGAATATTTCAATACACGAGCAGTTTTTTGATAGTTTTATTGTATATAACTATACAAATTCCAACCATGATGTAGTAAAATTACATTAACTATGCAAAATATATGAAACAATCAAGATATGACGCGTGAGTGAATTTCTCGCACTTTTTGATTCTCTTCAAATACGATCTAGATATTAACCTGGTAAAAGAGAACCCAAAAGTGCTAGAAATTCACTCAAAGGCATTTCTCTCACGCGTCATATCTTGATTATTTCATACTTTGTGTATGTATAGTTTCTGTAATTTTACTTCAACATTTTTGGATTTTGTATAGTTATATACAATAACACTATCAAAAAACTGCTCGTGTATTGAAATATTCAATGGAGAGAGAACAGAGAATAACTAGGGTTAACTCGTTGTGTTTGTTGGCATTTGAATGAAGAGAAATTTTGACTGTCTACTTGTACATCCTCTTTGCTCTCTTTTACCAGGGTTGGCAAATTGCGCACATCTTCTGGTCGTCTAATTCTAGATCGTCTTTGAGACTACCAGAAGATGTGCACAATTTGGCAACCCTGGTAAAAGAAAACCAAAAAGTGGTAGAAATTCACTCAAACGCATTTCTGTCTCGCGTTATATCTTGATTATTTCATATTTTTTGCATAGTTTATGTAATTTTACTTGAACAGGTTGGAATTTGTATAGTTATATACAATAACACCATCAAAAAGCTGCTCGTGTATTGAAATATTCAAAGAATACAATAAGAGAGAGAGAGCAGTGAATGGCTAGGGTTTCACTCGTTTTGTTTGTCGGCATTCGAGTGATGAGAAATTTTGACTGTCTATGGAAATAACTGTCACCCAATGTTTTTCATGTGGACCTCGAACATGGAAAATTTTAATACAAGAAGCAGCAAAAAAAAATTGAGAGGATCAAGTTAGTGACATGAGAAAGTGTTTGAATCATAGACGAATATAGTATAGACACATTTATATTCTCAATAAATTAAACGTTATAGGTATGGTTGCAAGGAAACATTGGATGGTGGAAAACATGTGTTCAATAATACCAGAGAGAGGCAATAGTAAACAACGTCCAACAACGGAACAACAACCGAATTTCGTGTTGATTTTGCAATAAATCGATTGTTAAGCGCGCTGTATTGCAAGTTGCGCCGTCTTGTCGTTGATGTTAAGCTGATTAATTTTTTGAAACAAAATTTCAGTCAGCATGGCTCGATAGCACTCGCCATTCACCAAAAAAAAATAAGGATCGCTGATGCCGCCAGCGTGTAATCCGAGCCAAACATTCAATTTTAATGGACGTAAAGGTGATTCGTTACTGGCTTGAGGATTGTCTTCGCTCCAAACGATCAATAACTGCACGAATTGCTTGCTCCCTAGGCCGATTATGTTGACCGTAAAATGGACGAAGTGCTCTATGAACTTCGCGAACAGATATTTTTTCAAAGCAAATTTCCACAATTTGGAAGCGTTGCTGCAGCTTTAAGCCCGATGTGTAATCTTACCGTTTATTTTTATTACTTTGAGTTTATTATTTTGAATTGTTTTGATTTATATTTTTATTACTATTTTGAATTGTCAAATATTCCTGGAATTCCTAGTTTTAAGTACTTATTTAAATTATTGTGAATTTAAATTTGTTATAACTAATTATAACCTTTTCATTATTGTAAATTTGGTTCTAAATTAGATATATTGAGAAGTGCACGAAGCACAAAAACTCACTAACTAAAGAAACGTTGTTCGACACGCAAGTGTCGAGACGCCCACCGCTAAAGTAACTTAGTCTCTAATTAAACTCTACAATCTAAACAAATAAAAACCGAAGTATTGTAACGTTGTTTGAAATTCCGCAACTCTTTTATTTCACCTTTGGACAAACACAGGTGAGAAACCCAAAGAATATCTCTAACTCAATAGGATATGTCCAATACAACATTCTCTTCTGTTTTGTTTACTCCCCACGCATATCTTACAATTTATCCCTTGAGAAATCGCATAAATTGTCAACTATTAAGGCTCTAAACAACCCATTATCAATACCCTCAGCTAATCACACCGACAACAGCTCAAGAGATTAATCTCCCATATTGATCTCTCCCGGTAATTATTCACCCGGTATTCAGTTTTTATGAAATTTCCGTTGTCATAAGAAGTACATGTATAAAAAATAATAAAAATTTCATTATTCGAAAATTTCACTCACTTTTCATTTGCTCTTTGCGAAAATTTCGTAGGCAGAATCAAAGTTATTTCGTACGAAAACAATTGTTTGGGACCGGAATTTTGACATTTCGATTATTTTAGTAAACAAAAGTAATGAAGATGAATTACACTGTGAGACAAAATTAGATCTTTTTCAAAATGATGGGGTTCTGTCAACGGACTCTGGTAGAAAGGTCTAAAAAAAAATATACGTGTATCGGCGTTTTGCCAGATCTGATTATAATTTTTTTTTAGGGCGGGTCAAAGTTTCCGCCCATCGTAACTTTCCTGCAACATATCGGCATGCAAAATTGTGTGTTCCTTACTTCTGACGTACAAAATATGTTCAGAAGTTTTATAGAAAAGATTCAGATAAACATTTTTGTGGAACAAATTAACCCTCTAACTGTCACGTATACCCATAATTTTTCCTTTTTTTTAAAACTCGCAAAAAACTGCTCCAAAATGACGGGGGGCGTGGTCAAAATGTTGTACAAAAATTATGGCCATAAAATTTAACTATATATGTCCGAACACTCCAAACACAAATCTTAGCCCAAGTGCTAGATAAAAGATGAAACATATACATTATATTATGTGGACTATTTTTAATGGAAACAGCAAAACGACAAAATTCGTTATTAACCCTTAGAAGACAGTTAGTTTTTGCTTATTATCTATCACTTGGTCGACGATTTGTGTTTTGGAGTGTTAGGACACGTATAGTGAAATTTTATGGCGATCAGTTTTGTAGAACATTTGGACCACGCCCATCGCCATTTTGGAGCAGTTTTCTGCGAGTTTTCAAAAAAAAGTAAAAATTCTGGTTATACGTGACAGTTAGAGGGTTAAGTAAGGAACACACAATTTTTCATGCCGATATGTTGCAGGAAAGTTCCGAGGGGCGAAACTTTGACCCGCCCTAAAAAAATCTGATCAGATCTGGCAAAACGCCGATACACATATATTTTTTTTAGACCATTTTACCAGCACCCCATCATTTTGAAAAAATCTAAATTTGTCTGTGTAATCAGTAGCTAGATCTGAAATAGCTATACGGTTTGCCTGGTTCCATGAAAATGCGGTGTGCATAACTTTTTTTGAACTGATTTAGCGTGAGTGCAGTTTGGGCAGTGTATATCCTGTAAGCTGTTTGCGCAGTCACGTGTTTCGCAAGAACTGAATACGGGGTTTTAAACGATTCCTGATGACTTGCCAAACCTTACTGAATAGAAAGTTTGACATTCCCAGCTGTGAAACCATAGTTATCGATGTCGATATTTCTCATGCAGTTAAAAACACACATTTTATAAAGAACAGCTGACTGATTGCAGCAACCGCAATTCCATAGTAAAATAACCAGCAACAAACAACAGGCATTTTGTTTATATATTTTATACGCAAGCGAGCGCGTATAGAGAATCCCTCTCACTGCTCTAAATATATTTCGCGAGTATCGAATCGTACAGGGTGTCTCAAAAAAATGCGAAATTTGTGTCATTATTTTTCCTACGTCTGAAATTTGGCACCTTTCGTCTCCGGCAGAGTGCGTTATCATTGTGAAACCCCATTACAAAATGGGAAAAGTTACGCTGGAGCCGCTTGCAAATTTTGCAAAATTTTTGGTCGTGAAAGTGCACCTAATATGTCAATAATTCGAAGAGCGATCAGCAATTTTAAAGAAACTGCGCACAAAAAAAATTATTTTCATAGCTGTTTATGAATTTTTCATAATTTTTGCGGTTCATGATATTTATGGAAATTACCTTTATTTTACAGCTATAAACAGTTCAATACTTCCTAAAATTTTAAAAGGATTTTAGTGACATTTTTTTATGAAATTCGGACATAAAATTAAAATCATAGCGTTCATGTACAGAATTCATGTGTTTTATAAAAGTTTCATAATTGTTACATAATTTTATTATCCCCTACTTTTTTTATGTTTTCATATGTTTTATGAACTGGTGCATATTTTCCTGATGTTATGAAGTGTTCATATTTTATGTATTTTTATCATTTATATTCCTAAAACTTTAACACCCCTGAATTGAAAAAATTTGAACTATTATGTACGAGGTCATACATATCATGTACCATACGTCAGTAACATATAATTTTCGTAACATGAATAAAAACATGTAAATTAATGGGTTTCATTAGAAAGAATATAGAATGTTGTCTCTTCTTTTACATGGCATATGCACTAAACAAACAACAACAAATTAGTCTTGTTCTAGCGTGCAGTGAATAAAAAACCATACTAGTTCAATTGAACGATTCATTCTTGTGAACTAGTTCACACTGTTCCGTTCTTTTGTTTCAGTAGCTCACTTGTCTCAGCAGTTTTTGTATTTCAGTCGTGCAGTTCTCCCTGCCATTTTCTAGTTCATGCTCTCTTTGTTGCAATCTATGTGGAATGAATATGTAACCGGCCTCTAAACAAAAACTACATCGCTAATCAATACTTTTGTTTCAAACTATAAAAACATCACAGACAGCCCGAACATTCTACCAAAAAGTCAAAAACGGAACTAATGGACATCGGTCAGGGTCCCCCTTCTGTAAAGACAAGGACGGAAATGTCACCGCAGATGTGCAGAGCATGTTGGGAATATGGAGAGATAATTTCTCCGCGCTACTGGTACCTGAGATATCCAATGACTATGAGGCAATCGATCACAATTTGGACGACGACGTCGATTGCCCTCTCCTAACCAAGAAAGAACAAGAAAGTCGCAGGAGCCGATGGATTACCGGCATCAGCTCATTAGCAACATTTGGTTAGATGAATGCGTGCCCGGCGATTGGAGTCACAGTGCACTATGCGCCATATTTAAAAAAAGGTGACCCGAGTCTCTGTGCCAACTTCCGTGGAATAAGTCTTTTATCCATAGCATATACATACATATAATGTTCTATCAAGTATAATGTGCGAATGACCAAAACCAATTATCGCTAACCTGATTGGACCATACCAGTGTGGCTTTGGCCTGGAAAATCGACAACTGACAAGATTTTCGCGCTATGCTAAATCCTGGAGAAGACCCACGAAAAACAAATCGACACCTATTTGTCGATTATAAAGCGGCCTTCGATAGCCCGATATGGGAGAAACTCTATGAAGCAATGTCTGAGCTTAGTATTCCTGCAAAACTCATACGCCCTTGCAGGATGGCCTTGACGAACATTAAATCCGCAGGGAAATTTGGTAAGGATCTTACCGAACTATTTGAGACTAAGCGAGGCCTCAGGCAAGGCGACACCCTATCATGCGATCTCTTTAACATCTTAATGGAAATCATTATGAGAAAAGCAGCAGTCAACATGAATAAAAGCATCAGCAGCTTGCGTATGCTGATGATATCGATATCATTGGGCGCACAATTAGAGAAGTTACTACGGTGTTTTCGAGAATTGAGGACTCAGCAAAAGTGGGTCTGAAAGTAAATTACCACAAGACAAAATCAATGGTTTGATAACTGTTATAACTTCGAGGTAGTTGACCAATTTATGTACCTCGGATCTGCCGTAAACAAAAACAACAACGTCAGCGTTCAAGCGGAGAATTGTGCTTCCTAATAGATGTTATTTTGGGCTAAGCAAGCACTTTCGAGATAAAGCCCTTTCTCGAGTAACAAAAGTCCAGCTGTACCAGACTCTCATACGGACCCTTTTTGTTTATGGTCCTGAATCCTGGGTCTTATCGCAAGCAGACGAAACATCTGTAGGAGTCTTCGAGAGAAAAATACTCCGAACAATTTGTGGGCTATAGTGCAGAATTGCGAGTATCGGCTATGCATGAACCATGAGCTGTATGACCGCGATTGTGCTGGCTAGGCCATGTCAGTAGAATGGATGAAGACGAACCAGCACGAAAGGTTTTCGAAACCGAACTCGAAGGAAGACGAAAAATAGGAGGACCACGCCTCCGATGGAGGGATCATGTTGACGAATCACTGCGTACACTTGGTATTGCCAACTGGAGAGATAAAGCAAAAGATCGAACTGGTTGGCGAAATATGTTATCTTCATTTTGTAAGGTCCCTGACCCCCCGGGGTTGTTCGAGACCGGGTAAGTAAGTAAAAACCAGTAGAACCGGGTTTTTTTCTTTACATTAAATTACTACATTTTCATTTTTAAAAAAATGTATACCATATTCCCATTTGGACGCGTGTTCAATATAAATTTTAAAGTTTTTATTCAAATTCATATTAAACTGATTTAAATTCGAAAATCATATATAAATTTTAAACTGACTGTCGTGTAGGAAAATTTTATTAAGTTTAAAGCATTTACTTATAAAATAGTTTTTATTTTTAAATTTGAGAAAAATATGTTTGAAATGCTGAATTAATTTTTATTTAATTCCGATTCAAGTTATAAAATTATTTTTAAATTTGAGTACAAAAAATATTTGGAAATGGCATTTAGATCTTTTGAATCATAAAATCATATTTGAAAACGTAAATCATGCTTCTTAATTCCAATATTTCATTAAAATTCGAAATTCATATTATTTATTATTAATTCTTTTAAGGATATTCATACAAATTGAGTAAACACCGGGAAACCGCTTAACCGACGACAAATAACCGGTTTCCGGTTTGTTCGAAAATTACGTTTTTTAAAAAACTGGCACACGGTTAATAGCAAAAAAAAACGGTTACTGTTTTGAACACTCTACACCTATCACATCCACCTCACCACGTAGTGTGTGCAAGGAAACGTCTGATGACAGAAATGTTCGCTGTATGTAGAAGTATAACTAAACGCTACACGTGGATACAAAAAACGGGTTGAACATGTAGATCCAAAAAGAAAATGATACAAAATATTAGTTGTGTTTTTTTTGTAACATGTATAAGAGACGTATATAGGATACAAAAAGAAAACCATTCTGGTTAAGCATAAATGACTTGGCAGCAATTTATTATAATGCCATTTCATTATCTATCTTACGTCATTCTCCATTTGTAAACAAAACTAAAAAAAATATGTGTTCCCATACATTATTCACTCATTTCTGTCTATAAAATTGAAAATGAAATTAGAGTGTCAAATAGCAAGATCAAAGCATCGCAATCATGGTGACGGTGGTATAGAAATTACCGTAGGCATGCGGCAATTCTAGTCATCAGCATACCAAGAAGTTTGAAAATTAGAGCAAGCAGACCAAAGGATCCCACTTGTTCTCGTAAGAAAAGAACATCCCGTACCTTATAATGCCATGTAATTGTCTGGGATGTATTCACTTTTTAATAAATACATATGTTTTGATAGATTATGTATTTTATTTCCAAAGTTTAAAAAACAAAACAAATATGAAATATATTTTTCTATAAAAATTTGGTTTCGAAGGCAATTTTTCGTGATCATTTTTCTATGAGCTCACGCGACTTGGAAAACACTTTCTGTAGAAAAAGCGACGTCAATATCGTCTATTTTTATCAAAGTGTATTCGAAAACAATTTTTAATAGACAAGTGTAATGCAAGACACTTTATACAAAAAAGTAAATTTTCATATAAAAAATAACACTTTCATATCAAAAATTTACTTCAGGGGTTTTTTATATAGAAAACCGTAATGACTATCTATTGAAAAATATATTACCCTACACTTTTGCTATAAGGCTATTGCCAGTTGAAATTGCATTTGCTTGTGATGGGGATTTTCACGGATTTACCCTAAATACTTTTCCGAAGATAGTCGAAGAACTGCACTACTATTACCCACTGTTAAATATGAAGGTAATAGCCATCACCAACAGCATATATATGGTTCCATTGTTGCACACTAGTTAGTTTAGTCCTTAACACTTTCAGCAACATCAATGATTTGAGCGACGTATCACTCAGTCTCAGTATAGCTATGACGAACACTTTATTCAATATTCCATATCATCTAGACCAGTCCCAATAAACATTTTTGTTGGATATCAACTTGAGGTACATTTGAGATCAAATACCTTTCTCAAATCTCCAAGGTTAATTCTCAAATGCACCTCAACAGTCCGATTATAGTCTTCTCAACTTAAAAGGCACATTTTTTATAGGTGATTTTCTTAGTTATCAAATTGATATCAAAGTAATTTCTCCAATCGGTATCAAATGGTAGATACGGAATTGCCATATTAAAAAAAAATTATTTATACATATTTAAGAAATAAAAACAATGTACTACTTTTTTTTGAATTTTTTATTTGGGAAGATCCCATTGCCAATGTTTCATCTGGCAATAAGCGCTCCGATAGCAAACTCATCACCTGCCTAACCTCACTTTTCACTTTTTTGCTTCTACGCATCCCGCAAATTGAAAAATTATGTTAAGTTCAGTTAATTGAATAATTAAGTTAATAATAATATAACTTATACTTAGTTTTATTTACTTTTAATTCACTTTAAACAATGTTAACACAAAAAAACACAAAAAGCCGACAACACCTGACAACTTTCTCACAAATAATAATTTCTTCAATTTACGATTGGCAAAAACTACCAGTGCTGCCATACGACAATACGCAAACAATACAAAGAAACAAAGAGAAACCAATAACAAAAAACAACAACAACATAAAAACCAAAACGTACAACGTAAAAATTCTGGACCTTAACTCAAATCGTATTCAAGTTGAAAAAATGTTTGGCCTCAAGTGGAGAAAAGTGTTGGATATCCAATTGAGAATTAAAATATTTCTCAAAATTTGGAAAAAATTTTAATTCTAAACTTGATATCAACTTGAAACCAAATAAGGACAAAAATGTTTCACGTCAAGTTGAGAATTACATTGGAAATCAACTTGAGAACTAAGCTTTTCTCCAACATTGGAGAAATACTTTTTCAATGCATATTGGGTAACGACGACAGCAAGCCTCTTGCTGACTTTTTTGACAATTAATTTTGTTTATTTTTATGTATACATATTTCAAAATAATATGTTAACTTGGTACCATTTGTATTTTTCGATGCTTTTTTACTACAATATTTTGCAACCTATCCCCGATAGCCTTAGCGGGAATAATTTTCCCCGTTAACCTATACAAGATATAATTTGTATGGGAAAACGTTAGAGTTGGGTAGTTCATGAACTACCTAGTTCATTTAGGGTGACCAGACATCACCCTCATGAACATAATGCGTATGTTCGATACGGCGAGTATGTTCGTTATTGTTACGACCGGGCAACTTAAATGAACTAGTTCGAGAACTAGTGAACGAGTTCGACACAAGTCTAGAAAACGTATACAAGTTACAAAAAATGCAACTATTGTTAAAAGCTGTAAAAATAATATACATCCTATTCAACCATAGATAACTAGACAAGAGTTTCTATCTATCCCTCGCGTTACGATCTCTCGATGACGAGGTAGTAATAGGGGGTTTCTATGGCACATCTGATCGAAAGGCCACTAGGGAAATGATATAGAATGAGAGGCCAAGGTAGACATACAGATTAGAGACCATGCGGCAAACTAAGTTTAAAAGTGTTTGATTTTTACTAATGATAGCTAAATTATGTTTGCATCGAACGAAAATACGCATTCCCTTTTATTTCTGCCAACCAAAGAGTACATTACCAAAGCAACTCGAACTCAATGAAATGGCCTACTACCTCGTCGCCATTAAGAGGCATCGAAGAGAGTAATGGAGGCTCTTTAGTATTGCTCTGTGGTTTCATCGAGTTCGAGGTGATGTTGAATTTTACTCTTTGGTTGGAAGAAAACGGACAGAAATAAAAGGGATTGCGTATTTTCGTGCGATACATGGTACAATAAGATCATCTATGTACATGGTAATAGTAGCATGCGTTGTTGTAGTTGTAGGCAGCAACAACAGGCATTTTGTTGTTTGTTATATTCGCTTTAGTTGTCAAACTCTACACAAAGGCATACCAACAATCCAAGAATGCAAGAGCACAAAAACAAAATGAATATGAGTTTACCATGCAGTATGAATTGTTGTAATTTTATGCATGGTGTTCCTAATCTGTCAAATTTTCTACATGTGTGTGTCTACAGTTAAAGAAGCAAAAAAGTACAAAAACACAATATGTACATGTGGACTTGAAATATGAGAAACACCTAAAGCCCTGTATTAAGTTCTTGCGAAATTTTCTCATTTATCTCTAAACGGAAAATTTTGCTTCAGAGAGTTTCCACATATGTATCTCTGATTTACATTGCAAATATTTCATTAATAATTCATCTTCGTACTCCATTTTATTTTTAGCGCATATTTACTAAAATAATTGAAATGTCAAAATTCCGGTCGCAAACAATAGTTTCCGTACGAAATAAGTTTGGCATAACAACCCTGTACTTGACTTGTCTTATGAAATTTTCATAAAGAGCTGAGTACTCAGCAAATGAAAAGTCACCGAAATTTCCGCTTCATGAAAATTTCGTTATTTTTTATACACGTACTTCTTATGGCAACGAAAGTTTCATAAAAATTAAAAAAATAAAATGGAATGCGTCTTTTCGTTCGATGCAAACATAATTTAGCTATCATTAGTAACAATCAAACACTTTTAAACTTAGTTTGCTGCGTGGTCTATATCTGTACGTCTTCTTTGACATCTCATTCTATATCATTTCCCTAGTGGCTTTTAGATCAGCTGTGCCATAGAAACCCCCTGATTACACTATGGCTTTCGCGTGCGTCTTCGACGAGTGCCTAACGAGTTCGTTGGTGAGAGGTGTGGTATTGCTGGCGGGGTAAACTTTCACGCACGATACGGAAATTTGTGGGGAGTTTTGACATTTCTCTTTCTTCACTTTCGTATTTCTGCCGTTTCGTATCATATTAATTCTCATGTCGAAGTGAAGAGGTGTAATCGATCGGTACAAATATTTAATTTTTTAATAAATTAACTGAGAATAAACCACTTTTACAATTTTTACGAGTGTAAGTCAACGACTTCAACACAGAGAATTAAATTTTTGATCAATTTAATTCGAACAGACCACTTTAAACAATTTTTACGAATGTAAGAATGAGGGAGATCACCCGATTAAACGTCAAAACTGAAGGGGAGGTTGCAAACCAAAACGCGCAATGTAATGCAATCCTTATTTACGTTGGCTTTTTAAAAGAGAATAACGTGATAATTGCAGCCTGAAAAGCAAATACACCGCATACGTATATCATAGAGTAATCTTATACTAGAGAGAATATTTGGCTCTTCTGACGTTTCCTTTCACACTCTTGGTGATGCGGTCGGTGTGATAGAGAGATGTTTGACGAAAAGTGAGATACACCAGGAGGAATTACAATAACTTCTTGCTTTAATTTTTCATGTCGTTTTGGTGAAAAACTGTGGAATTTAAATGTGTTTTAAACTTTTTTATTGACTGTTATTGTTAGCACACATTTTTGTTGTATTTACCCTACAATACAAAATCCAATATAGTATTGTTGAATAGTTTTCAAAAGTTTTTGTTTTTAGGGAATTTCCCATTTCCATCATTGCTGCGCCATCTAGAAAATTTATTTTATATGAGGGTGCTTATAGTCCTCTACCGGCAGTTGAAGTATTGTTTCCTAGTGTATTTTCGAAGAAACAAATACTTGTTGGTCAATATCGACGTGTCATGATGAGCATAATTAGAAAAATATATTTTAAACTTTTTAACAGAGCATTTTCAGCCCTGTGGCATTTTGAAGTCTTGAGATCAAGCATATTTTTTTTGATTTATTTTCATGTAAAATACAAAATAAAGTAAATTGAATAAATATTGAAAAATACTCATTGGAAATTCGAATTGATCCACTATGTATAGGTAGTCAGCAGGTTACGGGTTATGATACTGTAACCTGTAACATATGTCTACAACCAGTTTCATTAAAATTGCTCTACGGAGAGGGCCCGTGCCAACTAATGGGTTAATATTCCATATATATGTATATATGCATACATATATATTAAGGCGGGTTAATTTTTTTTTTTGATGAAGCGTATAGCAAAAGCGTGATCTATATTTGATTTTGAGAAATTTTGCTCAAGAGACCAAAGCTCTAAGTCGGATTTGGAGCCCCACAAAAGGTATTTTTACCACCTTTCAGAATCTGTATTGATACCTGTTTTTGCTATACGCTTCATCAAAAAAAAAACGTTCCATACAATTTGACCCGCCCTAACATATATATATAACATTCATCTGTTTGCAAGTCTCAAACTCACTTGTATTTAAATGTAAACAGTATCATGTTTACTGGCAAACATGCGTTTTTCATCCCAAACATCCATATACTTACGTGGAATCATTCGCGTGTTTCCCTCAAACCTACATATACTTATGTGGAAACATATGCGATTTTCATACCAAATATAATAATATTCAGAACCGAATTATTCTTCGACTTCAATATATATGTATTATTTATTATAATTAATTTATAAATAATAAATACAAACAATTAAAAGATTTAAAAGTCCCCATTTTACGTTTACTTGCACTGAATCCATTATTTGTTTTTTTTTCATGAAATGGGAATCTGCTGTTCGTTTGCTTCTCCTTTCTTTGTTGTCTCTCATGTTTTTGTATTCAGAAGGTTTCAGTTATGCGTTGATTTTCACTATGCGTTGGTACACAAACAATATACAAGTCTTGTTCATGCAAGCTAATCGTGGATTAATTACTTCTGTGTTTTTATTGTGCTTATTTCAGAAATAGTCCGCCGATGCGATTTTCTCAGTAAAGGCTCGGACAGACAATGGGCTTTACGTTTTTGCCCTTTCCAGTTTGTTTCCTCAAATTCGTTTCTTAGTTTGGTAGCACAAATACATATAGTATACGAAACACATACACAAAAAAAGAAAGCAACATCACAAACCACTTAACCGCCCAAGCCTTCGTTTATTCGTTTTTCACTGATCCAGCGCTTTGGATGTCCTCTGTTCGATGAACCAGTGATGACTGAATACATGAAATTAAAACGCAATACGTCAGCCAAAATACGAACAATTGACTTCATCCGCAATTTGCACGCACATTCAGGAATATTTATGTATCATTGACTGCGAGAATAAAGCATGAAACACATAGGCGACGATAGGCTATCGACCACAACCTGTCAAAAATAAAATACATGTGTTTATATGTAAGTGAATATTTTAACGACGGCAAGGCGACACGACTGCAGGTTGTTGTCTATGCTACTTATGTAGCTGTAGTTGAATTAAACTAATTTCTATTTTTGTGGGCGATAATCGACAGGTTAGAGCTGTCAATGCCTGAAGTGGCACCACTGACATAATAATCAGCTGTTTATTGTTGAACAACTATCACAATTGGTTGTTTGTTTTTGTTATAATTTTTCTTTTTGTTTGTTTATTGCATAGAATAATACATACGTAGATAAACTTCTTCTCTCATCTGACGTTTCATTTCACACTCTTCATCGTAGGTTTGTGGAAATGAGAGCAATTAAATTTAAAATTACCTTACACCAGGTGGAGTTACAAAATGTGTTCACTTAACTTTTTAATGTCGTTTTGATGTAAAACTGAAAAATTTAAATATATTTTGCATTTTTTTGTTGACTTTTATCGTTGGTATACATTTGTATTGTATTTAACACAACTAGTTTGCCTCAAAAACACGAAATTCGGTTGTTGTTCCTTTGTTGATCGCTGTATACTATTGCCACCATCTGGTATTATTGAACCCATATTTTCCACCATCCAATGTTTACTTTCCATCGTACCTATGACGTTTAATTTATTGAGCGAATAAAAGCTTCTATGGTATGTATTATTCTATGGTTTATTGAAGTAGGTAAGTATTTGTTGTTATATTTATTATTAATATTTTTTTGATATTGTTTTGCATTTCAAATTTAATAGTTTAAAATGGACATTGGCGAGCAGCTTATTGAGGAAGTGCGAAGCCGCGAAATTCATTATGACCTGGCACAAGCGGGTTATAAAAACATAAAGAAAATGGAGTACGAGTGGAGAGAAGTAGCTGCTGCTATGCATCTATGGCTTTTCTATTGGAAAATCGTTCCATTTTGATTTTTAGAAGAGCCAACAATAAATTAAAGTTTGCTACGGACATCCGAAATGCTTTTAAAAAGTGTTCCTCGTCCTTCTGTTTTAGCTGCTGAATGCACGTTCTGTAGAGTTAGATTCACCAGACGAACCCACCATCTTCGATTATTGCTCGTCTGCAATTCACTTCGTACTCCACACACTGTTTTTACAATTTTTGTTACGTTTGTGGTAATATTTATTAAATATTCTCCAGAAATTTTCTTTTCTTTTAACACAATAACACAAACGTCAAAATTACAGGTCAGCTGTTTACTTTGCAGTTGGCGTCTTGAAAATAATTCAGTAGCTGCCACACGCCTATATTTGCAGTCAGTCGCATTTGCAGTCGTGTATTCGTGTAGCCTGTCGTCGTCTATGTGTTTCATGCTTAATGCAAGAATATAGATACACATTTACAAGATAGACTCTCTCGTTGTTCCTCTTTTATTCTCTTGCTTTCGAGAGAGCATAAACAGTGCAACAAACCCAACTGTATTTGCATCACAAACACAGGCATACTTGAGTCGCAAACACATATATTATAACATATAACATAGCAAACACAATGTGTTTGGACAAAAATATATTATATTTGCGAAAAGCTCCAAACACACTTTATATTAGCATCTAAAGAACAACAAAATACAGCTTTTTCAGAGTAATACATAGACAGTGGAAGTCCAGTATTACGAATTCTCTCTAATACGAATATTCAATAACACGAATGACAAGTTTTTTACATTGTCTATTCTATAGTACGAAGTTATGTTGATTGTCATGTTCGATAAAACGAGTGACCGGGTTTCTTAAGAATTCTGCTGATCTGCTGTTTAAATTCCTACAACTTCGTTCCAGTCATTGTTTTTTCAAGTCATTTGTAATGCCAGTCCACCGGCTCCTGATCAGTTTGTAAAAGGTTTTGATGATAGGATGTGCCAAGAAGTACTAATTACAAACAAAAGATATGTACAGGATAAAATATATATTATCATGGATTGTAATAGAGGATGCTCTTTATATGGCATTCATGGCACTATGGTTTATCTAAATCGACAATCCAAATAAAATTAAAATTAAGGTTTCCCATTACATCCCATGAAGGGATTGGGAGGGCTTCTCACAATCAGTGAGATGTGCGCTTACTAGTTTGATTGAGATCTACAGTTTTACACCGGTTCCGAACGCTTTTTCATGGCTAAGTACTCGATAGTGTCGCCATCACTAAGCAAGGTGACCGTCGTCAAAATAAATGTAAGGTGGACTGACCACCTTACGCCACCGTCGGCCACAGTGGTTATTACGGAGCGAATATATCACATACCTGATATCATATTCAAGATGTTTAAAAGACTTCGGCAAAAACTATCTTATTTCAAAGAACTTGTATTTCATTGATAAATTTGCATGCTCTTATAATGAGCAATAGAGCAGTGTTCAATGCGGATGACTCTCGACCCTTTTGGCAAATGTTGCCCGACAAACGTATGTCCACTCCGAGAAATAATGCCCACCATTTAAAGCTACACTATCGTAGCCAGTGTTGCCATATTTCCAAAAACAGACACTTTCCAGAAAAAAAACCCGTTTTTTGAAAACAACTGTTCATTCAAAACAAATTTAAAAATATATTACAACCATGTTTGTGAATTTGTAATTCAATTTTATTGAAGGAAAAAAACACAAAATAATTTGTCTCACTCTCAGGCCACGAGAAGTGTGACATAGTGGGTCAGGGTTTGTGACCTTTGGTCCATATAACGAAAGGTTATGTCAATATATAAAACTCCACAAAAAATAGAAGTAAAATTCCCGAAGTTGTTGTTGTTGTTTTATATAGTTTATATTATTCTGAATTATTCAAAATTTTATATCTCGAAAACGCCTTGAGATATTTAAAATCTCTTTTTAATTTTTTAACGAAAAATCAGAAAGTAACCTACACTGAAAAAATTGTCGGAAATATAGTTTAATGAAAGCAATCGCATTTTAAATAAAGAGCTGGAGCAAGAAAAATAATAAATCATTCACCACCAGTTTTTCGCCTAAAAAGCGAAAATGCAATGATTTGCAACAAGAAATTGCATTTTCCAAAATACTTTCAGTACATCTGCACTTAAACGCTCAGTGCGTTTAAAGCGTAACTAAAGAAGAACAATAAGGAGAAACAGTTGTAGATTAAACTTATTTAATGTCACGCCCAATTTTAACCTTCCACCTGTGAATATCAAAAATGTCAATAGACCTAAATTCTACACTACAATGGAAACATCCACATCAAATTTTACGTTACTTGAACCAGTCGTTTTGATAGAGTCCTAATTGAAATAATTAAGTGTTAGGCCCATTTATTCCGCACTACTCAAATTTCCAAAAAAAAAATCTTGTCACTCCAATAGCGGATTATTGATCTCAATTTTCATAATCCTAGCTTCAGTGCGCGGGTTACTTCGTATTATTGCCACTCCTCACATCTTCCACAATTCTAATTTCGAAAAATTTCTCTTTAGCTGATGTGTAATTCATGCGGCGAACAATCACCCAGAATTTTGTATGTCTAGTTTATAGAGAGAACCTGGCCATTTGAACCAACGCCAATTACGGCGATTTAGTCTCTCACCCATTCCTAACGGCCCAATTCGAATTTTCGAATATCCCTTCCAGCTGAGGTCTACTACATAAGAGAAACACCAAGACGTACCGACGATACAGCTGATCAAGTAGTAGGTACTTGGAGAACTTATAGAGAAGAGGCTTTCAAAGAAGAAACGGTGATAGCGTGTCAAGACAAAAGTACAAAACACATCAACTGCGAGTAAAAAAGGGATATTCAGTGAAAAAAAAATCAAAATATAATGAACAGTTAGAAATTATTTGTGTAGATCCCAATTAACACGTAAATTGTTAAAAATTAACATTTCTATCATTCTCTATATGTTTTCCAAGTCAGTTTTGGCTATGATTTTGCTCAATAAGATACCATATATTAAATTTTTTCATAAATTTCGCATAAATTTTGTAAATAAGGATTTAATACTTCTAAAATTTTTACGAAAATATAAAAAAACTGACACAGTTTAGAAGACTGATAAATTCTAAACAATTTTATAAAATTTCCAATTTACTGTTACTATTTGTGCGTTATACCCTTTTCAAGCTGTATACCCATTATATGAAAGTAAAAATATTATAAACTGTTTGCAAGTTTTGCATCGAATTTGATTTAAACATTGCATTAATGAAAAATGAGAAATACAGAAGGAAGAAAAAAATTCAAATCAGTTGTTCCAGTGAGATAACCAATATTAGCTCTGTTTGATTACTCGAAAATTTTTGCAAATTTTTACTGAATCCTGTTCTTACTCCAAAACTCCAGTAAATTAGTGGCAGGGAGCGAAAATTTTAATAGTTCGATGGAGAGCTGTAAACGTATCATTATTTTTTGGATTAATTTGCGAATCATTCACGCACCGAATTAGCAAAGTTTTGAATTAATACTTTTCACCAAAAAGCGAATGAATGAAATTTGAATCAATTCATATGATTTTGGTAAAAATGAATTGCAATTCTTATTCAATTCAAATGAATTTGCAAAATGAAGTGCAATTCATTTGAATTGAATTGATTTTTGAATTAATTCAACTGAATTATAAAAATGAATTTGCAATTCACTTCCAACTCATATGAATTAATTTTGAAAAAAGACCGGTGTAAGTAAATCTAGAATATGCATAACTCTTGTTTTGTTATATCAAAGACAGCATGAAGCATTACTCTCGTTCGCGTTTCATTAATTTGATTGCAATTCGTTTTTTCTAATTCATTTCAATTAATTCAAATTCAATTTAACTCAAATGAATTGGAAATGTATTGCAGTTCATATTGCAAATTCATTTGAATTGGATAAGAATTGCAATTCGTTTGTGCCAAATTCATTTGTGTTGATTCAAATTGCATAGAATTCGTTTCATTGTGGAAAGAATTAATTCCAAATTTAGCTAATTCCTAATGAATTTAAATCAAAAAAGAATGATTCATTTACAAAATCTGGTGAACCGACGAAGTCATAATTGGTCAACTGTTACAATAGATATGTACATCTATGTAGCAAAGTATAAAACTACAACAGCTGTATCCTTGCAAATTTTAACTGGAAGTCGTTCGCGTTCTTTTTGAGGATTGAAGAAAATCGTTCTATTAAAATTATGTTTTGGTTTTTCTTTTTAAATTCGTGAAATTTAAGATAATACATATAAATTTAATCCCATTTATCTGTAGGTAGTCAAGTTTTTCTAGTTGATATATTAGAATATTCAATCACCAGTAATAGAGTAAAACAAAATCATCTAAGAACATTATTGTTTATACATAACCATCCCGCTGTTGGCCTGATTGTCCCGTGTTTCGATGTCTTATCACGCCTTGAATTTCAATCCCGCTTTTTACAGAGAAGCCCCACTTCATGCCTTTTTGTCTTTGGAAGTAGTCTAGTATAGTTTAGCTAGGGAATTATCCATCACTATTACCCATTATCCCCAGAGTAATGGGGAAAATAATGGGTAGTTACCCACGACGATGGGGAATTACCCATCACGATTACCCCTAACCCACAGGGTAATGGGGAAAATAATGGGTAGCTTCCCACGACGATCCCTGCTCTGACCACCTTAAAAATTTCTTTCGGCGGCGGTCACCTCGCATAGTGACGGCGACACTATCGAGTATTTAGCCATGAAAAAGCTTCTCAAAATACCGTTCGGAATCGGTGTAAAAACTGTAGGTCCCAATCAGAGAGTGAAAAATTAGAAAGCGCACAGCTCACTGGTTGTGAGAAGCTCTCCCCAATCCCTTCATAGGATGTAATGGGAAACGGGTTTTTCCCCACGACGATGGGGAATTACCCAACACGATTACCCATTACATCCAACGTAGGCTTTCACCAGTGGGTGTCTTCAATAGTTTTGGCGATGTTTTTTAAAACAGTGATGCCATATTCAAGACACCCATTGGTGAAAGCCTCCTATGGAGTTAAAAGTTGTAGTATTATTTCGATTGAACGCACCGTTTCCGAGTTATAGCCACTTTTTTATTTTAGCCATTTTCCTATTTTGGTGATTTTTCGGAAAAAACATTCTTCCATACGAATTATACAAATTTATAAAAAAAACGCTTAGAAATCCGGAAAAATTGGTTATTTTTCTGATTGAATGCTGCGTTTCTGAAATATAAACATGAGGGCATTTTAACGATTTTAAATTAATTTAAATTAAATTAAATTTTATTTTTTTTACCCTGTGGGTAATGAAGAAAATAATGGAAAAAATTCGCCACGACAATGGGGAATTACTCATCACGATTACCTATTACCATCAGGGAAATGGGGAATATAATGTCCAGCTACTCACGATGATAGGTAATATGTTACCCAGGGTAACCCATTCCTATTTTTGATTGAAAATATGAAAACATTAGAAAAAATTTCTACATCTCGGAAACGGAGCGTCCAATCAAAAAAATAACTAATTTTTGCTGGCTTTTAAAAAGTTTTCATAAAGTGGTCCAATTTGTATGCAAGAATTTTTTTCGAAAAATCGCCAAAATAAGAAAATCGCTAAAATAAAAAGTGCCTATAAGTCGGAAACGGTGCGTCCAATGGAAAAAATCAGACAAATTTTACCTCCACAGGAGGCCTTAATCAATGGGTATCTTCTAATGGCATCACTTTAAAAAAACAATCGCTAAAACTATTGAAACGTATTGAAATCGTCGTTATTGACCAAGTATTAAGAAAATTTCAAAAAAACGTCCCGAAACCCCGAAAATTTTTCAACGGAGCGTTCAATCGAAAAAATAATCAAATTTTGCAGATTTTCATAAAGTGGTCCAATTTGTAAGCAAGAATTTTTTTTCGAAAAATCGCCAAAATAAGAAAATCGCTAAAATAAAACACTGACTATAAGTCGGAAACGGTGCGTCCAATCGAAAAAATAATACAAATTTTACCTCCATAGGAGCCTTTAACCAATGGGTATCTTCAATATGGCATCACTTTTTAAAAAAAAATCGCTAAAACTAAAATTTTTCAAACAAAAAATCGCTAAAACGTCCTCATGTTTATATCTCGGAAACGGAGCGTTCAATCGAAAAAATAATAAATTTTTGCAGATTTCTAAGGGAAATATGGCCAAAATAAGAAAATCACTAAAATAAAACACTGGCTATAACTCGGAAACGGTGCGTCCAATCGAAAAAATAATAAACATGGTATCTCCATAGGAGGCTTTAACTAATGGGTGTCTTCAATATGGCATCACTTTAAAAAAAATCGGTAAAACTAAAATTTTTCAAACAAACCAATCGCAAAAATAACTAATCTAACCAATGGGTGTCTCGAAGATGGCATCAATGTTTTAAAAAAACTACCGCCAAAAATATTGAAGACACCCATTGGTTAAAGCCTCTGTTGGATATAAATTCGACGCATGGTTTCGGAGTTATAGGCACTTGTATATTTTTGCGACTTTGCGAAAAAAAATTCTTCCATACGAATTGGACCACTTTAGAAACAAGCAAAAATTGGTTATTTTTTCGATACCGAAATATGACATGAGTACGTTTTAGCGATTTTTTGTTTCAAAGATTTTAGTTTTCGCGATATTTTATGCTTAAAACCTCCTATGGAGGTATAGTTTTTATTATTTTCCCGATTGGAAGCACTTTTTCCGAGTTATAACCACTTTTTTTATTTAAGCGATTTTCTTAGTTTGGCAATTTTTCGAAAAAAAATTCTTCCATACGAATTGAACCACTTTATGAAAAACCCTTTAGAAAACTACAAAAATTGGTTATTTTTTCGTTTGGACGCTCCGTTTCGAGATATAGAAATTTTTTCTAATTTTTTCATATTCTCAATCAAAAATGGGGATGGCTTACCCTGGGTAAGCCATTACTCATCGTCGTGGGTAGCTACCCATTATTTACCGCATTTCCCTGAGGGGGCTTTGATAGGATTTTTGTCGATTTTGCTTCACATTAATCTGATATATCTAATTTTATTACCGTCGGATGGGTCGCAAATGTACCGGAATTCTTGTTATGGGGAAAATGCTTGAGTAGATCTCATAATAAACGAATTTCAAATTACACTGGAGTCGCCGACTTCGTATTCCGGTTAAGAGGAAAATGTTTCTTATTGTAGTTAGTTAATTTTTTAGTCTAAGGAAATAAATAAATGGTTTCCCAATAAATCCGATGAAGGAATTGGGGAAGCTTCTCACAACCAGTGAGCTGTGCGCTTTCTAGTTTTATACTCACTGAGTGGGTCCTACAGTTTTACACCGGTTCCGAACGATATTTTGAGAACCTTTTTCATGGCTAATTACTCGATAGTGTCGCCGTCACTGTGCGAGGTGACCGCGCCGATAGAAATTCAAGTTGGTCAGAGCCGGGATCGAACCCAGGATCACATGTACAAGAGGCGCGCACACTAGCCGTTGCACCACTGACGGCCAGTCTCAAAAATAAAAAAAAAAAACAAAAGAAATAATAAAAAAAAATAAATTTATTTTATTAAAATTATGTTTTAATAAAAATTATATATTTTATTTTTAAATTTAATTTAAACTCATTTCTTAGAAAGTACTAAATCTCAAAAATCGAAAACAGTTGGTCAAGTTATTCTACAATTTAATCCTTAAAACGCCGACTTATCTGCCGCTGTTTGTGTATTTTCCATTGGCCCATAACGCAGCCAATACTCCAATTCAGCATTTGCGCAATCATATTTATATATCCCTCGGCAAATGGGGCATATTAATTTATAATGTAGTTGCATCAAATCGAAGCAAACTATGCAAACGAAATGTCCATTTTCGCAAAATCGTACATCCCGATGTATATTTTCCCAACAAACGCTGCATTCTATCTGCTTCAAATGTTCACAGTCTGCAGGCATAGGCCACTTCACATCGTCGCTGTCATCAACTGGCCCCAGATACAGGCGGAATCTCCGCGAGGGAATCCTCTCGTTGAGCTGTGCCAACTGTAGGTAATGGAACCCCAATTCATACCCTTTCTTGTTGCGATCACAGGGGCTCGACTCGCATTGTGTCTTAAAGGGTCCCCAATACTCGCAATATTGGTCGCGTTTTAGGCCAAATTTCAAAGTGTATTCTTTACACTCCGATTGACCTATATGGAATAAGCCAAAAACGAGCGCATTTGCAAACCCATCTGCTATTGGATTTTTGCAAAACCAATAGAGACCTTCGGCAGAGCTGAGAGCGTATGTCTCCTGCTGCAAATCATTTAATAAAAAATCATAATGATTGTTTCCACAGGGTTCCCGTATAAACTGTCTGTGGTGTAATTCCACATGCTGAAATATATTTTCGTCGGTGCCTGTCCATTTGCAGTTTGGAAAACGACAATACAGGCTATTCATGACGATACTCGTATTAAATGCAGCTTTCTCCTCCTTTTTTTTTTAGGAATCCTCGCTGGAATCGGGGTATTTTAGTATTTGGCACTTCCTGGAATAACCTAATTACATTCAATTATATAATTATACTTGGGTCAGCACTACGAATAACAGAAATATTGAAGATGGCAAACGGCATAAAACGACAAAGAAAACGTCGCATACAGCCAGACCAAAAGTATATATAAGTATAAGAGAATATATAAATATATATATGTTAGAGGTGTGCGCGTATCACGAATTTGTCGTATCATGTGTGATTCACGCGTGATCGTGACTAACATTAAATTCAATCATGTGATCGTGAGTGCACGTTATACAAAACTTCAATCGCGTGCCTGATCGTTCGTAATTGAAATTTTTGATAGTCACGCTAACGAATCAGACACTTTCACAAAATCTACACAATTTTAACTTTTCGTCTCGAAAAATTCTTCCTTTATGTTTGAAAAACATTTTTAATACATTTGTAGAATTTATTTGTAGTTATACCCTCACCCATAGGATGGGAGTATATATCATTAAATACGGGAAAAAATGTAACGAATAGAAGGAGCCACCCCTCAGTATCTTTGGATGATATCCGTTTTGGAACTTTTTAAGACGATTGAGCCATGTCCGACTGTCTGTCTGGCTGGCTGGTCAACATGATAACTGCCGTAAATATTTATCGATCAGAGCGAAATTTTGTTTAAAAATGGGCATTGTGGCCACACCACCTCTGGTACCTCCCATACAAATCGATACACTTAGTACGAAATCATGTTTCTTCTAAAACCTTTTTCTGTTAAATGTGATTAGCTTCACCTCAAACATTGATTAATAATCTGTAAATATCTACTCAATTGGAGAAAATGGACGAAATCGCCACGCCCATTCTGGTACCTCCCATGCAAAGCTTGGTGGTCGGCCATGTTGTCAATGCGATAAGTCGCGTGACACACTTCTGATCTGAATGAAATTGGGTATTAGGCTTCATGTCAATAAACGCCAGTCATCGATTAACACAAAGATGGTTTTGCCACGCCCATTTTAGTTGTTCGGCCAGATAACTCCCGTAACTCGATCACAATGATAAAATGTAGAACATTTCACCGAAAATTACTTGATATATCATTGAATTTGTCACTAGGTAACAATTTTTTACTATATCAGGATGTAACTTGTTGAATTTAACATTATGTATATACTTTTTTCACCAAATTATTTTTCTGGCTGTAAATTAGAAAAATTAAAAAAAAAAATTTTTCTGGCTGTAACTTAAAACATTTTTCATATGACAAGAACATATTTTCAATTGTTTAATTTTTACATATTTTGTTATTGTTGTTTTTTCGAATGACAAGAAAAAATTTTGTTTATCAATTCTTTTCGTTTCTAATTAATAATTGTGCTTATCTTCCTGACGATGCTACCCAAAGGGTAGCGAAATATCGAAGAATACAATTAAGTAAAAAACCAACCCGTAAAAAACAAAGTTTTTGACTATAAATTCTTTATATATGACACAGAACATAAAACACTTTTTTAATATATTTTTTTTTTATTTTAGTATCCTTTTTGTACTTTCGTACTTTTAGTCGATCTTTCGTTTTAACATTATTTTTATATTATTTTTAATACATTTTTTAAAAAGGAAACTTGTGAAATTGATTACTTCGGTGGATGGTTGGGTTGGGTTGGTATTTTAAATATTAAAATTTTTTTTTTTAAAAAATTTTTTTTTTGTTTAAATTTTTATCGCCGCCAATAACAATATCTCAATTTTTTGAATGCTTCATATTGTGTGTCGATATGACGGAAGTTTTCGCAATCGTTCCATTTCTTCCAACGCTGGTAGGTTGCAAATCGTTTTGCCTTGAATTTTCGACACGTCAAGATCTTCTAAGCGAATTCCTTCGAGAGATCTTACTCGGCTCAGCGCAACGTACGCTTGACCTTTTGCAAATATCTTAGGTCCCAAGTTGATGACTGCTCGATCGACCGTTGAACCTTGCATTTTGTGTACAGTCACTGCCCAACATAGTATAAGCGGAAGCATTCGTCTTTCTGCTGTGCCTGCCGATAGTTTTGCCGGAAATTCGACAGTTCTTGGCTGGATGATGTGTTCGCCGATCTCAACGAAATTTATTTTGACATTTGGCAAATCTTGTTCATACATTTGTGCTCGACGAAACAGTGGCCAAATAATATCAACTATTTCACCCATCGCACCATTAACAAGACCTTTGCTTGTGTCGATGTTATATCGGAGCATAACCTTGGCTCCGATAAAGAGCCTTAATGCCTTTGGCAGCCCACCAGTCTTGTTGATGTCTTCCGGAATGAGACTCTCTAAGTTGATGGCGCTGATATCTTTTATCGCATCTGAGATTCGGTCAGCTGCTAGAAGATCTACCATATTTACGCCTTGTTGTTGGTGGTGAGTAAGAGCTTCACGATTATGTTCATCGACCAGTGCATTGGTCGGATCGATGCGGAGCGCTTTTCCAACACTAAATTCATTGGAAAGATTTTTATCGACTTTCCCGAGTAAAATTTCAATGTGTTCCGTCTTTAACTCTCCGATTCGCAAGTCATTGAGTAAATCGATGAAAGTTGTGTCTCCCCGCTGTCGCATGTTCTGAACTAGTTCACAGAAAGACAAAGTACGCCAAAGATGAATAGCTGGCTCCAAGCTCTTTGGTTGATGGAACACAGCGTTTCCTCGAACAGGTGGTAGCTGCATCAAGTCACCAAACAACAAAATATTCATTCCCCCAAACAATTCGTTGCTATCTTTAAGTTGTTGTAGACGTAAATGTAAATGCTCCAGCATTTCGTAAGGAACCATAGAAATTTCGTCGATGATGAGGAATTGAGTTTCTCGCCACTGCAATCGCAAAGATCTTAAATAGATTCCAGTTAGACTTGGAAGTTTTGTGACCTTGCCATCACGTTGGACTGGTAATTTGAACATCGAGTGAAGCGTTCGACCTGATATCAACCTTGCTGCAACACCAGTAAGAGCACCAACTTTAACTGAATTCATATCTCCACCATAGCAGCGACGAATCTGCTCCTTGATGAGATTAAGCGTGAACGTTTTTCCAGTGCCAGCGCCGCCAGTGATAAACATTCGAACTGGATCTACTGATCCCTTCTTCTGTTCATCGATGCTTTTCGTGATGAAATTGAAAAGATCTGTTTGGCCAACATTCATCATCGATAAATGGTACCGGAAAAGACCTTCGCTGACTCTAACGTCATCCGCGTCATAATCGTTATCATCCAATTCAATTTCTTCGTTGACTGGATTCTGTAACTGTATGAAAGCGTTTGCCTGATTAACTGCATTATCCAATTGTCGATCTCGTACTCTATGAATTTCCATGTATCTGGTGGTAGCTATGAGTTCAGCTTCTCTAGCTAAGAACGCTTCTTTTGATGAATCGTATCCTCTTAGCAATTCATCCTCGTCACGAAACGGCACATACTGAGCAAGAAGACTGTAATAGTAGTTTTCTGGATCATTTGGTTCTCGGAAAATTGGCACTCGAATGACTGCAGGGCGGCTTCTTATTTTCATTTTTTTTGTCCCATTTAACAGAGTCACAAAACGTATTTTAGGAGCATTTAATCTGTCATCGTAAGCTTCGTGATCTCCAGCGTCTTCATCCAAGACAGTTGTTGTACTATAATGCGGTTCAAACAACATCGCAAACTCAACCAGTGACATGTTCTCAAAGTCATAATGCGGATGTGCATGTGGTCGGTTCGTGTATCGCTCAAAGATGTTGGTACAATAGCCAGCAGCATCGTCATTTACGAAGCGGAAAACTTTGTAACGCTGTTCAGGCTTGCGCGTGTTTAAGAACACACATTTACGCGAGGCATGTCTCAACGGAAGGTGACCCAATCGAGAACTGCATTCGCAAGCAGAAACGTGTCGCTCTCGCACAATTTTCATGCAAATCTTGAACATTTTATCAGATGTGGTACTTTGTTCTTGGCGTATAGTACGAATTGCATCTCGCACACCTGCAGACACCTCGGTTGGCTCATTCTTGGAACAATATTTTGCAAGATAATTGGCAATTGATTCATTGTTTCCACACGGTTGAATGTCCATATTTCCTTTCCAACATTTCAGCATCGTTTTGTTATAATTATTAATAAAGTTTGCTTCTGGTTTTCGTTCTAAAATGCACATACGACCTCCATTTTTAATAAACTCGTCAGAAGTATTTGCGACGATATGAGTTTGATTGCTTGGAATACGAGGAAAGTTGAAGCGACATTCGACCGAACCATTCTTGTAGCACGTCTGAGTATGATGATGTCGCTGAACTCCATTGACTAGCGTTTTCATTTCCTCATCATTGTCTGGCAATTCACACGTTATGACTTCATCGATTCGCGCGATGCCTTCTTTAGTGTCAAAGCTTGGCGTTCCCTCCACCCAAACTAGCATGTGAAGATGCGGCGATCCACGATTTTGGAATTCAATTCGCCACCATTCGTCGACCAATTTCCCACCGAGAATAGTATTATCTGATCTTAGTAAACTCATTATTGCGTTCACTCGAATCATGAAATGACGACTGATGACCATTGGATATTTTTCAATAAGTTTTTGAACTTGATAGGTGCTTAAAGAAGCTGGATGTTTGTCCGCTTTACCATCAGCAATCAACAATGCATTAATCATGTCACTCCAATGTAGATCATTGCAACTTAATGTGATGAAATAATGCGGTGGTCCTAGGCATCTGATCATTGCAATAACCTCCATGAAAGCAGTGTTCCAATACGCCAAAGAACCTCGCAAATTCCTAACGTATAGATGAACGTCTTCCACCATCTTCTCATTATTTCGCACTTTCTTTCCAAGTACGTTGATATTGGTCGTTATGCGAAGATGTTCATACATAGAAAGTGCGTAAAATAGGTAATCAGTACGTTGAAATCTGGTATCATTTCCCATGATACGTGCTTGGAAGTAGTCAAGTGGCGAAATTTGTACTGGTCGTTGTTCTTTAAGTCCATTCACGCCTTTGGGAAAGAGATGATACCATGCATACTCTTCAGCATGCAGCTCATGACGATCATTGACTATATTGTTTGTAGTTTTTCTTGAAATCTTGAGCTGTTTCGTTCTACCACCATCGCTTGGAATGCCAATTAACTCCGAATTTTCTTGAGGCTGACGTGCTTCAATTGGTGCCATAACTGAAGTTTGGACGGGTATCGCGTCAACTTCAGAAGGAACAGATATGACATCAGAGCGTTTAGAGCCGATATGGGGAGAAGCAATAGATGGAATGCATGAAAGTTGGCCATCAGCGTCAATTTCATGATCTATATGAACGACTTGAGAGGTTGCTTCTTTATCAATCTTCATATAGTCAAGCGTGTACTGGGCATTTGTAGAACCTGTCGCACGCTTACAGATGCGAATGAATTCCTCAATATTGCTACACTCGATAAGACACGCTCGGCCATTTCTTTTTGACGCAGTAGCTCCTTTTGGACCACACGAATGAGAGTCAGCAAAATAGAACTTGTCATCAATCTTCATAATAGCGTAGCTTTTCGAATTTGCAATCAAAACTCCAGCTGGATACTTGCTAAACAGTAACAGTACACCTTGAAAAAGGCAAAAACCAAAACCTGGTAGGTTTCTGAAATCCTCAAGATTGCCAAATATTTCTGGATCATCAGGGTAGCGAAGCGATACAGTGACTCCAAACATTGTAATATGTGGTACTATATTGAAGTTGTTGACGAGAAGATAACCACTCTCTGGAATTTCACCAGGTGGATGAAGAGAGACAATCCTTTCGTAAAGTCTATTCGACTCTATCAAAATACAATTGAGTGTGTTGGAGTCCCATTCAATAGGCGACTGAATGGACGAGCGAACAATAGCTCCAATTGCCATAGCACAACATTGTTTGTCTGCATTTGGTTCGAACTGTAAATGTGCCTGACTCCACAGTGCACGAATAATATTCGAGAATTCATTAATACGTGAAACACGACGTGGGCGTGGTGCTGGTTGAGGCGGCTGAACTCTGATAAAACTTGCGTCATCAAGTTGTGTACAATTTGTGTTATTTTGAACATCACGGTACAATGGATTGTTCGTCTTTAGCCACTCTATTGCGTTACTAACATTGTCGCGTGAAATTGTGAACTCACGTGTGATGTCGAGGTTCTCCAATGACTCAGTGACGACAATCAAACCGGCAGAATCAGGTGATCGAGGCAACAATGTTGGAAGATTTTCAGTAACTTCGAAAATATCTTGGGCGAACAAAACTGCTTGACCCTTGAATCCAAACTGTCCGAAAACACCGTCATACTTGATAATTTTCAAGAATGGAATGATTCGAGCGAGTAAACGAATCTCCACTTGTGTGAGAATTGCAATCTCTTGAGGAATAACACCAGGATCGAGATTGTTCCAATATGCCTTCGAAGGATGGTGTGCTTTGCTCGACTTCAAATGTGTCTTACAACGGTGACAGCAAAGCAATGAACTTTTTTGGGCCAACTCGACGGGAAGATAATGTGGACTTTCACCAGAAAAGCTGCAGTTTGACACTTGTTGCTTGTAGCATCGCTTGTGGCAGACTTCACAGATGCAATCAGCATAAACATTAATTTTTGCTTCGAAAGCAGCTACTGTGGCGTCAATATCCAATTGAGCATTTATGGTAGCTTGATCTGCTTGACGTTTTTGAGTGAGTCGTGCTTCGCGAGACGTTGGTGATTCATCACGCCGTCTTGCTTCATCTGCTTGACGTTGTTGAGTGAGTCGTGCTTCGCGAGACGTTGGTGATTCATCACGCCGTGTTGCTTTATTTGCTTGACATTTTTGAGTGAGTCGTGCTTCGCGAGACGTTGGTGATTCATCACGCCGTCTTGCTTCATCTGCTTGACGTTGTTGAGTGAGTCGTGCTTCGCGAGACGTTGGTGATTCATCACGCCGTGTTGCTTTATTTGCTTGACATTTTTGAGTGAGTCGTGCTTCGCGAGACGTTGGTGATTCATCACGCCGTCTTGCGTCATCTGCTTGACGTTGTTGAGTGAGTCGTGCTTCGCGAGACGTTGGTGATTCATCACGCCGTGTTGCTTTATTTGCTTGACATTTTTGAGTGAGTCGTGCTTCGCGAGACGTTGGTGATTCATCACGCCGTCTTGCTTCATCTGCTTGACGTTGTTGAGTGAGTCGTGCTTCGCGAGACGTTGGTGATTCATCACGCCGTGTTGCTTTATTTGCTTGACATTTTTGAGTGAGTCGTGCTTCGCGAGACGTTGGTGATTCATCACGCCGTCTTGCTTCATCTGCTTGACGTTGTTGAGTGAGTCGTGCTTCGCGAGACGTTGGTGATTCATCACGCCGTCTTGCTTCATCTGCTTGACGTTGTTGAGTGAGTCGTGCTTCGCGAGACGTTGGTGATTCATCACGCCGTCTTGCTTCATCTGCTTGACGTTGTTGAGTGAGTCGTGCTTCGCGAGACGTTGGTGATTCATCACGCCGTGTTGCTTTATTTGCTTGACATTTTTGAGTGAGTCGTGCTTCGCGAGACGTTGGTGATTCATCACGCCGTCTTGCTTCATCTGCTTGACGTTGTTGAGTGAGTCGTGCTTCGCGAGACGTTGGTGATTCATCACGCCGTGTTGCTTCATTTGCTTGACGTTTTCGAGTGAGTCGTGCTTCGCGAGACGTTGGTGATTCATCACGCCGTCTTGCTTCATCTGCTTGACGTTGTTGAGTGAGTCGTGCTTCGCGAGACGTTGGTGATTCATCACGCCGTGTTGCTTCATTTGCTTGACGTTTTTGAGTGAGTCGTACTTCGCGAGACGTTGGTGATTCATCACGCCGTCTTGCTTCATCTGCTTGACGTTGTTGAGTGAGTCGTGCTTCGCGAGACATTGGTGATCCATCGCGTCGTTTTTGACGTCGCTTTTCGATCCGAGATGCACGAGACGCTGGTGATTCTTGATGCTTTTTAAGTTCACGCTTTTCTTTTTCCTTTTGTAGTCGAAGTAGACGTTGCAATGTAGTTTCGACCTTTTTCACCATGCTAAAATTCAAAATTCAATATTATGGTTGTGCGACTTACCTGTGATAACTATTATGGTTGTGTGACTTACCTGTGATAACTAAGGTTGAGGTTGAATCTATAAATATTTTATATCTTTATATTTTTTTATTTTTTTTTCAATTTCTTTAGTATTTTTTTTTTATTTTAGTAAAAATATTCTTTTTTCTTGTAAATGATAAACAAGATTTGTTGCAAATTTTTCGTATTTTCAAAATGCAATAATTTGCGAATGTTCTTTTCTTCAACAAGTAACAGATGATGTAAACTACTTTTTGTTGTAACCGAATCAATTTGTTGTAAGTTGTTGCAATTTAATTTCAATTCCCGTTTGCTGTTAAGTTATTGGAAATTGTCAAATTAGGCATGACCACCTTTCCTTCTTGATTTTATAAAGAATTTTATATACGAATATTTTCAAAACTATTATTATTATTTTATAACTTTCACACTATTCATGACTAATTATTCAAGCTTAAGGTCACTTCTGATTTTATAAAACCTTTTGTTTTTCTCTTTTCTCTCTCGATATTTCGATTTCCTTTGGAAATCTTCTTCAGGATAGTTTTTAATATTATTAATAACAAACAAACATCAATACAAATTAAAATGAAAATTTTTGAAAAATTTGTGATAAGTAATACTATTCATACATCTTATAATACAGTAATGTTCACATTATGTATGAATAGTATTACTTTTCACAATTTGTCAAAAATTTTAATTTTAATTTGTATTGATGTTTGTTTGTTATTATTAATATTAAAAACTATCCTGAAGAAGATTTCCAAAGGAAATCGAAATATCGAGAGAGAAAAGAGAATAACAAAAAGTTTTATAAAATCAGAAGTGACCTTAAGCTTGAATAATTAGTCAAGAATAATTAAAATAAAGGTCGAAAAATTGGAAACAAATTATAACTTTCACACTTTAAAATGTCTTTAATTTTTTTTTCCTAATATTTAGTGTTTTCGCGTCAGTTTGTTTTTCTTTTTATTAAAAATGTCTTATTTAGCTTTTTAACAAAATTCTACAGTATCCAATAATTTGTAAATCAAAACTGCGGCGTTATCCGCGCGCCTGCCTACTGTGTTGTTGTGGGTTTTGAGTTTGAAAAGGAAATGATTTAACTGAAAAATTCACAAAATCACTTCTATAATGAGCAAAATACTCCAAATTAAAACACTTAAATCTCGGCTCCCCGATATCGGATCACCTTAATTTTTGGCCTACACTCTTCGTCGAAACCCGCACTAGTTTTGATCCAAAAGTAAATAAAAACGGTCACGAACTTCCGGAGAAAATCGCTTGGGAAAATTATATGAAAATCGCCCAATAATCACTTTCAATACCTACTGCAAAGCAGCGCACAAACAAACAAACGACCAACGTTAAATACGATGACACTGCACAAAATGGGTAAAATTATCGCAAATTAAAACACTTAAATCCCGGCTCCGTGATACCGGATCGCCTTGATTTTTGGCTTAAATTCTTCGTCGAAACCCGCACTAAAAATCAATCCCAAAATTAATAAAATCGGCCACGAACTTCCGGAGAAAATCGCGTGGGAAAATTATATCAAAATTCACAAAAATCACTTTAATACCGAATGCAAAGCAGCAACAAACACAAGGCCAACGTTAAATACGATGCCACAGCACAAAATGGGTAAAAATATCGCAAATTAAAACACTTAAATCCCGGCTCCGTGATACCGGATCGCCTTGATTTTTGGCTTAAATTCTTCGTCGAAACCCGCACTAAAAATCAATCCCAAAATTAATAAAATCGGCCACGAACTTCCGGAGAAAATCGCGTAGGAAAATTATATCAAAATGCACAAAAATCACTTTAATACCGAATGCAAAGCAGCAACAAACACAAGGCCAACGTTAAAAACGATGACACAACACAACAATAACAGATTTGTGCCAAGACCTCAAGTCCTCAAGACCTCAAGACCTCAAGACCGGAGTCGAAGTTAATATAAAGAATTTAAAAATACTACCAAACGCTCGAACAATTTAATTTTTGAATATTTATCCTACAACTATTTTTTGGTAGATGTGATTAGCTTCAACTCAAGCATTGGCTAATTATCTGTAAATGTCTACGTAACTGGAGAAAAATGACGGGGTAGCCACGCCCATTCTGGTACCTCCCATACAAAAGCTTGGTGGTTATCAAACGCGAGTCACCAGGTAAGATAAGCGTGATTTTGCCACACCCATGTTGGTGCCTCCCATACATAAGTTCTTCGGCCGGCTGGTTGTTCCGCAAGATAACTCCTGCAAAACAGAACCAATCTATATGAAGTTTGGTACTAGACAAACTTTCCTCAAATGCGCACAAAAGGTGGGCGGATGACCAGTTGATCGACACGATAACTCTCGTAGACTACAAGCGATTTTAATGAAATACGGTACTCGGCAATGTTTCCCTAAGAATTAAAGATTAACTCCTGTACCACGCCCATTTTCGTAACTCCCATGTAAAAGTTGGCGGCTGTCCGAGCCGATATCTCCCGTATACCACAGCCGATCTTAACAAAATTTGATACTGATCAATATTTTGTGTAATACGGTGTAAAACAGATGACAACTTCGCCAAGCACATTTTTGTACCTCCCATATAAATATTTTGGAGTCATGATAACTCTCCATAATCACTTAAGATCGTAATTAAGTTGGGTATTGAATAATATTTAGCGCAATACCATTCTGCTATTGAATATTGGCACATTTACCAATACATATTCAATAGAACTCGGTCGCAATCAGAGTTCCTATGTGTAAGCCATACACGTCGTCGTGGGGAATGCGTAATGAACGTTTACCCATTACCCACAGGGTATGGGAAAAATAATGGGTAGCTACCAACGAAAATGATGAATTACCCATCACGATTACCCATTACCCTCAGGCAATGGGGAAAATAATAGGTAGCTACCCACGAAAATGGGGAATTACCCATCAAGATTCCATCACGATTACCCATTACCCTCAGGGCAATGGGGGATATAATGGGTAGCTACCCACGACAATGGGGAATTACGCATCACGGTTACTCATTACCATCAGGGAAATGCAGAAAATAAGGGATAGCTACCCACGACGATGGGTAATGAGTTACCCAGGGTAACCAGATTTTAGGAAAAATCTCTATATTTCGGAGACGGAGCGCAGCGTCGAATCGAAAAAATAACCAATTTTTGCAGGGTTTTAAAGGGGTTTTCATAAAGTGGTCCAATTCGTAGGGAAGAATTTTTTTCGAAAAATCGTCAAAATAAGAAAGTTGCTAAAATAAAAAAGTGGCTTTACCTCGAAAAAATTTTACCTCCATAGAAGGCTTTAACCAATGGGTGTCTCCAATATGGCATCACTTTTCTTTCGATTTATAGCCAGTTTTTTATTTTAGCGATTTTCTTATTTTGGCGAAATTTCGAAACAAAATTCTTCCGTACGAATTGGACCACTTTATGAAAACCCCTTAGAAACCAGCAAAAATTGGTTATTTTTTGGATTGGACGATCCGTTTCCAAGATATAGAGATTTTTTAAAATTTTTTCATATTTTCGATCAAAAATGGGGATGGGTTACCCTGGGTAACCGATTACCCATCGTCGTGGATAGCTACCCATTATTTTCCCCATTTCCCTGAGGGTAATGGGTAATCGTGATGAGTAATTCCCCATTGCTGTGGATAGCTACCCATTACTTTCCCAATTACCCTAAGGGTAATGGGTAATCGTGATGGGTAATTTCCCATTGTCGTGGGTAGCTACCCATTATTTTCCCCATTACCCTGTGGGTAATGGGTAGTCGTGATAGGTAATTCCCCATTTTCGTGGGTAGCTACCCATTACTTTCCCCATTACCCTGAGGGCACCCATTACCCATTCCCCAAGGCAATAGTAACTCATTACCCACGAAATACGAACCCTGGTCGCAATGGATGACTTCGGGTGAGGGTATGTTTAAGTCGGTTCACCCGACTGAAATTTCTGTACTTTCAGGTTTTTGCACTTTGTTGACATTTGAAGGGAATATACTGAATTATTTTTAGATCTTTCTGTCGACAAATTGCAAATGAATGATTACTTTCAGTTAAGAATTACTACATGCCTAGAATTATCGAGGCACTGATAGATAGCCAAATACGTATAGGAATTGGCATTCATAAACTCTGTAATTGCAAGCGCCAGGTTAGGCGTTTTGTTAGGAATATCATTCAGAATAACAATTGTATTGCTTAAGAGATGATCAACAATTCCAAATTAATCTTTTTTTTTGTGATGCTGATATAACTAGGAAGATGATTTTCAACAATTACGTTTGAACCGTTTAAGTTTATATCCGTTTAAGTTTATATTATTCGATCTTTAAGTGGTTATGTTTGAATTTTAAAAATTAAATTAATTATAAATGTGCAACTTGAACTTTAATTGAAAATTATATATAAATTTTAAAAGTGTGAAAGTAATTTTAAATATAAAGATTATTTAAAATTTGAATAAGAATTGAAATAATACGAATTGAACGAATAAGAATTTGCAATTTTAATACAAACATCATAATAATTTAATATTTGTGAACAAACAAACATTACGATTTTTCACTAAGTTCAACGTAAAATAAAATAGATTTTCTAAGAAATTATATTTTTTTTGCGAAAATAAAGAGCGAAGCGTACAACGTTGAAATAATGTTTTTTTACCTTTTTGAATTTTTTTTGCAGTTTCTGGTAACACTGCAATGTACCACGACAATCATAGCTTTCCAACAGGTCCTCCTTTACACTTACTCATGAAGAGAAGAACCCTATTTGCAATATACTCAAGTATAGTGTCGCCGCTCACTTTTCATATTTGGCATGATGGGTAGCACGTGCGACTGGCACCCATGATACCTGGTATCGAATCCCGCCCGGGTCATAAATTTAAATTAATTTAACATTTACATATTATTTTAAAGCTTCATTATTGAATGTTTGATAATCCTCAGTGTTGGGATCTTTTTTTAATTTGCATTGGATTTTAGTTGCCAAGAATTACCATTGAACGCAATGGAAATTAAAAAATTTTGTGGAATCAGATAACAATTTGTGTTTATTTATTTCATCTTTGGATATACAATTCCTTACACACTACTGGTTAATAGTAACCAATTTCTAATGATCTGTTAAATTCACATATTTTACAATTAAATTCAATATCATAATTGGAATCAATTCCATTAAATTCCAATGGATATATTTTTAACGAAAATATAAAGGATATAAAAAAAATAAATGGTTTCCCAGTACATCCCATGAAGGGACAGGGGAGAGCTTCTCACAATCGTTGAGATGTGCGCTTTTCAGTTTTCACTCACTGATTGGGACCTACAGTTTTACACCGATTGCGAACGGAAACTTTTTCATGGCTATATACTCGATAGTGTCGCCGGCACTATGCGAGATGACCGCCGCCGAAAGAAATGTTAAGGTGGTCAGAGCAGGGTTCGAACCCAGGATCTCATGTACAAGAGGCGCGCACACTAACCATTGCACCACAGACGGATATATAGATGGATATATTCATACTATAATTTGTTCTATGGCAAGGTACATAAACAAGTTCGAAATTTATCAATCTCCTTACTGGAACTTTAAAACAACTTTGAAATTTGTCATGTAGGGTCCTTTTACGACGTAGGTGCGCGTTAAGAAGGGATTTTTTTAAATTCGGACTACGAGGGGGTAAAAAGGGCGTGGCACCGCCCACACATTACGAAATTTGAAATGGTTATATCTCAAGAGCCATTAGAGAGGTTTGGTACATATTTTGGTCGTATGAGGTCGTATTTTGGTTTAATGAAGGTGGGCGGTGTAACGCCCCTTTTTAAAAAAATATTATACCGCCCATAATAAAACACCGATTATAATAAAATTTTCAGAGAGCGGCACTATCGGTCGGGTCTCTGTCGTACGCTATATACAAACATATTAGACAATATGCATGCTTCCTAAATAAGGGAATTGTGGAGCTTTTCGAATTTCAGCATATATTTGTAATGGGGATGTTATGTGCTCCCACGGGGCTAATTTGGAATACATAGTTAGTCCATTCACTTTTATCAGGAGTGTCCAATATTGGCAGTCGAAATCATTATTTCTGTCAATGACTCGGGTGGCTTCATAAAGTTGACTATATCTCCGATCTGAAATGGAATCAGCATATATTTGTAATGGGGATGTTATGTACTCCATGTCATTAACATGGGTCGCTTCATAAAGTTGACTATATATCCGATCTGAAATGGAATCAGCATATATTTGTAATGGGGATGTTATGTACTCCCATGGGGCTAATTTATAATATATAGTTAGTCCATTCACTTATATCAGGAGTGTCCAATATTGGCAGTCGAAATCATTATTTCTGTCAATGACACGGGTGGCTTCATAAAGTTGACTATATCCGATCTGAAATGGAATCAGCATATATTTGTAATGGGGATGTTATGTACTCCCATGGGGCTAATTTATAATATATAGTTAGTCCATTCAGTTTTATCAGGAGTGTCCAATATTGGCAGTCGAAATCATTATTTCTGTCAATGACACGGGTGGCTTCATAAAGTTGACTATATCTCCGATCTGAAATGGAATCAGTATATATTTGTAATGGGGATGTTATGTGGTCCCATGGGGCTAATTTGGAATATATAGTTAGTCCTTTCACTTTTATCAGGAGTGTCCAATATTGGCAGTCGAAATCATTATTTCTGTCAATGACATGGGTCGCTTCATAAAGTTGACTATATATCCGATCTGAAATGGAATCAGAATATATAGGCAGCGCTGTTTATGCGCTTCTACGGTGTTAGGTGGCTAGACATTAGAAGTTCATTCACCTTCGATAAATAAATTTATCGGATAAATTTATCTTCACACCCTGGTTTAAATATTTTCAATAACAAATATTTCATGGTACAGACAATTTTAAATAATTTTTCGCCCTTTGTTTTAAAATATAATTAGAATCACATTTACCTATTTAATTTTATTTAATTTAATTTTATGTTTGTTTGTTTTTCTCTTACTTTTTTCTACCTCTTTCCCAATTGTACTCTTGCACTCTTGTCATTTTATTTAAATGCATTTAATTCAATATTATTTCATTCATGCCCATTTTTTTCACCTTTTAGTATTTATTCGATATGTTGAAATTAAGAACCAATCAATAATATATAAATGTTTTCAGGCAATATTACATATTGCCAAATTTTAAATTTTTAATAACATTACAGTTTACTACGTATTGTTAGCTACCTCATATTATTTATGAAAATGTATCATTTAACAGTTATTAAACACCTATGCTTTATATAAGAAATCTTTCTACTGCATAGGTCGAACCAATAAAGATAAATAAATAAATAACATTTAATCATATTCTGGGATCCTGCTAAATCCAAAAATAAATCTCATTTTTCCCGGAGTAACAAATTTATCTGGAAATGATAAACCCTAAACTGTAAATTTTATAAATTTTATTCTAAACTATTATTGCAGGGGGCAACCACTGTTCTTAGATATCATATGTACTTACCCGCATGGCCAACACCCTAATATCCCCAAGCAATAAAATTAAATTGAAAATTGCACCAATACGTAGAGGAGGATTTATATTGAATCAGGCCCTGGGTGCACACAAAATACTGATCCCCTCAAAGGAGAATACTTTAATATTTCGGAAATATATTGTAAATTCTTTTTGCGCATTAAATTTTAAGCTTAATTTAATTTATACTTAAAAAGGATTTTTTTAGTTGCATGAGAAATATCGATATCGATAACTATGGTTTCACAGCTGAGAATGTCAAACTGTGTTTACATTTCTGTTCAGTAAGGTTTGGCAAGATGGCCGTCGGTGGTGCAATGGGTAGTGTGCATGCCTGTTGTACATGAGATCCTGGGTTCGATCCCTGCTCTGACCACCTTAAAAAAAATGTTTCTATCGGCAGCGGTCATCTCGCGTAGTGACGGCGACACTATCGACTATTTAGCCACAAAAAAGCTACTCAGAACACCGTTCGGAATCGGTGTAAAAACTGTAGGTCCCAATCAGAGAGTGAAAATTTAGAAAGCGCGCAGCTCACTGGTTGTGAGAAGCTCTCCCCAATCCCTTCATGGGATGTAATGGGAAACGGTGTTTAAGGTTTGGCAAGTCATCATGAGTCGTTTAAGGCTGCAACAAGGCTTCCATATTATGAGAATTGACTTTGAAAAAAATAAACCTGTTCGCGAAGTTCATAGAGCACTTCGTCCATTCGTGATGAAGCGCAATTCTGCTTAAGTGAATAAGCAACATTGCCGTATTTGGAGCGAACACAATTCCCGAATCACCATTACACATCCATTAAAATTGACGATTTGGTGCGGCATAATTTGTCCTTATTTCTGTCGAAATGAGCAAGGTGCTGCCGTTACGGTGAGTGGCGAGCACTATCGAGCCATTCTGACTGAATTTTTGTTTCCAACAATTAATCAGCTAGACATCAACGACATTTGGTTCCAACAAGACGGCTCAACTTGTCATACAGCGCGCTTAACAATCGATTTATTGCAAAATGAAGTGGATTTAAATTTATTTCCAGAAGTGGTCCTGTTCATTTTTTATGGGGATATATTAAGGCATTGGTTTATGCCGATAAACCAGCAACTCTTGAAACGTTGGCAGCCGACATTCCAGCCACCACCATTGAAGCCATACGGCCAGATTTATTGGAAAACTAGTCAAAAATTCGATTGATTCGAACATATGCCGGAAATCATATTTAAAAAATAAATCTCATGAAATTATGTACCAGATTATAATAAAACAAATTTCATTCCAACAATATTCCTGTCTTGTACGATATTATCATTTTAAGTTCTCATGTAGCTAAACCAAACACCCGATATTAACAACATTTTGCAATTGTTTTTTTGTTGGATGTTGAATTTTCAAGCTCACTGGTCGATCAGGGCAATGCAAATAAAACCAATGTTTTTATTTAATGATTGTCCCAACGTTTCGTCAATTTTTTTTCACATCTTCAGGGGCGAAATTCCCCATTAGTTTCGTAAAATTACATGTCCATCATCCCCGATCTTCAACCATTGTCGTAATGAGGTAACTTACCCATTTGATTGTATAGTATATAATCAAGTCTTAAGCATTCCCCCTGTCGTGCCAACATACTCCACATCACAGTTGCAGCTGATCCCATACACTACGCTGGATTGTCTGCATTCCCCAATCCTGTCCTCTGCGTTTGTGAAGATTCTGCCCAGTGTGTACGTAACGCGAAATTTCACATTATCATCGTCATCTACGTCCCCCATTCCCCCGTTAAGCTGGGAATGTACCGTAGTCCGAAGTAATCGTCAGGGTTGCCGCCCTCTGAGACTGTTGTCCCCTTATCGGCACTTTCCGCAGACCCACTTCGGGCATCATGAATCAAGTCCCGTATAATTTGACCAGGAAACTTATCCTTATGACGTAAATTTGTCACAATTTGAATGTTCCCGGTAAAAATTCCGTGTCGCATATTCCCAATCAGCCTTATTACGAATCTCGTTCTCGTAATTCGACTACGACAGTTTTGCAAAAGATTAAAGACAAAGTTAGCATGTTATCTTTAATCTTTTACAAAACTGCTGTAGTCGAAATACGACAACGACATTCGTAATAAGGCTGAATATTCTGTTGATCAGATCTTCGGCCGCGTTGATCCCCAGTTGTCTTGGTCGTGTAGAATAGAAATTCACGATTCTACCGGATGACATTCCCCTTCGACACCAATCAAATTGCATAGTGCTGCCAACTCTACGTAATCCAGTAATCTCAATCCTCTTAATAATGGTAAATGTATCGTCAACATATCCAAATATGATCCTGATTTCGACATTTTCCGAAGCAAGATTTCCAATAGTCACGTCGAGTAAATCGTCCACGGCCATGTCGGCAATGATGGGAGATAATGGGTCACCCATTGGCATTCCAAACGTTTGATGGTAGTATGCGTCATTAAACAAAAAGTAGTCATCGTCCCCAAGGCAAAAGTCCAGAGTCCAAAGCCCCCAAAAATTTTGCCCCCGATAATATTCCACTTCTCCAAAATAAGTCCCATGGCCGAATGTACCGGAATGTCCGCAAAAAGCGATATGACGTCGTATGATACCCAGAGTCCGTCTTCCCCCAATTCCACAGCCTCGAGTCTTCTCTTCAAGCTCCAAAGAGTCCTCAATATCACATTGACCAGAGATCATCGACTCAAGAATATTACCCATACATTTGGAGAGGTCATAGCAAGGATCATTGATTAATGATGCGATCGGTGTCATTGGCGTACCGGTTCCGCGAATCCCCGGTAGTCCATATAATCTAGGCTCACGAGCCGAAGAGCAATAGAGCTTTCGCCCCCCCCCCCCCCCCCCCTCTTTACAGTCTATGTGTTGTCGTCCATATAAATTGCCAATAATATTGTCATCGGTGCGAATCAGTCCCCGAGTTGAATCTTCCCCTATTGCACTGTAAGTTTTTCTGTCCTGAACGAGTTCCCCCAGCCTCTCATTGTAGTCCGTTTTATACATTCTAATAGTTTTGTCGCCCTTATCAGATGTTGTCACTATTATATTTGCGCGTTCCCGTAAAAATGTCCGTGTTGATTTGATATACCCATTATTAGTCTTCCCCTCGGTGTGTTCGTCAGTTCACCTCCAAAAATCTTTGGCAAGTTCATCTGGTGTTGCCCGTATCGTCTGTTCGATGCCGACTATCATATGCACGGGAGACCAGTTTACCCTGGCGACTGGTATGGCAAACTTTCCCCCCTGTGAAAGTATCCACTAGCTATCTTCCGGAAAATCGACATTAGTGGTACTATTGAACCAATCTTCATTGAATACTAATCCAAATTCCTGTAATCTTCGGTCTCCTAATATTCTCAATTTCAACGCATGTGTCCCGTTTATCCTAAGTTCGGAAAAGATTGTCGTTGACCTCCAATGAACTTCACGAATTCCCGTCGGCCAGGTGTGTCCGTGATTGCCAGTTCATTATCCTCTGTCTGCTTCATTTGAAGGTTGACATCCCCTATTCCAAGTTCCAAGAGTGTGTTATGGAATTTGCACCCCATTCCCCCAGCTCCCATCCTCGTCCGTGCGCCTACCATCAATTTCCCGCTCATACTCAGGTTCCGCATGTGCGAAGGTATAATGACGTAGTCCTTGCACGATAAAAGAAATTTAAGTTTTTTCGATAGTCTTGCAAGTTTGACATCATCATTGCTATATCGTCCTGTCCGTGAAAAAGTATTCATGTTGTACTCGAATTTGATCTGTGGGAAAAAATGTTACAAATATGTATTTTCGAAATTTGGAAATGACCCATTTCTTAGGAAGTCTTTCCATTTTTCTTAAACGGATTTTTGTTTTGGAATATTTTCAGCAAAAGCTTCTGAGTATATAAATTCGTGAAAAAGTTGATCCAAGTCAATTCATTCGATTGAAAATAATTCAATTACTTCTATGAAGTCATGAAATGAAATGTTTGAATTAAGGTTAACAGTGGACACTTTGTCAAATTTGGTATTTTTTAAAGTAAAACGGTCTTCTACATAAATACTTATGTACGAGTGTTGGTATCAATAAGGAGTACAATTTTCTTATTTAGAAAGTACAAAAAGAAGTACAGAGGCCAAAAAGAAGCATTTTTGCGTACTTTTTTAGGTGTTATGCAGACAGAAGTATAATTCGTAGAAAAAAGTACGAGTACTGCTGAATCCAGAACGTCTGGCAAGCCTTGGCATCTTGTATGTGTTAATCTATGGTTAATCTAGGTCAAATTAGGCAAGAAGTAGAAAAAACGGCAGATATTTTTTTTTTTGGGAAATCGCACTAAATTTCTGTTAGTTTGTTGTTTATTAATGGGTTTTCACAAATAATTGTTCGGAACAAATTTTGTGTGGCACCAATGTCCTTTTTTTTTGCGGTGACAAAAAAAATCCGGGCTGGTTCATATTTTCCGAAATTTAGGCCTCCAAAACTTGAATGTGTAATCCCGCATAACTCAGCCGTTTATTACCCGACCCTGTTAAAATGGATTTGACTAGAAAGGTCATTCTAAACTCTATAAATCTGTGTATAAACAGGTTTATTTTTTCATCCTATTGGGGCGAATGAAAAAAAAGTTTTTAACCTCAATTTTTTTTGGTATAAATCTTTGTACACGGCCGGCCTACGGCGGGGCTAAGGGATTTTCTCCTCTGGGTATGACTAACATCGGCTTCGCGGCTTTGACATAGTATTTTTGTGTTATGAAGCTTTTTGCGTGGCCGGCTTTCGCCCGGCTAAGGGCTTTTCCCCTCTGGAGTAGGTCCAGTACTGGCTTCGCGGGTTCGGCATAGTATTTTTATGGTAAAAAGCTTATTTCGTGGCGATCGCCCGATTTTTTTGAAGTATTTTTTTTAATTTCTATTGTGTTGAAAAATGTGTTCCAAAACTTCGAACATAAATATCTCTGGCTGATATTGCAAAGGTTATAGGTGAGTATTGTAACTTAAAAAAAACCTACCAGAAATAAAAAATTGGCAAACGATTTTTTTGAAAATACTAAATTTTACCCAAAAAAGTGAGGTTAAAAAATTTTTTTTTTAAATGAGCCCCCAATGGGTTAATAAAAGGAAATATTTTTATACACGGAATTATAGAGTTTAAAACTATCTTTCTAATGACACCCATTTTAACCAGATCGGATTATAAATACCTGAGATATGAGCGATTATATACTCAAGCTTCAAAAGGCCTATATCTCAAGAAGTTGGAGCCAGCGCAGAAACAAATCCAAAAAAGTAGGGTTAAAAAACTTTTATTTTTAAATGAGCCCCAAATGGGTTAATAAAAGAAAATATTTTTATATACATAGAGTTTAAAACTATCTTTCTAATGACACCCATTTTAACCAGATCGGAATATAAATACCTGAGATATGAGCGATTATATACTCAAGCTTCAAAGGCCTATATCTCAAGAACTGAGAGCCAGCGCAAAAAAAAAAAACCAAAAAAAGTGGGGTTAAAAAACGTTTATTTTTAAATGAGCCCCAAATGGGTTAATAAAAGGAAATATTTTGATACACGGAATTATAGAGTTTAAAACTATCTTTCTAATGACACCCATTTGAATCAGATCGGAATATAAATACCTGAGATATGAGCGATTATATACTCAAGCTTCAAAGGCCTATATATCAAGAACTGGGAGCCAGCGCAGAAAAAAAACTTTTTCAACTCAGCGCAAAAGGTTTTGTCGGTGATGAAATTTTGGTCTAGATCAGAGCATTGATGCCACGCTATATTTATGCCAAATGTTATATGTACCAGTATCGGTTGAAACCGGAAAAGTCGATTTTTTGACATATTAAGTCCCGTGCTTCTAGGTCAAAGTATAGTGACAGTTTCGGATGAAATAATTGTATTGCCTGGCAGGACCGTATGCTGGATTTTATTTCCGGGGGGGGGGGCAGTTTTATATTTAGTGTGAAGAATAGCGCAAAATTCAAAAATCACCTTTTGAAGAAATAATTTCGTACGTGCCTGTTGCCTGGTGTAATAACAAAACTTATAATTCACAAATATTTGTAATATTTTTATTTTTTATTTTTAACAATAAATAGTTACATAGTAAACATTTTACAATAGTTATATCAGAACTAAGTCATAGTTAAAACGTAGTACAAACTAACACAAAGATTACGCATTTTTGTATAAGAATATATAGCTTAAGATAAAAAACAAAAGAATACATCTTAATTAAAGTAATTTCTTAAAAATTAATAATGTAATTAAAAAATCAAAACGAAATTAAAACTTAATTATATAGTTGTGCACCGATAGAATACAAAGTAATAGAAAACACTGTAAGAAAAAAGTGGGAGTTGCTGTAGGAGAGCGTGTGTATATTACAAAGTGCAAGAGTTACCGAAAATTCAAGATAATATTGTCTCCTAGTTTTTAAGGTCCCATACACTATCTGCAGTCCTTAGCCCAAGGTGCTGGTTGGTGACCCATATTTGTGATCCTTTAGAATGCATTGCTATTGTAACGTGCCGCAGATTGTGGTGACGTAGTTGGTTGGGGTGCAGATTGTGGTGCAAAGTGATTTATGCCATGGTTAAGAGCTAAAACTTTATTGATTACATAAAATTCTTCTAGATTTTTAAAACTATTGGAGGGAGTAAAACTATGAAAATATTTACCTGGTTGAGGAGACTGTTGCTGGTGCTGTTGTTGCTGCTGCTGCTGTTGGTAATATTGTTGGGCATTTTGCTGCAATTGATTGCTGAATTCGGGATTCAAATGTTGCCGATAGAAGTTTTGATTATCGATATTCTGATGCTGTTGCTGATTGAATGATCCGAATATATTGCTGGGATTAACCTGCACTTGATTCAAGCCAAAGTTACCCGTGTCCACCTCTTGTCTGAATTGTCGTGCCCTATGCTGTTGAGAGTTTTGTTGCTGTTGTTGCAACTGCTGCTGTTGTCGTTCTAATACAGCGCTGGTTACATACTGGGGCACCAAAGGATTACTCTGAAACTGTTGGTAGTTCCTCTGTGGCAAAGCTTGGACCAGTTGCAACTCCGCTGGAGCTTGTGGCAACGAGGGTGTGAATGTGGGACCAATATTAATTTGATTGGATGGCTGAATTTGTATGCTGGATAGACTGGAAATGGGTTGTGCATTTGAGGTCTGCGGGGTTTGCAATCGTTGTAACTTATGGAATATCTGCTGCACGGGATTGTTGTTGACTGCTGGCAATTGCTGTTGCTGCGATGGAGGAGTTACATTATTCGAAAATAATGAGTTTTTATTGTTGGCACTATTAATGAATTTTCCATTGGATTCTTTCAGCGGCAATTGCTGCTCCTGCGGATATGTGGGAAACAATGGGGAAGTTTTAGTTTGCGAGCTGGGTATAAATTCAACTGACGGCCGAATTGTAAAACTCGTCTCTTGATGCGACGTGGGCAATTGCAAGATTTGCTGCTGTAGTTGTTGCTGCAGCTGTTGTTGCTGAAGTTGTTGTTGCTGCAGCTGATGTTGTTGCTGCTGCTGCTGCGCCTGTTGGTGCTGCTGTTGCTGCAACTGTTGTTGCTGCTGCTGCTGTTGGGATTGGAGTGTTAAAGTATTGCTGGACTGTGAATTTCTCTGTCTTGTTTGTTCTTCCAGAAGTTTCAGCTGCCTCAATATCAAATCCTGTTGTTGTTGCGCTTGGAGCTTCAATTGGTAAATTTGCTGTTCCAATTCACGTTGCTTTTCAAGGAAATAATTGTTAACATTGGCGGGCTGTTGTTGATGCAAATTCGAGCTTAAAGGTTGTTTCTAAAATTGAAATAAAAATAAACAGTTACTGTTAGGAATTTATGATGAAGAACAAATTAAAAATTTGTTGGCACCTTATTAGGTTGGCTCTGATTCTAGTGAAACTAGAATCACTTATATTGAATAACAACTACAACATAATGCGGCACTCATTTCGTTGATGCCCTAGTATCCGAAACTCAAGAAAACTCTTCTTTCTCCCTTTTATTGCCAATATTAAAAGTGAAATATGGTTTAGACACCGTTTCCACTTTGAGTATGTTTGGCGACCGGAATCGGCTGATTGTTCTATGAATCTAATCTGGGGCAATATATTCATCTTAACAATGAAGCATATGCATTACAGCAATGAGACATATTCATTGCAACAATGAAACATATTCATCGCTGCAGTGAAACATATTCATCGCAGCAATGAAATATGTGCATAGCAGTAATGAAAGGAATTCATTGCAGCAATGACACATATTTATGAAAGCAAAGAAAAAATTAATGAAATAAATTCATCGCAGCTGCGTTCAACCTTCATCACACTGACCAAACAGTTTCAGTTAATGAACACATTTTCCTTGTGATGCTGTAACTGTACCTTAGCTTTATTTGGATAACAATGATTGTTGGGAGGGCGAACATTTTCATTTCAGTGATGAAATATTTCCGTTCAGTGTAATAAGTATATATGTATTTCCTCAATGGCAGAATCATTTCCTTTGGAAAGTATCAACAAGTATTTGTAACTATTATTTCCTAAAATCAAGTTCATTTGTTACCTAAATTTATTATGCACATATAATTAGGAAACAGTTCATTGAATACACTACGGATTTTCTTGAGCATAGTCCAGTTGTAGACCATTTGTGGCACAATGATTACTGTGCATTGGTTACTTGTACATGATAATGTGGGTTCGATCCCTGCTCTGACCACTTTACACTACTTTCGACGACGGTCACCTTGCTTCGTGACGGCGACACTATCGAGTAATAAACCACGAAAAAGCTTCTCAAACAACCATTTGGAACCTGTTTTAACACAATAAGTTATTTTTAGTCCCTTTATGGGATGTAATAGAATCTATTTTCTTTTATTCCAGTTATTCAATTCTAGGAAGATTTTCTTCTAGAAGAGTTTTTAAAAAAAAACTTCATTGAATATAACAATGAGTTCATTCATAAAGTCCGTAGAAGCACTTTGAGATAGGGTAGTTTCCTAAACCCGGCAATGAACTTCGTTCAATCACTTCAAACAAAAGTGTATTTTACTCGTACTTGTGCGATAGCCAATATGAAATGAATGAGAATTGGCAGGGAAAAATTCTCAACACTGAATATAGAAATTTTCTGAGAAAATTCCGGATTGTTTTAATCCAGAACTGACACACATTTATCAGAACAATGAAACCTAGTTACCACAATAATGAAACACATTTATCGCGACAATGAAACAAATTCAACAAATTCATCGCCCTGACGAAACTGTTTAAGATAATGGTATGGAAGTAACAAACCTTTACTACAGTGAGTAACCGGTTTTCAGTTTATTCGAAACGTTAAATTTTGGAAAACTGGTTTACGATTTTACAGAATGTAAAAAAAAACCATTTTTTCGGTGTTTCCTTTTGCTCTTAGAAAGAACAGTTTTTATTAGGCAATCAGATTTTTATACCATTCAGTTTTCCAAAAGCACATCAGTTAACATTTTTCTTATAAAAACATGAAGAGTTGAATTGAACTTGATTGGATTAGATTTTACATTGAATTGAATCGAATTGCAATTCGAATTGAATTGAATTGTACTGAACTGAATTGTATTGAATTGATTTGAATAGAATTGCATTGAATTGAACTGAATTAATTGAATTGGATTGAAATGATTTGAAATTAATTGAATTCAATTGTACTATACTGAATTGAATTGAATTGTGTTGAACTGAATTGAATTTGAGTTCAATTGAATTGAATTGACCTGAAATGGATAGAATATAATAGAGTTGAATTTAATTGAATTGAATAGAATAGAATTCAATTGAATTGACTTGAACTGAATTTATTTAAACTGTATTGAATTGAATTGCATTGCACTGAATTAAGTTGAACTGAAATGAATCGAAACGAATTGAAATGAATTGACTTGAACAGAAGTGAATTGAATTGACTTGAACTGAATTTATCTAAACGGTATTGAATTGAATTGCATTACACTGAATTGAGTTGCATTGAGTTGAGTTGAATTGAAGTGAGTTGAATTGAAGTGAGATAATTGAATTTAAGTGAACTGTATTGCATTTCATTGCATTGGATGGTATTAAATTATACTGTACTGAATTGAATTAAATTAAATTGCATTGAATTTAATCGAATTGAAATGAATTACATTGAATACAATTGAACTGACTTGAAGTGAGTTGAAGTGCATTGCATTGAATTGAAATTAATTGAATTGAACTGAACTTCAATTGAATTTCATTGAATTGAACTGAATTGAAATCAATGGTATTAAATTGTATTGTATTGAGTTGCATTGAACTGAATTAAACACAATTAAATCAATTTAAATTAAATTGCATTTAATTGAATTGAACTTATTTGAATTGATTTGAAATGGATTGGAAAGAATTGAATTGATTTAAACTGAATTTCAATGAATTGGATTGGATTGAATTGAAATTAATTGAATTGAACTGAACTTCAATTGAATTTCATTGAATTGAACTGAATTGAAATCAATGGTATTAAATTGTATTGTATTGAGTTGCATTGAACTGAATTAAACACAATTAAATTAATTTAAATTAAATTGCATTTAATTGAACTGAATTGAATGGAACTTATTTGAATTGATTTGAAATGGATTGAAAAGAATTGAATTGATTTAAACAGAATTTCAATGAACTGAATTGGATTGAATTGAAATTAATTTAATTGAACTGAACTGAATTAAATTGAATTTTAATGTAATTGAATTGAAATGAATTGAATTGAATTGAATTGGGCTGAATTTAATTGAACTAAACTGAATTGCAATTAATTGAGCTGAACTGAATTGAATTACATGATTGATGACCTACCGACCTATCAATTCTGGCAATGTAGTTAGGCATCTAATGATGAACTTGTCCCGGAGTTCGAAACTAGTCATTCCAGTGAGTGTGCTTAACTGAATTGTCTATTATCTGAAAAAAATCTCAAAATTTTTTCACCCTATAAGCTTTCCAATTAAGCTTGAGCAACCATGAAAATCGATAAAGAAATTTTTTCGGAACACTCTAATATATAACCCTAGTCAAATACTATTACACACTTCTGAAATTGTTTCTTTCATAGAGTAATGACATATACAGGGTGATTCAAGAAGTTCCGGACAAATTTCTCCAGCGTATTCCTTGGTTCATTTCATGAAGAAAAGTGCACTAGGACTATGTCCGAAAATGCAAGGGTGCGAAATGGCAGCGGGTTCAAAATTTTCGGATTGGCGGTCGGAGGGTAGTAGGGCAAAGTTGCTAACTTCTGAGCCAGTGGTCGGATCTTTTTTTGGGCTTGTTGGAAAGGTCTTTAAGAGGCCTTTCAGAATCAATAAAAAAAGTGTTGAAAAAAGTCAAATCGCCGAGATACAGAGCATTCGGAAAAAAATGGAAAAAAATATTCACAAAACCTCAATTTGCTCAGCCAGATGGCAGGTAACTTATGTTTTTTTTTCTGTTGAAAGATAGCCATACCTCTTACCTTCCCAAAATGACCTAAACAGAGGTCTTACCGTTCCAAAGTTATGACTATTTTACTGAAATGCAAAAATGTTTGTTTTTGGAAGCGAAATAACAACACATATTTATTTGTTTTTGTAAATTAACACGTTTAAGATTTTATTTTATTGAAATTTTTTCCGTAAGCTCTGTATCTCGGCGAGTTGACTTTTTCTGCTTTTTTATTGATTCTGAAAGGCCTCTTAACGACCTTTCCAACAAGCCCAAAAACAAAAAAATCCGACCACTGGCTCAGAAGTTAGCAACTTTACCCTACTACCCTCCGACCCCCAATCAGCAAATTTTGAACCCGCTGCCATTTCGCACCCTTGCATTTTCGGACATGGTCCTAGTGGACTTTTCTTCATAAAATGAGCCAAGGAATACGCTGGAGAAATTTGTCCGGAACTTCCTGAATCACCCTGTAGAGTAGCCAACTCTATCAGTAAAATGATGACATTTGGTGTGTTGCAGTTAGTTGGGCGGTTGAATGTTTGAAAGCATTGCTTTAATAATACCAGATAGAGGCAATGGCTCAAACCAACCAACCTGCAACGGAATTTTGTTTTGTGCGTTAAAATGTTGGTGTAAATACACCACAAATATATACTAACAATAAAATATATCAAAAAAAGGCCAAAATACGTTTAAATTTCACAGTTTTCCATCAGTACGACATAAAAAATGTAAGTCAACAATTTTTGTAATTCCACCTGGTGTAAGTCAATGTCTGTACGTCAAATAACTCTATCTATTCACAATAACTCAGATGAGAACAATTGCAGCGGTATACGTCATTACTCTATGATGTATTGTCGATTTCAGTTCCTCGTGGTTCTTATGTTTCGAAGTGTCAAAGTTGAATTAGTGCAACATTTTCTGACCCCATAAAGTCTTCATTCTGTTATTTTTAATATAATATTTAATATGCATGTTTTTTTTTCTAGACTATCACAAAATCATAAAGTAACCCCCCACTTATTCAATGAGTAAAGTAGGTATTGTTACGTTCGTTTGTTCCAAATTCCGATGGATAACGTACAAATGTTAAGACCTAGAAAAGAAGGTTGGGAAAATATCGAACTAACAAAAATAAATTAAACGTTTTAAGTCACAACTAAAAACAAAATGCATACGTTTAATGAGTAAATGATGCTCGCTCTACCATTGCCGTGAAGATATTTTAAGTAATCTCTCAAGTCATTTGAGTAATTGCGGCTTAAGTCTGTTGTATGTATGAAAAATTAAGCAGGCGAACACAGAATATCACTTTTGTGAACAAAGTTTTTGTTTATACTAAAATACAAAGAGAATCTAATCCGTTTGTGACATATGAAGGTCAATTTCAAATCATTTAAATGTTCAAGCGATAAACCGAATATTTGTCGAGATAATTGTGATGTCTGAGGGAATATTCGTCAAATTAATGGGCTTCCCCTGAGTGTGAGGTCAATACTTAATGAATTTTATATTGTTGTGTTTGCGCAGCAAATCACAGTGAAGAATTTTGTGAAGAATTGAAATAATTATGTTCGTTATGACAACAAGTTGCGGTGCCTTGACTGTGTGTTTTCAATTAATCAATTTTATTGCAGTATTTAAGTTTTTTTTATAATCTTTGTTTCAAAAATCCGGAAGAGATTTCGGCAAATTCCGAGAAATATGTATAAATCACAAATTTTAAAATGTTGTATTTTTTAATTCAAATTTCTCATTTGTCTTGATGGCTTCCAGTCGGCAATAAATTCCCCACTTTTCAAAGTTCTACTTATAGACGTAAAGTGTGTTCGAGAACCTTTCCAGTAAAAATTTTCAAGTAACTAGTTTCCGGAGAGTAGGAATGATTTTGCTCTCTCAGTAAATAATATCACACGCGAACAACATCGAGTGAAAACTTGCAAGAAATAAGAATTTTGTACGTAAATATCTGATTTGCAATGTGAACATTGGAAGAGCCAACAACCGCAGTTTGAATAAAACATTACAAATCATCAAAACTGTCTTCTTTTTAACCCTAGAACGTCATCCTTATATTTTGTGGACTAACGACATCCTTTGTCATTTTGACTTCGACCTGTTTCAAGACGCTATACATAATATCGCGAGCAAAAAAGCGAAACAAAATTAATGTTATTTTTTATTTCGTTAATTATTAGTTAATATTCAACGAAAAACAGTTTGAATACGACTAACGCCACACGCTGAAAAATCTGTTTTTTTTTGTTCTTTGGATGCAAATATAAAGTGTGTTTGGAACTTGCCACAAATATAATATACTTGTGTCCAAACACATTGTGTTTGCTTTGCAATATTACATGTTTGAGATACAATGATTAATATATTATAATATTTGTGTTTGCGACCCACATGTATTTATGTTCGTGATACAAAAATACCTGTGTTTGTTGCACTGTCTATGCTCTCTCCAAAGCAAGAGAATAAAAGAGGGACAACGAGAGAGTCTATCTTGTAGGTGTAATTTTGCATTATTCTCTCAGTCGGTGAGTCATAAATATTCTTGAGTGGGTGTGTAAATTGCAGATAAAGTGTTTCATATTTTGCCTGATGTATTGCGTTCTAATTTCATGTATTCAGTCGTCAATGGTTCATTGGACAGAGGATATCAAAAGCGCTTGATAAGTGAAAATAAATAAACGAAGGCTTAAATGGTTTGTGTTAAATGGTTTGTGATGTTATTTTGGATTTTGTGTATGTGTTTCGTATATATTGATGTGCGCTACCAAAGTGAGAAACGATTTTGAAGAAAGAAACTGGAAAGGGCAACCACTTGAAGCCCTTTGTTTGTCCGGGCCTTTACTGAGAAAATCTGTAGGGCGGAGCATTTGTGAAATACGTGTAATAAAAAAGACACAAGTAATTAATCCACGCTTGACTTGCATCAACTTGATTTGTATATAAATATCTTGTTCGTGTACCAACGCATAGTGATAACCAACGGATAGCTGAAACCTTCTGAAAATAAAAACGTGAGAGACAACAAAGAAAGGAAAAACAAAAGAGTAGCAGATTCAAATTCCATGAAAAACAACAAATAATGCATTCAATGCAAATAAATGTAAAAAGGGCCGTTTTAAATCTATTAATTTTTACATTAATTATTTATAAATGTGGATTTATATTGTTAAAATTAATTATAATATATAATACATACATATTGAAAACGAAGAATAATTCGTTTCTAAATTATATTATATTTGGGAGGAAATTCGCATATGTTTACACGTAAGTATATGTAGGTTTGGGGGAAATACGAAAATGTTTCCACGTAAGCATATGGATGTTTGGGATGAAGAACGCATATGTTTCCACGTAAAAGCATACATGTTTGTCAGTAAACATGATACTGTTTGCATATGAATACAAATAAGTTTGGGACTTGCAAACATTTAAATGTTTGAAGTGTTTTCCAAACATATACATGGTTCCTGCAGAATATGTTTGGGAAAATATATTAGAGAGAATGTTATTCTTCAGCGTGTATACGAAAAATGAGGTCAAACAAACGAAAAAAATCTCGAAAAGCTCGAAAATTAAATCGCGAGTCGTCTTTTTGACGAAGGATGACGGTGTAGGGTTAAACGAAACAGTTAAAGGTTAATTACAGAGCATTATAAAGTCATATTTCTCTGTAAAAAAATAATATAATTCCAATGATGTTATTTTATATTCGATCTATTTCCTAATTTTGATTGTTTACACAAAATATAAGTTTTAAAACATAAGTATGTTCGAACTTGCAAATTCTTCCTGACAAAAATGTCTTCAGTAAAACCTGGTAAGTTCTCTGTCATTGCACTGTCAAAATATTCTACAACGCTATCTAGTAAGAAGTATTCAAAATTTGTACAAATTTGTACAAATTATCAAGTTCTCGAATAATTGTATGAACTGAAAAATTCAGCTCCTCCTCAATATAAAACTCTCACTCCGAGTTTAAAACTCTCAAGCGAATTTAATTTTTAAAATTATTCTTTATTATTCCCAAAGTTTTCCAAATCAAGCTCAAGGCCAAGGGTTTCTCCCAAAAAGTTAATTAATAAGTTCAATCTTAATTTTATGCGCTATTTCGCCTTTCATCGAAAGGCATCATCAGGAATATAAATTGGTAAATAACAACAACTTATTGCTCTCTACCACTTCGACTGTCTCCTAACTCTTCACACTCCTGCATTATTCTGCGTACTGATGACTTGCTCGCTTCCACTCCAGCAATTCTGAAGATTTTTCTTTTCTGATGCGTAGATAAAGACAATGAAGCCCTTCCATTAAAATTTTTTCCATACCCGTCGGGGTCCTTGATATAATTGTCGACAACTGTTGGGCTCCGTCCAATTTTTTAGCTACTGCGCGGTTAGAATATCCTACAGAACGGTAAACATCGATTTTAGTTTTTTCCGACAGATTTACAATTTTTTGTTTCGCCATTTCGACTCGAAAAATGATTAAGATATAATAAATTGTAATAAACAAATGCCCCCTACAAAAAACCATCGCTTACTTTAAAAATAATAAAAAAAAAAACAATAAAGTCCCTTTATTCCAGTGAAACAAAAAAATAGCACATTTTTGGACTTTTTTTTATATCTCAAGATGTCTAGCTTCCATTTCCATTTTAAAATTCTGCAATCAGTTACAAATTGCAAAATTTACAGGCTGCTGAATATGAAATTTTTAGTGCCATCAAATAAGTGAACCGGAGTGTAAGTACCTATTCTTAAAAATGTACCTTTTCGTGAAAAAAGGACCAATTCTAAAAAACATTCCTATTTCTTAAAAAAAAACTTTCTCTTTAAAAAAATACCTTCTCTTAAAAAAAATACCCTTTCTTACAAAAATTCCGTTTCTTAAAAATAAAATAATATCTTTTCTTGAGATAAGTAGCCTTTCTGAAAATAAGTAAATTTTTAAAAAAAAAAATAACCTTATCCTAAAAAGTACCACTTCTTTAAAAAGTTGCAGTTCTTAAAAAAAGTACTTCTTTGCTTTTTCTTACAGAAAGTACTTCTTCTAAAAAATAGTACTTGTTCTAAAAAAAATTAGATTTTAATAAAAGAAGTACCTCTATTTAAAAAATGATCTTTTCGGGAAAATGTAATACATATTCTTACAAAAAGGACCTTAAAAATATACTTTTTTATATAATTCTTAAAAAAGTTTATCATTTTATAAAAATTATCTTTTCTTAAAGAACCATTTAAATTATCGTATTTTTCAATGGGCGCCCGAGGCATGTTGGAATTAACTAGTACAAAATATATAGCGAAAGCACTTCGTTCCAACCGGGTGTCCCCTGACACCTCATGTAATTTTTTTTATTTATATTGACAAAGTACATCCTTACTGAGACACCCTTTACATGCATTAAGTGAATCTAAATACAATATTTGTCGATTACTGAATTTTGCAAAGTTCTGCAGAAATTTCTAGCCTACAGTTCCTTCGAAGAGAGTTAGTTTATCTACAGTGAGCCTGAAAACGGAATTGTTATGTGTTATGAAATAAGGAAAGAGCTACAATATACACAGACGAAGATTGCAAATGAAAATTTCACACTGTATAATATTTATTGAAGCAACACCGAAAAAATAGCCCTGCCCTGCAGATGAAGTTTTGAGGCCCTCACCAATAAATTTCCAATTGCCGCATAATGTATTGTTTTATAGGTAAAACTATTTTATTTTTAAATTTTATATGTAGAGGATTGTGGCTTTGATAGGTACTGCCTCATAGTAGTTTCAAATTCAATAACCTGTACTATAAAAAATATATTTGAAAACCAAAATTGCCAGATATGAAGGAAATGCTTTGAAAATAATTGCAATTGCCAATGGTATTGAAATTTTTTTGAATTTGCATTTTGAAAGGTAATTCAAATTAAACTACAAATTATAATTGTCATATAATTAATTTGACCCATGTATGATGATTACACACATAACCTTTCAGCTTTCAATGGTTTGATTTTCTATTTAACACAGAGTAAATTCAACACAATTTACCACCACGACCGAAATATTTGCAATGAATACACAGTATTAATGTTAATAGAGTACATTTAAAAATAAAATATGGGCTTTACATTAAAATGTGTTTATTTAGGTCACCAGTTGTTAAGGTAGAAACAGCTAAAATATGGGCAATAATTTAAAAATAGAGCAAGAAAGCCCCTAGCTCTTTGTTCCAAAAAAAGAGCAGCAACCAAAAAGAAACAAGAGCGAAAGGTGTCCTAAAAGGGCTAAACTGGCAACACTGACTACGAGGCAGCAACTATCGAAGCCACAAACCTCTACACATAAAATACATATGTACTTTAAAAACAGAATTGCCAGCAGCCAAACAAATTCAATATAATTAAAAGTATTCCCATATTTCATTACAATTGGCATCCGATTCTACAACCTGCATTTGCATTGCCTTAGCAAATGCAAATTCAAAATTTTTTAATTGTCATTGCGAATAATGATATTTTTTTGCATTTGCATTATATAAAGTATTGCAAATTAAAATACAATGCAAATTATAAAATCCCAACACTGATGTTTTATTGCTTTCCGCCGAAAAGTAATAAATTAGCGGTTTTAATTAAGTCAACACTGTTGTCGCTTTCGCGCTTATGAATAGTACATTTATTCCCCCCAACTACACATAAAAAAATATATTTCCCGTTATATCCCATGAATGGATTAGGGAGAGCTACTCACAAACCAGAGAGCTATGCGCGTTCTAGTTTTACACTAACTGATTGGGACCTACAGTTGGAACCGGTTCCGAACTGTATTTTGAGAAGCTTTTTCATGGCTAAATACTCAATAGTGTCGCCGTCACTAAGCGAGGTGACCGCCGTCGAAAGAAATTTAAGGTGGTCAGAGCAGAGATCGAACTAGAGTGTCCAAAACCGAAACCGTAAAATTGTTGAAACCGGTTAACCCAGGGGGGTTCTATGGCACAGCGGATCGAAAAGGTACTAGGGAAATGATGTAGAATGAGAGAGCAAAGGAGACAGGAACTAAGTTTAAATAGTGTTTATTGATATTAATGACAGCTAAATTATGTTTGATATGCTGTCCGTTTTATATCCATCCAAAGTGTAAAATTGGTAAAATACAGCAGCAAATCGAACTCGTCATGAAGAGCCAGCGAAGGGAGTAATAGAGGCTCTTAACTATTACTATATGGTTAACCCGTTTTTTATATCTTAACCGTGTGCTGGTTGTTTAAAAAACTTAATTTTCGAACAAACCGGAAACCGGTTATTTCACGTCGGTTAAACGGATTTTACTTAATTTGTATTAATATCGTTAAACAAAGTAATAACAAATTATATGATTTTCGAATTTTAATGAAATATTGAAATATGAAACAGGATTTCCATTTTCATATATGATTTTATGTTCCAAAGAATTCTAAATGACATATCCAAACAGTTTGGTTATTCCAATTTCAGAATGATTTTATGACTTGAATAATAAGTAACTAAAAATTAGTTAAGAATTAATTGAGGTTTCCAACAAATTTTTTTTGTTTAAATTTAAAAACTAAAATTATTTTATAAATAAATGTTTTAAACTTAATAAGATTTTCATACATGAAAATCTGTTTCATATTTGAATATGGTTTTCAAATTTAAATCAGTTTAATGTGGATTTGAATAAAACATTTACATGTTATATTTAACACGCATTACAAATTGGAATACGACATAATTGTTTTATTTAAAATCAGAATTAAATAGAGTGGCGAAATTTTTAGTTTTAAACATGTATAAATATATGAATTGATCGCTAAACACATGTATTGCAAGTGATTATTATATATGTAATCTAAAATTAAACCACGAAACCAGCTTTCTTGAAAAAAATATTTTCCGAACAAATCGAAAACCGGTTTCTTGAAAAATTGATTTTTCGAACAAACCGAAAACCAGTTTCAAAAAATTACCGGTTTCTTGATCGGGCATTCTAGATCGAACCCACCTTCTCATTAGAGTGTCCAAAACGGAAACCGAAAAACCGGTGAAACAGGTTAACCGGTCTTTTTACTCTTAACCGCGTGCCGGTTTTTTAAAAAACGTAATATTCGAACAAACGGGAAACCGGTTATTTTACGTCGGTTAACCGGGTTTTACTTAAGTTGTGTGCATATCCATAAACAAATTAATAATAAATTATATGGTTTTTGAATTCCAATAAAATTTTCGAATTAAGAAACATGGTTTCTATTTTCAAATATGATTTTATGTTCCAAAAAGTTCTAAATGACATTTCCAAACAATTTTTTTTAATCAAATTTCAAAATGATTTTATGACTAATAAAACTTATAAATTTTATATTAAACATGCTTTCCAAATTAGAATATGAGTTATGTTTTAATTTAAAATTTAATTTAATTTAGTGTGTAGAGGCTGGTTACATTTCCATTCCACAAAGATGCTAACATTAGGTATCAGCTGTGCAAATTGCGTCAGACAAAGAGAACATGAACTAAAAAATGACAGAGAGAAGTAAACAACAGTAATGAAAAAGAATCTGCTGAAACAAGAGAACTACTGAAACAAAAGAGTAGAACAGTCTGAACTAGTTCATCTAGTTCACAAGAGTGAATCGTTCAACTGAACTAGTTCGTTCGTGAACTACACAACTCTAGTTCAGTGTGTGAGTTTAAGTAAGAAAAATTGTTATCTCAAATATATGTTTCACTCCCTGTGTCCAAAATTTTCCATTGCACTATTTTCTATTATGTATTTGTTTTCAATTTACTACTACTTTTTTCTCTTTCTCTTTATTTTTTCAATACTACGTCTATATATTGAATCGATCCCACTAATTATTTCCAAATTCCAATGATGAAGATTGATGCAAAAAGATCATCAATTCAATGACGCTGAAAAAGTTGAAGAAACGCAGTGGTGAAAAACTTTTTCATTGAATTCATGAAATTTGGCATCAATTCAATGAAGAACAATTGATGAATATTTATATCTTTTCTTTGGACAAGATCTCATTGTTGCATAGATGTAGTTTTTTCTATTTTTGCCCTGGAGCAAATTTCGAATGTTTAAAATTTCGGCAATCTGACTGTATAAACGTACTGTTTATAAATACTCATATTTAACTTCTCCTTTTATAATTATTTTCGCTTACTAAATTAACAATCATCTGTTATCGATTAAAATTTAATTGTTATTGACAGTATATTTTAGTATTGCCACCCGCTGAAGGGTTAAATATTTATATTATGAATTGTATTTATCTCAGATAACCTGCAAGAACTGTCAAAAGACTATAGTTTAAGATAATCTTGTAAGCTACCAAAATTATACTACACTACGGGTTGCAATACTACAACATTTGTTTAATATAACATGTAAATGTTTTATTCAAATCCACATTAAACTGATTTAAATTCGAAAACCATATTCAAATTTGAAACAGATTTTCATGTATGAAAATCTTATTAAGTTTCAAACATTTATTTATAAAATAATTTTAATTTTTAACATTAAAAAAAAAATTTGGAAAGCACAATTAATTCTTAACTAATTTTAGTTGCTTATTATTCAAGTCATAAAATCATTTTGAAATTGGAATAAACAAGTTGTTTGGATATGTCATTTAGAATTCTTTGGAACATAAAATCATATTCCAATATTTCATTATAATTCGAAAATCATATAATTTATTATTACTTTGTTTAACGATATTAATACAAATTAAGTAACATCCGGTTAACCGTCGTGTTTCCGGTTTGTTTGAAAATTAAGTTTTTTAAAAAACAGGCACACGGTTAAGAGCAAAAAAGTAATACTTAAGAGCCTCTATTACTCTCTTCGCTGCCTCTTCATGATGACGAGGTAGTAGTCTGAGTTCGATTTGTTGCTGTATTTTACCAATTTTTCGTATTTTCGTTCAATGCAAACAACATCATTAGTATCTATCAATAAACACTATTTAAACTTAGTTCCTGTCTCCTTCGGTCTCTCATTCTACATCATTTCCCTAGTACCTTTTCGATCAGCTGTGCCATAGAACCCCCTTGGGTTAACCGGTTTCACCAGTTTTTCGGTTTCGGTTTTGGACACTCTAGTTCGATCTCTGCTCTGAACACCTTAAATTTCTTTCGACGGCGGTCACCTCGCTTAGTGATGGCGACACTATTGAGTATTTAGCCATGAAAAAGCCTCTCAAAATACCGTTCGGAACCGGTTCCAACTGTAGGTCCCAATCAGTGAGTGTAAAACTAGAACGCGCATACATAGCTCTCTGGTTTGTGAGTAGCCTCTCCCTAATCCCTTCATGGGATATAACGGGAAATATATATTTTTTTATGTGTAGTTGGGGGGAATAAATGTACTATTCATAAGCGCGAAAGCGACAACAGTGTTGACTTAATTAAAACCGCTAATTTATTACTTTTCGGCGGAAAGCAATAAAACATCAGTGTTGGGATTTTTTAATTTGCATTGTATTTTAATTTGCAATACTTTATATAATGCAAATGCAAAAAAATATCATTATTCGCAATGACAATTAAAAGATTTTGAATTTGCATTTGCTAAGGCAATGCAAATGCAGGTTGTAGAATCGGATGCCAATTGTAATGAAATATGGGAATACTTTTAATTATATTGAATTTGTTTGGCTGCTGGCAATTCTGTTTTTAAAGTACATATGTATTTTATGTGTAGAGGTTTGTGGCTTCGATAGTTGCTGCCTCGTAGTCAGTGTTGCCAGTTTAGCCCTTTTAGGACACCTTTCGCTCTTGTTTCTTTTAGGTTGCTGCTCTTTTTTTGGAACAAAGAGCTAGGGGCTTTCTTGCTCTATTTTTAAATTATTTCCCATATTTTAGTTTTTTCTACGTTAACAACTTTGACCTAAATAAACACATTTTAATGTAAAGCCGTCGATGGTGCAATGGTAGTGTGCGCGGCTCTTGTGCAAGAGGACGTGGGTTCGATCCCTACTCTGACCACCTAAAATTTCTTTCGACGGCGGTCACCTCGCTTAGTGACGGCGACACTGTCGAGTATTTAGCCATGAAAAAGCTTCTCAAAATACCGTTCGGAACCGGTGTAGAACTGTAGGTCCCAATCAGTGAGTATAAAACTGGAAAGCGCACAGCTCATTGGTTGTGAGAAGCTCTCCCTAATCTCTTCATGGGATGTAACGGGAAACCATTTATTTATTTTTTTAATGTAAAGCTCATATTTTATTTTTAAATGTACTCTATTAACATTAATACTGTGTATTCATTGCAAATATTTCGGGCGTGGTAAATTCTGTTGAATTTACTCTGTGTGAAATAGAAAATCAAACTATTGAAAGCTGAAAGGTTATGTGTGTAATCATAATACATGGGGCAAATTAATTATAAGACAATTATAATTTGAATTACCTTTTAAAATGCAAATTCAAAAAATTTCAATACCATTGGCAATTGTACTTATTTTCAAAGCATTTCCTTCATATCTGACAATTTTAGTTTTCAAATATTTTTTGCAGTACAGGTTTATGAATTTGAAACTACTATGAGGCAATAGCTATCAAAGCCACAATCCTCTACATATAAAATACTTTAAAAGCAGAATTGCCAGCAGTCAAAGAAATTCAAAACAATTAGAAGTATTCCCATATTTCATTACAATTGGCAACCGATTCCACAACCTGCATTTGCATTGCCTGAGAAAATGCAAATTCATATTTTTTTTGATTGTCATTGCAAACAATGCTAATTATTTTGCATTTGCATTAGATAAAGTAATGCAAATTAAAATACAATGCAAATTAAAAAAACCCATGTATGGTAATCATATGTGTTTGCTCTTGATTTGTTTTCCTTAATTGATTTAAAAATCCTACAATGTGTACAATTGCGTTAAATTTTAATGATCATATTCACATTTAATGGTCATACATACATACATACATATATTAAACGGTGAGTAGAAGACGTGAAGACTTGTTTTTTGGAACATGACTATAGTTACGCGTTTGTTAGGGTTTCTTTTGATTTTTGTTTGCTGATATTTGGTACTGTTTGGAATTGTTTACTATTTCGCGTACCAACTTCCAAGCAAATGTTGCATAAAAAACAAATTTAAAATGTTGGATTACTTGTCAAAATTTTGAGATTTTGAGTGGATTCAAAATATTTGGTTGAATTCACACACAGCATAGTATTATACCACAATACATTATGCGGCAGTTGGAAGTTTATTGCTAAGGGCCTCAAGGCTTCATCTGCAGGGCAGGGCAGGGTTTGGTTTTCGGTGTTACTTCAATAAATATTATACAGTTTGAAATTGTGATTCTCTTTGTAGCTCTTTCCTTATCACATAAGACATAACAATTCCGTTTTCAGGCTAACTGTAGATAAACTAACTCTCTTCGAAGGAACTGTAGGCTAGAAATTTCTTAAGAAGTTTGCAAAATACAGTAATCAACGAATATTATATTTAGATTCACTTAATGCATGTAAAGGGTGTCTCAGTAAGGATGTACTTTTTCATTATAAATAAAAAAAAATTACATGAGGTGTCAGGGGACACCCGGTTGGAACGAAGTGCTTTCGCTATATATTTTGTACTAGTTAATTCCAACATGCCTCGGGCGCCCATTGAAAAATACGATAATTTAAATGGTTCTTTAAGAAAAGATAATTTTTATAAAATGATAAACTTTTTCAAGAATTATATTAAAAAGTATATTTTTAAGGTCCTTTTTGTAAGAATATGTATTACATTTTCCCGAAAAGATCATTTTTTAAATAGAGGTACTTCTTTTATTAAAATCTAATTTTTTTTTAGAACAAGGACTATTTTTTAGAAGAAGTACTTTCTGTAAGAAAAAGCAAAGAAGTACTTTGTTTAAGAACTGCAACTTTTTAAAGAAGTGGTACTTTTTAGGATAAGGTTATTTTTTTAAAAAAAATTTACTTATTTTCAGAAAGGCTACTTATCTCAAGAAAAGATATTATATTATTTTTAAGAAACGGAATTTTTGTAAGAAAGGCTATTTTTTTAAGAGAAGGTATTTTTTGAAGATAAAGTTATTTTTTTAAGAAATAAGAATCTTTTTTAGAATTGTTCCTTTTTTCACGAATAGGTAAATTTTTAAGAATAGGTATTTACACTCCAGTTCACTTATATAAAGGCACTAAAATTCCTTCCTATATGTTTTGCAATTTATGACCGATTGCAGAATTTTAAAATGGAAATGGAAGCTGGACATCTTGAGATATAAAAAAAATCATGGCAATAGTGGTTTCTTAACTAAAGAACATTTTTTTGAGCAATTTAAAAAAAAAAGTCCAAAAATGTGCTAATTTTTTTTAGTTCACTTGGATAAAGGCCCTTTAACTAATTTTAATGAAACACAGTTTTATTTGCTTTATTAAAAAACTATTAGTAATGGGTACAACCCCCTTTGTTTTTAATAACTTCAACTATACAGGTTTTCATTGAGAGATAAAGAAAATTTATGTAATCCAACGAAATTTGATTCCAAGCATTCTTAATGGCCTGAATTAGTGACTGCTTGTCATCAAATTGTCTACCTCCTTCATAGACCTTACCAGATAACCAACCCCAGACATTTTCGATAATGTTTAGATCTGGCGAATAGGGTGACCAGTCAAAATATTAACATTTTGGCTTGCAACGAACTCCTTTACTACTCTGGCGTTGTGTATAGGGGCATTATCCTGTTGCAATATCCAAGATATGGAACCAATAGTTCACTGTACTTCAGAAAAGCCGATTCCAATAACGTTTTAAAGATTGCACCAGTCATTTTTGCACTTTGAAATTCAAGATCGATGGTGCCATGGTAAGCAATAGCACCCCACACCATAACCCCGCCCTCTCGGCTGTGATGTCGGTTCAAAAAACGCCTTTCTTTGCGCAAGATCATGGAAATAATAGTTGTAGCCATCAGGTCCATCCAAACTTCTTCTCTTGGCTGCACATCCCATACAATGTATTCTCTTGCGAATGGAAGCCGCTTTTCCTTACGAGGAGCATTAAGTCGGCTTTTTTTTGTAATTTCAGGTATTTCAGATACTCACTGCTCTTAATTACTCTGCGTACTGATGACTTGCTCGCTTCCACTCCAGCTTGAGCTCTTATTTTTGACAAGGATAAGGCAGAATTAGAAGCAATTATGATGATTTTTCTTTTCTCATATTTAGATACAGACAATGAAACCCGTCCTTTAAAATGTTTTCCATACGCCTCGGGGTCCTTGATGTAATTGTCGACAACTGTTGGGCTCCGTCCAATTATTTTACCTATTGCGCGGTTAGAATATCCTTCAGACCGGTAAACATCGATTTTAGTTTTTTCCGATAAATTTAAAATTTTTTGTTTTTCCATTTTGACTCGCAAAATGATTAAGATGTAATAAATTGTAATAAACAAACGCTCCCTACAAAAAATCATCGCTTACTTTAAAAATAACCAAAAAAATATCACATTTTTTGACTTTTTTTTTATAAATTGCTCAAAAAAAGTCCTTTAGTTAAGAAACCACTATCGTCATGATTTTTTTTATATCTCAAGATGTCTAGCTTCCATTTCCATTTTAAAATTCTGTAATGGGTTACAAATTGAAAAAGATACAGGCTGCTGAATATGGAATTTTTAGTGCCTCTAAATAAGTGAACCGGAGTGTATCTCAAGAAAAGTTATTTTGTTTCAAAAATAAGGTACATTTGAAGGCGAAAGATGTTTCTTAAGAAAAGGCAATTTGTTGTAAAAAAAGGTACTTATTAAATTTATTATTAGTATTTTTATTATATTATTATTATTATTTTGTAATAAAATGTACTTTTGTAAGCAAAGGTACTTCTTTACCATACGGTATATTTTGTTTTGAGAAAAGGTACTTGGTTTAAGAATATGATAGGTATTTTTTTTTTTGGAGAAAATTTACATTTTTAATGAAAAGTCACTTAGTTATGAGAATGTTCTTGTTTTAAACTTCTTTCACTTTGACGTTTCTAAATTTACTTTTCATTGCGTTCAAAACTACAATATGTACATATACACTAAACATTGGTTACAGGCTCCACCAGAAACTTCCCATTAAACAAGAAATTACCCAACATATGTTAGTGTAGACACAAACCAAAGCAAAAGTACCGAATATAGTCCATAATAGTGGGTTGTAGTATAATAGTGTTAAAACAATTGTTTAATTTTTTTTCATTTAGCCCCCATTCCGCAACGTGCGAAAAGGAATTTCGTTCCAACACGTATCTTCTGAGATAGTTGTGATTTTTTTATTGGATTGTAAAGAAGACATTTTCCGTTTAAGTATGGAATAAAATATCCGTCAAATAGCCCCCACGGCTCTGATCACAGGCCATTACTCTTTTCAGGTAATTTCCAATGACTTTTTCCACAGAGATGTGGCTACATCTCACCAATCTGGAATTGAGCTCGAATTGGATGTCGAATTTGAGCTCAGGAATTGTTTCTGGTTGTTTAGCATAAACACGAGATTTCACAAAACCACAAAGAAAGAAATCGCACGGTGTTAAATCGCATGATCTTTGTGGACAGCTGACATCAAAATTTCTGGAGATAATTTGTTGTGGAAATCGCTGCTGCAATAAATCGATTGCTTCATGCGCGGTGTGGCAGGTGGCGCTGTCTTGCTGAAACCACATGTCGTTCAGATCCCCGCCGTCCAGTTGAGGCCAAGGGAACTCCGTTATCATGTTCCTGTAATGAATACCGTTCACAGTCACTACAATATCGGCCTCATCTTCAAAAAATTAAGGTTCAATCATGCCGCCTAACCAAAATCCGCACCAGACAGTTGGTCGTTATGGTTGCATTTGTTTGTCATGGATTGCAAGGGGATTTTCTGAGCCCCCAATTAGACAATTTTGTGTATTCACGAAACTAGACTTGTGTTGAACTCGTTCAGTAGTTCTCGAACTCGTTCATTTAAAGTGCCCAGACAGAACAATCACGAATATACTCGTCACATCGAACATGTGCATTATGTTTGCGAGGGTGATGTCTGGTCACCCTAAATGAACTACATAGTTCATGAACTACCTAACTCTACACGAAACCATTCAGATGGATATAATCTTCATCGGAGAAGATGACTTTTTTAAAAATTGGCATTGACTTCTCTTTGCTACATTACCCATTGAAGGAATTGCCGGCGCTTTTCATGGTCGACTGGTTTGAGCTCCTGAGTAAGCTGAATTTTGTACGCATCTTTTGTCAAAATAACGAATTGATGTTTTCGGGTTTTCGGCGACACTCGCGTTTACAGCAGCAATTTTTCAATAGACCAACCGGTACGTTGACGCACAGGAGTCTTACTGTCCATAACCGACACAGTTTCTTAAAATTTTTTGACCACTCTTCGATTGATTGACACATTAGGTGCACTTTTAGAGGCGCAAAAGACGCCTTCAACATGATAGATGGTGATTGCCGTAGATTGCTCGGCAAAGATTTTATTACTTGAATGGAAAAAATTGGCAGCTTTGCTGAAAATTATGGAAAGCTCACCAACGAGGGTGAGAAGAGCAAAGCATTATTCGGTCTACTGTTGTCAATCAGACTCCAAGCCCAATGAGGAAAATGTATAATGGTATAAAGTATGAGCGAGTTGCGAATTTTATGGTAAGACTGGCCATTGGTCTTCTGACTGGGCTGAGAACTTTGGGAAAATCTGTTTAAACGCTGTTCGGGGAGCCGGGCGGGGTTTGATCATTATGGGGGAAATAGGTTTTGGTGGTGCCTTCTGTATTTGATGAGGAAAAGCACTCTGCAAATGGGGAATTACAGCCGTACCATAAAAGGTACATAACTTTTGACAATCCAGGTTACTACACTATGCAATACTGATGAATTACTTATTTTAATTTTTATTTTATTTTTTGTTTAGTTTCGCATTTTCCTGTAAATAGTAGTTTTAAGTTTTTATTTTTCTGTTATTTTCAAGTTCCCCCTTTTTATGTCAATAGTAGTTTTTTTCCCGACTTTTTCGTTTTGTCTATGAAAGCCTCAAGAGACTGTTCATGGGCACTATGCTCGTCATAGGTAGCGGTAAAGAATTGCAGTTTCGCATTTTCCTGTAAATAGTAGTTTTAAGTTTTTATTTTTCTGTTATTTTCAAGTTCCCCCTTTTTATGTCAATAGTAGTTTTAGGCAAAATGAATTACTCCGTCTTTTATCCTTTTTTTCCGGAAAAGTTAAATTTAAATGTGACATTGTCAAAGATAGCACTTAAGGGTCATGTGGGCTGACCTTGCTCTTTATTTTAATGAAATAATAGTTTTACATCCTAGATTAATACTAGTATGCTAGGAAGAGATACAGAACAAACGAAAAATTGTAATTTGCATAACATACTTAAGGAAATAAATCATCATCGCCATTCGCGGTACACTTTCTCGACTGAAAATTCTTCGAAGTTTGCGAGCGGTCTCAGCGTAAGTTTTTAAATTATTGTAATAAGTTTTCACAATTATAATGCGTTGGTCTTCCGTAAAGCGTTCCATTTTTAATAATCGGAACAAACATATGTGGAGGCTGCCAAATTTCAGAGTTACCACTTGCACAAAAAAATTACACTAAATTTAAAAAGTGCAATCTTACTGAGACACCCTTTGGAAATAATCATTTTACCATTTTTATTTTTTCGCTTATATGTGGACAAATTGAAGCATTGGATATGGCTAAATCCTGTAAAGTTGAAGTACTTAAGACTGTTGAGAACATTGTCAAATATAGTGCACAACAAAGATTTACAATGTTTAATTCGTAAAATATAAACTATTTAAAATTTGCTTGATGTTTCGCCATTTTATGGAGTATTGGCTCATTTTTTCTGAAAGACATTTGTATTAGGAGGAATTTCGGAATGAAGAAAGAACTACGGTATGGCGGAAAGTTGTAATGCAAAATTTAGGAATGCTTAGAATTTATTGAGCTAAAATCAAAAATAAAGCCCTACCTCTCAACCGAAATCTTCTTTGGCCTGTAAAGAAAGATTGTGATACCACGTCCATTTAATTTCATAATTTTTGGGGTTAGTTAATATATATATATATATAATATTAATATGCCCCATGCATGTAAAATAAACACAAACATTACAATAATTACGGGCAAATATATGTATAATAATAATGTACTAGAAATCACATGTACAACATATGTATATATGGTAATGTGTTATTGTTGTCGTGGGGTATGGGTAGCGATCGTTTACACATTACCCTCAGGGTAATGGGGAAAATAATGGGTAGTTACCCACGACGATGGGGAATTACCCATCACGATTACCCATTACACTCAGGGAAATGAGGAAATAATGGGTAGCTACCCACGACGAAGGGTAATGGGTTACCCAGGGTAACCCATCCCCATTTTTAATCGAAAATATTAAAAAATTAGAAACAATTTCTATATCTCGGAAACGAAGCGTCCACTCGAAAAAATAATACAAATTTTACCTGCAGGCTGCAGGCTTTAACCAATGGGTGTCTACAATATGGCATCACTTTTTGTTTTAAAAAATTCTTAAAACTAAAATTTTTCAAACGAAAAAATCGCTAAAACGCACTCATGTCCGTATCTCGGAAACGGAGCGTCCAATCCAAAAAACAACCAATGTTTGCTCGTTTCTAAGAGTTTTCCTAAACTGGTCCAATTCGTATTGAAGAATTTTTTTTTCCAAAATCACCAAAATAAGAAAATCGCTAAAATAAAAAAGTGGCTATAACTCGGAAACGGTGTCTCCAATCCAAAATAATAAGAATGTTATTTGCAGAGGAGGCTTTTAATTAATTCCATATTGACGACATCCATTGGTTAAAGCCTCCGACGGAAGTAAAAAAATTATCATGTAGGCACCGTTTTCGAGTTATAGCCTGTTTTTATTTTAGCGATTTTTATTTTAAAAATTCTCCTATACGAATTGGACCAGGTTATTCACCAGTTTTATTTTTTCGATTGGACGCTCCGTTTCCGTGATATAGACATGAGGGCGTTTTAGCGATTTTTATATTCGAAAAATTTTAGTTTCAGCGATTTAAAAAAAAAAAGTGATGCCATATTCAAGACATACATTGGTTAAAGCCTCCAGCGGAGGTACATTTTTTATTATTTTTCGATTGGACGCACCGTTTGCGAGTTATAGCCACAGTTATGTTTTAGCGGTTTCCTTAGTTTGGAGATTTTCTTTAAAAAAAATTCTCCCATACGAATTGGACTAATTTATGAAAAACCCTTAGAAACTCGCAAACATGTATTAGTATTAATATTTTTTCGATTGGACGCACCGTTTGCGAGTTATAGCCACTTTTTTATTTTAGCGATTTTCTTATTTTGGCGATTTTTCGAAACAAAATTCTTCCATACGAATTGGACCACTTTATGAAAAACCCTTACAAACTCGCAAAAATTGTTTGTTTTTTCGATTGGACGCTCCGTTTACGAGATATAGAAATTTTTTTCTAACTTTTTCATATTTTCGATTAAAAATGTGGATGGGTTACCCTGGGTAACCCATTACCCATCATCGTGGGTAGCTACCCATTATTTTCCCCATTTCCCTTAGGGTAATGGGTAATCGTGATGGGTAATTCCCCATTTTCGTGACTAGCTTCCCTTTATTTTCCCCATACCCTATGGGTAATGGGTAAACGTTCATTACACATTCCCCACAACGATGTGTATGGGTTAAACATGGGGGGTTAAATACGAACTCTGTGAAAAACTGTGAAATTTAAACGTATTTTGGACTTTTTTGTTATAGTTTATTGTTAGTATATATATTTGTTTTGTATTTACACTAAAATGTTAACGCATAAAATGAAATGTCGTTGCTTTTTTTCTCGTTGGTTGGTTTGAGTCATTGCCTCTATCTGGTATTATTACAGCAATACTTTCCAACATGCTGCGTCCGCATGCAACACACCAAACTTCGTAAATTGACTGAGTCAAATCGCTTCTCTATGTGTCAGTTCTCTATGTATCAAATATTTTGATTGATAACAGTAAGAGGATTGAACCCATTCTTTTGTACAAGAGACTTGCATGCTACCTAAGTTTACCCTTCCTCAACTCACCGTTATATAATGACCCGAAGTGGGTACAATATTGGAGAACACGTTCGATGGCGTTGTTGAGGCAATTAATGTTGGTTGTGTTGGTAATGGGGTCGAGTGGAAGTTGTTGGAAGCACTTAAGGCAGACGATCTGAGAGCATCGGTTTGTAGCACATTTAATTTAGTTATAGTGGGGCCAAAATTGAAGCCTGGTTGAAATATTGACGCTGAATTTCTTTGAGTGCTGCTCACGGTGGTACCCGAGGTAGATGGAACAGTATCTATAATGGGTATAACTTTCTTTGCCGTTCCTTGCTCATCTAAATCAACTGTAAAAGCGCTAACTAAGGGTGCAGCCTGAATGCGTATATCGTCTTTGGCGACTACTTCAATATTTTCCCCGTCCTCGTTGTGGGTGGGGCGGGGCGTAGTTGTGGTCGTGGTAGTGGTGGTTGTGGTAGTGCGTCTCCTTGTCGTCCTGGGACGAGGAGTTGTCGTGGTAGTTGTACTGGTGGTTGTTGTTTGTGTCTTCTCTTTGGAATTTCTTATTTCAAATTTAATTTCATCCAATCCATTCGACGATATCTCATTGGATTGTATATTATGGCCAACACTGCGTGCCGACTGATGGGTATTCTCAGCCTCATGATCAGCATCGGTTGCCACTATTACAGGAGAACCAGGATTATTTTTTCCCGACTTTTTCGTTTTGTCTATGAAAGCCTCAAGAGACTGTTCATGGGCACTATGCTCGTCATAGGTAGCGGTAAAGAATTGCACAGACGGAAAAATGTCAGCTGAACTGGTACTCTCCTCCAGTATCTCATCTTTCGTGGGTGATGTTAAGGGTACGGCAGTTGTACTTTGTATAACTACCGACGATGGTGAGAGTGAAGGCTTTTCCACCTCAGCATCAGGTTCTTCTTCTGCTTCCCCTTCAGATTCGCCATCGTCCTCTTCATTGGCAGTAGCTTCTTGTTCCAGTTTATCTATGGCACGTAGTAGGGCTAATCTCACAGAAAAGTCTAATTTTTGTATGGCTTCGCGTGGTATGATCTCATTGGTTTCTGTGGAACTGTCATCCTCTGCCAGAGCACTAAATGAATAGCCCAGTAGAAACAGTAAAAGGCAGGTAAAATGTGTCTGAAAGAAAAAAGAATTACGAAATCTAATCACTTTTATGATAATTTTCATGGAAATATTAACGTAAATCAACACACACAAATTGAGTCATATTTCAACTACAACCAGCTATTATTTTAATAACATCTTGGCAATGTCTATTATCTACCGTTTTAACCCATTAAATGCGTAAATAGTTATTACAAATTATGTACATTAGAGCGATATGAATGAATGACTAAGTGTGGATTTCTACAATACCTCTACCTTCCATAAAAAGAGAATATAAATTGTATTTAGCGTTTGAATCATTACATGGAATTGTTGAGGTCGTAGGAAAATATGCTCAAATGTTCGAGTTTGTCAAAAGTCAAACATTTTACTAGACAGACTAATTTTCTAATAGCGTAGTTAAAGAAATTTCAAAAAATTGTATATTTAAATAGTATTCTAACCAGTGGATTGGAACGCGCCTGTGGCGCCCGTCGAAACATGCTTTAATTTTAATCGATTTTTAATAAAGGGTAATTATGTAAGATGAGAGAGACATAGTTGTTGTTTGTTATTACAACAAACGTGTAAATGATTTACACGTCTGTCAGGTTGTACCTTATAGGTATGTATTCATGCACAGAGAATAAGCAGCTCAATTAGATCTTCCAACTAAGAGTGGCACAACAATCTATGAAATTTTTCGTTTTTCTAATTTTTTTCGATTTTTTCCTTTTTTGGTTTTTTTTCGTTTTTTTTTAGTTTTTTCGTTTTTTTTGTGTGTATATATTTTGATAAGTGTTCAAAAAGTGTGACAGAGTCAGTGAATCAGCGATGAGCGTAACTCTTTAAGAAGATTGTTCACCACTCCTTGGTAGTTGAACTGATACAGACAGGGAAAAGTTTAGTTAGAAATCAATTCAAGCATTGGAAATTCCATGATAAAATCTATATTTTGATTAGAATTCGTAACTGTCATTACTGACAGAATTATTTGTCGATGTTATTGATAAATTAAAAATAGATCTTACTAACTTGAAGTTGATACTAAAGAAGTTAAGTTGTATAACCAATTGGACTATTTCTAAAGCGGTGATTACACGATACATCTGATGTACAATCATTTAGTGTATATGTAGACTGATGCTTTGACAAAGACGGTACATCATTTTTCGTTCGTTGCAGTGGAAAATTTGAATTGCTGTTGGCCTTGCTATACTTCATATGTATATATTCGTGAAGATACTCTCTTCCTAGTTATTTTCTTTTAATTATGTTCGCAAACATGTTTTCGCGTCTATACTCAACATAAGATGAAGATTTTTCGATCAGATTTCGTCTACACGAACCATCATGCGTACATCACTTTGCTTCAATCATCTCAAAAATCAAACTCATTTTGATTTTCTCCATTTGATTGATGGTTAACATCAGACGTACCGTGTAAACACCGCTTAAAACCTCATTCATCTGAAATGGAAGATACAACTACTAAAAACTACAATACATATTAGAATTCATTTTCAAATATTAGTCATTGTAATCATAATTTAGTTTCTGTTACAAAAATACTTGTTACAAAGTTATGTATTCGATTTCTCACATGAAGCTTTGCTGTAAAAGAGAAACTATGTATATTTGGATGTTACACGAGGACTTTGTCAAAAAACTATTTCTTTAAAGCTGTATTTTAAATTATTTTATTCTTCAATATTTCGCTACTCATTGTGGATAGCATCCTCAGGAAAATAAACACAATTATTAATTAAAAATGTCATTTTATTTTTTAATTTCAGTATTTTTTGTTCATTTAATTGTTAATTAATACTTGTTTTTATCTTCTCGACGATACTACCCAATGGGTAGCGAAATATTGAAGAATGAAATAGTTTAATATAGACGTAACACTCGAACATTTAAATTTTAAATATATAGTTTTTTTACTTTTTAATTTTATTAGTTAAGCTCGAGGCCATTCTTTATCTCTATTATAGAAATATAGTTTTCAAAAAGGAGTTTTTTCAAATCTATTCCTAGCGACAGATCTTCATCAGCGGTTGTTTGGAATGATGCAATTGAAAAATTCATCAAACTAAATGCAAATGAAAATTCACTTCAATTGAGAATTTCCAACTAGTACGCAAGTGTTCGAGAAATATCGCAAGCAAAACACACAAGAAACCATTTGAAAAAACTTCTTTCCATCTCTAGAGAACCATTGGCTCGCATTTGACATGTTTTTTGTTGCTGCATTTAGTTTGATGAATTTACAATAGCATCATTCCAAACAACCGCTGCTGAAGATCAGTGGCTAGATTTGAAATAGATCAATAGATCTGAATAATAGATCGGAAATAATTAAATACAGTTGTGAAATTTTGAGTTTTCAACACGAATAAGTTTTATCTGAAAGGTATATGAAATGGTCGCTAAAGAAATGTATTTTAAGTTCAACATGTGTAATTTAATTTAAAGCAAAAACCCGAAAAAACCGGTTCCACCGGTTTTTGCCAAAATTAAAAACCGAAAACCGATTTCTTGAAAAATTGATTTTTCGAACAAATTGAAAACCGGTTTCTAAAAAATGCCGATTTTTTGGACACTCTACATAACTAGAGGTGGAAAAATGTCGTAATTTTATAGTATAAAATCGAATGAAAAATATAAACTTGGATTTCCCAACATTTTGCAATAATCAAAAAGGCACGTTTTGTTCTGCGACTCCTCATATGATATTTTTAAATTATAACTGTGTGTATATGGTTCAAAGAGGGTTCGTGGGACCTCCCATATGTTACCCATGCACATTACCATGGGGAATGGGTAATGAATGTTTACTCATTACCCACAGGGTATGGGGAAATAATGGGTACCCACGTTTGAAAATTACTTTGCACGATTATCCATTACATATTTGCCAACGATGATAGGCAATGGGTTATCCAGGGAAACACATCTCCATTTTTGATCAAAAATATGAACAATTTAGAAAATATAATAAATTTTTACGGAATTCTAAGAGTTTCTCATAAAGTGTTCCAATTCGTATGAAAACAATCAAAAATCGCCAGAATTAGAAAATCGCTAAGCTAAAAAATGGCTGTAACTCGGAAACGGTGGGTCCAATCGCAAAAATAATAAAGTTTTTACATCCTCAGGAGGCGTTAACTTATGGATGTCTTGAATACGGCATCACTGTAATTTTTTTAAAATTTGCTAAAACTAAAATTTCTGGAATCCAATACCTCGGAAACGGAGCGTCGTCCAATCGAAAAAATAACTTATTTTTACAGGTTCGTAAGGGTTTTTCATAAAGTGGTCCAATCGTATGTTCAAAAATTGTTTTGTTAAAAAAATCGTCAAAATATGAAAATAGCTAAAGTAAAAAATGGCTATAACTCGGAAACGGTGCGTCCAATCGTAAAAACAATACGTGTTTACCTCCTAAGGAGCCTTTAACCTATGGATGTCTTGAATACCACATCACTTTAAGAAACTAAAATTGTCCAATCGAATAAATAACTATTTTTAACGAATTCCTAAATTTTGGAAAAATTGTTTTGTTAAAAAAATCGCCAAAATAAGAAAATTGCTAAAATAAAAAACGGTGAGTCCAATCGCAAAAATAATAAATTTGTTACCTCTAAGAGGCTTTAAGATGTTTTATTCACTTATTTTTAAAAAAATCGCTAACACATACATATGTGTTTTAGCGATTTTTTATTTGAAAAATGTTAGTTTAACGGATTTTAAGTGATGCCGTAGGAGAGGCATCCATTGGATAAAGCCTCATGCGGAGGTAAAAATTGTATTATTTTTTATTCGTAAAATTTTAGTTTTAGCGATTTATTGCCGTATTAAAGACATCCACTAGTTACAGCCTAAAATTTTTTTATTTTTGCGATTGGACGCACCGTTTCCGAGTTATAGCCATTTTTATTTTAGCGATTTTTTTGTATTTTGGCGATTAAAAAAAAAATATTGCAAACGAATTGGACCATGCTTAGAAAACGTCAAAAATTAGTAATTTTTTTCGAAAAGACGCCCCGTTTCCGAGATATAGAATTTTTTCTAATTTTTTCATATTTTCGATCAAACACAGATATTAACCACGAAATACGAACCCGGGTTACACGGTACATACGATGACACATCATTTAATACGGCATCACTTTTGTTTAAAAGAAATCGCTAAAGTAAAAATCGCTAAAACGTCATTTTGTCTATATTTTGGGAAACGCTCCGTCAATCGAAAAATAACCAATTATTCCGGATTTCAGGGATTCAATTCGTATGGACGATTTTTTTTACAAAAATTATCAAAATTAGAAAATCGTTAAAATAAGTAAATAGCTATAACTCGGAAACGGTGAGTCCAAACGCAAAAATAATAATTTTTCTTTAATTCCGTAGGAGGCTTTAACCAATAAGTGCCTTTCATAAAAAATCCTTTGAACTAACATTTTTCAAATAATGTGTCATCGTATGTGCTAGCGTTTTTTTAGAAATAAGTGATGCCAAATTGAAGATATCCATTGGTTAAAGCCTCCGACAGATGAAAAACTGTTATTATACACCATTTCCCAGTTATAACCAGTTTTTATTATAGCGATTTTCTTATTTTGGTAATTTTTTGGAAAAAATTTCTTCCATACGATTGGACAACTTTATGAAAATCTCTTAGAAATCTTTAAAAGTTAAAAATTTTTTCGATTTGACCCTCCATTTCCGAGATATTGGCATATATGCGTTTCAGCGATTTTAGATTTGAGAAATTTTAGTTTAGCGATTTTTTTAAACAAAAAAGAGGTGATGCCATATTCAAGACAGCGATAAGTTAAAGCCTGTTGTGGAGGTAAAAAAATATTATTTTTGCGATTGGACACACCCTTTCCGAGTTATAGCCATTTTTTTATTTTAGCGATTTGCTAATTTTTGCTATTTTTTGAAGAAAAAAACTTCTTCCATACGAGTTGGACCACTACTATATGAAAAACATTTAGAAGCCCCCAAATATTGCTATTTTTTCGATTGGACACTCCGTTTTCGACATATTGAAATTGTTCTCTAAATTTTACACATTTTCGATCAAAAATGGGGATGGGCTACCATGGATAACCCACTGGCGTGGGTAATGGTTACAGCCGCTTACCCATTCCCCATGTGTAATGGATAATCGCGCAGGTTAATTTCCTGTGGGTAATGAGTAAACGTCCATTACCAATTTCATATGGGGGGGGGGTAAATACGAACCCTGTTTGACCCATATACACACAGTTATAATAATAAGCAAAAACTAACTGCCTTCTAAGGGTTAATAGTGAATGTTGTAATTTTTCTGTTTTCATTAAACATAGTCCACATAATGTAATGAATTTTATCATATTTCATCTTTTATCTAGCACTTGGGCTAAGACTTGTGTTTTGGAGTGTTCGGACACATATAGTGAAATTTTATGGCGATCATTTTTGTAGAACATTTTGACCACGCCCCCCGTTTTCAAAAAACAAAGTAAAAATTATGGTTATACGTGACAGTTAGAGGGTTAATTTGTTCCACAAAAATGTTTACCTGAATCTTTTCTATACAACTTCTGAACATACTTTGTACCTCAGAAGTAAGTAACACACAATTTTGCATGCAAATATGTTGCAGGAAAGTTACGAGGGGCGGAAATTTTGACCCGCCCTAAAAAAAATTTGATCAGATCTGGCAAAATTAACACGTATATTTTTTAGACCTTTCTACCAGAATCCGTTGACCGAACCCCACCATTTTTAAAAAAATCTAATTTTGTCTCACAGTGAAATTTTTCTGAAAGGCCCTCATGTAACTTTCAAATATAGTTTCTCTTTTATAGCAAAGCATCTTAAGATAAATCGAATACATAACTTTGTAACAAGCGTTTTTGTAACAGAAACTAAATTATGTTTACAGAAATAAAATAATTGGTTTCCAATTACATACCATGAAGGAACTGGGGACAGCTTCACACAAGCAGTGAGCTGTGCGCTTTCTAGTTTTAAACTCAGAAATTGGGACTTAGAGTTTTACACCGGTTCCGAACGGAATTTTGATGGCTAATTACTCGATAGTGTCGCCGTCACTATGCAAGGTGACCGCCGCCGAAAAAAATTAAAGGTGGTCAGAGCAGGGATTGAACCCAGGAGCTCATGTACAAGAGGCGCGCACACAAACCACTGCACCACCGACAGTGACTAATATTTGTACACGAGTTCTTATATTGTACTTTTTATGAGTTGTATCTTCCATTTCAGATGAGTGAGATTTTAGAAATACTAATATTGGTTAATACAACTTAATTTCTGTAGTAACAACTTCTATGTAGTAGGACCTACTTTTAATTTATTAATCATATCGACAAATAACTCTGATGTATGATAATTATGGATTCTAATCAAAATATAGAAATATAGAATTTCCAATGGCGGAATTGATTTCCAACTAATCTTTTTCCTGTGTGCCCGCTCACGTGAGCTGAATTTGATCCTAGTCAAATGCACGCTTGAATCAAGGGTGATTATCGACAATCACGTAAAAATTACACAAAAAAATAAAACGTTTTTCTACATGAACCAGTCGCGTTAATTTCAAACCAATATTAAAAAATTCCATGAGGTGTCAGGGGACACCCGGTTGGAACGAAGTTCCTTTCGCAATATATTAGCGGCATTCATGGAAGCGTGAAAGCCGAGAACTTTTGCTCAGCGCAAGTTTCCCTCGCACCGTTGCATGAGGCACCAGGTAAAGTTGCTCAGCGTAGTTGTGCTCAAAACCATATCAGCTGACCAAGATGGATACACAAGGTGGTAGCAGTAGCAATTGTATGTATTATGTATGTGTACTTTTTCTACTGTTCTAGTGCTATCACCTTATTTATCCATCCTAGTCAGATGACAACGAAATGTCAAAAGTTTACACGTTTCTCCATCCCGCGTTTGCGCAGCAAATTTGCCTCGAAAACTTTCCACTTTTGAGCAAGTCGCTTTGTATATGAAATTTGTTTGTTTTGACGTTTTCTGTGCAAGTTTACGATGTTTTCGAGTTTACGAGGTTCTTTCGAGCTTTCTTGAAGACCACTATTATATACTAGTTAGTTCCAACACGCCTAAGGCGCCTGTTGAAAAATACTGTAATTTAAATGGATCTTTAAGAAAAGATACTTTTGTAAAATGATACATTTTTTATTTATTGAATGTATTTTTTTAAAAGAAGTATATTTTTAGGTCCCTTTTGTAAGAATATTTATTATATTTTCCCGAAAAGGTAATTTCTTTAATGAGAGGTACTTCTTTTATTAAAAGCTAATGTTGTTTTTAAGAAAAGCTACAATTTTTAATAAGGAGTGCTTTCTGTTCGAAAAAGCCTAAGACTATGCATTTTTTTTACAAACAAGTACTTTTTTTTAAGATCAAGTACTTTTTAAAGAACTGGTACTCTTTTTAGGAAAAGGTAATTTTTTAAGAAACTTTACTTATTTTCAGAAAGGCTACTTATCTCAAGAAAAGAAAATAAAATGTATTATTTTATTTTTAAGAAAAGGTACTTTTAAGAAAAGGAACTTTTGTAAAAAAGGTATTTTTTTAATAGACAATATACTATTTGTAAGAAAATTTACGTTTACAGGTATTTTTTTTAAGAAATGGTAGATTGTTTAAGAATATCAATAGGTATTATTTTTGAGAAAATTTACTTTTTTTAAGACTTAAGAAAATGTTATTTTTTAAACTTATTTCACTTTGGCTTTTCTAAATTTACTTTTTATTCGGTTCAGAACTACAATATGTAATAAACAGGCTCCACCTAGAAAATTTCCCATTAAACAAAAAATATACCCGATATGTTAGTCTAGACACAAACCAAACCAAAAGTACGAGTGTAAGAGTAAGTGTGTTGCCAAATGTAATTCCATGCTCAGGGTTGTATTTCATGGATTTGCCAGTCTTTCACTTTGGCTTTTCTAAATTTACTTTTTATTGGGTTCAAAACTACAATATGTAATACACAGGCTCCACCTAGAAAACTTCCCTTTAAACCAAACGAAAAGTACCCAATATAGTTGATAATAGTTAAAGGCAAACGATTATCGCTTCCTAAGTTGCGGTTTTTTAGCGAGAAGTCATATTATTCAAAAATATGAAACGGTAAAAGATGTCAAAATTTAGCGAAAATGAAACTCGTCGCTAAGTTCTCGCTAAGTCTTCGCCAAGTGCTTCATACAAAAAGCAAGCGAATATATAAGAAAGCGGTGTAACCAAAACACGCTAATAATGGGCGTAGTTAAAAAAAAGTTCTTTAAAATTTTTTCATTATATATATATCAAATATATGTATCAAATTCACGTAGTAGACACTACTAGACTTAAATGGAAATCCCTAAGATAAATTGAGTGGTGGTTTTAACAAAATTTAACAAATAAACTAAGTCCATTTATACAGGAACAACATATCAACGAAGTCTGCTGCTTATTTCCACTAGTATTTTAGAAAATACTCCTTCGCTTGTAGCTGAGTTTCTTGGAATACAACAGATGACTAGCGAAGCTTCCCAGCGGCGGAATTTGCGAGGCCTTCCACGAATAAGGCATGCGGAATCATTCTTTGGTAATGCCTACTTTAATAAAGCCTGCGAAATGCATGATTTTACAAGGCTCCCACAGGCCTTTAAAAAGAATGTCAGAAGACGCTGTTGTTCATGAAAACCTGTCTTTCCACATGTTCGCAATTCGTCGTTGCAAAATCATAACATCCGATAGCCCAGTAGATAAAGCGTCCGACTATAAGTTCTAAGGTCGTGTGTTCGATTCCGGTGGCTGCAGAATTTAAAAAACTTAATTTTTAAGAATTACAATTGGTTAAAGTGTAAATCTGAAATATGAAACTAATTTGCACATATATTTTTTTTATTTGTACTTAAGTCCTTCTAAAACTACTCTTTTTGCAGGCCTTCATACTAGAAGGGAGGGATGAAAGGCCTTGCCTCCCAATCTCACGCAATGTTAAAAAGAAAGGATGAGGTAATGTGTAGGGAAGGCCTGCCGTATTCTATAGAATGCCTTCTGGATCATTATTTCAGGCCTTCCAGCTCCTGATTTCCACCGCTGGGTTGGTAAGAGGGAAATGATATTAGAAGCCTTCCAACAATAGTTTGTTTGACAAATTAGTAAAGAAATCTAAATGAAATGAAATCAAAAATTTTGAACATATGCGTGACTCAACCGAAAATAGCAACCGAAAAAAGACTGTGCTAACGCACGAAGATTTTCGCTACTCAGGCGAGCGTGTGTGAAGTTGAGAAGTTGGCCCTACTCATTTTCACGCATGAATCACGCGTGATCACGTGATTCGCGACCATCTCTAGTCTGGAGGCACAAAATGCTGGATCATCATGTAAGTATGACCGAACTATGGCCTGCAACATCTTTACGATATCTCTGCAATAGTAGTTGTGATCACAGAACACTGTTTAATACCCAGAGGCGGAAATCAGGAGAAGGAGCCCGGACGGCATTCTATTGAATACGGCAGGCCTTCCCTACACATTACCCCATCCTTTCTTTTTAACATTGCGTGAGATTGGGCGGCAAGGCCTTTCATCCCTCTCTACCAGAAGGCCTTATGAAGGCCTGCAAAAAGAGTAGTTTTAGAAGGACTTAAGTAAAAATAAAAAAAATATATGTGCAAATTAGTTTCATATTTCAGATTTATACTTCAACCAATTGTGACATTTACCCGGACGGCATTCTATTGAATACGGCAGGCCTTCCCTACACATTACCCCATCCTTTCTTTTTAACATTGCGTGAGATTGGGCGGCAAGGCCTTTCATCCCTCTCCACCAGAAGGCCTTATGAACGCCTGCAAAAAGAGTAGTTTTAGAAGGACTTAAGTAAAAATAAAAAAAATATATGTGCAAATTAGTTTCATATTTCAGATTTATACTTCAACCAATTGTAATTCTTATAAATTAATTTTTTTAAGTTCTGCAGCCGCAGGAATCGAAAACACGACCTTAGAACTTATAGTCGGACGCTTTATCTACTGGGCTATCGGATGTTATGATTTTGCAACGACGAATTGCGAATATGTGGAAAAACAGGTTTTCATGAACAACAGCGTCTTTTGACATTCTTTTAAAAGACCTGTGGAAGCCTTATAAAATCATATGAATTTCGTAGGCTTTATTAAAGTATGCATTACGAAAGAATGATTCCGCATGCCTAATTCGTGGAAGGCCTCACAAATTCCGCCGCTGGGTAGGTAAACATGGGTCCAGACTTGGAATCTCAGCTCATGATTATTGCAGAAGCTGATGAAGGGGAGGACGAGAAATTTTGGCAGTTCAGTTTAGTAATTGATATTTGAATATTTATATTTTTGAGCACGGGTAAAATGACATTTACCAAGTGGCGAATAAGATAATTTTAAAATGTATTTACGAACCAACTGTGAAAATAAATTTGTCACTTAAACATCAGTTAAGTGAAGCCATATCATTTACGCGCCGACTGTGATACTGGCCCTAACTATCAACAAATCTTTTCAACTTTATAAATTTACATGAAGACATATAATTTACCAATATTACCCAACCCAAATCGTGGTAATGAGTTGGCTTAACCAAGTACCTAACTCTGTGCATTGAGTCACGTCCATGACATTTTGATCTACTACAAAATTTGTGGAATTTCATCTTATTATGAATTTTATTGAAACAGAAAAAAAATGGATTTTGTTACACTATTTCCTAATAAACAAATTGCAGTGTATTGTTGAGGTTTATAAGTTTTCGTAAAATCGCCAGGTTTGTAAATCTCACAAATTACGTGGTATTACCAACAACGTCTATTGAACAATGGCAACAGCTACAGCTGCCGCAATGATCCGCTAGTCATAAGACTGTTGGCAAACACCTTTTTGTAAAGCAGACAATTTGAATATTAAATTGTTTTTAAATAATTGCAGACACTTAAATAACAAATGCTTCAATTACTGCTCATCATTATTTATGTAAAATATTTATTTTTCAAATTATGAATTCAAATGCTTAAATAATATTTTCACACGCTCAAGACACGCCTTTGCAGCTCATTCATATTCACAGGAAATCACTGGCGTGATTACAAAACGAAACTCTTTTCACAGTTTAACTCCTGTGGTCAAATAAATTATGATTGTAATTGCAATCAACGCATAATGCTAATGAACTCTTCATTAAGCATTGCGAATGAGCGGGCTAATAAAAATATGGATAATTTATTATGGTCCATTTGAGAATCAATTAAAGGGGCCCAGTGTAAAACTGGTTGGCAGATATGAAGAAAATATTGAAAGCATAATGTTAAAGAAATCAACTTAATGTTATTTGATATTTGATACTTGATATTTAATTATTCATTGATTGGGGGGTTTCTGATTTTAACAGTTGGTTGTCCTAACATTTGTAAAGGGTGGGCCGTATAAAACTTGAAATTGGAACCTCCCGTTATTTCGAATCAGATGCCGAATTTAGCATTTATGAAATGACACATTATTTGTTAGAACACTTGGGAAATATTAAAAACTTTCTTCCAATGTTCTGAGTCTTCATTTCACACTGTAAGAAATTTTCGGAATAAAATCGATAGAAATTCAGTGCCATTAACGCAATTTGTGGATTAATTTGTGAAGCGAGTTCGTCTATAAGGGTTCTTATTGGACAAAAGAACTCGTGTACGTGCTCACCCAGTGCGTTCAGAGAAAAATATTGCCGCTGTAGTTGCAAGTGTGCTCGAATGGACATCAGCATTAACTCGCCACCGTTCGCAGTTCGTAGAAATATTTTAGCATAAACAGACATAGAACGTTTTCACTTACGAGCACTATTTCTTGCATTTACAGTGTCTTGAAAAATTCATCTCGCTCAAAAAATGGAATTAACCTGTGAAAACTTTCGTGCGATGACTTTTAACGATTTTCGGCGTGGATTGTCGGGACAAGAGTGTCTCAATCAACTTGTTTCGACTTTTGGTGAAGAAACACCATCAAAAATCACTTTAACAGCCAAGGTCACGATCTCGAAAGAAAACCTAAGCGAACGAAACCCTGTCACTCACTTTCGTTCTTATCCCTGGCTTGTGTGGTTGTGTGTTTGCAAAATCGGAAGCCACTAACTAGTTTCGCTGTCATCTTTGCGAACGAAAATGTCAAAACCAGTCACTTGTCTTTTGGTTGTCGCATAGCTGGAAATCAAACAAAAGCTTGAAACAAAAACAATTTAAATAGAATTCAATGGAAGAAACACAATGGACAGAAAATAATGTCATTATAATAAATTTGTTATTATAAATATTTATATTTCCATTTCAGCATAAAAACGACAAATTTGCAGCACCTGCAAATACTGGTTGCACGTACTCTTCTCTCTCGCTCCGAAATTAAATGGCGAACATCAACTTCATTTTGATGCTTTGAACAACAAACACACACACCACGTAAAACCATGAGAACGACAAGTCGAAAGAAAGTGATTTGTTCTCTTGGATTTTGTAGGAGAGGATGTAAGTGGGGTTCGATTTTGTACTGAATTGTTTATGTTTTCGTTCGCTTGTTAGTGGCTACCAAATCAGCTGTTTGTCGCATCGAAACAAAGAAAGCGAACGTTAACGTTCGACATCGTGACTTTGGCTGTAAGTCTCTGCTACCAAGAGTTCAGTCTCCGACGTTGTTCGCTTCAGGATGAATTTCGTGAAGGTGGATGAATTTCGTGAACTTCGATCGTTTTGCCGGAAGCCGTCGATGCAGTAAGTGAACTTATAAAGCAACACCGACATGTGACATACTGTGAGATTGAGGCATCCTTGGACATTAGTATGACAAGCATTAATAAGATATTGCATGCTCATTTGGCCGTAAAAAAGATTTGTTCGCGTTGGATCCCACATAAATTGACGAATGCTCAAAAAAAGGCTCGCGTCGATTGGAGCAAAGAAATGTTGAAAAAATACAACCGCGGTAATTCAAATGCAGGGTATTACATCTTCACAGGTGACGAAACATGGATCTATGCATATGAGCCCGACACAAAACAGCAATCGACCGTATGGGTCTTTCCAGACCAGCTAAATACAACAAAAGTTGTTCGTGGAAGAAGCTCATCGAGGGATATGATCTGGTTTTTTTGGGTATAACCGGTCAAGTCTTCAGTGGAACGTAGAACGGTCAATTCTGGGCGGTATACCACCGTCTGTTTGCCAACAGCGTTCGAAGAAATAAGGAGAAACAACAAAACAAGACGGATCATTTTGCATCAGGGCAATGCGAGCTCTCACACATCAGCTGAAACAATGGGCTATTTGACAACTTACCATGTCGAATTGATGGATCATCCGCCGTACAGCCCTGATTTGGTGCCCAATGACTTTTTTTTAGTGCGTGGTCAACGTTTTTCTACGCCCGAAGCAGCTCTTGAAACGTTCAAAAACCATGCTTTGTAGGTGTTTCAATCGGAGTGCAAAAAGTGCTTCGAAAAATGGTTTGAGCGAATGCAAAAGTGTATTGATCTTCACGGAGCATATTTTGAAAAACGATAAACCCATTTCCAATGATAAATGTTTATTTTTTATTGCTGGACCAGAAATATAAATAGCAACCCTCGTAAAGTCCAATTAGTTCAAGAACTGAAGCCTCGTTACCAGCCGATGCGTTTGCAGTTCGGTGAATGGGCTGAAAATCTTTTCATTTTCTCTTCGGGGACTACGTTAACAAACAAAATTGCCGCATTTGGAGCTCAGGAAATCCACACGTTATTTGGTGCGGCTTTTGACATGGCGGCCACATTTTCATGGAAAATGAGCAAGGCGCCGCCGTTGCTGTCAATGGGTAGCATTACCGTGCCATGCTTAGAGATATTTTGTTCCCAAAAGTTGAATAGGATACAATGGACGACGTATGGTGTCAACAGGACGGCGCTACGTTTCACACAGCCAACGTTGCAAACGATCGTTTGCGCACTGTGTTCAAAAACCACATAATCACCTGATACTCGGAAGTCCAATGACCATCTCGCAGATTGGATTTGACCATGTGTGACTATTATATCTGAAGCGCCGTGAAAGATAAGTGTTACTCAAACAATGCCGAGTCGATGCAGGCCTTTAAATATGAAATCCACGCTTTTGTTTACGAGATAGACACCCAAACTACCGAAAAGCTACAGAAAAATTGGGTACATCGAATGAGGTACTGTAATGCAAGTCTTGGAAGCCATTTGAATGATGTTGTGTTTCATTCATAAATATCAATGATGGACTTTACCAATAAAAGCATAATTTTAAAAAAAAAACTAAGTCCCAATTTTAAAGAGACTTTAAAGATCATTATTGGATAAAACTTTGATAACACTGTGTGGAATTTTTTAAGTCATGGAAATATAACCACATACGGACATATAACCACAAACAATTACACATACTGAAATTAAAAAATTTTCGGGAAAATTTTCAATTTTGCGGCTACCTAAACGCTCCCTAAGCGCTACCTAAACGATGTTAAGAATCATTCATAGCAAGATCATATGTTCAATGAAGTTGTTTACTGAGATCTTAGGTACATTCTTGTAGTTGATTGTTTCCTTGAATTTTGAACGGTTTGCTACCTATGTACCTGAACAAGGGGAAAGAGGTAAAACAAAATCGAATTTTTTAAAGCGTTTTGCGATTTTGACTTTGAAGATTAAGTTTTTTATATGTTACCAATTTTTGTTCTTTATGACAAGAGCTGCAACTTTCCCTCAGAGAGTAAATCAAAATTCCGAACGGTTTACAAGATATGAGCCTGACAAAATGATAAATTTTTTGAAAAAATGACACCGAGGCAAAACTGGGTGTGCATAAAAAAAGTGCATGACTTTGGGCAAAACTGGGAGACACGGGTCTTTTTTGTTGTCTTTTATCACGTAGTGGTGTCCGTATGTGGTTATATTTTTTCCCTGTTGCACTGTGTAATTGTATGTGTCTTCATATCCGTTTATATGCTTCCATTTTGTAAACAAGTTATACAAATCTTCAAAAACCCAATTTGAATTTCAAAATACCATTTGAAATTTAAAGTACGTTGACAGTCGGTGGTACAATGGCTAGTTTGCGCGGCTCTTGTGTATGAGAACGTGGGTGCGATTCCTGTTCTTACCACTTTATATTTACTTTGGCGTCGTCCACCTCGCTTAGTGATGGCGACACTGTCGAGTACTTAGCTTCAGAAAATACTGTTCGGAACCGCTGTAAAACTGTAGGTGCCAATCAGTGACTGAAAAATTAGAAAGCGCACAGTTCACTGGTTGTGTGAAGCTCTCCCCAATCCCTTCATGGGATGTAATGGGAAACACGGTTTTTTAACAGAAATTTTAAATTTCTATTTGAAATTTAAAAAAGTAATAAAACTTGAGATACCTTCACTTAATTTTGAATAAAAGCGGAACGCGTCCATCGATTTTCATGATCTATGTCTCATTTTGTTCATAAGTTATGTAGGTTTACGCGAAAGTCCTCGACACATTTTTCCGTTTTGGATTTTTAATGATTTTTAAAAACAAAAAATTTTAATTTTTTAGGTAACAAAAATTATTTTTTTCTTCATAAATTCATTTATATGTGCGAAACTGTTATTAACATAGAGAAACAATGTAGGAATAGATTAAAGGAATGGTAATTCTTAATTTTTCGAAATTTATTTCAGCCAAGTCGGCACAGCCGTTCTCCATACCTTACACTCGTTCTCATACCTTACACTACATTGCATGCCAATCTATGGGTGTGCGCCACGCACATACCTCATTGTACCAAGCACACATTGTTGTGTGTAGAAATTGCCTTCTATTTTTTTACAAACATATTTGGCAGACGCCAACGATAGATATCGTATTAAAGCCAAGGCAGTTTATAATCAAAGTAAGTTGAGTAGAATAGCTCTAAAACTGTATGAGATACAGGTCAAAAAATTTGGAAAAAGAAATTCAACATGTCCAATTTTCAAAAACTTGAAAAAATTTAAAATTTGTAAACCCAAACAAATTCAAATTTTATGTGCGCAATTAGAATATAGATCGACACATGAGTAAGATTTTTTCGCAACTCACATTCACGCACGCTCAGTGATCAAATTTTGTTCCCACTCACACTCACGCGTGATTCACGGCAATCACGTGACATGCGACCATCTCCAATTGGGAAATATTACGTCAAAATATGTCAAAAAACATAAAAGGTAAAATATTAATTTTTTTGCTTTCTATTCAATATAAGAAAAGTAGTCAGCATTCGGTTAATTTCTAAAATATATCCTACTACCCGATTTTCAATCTGATTATTTCGAAGTAATCCTTGGCTGCCTTACCTTCAATCGGATTTTTACAGAACTCACAAATGTTACTAGATCAAAAGTTTTTGAATTTTGGGCAATGAGAATCGATTCTGAACCACTCTGCTGCGAAGAATCCATTCATCGCAGTCATCGAGGGCACTCTCGGCTACCGCCGATATATTTTCCTCAGTACGTGCTAGGTGTAGTGGCCGTCGGTAGTGCATTGGGTAGTGTGCGCGCCTCTTGTACATGAGATCCTGGGTTCGATCCCTGCGCTGACCACCTTAAAAATTTCTTTCGGCGGCGGCCACCTCGCATAGTGACGGCGACACTGTTGAGTATTTAGCCATGAAAAAGCTTCTCAAAATACCGTTCGGAATCGGTGTAAAAACTGTAGGTCCCAATCAGTGAGTGAAAAATTAGAAAGCGCACAGCTCATTGGTTGTGTGAAGCTCTCCCCAATCCCTTCATGGGATGTAATGGGAAACGGTTTATTTTTTTTTTTACGTGCTAGGTGTAGTCTATTTACGGGGCGGATCAATAAGTCCGTGACTTTTCGAACTTCCCTCGTAGTTATATAAAATGCAACACAGCTCCTATCAAGTACCACCTGTTAATAGACTACTGTCAAATTTTGAGCAAGTTCCGTCATTTACTTTGCGTTTAGCAGCTATTCAAAACACACAATCTCGTGCATTTTTTTAAAAATGGAAAAAATTGAACTTCGAGTGCTCATTAAACATTATTTTTTGCGAAAACCCCGTCAATCAAACCAAGGAAAATCTTGATAAATACTATGGGAACTCTGCATCATCGATTTGAATGGTAAAAAGTGGTTTACTGACTTTCGTTGTGGTCGCAAAAGTACAAATGACGCTGAACGTTCTGGACGGCCAGTTGAAGTCAATACAGCCGAAAATGTCGAAAAAATCCACGATATGGTGTTGGCCGATCGAAGAGTAAAAGTGCGTGAGATTGTTGATGCCATAGGCATTCCATATGGCAGTGTGGTTTCGATTTTAAATGCTCAGTTGTGTTTAAGAAAGCTGTCTGCAAGATGGGTGCCGCGTTTGCTCTCAATTGACCATAAACGTAATCGTGTGACAACTTCAAAGGATTGTTTGGAGTTGTTTAATTGGGCTACGAATTGGTACCTCTCCGACATATTCTCCGGATTTACCCCCACTATTTCCTATTTCCAAACCTACAGAAATGTCTCGGTGGATTTAGCTCCAACGATGAAATTATTGATCAAACAAACGCCTATTTTATAGACCTCGAAAAATCATATTTTTTGGAAGGGATACAAAAATTGGAGAAACGTTAGACTAAGTGTATTGAGCTAAACGGATATTATCTTGAAAAATAATTTTTTTGTTTTGCAGAAAAAACTGTGTTTTATTCAAAAAGGCACCGCCCTCGTAATCGCGTGTTATCGAATAGTGAAAATTGGGTTTGAATTTTGTCTATGAATTAGAATGCGGTACCAAAAGTAGCCGACCTGAAGTATAGATGGTGCCAGTAGTTTGAGAAGAAAAATATTTTGGTGAAAAGTGGCAACCTTATAAAACATATGTTTAAGTTTCAAGGCGCCACGTTGTTTAGTATTTTTATTTGATCCATCAACAGTAAACGATCTCAGTGATTTTGTAAACATGGAAAACATTGACCACCACAATGTAATTCAATATTACCATTTGAAAGGTCTCAGCCCAAGCAATATTAAAGCCGATTACTCTGGGGGAGGCAATAGAGCAAAAACAGCGTTGTGAGGATGTTTCAGTAGAGTGCTTCACCGCAATAAAGGTAAATTTTTGCGTTGATTTGTTGTAACCATGCATGAGACATAGGTCCACCACTTCACACCTGAGATGAAGGTACAGTCAAAGCAGTGGACTGGAATGGGAGAATCGTGTCCAAAGAAGGCGAAGCCGGTTCCATCTGCAGGCAAGGTCATGGCGTCTTGATTTTTTTTTTTTGAATGTGCATGGGATAATTTTTATTGATTATTTTCAGAAAGGAAAGCCATCAACGGCGAATAATGTGTTAATTTATTGCAGCGTTTAACTGATGAAATTGTGGAAAAAAGGATGCATTTGGCGAACAAGAAAGTGTTGTTTCATCAAGACAATGCTCCCGTTCACACATCCACTGTTGCGATGACCAACATTAATGAATTAAAGTTCACTACGCACCTTATTCGCCAGATTTAGCTCCCTCGAACTATTTTCTATTTCCAAACTTCAAAAAATGGATTTATCAACAATGAAGAGGTGGAGTCTGGGGTCGATGGCTAGTTTAAGGAGTTTGACAGTTCTTACTATAAACAGAGTATCCAAGCTATTCAATAGTGTGTCGAGCTAAAAGGAGATTATGTTGAAAAATAAAGAAAATTTTTCACAACTTTTTTGTGTCTGTTTGTTAAGTCATCTAGTTTTGGGATCTCTGTGCCAGGATGAAATGTCAATAAATACTGAAGAAAAATAACATGACGGTTTGCTCTGTCATAAAAACCCTAATGGAAAAGTACCTCTAACACTACCATTCCACCGCCACCGACTACAACATGATGTTGAAATCCCCGACTGGAATTACACATTTTATAAGCGACATTTTTTAATATATGTAGGTATGTATATTTGAAATAAACAAACTTATTTCTATGAATTGTTGTAAATATATTTCAACACTTTCATGCCAATACCAGAGTTTAATCATGTCTTGTGAAATGCTTAATACAAAAATCTACAAGTTGCTACTTGCTGTCAGGTTTTCATCTTTGGTTTTCCGCATCTGCGCTGAGTTTTCTTTGTTTCTTTGAACTGTTACTCTGGCAGAGTGTTGCGGTAACCAGCATTTTATTGGCCATATGCAGTTGTGTACCCAGAGATACAAAATGATTTATGCACTATTGACCAAAAACAAATGAAAAAAAAACGCTCCAGCACAAGCCATTATCTAATTTTTTGCTTCGCCGCCGTAGTTGGTGGAGTGCAATGCATTTGGAAATCACCGAACACCCGATAGATAGTCTGCTGTGGCCAACTGGTTGGCTGATGGCTTCTTCGAAAATTGTTGATGTTTCATTTTAACACTTGACTAATAATGTGAAGATGTTACTAGTCTGCGACTTCGTCATGCGCTCATATAGGAAACTATGCGCAATTTGGCAAATCTTCATTGAAAACTGGTAGCTGCTGAATTGTTTGAGAAATTTCATTGTAGCCAACCTATAATTTTATTAAAGTGTTGGAATAATTTTCTCCTCTTCAAAATTAAGTTATTACGTGCGATATTGAACAGCGTTCATATATTCGTTATTCACTGTTTCAATAATATTTAGCAAACTATGGCGTTTTCAAAGGCGATGCCTGTCTGCACGATCATATCGCATAATTGGCGTTGACATTAGTTAAAAGTCATATTAGACTATCAGTTTAAATAGAACGTTTCGCTAAGCCAGAAATTGAAGGAAGCTGTCTTCAATTTGAAAGGAATCGTCGATCATTCTGTTTTGGATTTGCCCAAGGCTGATCTAGTAGAGGTTAACGCATTAGAACGGCTGATTTTGCGTTCATATGACTCTATCTGTCAAATTCAGTGTATTTTGTTATTGTCCTTCTTTGTTTACTTTGTTTGGTCATAAGTATTTGTATTGAATTTGACATTTAGAGTCATAGAACAAAAACAAAATCCCTGTTGTTGGTGCCCACAACAACAACAAATCCTACTGCGTTAACCTCTACTAAATCAGCCTTGGATTTGCAAAGAGTGGCCATGAGTGTTTCAGTTCCACCATATTCTCGTCGAAAGTCACTGGCAAAGATGAATACATACATAAACACATTTATTCTCTCAATAAATCAAACGTCATAGGTACGGTGGAAAGTAAACATTGGATGGTGGAAAATATGGGCTCAATAATACCAGATAGAGGCAATACTAAACACCGTCCAACAAAGGAACAACAACCGAATTTCGTGTTTTTGTGGCAAACTACAATAAATACAATACAATAGAAATGTATACCAACGATAAAAGTCAACAAAAAAGTGCAAAATCCATTTAAATTTTTCAGTTCTACACCAAAACGACATGAAAAAGTTAAGTGAACATACTTTGTAACTCCACCTGGTGTATGTTAATTTTAAATTTAATTTCTCTCATTTCCACAAACCTGCGACGAAGAGTGTGAAATGAAACGTCAGATGAGAGAATAAATGTATCTATGTATGTATTCGTCAATGGTCACGGGACTAACGACAGTTTTGATCATAGATTAAATCTTACTAGAGAAAGTATTTCACTCATCTGTCGTTTTCTTTCACACTCTGTACTAGAGAGATGTGACATACACCAGGTGGAATTATAATAACTTCTGACTTTAATTTTTCATGTCGTTTTGGTGAAAAACCGTGAAATTTAAATGAGTTTTACACCTTTTTATAGACTGTTATTGTTAACAAACATTTGTATTGTATTTAAAACAATAATTTTAACACACAAAACGAAATACCGTTGTTGCCCCTTTTTTGGCTGTTTTGAACCATTGCCTCTATCTGGTATTATTGAAGGAATTCTTTTCGACATCCAACGTTCATATCACACCAGGCCAAATGTCATAAATTTGCTGAGAGAACTATTAAATCTACTATAAGTATTAGTCTATGGTTTTGATACAGTTTTTTATGTAATTTTTTTTCTGCCATAATTTTGATGTAACACAAACAAAAATTAAAGAAAATTGTTATTATTTTAAAAGTCATAAGTGCGAACAAATTCAAATTTAAACTCAGGTTTTTCAATTCGTCTATCGCTCATTCTCATTCTATTTTATATTCTAGCCTGTATTAAATTTTCAGCTAGGATGTCGATCAGCTGAGTTATCGAAACCATCTGGATTTACCTATCAGTTTCGAAAAGAAATTGGAATGGGAGAATGAAAAAACATATGTTTGCAAAGTGACAAACAAAACAAATGTTAGGAAAGAGATGGTAGGTGTCGGTTTGTTTTTCGTGAGTTTTCCCCAGGATTTTTCGTAACGTTTGTTGATGTTTTAATGTGCATCTTTGACTTGTCGTTGTTTGTAGACACTCTCGGACGTCGTCGGTTACAGCACCGTTATTCTCGGTCAAACGAGCAGTACGGGGCCGGTAACTTCTTGCGGCACCTCTAGTGGACCCAGTTTGCCCGAGACCCTCAGCGAAACGCTTAACGACCAGGAGAACGACGACGAAATTCACGCCGCGTTAAAATAACAGACCGGAAAATAAGCACGGGATCCGGGATCATCAGATGTGTATGGCTCTATTGTTTTTTGTCAACTAGTTCTCTTCGGCCGGGATTAAAGACTCTGCTCTGGGGTGGGTCCAAAAAACGACTTCGCAGCTTCGGCATAGTATTATTGTGCTATAAAGCTTTCTGCACAAAAATACCATAGAGTAATGTCATATAAAGCTGCCATCTTTCTCATCTGACGTTTCGTTTCACACTCTTCGTGGTGCGGTAGGTCCGATAGAGAGTTATTTGACATAAATTTACTTACACCAAGTGAAAAATTTTTGAGTCAAATTTTTCATGTCGTTTTGATGAAAACCTATGAAATTTGAACGCATTTTGGACGTTTTTGTTATCTTTTTTTGTTAGTATATATTTGTGATGTATTTACACAAAAATTTTAACGCCCAAAATGGAACGCCGTTGCTATTATCTTGTTGGTTGGTTTGAGCCATTGCCTCTATCTGGTATTATTAAAGCAATACTTTCCAACATGCAATACACCAAACTTCATAAATTTACTGAGCCAAATCGCTTCTCTATGTATCATTTCTCTATGAAAAATACTATGAACTTTAATTTTCATCTCCGGTCTTTGACGGTCATCTCCGTTCTTTGAAGAAAGCCAAAAAAATGGTTTCCCGTTACATCCCATGAAGGGATTAGGGAGAGCTTCTCACACACCAGTGAGCTGTTCGCGTTCTAGTTTTACACTCACTGATTGGGACCTACAATTTTATACCGCTTCCGAACGGTATTTTAAGAAGCTTTTTGGCTGAGTTAAAAAAGGTTTTCTATGAACTTTAATTTGACCTTAAATTTTTATCTTTAATATCTCCGGTCTTTCAAGGAATATATGTGATTATTGATACTTAAAAAAAGGTTAAAGTCTTGTCTATTTTCGGAGTCTACCAAAAAATAAGTATAATGCGGCATTTTTATCAAAAAGGTGAGGTTAAAAAAAAACGATTATTTTAATTAGCCCCTAATGGGTTAATACAAATAAATTTGTTTATACACAGACTTGTAGAGTTTAGAAAGGCCTTTGTAATAATGCCCATTTTAACCAGATCGGACTATAAATACCTGAGATATGAACTATTATATACTCAAGCTTTAAAGACCTATATATCAAGCTTTAAAAAAAACTATGTTTTAACCTCACTTTTTTGATAAAAATTATTTTTTTTTTAAATGCCATAATATACTTATCTTTTGTGAAGGCTCCGATAATAGACAAGAGCTTAACCTTTTTTTTAAGTATACTATACACCAATAATCCTTCAAAGACCAGAGATAGTAAAGTTCAAAATTATAGTTTAAGTTCATAGTAACAGCTTTTTGGACTCAAATCAGAAGCTTTTGTCGGTGGTGAAATTTTGTTGTAGATCACAGAGTTGGTGCTGAAGTAAATTTATGCCAAAAAAGTTATTGATTTTTTCTTCTTCAAGAAGAAGAATTCCAAGGCAATACGGGAGACAAACAACTACTAAAGCAAAACCACAAGGAGTAAAGTGAAGAAAGAAGCCGAGGAATAGATCGATTCTCAAAACTATACTTAGTCGATATCTACCCACAACTCGCTGCAAATTATCCAATTATACACTTTGTGTACTTTTTGGTCCACATTTCCGGATCTGTATGTACTTTATTGGTATAGTTTATGTACCATTTAAATAAATAAATAAATGGTTTCCCATTACATCCCATGAAGGAATTAGGCAGAGCTTCTCACAACCAGTGAGCTATGCGCTTTATAGTTTTATACTCACTGATTGGGACCTACAGTTTTACACCGGTTCCGAACGGTATTTTGGGAAACTTTTTCATGGCTAAGTACTCGATAGTGTCGCCGTCACTAAGCGAGGTGACCGTCGTCGAAAGAAATTTTAAGCTGGTCGGAGCAGGAATCGAACCCATGAACTCCTGTACAAGAGGCGCGCACACTAACCATTGCACCACCGTCACATTTATGGTACAATTGATGAAATTTGTTGATAATTGTTGTGTACTACTTTTGGTAAATTTTTTGTACGTTCGGTAAATGTGTTACTAAATGTATGTACGTACTTTCTGATAGAGTTTATGTACTTTATATGACATAATATGTACCTTGTGGTAAATTTTAATCACTTCTTGGTGTAAATAAATGTTGTATACAGTTTCTGGTATATTTTATGTACTTTGTGAATAAATAGCATACCGTTTCACATTAATTACTTGACCCCAGTGTTGCCAGAAGTGACGATTTATCGTCATTTTGACGATTTTTAGTCACAAAAACATAAAATGACGATTTGACGATTTCAGCTTCTGGAATGACGATTTTTAGTCTATTCCAAAATTGAAATTGTTGGTAACGCAGGAGCGACAGCTATATATATATAAACACTTTCTGAAATAATAGAATTATCGAGATTTCATTTTTGTAGACGGACTGAGGAAGTGTAGAACTATTAAAAACTTACGATATTAATATATAAAACATACCGTGTCAATAATATACATATGTATGTAAATACCCTAAATATTATCTGTGTGACGTTAAATCAAATTCACACAATTGAATCGGGGGTCAGCCAATTAGGGGTTAATGAAAATTATTCATGAAGGACAAAAACTGCATCGACTCTTCTTTTTTACCCTATAAAATATAAATTTACAATTCCTGTTCACATTTCTTTCAGAAATTTTAAATAATTTAATTTTAATTGTCAGAAAAATAGAAAAACGTTTTTCAACACATACCAATTTTTGTATTAAGCCCGCCAACATTCTGCGTCTTGATGCCAGGGAAATAAAAAGAATTCTACTTTTTGTCGTTTTACGCATTTGTTTTTCTTCCAAAAGAATACGTGTAAAAATGTGCACCGCCTACGTTATCGCTCCGATTGTGTTCGTACACATATTTGTCAACTCTGTTCGTTGTTTTTGACCAATAGTTGAAGAAATGTCGAAATAGAGTTTAAATAAAGATATAGGAATTTTAAAAATATTACTATAACATATTGATTTAATTGCTTTGTTTTACTGTGTTCCCCCCACAAAAATATTGAAATTTGGTACAGCAATTGCAGTTTTTAATGTTGACGATTTTTTGACGATTTCGAAAAATTATTTTGACGATTTGACGATTTCTGCAGCTCCAATTTGACGATTTGTGACCGACTTTATCTGGCAACACTGCTTGACACCATTTTCTCTTATCTCTCTACACAATAGCGGTTTACGTCTCGCTTCCAGTACACGAGCTGCCGGTCGCGCTTGCTCGCGAATGCCTGCGTTTTAGTTTAATTTTTTGCCCGTGCTCTCGAGTCGTATATGTTTGAGCCCAATCGGATAACTCTATGCAGGTCCGACTTATGGTCAAAGTTTTTGGGATTTGGCATTTTCGGTGTAAATTTGTATACACTAGAAAATTTTCTTTACTCAGTTCATTTGAATAAAAAATTGCACATTGATTTAATTTGACCTGAATATAAAGTGGTACAATTTTTAGAAAAATCCACCACTCTAGGGGTTCAAACTCTTAAATTGAAAAATTGTCAATTTTTAGAAAAAGTTTATATTTAGGGTTTTCCCCATAAGTTATATCGCACAGAAAAATATAGTCAACTCGGATACCAACGCCTTGTAGTAGAAGTCAATACGTTTACTGTGAGGTATAACCCTATTAGTCAGACAACGTTTTCAGGATGATATGGTGCGGCAAAGTAGACCATCACGAGGAAACATCGCCAAGAAGGGTGCCAAATCATAAAAATTGCTATTGATTGCTATTGCGATGAGCGAAAAACATAAGTTATGTGCTCAAACCGATTCTATAAAATCGGATATGGTAATTGGTAATAATAACCTGTTTTATGAAACCGATTTATGAGTGGCGGGGTTTTACTCAAATTTTTACCACTTCATATTCAGGTCAAACTAAATCAATATGCAATTTTATTATTCAAATTCAAATGAGAAATGAGAAATTTACACCCAAAATGCCAAATCCCGAAAATTTTGACCACAAGTCGGACCGGCTTAGAGTTATCCTTTTGGGCTTAAATTTTCACCACGTTAGTTTTAGACCAAATGCAATAAGAATTCGCTTGGTATTTGTTAAAATTCGAGAAAAAGTACAATATGTTAAGAAAAAAACACCTCTATTACAACACAACTTTCGCACCATCCTGTAATTAGATCGCCCCGGAAAAATATGTGTTTATTTATCTAACTTGTGGCCGTCGGTGGTGCAGTGTGCGCGGCTCGGCATGAGAACGTGGGTTCGGAACCTGCTCTGTCCACCTTAAAATTAGAAGCTCACTGGTTGTGAGAAACTCTCCCAATCCCTTCATGAGATGTAATATGAAACGGGTTTTTTTTTATCTATCTTGTACTAATTAAAACAAATACAATACATCGTACAATTTCTGGAAAAATTTTCCAAGATATGTATCTCTAAAACTAGAACAACACAGTGGAATGCTTATATTCGAAGTTACAATTGCAGAACTGCTTGCTTAAAAAGAGGTTGTGTCAACCGTAATATCGGTTGATGCCATCGAATTGCGGTTGCAACAAGCGAATTTAGCTTGGCACGACTGAATTTAGGGTCCAGAACTGAAGTTCGGTTGAGGCAGAGGTTATCGATGACAGAGATGATCGACTATGAAGTAGGAACTTGATAGAAAACAGAGTGGATGGGCGAGATTGCGATAAGCACCCAGAAGCAAACCATGCAACAAATTCGAACTCTGTACATCAGCCTCTAGGTCAGAAAGTGATTTTGTTGAGCATGGGCATTACAACAGTTAGGAGTCGGAGTTCAGGGAATTGGTTAAATTATGTTTGATTGATACTAATGGTCGCTAAATTATATTTTATGTTGGTTGAATCGAATGAAAATACGCATTCCCTGTTATTTCAGTCCATTTTATGTCCAACAAAAGAGTAAAATACAACTGCAACTCGAACTCGATGAATTGGCCTACTACCACGTCGTCATCCAGAGAATGTAAAGAGAGGGACAGTGACTCTTGTCTATTGCTCTATGGTTGAGGAAACCGTTAATGGCTTGTGATAACCTCAAATGCGGTGGTGAGAACCTCATATTCGGCTGTAGTGGCATAATGGTTGTAAGGGTTACGGGTATTTTGCTGGCTCACAATTATCTACCAATGACGATTATAATATAACTACAAGACTTAATTAAAATTAATTTTTCCAAACGTCGACGATCAGAAAGCTAAAGTCAATATAGCAAAACAGTTTTCAGTTTTAAGACTGACTTAACTGATTACTGCCAAGTCGGTCATTCTAGTGGTTCCTGAATAAGACCATTCGTTTCCAAAGGAACCAAAAGTGTTAACTATTTGGTGAGGGTATGCAAATGTGTATTTTTATCAAATTTTTTATTCTTATAATAAGATATTTCACTTAAGCCTCTTTTGGTCAGCAATTTACTGAGAACCGTAACCGGTTCAAATACCCGGTTCCTCTCGGAACCGGACACGACAAAATCGGTTCTAAAAATGAACTTTTACCCATTAATAGAGTACGGGGAATATAATGAGTAGTTACCCACGACGATGGGGAATTATCCATCACGATTACTCATTACACATGTGGAATGGGTATGCGGTCTTTCCACATTACCCACGGCGATTCTATCGAAAATATCAAAAAATAAGAAAATATTTATACCCCGGAAACAGAGCGTCCAATCGAAAAAATAATAAATTTAACCATAAAGAATCGCAGAAACATAGTGAAAATTTAGTATTTTTGCGATTGGACACACCGTTTCCGAGTTATAGCCATTTTAATATTTTAGGGATTTTCTTTAAATAATAATAATTTTATAATAAAAAATTCTTCCATACGAATTGGACCACTTTATCAAAACCCCCTAGAAAGAAGGAAAAATTGGTTATTTTTTCAATTGGACGCTCCGTTTCCGAGATATATAAATTTTTTCTAATTTTGTCATATATTCGATCAAATAGTGGGATGAATAAAAATGCAAATATTTTGTTTGTTTGATAATAACCTCTCGTCGGTGGTGCAATAAGAACGTGGGTTCGATCCCTTACATTTCTTCTCATTTCGGGTACTTAGCCATGAAAAACCTTGTCAAAATACCGTTCGGAACCGGTGTAAAACTTTAAAACTGGGATGTTATGGGACACCATTGTTTTTTGTTTGTTTTGTTGATAACCTCTAGTGGGTGACTGTTTGCTTCCTTATGTGCTCATGGATGGTAACAGTGGTAACTATTTTTCATAGAATGGTAATTAGATGAAGATATCCAGCGGCGGAAGTCATGATTTGGCAGGCCTGAAATCATGACCTAACAGGCCTTCTCTAAACTCCTTTCTTTTTAACATTGCGTCAGATTGGGAGGAAAGGTCGTCTTCCCTCTCTACGAGAAGGCCTCTACAAGAAGGCCTTAGGGCCAGCAAAAAAGAGTAGTTTTAAAAGGACTTTAGCAAAAATAAAAAACAAATATATGCCAATTATTTTCGTATTTAAGGTTTATTTTTTTTTTACCAATTTTAATACTTATAAATATTTTTTAAATATCTGCAGCCACAGTAATTGAACACACGTCCTTTGTACTTAGGCACACTATGACGCTTTATCTACTCCTCTCGTATGTTATACATGAAATATAGATTTTCGTGAACAGCGTCTGCTTGCATTCTTTTAACAGGCCTGTGGAAACCTTAAAAAATCAGGTATTTGTCAGGCTTTATATCAGAAGCGCAGTAGAACTCCGATGCCTTAATCGTGGAATGCCTTGCAAATTCCGCCGCTGGGTAAATTGTACTTTCTACACACCCACACACTTTAAGCGTTCGAAACAAGACGTATTTTTCTTACGCCTCCAGATTCTTAGATTTTATAACTTCATTACCTACAAATCTGTTACGAAAAGACACTACAAATATTTAGTCGGGCTCGTATTTTTTTAAATAAATATTTTTCTGTTTTTCTCACAAATGAGAGAGCTAACAATCCTATTTATAAAAAACACAAAAATATTTTCCGTTCCAAAAGTCTAGGAATTTACTTTAAAAACACCCTAGACAATTACAAAATCTTGATTATATTTCTATATAATTGGCCATAATGCATCAACAAATTTTAATAGCTACGAGATCACAAATTTATATTTAAAAAAATATTTCCCATTTCCCATTACATGAAGGAATTGGGGAGAGCTTCACTACCAGTGAGAGGTGCGTTTGTTACTTTTATACGCACTGATTGGGACCTACAGTTTTACACCGGTTCCGAAAGGTTCCATTGAACCATCAACGGCCACACACAAATTTCAATTTTCCTAAGTTAATGGAACAAAAGTAGATGTTGATACACAAATGCCACACGTTGTTAAGCCTTAATAGAATGACGACCAAACTCGAACATCGGCAGCTCAAGGGAATAGTGCGACTAGTCCACATTGTATTCTTCACACAAAACAAATGATAAGAAAATAATTTTGACTAAAATTTACATTTACATGCGTTATCTGCGAGATAACCTATTGATGGTTCATTGTTTTGTTAACAGGTTCAATGTCATGTTGATGCCTTTCTTTGGTCACAAAAAAAAACTAATAAAATTAATCAAAATACGAAATCATATTATTATTTTGCCATAATTCACCAGAAATCGAAAACAATAGACGAATCAAGGCTGCTCCAATAAACCCATATCGCACACCAGATTAACAATGGCAAGAAATCCCAAATCAAACGACAGACAGACAGACAATGCCATCAATAAAATGGATATGGTAAAATCTAATGTTTGCCTATGCCTATCAATTAATTGTCTTTTCACCAAACTAATCAATTATTTATGATTTAAAGTTTTCTAACAATCATAATGATTATCAGACTCGACTTAAAATTCAAAACCACAAAATTAGTCTTCGATTTAATAGATCAACATTTTGGGACAAGGAAAAAAAAACAACACCAAATAAGCTGGTTATTGAAGATAGGAGTTTTTGCATCATTAGGGTGTAGTACATATATACCCAAGATTATGAAAGGACAAGAAATTTCACTCCTTTTGATGTGTTCACATCTATAGGCGCTGGTACTGCCTAAATTCACAAAGTGAATACAGCCAAACACAGTTTGTCCGACTGCGATCAAACAGATTATCAGACTGCGATCACACAGATTGTTCGACTGCGATCACATATTGTTTGCCGTTAAACTTCTCCGAAACGGCTGGACCGATTTGTATGCAATTTTGTGTGCATATCGGGTAGATCTCACAGTCGGCCAACAACTATTTTTCATACCCCTAAATGATAAGGGTGACCCAGCCCTACATAGTACATCGATTTGTCCGAAACAGATTGTCAGACTGCGAAAAAAAAAACACACACTGATGTAGCGGCAGCGAATATTTGTATTGTGTGGGTGCGGAGCACTCAAGAGCAAGAGAGCAACGAAAATTGTGTGAACTTGTATAGCGTATGTACGAACATAACAATGTATGTATATGGACATGTGTCTGTTGCTTTGCATTCTCTTTGTCTTTTGTGGGAACAAAACAAAAAGTATTAAGCAAGAAAATAATGACACGTGTACTTGCACTGGTCTTTAAATAATTTTAAGCATTAATATTATTTAAGTGTAACGTCATCATATGATTGAACGCTGTTTTTATTTTCCAATGTAACATTTATTAATGTGTTCACAGAAATCGAACAAGTACCGTGTAACAAAAAGGTGTTAACACATCGCCCGTGAGTTTGAACACTCTTTGGATTTTTTTTAATTCCGACCTTTGTGCACTAATTAACTTTCTGGGAACCCTAAGAACCGTTAGTGGTGTCAATTGCAAGTGTGTATGTATATTGAATATGTCTATGACAATCAGTGAATGATAATATCGATATGAAAGATTGTGACGTAAGCTGTGCAAGAACATAAAACAAACCCCATAAATATGAAGCACACGGTGCCGGAACGTGTAGACGCCGCGTCTGCTAAAGCTTTAATGCATTTCATCTGATCAGACAGATTACATACTGCTACACAAAATTCCAAAAAAATTTCAAGCGACTTACACCCAGAGAACTAATTGTTTGGAAACAGGTTGTAGCAAGCGCAATTCGTTGGCACGACCGATTTACACCATCTTTACACGATGCCATTTTTAGCTGCCATTTTTATCAATTCTCTTTTGAAATTACACGATGCCATTTTTATCAATTCTCTTTTGAAATTGCAGCGTAAATCTTCGTGCCTTTACACGTTGCCATCTCATGATATTAGTGCTTCCCATTTTTTCTGAAATTATTTCTTTAGTGAGTGTTCTTGCGTGTGTTGTTCATTTTTGTAAGCGGTCAAATTTTGTTCTACATAAGTTTACAAATTGTTTTTTCGAAGAAGGAAATGAAATTTTTCTTTATTATTTTTAATTAATTTTTATGTTTAAGTTTCTTTTTCTTTTTTTTTAACTTCTGTTAAATTATTTCCCGTAACCTCTAACAATGTAACGCAACACACGAAAAACTAGAATGAAAGAAACAATAACATCAAATGTCAAAATCATAACAAATGCCGAAAGAGCACAAAGAGAATTGCAATAAAATTTCATGCAACCCGGTGCGGTGGCGCTTCGAGCCATTTTTTCCTCCATTCTTGCTGCTCTACACCCCTTATCAACAAACGCAAATTGCATGGTTAAAAACTGGCATCGTGTAAAGGCTGTGTTAGACCCCATAACTGAAATTCAGTGGAAGCAACCTCGTTTCATAATTGATTCGGTTGTGTCAACTGAATCTTCCTTCAATTATATTCGTTCTGTCAACTAAATTTTCTGAACTATCTGTTGAAACAATCGAATTTGGCGTCATTTCAGATGTAACTATCGAATTTGGTATAAATTCTGTCGCCATGACCAAATTTAGCCTTAAGTCGGTTACAACGACCGAATTTGTCGTCAATTCGATTGATGTGACCGAATTTCTCATGAATTCTGTAGGTACAACCGAATTAATTTTCAATTCAGTTACCACAACATAATTCCAAGTATTTCAAACCTGACGTTTCAAATTCTAAAACTATTATATTAAAAAATGCTAAAGACTGTACAGTTGTTGCTGTCGCCGCGATATCAAATATTTTAACAAAGGTAACAAATATTGTTTATGGTTTATGTCTTAAAACGTATTTTTTCGTAGTAAATGGCCAATAAGATTAGAACTTTACGCCGCCGCCGTCGTTTTTTGACGTAGAATACGTCTTACCTTACGGTATGAGGAGTCATGTCAGGTTTTTATTGTTGTAATCTTTATTTCATTGAATTTGAGGAAACGGCTAGATGAATTTTTTTAAAATTTTTTTTGTAGGTAAATGAAGATGTTATCTTTCGTTTGATATACATTTCATATTGGTTGATATATTTCTAGTATTTTAATTTCTCAAATGAAAATTGTTTAAACACATACACTCAAACATATGTGTGGTGTTTGGTTGAGTGTTTTTGGTTGCTCAACATTGCTTAGGAACATGTATCTAGTAAAAAGTGAAACGAACAGCAAGCTAATGTTGCTTGGCAACATGTATCTAGTAAAAAGTGAAACAAACAGTAAGCTAAAGTAATAAAGCTTTTTTGTGAAAGCTTCAATAAAGCTGTTGTAACATTAATTTTGAATTGTAAAGCGTAAAGCTTTCACACAACGCTCGAATGCTAATGCGAAGACTCGATAAGGTAAACCTTTTTTAATATTAGGGCGGCCCTCTCAACATTCGCAGAACTTATTTCAATAAAAATATTAATTAAAATACATAAATTAAATTAAGTTTAAAAAAATTTAACATAATATTTTTTTTTAAACGGACTTGAATCAAATGCCGTTGGTAAATATAAAAATTACAGCAGACAGTTGTCCGAGGCCTTCGGCCACGGACTGTCCCTGCAGGCTGTGTCAGAGACACGGCCATTAAGTTTAACGTAGAATACGCCATCCGATAAGACAGAAAACATATATAACAATAAATGATAAATAATATAAGCAAATGAATTTATTGTTATATATGTTTTCTGTCTTATCGAATGGCGTATTCTACGTTAAACTTAATGGCCGTGTCTCTGACACAGCCTGCAGGGGCAGTCCGTGGCCGAAGGCCTCGGACAACTGGCTGCTGTAATTTTTTTTTTTGAGTTTTTTGCCGCGCCACGGCCTTATTAAGCAGAAATTGGGGCGGCGTGGATCAGCGGCGTATAACTTTTTGTTTAATCTTTCATATAATCGATCAATTACTGGCAGTGTCCTGATTTACAATACACGTTGCAACCACAATATGCAACGAACTATAAACTATTCAAAATCACAATCAGAATATTTTCTAATAACAGTCACCTTAATTTCACAAGAATTAACTTATGGAGTTAAACGACAATTTGAATTTGGCATAACAACAGTCAGGCGAAATTCCACAGGCTACAACTCCAACAGCTTGTCCGAATCCCTAATAGGTTAGTCACCCTAATAGACTAGTCTAATGAGGTTGCGATAACCTCTAATGAGGTTGTGTCAACCTCTAATGAGGTTGTGTCAACCTCTAATGAGTTTGTGTCCACCACTAATGAGGTTGTACATAGAAATATATTCTTGAAAAAGTGATGATTTATCCGACCTTTCGTATTATATTAAAAATTGAAATGTTCTTGCGCTTGGTCGTTTTTTTAAATTATTTTATTCTGCAATATTTATATATTCTTATTTATTTATTCTTATATTCTTCTAAGAAATAATTTCAAATCGAATCTTAATAATAAAAAACATGTGGTAGAGCCCGACCATAAAAACGTAGAACACTAACAAAAATATAAATAGTTATGTTCTATAAATAGATTACTTTCAAAAACTTCAGAACAAGTGCATGTAAGTAAGAAAGAAAAACGTGTTTGTAATGGAATAAAGCCGTTCAAACGAGAGATAGAAAGAAGAGGGAAACCCCACGACGACAACTGCCTTTAGTTACAATGTTAACAAGACGGTCACTGGCCTAGAATACAAAGGCGCTGATGAAAAGAAGAACAAACTTCGAAACGATCATCCGCCAATGTGAGTTCAAACAGGGGATTCTATGGCACAGCTGATCGAAAAGGTCCTAGGCCGATGATGGAGATTGAGAGAGCAAAGAAGACAGAAACTAATTTTAAATACTGTTTATTGATGCTAATGACAGCTAAATTATGTTTTATGTTGTTTGTATTAAAAGAAAATACGCATTCCCTTTGATTTCTGCCCGTTTTATGTCCAACGAAAGTATAAAATTTGTAAAATACAGCAGCAAATAAAACTCTATGAAATGGCCTACTACCTCGTCGTCATGAAGAGGCAACGAAGAGAGTAATGGCAACTCTTTAAGTATTTCTCTATGGTTCAAATCCTGGCGCCGACTGCTTAATTTTTTTCTAATTGCAGAAATAAACCCCAGATTTGTGTAGCTCGTAGCAAATAAATAGAAAAACCTGTAATGATGTTGTGTCAACCTCTAAAGAGGTTGTAACAACCTCTGATTCAATTGAGACAACATCTGATTCGGCTGCGATGACCTCTAGGGTGGTTGTGACAACCTCTAATTTTGTTATGGCTAATTCGGTTGTCTCAACCGAATTTTTCTGTGAGTGTACATAAGAGATGGTATTATGAACATAATATAACCGCCCAATAAGCACATCGGTTCCGAATCGTCGCCGAATTAGATTCAACTTTTCTGATAGAATATCGAGATCGGATGCGTTCTCGCTTCGAGATTGGATACTAGAGATAATAGCTCTGTTCGAGTACTCGAACATTTGTGCAAATTTGTACAAATTTTTACTGAACTCGTTTACTCCAAAAGTCTAGTAAATGAGAGCCAGAGATCGAAAATTTTGACAGTTCGATGTTAGAGATTTTGCAAATTTTGGTTGGAGAAATTTTAGCCAACATAAAATTGGAAGATAGAACAGCTGTTTGAAATCAGCTGTTTTATGTAAAGAAACAAAACACAAAAATAAATTAACAACGACAGAGGTAAGTACAAATTATTTTGTTTAATATTTTATTCAATATATTTGTGAAATTTAGAAACAAAATGGAAAACAATAATGGGCAGTGGCATTCAGGAAATTCTGGTGAACCGGCGACGTCATTATTGGACAACTATGGCAGTAGCAAAGGTATGGAAATACACGCCAGAATGTATGTATGTGGCAAAGGATAAAATTTCTTTCAATTCTATTGGAACATTCCTGGGGAACACTGTATATCCAGTTGTCGTTTACTCATTTTTTTTAATAAAAATTTCTTCCAAATAAAAATTACAGCTTTTGTTTAATGAAATGCAAACAGAAAAATCAGCTGTTTCCTTGCACACATAAACATCAGCTGTTTCATTGCAAATTATTACTGGAAGTCGTTCGCGTACTTTATTTGCAAATTTTCATAAAGAGAGTAAAATTGTTGTTTCGCTCTCAAAAGTAGATTCTTGCAAATTTTTACTGGGAAAGTACTCGAACAGGGCTAATGTAATTCTCCTTTCTTTCTTGAAACGAGAATTGGGTCCGGTTTAGGCTCCGGTATCGGAATGAGGTCGGATACGATCTGGAAACGAGAACGGAACCGATACCAAAATCATATCGAATGCGATCTCGAAACGAGAACAGATCCGATGTGTAAATCATATCACAACAAAATATTTTTCATTAATTCTATAATGAAAAAATATAGAAACTTGAATATATTAAACGAGTGCATCAGGACTATATTGTGCCTTGCTATCCATTGAAAACAATCAAAAACCTTTCATCTTCAATTCACATTAGTCTTAATTATGGATATATCACCGCTAAAAATTTGGAGAGTTTGGGAAGCATTAGCAACTTTTTTTACGTACTAAAGGGCTGACTTGGAAGCCCTTACCAAAATGAAATAAAGTAAGGCAAAATATGGTATGTAATGCTTCAATCTATAACAAAATTCAAACGAAAGTAATGTAAAATAATGTTTATTGCTTACTATGTCGCTTCATTGTAGGCGACGTCGTAAGGCAATGAATATATTTCTCCGTCGTCCGCTTACTAATATGCAGAAAAGTATGGTAATGGATATGAAGGCACGATCTCCCACAATAGTTTGGAGGATGCAGTGAGTATACAAAGATAAATTGATATTTAGATTTCGTGAAAGGTGGATGCGCCGAAGTTTTTTCCAGAAGAGAAGTTTCAAAAGCGTTCTTATTTATGAGGAAATGAATTTTTTTTTTAAAAATTTAAGAAAACCAAAGAAAGTATAAATAGCATAATATATAAATACTGTTTAATTTTATTAGTTAAGCTCGAGGCCATTCTATATCTCTATTAATAGATATATAGTTTATATAGTTTTTTTTTATTAATACATAGATATATAGTTTGCTTGCGATATTTTTCGAACACTCGCATACTAGTTGGAAATTCTCAATTGAAGTGAATTTTCATTTGCATTTCGCTGATGAAGATCTGTGGCTAGATCTGAAATAGCTATACGGTTTGCCAGGAATCATAGGAATACATTTGCAAAACTCCTTTTTGAAAACTATATATCTATTAATAGAGATATAGAATGGTTTCGAGCTTAACTAATAAAATTAAAAAGCACCAATGAAAAGGCCGAATAAATAAAAATCATCCCTGATGAATTTGAATAAAATATAAATTATTAAATTTGGACTATAATATTCTAAATTCTCATTATGAATCAATTACCATTACGCATGATTTCAATTTGATTAAATAAATGATGAAACATACGAAATGTGGATTTTCATAGTCCTTAAATAGGCATGATATCGCAACATCAAAGCTGCTACTAAATAAGAGCTTTTGGTCGCCCTTTACTAGTGCTGTCAAGTTGGACATTTCATTAGAAAAATTACGGAAAATTGTAACGCCAAAAAATTTAGTTTATACGGTTTTTTTTTTTGTTTTGGAGTCGGAGAACTTTAAATTGGCAACACTGATTTGTGTGACAACCGACTTAACAAGAAAGATACAATGAGACCGATGACGATCCGGCGGATTGGGGCTTCCACGTGTTTTTTTAAGACGACAGTCGCCGCCGTTTTCACCTGCTTATATCGACTTGAAACATAAGCCGCCGACAATCTGTCATACGACAAATAGATGATAGGTGTCGATTTGATTTTCGTGGGACTTCTTCAGGATTTGTCGTAGCGTGAAAATCTGTTCGGTTGTCGATTTTCCAGGGCTAAAGCCACACTGGTATGGTCCAATCAGGTCAGCGATAATTGGTTTTAGTCTTTCGCACATTATACTTGATAGAACCTTATACGTATGCTATGGATAAAGGGCTTATCCCACGGTAGTTGGCACAGAGACTTGGGTAATCTTTTTGAAATATGGGACATAGTACACTGAGACTCCAATCGCCGGGCATGCATTCATCTAACCAAATGTTGCTAATGATTGAAATTGCCAGTAGTTGAATGAAACACATTCTCCATGCCTACTTTAGCATTAAAATCTCCTAGTACAATCTTAATGTCATGGCGGTCATACGCTTCCTCTAGGAGCTCATAGAATATGTCTTTGGCATCATCATCTTTCTCTTCTACCGGGGCATGCACACAAATTAGGGAAATATAAAAATATATCGCTTTTATGCGAATTGTGGAAAATATTTTTCAAATTTAAATATGATTTTCGAATTTCGACTAAATCGACTAAAATTTTGACATTAACGTGGTGAATATTTATTGATTTTATTTATTTATTTACTTGACTACTTTGCAAAATTTTGACGTTTGTTTTTGGACGTTTTGTTTTTTTGCAGTTTTATGAAGTTCGCGAAACAGTAAACAATTCAAAATGTCAGCAAACAAAAAGCAAACCTAAACAACATGGAAGTATAAAGACGGTTTCAAGAAACGTTTAACTTAACTTAATATGATGTTATTTTAAAATGCAGGGAAATACTTGTGGAAAAACGCATAGAATTAGATTAATTATTTCCAGGAAAGATGTCAAATAGCAAATAAAGTCTGCAAAATCCAATACTTTTGTTAATATATTTATAAAAATTATAAAACCATAAGAGCATACATCCATTTGATATATCACATACACACATGACCTTTCATGTGGCAAAATTTAGATTTTCTATTTCACACAGCAAAATCGACATTGTATCTTCACCACACAAAAATAAATTTCACACAATTTACCACGACCGAAATATTTTCAATGAACACTTTAATGTGAATGAAATAAAACTTTTAAATTTTATATAAATTTTAATTAAAAATTAAGACGTGATTGTAAAATTTGAATAGAGTTGTAAAATTTTGAATTTGCAAGCAAATGCATTTTATGTGCTACAAGTGTAATTTAATTTAAAACCAAAACCGAAAATACCAGATACATCGTTTTTTGCCATAATCAAAAACTGAAACCCGGTTTCTTGGAAAACTTATTTTTCGAAAAAACGGAAAACCTGTTTTTACAAAATTTCTGGACACTCTAGTACCAACATACACTGAAAATTCGATAATTCCAACACAATACGAGGGCGGTTCCTAACCTAGCCGACCCGACGTATAGATGGTGTCAGTAGTTTGAGAAGAAAAATATATGTTGGTGAAAAGTGAAAACCTTATAAAGCATATGTTCTAAATTTCAAGGCGCCACGTTGTTTAGTATTTTTATTTCAGCCATCAAAAGTAAACCATCTCAGTGAATTTGTAAACATGGAAACAATTGACCACCATTATGTAATTCAATACTACCATTTGAAAGGTCTTAGTCTAAGCAATATTAAGGCCGAGCTAGATTCTACTCTGGGGGAGTCTGCTCCTTCGTTTATGACTGTACAAATTGGGTAGCAGAGCCTAAACGAGGCTGTACGAGCTGCCAATACAAAGACCGTAGTGGTCGACCATTTGAAGTGTCGATGCCAGACACGGTTAAGAAAATCCACAAAATGGTATTGGATGATCATCGGCTGAAGCTGCGTAAGGTAGCTGAAATGATAGGCACTTCAAAAAGTGCTATACATCGTATATTGACCGAAGATTTGAAGACGAGAAAGCTGTGCGCAAGATATGTGCCGCGTTTTATTTCAATAGAGCAAAAACAGCGTCGTGAAAATGTTTTAATGGAGTGTTTGGCGATGCTTCACCGCAATAAAGCCCAATTTTTGCGTCGATTTATAACCATGGATGAGACATGGGTCCACCAGTTCACACCTGAGACAAAGGAAGAGTCAAAGCAGTAGACTGGAATGGGAGAATCGTGTCCAAAGAAGGCGAAGAAAATTCCATCTGCGCATGGGATAATTTTTATTGATTACACTATGCAACAAAATTTAGGTTTTTGCTTTGGGGGCGGACAATTCCTGCGCCTAATGATCACACCAGCGGAGTATAGTCAAAACCCACAAATTTAGACCGCTGTGTAGCTACGCTTTTTTATGGGCGTAGAATTTTCTTATCCGATACTGTCCAAAATAAATTTAAAAATCGAGTATAAATATTGCATTGAGCGAATTCGAGTGATGTCTACAGTAAAATCTGACAAGGATTATTTTCGTGGAATATTCGAATGCTCTATTTCAAAGTTTAAAGGGTCTTTTTCGTACTTTCTTCAAAAAGTTATACAAATGTACCCTAAAATTAGCAGGTACCGATTCAGAATGTTTCACGAAGTTATTCCGCATTAAATTTCATTGTAGGTCAGCACAGACCAAAATTGATTATCATTTTCAGACGTCCTGTTTGTAATTTTTTGAAACAAGGTCAAGAAAACTGCAACAAAATAACAGTCAAAATAACAAAATGTTCTACCAATTTATTGTGGAATAGATTTCGCGGACGAGTATCCTTCATCGTGAATTTGCATATCGTCACCTAAAATGCCCAAAGACGTAACCCTCATTTTCAAAATTCAAAAGTATTTCAGTTTTCAACGCGCTCATTCCACAGCTTACCTTAGGAACTTGGAAGTCTACTATTTTGCACATATATATTTTAGCGTGGAGTATTATATTAAATTAAAAAAACAAATTTTATTTTTTTTAGGGTTAAGTCTCTGGGCATTTCAGGTGACGGTATGTTCTTTCAGTAATTGTTTAAAAATTGAATCTTGAAATCTAAAAATTTTTCTCAACTTTTTTTCTGTCTTTTATGTTAGGTCGGCTAGTACTGGGACCGCCCTCGTAACAAAAAATTTGTTCCCACCAAGTTCTTCCTTTCCTCGTGCAATCTCGCAGACTTGCAGGGCTTTGAGGTCAGCTTTAATCTATATCACAGCGTTGAATTCTCGTTGAGTGTAGCTTTCTACTATACGCTAAAAAAATCTGTATTTTTATGTTATTTGGATGCAAATATAACGTGTTTGTACAATAGCTTGTATCAAATATACTATATTTGTGTCCAAACACATTGTGTTTGCTATTGAATATTACATGTTGGAGACACAAGGATTAATATGGCTTTGTGCTTTAAAAACTACCGATAACAAACAACAAAAAGGCAGCAGATCTTCAATCCATGAAAACAATAGTTGCACGTAAGTATATGGATGTTCCAAACATATGTATGGTTCCTGCATAATGTTACAGGGGTCGGGTTGTTTCAGCGTGTAATGACCGGGTTAATGTCACTAACGATTTGAATGTGAATTGTGTTATAACCGATTTTATTAGTTTACTTGTTACATGTTACATGTTTACAAATTTATGTTTTTTATAGGGTTACCATCATTCTATATTCCGCATATACAATTTTTATAACAAAAATTAAGCCTGTTTTTTTATTCCCTGCTAAATTAATTTTTCGACGACTTTGTATGGGGAAATAAGCGATATTAAGCTGCACTCCATACAAAGTCGTCGAAAAATTAGTTTAGCAGGGAATAAACAAACAAGCTTATTATTATTATAGCTGGCTAATTTGGTAACTGAACCCGGAAACACGCTCATATCTGTGTAACGCCAAAAACATCATATTTCGTGGGGTTAGAGACACATGTCAAAGCGATACTCATACAAAATCATGATTGATAGCCAACGTGTGTTCGATAACAAGTTGCATGATACTTCCTTTTACAGAAAATTTAAATGACGTCCAGCTTACTCAAGTGCATAGCGATAATATGAAGAAAAAGAAGACGAAACGCCGACACCTCCGCACATGGCAAATCAATCGTATGATATATTTGAACATTTCCTTTTTTAAGACACTGTGCCACAGATCCGTCGATTTGTCTCGGTCAAACTGATTAATTGTTACTCAATTCTGTTCAAATGCATTAATGCTAATGTTATTTTGACTGGTGTTGTTGTCGATGTTGTTATTTTGTTGTGTGTTTCAGACTTAAGATATCGTTAACTAACACATATTATTGCCGTAAGCTAAATTTTATTTAATCTTTTGATAGATCAATAACACAAATTTATGGGTTATCACTCGAAACGTAAAATAATTATACCACAATTCTTCTGACTTTTGAATTCCAATTAAATTAGCATAATCTCACACTTGATTTTAGATGAATGGACAAATGGAAGGGCGAACATTCGAAAATACAATAAGAAATATTCAAAAAATGTGTAACTTGAATAGTAGATGTGCATTCATTAGCACTATCCCATTAGATGATATTTTACTAAGGTTATAATCCATTCGAATAATTTGTTTGTACAATTGGGTAAACAAATGGTAATGATGGTCCATGTAATTCCGGGATTTTTCATAGGGTGCATCGAATTACAATTTAATTACACAAACTTTTTATATGAAGTAGTAGGCCATTGATATTTCTGGCCTAGGCAATTGGAGTGTTGCCAAGTGCAATCTGGCAACACCATCGGAAAGTGTTATAGTTTTTAGCCTAACGGTACTCTGGTTTGATTCAGTGACTTGAAAAATGTATTGCAGTCAAAAAATTTAATTAACTTGTGAAAATTAACGTGCGGATTATCAAGAGAAGAGTGCTTTGATGAACTAAAATCATTGTATGCCACCATACTACAGTACTAAGGAACCATACTACAGTACTAAGTACACTGAAAGAAAAGCACTTCATAGCATCAATGAATGGGTTACATTAATGGGTTTACATTGATGCAATGAAAAGTTTTTTGATGCTATGAAATGTTGCATTACTTCAATGAACTCCTTCATTGCTGCAGTTTTTGAATTTGTGGACCGTCATTAATGCTAAGAAACCTTTTATGAAAATGAAATATGTTTTTCATGTAAATATGGGAAACTATAGAGAAATATTGCAGATATTTTATCGACATTGTAAAGTAGAATCTATTAAATAGGCCATTCTTTACATTACACTCATTTTATTGAATTTGAAAATATTTTTTCTAAAAAAGCAATAATGAAACATCTTTCTTTAATATAATGTACCATTTCATTAATTTTGAACGGTAATATGTACATATGTAGGTACGATTTGTATAAATGTATGTATTTATGTATTATTTATGTATTTATGTACAGAGTCCGCGTGATTTAATGTGGTTCTCGACGTGAAGTCCTTAACCACAGGTGAGCACCGCCCCACCAAGAACATGTCTGATACGACTGTTAGCGCCGCCCGTGAGATATCCGTGCTACCCCGCATAGAGGGGCAGCCAAGAGATCAGGAATAGGAAGCCTTACACTGTTGGTATACACGATTACGTGGGAGAACAAACGCCCCGTATTCGCATATCCGCCAGCGCGACTTCTTTCTTCCGTCCATGAGCTACCAATTGAGCAACTCTCTGTACATGAGCTCCTCCTCCTTGGTATAGAGTATGGTATACCTCTTCCGTGATAAGTGCCACGGATCCCATATTTCGAGGATATGCACCTGCCTAGCATACTTCGTTACAAGTAACTGATATACAAGGCAACTACATAGCCTCTACCAGCGAATAAATAAGAAAAAAATAAAAGGCTGAAATGCAGAATCCCGCGCCATTTAAAAACAAAACGAAAATCGAGCAAAATAAGGGGATTTTAAAAACCCCAAAATTTTTTTGTCGGCCGGACCTATTGGCACCCACGGGTCCAAAAAATTTCCAAAAATCAAAGAATTCCGAAATCCAAAATTTGAAACAGAGATATTCCTCTCGGTGACCCCGTCCCAGAAAACCTAATAATCGTCGAAAAAAATCGTGCCACAAAAAGCCCGAACTTTGGAGACCCATAACTTCTAAAATAGGGATTCCCTCTACTTTTCCATTTAACATTTTTGCTTAGAATCGTGTGTTCTACCCCGCCCCCCCCCCCCCTCCAACATTTTTTTCTTGCCATTTTTGGACCCTATGGATCCCATAGTTTGCTCGATTTTGGTTTTTTTTTAAATGGCGCGGGGTGCATTTTTTCCAAATAATTTACATGATAGTGTGGCAAAAGTTAAAATTGCATTTAGTTATGGAAACTGTATTATACCATCAATGAAACATATTCATACCATGAATGAAGCCGGTTCATAGCATCAATGAAACCTGTTCATACTATCAATGAAACCTATTCATACCAACTATGACACTTGTTCATATAATCAATGAAACATATTCAGTCCTTCAATGAAACATGTTCATACCATAAATGAAACCTGTTTATTACATTAATGAAACATGCTCATAGCATTAATGAAACATGTTCATAGCATCATCATAACATCAATGACTATATTTCATTACATCAATGAAACGGTTTATAATATCAATGTAACATGTTTCTTTAATACAATGATAATGTTCCATTCCTGTTAGAAAGTTTACATTAATTTCAGGTCTATGAAACATTTTTCGTTTAATGTAACATTGTTCATATCATTAATGAAGTCCGACATTGGCTCAAAAACAATGACACTTTTCATTGATGCAATGTACGAATTCATTAATGGTATGAAGGTTTTTCTTTCAGTGTAGAATGAATTTTATTTGGGCTGACGTTAGCTTCAGGGTAGGCCGTCCAAGATCGCTTGTTGCACCAGAAAACATCGATGCTATGCGTGAACTGGTATTGCAAGATCGTCATATACATATATATTATATGAACTCTTCGGATAAAATTAAATTAAAATTACAAGGCCATATCAAATATAATTATTCTGATTTTATTGGCCCATCTTCCTTCATTTAAGAAATTCCACATAAGTCATCTTTTTTATGCATATGTGTCTATTTCACTTTCAAAATCATATATAAATTTTGTTGGATTTTTTGTACAAAAAAAACCAGTTACGGAATTATATTTTTGATTCTTTAATTAAAATTAAAAGATGAATACAAGCTCATGTATTCAAAAGTTACATTTAAATAAATCTAAAATCAGAACGCATATTAACATCAATTGCGTATTTAAACTAGAAATGAGCCGAAATGATTAAAGTTAATTAAAGTATTTCATCATATCGCCGCCTAAAATCCCAAATGACATAACAACTTAATTGTAAAATTAGATTCCGATTGGTTACGAAAAATTTGATTAAAATACACAATTTTAAGTTCTACACTTCTTTCAATATTCAAAATCATAGATTTTATTAAAATGATTACTTTTGCATGTATATTTAAACTAAATACGAGGGCGGGCCCAAAACTAGCCGACCAAACAAAGAAGGCACAAAAAATTTGGGAAATATTTTCTTAATTTTTTCAACATAATCTCCTTTTAGCTCCATACACTTTTTCCAGCGCAAAACCCGCTATGTAATTGTAGAATGGTAGTGCAGAAAGGGGTCAATTCACCTCCTCGTAGGACATCACCATGATAAATTTGCCAGTTGGAAGCATGACGAGTTGATTGTTAGGTAGTTAGTGGTTCTTGCTTTGTAGTTGGATACGTATCTGGTTTTGAACCAGTTACATTTTCTGGCGGGTAGTAAGAACCTGGGTTACCCATTACCCACGAAATACGAACCCTGCTCGGTAGCTATCTTAGGCCCAACATTGATTACAAACTACTGTCTTCTCAACTGCACGCCTACAGCAAATGCAGGTTTACCGAAACCGCTCTGCATGATCTGGTCAGCTTTATAGAAGGTTCTCTCGCTTTTAAAGAATATACCATGAAAGCTTTCTTTGGCATTGAGATATCCGTGAACAATGAAAATCTAGTCGCAATAACTGCGACAATCAGGACTTTGGGGGTTGACAACAGTATTAGGTTGTTTGTCCCCAACCTTCTTACAAAGAGACGCATTTTGGCTGGTTTAGGGACAACGGACCTCTATAGATTTGTCAGCAGAGGAACGCCGCTAGGCGGCGATTTGTCGTCTCTGCTATGGAATCTATCCATGAACAGTATTCTGCTTTCGCTGGACAAAATCGGTGTTATGGCTGTTGACAATTGCAGCTAGAGAGAAGTTTCCCAGTACTCTTAGGGACTTGGGGTGACAACTTAACTGTCTTGGGGTGAAAACAATCAACACGGAACTAGTTATTTTCAGAAGGAAATTTAAATTCCGTTCTCTGAAAGCACAAAATAATTCGGTATTTTACTCGACAGGAAGTTAAACTTAAAACCCAACATTCTGAAAAGAGCCAAAAAGGCTGCGCTGGGGTCTGAAACCGCGTATAGAACATTGAATGTCTACGGCTGTAGTTAGACCGATAATGCTGTATGACGTTATCGTCTGGTGGACGGCTCTACGGAAATCCTTCTACTACGCGATACAGGATAAAGTTAAACAAATGGCTGGAATGTGTGTCACTGGTGCGTTGACAATGACACCCATTGATGCATTAAATGTCATACTAGATTTAATATCACTGGACACTGTTTATGTTTTCTCTTTCATTTTCGTATATTCACTGCGATTATGAACGGTGGCGGGAAGCACACCCAGTCCACCGGGTTTTAGCACTTTACCTACTGCCAGGATATTTGATTGCAGCCGTCCTTTGTGGATCAGACGCTGACCAAGATGCAATATGTCGAACCTGGATTTTCTTCTTTTGGTTTCCATCCGCCGTTGGCCCATATGTTGGCTCATCCGCCTTCTAAGGACAAAATAATATTCCCGATATCTTGATGAGCTTCAGTGACAGGGTCACCTAATAAACCTGAGACGTATCAGTGATCGCGTAACCAATCAGCCTTCTCACTCTAGCTAGCTAACGGAGGCTTCCGAGAAAGCCATTGGCCAGGACATACTGCGTGGAAGTAGTGAGCTGCTTGGACTGCCCAATGAACGAATCATTTCCGGTCACTCCCAAGTGAATTGTTATCAAAAACTTTCCACCTCCATGGACAGCCCCATGTCCCTAAGTAAGTATATAGACAGCATGGCACGGCTACTGCTGTTAGACTTATGGAACTGCCACGCTGGTCAAAAAATGACTTCGGGCACAGTGTGCCTTACCTTCGAGGTATTTTTGATTACACTTTAGGCGAACCACTCTATGACAAGAAGTACCACACTCTTATACCTAATAGATCAAAACGGAATGGTCCCATCTATTGACATAGGAGATTCGTGAACTTCTATACATATGGTTCAAATCTTGTCGATAAAGTAGGCTTTGGTGTCTTTCTAAGGACATAGGAATAGCCATTGCGAAAAGACTGATTGATCACTGTTGTGTCAACCAAACAGAAATCTTAGCTATTACGGAAATAGCGGAATTACTGCGAAGTAATGGTCTGACTAAGATCGGAATCAAGATATTTTCAGATAGTTAAACTGCCATCAAGTCCCTGGAAACTGTCTCGAAAACTGAACCCGACTGTCGGAAATCTCTTAATAAAATGGCTGAACAGTTTAATATTCACCATATTTGGGGACAGAGCCACAGATATATTCCAGGGAACTGCAAAGCATATGAACTTGCCAGACTGGCGGCTAGCTTACGTGTTTCGGGGGAACAGATACATGTGGGATTGCCTTTTAGCACCTTCCAAGCTCTTCTTGAGTAATAGTACTCTTACGGCAACTGACGGAAGGTGGCGGTAGGGAACTGTGTACATTCAAGCCTCTGTGACCCCGATTAGACTTGAAACGCACTAAAGCTCTGCTGTTGTTATAGAGACCGCACGTCTCACTTGTCGTGTCTGTTATGACGGTATGGACAACACGCAGAGAGACTGAAAGTCTTGAGAAATTACTTTTGTACAAGCTGCGGTGACGAAGAGGAGGAGGAGAGAATGGAACACGTTCCGTGTCTGGGCCCAGGTCTTTCCAGACGGCGGCAGACCACATTGGGCTCACATTTCTTTGAGGAGTTAGCAAATCTGGCTGATGTTAGCAACCGCCAACTCTTGAGCATTTTGAAGCAATTAAACTGGTACCCCGGAGGGACTAGGAAAATCTTATTTTTTTCCTTTTGTCCAAGTGGTATCACAATGAACCACAAGGTATAAGTGAGCCTGACATGGCAGGCTGACACTCCAACCTAAGCTAACCTAACCTACCTGAAAAACAGTGGACTTCTCCGGGTAAACGTGCACCAAAGAAAGCCAACTTAGGCCAACAAAGTTATGGTGGCATTTTTGTTGGGATGCATTCATATCAATTACCTTGAAAAGGGTAAAATAATCACCGACGAATATTATTCCCGGCTGTTGGACAGATTCGAGATTGATTTGAAACAAATATTACCGTATTTTGCGATGATAAACGTGCTCTTCCATCATGAGAGTGCACCAGCGAGCAGGTGTATAGTCGCGATAGCCAAAATTCTAAGACTTTAGTACGCGGTGACTACTTTCTATTTCCACACATGAAGAAATGGCTCAACGATCGAATGACGAGTTCATCATTGAAACAAACTCCTATTTTGAGGACCTTGGCAAAACCTATTATTTGGATGGGATAACAAAATTGGAAAGACGATGGACTAAATGCATCAAACTAAAAAGAGACTACGAGGCGGATCAATAAGTCCGTGACTTTTCGAACTTCCCTCGTAGTTATATGAAATGCAACAGTGCCCCCATCAAGTACCCCCTGTTAATACACTACTGTAATATTTTGAGCAAGTTCCGTCATTTACTTTGCGTTTAACAGCTGTTCAAAACATACAACCTCGTGCATTTGTTAAAACGGAAAAAATTGAATTTCGAGAGCTCATTAAACATTATTTTTTGCGAAAAAAAAATCAATCAAACCAAGACTAAGCTTGATAAATACTATAGGGACTCTGCACCATCGATTTCAATGGTAAACAAGTGGTTTACTGACTTTCGTTGTGGTCGCACAAGTGCAAATGACGCTGAACGTTCTGGACGGCCAATTGAGGTCAATACACACGAAAATGTCGAAAAAATCTACGATATGGTGTTGGCCGATCGAAGAATAAAAGTGCGTGTGATTGTTGATGCCATAGGCATTTCAGATGGCAGTGTGGTTTCAATTTTAAATGATCAGTTGGGTTTAAGAAAGCTGTCTGCAAGATGGGTGCCGCGTTTGCTCTCAATTGACCATAAACGTAATCGTGTGGCAACTTCAAAGGATTGTTGGGAGGTGTGGATGTGGAAACAAGGATCCATTACAACACTCCGGGGACTAAAAAAATGGGTTTATCCGGGTGAACCGGCTCCGACGAAAGCCAAGGTAGGTTTGTCGGCCCTTAAGGTGATGGCAACAGTTTTTTGGGATGCACGCGGGATAATACAGGCCAAGGTAGGTTTGTCGGCCCTTAAGGTGATGGCAACAGTTTTTTGGGATGCACGCGGGACCGATTACCTTCAAAAGGGAAAAACAATAAACGGCGAATATTGTGCCAACTTATTGGATCAATTTAACGAGGATTTAAAAAAAACGACCCCATTTGGTTAAGAAAAAAGTTATTTTTCATCAAGATAATGCACGGGTGCCATGTAGTCTCAATGGCAAAATTTCATAAATTGGGCTACGAATTGGTAGCTCATTCGGCAAATTCTCCGGATTTAGCCCCCAGTGACTATTACCTAATTCCAAACCTAAAGAAATGGCTCGGTGGAAAGAGATTTAGCTCTAACGATGAAATTGAAATTGATGAAATGGAAGGGAGAAACGTTTTCCATTCAAAAATCCACAGACTTATTGATCCGCCCTTATGTTGAAAAGTACAACGGTTTTTGCCGAAAAAAATATATTTTAATCAAAACCTCACCGAGTTGTCAGACTACCTTCTAACAGAAAATATGACAACTTATTGTTATAAGCCGGAGGTTATCAGCCCATTGTCGACGGGCAAATTTAATTATAAAATAAAAAAAATAAATTGGATATAGAAATCTAATATTCAGAATTAAAAATTGCTTGACTGTATTCAATAAATCCGCAAGAACAAAACACCAAATGCGACAAAGAGAACGGAAATCATTTGATTCATCTAACTGGGCAGATGGTGTTTGCTTACGCAGCCGAACAAAGCAATGGCTTTTATCAGAATTGCTGTTGCTGCAAGCAGACTGGTGTTGTTTATACTCTGCTTTGCTTATCTTCTTCACTGTGTAGATTTCACAGTCGAATGCAGCATTGAAACAAAGTGGCTGTGCTTGCCATTAGAAAACTCTAACTTCGTTGTTGCCGCTTGCTGTTTCAGTCATTCAGTACTGTGAAAATCTTTGAAAATTATGGGCCTAATCCCGAATATTTGTAAGAAGGTTCCAAATCAAAGAACTGTTCGGAAAATTTTGATTGGACGTGTTGGTATTAAAGCGACATCAGCAAATAAAAATAAAATAGCAAGGAAAATGGTAGAAGAAAGAAGATTGTGTAAGAAACATTGTGAAGGATATGCAATTTTCTTGTGTAGTGACAATAAGGACGCGTACAATGGCGTACCTAATCGCGCAGCAGCAGCTTTAGTCTCTGCTCTTTTACATGATGTACAGTCCACTCATTCGTTAGACAATTTTATAAATGACGTTGTGGTAGACAGGAGTAAAGTAAGATGCGAGCTAATCAAATCTCGGCCTAAATAAGGAAACAAAGGCCTGTATTTCTGCCTTATACTTTGACCGTCGAATTGACGACACCCTTCGTATTCACAAGACAGACGATGGGAAAATGCACAGAACAAATGTTAAAGAAGATTACATTTCACTCATAGAGAAGCCTAAATCGAGATTCATCGGTTACACAGTTCCACTGTCTGGGAAAGCCATTGACATTGCTAATTCTATCGTCGATTACTTTTCTGAGCACAATCTTACAATGTCGGAAATAGTTTGCATTGCTTGTGATGGATGTCCTACAAACCCAGGAATATATAATGGTGTAATTCGCTCGCTAGAACAGAAACTTGTTAAACCTTTTCAATAGGTTATTTGTCAATTGCATACAAATGAACTTCCATTACGGCATTTAGTGGAAAACCTGGGTGGACCTACTCGTGGACCAAAAGGATTTATGGGACTTTTGGTAATATGTCATGACAATATGTCATGCATTGAAGAAGTTGTTCAGTGTTAGCTCATAGAGTTTATTACTGATAGAATGGATCGTGGTGCTGAAAAGGGTTTCAGTACTGACCAACAATACCATTATGATATTTGTAAAGCTCTTAGGAATTAGAAAACAGAATTAGAATTAGAAAACAGAAGTTCAGGAAAGATCTCCCATGAGAGATGGTTGACTACAGCTAATAGAATTTTAAGATTATACGCAGCTGCAAAAACTCCATCGCAAACATTAAAACAGTTGGCGACCTTCATCGTGAAAGTTTATGCACCTAGCTAGATCAAGTGTAATCCAAAAGCTAATAATGGAGGTCCTATCCTACATATCTGAGGTAAATCGGAAAAATGTATACAAATGTATCCAAGACAATGGATACTTTGCTCACCATGAAAACAAGCTCATAGCTAGATTGGTCGATAAAAGAAAGAGGTCAAATAAAAAAATGTCTTTAAGACTTATCATCAAGGCTCGATCTAAAGAACAAGCCAGTAAACCACTAAGACGGTTTGAAATACTGAAAATAAATTTTAGAGCAGACAGACAGAACAGAATCACTTCTCACAAGTCACGATTTGCAGAGGTTACTGGTAAGGGAGAGTGTAAATATAGTTTCTGAGTGCATTCTTTTTAAACTCCCATCACACACTCAATCGGCAGAAAGAGCCGTTAAAGAAGCTACTACATCCTCAAAATTGGAAAGCTTAGTCAAAACTAGAATGTTTGATAGAAATATTCGTCCAAAATATGACACAAAGAAACAATCTATTTGTTGAAGACTTTTCTTAGGAATGTCAATACATGCTCTCATGGTTGGGTGGTTGGGAAGGCATGGGTGCAATTGCAACCACCTCCCCGTGATGAATCCTGGGTAGTTTACTATGAACTAGCGAAGAGTTGCACAAATTGATTAATGAAAGCTGTATAATAAAGTTTTGATACCATTATAAGGTTATATCACAAATTATAAAACGTGAAAAATATCAGATATTTACGAATATTTGGTCATTTTTAAGCCTCATGTGCAGACTAAAACTACCGCCAAAAAAATATTTTAAAAATATCCTGTATTTATTTAAGGCCTCGTTCAACTATAGGGTTTTCCAACAAGAGGTATTATTTTGAATCACCCTGTATTTCGGAAGCTGGCACTTTTGAAGCTTTTATTCTTTAATATTTGACAAGTAGAAACTACGCCGTTACTAAAAATGGAACGATACACGCTTCAACAATGCATTGAAATTATTAAAGATCGCAAAACTAAAGCATTTTTGGGTCGTCGTGAAGCACCTTGTCGGACCGCAATACAGAAATTGGTGGAAAAATTCGAGCTGTTGGGACAAGTTAGTGATGTGAAGAATAAAACCCGTGCACGTCGCTCAAGAACAACTGAGAATATTGCTGCTGTAGCCCAAAGTGTTGAAGAAAACCCAGTTTTGTCCATTCCTCGTCGTTCTTTGAAACTGGGCATTCCACAAACGTCATTACACCGTATTTTGCGTAAAGACTTGGGTCTTAAGGCTTGTTAATTTCAGTTAACACAAGAACTCAAGCCGGCCGATCATCAACAACGTCGTGTCTTTGCTGATTGGGTCCTTGAATTGCATGAAAATGATTCGGAATTCCATCGAAAAATAATCTTGACTGATGAGGCCCATTTCCACCTCGGTGACTACGTCAACAAGCAAAATTATCGCATCTGGGGCTCGGAAACCCCAAGAGTTATTGTTGAGAAGCCTGTCCATCCTCAACGTGTGACTGTTTGGTGGGGTTTATGGTCCGGCGGGGTCATTGGACCTTACTTTTTCAAAAATGAGGTTGGATCAACAGTTACGGTGAATGGATTGCGCTTTCGAGAGATGATTAATGATTTTTTATGGTCGGAGTTGGATGATATTGATTTTGGTAACGTTTACTTTCAACAAGACGGCGCTACGTCCTACACAAGCAACGAAACCATTGCTCTTTTACGGGAACAGTTTCCGGACCGTGTTATCTCTCGAAGAGGTGATCACAATTGGCCACCGAGATCTTGTGATTTAACACCTTGCGACTTCTTCCTTTGGGGCCAAGTAAAAGATAAGGCCTACGCCAACAGCCCAGGGTCGATACAAGACCTCAAAGATAGAATTCGTGAGGCTATCGAGGACATACGGCAGCCACTTTGCGATTTGGTTATGGAAAATTTCATGAAAAGAATATGGTTCTATTAGCTGAAGAGCGAGTCAGTTGGAGACACATGTTATCCTTATTTTGTAAGGCCCTTGACCCCTCTGGGTTGTTTGAGGGCATCTAAGTAAGTAAGAACATCAACAAATGGGACTAGAGTGACCGCCCTATTTCATTATTGCTCTTATTTGCAAATGGCCGCCAATGTCAAATCTGTTTTGACATTTGTGGACTAGACAGATGTAGAATAAAAGTAAACAAGCCATGGAGCGATACACTCCCCAAGAACGCGGAATAATCGTGTCTATTTTTTTGCGTAACAATTCGTCTGTGGTGTTGCCGCAGCGCGAATACCGTCGCCGATTCCCCGGCCGTCCGACACCGACTGCGCAAACACTGCGCCGTTTGGGCACTAACCTTGAAGAGTATGGGACCACACGAGACGTTGCCAGGAGTGGCCGGCCCCGGAGCGCCCGTTCTGCCGAGGATGTCGAGCTGTCGCCGGAAACATCGACCAGACGCCGTGCCTCGCAATTAGCCATCAGCCGGTCGTCCCTATGGCGAATTTTGGTCAAAGACCTGCGCATGTTCCATACAAAGACCAGTCCGTGCATCAGCTGCTGGCTGTCCACCGCCAAACGCGTGTAACCTACGCCCTAGCTATCCTCAATCTCGTGGACGAAGTGAACGATTTTTCCACCAAATTCATAATAAGCGATGAGACTCATTTCCACCTCAGCGGGTACGTGAACAAGCAAAACTATCGCTTCTGGGGCACTGAAAATCCACGAGTGACGCACGAGGAGCCATTACACCCGCTCAAAGTGACTGCATGGTGCGCTGTTCACGCTGGAGGAGTCATCGCGCCATTTTTTTTGCGAGAACGCCGCTGGTCAAACGTCAACAGTTGACGGTGCGCGCTATAGGGCCATGTTAACCGAGATTTTTTCTGCCGCAATTCGACGAATTACGACTGAAGGACATGTGGTTCCAACAACACGGAGCAACGGCACACACTGCGCGAGCCACAACCGATATTCTGAAGGCGGCGTTCCCGGGTCGCCTCATCTCTCGTTTTGGCGATTTGCACTGGCCCGCAAGATCGCCCGATTTAACCGTTCCAGACTTTTTTGTGGGGTTTTTTGAAGTTCCGTGTTTACGTGAACAAGCCCGAGACCCTGGAAGCCCTCAAGGTCAACATTCGACACGAGTGCGAGAATCTGTCACCCGAAGTTCTCGCCAAAGTGATGAAATATGCCATAAACGAGCCCGTATGGTAATCAATTGTGACGGCGCCCATTTAACCGATATTATCTTCTCAACTTAACCAAAATCTAAAGGTTCAAATAAACATAATCAAGAAACAGAATCGAAATATTTCATTTAGAATACTCCATCATAGTGTTCCAAGCCTGGGCTGAAAATGAGGGTATATTAGTCACTGGTGAACCAATTTTCGTTCGGCAAAAAAATTTTAAGGTTCCATAAAGAAGTAAGACCCTATATATTGTCTCCCAATCAGTTAGTCCGAACATAGAAAGCGCAGCGCTCATTGATTGTAAGAAGGTCTCCCCCATAACTCCATGGGATGTCATGGAAAACACGTTTTACGATTTATTGGCATTTAAACTATCAAAGATGGCAAAGTTGTACCTCTTTCATTTATCAATACTTATGTAAATGATCTTGTAATATTGGGTGGGAAACCCAACAAAGAAAATGAAGAGACGTCAAGAGAAAAAAATAAAAAAAAAGGTCCATTGTGTTGATGAGATGGGCACACAAATACTTCTGCCGATTACACACAAGACCCTGACATCATTAACAGCGTTTCATCTTCTTTAATATCCAGCTGCAATGTCAATGGCATTACATGACTATGATAATTGAAGTTTCACTTTGGCAGGCAATGCCGGCGAGTACGTTGTAGGCAGAGCCACTTGAAAATCGGCAACATCAGCAAATGCGAAAACAGACGGGGGAAAAAACAGCATCTGCCGACCACAAAAAGTTGAAATAAATCCGGCTTCTTCATTTTCGTCTTTTGCTGCTTCGCTACGATTTTTTGTTACTGAATTTTACAAACTTTAAACTTGCCAAGAAGTTGCTGCAGTTGAGGAGGGAAGATGTTTTTCTGATTGAGCTTTTTATGGCCGCTTTAGTTGTTCAGCTTGTTTTTGTTGCTGTCTTTTATAGTGCCATGATGTACAATTTTTAGCTAGTATTATTATGTATGAATATACAATGTTTGTTACCAGTTATAGTAGGATGGATTATTTATGAGGTAATGTGTGATTCGTCATGTACTCGTAGCTCGTCGCATGCTCAGTAATACAATTATATGCTTTGTTACATTAGAAATGGGGAACATCTGTAGGATAACGTCGCAGTATATTTTCGAGGAAGTTTAGGAGTTTTATTTAAATTCCGTATAAAGGTATGAGTAAGTATTCAAATTAAATCATTGCTAAACTATTTACAGACGTGTGAAAAATTCCAGATATTGCTATATATTCATTCATACATCTGAATATTGATTATTGCTTGCTAAATCGAATGCCATTTATTTTCTACAATAACATTTTAAATATTTTTTTGTTTTCATGCAAGAAATTAAATAAAATATTTTTATAAGCGTGTGAACAATACTATTTGTTCGTTGAAGTTTTATTGTTCGAAATTCTTTACTCGAAACAAAAGACTTAAGAAACAAACTTCGACAGAGAATACCATTGACATGCAGTCCCTACACAATTTCAAAACAACACATTTCTCTCTTCGCGTAGTAGGTCAATAGGAAATATAGTTTTCGACAGGTGTTAATTTTTCGCCTTCGATTGGCTGGACTCAAATTTTATAAACTTTGTTTTAAAGCAGAAGACACACATGTCATTCCATTAAATTCCGAAACCTGGTTCGAAATGATGTATCATCGTTTAAAGATCTTTCTAACTCCAATAAGCTGCATAAATCTTTATGTACAGTTATGTATGTAGTAACATTTAAATATCTAAATCGTTAACATATGTTGTCTGAATGTCTGTATTATCACAGACTGTGACAAGAAGATGGTGGGTTTTAAAATATTTTAACAACTCTGTTCACTGTCTTGATAGTTTTATCTGGAAAATGTTTAATTCGCTGAGACGCCAGTTGCCATTATGTATCTCTTATTTCTTTTTCTTTTTTTGTAGATTTATAATTGTAATTTTTGTTTCTTTTTTTTACTGTTTAGGGTGTGAAATGAATAAAACATTTTTTGATTGTTTAATGGTTTTAATTCAATTATAAAAAAAAACACACACAATACCTTAAAACAATTACTAACGTCCTTCATAAAGTTAACAGCGTGACATCTGACGTCTTCTTGAAATATCACGCTTATGTTTCACTGTGATCTCCGTGACATGGCATCCAACTATTACAATTATGTTTATCTTAATGAGTAAATTAAATTTAAGGTAAACAAAACTCATATGCTGTACCTTTTGAAAATTACAATGACATACATAATATACAAGTGTGTAATTTCCAAATAACCAAGCCTATTAGAGAGAATTTGAAACAAGGTCAATTTCATATGATTCATTGTGTGTAAATTGAATTACATAGATGAATAAGAAAATTATATTTAACCAGTTACATATTGCAATTTGTTTCACTTGATATTTTCCTAATTTTAATAAACCTAAACTTAATTGAAATTGATATTTTTTGAATTTTAATTAATTGTAATCGCAAAAATCCTACGAAACTACGTTTGTTTAAGTCTCCACAGAAACTTAGAAGCTTTTTTCTGCAAAAATTGTTTTGTGGTCGATTATTCGTGCAATTCGATCGATTATCACTTGTGAAAAGTCGGTTCTTTTAAAATCCTCGACGGTTCTTTTAAATTCCTCGACAAGTTATAAGTTGAATGTTTGAATTTTCAACAAACAATTTCACTCGTGTAACCACGCATTTCTTTTCAGTGTAATGACTCCACACACACACTCCAAAGTACCATATTTGCAAACATTACCCAAGTGTCATAATATTTACCCTTCGTACTACATTTGTGTGCATTCATGTGTTTATTTAACAGAAAAAGAAAGTGGTCACTAAATCTCCGCCATGGTCGAACCTTGGGTTTCAAGTACAACCGCAAAACGTATACATTACATAATGCTTTTATGTTTGTAACATGCAGTTATTTGCATTGAATGAACAGGTAAGCCTCAACCAACGTAAATGATATTTTCTTAAATTTATTTGATTTTCCAAAAATCGTGTTTTAAAAAATTCACATTTTCTTCTACATGAGATTTGACAAAAATTGTATAATACAGTCATAATTTTAATTTAAACGCATTTTGTGACACAAATATTGTGTTTTGCAGTCTGTAAGAAGAGCATTTTTGTTTGGGCATTTTGGACACATTTTAAATTGGGCATCTTGTAAACACGATGTAAAAGTTATATAAATTTTTGCTAAAAGAATTATTGTTTTTTGAAACCCAATTATCCCTAATTATACCAAGTCTGCAAAATTCAATATATCGAAAATTGCTGCACATCAATTTAAACATCATCCTCTCAAATACATAAAGGAACTGCTGACCACTCACTGATTCTACAGAAGAATTTTTTCGTGACCAACAATATCTAGATTAATGTCCCTTAAACAAAGCTGACCTTACTGACTTGTAAGAGTTACTTCAACGAAGCAATGTCTAAGCTTGGTATTCCTGCAAAACTTATACGTCTTTGCAGGATGACCTTGACGAACACCAAATCCGCAGTGAAAGTTGACAAGTATCTTACCGAACACTTTGAAACTGAGCGAGGCCTCAGGCAAGCCAACACCTTATCCTGCGAGCTCTTTAACATCTCAATGGAAATCATTATGAGAAAAGCTGCAGTCAACATGAATAAAATCATCAGCAGCAAAAGTCGCATGCTGCTCGTGTATGCTGATGATACCGGTATTATTGGGCGCACAATGAAAGAAGTTACTGCGGTGTTGTCGAGAATAGAGTATAAGTCAGCAAAAGTGTATCTGACAGCAAAATGAAGACAAAACAAAATTAATGGTTTCACCGAGCAGGGCCACCACGCGATTAGGCCATAGCGTGAACGTTGATTTACCTCGGATCTGCCGTAAGCAAAAACAACAACGTCAGCCTTGAGATCAAGCGGACAATTGTGCTTCCGAATAAATGTTATTTTGGGCTAAGCAATCACTTTAGAGATAAAGCCCTCTCTCGAGTAACAAAAGACCAGCTATACCAGACTCTCATACAACCTGTCTTGCTTTATGGCGCAGAATCCTGGGTTTTATCGCAAGCAGGCGAAACATCTGTAGAAGTCTTCGAGAGAAAAATACTCCGAAAAAATGATGGCCCTATAGTGCACAACGGCAAGTATTGGAGATGCATGTACCAAGAGCTGTATGAGCTCTAACTCGACATTGACATAGTTAAGCGGCTCAGCATAACGCGATTGCGCTGGCTAGGCCATGTCAGTAGAATGGATGAACACGAACTATCACGAAGGGTTTTCGATGGAAGACTAAAACTAGGAAGACCGAGACTCCGCTGGAGGAATCAGGTTGACGAATCCCTGCGAACACTTGGTATTACCAACTGGAGCGATAAAGCAAAACATCGACCTGGTTGGCGAAATACATTATTTTCATTTTGTAAGGTCCCTCGCCCCCCGGGGTTGTTCGAGACCGGATAAGTAAGAACTGACTTGAAAAGTTGGAGTGGGTATGACCATACTCAGCTCAGTCAGTAAGGTAATTGCACACATTCTGGATAGGAGAATTTTGGATGCTGTAATTCCTGATCTAAGATCGGGACAAGCAAGCTTTTGTCCACACAAATCCTGCCTGGACTATGTAAATAGTCTTCGCACAAACGTCGAGCAGTCCGTCGAATGCCAATCCCCCCCTATACATAAAGTTTAAAGATTTTGAATCTTAGGCCAACATGCCATTTGGCACGCTTTAGCTTGTAAAGGGGTGCCTACGAAAATGATTGCTCTCATTCGATCTTCTTACAGAGACGTCAAATGTCGGGGTGGTCGACGACTACAGTGAGACATAGCAAAAACAGTCATAGACTGAAACCCACATGGTGAAATGCGCAAACTTGGTCGCCCACTGCACACTTCGAAGCGACAAAAAGAACACGAAATCAACCAAACTGGCCGAAGCTGGAGAGAAATCGAACATGTTGTGTCAAACAATACCGAATGGAAGGAGTTTGTTGCGGCCCTTTGTACCTCCTAGCAGCCACAGGACATATATAATTTGGTGGCTGCGAAAGTTCGCACACGACTCCGCAGGGCGAAAAAAGTACGAAGCCGAACACATGAAAAGCTAGATATTGACAAGCTACAAATACAAATACCGGAGATATCAATGTCATATCAACAGAAGCTCTCTCTCCTGCTAGGGCAGGATACCTCCCTCCCGAGGACCCACATGAGCAGTGGAAGCACATCTCCCATTCTTTGAAAACCGCTGCAAGGACTGAACTTGGCTATCAGAAACCGCAGAGGGATAAGCCATGGTACGACAAAGAATATCGCCTTGCAACTGATGAAAAACACGCTGCACGTATGGCAACGAAACAGTCAGTTACAACGCGTGCTGCGAATGAGCGGTACAACAGGCTAAGAAGGGAGGAAACCCAACTATTTAGAAGAAAAAATGGGAAATGAGAGTTAGTGAAAAGATGGAAATGTTCAGGATGAATAGTGAATCTCGAAAATTTTCCCAGAGGATAAGAAGGTCGAATAACTGGCCAGATAATGGGCCGCCCTCCCGCAAGAATGAGAATGGGAATCTGGTGACAGATTAGCAGTGGTGCTTAAACTGTGGTGCAACCACTTTTCAGCACTACTCCACTCAGATTCTTCCACTGAAGATCAGGATGTAATGACTGTGGAAGACATTGTAGATTGTAGCCCCCCCCCCGCCAGGCAAAGCGAGATGATAACGGCAATCTACCAGCTTAAGAAGAATAAGGCCGCTGGTGTGGATGGGCTACCCGCTGAACTTTTTAAGGCAGGTGGCGAAGGACTGCTAGCCCACATGCATCGACTTCTATGCGGTATATAGTTGGGGGAATCAATTTCTTACGATTGGAGTCTCAGTGTCTTATGTCCTGTATTCAAGAAGGGTGATCCGTGTGCATATTCCAACTATCGCGGTATCAGTCTTTCATCCACCACGTATAAGGTCTTGTCGAGCGTATTATGTGAAAGACTAAAGCCAATTGTTGAAAACCTGATTGGACCTTATGAGTGTGGTTTTAGACCAGGGAAGTCCACGACTGACCAAATACTCACGCTACGCCAAACTTTGTACAAAACTTTGTCTGAACTTGGGATTCCGGCAATACTGATCTGCCTCTGTAGAATGACGCTGACCAACACCAATTCAGCAGTGAAGGAAAGACCTCCGCGAACCATTCTGTACCACGCGAGCACTGCGACAAGGCGTCACACTTTCGTGCAAATTCTTCAACATCTTAAAGGAGAATATAATGAGAAAAGCTGCAGTAAATACGAACAAGACCATTAACACGAAAGGCCATATGTTGCTGGCGTATACTGACGACATATACATCATGGGACGAAATGTACGAGAGGTTACTGCAGTATTTTCAAGAATCGAAAAGGAATCAGCGAAGGAAGGCAAGACAAAATTGATAGTGCCAACGACTGGGGAATCCTCTCGACTTGGTCCGCACTTGAACGTTGACAACCGATTTAATTTTGAAGTGGTAGATGAATTTGTCTACCTTGGATCCGCCGTGAACAAGGACAACAACGTCAGCCTGAAGATAAATAGGAGAATTGTGCTTGCAAATAGATGCTATTTTGGGCTCGGCGAGCAATTTGGGAACAAAGCCCTCTCTCGACGGACAAAAGTCAGACTCTCAATTTACCTATCTTGACAAATGGCTCCAAAACTTGGGTCATATCGCAAGCGGATGAAAAACACCTGGGAGTATACGAGAGAAAAATTCTCCGTAAAATATATGGTCCTGTTAGGGAAAATGGCGAGTACCGACGTCGCTGGAACCAAGAGCTCTTTGATTTATATTCTGACGTGGACATAGCTAGGCGAATCAAATTAGGCCAATTGTGCTGGCTAGGCCATGTTATCAGAATGGATGAAGATGAGCCAGCACGAAAGGTTTTCGATAGCGTACCCGATGGAAGCAGGAAAAAAGGACGACCAAGACTCCGCTGGAAAGACCAGGCAGAAGAAACCCTCCGTATCCTTGGTGGTTGCCAACTGGCAGGAAAACGCGAAGGATAGAGCCAGTTGGGAGAATATGTTGAAATTTGTTTGTTTAATTAATATGTGTAAGACGTCTAACCTCATGAGGTTGTAAAATAGTCCCTAAGAGTAAAGTAATCCATGAGATACAAATCCACCCACAACGAACAACTATCTGTTGCGGATTTTGGTAAGACGGCGTGATTGGGCCTTACTCTTCTCAAGATTAGGAAGAAATTGCAGTGACTGTGAACGACATTCGTTACAGGAACATAATAACGGAGTTCTTGTGGTCTCAACTGAACGGTTTCAGAAAAACGGCGCCACACCGCGCATGAAACAATCGATTTTTAGTACAAATTATCTCAAGAAATTCGGATGAGTTCCTGAGCTCAAATCAAAGATCCAACACGTCATGGTAAGAGACGATGAAAAGGTCATGGAAAATACCATGAAAAGAGTAATGGCCTGTCTTCAGAGCCATGGGAGCCATTTGACGGATATTTTATTCCATACTTAATCGGAACATGTATTTTTTTAACCCAATAAAAAAATCAAAACTAGCTCAAAAAATACGTGTTTTATTTGAAAATTAAAAAGTGCATTCTTACTGAGACACCCTGTATAAGTACATCAATGTGCTCTTCTCCGGATAATACACGTCGAAAGTTGTAAAAAATAATCGCACGAAAATGTTCTTGAGTTAATTTCATTGTTTAAGAGAGACGCATTTTTCGAGTCATTGAAAAACTAGAAACAATGCTCGCACGTCAGTCAAACCGTTGTGAGTACCTTCAAGCTAATAACTAGAACAGTTTCCGATGGTATTGCAATATTTCACCTGGCAACACTAAAAATTGTCTACGCCAGAACTAGAAATACGCAACTCGTGTAATGTATAGTTTTTAATTTTCACAGAAAAAATCTGAAATGCTATACTTTTTACATGTCAATTCAAATTCAAATACATGTTAAGAAACACTATCCTACGTGAAAAATTATTCGTTTTTGGTGGAATAAAAGGCCATTTTGGAAATTAAACTTACTGTCATGGCTAGTTTCGAATACCGTGACAAGTTCTTAAAATTTTCAGATAAATCGGAGCCATAGGTGTCCAGTTTGGTGTGGAATGACTCATAATTGTATTTTGTCAAGATTACAGTCGCGTAATCTAAGAAAATTAAAGTGTCCACATTGCACTCCATGTAGGGTTTGCGAAGATTTTTTCACAAACCGTGATCAGCTGTGCCCTTCATTTTTTTGGATTCACTGATTGGGATCTACACATTCCCACCAATTAAGAATTGTTTTTGAGAAGCTTTTTAATTTTACTTGATGTTGTCGCCATCACTTTGCTAGATACGGATATAGAATCCGCGATATTCTATAAAAGAGTCTGGAGTTACCAATATCGCCATCATAACACTACTGCCTGCCTACCGCGTTTAACGAGTGACATCTGTATTAAGTGAGCATACTCAACTACAGATCTCTTACAGCATAAAGGAATGCGCTAGTTTGCGTGCTCATGCCCATTACTTATGTACATATGTATGTATGTAAATATTTCCCTCCACAATTCAAGGTTTTTACGTAACATATTTTTTGTTATATGAAAATTTACTTTAACTTGTTTTCAGCTGTAAAAATCTTCAAATTTCAATTTCGTATTTATTATTTTACAGATTAAGTTAAAAATAGTTTTAAAGTGCGCATGCGTACCACCATCTCTGTGCCATAACCAAAGTGAAGCCTGGTTTGTGTTTCGGAATTTCTACTTTTTAAGATTTATTTATTATTATGGAATGCTATGGAATTATTGTCAATATTGTGCCAAAGACAATAATGTCACTCTTGAGTATTTGCCAAAAAAAAAATATTACGTAAACATTATAAAATGAAAAGTGAAATTAAACGTCAGCATAATCATTATAATCATCACATCATCATCTGCTGCATCGACATCAGCATTGGCGTTGGCACTGCCATCAGCATCGGCATCGGCATCTTAACCACAATTTTGTAAAGAAAAGGCTTTAATTATTATGACCATCTTCTTTGGGTGTGCTGGTATGCACGTAGTACATACATATGAACATAAAAAGTACGTGAAATGTTGGGACAAGAGAATAAATAATAACTCGAGAAAAATTGCATAAACATTTTAATATTTTTTGTACAGTTCATTATTCATGCGATCCACCCAGTATACATGTGTTCACTTAAATAGCAGATTTGGAAATCATTGAAATGCGCATAGTATGTGTGGGCTGGCAGATATGCCGATACCAATTTCGTGCTTGGCACTATTGACATTTGACCACACTTGACCACACACTCAGTACAGTACAAAATTGGTTTGAAATTGGAGATAAAATATATAACTTAATCTAATCAATACTTCAGATTCATTCAAATTTAACGAAAGTCCCACACACAAATAGTAATGTAAACATATGAATTCGAAAATCACAGATTCAATTAAAAAAAAATATTGAATTTCCTGAGATGACGATTTTTGCATTGGTATTTATAAAAACTGTAAACGAGTTATACATTTTTATCTTTTTCAGGCAATAACAAGATTTTTGAATCAATAAAAAGAGTTGTTGGTTTTAGTTTTCTATTTAAAATTGAAAATTTTAAATTAAATGATCAATTCAACAAAATGTCATTGGATTTGTAGTAAATTTTAATACATATATAGGGAATTCACAAGGTGTACTAAGGTTGTAGGTTGTAAGAAAATATAAGACCTCCGATAGCACATCGTCGTAAATGCCTATACTACAATCCAAGGCGTATTGAAGAAGGTGGTGGCACTAGGTCAAAGTGTATTTATATCAAGTAGAAGCATTAGGCGTTGTTGTAATTGTTGGCAAAAACAACGGGCATTTGGTTTTTATTTCATACCGACGTTGTGTCAAACTCTGTATTTATGTATACCAACACACAAAACAAAATACATATGAATTTGACAGTTGCTAGGTACAACCATTGAATAATACATGGTTTTATTATTATTTTATTATTATATAAATAATGGTTTTATTATTTTCTTTTCAAAATTTCACACATACATATTTGCATTTAATAGTAATAATAAGGACCATGTCGAATTTATGTCTTGATGTCGTACCAAAAATTTTATGGAGAAGAGGGTAGAACACACGATTTTTAGCACAAATGTTAAATACAAAAGTTGAGGGAAATCCCTAATTTAGCAGTTATGGGCCTCCAAAGTCCGGATAACTGGGGGTTTTTGTCGCACGATTTTTTTTTGTCGGACGATTATTTTGTATTTCGGGGAGAGAAATACCACTGTTCATTAATTTGCCTTTCTGGTTTTTGGGAAAATGTAAAAACTATTTTCGATAATTTTTCAAAATTTGAACGGCCGATATTTCGATAACAAAGCGAGTTATAGAAAATTTTCATTTAATTATTTTGTTTATTTCGCCTTATATTGTCCAAATTACGTTAGACGCTGTTTAATACATAGTAGCCCCCCGTATGTGCGAACTTTGGAGGCCCATAACTCTTTCAGATCTAGCCACAGCTCTTCATCAGTACTTGTTCGGAATGATGGCCATTGAAAAATGCATTAAATTAAATGCAATCGAAAACCGAATTGCATTGAGAATTCTTTACTAGCAAATGTTACAAAATTATCGGAAGCACTCAAAGACAAGAATCATTTGATTCAAATCTTTTCTTTAAGATACTTTGTTTCAAATATTTTATTTTTTGAAAATGCTAATGTATTCAATATATGTTTATCATGTGAAATATATTTAGTGTTTTTTGTAACATCGCAATTCTGATAAACATGGTATTTGAATCAAAAACGAACGGTTACTGCTGAAACCGTTTGTATTCAAACGTTGTGTACTCAGTTGTTTGTGGAAATTTCGTAAAGGCCGTGTTAGACTGTTGGAGTAATCGTTGGATAAGCCCGGTATTAATTTTTTATAAAATTTTCGTTGCCATAAGCAATACCTGTATAAAAAATGACGAAAATTTCTTGAACCGAAAATTTCGCTCACTTTTCATTTACTTTTCATTTGCTTGGACAAAATCAATTACAGGGTTGTTACGCCAAAGTTATTTCGTACGAAAACAAATGTTTGACAATTGTGTGAGACCGGAATTTTGATATTTCCATAATTTTAACAACCAAAACTAACACAGCATGTGTTACAAATAAAATAGAGTGCGTAGAGAAATTTTAAGTTGAATATTTGATAGGTGGTAACTCTCCGCAACAAAATTTTCCGTTTAGAGATAAATGACCAAATTTCTTACGAAAATTTCGCAAGAACTGAATACGGGGATTTATGTCAAAATGTTCATTTGGTGAGAGAGAATAGTGTAAATTTGAAGAGAACGATTTGCAGACAAAATTTTGGCAGATCTGTTAGATTTCTCTAATTTTCTGATTTGAATCACAAAATTGTGCGAATCGTTCCATTTGCACTAATAGTCTAACACGGTCTTAACACGGATCCGGCATCAGGTACCTAACAAAACAACCTTCGCCAACTAGTTCGAAAGTTTGCTTTATCACTCCAGTTGGTAATACCAAGTGTACGCAGGGGTTCGTCCACCTCCAGGGGTGTCTTGGTCTTCCTATCAATTACAGGGTTGTTATTCCAAAGTTTTGTTTGACAATGTTTGCAAGGAAAATGTTAACATTTCGACAATTTAGACAAACAAAATTAACACCACGTGCATTAAATCTAAACTGAAGCACAAAGAAGAATTACTCTTGAAAAATTTGCAAGGTAAATCAAAGATAGGTGGTAACTCTCCGCAAAAAAATTTTCGTTTAGAGATAAATGATAAAATTTCTTACGAAAATTTCGCAAGAACTGAATGCAAATATTTCATTTATAAATCTGCTATGCACACCATTTTATTTTTACCACATGTGGTTACTTTTGGTTGTTAAAATTATCGAAATTATCAAACAATTGATTTCGTACGAAATAGCTTTGGAGTAACAACCCTAACCCTATAACGAAATTTTCGCAAATAGCTGAACACCAAGTAAATGAAAAGAGAGCGAAATTTTTCGTTCGTGAAATTAGTATAGTGCAATGGTAGTGTGCGCGGCTATTGTGCATGAGAACGAGGGTTCGATCCCTGCCCTGACCACCTTAAATTTCTTTCGACGCCGGTCACCTCGCTGAGTGACGGCGACACTATCGAGTGCCTAGCCATGAAAAAGCTTCTCAAAATACCGTTCGGAACCGGTGTAAAATTTTAGGTCCCAATCAGTAAGAGTAAAACTAGAACTCGCACAGCTCGCTGGTTTTGTGAGAAGCTCTCCCTAATTCCTTCATGGGATGCAACGGGAAACCATTTGTTTATTTTATTTACTCCTTATCAGAACAAAAATTTCACAAGAACTGAATACAGGGCTTAGCAGTCCAACAATATTCTTTTCCATCGTTTTTTTTTTGAGCGTCCTTGTTTTATGATGCATTCTTCGTCATATTTAATAAATGACACATTGCGATGAGCTGATGAAGAATGTTTTACAAAAATTTTCATTTGTTTTCAATTTTCTCCTTTAATTTAAATAATTCATAAGTATTTTGAAATTTTTAAACAGTGGTTTTGACTGTGAAACTGATTTATTCTCATACGTAACGCTGTTTTTACTCCCACTAAATGCATTAAGTACTTTTTTTTGCAACCATGCATACAAACATGGACACAAAATTTATAGAAATAAACTAACAAATTAAATGTTATGCCGCCTTCATCCATCAAATTAAGATTAAGAAATTTGAACACTTCATCAAATTGGAACAAAAATATACAAATGTGGGCATAAAAGAGCTTGATATCCAGTAATAGCCGGCGAGAATGTTGCTGCTGAGATCTGCCATAGAGTAATATAAGGGCGTCCGAAAATTCACGCACGATTTAAATTTCGCGCCGTTTATGCGGTAAAGTGTTATTCATGGCTTTGTTAATCGCCAGAATTGTCGTAGTTTGTAGCGAATTTTGTGCTGGATCAGGTGGTTTCTATGGCACAGCTGCTCAAAAAGGTACTAGGGAAATGATGTAGAATGGGAGACCAAAGAAGACAGAGATTATAGGCCAAGCAGCAAACTTAGTTTGATTGATACTAATGACAGATAAATTCTGTTTATGTTGTTTGCATCGAACGAAAATATGCATTCCTATTTATTTCCGTCCGTATTATGTCCAAGCAAAGAGTAAATTACAAACTCGATGAAATGGCCTACTACCTCGTCGTCTTTAAGTTAACGTTAAGAGAGGGATAGCGGCTCATGTCTATTTCTCTATGGCTCGATGCATCATCGGACCATTCTTTTTTAATAATATAGCAGGTTAGGTAATGACAATTAATGGCATGGATATCGCGCCATGATAATTCAGTTTTTGTGTGCCAAAATTACAAGATGTGGATAATAAAGGCAGGTAGTTTCAACATACAGTCGGACAAAAAATTATATTACCAGTCGAGACTTTTCCTCGTCATGTATAAGTAATTTACAGTTGTTGTGATCAGAATTGGCCATCCAGATCATTCAATTCAACGCCTTTCAACTTGTTATTTCGGATTTCTAAGATTTATGGCAACAAATCCACGACCATCCACGCCTGTAGGAAACTGAGCGCTGTTTCAACGAAATTCAGCCACTTGTGTGCAAAACGATTGTGGAAAATTTCGACAGAAGTCTGCTTACATGCCAGCAGAGCCGTGGGGGCCGTTTACACGATATGTTATTCCATAAATATCTTTACACTATGTATGTACTTTATGAAAAAATAACTTATTTAAAATTTGTAATCAAAGACCTGTATTCTCTATTAGAATTACTTTTGCGTGAATTTTATAAGAGCTTCCACTAGCTGTTTTACGATGACTTGAACGGCCTTTGGTTTCATAATAGGCAAACAAATATCCTGTCCTGGCAAACCGAAAGACTATTAAAGATCTAGCAGCAGTTCCTTGGAATGATGCTATTGGAAATTACATGAATTACATGAATTACATGCTATTGGAAATTATTAAACGCAAATGAAAACTCAATTGTATTGAGAATGTTTTACTATACGAGTACAAATACGGGGAAAGTGTCGCAAGCACATAAGAACAAGAATCATTTCATTCAAATATTTTATTTACTTTGTTTAAAATATTATCTTTATTGAAAATGCAAATTTAGTTATCAAATGCAATTTATTAAGTGTTATTTTGCAAAATTGTAATATTGATAAATATAGTATTTGAATCAAAATCGAAGGGTTATTGATTTAACATCTTGTTTTCAACAAGTGGGTTTGTTGAACGTTTTACTCATCTATTTTATTCCGTGATGGATGTCGCGACGTGCCAGACATTTCATCAAACACAGTCCGTGGAATTTTTTCATTTTATTGACTTCAATTAGCCTCCATGCAACTGTGACTTGATACCGTTGCACAATCCACAAATAGGGCCAGAAATCATTGAAAATATAGGGAAAAGTTCGATTGCAAGGATGTGTATCTCTTATTGCCACCAAAGGTACGTAACATGTTCCAGTTTTTTTATGTTTGGTTCACATTTGTCAGTTTGTATTTGACAGTCGATAACAATTTACATATGTATTTTGGATCATCTAACGCTCCAAAGTTATTAAAACATTCAATTGTAAAAAACGCGAAGAATTTTGTGGGATTTTTTGGTTTCAATAATGTGCCGAGCAAGTGCCATTCAGCGTATTGGAAAGAATTTTTATTAGAATTTCAATTAGACAGCTAGAATTTGTATGTATACCCGTATAAAATTAAACTGGCTCAACAACTAATGGAAAATAACCACTTGGGCAGACGGAAGTGGAGTGCAAACGTTTTACAGATGAATGAACACGACCCCCATTTTTTTCAAAAAAGCACAATGAGCGGCGAGGCACAGTTTGACTTGGCTGGCTTTATTAATAAACAGAATAGCCGCTACTGGGGAACTGAAAATCCGCAATTGACCTTCGTAGAGTGGCTGCATGGTGTGGCATTTTTGCACAGTTTGACTTGGCTGGCTTTATTAATAAACAGAATAACCGCTACTGGGGAACTAAAAATCATCAATTGACCTTCGTAGAGTGGCTGCATGATGTGGCATTTGGGCCGGCGGCATAAGTGGGCTATATTTTTTTTGAAGACGCAAGAGGCATTGCTGTAACCATTACTAGTAGTCGATACATTGAAATGTTGGAAAACCTTTTAGTGTCAGAATTAGATCGATTGGCACTACAACATATGTGGTTCCAAAAGGCGGTACCATATCACACACAGCTACACACCGAGAAGAGTTTCGTTGTCACAACTATATTTACTGCCAACTAAAATTTGACGGTTCCTTGGACTATCACATTATTCAGTTGTGATTACCAATAATTGTGTTCAGTATCACCAAATGTTGTGCATATTAATTGATTTGCAATTCAGTTTTAGTTGCAAGATCTGGAATATTTAGTTGAAGCCGCAGTAACAAGTAATAACTGTGATCTGTCAATCCAGTTTTAGTTGTAGCAATAAAAATATCCTGTAGTGAATATTTTATTAGTTGCATAAACAAAAAATGTTAAAACTAATTCGGTTGTATCAAATAATATATTGGTATGCTCAACTAATTATGTACTTGAAATTGATGGCTGTCACAACCCTTATGAATTTTATAGAAAAAAAGTAAAAAAATAATATTTTTTATTAAAATTGGGTATTTCACATTTAAATATAAACAAAATTATTATTATTTATAGCCAGGGTTTGTATTTGGTGCCCAGTTTTTATCGAAAATATAAAAAATTCTATATCTCGAAAACGGAGCGTCCAATCGAAAAAATATCAAAATTTTTACGGATTTCTAAGGGTTTCTCACAAAGTGTTCCCATTCGCATGAAATAATTTTCTTTTTAAAAAATCGCCAGAAGAAGAAAATCGCTAAAATAAAAAAATGGCTATAAGTCGGAAACCGTGTGTCCAATCGAAAAAATAATAAATTTTTTACTTCCAGAGAAGGCTGTAACCACGGCGTTACTTCTCCGATAACCTAACATTTTGCAAATGAAAAATCGCCAAAACTCACATATGTATGTCCGAGTTAAATCCATTTTTTTATTTCAGCGTTTTTCATATTTTGATGATTTTTTGAACAAAATATCTTCCATACGATGGACAACTTTATAAAAATCCTAACAAACTCATAAAAATAGTTTTGTTTTCGATGAGACGCTCCGTTTCCGAGGTATTGGCATAGGGGCGTTTTAGCGATTTTTGATGCCAGAAATTTTAGTTTTAGCGATTTTGTAAAAATAAAAGTGATGCCGTATTGAAGACATCCATAGGTGAAAGCCTCCTACGACGGTAGAACATTTATTATTTTTGCGATTTGACGCACCGTTTTCGAGATATAGCCATTTTTTATTTTAGCGATTTTCTTATTTTGGCGATTTTTTTAAAAAAAATCATTTCCTGTGAATTGGAACACTTTGTGAGAAACCCTTATGAACCCGAAAAATTTTTTTGTTTTTTCGATTGGACGCTTTGTATTCCAGATACAGACAGTTTTTCTAAATTGTTCATATTTTCGACCAAAAATGGGGATGGGTTACCCCATAGAGTAAATTTATAGTAGAGCCGCCATTTGTCTCATCTGACGTTTCCTTTCACACTCTTCGGGATGCGATCGGTGTGATAGAGAGATGTTTGACGAAAAGTGATATACACCAGGTGGAATTACAATAACTTCTTGCTTTAAATTTTCATGCCATTTTGGTGAAAAACTGTGAAATTTAAACGTGTTTTAAACTTTTTTATTGACTGTTATTGTTAGCATACATTTGTGTTGTATTTAACACAATAATTTTAACACAGAAAACGAAATGCCGTTGTTGTTATTTTGTTCGTTGTATTGAACCATTGCCTCTATCTGGTATTAGTAAAGCAATTCTTTTCAACATCAAACGTACACATCACACGAGGACAAATGTCAGAAATTTGGTGAGTGAAAGATTTTCTCTACCCATATTTACTCTATGGGTTACCCTGGGTATCATACGAGTATGTATGTTTATGTTAATTTGTATGATCCAGAATAATAGTTCCTCCAGCTAAGTGCCCACATTTGTTTGCATGGGTTTGTGAAGGCGTCAATAGTGTCGTCAGATTCAACAATTGTGTTTAAAAGTCTCACTTCACCTCAATTTATGATAATATGTATTCTTCGCTGGCTGATATCTATAGACTCTATTGTTTTTTCACAACTTTATTTATCACTTTCTGTTTAAAATATTAGTTTTATGTAAAGTTCCAATATACGTAGTTTCTCCTTAACAATAAAGCCTCTTGTGAAAATTCGAATACATAATTTTGAAACAAGTGTTTTTGTAACAGAAACTAAATTATGATTACAGTGACTAATATTTGAACACGAATTCTAATATTGTACTTTTTATTAGTTGTATCTTCCATTTTTGATGAATGAGGTTTTAGAAATACTCAAATTGGTTAATACAACTAAAGTTCGGTAGTAGCAACTTGTATTTAGTAAGACCTATTTTTGATCTATCAATAATATCGAAAAATAATTCTGATGCTTGACAATTATGAATTCTAATCAAAATATAGACTTTATCATGGAATTTCCAATGCCTGAATTGATTTCCAACTAATCTTTTCCTGTGTGTAACAGTACGATGGGTATTATGCGAGAACTTTTTTCTGGCCGCATTATATCATTTCGATTTGCCCCCTCGATCTTCTGACTTGTTGTCCCCTTGGGTGTACTTGAAAGAAAAGCTCTACGGCAACAAACCAACTACAATTCAGATGTTAAAGAACAACATTATGGAAGAAATTGGAGCAATAACAACCGTAATATGTCAAAATTTTATGGAAAATATGGTTAAAGAGCACACATTATCGCAGCGGCAAGAGGCGGCCATTTAGCTGATATCATATTTCATACATAATTGTTAGAAACCAAACTTTCAGGCAATAAAATTTTATTGAAAAATAGTTAAATGAGGTGTCAGGGGACACCCGGTTGGAACGAAGTTCCTTTCGATATATATTATGTACTAGTTAGTTCCAACACGTCTAAGGCGGCCGTTGAAAAATACAATAATTTAAATGGATCTTTAAGAAAATGACAAAATAAAATGATGAACTTTTTTTAAGAAAAATTTTGTTTTATAGAATGTATTTTTTTAAGGTCCTTTTTATAAGAATATGTATTATATTTTCCCGAAAAGGTCCTTTTTTAAAGAGAGGTACTTCTTTTATTAAAAGCTAATGTTTTTAATAAAGAAAATGTACTATTTTTAAAAAGAAGTGCTTTCTGTAAGAAAAAGCCACAAGAGTATGAATTTGATTACAAAGAAGTACATTTTTTAAAAAGAACAGACACATTTTAATGAAGTGGTAGGTACTCTTGTTAGTAAAAGGTTATTTTTTACGAAAATGTACTTATTTTCAGAAAGGCTACTTAGCTCAATAAAGAAAATAAAAAGTATTATTTTATTTTAAGAATAGGAATTTTTGTACGAAAATTTATTTTTTTTAAGAAAAGATTTTTTTTAAGAAATGGGAATTTTTTTAGAAATGGTCCTTTTTTCAAGAATAGGTACATTTTTAAGAGTAGGCACTAATGTTAAGAAATGTTATTTTGTTTCACAAAAATTTAGTCTTTAAAAAAAATTTAGTTTTTGAAGAAAAGGCAATTTGTTGTAAGAAAATTTACTTTTTTAAGAAAATGTATTTATTTAAAATAAATTACTTTTTTTAAGAAAATGTACTTTTTGTAAGAAAATATACTTTTTTTAAGCAAATGTACTTTTTAAGATAGGGTAGTTTTTTAAGAAAAGGTACTTTATTTAAGAATAGGTATTTTTTTTTTGGGAAAATTTACTTTTTTTAAGAAAAGAAACTTATTTAAGAAAATTGTCTTTTTTTTAAACTTCTTTCACTTTGTCTTTTCTAAATTTACTTTTTATTGGGTTCAAAACTAGAATATATATATAGGCTCCACCTAGAAAACTTCCCATTAAACAAGCAATTTCCCAACATATGTGAGATATGTAGTTAATTTCTATCTCTATAAACCAAGCCGGTGTGGCCGTCGGTGGTGCAATGGTTAGTGTGCGCGGCTCTTGTACATGAGATCCTGGGTTCAAACACTGCTCTGACCACCTTCAAATTTCTTTCGGCGGCGGTCACCTCGCATAGTGACGGCGACACTATCGAGTATATAGCCAAAAGCTTCTCAAAATACCGTTCGGAATCGGTGTAAAACTGTAGGTCCCAATCAGTGAGTGAAAACTGGAAAGCGCACAGCTCAGTGATTGTGAGAAGTTCTCCCCGGTCCATTCATGGGATGTAATGGGAAACCATTTATTTATTTATAAACCAAGCCGGTAGTATAGACACAAACCAAATCAAAAGTAGTAAACAATATAGTAGATAATAGTGGGCTGTAGCATAATAGTGTTAAATAAAACCAAAGGTTGTTTACATTTTTTTTCATTTAGCGCCCATCCCGCAACGTGCGATAAAGAACTTCGTTCCAATATTGTACATTTTAAGATTTATTCATAAAAAACATGGACCTGGAACAAAAAAACTTATCCTGTACATGAAATTGTATTCCACCAATAGAAAAAACACGATTTATCTTGTACATAAAGTAATACAATTTTTTAAAATATTGATCCTTTTAATAATAATCACAATAATAATCAATCACAATAAAAATAATCACAATAATAATCACAAACACATCTCAATTCTGCAATGAAACGTATTCACTTCAGTAACGAAATATATTCAGCGGAGTACTGAAAGATATTCATCACAACAATGAAACATATTCATGGCAGCAATGAATTATATTCAATTAATCATTTTTAGTGTAGTGACGAAACAGTTTCGTTGCGGGGCTTAATCTGTACGTGAACTGTCATTGATGGAACATACATATGTAGAGGCAACGAACAATTTCACTGGTGTTATAAATATGTTCCCTTCAATATAGTTGTCTTCAGAACCCACTTTGACGCTGGATATTACAAACACGAAAAAAACAACTCTTGGAATGCAGACACGGCTTTAAAACAAATTTCAACACCCGTTACAATTTGTTACGCACGTCCATGTATTTTTAATTTCAAATATAAAAATAAATAAAAAGTAGTGTACATCGCTGCAGGAGAACTTTCGTTCAATATCTTCGCTTTATATCCGTTGCTATTAAAATACGCCCAGCTGTTTACGTGTGTGCTACAATGGAATCCTTTCCAGTTTGACCACATTTCACACAAGTTATGTGTCGTTGAGTAACATGAAGATGATATATGTATGTATGTATGTATGTCTGTTAATAATGATGACAACTGTTACTTAATACACAGTCAGTTTAATTAAGCATTCAGCTTCAAAAGTGAGTATTCACTTGCATTTTGCGGACTCAATGATTTACATTATAGTAATTGTTTGCGCTCCTGCCTCTCACACCAGTCACTTTAATTACGGCAAATTATTAATTAGTAATTTTAAATTCATGTTTGAATTTATGTTGTAAGTTTATGTCACAGCAATTGCTATGTCATTTTATACTGGTATTTATTAGTCTATGTCAAACTTATTTTTCTATTTGGATTTAGTCTGTAGCTATTTATGTATGTATATTTTCATTTTCATTGCGTTTTTTTTTCTACGTTATAGTGAAGATCTGGAATGTTTTATTTTTTTAACATATAGTTTATTTAATTACCAACATTTTAAGGGTAATTTGAACAAAATCGGATGAAAAATAAAGTTTTTATTAAGGATTTTGTGGAACGACAATATTTTCATTTTCATTGCTCACACAATATATTCGGCGTTAATTCAAAAAATTTCACTTAAAATGACGAGCGACTTGAACGTTAAAAAAAGTCTAATTTTCATTCAGATTCAGATAGAAATTTACAGCAACGATATGCCATTTATCTCGATCGGACTTTTCGGTTGGGCTCCACAGGGGTCCACAGTGGGACCATACACCGAAAAACACAAAAGTACGGTTATCTAAAAAACTGTACTTAGAAAAACATTACAGCGATTTTCGTGTTCAGGAGGTCCCAATTAACTTATCTAGACAAGTGGCGTTCTTGGTATTTTTCCAAAGTTAAAATTTGTAAAGCAGTGTAATTGGTAATTTTAAATTAATTTTTGAATTTATGTTGTAAGTTTATGCCACAGCAATTGCTATGTCATTTTATACTCGTATTTATTAGTCTATGTCTACTCGTATTTGTCAAGTCTATTTTACTACTTGAATTTAGTCTTTAACAACTTATGTACATATATATATTAGCATCACAGCCTATGATGCTGTGCGCTTTCCATGCTGAGACTCACAGACGGGAAACGAACTTTTACCTGCACTCGAACGGTGTTTTAGAAGCGATTTCATGGCTAATTAATAGATAGTCATAGCCATAGGTAATGCAAGCTGACCGTCGATGAAAGAAATTAAGGATGCCAGAGCGTGCATTAATCCCACATTCTTATGTCCAAGTGTCGCACACGCTAACCATTAATACGGTCATCTAATCTCGGTAAATAATTGCGTGAAGCTACAATTTCGTTTTGCCATATCATTGTGGTTTTCATTACTGATTGGGGGAGTTTCAGTTATATTAGTCCTTCAGTACGTGTTGTTATATTTTCCATATTCGGCCTCCGTTTTAATCATGCTTGACTTGGGCAAACTTTAGGAAGATTCTTTCAGTATATTATTCTGTGTACGTTTATTGGCAGGGAAATGTTTTGAGATGATAACAGATAAAAGCCAACTGTGAACCAAATTTACAGAGAAATGCGCATCAAGTCCCGTATTTTGTACTTGCGAAATTTTCGAAAGAAATGTTGTCATTTAAGCCTGATAGTCTGTTTTTATGACATTTTCGTTGAAATAAGAATTACGTGTTTAGAAAAATAACGAAAATATCATGAACCGAAAATTTCGCTCTCTTATCATCTGTTAGGTACTCAGCTCTTTGCAAAAATTTCATAGGCAAAATCAAGTACAGGGTTGTTAGCCACAGTTATTTCGTACGAAAACAATTATTTGATAATTGTTTGGGACCAGAATTTTGACATTTCGATAAGTTTAACGACCAGAAGTAACACTACATGCGCTAAAAGCAAAATGGAGTGCGTAGAGAAATTATAAATGAAATATATGCAAGGAAAATCAAAGATAGGTGGTAACTCTCCGCAACAAAATTTCAGTTCTTGCGAAATTATCGTAAGAAATTTTATGGTTTATCTCTAAACGGAAAATTTTATTACCTAGAGTTACCACATATCTCGGATTTATCTTGCAACTATTTCATTAATAATTCATCTTTGCATTGCATTCTATTTTTAACGCATGTGGTATTACTTTTGTTAACTAAAATAATCGAAATGTCAAAATTCCCGTCCCAAACTTTTGTTTTCCTACGAAATAACTTTGGCCTAACAACCCTGTACTTAATTTTGCCTACTAAATTTTCGCAAAGAGCTGAGTACCAAGCAAATGAAGAGTGAGCGAAATTTTCGGTTCACGAAATTTTCGTTATTTTTTATACACGTACTTCTTATGGCAACGAAAATTTCATAAAAAATTAATACCGGGCTTAAAGGACAAAATTTCTTACGAAAAATGTGCAAGAACTGCATTTTGCTGCTGAGGGTTACCCCCTATATCTGATATAACTTGCGAATATTTCACGACTAATTCCCATTCAAACTCCTTATTTTGTTTTACTCATGTGGTGTTGCTTCAAATAATAGATTAGTCGTTCCAATAGTCGAAATACTAAAATCTCGTTCCCAACTTATGTAGAATTACTAAATTTAAAAACTTCAAACCTCGATCTACCCTTTATGTTTTTTAAATAAAAATAAAATAATTTTTTTAAATTTTGTGCCATATTTTTTATCATTTTGAAAAGGGTCTAAAAATATCTGAAACACTTTATAACAATTAGAGAGAACGTCTCTCTCATCTGACTTTTCATATCACACCCTTCGTGGTGAGGTCGGTGTGATAGAGAAATGTTCGACGAAAATTGACTTGCACCAGGTGGAGTTATAAGAACTTGTGACTTAAACTTTTCGTGTCGTTTTGGCCGTCGGTGGTGCAATGGTTAGTGTGCGCGCCTCTTGTACATGAGATCCTGGGTTCGAACCCTGCTCTGGCCACCTTAAAATTTCTTTTGGCGGCGGTCACCTCGCATAGTAACGGCGACACTATCGAGTATTTAGCCATGAAAAAGCTTCTCAAAATACCGTTCGGAATCGGTGTAAAACTGTAGGTCCCAATCAGTGAGTAAACAATTAGAAAGCGCACAGCTCAGTGATTGTGTGAAGCTCACCCCTGTTCATTCATGGGATGTAATGTGAAACCATTTTATTTTTTTGGTGTAAAACTGTGAAATTTAAATATGGTTTACACATCTCTGTTGACTGTAATAGTTAGTATACATTTGTGTTGTATTTAACACAACAATTTTAATACACAAACACGAAATGCTAATTTGAACTAATGTATTTTTAAAGCAATACTTTTCAACAAAGAGTTGTTCTCTGTGGGTAGATGTTCACTCCATGTTTACTAATGGACATTAAATTGGTTTTGATATCACAGATTCTAGAATATATTTTCTTTAGAATGGGTTATGGCTCCACAATAACTTTTTAGAAGCGGTGCTTTTGCCATTGCCGAAAGAACACTTTCCCTAGCAACTTGCGGAAACTGTTACAACATTCTAAAGGGTGTCGGAAAATTCACACAAAATTTCAATTTCACGCCATGTGTGCACTACAGTCTTGTTGTTGAAGAAATTTAAACAGCGTGACAGCTGCCAGTTCAGGGCATAGAGTAAAACATAGTAGAGAAGTTTATTCCCTCAACATTTTTATCTTCATTGGTCTGGACCTGTATTAATATAGGTATAGATACATTTATTCTTTCAATAAATTAAACGTCATAGGTAGGGTGGAAAGTAAACATTGGATGGTGGAAAACATGGGTTCAATAATACCAGATAGATGCAATTTCGTGTTGTGTTAAATACAATACAAACGCACACCAACGATACAAGTCAACAAAAAAGTGCAAAATACGTTTAAATTTTTCAGTTCTCCACCAAAAGGACATGAAAAAGTTAAGTGAACATATTTTGTAACTCCACCTGGTGTAAGTTAATTTTAAATTCTCTCATTTCCCCAAACCTTCGACGAAGAGTGTGAAATGAAACGTCAGATGAGAGAATAAATGTATATATGCCTATATTAGTCTATGGGTCTGGTTGCATGTAAACGTTGGATGGTGGAATGCATGAATTCAATAATACCAAATAGATTCTAAACATCTAACAAGACAACAACAGCATTTCATGTTTGTACGAGTATGATCAAATAGTTGTGTTAAATACAAGACACATGTATAAAAAAAATGGTGTCCTATAACATCCCATGAAGGGATTGAGGAGAGTTTCTCACAATCAGTGACATGTGCGCTTTCTAGTTTGAGACTCACTGATTTGGACGTACAGTTTTGCTCTGGTTCCGAACTGTATTTTGAGAAGCTTTTTCTTTGGAAAGTACTCGATAGTGTTGCCATCACTAAGCGAGGTGACCGTCGTCGAAGGAAATGCAAGGTGGTACCAACAGTAAAAGTCAACAAAAAAAAGTGCAAAATGCATTTCAATTTCACAGTTCTATATCAAAACGACATGAAAAAGTTAATTCAACAGATCTTGTAACTCCACCTGGTGTAAGTCAAGTTTGATCGAACATCTCTCATTTGCACAATACCATGACGAAGAGTGCGAAATGAAACGTCAGATGAGATAAATGGTTTCTGTATTATAATTTACTCCATGGTTAGGGGTTATTAAAAATTTAATTCTAAATGGAAGAACAACGCGATTTCATTGTTGAAAAATATTTTAAAAATATTGATGGGTTTTCGAGCAAAATCATCTTCAGCGATTACGTTCAATTTCAACTTGGTGGCTTCGGTAATCGTCAAAATTATTGCACTACACGAATGATACACGAATGATTACTGAGAAACAAATGCATAAGCAATGTGTCGGTCACTGGTTGGTGTGATTTTTGGGCTGGGGGCATGATCGGGCCATTTTACGTCGAATATGCGGCTTGTCGCGCAATAGAAGTTCATGGTGCTGTATCTATTTTGATAGTTTCTAAAACGAATGATATAGATGTGGACGACATGTGGTTTCAGAAAAACGGTGCCACATGCCATACATTCCAAGATACAATGCAATTACAGTTCAAACTTGCGTGCATTTTGGGACACCCTTTATAAAAAAAAATTAAAACATGTTGTAAAACGCAAAATTGTTCTCCGATTAAAAATAAATAAATAAATCATTTCCCTCTACATCGCATGAAGGGTTAGGAGAGAGCTTCTCACAATCACTGAACTGTGCGCTTTCCAGATTTCACTCACTGATTGGGACCTACAGTTTTACACCGGTTCCAAACGGTTTTTAAGACACATTTCCATGGCTTAGAACTCGATAGTGTCGCGTCACTAAAAGAAGTGTAAGGTGGTCAGAACAGAGATCGAACCCACGTTCTCTCGCACAACAGCTGCGCACACTAATAGAATATGAGGTTCCACCAGTAACAAATTCATTAAAAAACAAGACCGTTTCCCATTACATCCCACGAAGGGATTGGGGAGAGCTTCTCACAACCAGTGAGCTGTGCGCTTTCTAATTTTTCACTCACTGATTGGGACCTACAGTTTGTACACCGATTCCGAACGGTATTTTGAGAAGCTTTTTCATGGCTAAATACTCGATAGTGTCGCCGTCACTATGCGAGGTTGACCGCCGCCGAAAGAAAATTTTTTTTTAAGGTGATCAGAGCAGGGATCGTACCCAGGATCTCTTGCACAAGAGGCGCGCACACTACCTATTGCACCACCGACGTCCACAAATTCATACATATGTAAATATTATGTCAATAAAGTAAGATATTCTATAATGGATCAGTGCCGGATTTACCAATGATGGGGCCCCAAGCAACCTCAGGTTTTCGGGGCCCTTATTCTAAAATCAAACCCCACCCCCCCAATATTTTAAAATAACAAATAACCACTTCATTTTGGAAAATCAATATATTATTCAGTTTACTTATAATTAAAGAACTAACTTACAACTTTTTCCTACTTTTCGCAGTCTCAAAGTCATGAATGACATCATCAAAGTCAAGTTTTTGAAGCTTGTCTTTTGGCGTAGAATACGTCTTACCTTACGGTATAGGGAGTCATGTCAGATTGTTATTGTTGTAATCTTTATTTCATTGATTATGAGGAAACGGCGAGATAAATTTTTGTAAAATTTTTTTTGTAGGGAAATGAAGATGTTATCTTTCGTTTGATATACATTTCATATTGGTTGATATCTTCCTAATATTTAAATTCACAAATGAAAATTGTTTAAACACATACACTCAAACATATGTGTGGTGTTTGGTTGAGTGTTTGAGTAGCGTGAACACAAACTATGCTGCTGTTTCAGTGTGGACACAAACCTTCGGCTGTTGTTTTGATTGATGAAATATTGAAATTTCGTACATTTACTTATGTATTTAAGTGAAACAAAATGTTAAATGTGAATTTGAATTTAACATGGATATATAATTATAAAAAATATATGAAAAAATTAATTCATACATTTTTATGTTAAATGAAAGTGCTGCCAAATAAGCAAAATAACAATGCTGCTTGATGCTGTTTGACAGCAGCTGACAGTTGACGTTTAGTAAATTAAAATAAAAACTACTAATCAAAATGGCACCTACACGAAATACAAGAAAGCAACGAGTGGTTCTTATGCAGAGAAATAAATACTCAGGTAAGTTTTGTGTTCCCTTGTTTATATATATTTTTATTAAAAATGTTAATTAATTTGTAGGCGCAACATCAACAATGTATATATGTTTTCTGTCTTATCGGATGCCGTATTCTACGTTAAACTTAATGGCCGTGTCTCTGACACAGCCTGCAGGGACTGTCCGTGGCCGAAGGCCTCGGACAACTGTCTGCTGTTTTTTTTTCAATAAAAGTAAGCCCAAGTCACTTACTTTTTCTTGGCCCATCGATGAGCGTAAATAATTTTTGACGCGTTTCAGTGCGCTGAACGATCTCTCCCCTGTACTATTAGTTATCGGTAGTGTAAGGAATAGCCTGATGAGGCATTCAACATTTGGAAACGCTGAAAACAATTCATACTTGAAAATGATTTGGTACAATTCAACGAATGTTTTACGAGGCTCGTTTCCGTATACTTTTTTCACATAGATGTAAAAATTCTGAATTTCAGTCACAATGTTCATGTTAACATCTTTTGGATAGTCTTTTATCAGTCTTTCTTAACTTTCTGTGATTTCCTCCTTCGATGAATTTAAATTGACAAGAAAAGAGAGTTTAGCCGCCATATCAGTGTATGCCGTAGCACGTTGTCGCAAGTTGGTTGTCAAAGAATCGATCATCGGAGAAACGATTTTATTCGAAAGCTATCACGCGGAGTCAGATTTTCAAGCGCATCTGGAGCACGCCCGTCGTTACATTGTGTCTTTCTGCGTCTTGTTATTTGCGTGCTCGCTTTATAATCAGAATCAGGATCAAGCTCCTTCGCTTTGGCTTCGATATCCGAGAAGTCATCACGACAATTTTCGACGAACGTAATTAACGCTGTGTACAAGTTCGCACATGTTTCAAGACAAATCGACGGATTTTGTAAAGTAGCTGATACTTTTTCAAATTCGTGAAGGACTATTCCCCAAAAAATAATCATGCAAAACGAATTCAAGATTCTCCATACTCTTTACTAAACTTGATGCTTGGTTTCGAGTATCACCGTCGAGATCACGATCATCTGCGATCTTTTGTAAAGTAGCAACTATTTTATCATAGTTCGTCGAAACGGCTGAAACAGCCTTTGCGTGCGCATTCCAGTGAGTTGTTGACAATTGCTTAACGGTTGGAGCGTGTGGACTTAAACATGCATTAAGACGAGCCCATCGTTTCGTTTTTTTTCAAATTTTAGAATGTGTTTTCAAAGCGGGGCCGCAAGCAATTGCTTCCTTTGCTTCTTGGTAAATCCGCGACTGTAACGGATCCCATAGAATACATTAGTGTTCCGAAAATGGCGCCTAAGAATCGATTTAAAGGTAATAGTTTCGGCGAAGAGTAGTGTTAGGTTTCGAACAAGAGTAGGGTTAGGATTTCCCGCCGGGAATTGTTAAGAATTTTAGTAATATTTACCGGGAATTATATTAATTCAAATATCAGTGTCAAAATATTTGTATACATGGAAAACTACGTATTAATTTAAATTATTTATGTAACGGGTTTCCCAATGGGAACATTGCAATTTTTTTGTTTTAATACAAACGTACCTTTTAACTTTGGTTATGATCTGCACCGGAATTCTGTAACTTTTTAACGATAATAATCCGTAGTTAAATTGACAAAATTCGGAAATTTTGTATTGAAATTTTATAAATTTTGTCAATTTAACAATCGATTTTTATTGCAGAAATCCGATTATGATGAAGTTCACGAACAACGTTTGGATATTATTAAAAATAACTACCGAAACTCTGAATTCAACTTTAACAGCCTGAACGCCATAGAAATATCACCTTCAGCGATGATGCCCACTTTCGGCTTAATTTCTTTGTCATTAAGAAAAATTTGCGTTATTGGACAGCAACAAACAATCATGTACTTGAATGGCTCCACTACATCGCAATGTGACCGGATAGTGTAGATTTTATGGCGGAGGTGTGATGATTCTCAGTTGGCCAGAATTGGCTTGACATCTATAATACATGGTACACGCCATACAGATGGACCTTTTTACATTAACTCGTTGGTTTATGCCAACAACGATAGAGCAGGTCTAGCAACAATATCGAATATGAAATTGCCAACGTTCCGGCCGATACACGCTGAAAAACAACGGCCCTGTAACATATTCCAGACACCATGTATATGTTTGGAAGCATTGTTTTCATGAATTTAAGATGTGCTGTGGTTTAGTTTCTTTGTTGTCTGTCACGGTTTTTCTGTAGTTTTCAGTAAACAAAGCCACAATTGGATCGAAAAAACATGTATTATAACCAATTAATCATTGTCATCAACATGCAATATTGAATAACCAACACAATGTGTTTGGCCACAAACACGTTATATTTGCATCCAAACACCAAATACAGATTTTTCAGGGTGTATGTGCATAGAGTAATACTTAAGAGTTTCCATTACTCTCTTCGATACCTCTTCATGATGTCGAGGTAGTAGGCCATTTCATAGAGTTTTATTTGCTGCGGTATTTTACCAATTTTACACTTTCGTTGGAAATAAAACGGACAGAAATCAAAGGGAATGCCTATTTTCGATCAATGCAAACAACATAAAACATTATTAAGCTGTCATTATGATAAGCTGGCAACACTGGATGGGATGGGTCATAGAGTAATGCTTAAGAGTTTCCATTACTCTCTTCGATGCCTCTTCATGACGACGAGGTAGTACCCCATTTCATAGAGTTGTCTTTGCTGCTGTATTTTACCAATTTTACACTTTCCTTGGACATAAAACGGACATAAATCAAAGGGAATGCGTATTTTCGTTCAATACAAACAACATAAAACATAATTTAGCTGTCATTAGTATCAATAAACAATATTTAAAATTAGTCCCTGTCTTCTTTGTTCTCTCATTCTCCATCATTGGCCTAGTACCTTTTCGATCAGCTGTGCCATAGAATACCCCTGGTATGTGTCAAAAAGTGGCGAAATATTGGCTAAGAAGAATTAATCCCGGCACATATGCTCGCTGTGCGCTTGTGAACAAGATCATATTCTGTACTAAAACTGGAGTAAATTTCAGTCCGATATCTAAATAATTCTGAATTTTATTTAAATACAAAGCTGCTATGGCCTTATTGGAAACCCCTTTATATATTCTTTAAAAAAAATAAATAAATGGTTTCCCGTTACATCCCATGTAGGGATAAGGGAGGGCTTCCCACAAACAGTGAGCTGTGCGCGTTCTAGTTTTACACTCACTGATTGGGACCTACAGTTTTACACCGATTCCGAACGGTATTTTGAGAAGCTTTTTCATGGCTAAATACTCGATAGTGTCGCCGTCACTAAACGAGGTGGCCGCCGTCGAAAGAAATTTAAGGTGGTCAGAGCAGGAATCGAACCCACGTTCTCATGCAGAAGAGCCGCGCACACTTCAATTGCACCACCGACGGCCATATATATTATTTGCATGTATAAAAAAAACCAACCCGTAAAAAGCATAGTTTTTGACTATAAATTCTTTATACATATATGACACATGGTTTTTTATTTTACACATTACTCTAGACACAAACTTTATATGAAAACACTACCACGCCCCTTTGTCCAATCCTGCCCATATTTGCAGCAGATCTTAGAATATGTACACCTAACCAACATACGCAATTTTGTTCAAATACCGTTAACAGGAGAAGAAATAATCAGCCTTATTACGAATGTCGTTCTCGTATATCGACTACGACTGTTTTGTAAAAGATTAAAGATAACACGCCAACTTTGTCTTTAATCTTTTACAAAACTGTCGTAGTCGAAATACGAGAACGACATTCGTAATGAGGCTGAATATAAAGATTTTAAAAATATCATTCTATATAAACCGGTTATAGCGCATAAATAACATTTCGGTCCTAATTGTTTTATCTTCCCAAGAAAAGCAAAACCCGAAACAAAAGTGTTAACACGTAGATAGAAAAAATTCTAGTCTACACTCTGTTTGGTTGAAAAAAGTTTGTAGAAACCGTAAATATAGCTGTTCCCACCGAACTTTTGTGGCCTTGACCTAATCGAGTATACCACAACCCAAATGTGGTTGTCATAACTGAATTGAGGTCGCCACAACCGAATTGAGGTTGCCACAACTAAATGCAGTCGGTAGAATTGAAATTCGGTCCGACCAACCTCGTTTCATAATAAATTCGATTGTGGCAACCGAATTTCCAATTATTTTCGGTGAATCAACAAAAATTGTATTATTTCAGTTCCAGTAACAGGATTTGAATTCGGTTGCAGAAACCGTATTTTAAAAAAGGCGGTGGCTGCAACCGAATTTCTCTAGAATTCGGTTAGGACAACCGAATTACAACAACCAAAATTATTTCCGATGCAATAACCGAATTCATTTGAAATTCAGTACTGAAATTTGAGTATTACATTTAATTTTTGGCTCGAGTTCCATTACATCGTTGGGTATTCAAAACTTTTTCTTGCAGCAATGTAACCTCAAACAACAGACATGTGCCATCCATGGAACAATGCGTTTTTATATCAGTGTAGATAATATTAAATTACTTAATTGAAAAAACTTAGCTATTGATTAGTTCATAGGAGAAAGCTTCCCAGATCAGTAATCTTTACATGTTCAAAAATTGTCAAATTGTGTTTATCTTCCTGACGAAGCTACCCAAAGGGTAGCGAAATATCGAAGAATAAAAATAAATTAAAATATGACCAAAAAACGCTCGAACAATTTAATTTTTCGGATAAATGTAATAAGTCGGATAAATCATCATTTATTCAATTTTTACATGTGTTACCAGTTTAATTTAAAAATGGAAGTGCAATAAATTTCGCTTAATAAACCGAATACAATAATCTATCCAACTCGCATTCTCTATGGACATAACAATACGCCAAATGAACATTAGTTTTTAACTTTTTAGTTTTAATTACTATAATTAACGAAAGCATTAATATAAATATTTATTTTTTTTAATAATATAAATGCTAATGTATGTACTTATGTAAACGGACGAGAGTGTTACTTACCAACTTCATATTATGAAATTATCCAATTGAATTTGAATGAATTGTTATACAAATCCACAATAGTTTGTTTATTTATAAAATTTATTTGAACTTTTTCCTTTTATTTTGCGTTTGCTTGTTAATATTTTCACCTGAAATGTAAACACAAATATAATTTAACAAACTCATAAATAAATAACAAAATTATCTCATTAATAAATATTTCATAGAAAACACAACAAACGTCAAATTTTCAAATTTCAAACCGAACACACAAAATTAACACTTCCAAGTAAATCAATGAAAGTTTTGACAGATATCAATCAGCTACGGTAGCTGAAATCGCTATCCACCAATTAGTTATAATAAAGTTTTCACCAATATCGAATTTTTAAATCTTTATTTAAACTCCATGGGATGTAACGGGAAAATATTTGTTGTTTTTATTATTATTTAAATTTTATTAACCAAACTGTAAAACGTCACTTGCCACTTAAACTTCAAGTTTAAGCTGCGATTTTGTCGAAATTACGCACAAATTCGAAGTAACCGCTTGAAACAACTCGACCGCTTGATTGTTCGTCGTAGACTGAGAGTGCGCGTGGTGTGGTACTTCCCTGAAATGCGATAAAAGATACTTCGACCACATTGTGGAAAGAAGAGATCCATGAAAGCATAATGAAGATTTAATCGTTTGTATGTGTGTTGGCATGAAATGATGTTTGAACAACCGCAAATGTTTAGCTACATGTTGCTAAGCAATGCAAGCAAGCGATTGTTTTGATTTTTATACCAAACCGGCTTATTATATTGGCATTTCGAGGAAGCTGCTTATGCGCAAATGAAATGAACCGAAGTTTGACTTTGTTTATTTTTGTGTGCAAAAAAAAAAATGAAGCTCGAAAGAAATATGTTAATGTTTTGAATATTTCATTACGTTGGGTGTTTTCTATATGGGATTTCGTTTTTCTTCATCTCCGTCTAAGCCGTTTGCATTTGGTAATCACGACATACATATGTACATCGACATCAATGCAACAGCATCATTATTGTCATTATTACAGGCGTTTGGAAAACAATGAAAATATCCTATAAATCTTGATGGCAAGAAACGAGTTGCAAGTTATTTATACCTAGTATGAGAGTTGTTGGATTTATTTATGTTCGTACCCGAAATGACAGAAATGTCACGTCTTGTAGTGCTCTTGGCTAAGATATCAATCACGAATGCCATAATCAATTACTGCTAATTATATTTCAGTTGTAATGACTTTGATATTGGGGCACAATGTTATCTTTGGTGGTTGGCATGACACTAACAAATAAATAACTTTGATTTCAAATGAGCATCTACCAAAATTATGAGTTTGCCTCTTGGAAACTGTGAATATGCTGGAATGGATTAATCGTCGTAATTTGTTGATATCGATATATTACGTGCACGCTGAAAACAAATGTCGCTGGCAAAATATTGCAGGAACCATGTATATGTTTGCAAACATTGTTTTCATGAATTGAATATCAGCTGCTTTTTTGTTTCTTTGTTGTCTGTCCCGTTTATTTCAGCAGTTTTCAACAAAAAAAAACACATATGTATTTTAACCTATTAATCATTATGTCTCCAACATGTAATATTGAATGGCAAACACAATGTGCTTGAACACAAAAATACAATATTTGCGGCAAGCATCCAAACAACAGCAAACAAGACCGATTTTTTCACCGTGTGTATAATGTTTAAATTATAGTGAAGTGAATTCTACATTCGAAGACATTATGTTTGTATTTAATATCAGGGTTCGTATTTCATGGGTAATGAGTTACCCTGGGTAACCCATTATTATTGCCGTGGGGAATGGGTAGCGATTGTTTACCCATTACCCGCAGGGTATGGGGAAAATAATGGGTAGCTACCCACGAAAATTAGGAATTACCCATCACGATTACCCATTACCCTCAGGGCAATGGGGAAAATAATGGGTAGCTACCCACGACAATGGCGAATTACTCATTACCCTCAAGGAAATGGGTAAAATAATGGGTAGCTACCCACGAAAATTGGTAATGGGTTACCCAGGGTAACCCATCCCCATTTTTGATCGAAAATATCAAAAAATTAAGAAAAATCTCTATATCTCGGAAACGGAGCGTCCAATCGAAAAAATACCCAATTTTTGCACGTTTCTAAGGGGTTTTCATAAAGAGGTCCAATTCGTATGGAAGAATTTTTTTTCGAAAAATCACCAAAATAAGAAAATCGCTAAAATAAAAAAGGGGCTATAACTCGAAAACGGCGCGTCCAATCGAAAAAATAATAAAAATTTTAGCTCCATAGGAGGCTTTAACCAATGGGTGTCTCCAATTTAGCAAAAATCGCTAAAAATTAAAGTTTTCAAACAAAAAATCGCTAAAACACCCTCATGTTTATATCTCGGAAACGGAGCAACCAATCGAAAAAATAACAACTTTTTGCAGATTTGTAAGTGGTTTTCATAAATTGGTCCAATTCGTATGGAAGAATTTTGTTTTCGAAAAATCGCCAAAATAAGAAACTCGCTAAAATAAAAAGGTGGCTATAAATCGAAAATGATGCCAATTGGAGAAACCGATTGGTTAAAGCCTCTTGCGGCGATAAAATTTTTATTATTGTTTCGATTGGACGCACCGTTTTCGAGTTATAGCCCCTTTTTATTTTAGCAATTTTCTTATATTGGTGATTTTGCGAAAAAAATTCTTACATGCGAATTAGACCACTTTATGAAGACCAATTGGGAACCCGCAAAAATTGGTTATTTTTTCGATTGGACGCTCCGTTTCCGAGATATAAACATGAGGGCGTTTTAGCGATTTTTTGTTAGAAAAATTTTATTTTTAGCGATTTAAAAAAAAAAAAAAGTGATACCATATTGGAGACACCCCTTTTTTAAAGCCTTCTATAGAGGTAAAATTTTTATTATTTTTTCGATTGAACGCTCCGTTTTCGAGTTATAGCCCCTTTTTTATTTTAGCGATTTTCTTATTTTGGCGATTTTTCGAAAAACCTCCTCCATACGGATTGGGCCAATTTATGAAAACCCCTTAGGAACCCGCAAAAATTGGTTATTTTTTCGATTGGACGCTCCGTTTCCGAGACATAGAGATTTTTCCTAACTTTTTGATAATTTCGATCAAAAATGGTGATGGGTTGCCCTGGGTAACCCATTACCAATCTTCGTAGGTAGCTACCCATTATTTTCCCCATTTCCCTGAGGGTAATGGGTAATTCCCCATTTCGTGGGTAGCTACCCATTATTTTCCCCATTGCCCTGTGGGTAATGGGTAATCGTGATGGGTAATTCCTCATTTTCGTGGGTAGCTAGCCAATATTTTCTCCATTGCCCTGAGGGTAATGGGTAAACGTTCATTACACATTCCCCACGGCGTTGTGTATGGGTTACACATGGGGGCGTAAATACGAACTCTGTTTAATATTTACGTAAAGGTATTAATATTTAAATTTAGAAACATTGTTTAAATAAAAATTAAGTACTGTTGTTTAAATTGTTGAGTACTAAAATGCGTACTTGCTTTAATATGTAGCTCACTGGTCTTTTATTTAGTCATACTATTCGGAGCCAATGGTTAGTGCAAGTGCAGTTTGCTAAACCTGCATCAACTCTCCAATAAATACGATTCTGGATGAGTTTCAACTTCGTATTTTCAGTTTTGGAAATACTGTGCAAATTTGTTAAATTTTAGCAATTTTTGTAAAATATTACTTCCTAATTACATAAATACAAACATATATACATACATACTTATGTATGTATAACACTCAAACAAAAAAATAACATGCAAATTCGAATGATTGACATTGGTACATACTCACATACATACTTACGTGTTCGTCTGGGCTTTCTTGCAATTTTTTTTAATTTTCTACAATTTTAACGCGGAAAAATTAAAATCGATGTATTTAATTATTTGTAACTATGTTTAATGAAAAAATTAAAGATTCACTTGTCTTTAAATTAAAAATATTCCATTCAGCGGTTTTTTTTAGTTTCTCTCATCCTTTCATCCTATGGTTTGAAAACCAAAACAGAAAAAAAAAGTCGATCGTAAATTAACTCCGTTTCGTGTCGCCGGTTGATGTTGAGTAAATTATTGTTGTTTCTGCGGACATTAATGTGCCCCACACAATTTGGGGAAGTCCCAATATAAAAGATAGAAGAGAGACACTTTTAGACAGTGCTGCCAACTTTGCAGAAACGAAATGCATTGATGAAGTACCAAAAAATTCTACAACGCACTACATACATACATAACAGAAACGACCACAAATACTGCAAAAATTCTAAAACGCACTAAATAAGTAAGGGATTTTCCAATAAGGACGGTTAGATATTGACAGTTCATGGCGGTTATGTTGTTATGTATGTATTTTTATCTTTTGTTAATTACCCTATTCTTTATTTTTCAGACAATGAAAACAAATCATCATGACGAAATTTTTCGCAAAAATTCAAATAATTCAGCCGGCATGCTTAATTTTGCTCTTTTAGTTCTCGAGATATTTGGTAAATATTTTTGTTTTGAAATTTCGCCTAGTTTTTTTCATATACTTGAGAATATCTTGATTGAACTTGGCTGAGGCGCAACGTCATTATCACCTGTGGTATCAACATCTTCTCTGACTAGGGTTGCCAGACGTCCTGTTTTCAGCAGTACGCGTACTTTTTTTTTACTAATTGTACTTCTGATTGCATAGCACCTAAAGAAGTACGCAAAAGTTCTTCTGTTTAGTCTCTGTAGTTCATTTTGTACTCCTTTTTTTGTTATGCCAACAATAAATACGACAATGTTTCCCTTATTCATACCAAAAATCGTATATACTTATGTAAGTATTTACATAGAAGATCGTTTTACTTTAAAAAATAACAAATTTGATAAACTTCACATTTTTACCTTAATTCAAACAATTCATTTCATTCATATCATAATTGAATTATTTTCAATCAAATAAACTGGCTTAGATCAACTCTTTGACTTATTTATATCCTTAAATGCTTTTGTTGAAAATATTCCAAAAGAAAAATCGGTTTAAGAAAAATGGAAAGAAATCCTAGAAGTGGATCATTTCCAAATTTCGGAAATATCTGTAAATTTGTATTTTCAATTCCTCGTTCTAATGCGGCATCGGAAAGAATATTCAGTTTGATGTTTAATTTTTGGAGAAACAAAACGAAATAAACTTCTAATTCAAAATGTAGAAAACGAATTAAAAAACTAATTTTACGTACACTTGTAATGAGTTTGTACATTTTTTAAAAACAGAAAATGGTAAAAACGGAAAGTTAATCAAGTCCACAGAAACTGTAAATATTTGTAATTCCAAAAAAAAAAATTGTAAAATAATATCTTTGATCATTAAATAATTAAAACAAGGAGGTTATACATATTTTTTATTTAAAAATTTTAATACAGAATAGATTACACTCTTTTTACTTTTAAAAATAAAATTTGACTAGTTTTTATTTGAAAAAATATTTCTGGTCTCTAGTTTGTTAATTTTTTTCTTTAATTTACAAATTGTTACTGTTATGTAATGATTTTGTTTTATTTCTTAACTTAAAATTAACTTAAACTTTATGATTTGTTACAGAAAGGTTACATTTATTTTCTTAATTGTACTACCTTTTTTTCTCGATGTACTTTTTTTTGTTGATTTCAAATCTGGCATCCCTAACTCTGACAGTCAGGCTGCTATAAAATCTCTGCTATCTGTATTCCTGACTTCGAGAACGGGCCACAACTGTCGCACATACATATGTAATGGAGATGGTGAAGCAGATCGATATACACCTTATATGGGTGCCGGACACACGAACATTCCAGGGAGCTGTGGTTCGAATAGACTAGTGATATTAGGGACAACCCTAATGGAGCTGTGACTCGAATAGACTGGAGACATTAGGGACAACCCTAATGGTTCCACTAGATATGGAACATTTGGGTATGCCCTTTCTAGATTCAAGCTCAGCTTAAAACCGAAGCTCTCATACATGCAACTGATAAATAGTCTGCAGGCACAAAATGCAGGATAAGTATGTATGTAAATACGACCAAGTTATAACCGGTTAAACTTGATATCGGTTACTACTATTCATGACATTCCTAACAAATATTTGTGAATTCAACATACATACAATTTGTTTTCAATTGTAATTTCACAAATAATGCCAAACACGAAATCCCCATTTTCTCCATTATTTCACACAGAAAATGGGGATTTCATGTTTGGGGATTTTGTGTTTGTGCATCTTGTGTTTGGGGATTTTGTGTTTGGGGATTTCGATTTGGGGATTTTGATTTGGGGATTTTGATTTTGGGGGATAATGTGGTACACCCATCTTGGTGACCAGTTGACATCAGAATTTCTTGAGGTAATTTGTTCTGAAAATCGTTGTTGCAATAAATCGAAACAATAATAAATCGACTCAAATCCTTTGAAGTTGTCACACGATTACGTTTATGGTCAATTGAGAGCAAACGCGGCATCCATTTTGCAGGCAGCTTTCTTAAACCCAACTGTTCATTTAAAATCGAAACCACACTGCCATATGAAATGCCTATAGCATCAACAATCTCACGCACTTTTACTCTTCGATCGGCCAACACCATATCGTGGATTTTTTCGGTAGTTTCGGCTGTATTGGCCGTCCAGAACGTTCAGCGTCATTTGCACTTGTGCGACCACAACCACTTTTTTTCACCATTGAAATCGATGGTGCCGAGTCCCCATAGTATTTTTCAAGCTTGTCATTGGTTTGATTAACGGTTTTTTTTCGCAAAAAATAATGTTTAATGAGCACTCGAAATTCACTTTTTTCCATTTTTTAAAAACTGCACGAGGTTGTATGTTTTGAACAGCTGTTAAACGCAAAGTAAATGACGGAACTTGCTCAAAATTTGACAGTAGTCTACTAACAGGTGGTACTTGATGGGAGCAGAGTTGCATTTCATATAACTATGAGGGAAGTTCGAAAAGTCTCGGACTTATTGATCCGTCCTCGTATCTATCGGGTAAACGCGTCGGCCCAGCTGATTAATGGTTTTTTCATCTTTTCCATGGGTAGCTTGTAAAATTTGATTTTGTTTCTTTTTGTTAGTTAATAAAATTCAAAGAATTTCAATCAAAATTCAATTTATAGCATAGACTTCGTATCAAGTAATATAATCTTATTAAATTTTTCACATTCATAGTGTTTTTCATTATTCAGCTAATTTTGTCAACTTAACCACGAATTTCTAATGCGACTACCTAATAGACAATTCTATCATGAACTGAACCATATACTATAAATGCGTTCTAATTCTCTCACTTTTTGCGAGTATTGACCAAAAGAATATATAGATTTGAATATAATAATAGAGAATGTAAAATGCCAAAAATGTTCAAACTCAATCCCCTAGAGGCAATCATATATTTGAAATATTGTTAATAGGCAGTACCGTAGTGGGCTGTTATAACACTACGAAAGCCCCTAGCGTCAAACCGGAAATAGGGGTGTAGGTTTATTGTAATTTTCAAGTGCTTCTACTTTATAAATATCTTGTGTTTTTATTTTGTCTTTAACCTTACGTAATCATTGACACTTTGCCATTTTATGTGCAGACGAACACGTATTTTGTTAGCTCTGTTTTAATCCCTGTTTGCCAAACAAAAACAACAAAAACATATCCAAAACTTCAAGTTAACAAGTATTTTAAATCTGCAGTGGCTTTACTTGATTTTGGCGACTTTTTCTCCATCTTCTTCCAATTTGGTATGCGGATGAGACCATGTCGGTGATGTGGAAGATGAGCTGCCCGCTTGTTGCCCTAACACTTGTAGATGTATCATCATTTTATTCTCCTTGTAAGGCATCATATAAAAACAAGTCATGTCGGTTTCAAGTGGGTTTATTCCCGGTTTTTTTAAACAAAAAAAAAAAGCTGTTTTACTGGTCTTAATGATCAGACGCATGATACATTACCTAGCATATTCAGGTGTAACTTGGGTTGCACAAACTTATTATATTTTATTTTATATCATATTATTATTAATTCAGTTGTTAACTTATGCCTACATTTTTAAGATTGTCTGCTCACACGTCTTGATTATTATTGCGGTGGTAAGACGATATTTAATTTGTGGTTAATATTTGTATAATAATCGATAGCAGGTTTTAAAGAATCTATAACTTTTTTAGATGACACTGAATGGTATATCGCTTAAACGCGTGCCAGTGTACCACACTTGCACACAATAAAAAATAACTTGTAGTCGGTGGCAATAGAAAATGGTAAATCGTGTTACTAAATCAAAGTTGCCTGCTTCAAGTTTTTAAACGATGTAATCAACGAATTAAAAGCCGTTATCACACTGTCTGGTTAGAGCTAACTACCAATTATAATTTGTAAATTCCATACAAACTGACAGCTAAAACTTTGTGCTAGCTTTAACTGTAGGTTAATTTTAGATGGTGGTAATGGATGTAAATATTAAAATAACAAATATGCATATTTGTAAAGAAGAATCCAGCAAATATTCTCATCTCGGAAACTCCGGAAAATATATCAATAAGATTGTTTTTTGCGTTTAAAGCCCTTTCTGAGCGTACTTTTATGAGCGTACTTTAAATAGCCCGTGTTACTATTTAGTATTATTGACTATTTATTAGAATGTTCAGAATTCATTCATAAAAAAGTAACTTATTAATTTGTTTTTTTGTTTGAAAATTTCCCTTTTTATGATTCTTTTTTGACTAAGTTTTGAGCTCAAATCTCAGTTTTTACTCGGAATTTCTGAGCGCTCATAAAACTGTTAGCTGTGAAGGTGTTGGTTGGTTGGTTGAAAAGGCTGCAAGACTGCACGCTGTCTAGCACACTTAGCCTAAAGGAGCCATTCTGATACCTGCAATTTCCTCCATAGCAACTATTGACTAGTCGTCCAGCCCATTTGGCCTTTCATAAATTTGCCTTTAAGACCTACAGGAATATCCTGTAGGGCTACGGTGCTAACTAGATGTGTTCCGAATATCCTACTTCTCAGTCCGGCCAGAGCAGGGCAACCCAAGAGAAGGTGTTTCGTCGTTTACTCGTGCTCTTCCATGCAGCATCTCCAGAGAGTTGAGTTTCTATGTCCCAATCTTAGGGCATGTTTTCCTACAAGACAATGTCCCGTAAGTGTTCCTGTCATTGTGGATAACCTACCTCTCGGCAAGTTAAGTAGTTGCCTCTAGTCCTCTGACCACCTGTGGCCAGAGGACCCTGGCTTGTTTGCTAGTTGAAGTAAGTCTCGACTTGTCCGTGAACATATTATCGCCCCACTGCCTGATCAGCAAACGGCACGTAGAGATTGGCAAACTAACACCTTTTTTTGCCGGAAGAACCTGTGCCGTAGTGCCCTGTCTAGCTAACGCATCCGCTACGCAATTGCATGGAATGTCGCTGAGTCCCGGTACCCAGATGAGCCTGATGTCAAAATACTCTGCCATCACCCTAAGTGATGAGTGGCATTCTTTCACCGTCAAGGACGTAGCAAACATAGCTTCCAGGGATTTTATGGCAGCCTGGCTGTCTGTGTAGATACATATTCTCCAGAGGGTTGTGACACTACTTTTCAGTAGTTCAGCAACCTCCAGTATGGCGGTAATTTTCACCTGAAATACACTACTGTGATCAGGCAGCTTGAAGGAGATATTTATATTTAGGTCCGGTGAATGGACCCCATAGCCTACTTGCTCGCCCAACTTTGATCCATCCGTGAAAAATCTGATACTACGGGTATCCCCTTCTTTTCCCAGGTATTCCTGTTCGTAATAGAAGTCCTTAGATTTGTCGCTGGTAGAAGGTAGGGGATACAGTAGTCCGTTTTTACGGGAATAGAGTTGATCCGGTGTAGTAATTCAGTGTGTTCGGAATGCCCCGATATCAAAACGCCACAATCTCTGATTCTCACCAGGGATGTAGCGGCTGCCGATTCGGCCATGATATCAGGAGTACAGATGTTCAGGATAGCACTAAGTGCAGTGCCTGACGTCGTGCCCATTGCCCCACTAACGCTAATCAGTGCTGATCTTTGAATTTTCATCAAGGAATTCAAAATATATTTCTTTTGGAAGCACCTCCACCTAACTTCGGTGCCACAGAGATGTATTTGTCGGACTATTGCCGTATAAATCCACATGGTTATCTTAGGAGACAGTCCCCAGCGCTTTCCTATCGCCCCTTTACAGCAGTAAAGAGCAACAGACGCATTTTTCACCCTCTCCTCCACATTCGGTTTCCAAGACAATTTTCAGTCGAGAATTATTCCCAGATATTTGACCTTTTCCGCCAACTGTAATTGCACCCCATTAGCTGACGGCAGTTCAAATGCGGGTATTTTATATTTCCGAGAGAACAAGATAAGCTCGGTTTTAAGTGGGTTAAGTGATAATCCGTTGGTAGCGGTCTAGTTCGAAATCAGACTACGTAGGCTGGTTGTACGAATGCTAAGTAAATTGAGGTTTCCACCCGTACAGATGATAGCAATATCATCGGCATAGGCAAAGACCTGACATTCAGCCCTATCCAATTCAAGAAGCAGTTCATTGACAGAAGTTAACCATAATAGTGGAGACAGAACTCCACCCTGCGGTGTCCCGTTGTTAACGTTCCTAGCAATTGTAACACCACCCCATTCAGCTTTGAAGGATCTATCCACCAGAAGCTTCCCAATTAGGCGTGTCACTATGCTGTCGACTCCTACATTCTGTAAAGACCTGAGTATCGCCGAAGGTTGAATGTTATTGAAGGCTCCCTCGATGTCCAGTCTGTTATGGGCAGACGAATCCTGTGCGTCAACGTACCGGTCGGTTTCTTGAAAACATTACTGTTGTAAACGAGGGTGTCGCCGAAACCATTTTGACCCATTTTGGATAGTTTTGGGTCAACAGACCTCTATAGATCTGTCAGCAGTGGAACGCCTCAAGGCGGCGTTTTGTCGCCTCTGCTATGGAATCTTTCCATGAACAATATTCAGTGTTCAGTGAAGGCTGTTGCCTTCGCAGATGACGTGACAATCGCAGTTAGAGAGAAATTTCCAAGTACTCTTAGGTACATGCTGCAATAGGCCATTCATACCAACACAAGATACGATTCGGGTCATGGCCTCGGGGTGAACACAACCAAGGCGGAACTGGTTGTTTTCAGCAGGAGGTGTAAGGTATCAACTGTTGTACCTGGCTCCTTAGAGGTAATTGAAATTCCACTCTCTGAAAGCCAAACATACTTACGCATTTAACTCGACAGGAAGCTAAACTTCAAACCCAACATTTTGGAAAGAGACAAAATGGCTGTGAAAGCGATATATACCTGTAAATCGGCAATAGGAAAACGCTGGGAACTGAACCTATTAGTAATTCATTGGATGTATACGGCAGTTGTTACATAGATATTAATTGTTATCGTCTGTTGAACGGCTCTACGGAAAGCGCGGTAAAACGATATTTACCACGACACTGTAATTGTATTATTGTCACCTGGCAGCACCGGCAATGTCAACATATGACAACTGTCAAATCTATCCCGCGAATTACCTTCAATCTTTCCGCCATATTAGCAAAACGATTTCTTACGAACGAGCACGTATTTTCTATCTTTACGTAAGATTTAGTTTGTACATTTCGTGTAATCACGTTTTCTTCGTGTCAAGCAACATAACAATTTGTATATGGTAAACATCGTTGTGAACCCGGACGCTAGACAAATTCTCAATCGGAGAAAAAGACAAATGTAAGATTTAGTTAAGAACAAATTGAACTATTTTTCGAGTTAATGTTTAATAAAATTTTAGATTAAAGCGTTTCATGAATTGAAGTCAAGCTGAAATCTGTGTTTGGTTTGTTAGGCCGCCCACCGTCCAACACCACCTATTGCGCGATACTGGATAAAGTTTAGCGAATGTCTGGTATGTGTGTCACTGCTGAGTTGGGAACTATCGTACACTGCCTGATGCACTAAATGTCATACTAGGTAGATAGGAAGCATGGCACGGCTACTACTGTTAGACCTAAGGAGCTGTAAATGGCTTCGGACACAATGTCATTCTCAACACAATATCTGACCTTCCCGGTATTGTCGATTACACTTTGGCCGAATCACTCTTTGACAAAAAGTATCACACTCTTACATCTCATAGATCAGTATGGAATATACGCATTTCTGGATATAGGAGATTCGTGAATTTTTATACAGATGATTCGTGAATTTTTATACAGATGATTCTTGACGATAAAAACTAAACTTTTTAAGGACATAGGACTTTCCATTGCGAAAAGACTGAATGCTCACAGTAGTCTCTACCAGGCAGAAATCTTAGCTATTAGGGAAATAGCGGAATGGCTGCGAAGTAAAGTACTGACTAAGATCGGAATCAATAGTTTCTCTGATAATCAAGCTGTTATCAAGTCCCTGAAACTGTCTTCCTGAATTATGAAACTTCCCTTGACTGTCGCAGATTTATTATGAACAGTTTAATATTCACCTTATTTGGGTGCCGGACCACAGGTGAACTTGCCAGACTAGTGACTACCCATAGAGAAATACTTAAGAGTTTCCATTACTCTCTTCGTTGCCTCTTCATGACGACGAGGTAGTAGGCAATTTCATAGAGTTTTATTTGCTGCTGTATTTTTCCAATTTTACACTTTCGATGGACATAAAACGGACGGAAATCAAAGGGAATGCGTATTTTCTTTTAATACAAACAACATAAAACATAATTTAGCTGTCATTATCATCAACAAACACTATTTAAAATTAGTTCCTGTCTTCTTTGCTTTCTCATTCCCCATCATCGGCCTAGTACCTTTTCGATCAGCTGTGCCATAGAATCCCCTGTTTGAACTCAAATTGGCGGATGATCGTTTCGAAGTTTGTGCTTCTTGTCATCAGTGACTTTGCGTTCTAGGCCAGTGACCGTCTTGTTAACATTGTAACTAAAGGCAGCTTTATTCCATTACAAACACGTGTTTTCTGTCTTAATTACATGCACTTGTGCTGAAGTTTTTGAAAGTAATCTATTTATAGAACATAACTATTTATATTTTTGTTAGTGTTCTACGTTTTTATGGTCGGGCTCTACCACATGATTTTTATTATTATGATTCGATTTTAAATTATTTCTTAGAAGAATATAAGAATAAATAAATAAGAATATATAAATATTCAAGAATAAAATAATTTAAAAAAACGACCAAACGCTAGAACATTTTAATTTTGAATATACATAATACGAAAGGTCGGATAAATCACCACTTTTTCAAGATTATATTTCTATGTACAACCTCATTAGTGGTTGACACAACCTCATTAGAGGTTGGCACAACACCATTAGAGGTTGACACAACACCATTAGAGGTTATCGCAACCTCATTAGACTAGTCTATTAGGGTGACTAACCTATTAGGGATTCGGACAGGCTGTTGGAGTTGTAGCCTGTGGAATTTCGCCTGACTGTTGTTATGCCAAATTCAAATTGTCGTTTAACTCCATAAGTTAATTCTTGTGAAATTAAGGTGACTGTTATTTGAAAATATTCTGACTGTGGTTTTGAATAGTTTATAGATCGTTGCATATTGTGGTTGCAACGTGTATTGTAAATCAGGACACTGCCAGTAATTGATCGATTATATGAAAGATTAAACAAAACTTTATACGCCGCCGATCGACGCCGCCCCGATTTCTACTTAATTAGGCAGTGGCGCGGCAAAAAACTCCAAAAAAAAAGAAAAAAACGATGGCGGCGGCGTAAAGTTCTAATCTTATTGGCCATTTTCTACAAAAAATTACGTTTTAAGACATAAACCATAAACAATAATTTCACTTACCTTTGTTAAAATATTTGATATCGCGGCGACAGCAACAACTATACAGTCTTTAAAATTTTTTAATATAATAGTTTTAGAATTTGAAACGTCAGGTTTGAAATACTTATGCCCGGTCTGTTCAAGTGTGGTTAATTTTAACGCATGGTTATTTCCAGTGATAACCATAGATTGCGTCTTTTCAACCTTGGTTTGGTTAACAAATGAATGGTTTGGTTACCTAACCAGAGAAATTGTTAACCAGCCGATTTTGGTCGGTTAAAGCTATTTAACCAACGATTAACTGGAATTTTGTCTTTTCACGTTTGGTTAATACGTATTATATTCGACAATCATTCGGATATACAACGGTTCAGTGTCATGGAGTGAGTTCGATTTTAGTTTCTAAATATTCATTATATTATTATTCAATATTAATCTTGATGTTTGTGATCAATATTAATCTTGATGTAATTCATTAATTTCATTCACAAATTTAGTTCACGTGGAAATTGTGTTTGGGATTTGTGGTGCTCTGATGGTAGTGACGTTAGTGAGGAGGAATTATTGATTCCTGAACGACGACAATATGTATGAAAGATTGGATCATTTTAATAAATGGGACGATATTGATTTCTTCAGACGCTTTAGATTGCGAAAGCAAACTGTTGCAAACATATTGCATTTGATACGACCGAAATTGGAAGATAAAACTCAAAGGTGAGTTCCAGAATATTATAATAGTTACAATAATGTAAATAGAAGGTTTATTTGTTAGGAGCCGCAATGTTACGCCAATGGCTAAGCTACTGATCGCCGTACGATTTTATGCATTAGGCACTATGCTCATATCAGTTGGAGATTTTTCTGGTGTCTGTAAAGCTACAGTTTCAGTTATAATTCAGCGAGTGTCATTTGCCATTGCTTCGCTGAGAAAGGATTTTATCAAAATGCCACAATCTGATGAAGAACTGTCTACAGCCAGCTACGCCTTTTACGATATTGCAAAATTTCCACGATCCATTGGAGCGATTGATTGTACTCATGTAAAAATCTAATCTCCTGGTGGAGATAATGCGGAGCATTTTCGAAACAGAAAACGATACTTTTCACTCAACGTGCAGAGCGTCTGTTCGGCTGATTTGAAATTTTTGAACATTGTTGCACGATGGCCTGGGTCGTGTCATGATCAAACTATTTTCAACAATTCGGTCTTGAAGATGCAGTTGGAACGAAAAGATTTCAAAAATTATATCCTTATTGGTGATTCTGGCTACGCAGTCACACCATATCTGGCAACACCATTGCTTCAATGTAGAAATGCAGTTGAACAACGAGTCAATAATAAGAACTCGGAATGTTGTCGAACGGCAATACGGTGTATGGAAACGACGTTTTCCAGTTTTGTCACTTCAAATGAGGGTAAAAGTAGAAACAGTCCAAGATGTGATAATTGCAACAGCAATTCTTCACAACATAGCCGTCGATTTTAACGAAGAGATTCCACCAGATGCACTTGACGTAAACATCCCACCAGATGAAGCTGTGGATGTAGTCCGAATTGAAGTAGACAGACGTGACAATATTCGTACGGTATTATTAGCCGATTATTTTCCGGCACTTCTTGAAGCAAACAGAGAATTAAATAATAATTTCTGAACATTTATTAATAATTGTATAATGAAATTCGTTTATTTTATCAGTCATAAATATATTTGGTTGAAATACATTGCACATAATACAGATCACATTTGTTTTGATTTCAATTCAGCCTCCAATATCTGCATTCTCAATGTATGCTCTTCAGCCGAATGCATCATACGTTGTTTGTGCTCCAAACGTGCGTGTTCCAATTGTTCCTCCAAAATTTGTTTTTTCAAATCCGCAAGGTTTGCAGATGTTATTAATTCATGCTTAGATGCCTTTTGAGTCTTCAAAAGTTGATCTTTTTTTGTACGAAGCATGGTAGGACGGTATTTGCTCCAATCCAGCGGAGATTCAGTATTATTATTTTCCACGGATTCTTTTTCATTTGGACCGATTACGGTCTCACGTTCATTCTCGATGGTATTGCTAAACAATATATGGTTTATCATGGAACCTTCAGCATCCACTTCATCAACCAAATCCTCTGATGATATAATCATTGTGCACAGATCATCAACATCGATTGTATTGATAATTTGATCGTCATCGTTTCTGATAGAGAATAGATAGTCTGATTAGTTTTTTTCATATTGATCGCAGTGGATAAATCGTATGAAAAATAAAATTTACCTAGCTGGCAAGCCGTCAACACTTACGCCCATAACATCGCTCAATTGACCAAGAACAGGATTAGAGTTTTCTTTATCTTTCGGTGCTGGACCTCCACCAGTCATAAATAATTCTTTCCGAGCATTTGCTTTCGTCTTGCGCAGCGTGCGTTTTATGTTGTTGTACTTTTCTTTCAATACCTTTGCGGTACGAATCTATAGAATAAAAAATATATACAAGAATGCATTTTGATGTGAAAATAGTGAATTCTATAGAAATACTCACTATGTTCGTTTCTGAAGATGCATTGAACTGTTGTGCTAATTTTTCCCATGCCGCAACCTTTTGTTTTGATGTAACTGCATCAGTTTTTTGTTTTCGAAAATATTTTTTTTTCTCTAACACCATAGCTACAAGTTTTTCCTCTTCACTTTTCGAGAAATTCACAGATCGTTGCTTTGACTGCGACATTTTCTTAAAAAACAATGAAAATAATGAATAATATAGGCAAAATAATCAATAATAATAAAATAACTCACTATGAGCTGTCGACAATAGACAGGTGTCACCGAAAAAGTTAACCATTGATTGAGGTTAGTGATTGATTTGACTGCTAGACTGGAAAAATATTGGAATTTTTCGATAACCAACGGTTTGTTAACCAAAACCGAAAAAATGGTGAAATGACGCAATTCCTTAACCATAGATTCATTATCACGGGTTAAGCAAAATCTCTGGTAACCAAACCACCACTTTAACCACAATTGAACAGACCGGGCCTTAGAATTATGTTGTGGTAACTGAATTGAAAATTAATTCGGTTGTATCTACAGAATTCATGAGAAATTCGGTTACATCAATCGAATTGACGACAAATTCGGTCGTTGTAACCGACTTAAGGCTAAATTTGGTTATGGCGACCCAATTTATACCAAATTCGAAAGTTACAACTGAATTGACGCCAAATTCGATTGTTTCAACAGATAGTTTAGAAAATTTAGTTGACAGAACGAATATAATTGAAGATTCAGTTGACACAACCGAATCAATTATGAAACGAGGTTGCTTCCACTGAATTTCAGTTATGGGGACTAACACAGCCTTTACACGATGCCAGTTTTTAACCATGCAATTAGCGTTTGTCAATAAGGGGTGTAGAGCAGCAAGAATGGAGGAAAAAATGGCACGAAGCGTCACCGCATCGGGTTTCATGAAATTTTATTGCAATTCTCTTTGTGCTCTTTCGGGATTTGCTATGATTTTGACATTTGATGTTATTGTTTCTTTCATTCTAGTTTTTCGTGTGTTGTGTTACATTTTTAGAGGTTACGTGAAATAATTTAACAGAAGTTAAAAAAAAAGAAAAAGAAACTTAAACATAAAAATTAATTAAAAATAATAAAGAAAAATTTCATTTCTTCCTTCGAAAAAACAATTTGTAAACTTATGTAGAACAAAATTTGACCGCTTACAAAAATGAACACGCAAGAACACTCACTAAAGTGAAAGGTCAGAAAAAATGGCAAGGAATAATACCATGAGATGGCAACGTGTAAAGGCACGAAGATTTACGCTGCAATTTGAAAAGAGAATTGATAAAAATTTTCTATATTTATGAACACATTTTGTACTTTTGACAATCTACATAGAAAAGTTGACCGGCCCCGATTTCAATACCCTTCCATACACTGTATCACTCCAAAATTAACAATAAAATCACATTAGGTAATTTTTATGTACACTACATTATTAAATCCGCCCTGAGTGTTTCAAGCATCAACCCGAACATGCAATAAATCGTTCCACGACCATTTACAATGCAACTGCGACAATTGTTACCACAGTTAACAGCTACGAACTATAAGATGCAAAGATGAAATTGCGCACTAAACAGCCAAGAGATAAACGAATTAAATTGAAACGAATATCAAATGCGATGAAAATCGTGACGAAAACGATGGTACGTGTACTAAGTTTGTGGCATGCACCCTTCTAACTGTAAGGTGAAACCACACTGTTAAGAGAAACTACACAGTTATGCTGTGATGACGACGAAGATGACATACTCCAACAGTGCCCCCCTGGGTTGATGATGCTACAGGTATTTGTTTCTAGTTTGTTGGCATTTCCATTTTCCCGGATAAATATTTAAGCTTTCAGTTGGTTTGCCAATAATATGAACTTAATCCAAACAATCAACATTTATGTAAAGGGTGTCCCAATAAAATAGTTAATATAAAAATTAACAAATGCTTAGAATTATTACCAAAAACTATTCAAAGGTACAGTATCGTACCTGAAACACTTGTCAAATTGTAAATAAATTTGAAAAACTTCCTCCTCAGTATTGTTAACGGACAACCTAGAGAGGCATAACTGCAGTTGCTCATTTTATTGGAACAACAATTGGAGCGAACAACACATTAGGTTGATTTTATATTTTATAAATAATCCATAAGGAGTTTATTGGTAATAACACGCTTTTAAAAATCGCGTTGGGACACCCTATTTGTTGCAACACATACTTTCATATTTACTGTTAACCATCTAAAACCTTTCAATTGTCTTGTGGCACTGTAAACTTTTTAAGAAGTATCCACCAACATTTGTCGGGTGTAATAAAAACGATGCAATGCAACTGTAATCGTAAGAGACAATTGACAACGCATTTTATGATTTTGAGGCGAAAGGTCGTCCGCATTCAAACAAAAATCAACAATAAAGTTTAGTTTTGTTTTCCTTTTTCTTTAGATTCATGCGACGGATCTTCAACCCATACGAACACACATTTTTTTATCCATTCGTTTATTTTAAAATTCGTCTCTTGGAGCAACAACAATTTGTACCCGACAAGCAGACAACCATTATTCAACTGTGTTTACATTTATAAAGTCTAGGCAAAATCTTCAGCTGAAGTCTAAAGAAACGTAACACATTTAAGTGGATTTTTGACATTGAATACTTTAGTAACTTAAGCAAACCACAGTGAGTGACTGATCTTAATTTACCAACCCATCTGGATATCTTGAGATATTTATTTTTACTTGACTGAACGTGCTAAAACAGAACAAGAAAAGTTTTCCTTTAAATCATTCACTAGGTGATTGGAATTTGGGAAAAACTTGGTATGGAAATAATGCCGAAAAATAGTGTGTTTATTAAATTTAATAGATTACTAGACAAATATCAAGACCAAATCAGGAGCAAAACGAAAAACCCAAAATTTCCAGAGCTTGTAAAATCTGTGGAAACTTTGGATACATTGACAGAGTATTTAAATCAAGATGATCCACCTCTTAATGATCCAAAAATGTCATCCACATATAAGGAACGGAACGACACATTCAATTGCTAGCTTACGTTTCCAAACGAGTTATACCAGAAAATGTAGAGGCTGTTATGGCGACGACATCAGAGAACCATGCGAAATTGTCCACACTTGAAAGTAAAAAAGACTTCAAACAATAGTTTTTTTTAGTTTCTTTTCTGTTACTAAGTTAAATTCATTTTTTCATTTACATACATATGATCTGACTAAATAAATTTTTAAAGAGAAAAATAAACTCCAAAAAGAAAAACAAAAATTCGCTGAGTTTTTCATGTAAAGTGCCAAAAATTTTGATTTTTTTAAATGTTTGTATTGTGTGCCACTGGCATGGGTGGGTCGGCCCTCCAAAGTTAGTGGGGGTCGGTCATACATTTGGACTCGATTGGGGCATTCTAAATGGGTCAAAGTGGGATTTTTCAAAATTCCGGAGTAATTTCGGATTTTTCAAAAGTCGACATCAGAATTCGTTTTAGGGGTATGGTTCCTCGGGCAAAGTTTCTTATTTTGATCCCTAGAATACGATTTTCCTTGTCACTTGCGTGATTTTTAAATCGACCCGCCCTAATATGTATATAAGGGTTTTTCAATAAGAGCGCTGCAAAAGTTTTTTTAAATAAAACAAAACCGGTTTTAGATACTAATGAAATTTTTTATTCCTGTGAAAGTACGATCGATGCCATTATGTATGGAACTCGATTTCTTTTGCATGGCCACCACGGGCACGCTTGCAGAAGTCGAGACGCTGAACCCAATTTTCGACGGTTTTCAAGCATAAATCGGCCGATACTGCTGCAATTTTACGTTCGAAATTCGTACGAAGTTCATCAATCGTCGCTGGCTTGTTGGCATAGACCATAGACTTGACGTAGCCCCACAGGAAATAATCTAACGGCGTCAAATCGCACGACCGAGGCCGCCAATCGACTGGGCCATTTCGTGAGATAACACGTTCACCAAACTTGATTTCCAATAAATTTATTGTGGCATTCGCTGTGTGGCTTGTTGCGCCATCCTGTTGGAACCACATGTCCTACAAGTCAATATTATCCAATAGGGGCCAAAAATATTCGGTTATCGTTGAACGGTAGCGATTCGCATTCACAGTAATGTGCCGGTCTTGATCATCACGGAAGAAGTACGGCCCAATGACGCCGCCGGCCCATAAACCGCACCAAACCGTAATTTTTTCGGGATGCAATGATGACTCATGGATTACGTGTGGATTCCTGTCTGACCAATAACGCATATTTTGCTTATTGACGAAGCCATTCAGCCAGAAATGAGCCTCATCGCTGAAGATGATTTTGCGATGAAAATCCGAATCATTTTCAAGTTGTTGCTCAGCCCAATTCACGAACATACGACGCTTATGGTGGTCAAGCGGCTTCTTGTGTCAATTTGATCTTGTAAGGATGTAGGCCAAGATCTTTTCGCAAAATTCGACACAACGACGTCACAGAGATGCCCAACGCTTGAGAACGACGTGTGAGAGACACATTTGGGCTTTCTTGAACTGAAGCCTCAGCGGCAGCAATATTCTCGACACTACGGGCACTTCTTTGTCTCACTGGCAGGGGAACATTTTGTACTGTGCCTGTGGATTCAAATTTGTCCACTAGACGCTCAATTGTTGATCTGGTAGGACGATTATGACGACCATAAATTGGACGCAGCGCTCTTAAAGTTGAGGCCACTGACTCAAAATTTCGGTAGTAAATTTTAATAACTTCGACTCGTTGTTGGCTCATATATCTTTCCATGATGAAATGGCAAACCTTACTGAAGAGAAATGTCAAAAGAGCGGGAAAAAATATGGCGTCGTTTGCTGTCCCTATCGATTTACTTTTGTAGCGTCTCTGTTGAAAACCCCGTTATTAAAACGGTGCTAGGCGTGAGTCGTACTCGCCCGGCCATAACAATCACAAACATAATCGCTACATCGAATATGGAGATTATGTTTGTGAGGATCATGTCTAGACACCAGAGAACCCGATAACCCGGTTAACCGGTGTTTTCGCTACTAACCGCGTGCCGGTTTTATAAAACACATAATTTTCGGAAGTCGGTTATTTTACGTCACTTAATCGGTTTTTAGTCAATTTGCGTTGAATATCCATATAAGATTTCAAATATAATTTTCAAATTTTAATGCCAGTATGATTTTTAAAGAATTCTTTTCAAATTTCAGAATAGTATTTTTCAAACAATTTTTTATAGAAATTTTATAATTTAAATTAGTATTTAAATGCACTTTGTAAACTTAATAAATACATAAAAATCTCTTTGAAAGTCGAATATGATTTTCAAATTTAGATGAATTTAATATGAATTTGAATAAAATTGTTAACTTTTATGCTAAGCACGCATTCCAAATTGAAATAATATTTAAACCTTAATGGTTGTATTTTGTTATTAAAATAAGTAATCCAATCCTTTATTTTACTAATAAATAATGCAAAGTTTTCGAGGTTAAGGTCAATATTGCATTTTTTATTTTCGATATTTCGCCACACCATTGGTTAGAATTAGAACGAGAATTCACAAATTAATAAAAAAAATCAATCCAACTGACTTCAATTCAATTCTATTCTATACAATTATATTCAATTGTATTCAATTCTATTCCATTCTATTCAATTCCATTCCATTCAATTATATTCAAGTCTATTCGATTCTATTCAGTTTAATTCACTTCTAATCTATTATATTCAATCCTATTTAATTCTGCCCAATTCTATTCATTTGAATTGAACTACTTATATATTTTGAATTGAATTCAATTGAATTCAATTCAATTCCATTCAATTCAATTCAATTCAATTCAATTCAATTCTTTCTATTCAATTCAATTCAATTCAATTAAATTAAATTCAATTAAATGCAGTTAAACTCAATTAAATTGAATTAAATTCAACTAAATTCTATTCAATTCAATCAATCAAATAAATTCAATTAAATCAATCATTTCAATTCAGTTCAGTTCAGTTCAATTCTATTCAGTTCAGTTCAGTTCACCTCAATTCAATTCAAGTCATGTCAATTACATTTTTTTCTTATTAATTTGTTAATTTTTGTTTCCTGATGATGATTCTACCCAAAGGTGAAGCGAAACATCGAGAATAAAAAATGTAGTATTGACCTCAAACTCAAAACATTTGGATTATTTATTATTTTAAATTTTATTTCTATTATTATTTTTATTTATTTCTTGGTTAATGTATGAGAAATTCATACTACACAATTCAGTTAAGCACACTTCACTGGCATGACTAGTTTCGAACTCCGTGACAAGTTCATCATCAGATGCCTAACTACTGTACCTGAATTGATACCATCGGTTGATCATCAATCGTTTATATACAAACTCAATTTTGCAATTCACATGTGGGAATTAGTATCGATCGAAGATCCCTAAGTATCAATATACACTGGAAGGCCTATGATAATTCCAACAAAAGGAACAGAGAGCATTTTTCCACCATGTTCTTCTATTCCTCATGCGTTCTCGCACTGTTGCAGTGCTTTGAGGTGAGTTGTAATCTATATCACAGATTTGTATTTTTCCGTGGTATTACTAATTCACACATGTAAATTGCAGAATTCAGTTTGTATATATACGATTGATGATCAACCGATGGTATCAGTTCAGGCACAGTAGTTAGGCATCTCATGATGAACTTTTTGTGGGTGAAAAATTTTGAATCCCTTGAAGTTATGCTGAAAAAAGTGAAAAAAATCTTTTCCCAGGAGAATCTAAAATTTGGTAAAATTCGAATTTTTCAAAAATTTGATGTTCTACAAACATTTCATGGGTACCGATCAACTCAGTAGACTTGCCTCTAATCGATGCAATTTACTAGAACGTTGATACATTTTTCGACTACAACAGTGTCATCGGTTACTTCATAAATGTCAAATTGGCCATCTGCTTTGAAATAAGGGGGATTCAAATTCCGAATTCTACATAGCCCACCCTTTAAATCATCACAATTCGTGACAAACCGTGACGCTTTTTCAGATCTACCATCAAATCTTCATCAACGGAATGATGCTATTTAAAGATGCATCAAGCCAATTGCAAACGAAAATTCAAATGCATTGAGAATTCTTTAGTATGTAGAGTATAAATGTTCGCAAATATCGTGCAAACAACCACTGTTGATAACACTGTGCGACACCAAAAAAAAATTATGAGATTCTGTCAACGGATTCTGGTAGAATGGTCTAAACAAAAAATTACGTGTATCGGCGTTTTACCAGATCTGATCAGAATTTTTTTTTAGGGCGGGTCAAAGTTTCCGCCCCTCGGAACTTTCCTGCAACATATCGGCTTGCAAAATTGTGTGTTCCTTACTTCATAGGTACAAAATATGTTCAGAAGTTTTATAGAAAAGTTTCAGATAAACATTTTTGTGGAACAAATTAACCCTCTAACTGTCACGTAATAGCCACAATTTTTACTTTTTTCTGAAAACTCGAAAAAAAACTGCTCCAAAATGACGGGGGGCGTGGTCAAAATGTTCTACAAAAATGATCGCCATAAAATTTCACTATAAGTGTCCGAACACCCCAAAACACAAAACCGCAAAAAGACAAAATTCATTATTAACCCTTAGAACGCAGTTAGTTTTTGCTTTTATCTAGCACTTGGGCTAAGATCTGGCAAAACGCCGATACACGTATATTTTTTTTTTAGACCATTCTACCAGAACCCCATCATTTTGAAAAAAATCTAAATTTGTCTGTGTAATCAGTAGCTAGATCTGAAATAGCTATACGGTTTGCCTGGTTCCATGAAAATGCGGTGTGCATAACTTTTTTTTTTAAAACAATATCCCTATTTTATAGAAATAGAGAATGTCGGCGTCGGTGATGCTATGTTTAGTGTGCGAGGCTTTCGATATTCGCTTCGACTACCATACATTTCATTCGACGGCATTCACCACACTTACTGACCGATATAATGTAGGATGTGTTAATGCAATGTGTGTCAAAGAACAAATTGTTTGAAAATAGGTTGTAGCACCCGTAAATTTGTCTGTTGTTACCAAATTGCAAAATCCACAACAAAATTGAGGTTGTCACAACTGAATTTAGTCCCTACAACTAAAATTCGGTTAAACCAACTTCGTTTCATAATTCATTAAGTCGTGACAACAGAATTTCTAATTATATTCTTTCTATCAACAACATTTTCTATAATTTCAATTGGAACAACCGAATTTGGAATCAATTCGGTTGCAATTTGGCTTTAATTTGGTTGCAACGACCGTATCTCTGAAAAATGAGGTAGATGCAAACTAATTTTTCAATTCTTATGGATGGGGTTACGAATGAATTCATGAATTCTGTTAGTAAAATCGAATTCATTATACCCTCACCCATATGGATGTTGTTACGTATCACTTAGTACGAAAAAAATTAAACGCATGGAAGTAGTACATATACTTATACATATTAAATCCTTTGTGTCTTTGGACGCAATTCGTTTGAGGCATTTTAAAAACGTTTCAGCCATATCCTTCTGGCTGTGTGGCAAGCTGGCTGATTGGGCAACAATATAACTGCCGTAAATCTTTACCGAGCACAATGACATTTTTCCAGTGCTTAATATTTTTCGAAACTTAGTTTTCGATTGAAAATGGGAATTTTGACCACTCCTGTTCTTGTACCTCCCATATAAATCGACACATTAGGTACAAAATAATGTTTCGTCTTAAACTTTTTTCTACCATATGGGATTAGGTTCAACTCAGTCATTGGTTAATAGCACTGTTGTAGCCGAAAAATGTATCAACCAAGATGTATCTATTACAGGTGGAAGCGTTAGAACAGCTGATTTCAATTTTTTCTTGTCGTTGTGGTCCGACCTTGTCAAATGTCGTTTATAGTAATTCCAAGATGTATCTAGTACAGGTGGTAGCGTTACAACAGCAGACGCAATTTTTGCTTCTCCTTGTGGTTGTTGCCGAAAATTACAACAATTACTTCTGATATAAACTGAAATAAATACATGGGTCGACTGAATTTGACATGGTCGGCTCCTGAAATAAAAACAAAATGCCTTCAATTCCTACTGCTTCTACCTTACTTATTTTGCCATGGTATCAACGTTGTAGTAAATTGAATCGGTTCATAGAGAAATAGACAACACTCGCTATGCCTCTCTTCACGTTCACTTGATGACGACAAGGTAGTAGGCCATTTCATCGAGTTCAGGTTGCTTTTGTAATTTAGTCTTTGGTTGGACATAATACGGACAGAAATAAAAGGGAATGCGTAATTGCGATCATAACTTAGTTTGCTGCATGGTCTATAATCTCTGTCTCTTTCTGCATCATTTCCCTAGTACCTTTTCGATCAGCTGTGGCATAGAAACCCCCTGTTCCCCCCCCCCACGAAAATATGATAGAAGTTGAAAAACGTTTGTCAACTGTATTGACAAATATAATTTTGAAAATTTATTTTCAATACTTTTCACTCAGTATGGAAACAGAAAAATATCTATCAATCGCTCAAATGAAGAAAAAAAATGTTCAGTTGGAATAACGAAAATATGAACTTCGTTTTGTGTTTGACCGTTTTATAATCATACAACAGCCGCCCTATATGCGGATGACACTGCAATCATTTCAAGTGGAAAAAATTCTAATGCGATTGTAAAAAGAATGATAAAATCTTTAATACATATTCAAAAATATTTTAAAAGTGGAAAATAAAGATAAATAAAGGGAAAGCCCAAGCCATTATTTTCCCTTTTAATAAGTCTCCTAAAAGAATGCCGCGAATTCCATTTCGTATTCAAAACTCCGAAATCCAATTCAAATCTTCAATTAAATATCTTGGAGTAACATTGGACAAACACCTTACATATAGAGAGCATGTTCTGAAAGTCTATGCAAAACCGTAAAAATAAGTTATTAATCTACAAATCCTGCATTAGCCCGATATTGACTTACGGATGTCAGGTCTGGTCTGGCAGATGTGCTAAAACAAACGTCAATAAACTGCAGATCATACAGAAAAAAAACCTTAAAATCATTTTCGATCTAAACAGACGTTTTTCGACCACTCTTCTTCACAGTCGCTTCAAAATGGATACGCTCAACACAGTAATTTGTAAAATTACACAAAGACGTAGCATATCTTGATGACCTAGCAGTTGCATTGCTATTGTTATTTTTGTAATCTTAAGAAAATGTCCTTTCCGATGGTAGTAACATTTTAGCTGGTAACAACAAATTTAAAAGCGATATGGTCTACTAACGCCAGAAATTTAAGTGGTTCTCATCCGACTTAAATTCCAACTTGAGCAATGACAATGTTGCTACATGTTCCATTTCAAGAAATGGCAACAAAAAGTTATCTTAGATTTCTTGCGAATGAAAATGTTATTAAGGAGAGACTAAAAAGCAGAAATTTGCAAAATGGCTTACACTGCGGAAGACTACGTATCTCTAAATTTGAAGGGTATTTATTTTCGATTAAAAACAAAATTTGAACTAAATTGTTCACGCGCGGTAAATGTTATACATATTGATAATGGTAGTATTATCTATCAGGTATAGTCGTTTAAACAGGTGATCACATTTTTTTCATGTTATTTTTCGTTTTACTTGTCAAAATCATATGCACTTTGTTTTTATACTTTTTTGTATTCATGTATTGTTGGTATATATTAGTGTAGAGTTTGACAACTGAAACGATTGAACGAAAATAAAATGTCTAGTGTTGCTGCTTACATCTACAACAACATCTGCTGCTACTATGAATTTGTTGGCACCGGCTACAAACGTGTTGCCGTATCGCATTTTTTCACCCATTACAGCAAATGTTGCCACATTTCGTAGTATTAAGTGTGGATCATTTTATTTGGAAAGTCGTAAGTGGCGATAGCTTAATGGAATACCCGAAGTACCAGTATAAAAAATATCAAACATTTCGCTCACTTTTCATTTGCTTGGTTCTCAGTTCTCTGCGAAAATGTTGTAAGCAAAATCAATGACAGGGTTTTTATTCCAAAGTTATTTCGGACGAAAACAATTGTTCGACACTGTGATAGTTTTTGGAAAAAAAATTTCGTTGGCAAGGCCGGAGAGGAGGGTTTTACCCCAATTCGGGTACGAGGAATCGAAATGCATCATTAGTTTTTTGAGTTACAATTACGGTTGCATACAATATATGTATATGTAGGCTTGGCAAATTGCGTGTTTGTTAATATCATATTCGTGCTTGTGTCGGGTCGTGCCTAGAAAATTAGGCACGCGCCCATCTCTACACGCAAAGGAAAAAACGTTTATTGCTCGGTTGCCGCAACGATACTTTGATTGAGTTGTATGAATTTATTAATCGCAATTAATTCACCTGTAGCGGCGGTTATTTTTAATATAAAAAAATAAAAAAAAAAATTTATAGAAAATGATTCATGACTCTTTATATTATTTTGTTTTCAAAATTTCACACATACATATTTGCAATAAATAATATACAGTGAAATTCCTCTAACTCGAATCGTCTAGGGAACGACAAAACACTTCAAGTTCGGGAAAATTCGAGTTATGGAAATTAGACAGTTTTTATATGTACATATTTACATTTTATATATGAATTTTATTTAAGAAAATATTCAGTTATAAGTTTGGTTTTTTGTTTAAGTATTCTTCTTTTTCAATAAACTTTTCTATATTGTTTAATGACTTAAATATACTATTCGGTACTCCTGCTTTGGAGCAAATTAAATTTCTGATAGTTTTGACCGTATTCTTGCTCGCGGCAATTGTTGACGGTGTGTCGTCTGTATCGATGTCGTTATCAGATTGAAATAGGTACAAAAAATAAACCTCTGCTTCAGCTAAAATACATATAAGCTTACTTCTTGCTGCCATACCCTCTGCCATTCCAAACTTTTCTTGCAGCATATTTTGTAAGATTACTTCGTCTGTTAGATGACCCACTACGCACAAATTCTCATCAATGCTTGCGTAGTCCTCCCAAGAAACATTATTTAGATACCATACTTGTTTCAGTTCCGCGAGACTAAAGAAATCCTCTACGTCCCAATCCTTTGAAAATAATTAGTGTGTGTTTTTAACAAAACCGGCTTTTTTGAAACATTGGGAAATTGTCGTTTGTGACACTTGTGTGTTCCATACCTTGCGAAGATCATTTATTGCGTCTAGCAATGTTATATTGATACTGGCAGAATCTATTGTTTCCATATTGCACAGAATTTTTAACACAATACATTTTCTGTAGCAATGCTTTAGGTTTTTGATGATTCCCTGGTAAAGAGGCTGCAATATTGACGTTAAGTTAGGAGGAAAGAATTCAACCTTTATATTCTGTAATTTATCTTGAATATCCTTCGGGTGTGCCGTACAATTGACAACAAAAAGTAAAATCTTTCGTTTTTTTAAACGAAACTCTTTGTCTTGATCAAGAAGCCAGTTCTCGAAAATTTCTTTAGTCATCCATGCTTTTTTATTTCCAAAGTAATCTGCATGTAGAGACTTTACTTTCTTGAAGCACTGGGGATTTTTCATTTTTCCGATTACAAGCAATTTTAACTTTTCTGAGCCATCCATGTTGCAAGCAGCCAATAGTGTTAATCTTTTTTTATGCCATTTTCCTCCAAAGCAGCTATCATTTTTGAATGTTAAAGTTTTATTTGGTAAGCATTTATAAAAAACCCCAATTTCGTCAGAATTAATGATGTCCTTTTCTTCCTATTGCTTTAATAAATGTAACAATACATTTTTCACCCAATCATCTCGTATTTCAGTATTTAGAGATGAACTCTCGCCGCTTATGACTTTGTGAATAATACCGTGACGTAGTCTAAATTTATTTAACCAGCCGACGCTTGCTGAGAAATGTGAATGTCCAAAAGCCATCGCAAACTGTTTTGCGTTTTCTCTCATAATACTGCCAGGCACAGGTAGATTTCTTGCTCTTGTCGTAGTTACCCACTGAATCATAGCCTTGTCGAGATCATCGTATTCACAAGCTGAATTCCGCTTACGATGCTTGTTGCTCCATCCTCCCTTTATATTATCCTTGTTCACTAAGATTAACTAAAATTCACAACTCTAAAAACTCGCATATCATTAACGAGAAAAAAATATTAAATTCGAGTTACGGGAATAAACTCAAATAGTAAGTGCCACAAATTGTATCAGTTTTTAATTCGACTTACAGAAAAGTTCGATTTAGGGGAAATTCGACATACGGAGAAAAAACCATAGGAAAAACCTATTGAGAATCCAAGATTCGTACATAACAGTTCGCGTTAGGGAAAAATTCGAGTTAAGGGACTTCGAGTTAGGGGAATTTCACTTGACGTCAGATTTGCCTCAGAGAATATAGATTATTTATTGATAACGAAAAGGTCGAACAAAGGAATACAAATACATATTTGCATCTTATAGTAATAATAAGGAACAGGTCGACTTTATGTCTTGTTGTCGTATCAAATTTTTTTTTTTTTTTTTGTTAATGTTTATTTTATTCCAAATTTCTATACTTAAACTATAAATAAACAAACTGTCGATAACAATTCATACTTATTATACACAGTCCCATTTTCGGGCTCTCAAGTATATTGATTATACATACATATATAAACATTATTTAAAACTAAATATTATAAATATACAAAAACATGTACATATATGTATATAACCCGTGTAAAGAAAATTATTTGAAAAACTTTACTTTTCTATTAGATGCCAAGATAGAATCGAAGCTACAGTCAGGTCATAAAACAAAAAAAAAACAGTTTAGTTACTCTGTTAGGCACCAGTATCTATTCCGATTAAGATTAGGAATAATATTTTCATCCTCTAAGTAAAAATTGGTATCAAACCTGCTGTTATCACTTGTTAATTGTCTACAACAAATTGTCTTATTATTGGCTCGTCTATATATGTGAAAAAATATAGGAATGCCCATATCATTTTGGATGTATCCTTTACTATCGAGGTGTTGTCATATCAAAAATTTTATGGGGAAGGGGGTAGAACACACGATTTTCAGCACAAAATGTTAGACACAAAGTTGGGGAAATACCTATTTTTTTTTTGTCGGACGATTATTTTATATTTCGAGTCGTCCGGCCGGGATCAGGGAGAGAAATACCTCTGTTCCTAATTTGCATTTGTATTGTTTATTTTCCCTTATATTGCCCGAAAACGCTACCAGACAAATTCCTTTACACGCTTTTTAATACATAGTAGCCCCCGTATGTCCGAACTTTGGAGGCCCATAACTCCTTACAGAGAATTACAGAGAATACCCAAACTTTTGTATCTCACATTTCCAGCTTAAAATTATATCTTCTACCACACCGGTGGACCAGTTTTCAGTTTTTGATTACTGTAATTGTGAGACGAATATAAACAAAGTCGATCAACTGTGTTGGTGCAACCACCTTATACACTACGCCTTTGCTACAATCTGAAAAACGTCAAATGTATTCGTCAAAAATCTTAAAACATTTTAAATAAATAACAATGCCTTTTGAAAGTGAAAAACATAAATTAATGCCAGCTTTATGCGAAAATTATGGATTTAACATTATGGCTGAGTCAGGTAATAGATATATGATTTTTAAATTAAATGGTAAACAAATGGCATCAGCTGATCGCTTAGTACACCGCAAAAACATACTATCGTACAACACTTTTGTATGGAAAAAATATACTACAGTTGTACAACTGATGTAGAACTTTAGCACATACGACACATACAACAGTTAGGACACTCTTGTGAACACCCTAATAGAGTTAGCAAAACCACTTGTTTGATTCTACTGAAAATATCTAGATTTTGTGTTATGACTCTTTTGTAGGAATTTATAAACCGTGATTTATTGTCAAATAATTTTCTTAATCCCAATAGAGGAATATGTGGCATTATAGAAATAATAATAGCATTCAAAATAATATATAACACAATAGTTAACAAAATAATTTGTAAAACAATTGTTAAGCCAACATAATTAACTAATGTTTTTAAATGCATTATTAGTTATGAATAAATTGATTTGATTGGAACTTAATATGTAAGTATTTGTTTGTACCGTCATCTGCTATCAAATACTAGTTCATAATATCCATTAGTTTGAAGTTAATCTCACTCTTAATTTTTTTTAAATACATTGTATTATTCTAAAATTGTTTGTCTACATTGTATTTCAAAGGTATTCAATTTCGTTGTAGATATTTCACCCATACGAGGACCATCATTCATATTCTTATTCATTTTTGTAACAATAGACTTACACGTCTTGTGAACAATCGCTCCATCCAAGCACAGTGTAAACAATATCCATTCAAAAGCGTCGTCATTTCAAAAACTGTGACCAATTTAAGTATGTACTCGAATCCAGCTATCTTACATTGTTAAAACATCTTACATTGTTAAACGCCTACAGAGACGAGCTGGAATGAATTTTTGGCATTGCTAAACCAAAACCAGTATAGTGGGAGCTGCACCTTCTTGTTAGCTAAAGTCCAAATCAATAAAGGTCAAATAATACATCTGTTTTTGAATTTATGTGATAGATGCACGACTAGTGGATGCAGGCTTAGTTCAATCTACATTGAACTTTCTCACAGAAAACATTCCAAATTAATGTTATGAGGAAAAGGACGATTCACAGTGCGGTTTATACACTCAAATCCTGGTCAAATCATACTGGACAAAAAATATCTATGAACAGTTATCAAATTTTCAAAACAAAGGGTTTATCAACGCTCGCTCCTATTGAAGATTGAAATGAAAAGGGAGGAGTGTCGCCGAGATCCCCAAACCTCGAGTTAAATTAAGTAATATGTTGCATAGTGGGTTGAAATATAGGCAAACTGGGGATTAATTCAGGCAAGCCTCACAGTAATTATATTTTTTTTTTGGGTCAACTATACATAAACAATATAAAATAAACAATATTTGAAAATATTTAATGGAAAATAGATTTATTTTAAATAAAATTCAAAAGGGCATTAATTCACGGATTTCAGTTTATTTTAAATATTACTATTAATGATTGTCCTCAACTACTGTATCAAAAATTTCGTCTTTATCATCATCAGCATCGTTATTATATTTTATAATATTATTATATCTTATAATATAAAGTTTACTGGCCCTTAAACTTTTAAAGTTGTACCAGGGGGTTTCTATGGCACAGCTGATCGAAACGCCACTAGGGAAATGATGTAGAATGAGAGACCAAAGAAGAAGACATACGGATTACAGACCATGCAGCAAACTAAGTTTAAAAGTGTTTGATTGATACTAATGACAGCTAAATTATGTTTGCATCGAACGAATATACGCATTCCCTTTTATTTTTGTCCGTATTATGCCAACCAAGGAGTAAATTACCAAAGCAACTCGAACACGATGAAATGGCCTACTGCCTCGTCGTCATGAAGAGGCATCGAAGTTAGTAATGGAGGCTCTTTAGTATTGCTCTGTGGTTGTACCAAATACCACACGCTAAAAAATCTGATTTTTTTGTTGTTTGGATGTAAATATAATGTGTTTATAGCTTGTCGCAAATATATATAATTGTATCCAAATTTGCCCTAAAAACCCACGTTTTCATGTACAGGAGCTGCGCATACTACCAGTGCAAAAAGGGAGAAATACAGCACAGAGACACTGAATTTTGAGTTAACGTAATAAATACACTGGATTGAATAAAAGTTTGAATATCATTTATGCACCGGTATTTTAATTCACTGCCATGGATTAATTATTTGAATGTAAAAAATTTGAAAAATGACGACAAGTTTTCATGCAAATAACGCACATATTTCATAAAATTTATAAACTAATTTCATATATATTAGCATACAAGTACATTTTACTAATCTACATTTCACATCAACTCAATGAATAACAAACCGATGCCTCATTTTCGTTAAATTAATGGAACAATCTGAAGAACAATCTGAAGAACAATGTAAGGTTTTACATTTATCCAATGGAATGTGTCGTAGGTAGGAAATTGATGAACTTTTATGTACAACGGGACAATGCACTAATTCATCATGTTTACGTAAGTTACTCTTTCAGTGCACCTTGCGTCGGTAAACCATAGACTAATACATACATAGATACTTTTATTCTCTCAATAAATTAAACGTCATAGGTACGGTGGAAAGTAAACATTGGATGGTGGAAAACATGGATTTAATAATACCAGATAGAGGCAATAGTAAACAACGTCCAACAAAAGAACAACAACCGAATTTCGTGTTTTTGTGGCAAACTAGTTGTGTTAAATACAATATAAATGTATACCAACGATAAAAGCCAATAAAAAAGTGCAAAATACATTTAAACTTTTCAGTTCTACACCAAAACGACATGAAAAAGTTAAGTGAACATATTTTGTAACTCCACCTGGTGTCAGTTAATCTTAAATTTAAGTTCTCTCATTTCCACAAACCTGCGACGATGAGTGTGAAATAAAACGTCAGACGAGAGAACAAAAGTATCTATGTATGTATTAGTCTATGCGGTAAACTGTTTACAATAAATGTCGATAGTATCCTGGTAAGTGGATAGGTACATTTGTGTGTCGGTTATATCAAAACATGAACCGTTGTATCCCATTTTGGAACGCAACCATCCTTACCCTAATTGTATGTACCCAATTTCGTTGAAATGATTGTTATCTCTGGAGTCGATAGTGCCAAGCTTGGTTGGTAAAATTTGCAGACATATCGGATGTAAGAAATTTCCTATATCTCGAACTACTAAAAGCTTATGTACCGAATTTCGTTATATAGAAATAATAAGTCGTGTGTTTTTTTTAGCTATATCAAAACATGAAACTATGTAGCCTAAGACCCAACTTTTGACTAGTCAATCCTCTTTGATCAACAATCAAACATAACTTAAACTCTCAATTCAATTTTTAGGTTAATAGTTAATTACTGTTTAAACAGCTAAAGTTGGGCATTTAAACTATGATCAAGTGACCATATGATTTTGACAGAATACAACAAGAAGAACAAACACAAAGCTTCTTTAGTTGATAATGTGAACAATTGTAATCACCATCCTAGTTGAAATAAAAATAAAAACGTATTATTTAACTCGTAGCGCACTTAGAACTTTATTTCTGCTCAAATATTTTCCAATTTCATTAAATATGTTGCATTTTGAATTTGTATTTTTAGTATCGAATTAGTATCGATCGAAGATGCCTAAGTGTCAACATCACTAAAAGGCCTATAATTCCAACAAGAAGAACAGACAGAATTTTTCCACCATGTTCTTCTTTTCCTCATGCGTTCTCGCATTGTTGCAGTGCTTTGAAGTGAGTTTTAATCTATGTATATCATAGAGTTGTATTTTTCCGTGGTACAGCATTTTTGAAGACCATGCTAGTGGCAGTTACGTTTATTTGAATTTTTATGACCGATTTTTATTAGTATTTGGTTAATGTATGAGAAATTCATACTACAAGCTTACAAGTCATGAACATTTTTCTAATTGAAAAACGGTTGGTTTTTGTTGGAAATAATAGACAATTCACTTCAACACACACTCACTGGCATGACTAGTTTCGAACTCCGTGACCAGTTCATCACTTCACTTTTCGTTTGCAAATGGCGTCAGTTTGATGCATTGTAACGATTAGCCGATAAATGTAAGAATACCGGTTATTTTTCGTAGCATTTGCCACTGTTGCCACATGGAAGTAAGATTATTTGACAAAGCACTGAAAAACTCTTTTCGTAGTTAAAGTCAGATCAAACATAAATCAAAATCAACTGTTTATCTATTTAAATAACCAGTCAAAAATTGGGCCTAGGTGTGATCCATCATTTTTAAGTAACATTATTTAGCTGGTACACAACTTTTCTCAATTCCTAGATAAAACATGCATCTTAGGACCAAACTTTAGTGAAATCAAAACGTGGACCGATATATCCCATTTTCAATAAAGTTCGTCCCTTGTCCAATCAAATGTGATATAACAAATTTCATGATCAAATGATCTCAAGAATACTTGGCCAGACGGAGGTACGGATGTATGTACATACCAAATTTAAAAATCTGTTGATATTTGGAGCCGATAGTGCCAGCTTGACTGGTACAATTTTAATGGCGCTGTATCAACACGTAGACCGAATATGGTCTGTTCTCAAAAACGCAACATCAGTGGTGTAATAAACTCTTGTGTACCAAATTTTGTATACATGGGTTAGTATGTGCAAACTCTGTAATCAATAGTACGAGTATCAATAAAAGTATGTTAAATCCTAATGGGGGGGTTATATAAAATCGTGTACCAAATTGCCCATTTTCAAAACAGATCAACGTTGGGGTCTTTTTTGCCTGAGAGGTACAGCAGGATTGAGGTAAAGAAAATTTCGATGGCTACTTACTTCGTTTTTGGGTTTTTGCGAGTCGAGCAAACTCAATGGGTGATTAATACAAAAATTATGTACAAGTAGACAGTCAAAATTTCTCTTCACTCAAATGCCAACAAACACAACGCGTGAAACCCTAATCATTCTCTGTTCTCTCTCTTACTCTCTTCATTGAATATTTCAATACACGAGCAGTTGTTTGATATTGTTATTGTATATAACTATACAAATTCCAACCATGTTGAAGTAAAATTACATAAACTATGCAAAAGGTATGAAATAATCAAGCTATGGCGCGTGAGAGAAATGCCTTTCAGTGAATTTCTATCACTTTTTGGTTCTCTTTTACCAGTGTTGCCAAATTGCCCATATCTGCTGTTCGTCTAATTCTAGATCGTCTTTGATTCATACCATAACATTGGATGGTGGAAAGCATGGGTGCAATAATACCATATAGAGGCATTAGTACAAAAGTCAACACCAACGGCATTTCGTGTTTGTAAATACAACACAAATGTATACCAACGATAAAAGTCTAAAAAGGGCAAAATACATTTAAATTTCACAGTTCTGCACCAAAACGACATGAAAAAGTTAAGGATAGTATTCTAAAAGTCCCGAAAGTGAACGTAAACGCAAAAACCAACACGAACGCCAAAGTCAAAAAATGGTAGTTTATACATCACTTCGCGCTTGCGTTCGCTTACGACAGCTGTCACTGATATTTGTGGTTTATGCAGCTCTATTTCAATAGATCAACAAATTTTAAGACTGCTATTATTTATAATACTGCAAATACCAACAATATTCACAAAAAATGTGAAAAAAAACCTATGAAATTTTCCCATCTATATTAAATTAGTTGTCTTTTCAAAAACACGCGCCCCATTTTTTAAAAAGTTTGAGCTCTATCCATCAGCCAAAATTGGCAACTACTTATAAGCAATGATATGCAAATCACTTCCATCTACCCATCCTCGATCGACATTTTTCTTTAAATTTGTAATTTCCTCAACTAAAGCGAAGAACTGTGGCGTGTTCAATTTAACATCTGAAGTGATCAAAAACGTTGCGCTGTGTTTTATAAATTACCCATTAAATAACATAACTCAACGCAGGTAGTTACCGAACAGCTGTAACGTTTTATAAATTACCAAAACGACATCAGAATATAGAATACCAGCCTAAGTCAAAAGTTCTTGTCACTCCACCTGGTGTAAGTTAATTTTCGTCGAATATCGCTCATTTGCACAAACCTACGACGAAGAATGGGAAATGAAACGTCAGATGAGAGAATTATTTAAATTATACTAATTTCCTCTATTTTTTGCTGTGATCACGGGAATACTGGCTGTTAGTAAAAGTTAATTTTGTTCCAAATATTTTGTTTAAAATTCCACGAAGGTTTTTTCTCGTTTATTGAAAAGATTTACCTTAAACCAATGACACAAAGTCGAACTTTACATTGGATTTTTAATTAGTTGACGCTGTGGAATTTTTATGGTAATATAGCAAGTTCAATAATACATTTATTAACTACTACCAACTACTGCTTCCTGATTTTGAAATAAAACATTCTAATTTTAATACTTTTTGCGTTCATTTATTAATTAAATATTTAAAGAATTTCATAATAGGCGTGGTTTCTATAAGCTGGTGGACTAAAAGTTGGCTTTATTTGTATTTAGCGGCCGCTGTATAAAATATAATTTTGACACTAATAAATCCGCACCGTTGCCATGTTGTAATACATCTTTGCGTGTGGATTTTCCTTACTATATTTTGTTGGAATAATCATCATTAACTTTCAGATGCCATAACAACAAATCTGTGCTAGAACTTCGTCGTTCAACGACTCAAGTCTTCATTCAATTTTTACGAAATTTAAATTTATTCCTTACGGGTGTTAGTGCAAATACAAATACGAAATATCATATGCTGTAAGCGAATCAATAGTTCCAGGTATACGGACACAATTTCTGTGTTTCTAACAAAATGAACAGTTACATGCTGAAAATTTTTTAATTTTTTGTTGTTTGGGTGCAAATATAACGTGTTTCGAGCTTGTCGCAAATATAGTGTAATTGTGTCCACATACATACATTGTGTTTGCTATTCAATATAACATGTTTGGGACACAATGATTAAAAGATTATAATATATGTATGTGTTTGTGACCCAAATGTGTCTTTGATTGTTGAAAACTGCTGAAAACACTGCTGTCTGTCACAATAAAGAAACAAAAAGCAGCTGATCTTCAATTCACGAAAACAATGCTTGCAAACATTTACATGATTCCTGCAATATGTTTCTGGGGCCGTTATTTTTCAGCGTGTACGACTGAACTCATATATACTACGTACTGGATACATTGACGGTTAAGCCTGATCCTTTTCCGTCACCGGTGGGTAGATTGTGACAGATTCCGCAATCGTTTTCAAGATGTCATATTACATAATTTTCTATCGCATTTCTAAATAATCATCTACAGCCACTTCCACCATCGACTTCCTCTTCGGCTGTAGTTTAGTGCGTCTGTTTATCTATGGCACACATAGCAGCACTTGTCCTTGATAGAAGCCGCATTTTTGGATGGATTCGTACGCTGTAATTTCAGTAATTTCTCTCGAACTCTCATCACCTGAAGGGCACAATTTGAAGAGCCCAGTATAAATTCTGAAAGAGAAAAAATTTTAAAGTTCATTACGGTTTAATGACCATTTACGGGGGAATATGGAATATGGAAATATATTGAGTTAAATTTTAATGTATGTATGTATATCTGCAAGAGTTGCTATTGTAATGTCAGTCCTTTCACAAAACGGTGCGGTGCGACTGTGGATTTGGGGCTTCAAACAAACCAACATCTAATGAAGTTCATGGACGTGGTATCACACAACCCTGCTTGGTTTTGTCCTACAATATTTTGCACAGACCTGAGAAAATTTCGATCAGGGCTCAATTTTCGATTTTATTTCAATAAATCCTAAACAATTCGAAAGTGTGCCCTGCAACCAGTGATGAAGTTGTAGGTCTTTGCTCATTTCATAATTCTTTCTGAATTCTACTAAGTCAGAAAGAGCACACCAGGACTCTATAAAATGGCGTATTGGTCAGAAAATTTTAAATCGTTTCCTTACTTTCCAGATTACTGTAGAGAAATAGATGTAACTTTCTTCGAAGGAACTGTGGCCTACATATTTATCGTGACTACTAGCCAATAGTCCTCACAACATTTGTATGGGAAGTACGAAAATGGGCATGACACAGTTCTCCATTTTTAATTAAACACTAGATTTAGGCAAAATATTGCCCAGTGCCAAATTTCATTACGATCGGTTGTGTTTTACGAGAGATGTTGCATCAGTCAAAAGGACAGTCGCACAATTTTGTTTAGTTTGAAAAAGGGGAGGGGTATGATAGAGAAATGACTCTCTGATCCGTCCTATGTCCGTAGACATACACTTAAACCGCTTATTCGACCTATTGTGCGCTCTCAGATTGCCCTACTAAGTCATTAAACCCTCATACGAATTCGGTGCGATGCAAGAAGTTCCTAAGAAAATCCCCATATATTCCCATAACATTGGTTATGTCCGGTATTGTATTGTCCGAGATATACCTAGATCTGGCCTGAAGGTGTCTATGGCCAAGCTGATCAAAAAGGTACTAGGGAAATGATGTAGAATGCGAGACCAAAGAGGGCATAGATATTATAGACCATGCAGCAAACTAAGTGCATCATTACAATATAGCTTTCACGCGCGTGTTATCACGCTATTCTCTGTCAAGAAGCCTGCGTATATCACGATTATTCCCCTTTTCCACATGCAAACTTTTGTTTGCAAACTTTTTTGTTTTTTCTTTTGGAGTTTGCGATCGCTTTTCCACACGCAAACTTTGGTTTCAAAACTCTTGCGAATGAAAATACAAAATAAAGAAAGAAACGTCAAAGAAATTGTTTACATTTCAAAGTCTATGTAAACAGTGTGAAAATAATTTAATAAAAGCGGTGTGAAAATGGACAAGGAGTGCAAAAATAATTTAATAAAAGACTTTTTAGATTGTACCAAGCCATTTTTAATTAATCAAATACTTTACTTTATTAAAACAAATCACAAATCAAATTATTTGTCAGAAAACTCGATATAAACAGCGAATGCGTTAAAAACGAAATGTCAAAAACATTTGTTTCAACGAAGAGAGTAAAGCAGAGTTTGCGTGAACGGCAAACACGTACCGAAACTTTTTTGTTTCTCTTCCTTTCACCCCTCTCGCCAACAAACTCAAGAGTTTGCAAACAAATGTTTGCACGTGGAAAAGGAGACTTACATTACATTCAGCGATTTGGCTTGCAACCACCCCTTCAGTTTTTGACGTTTAATTGACTGATCCCCATCAATCGTATATTCGTAATAATATTTAAAAGTGGTCTATTTAATTAAATGTAACAAAAAAGGGAATTCTCTGTTTTGAATTCGTTGTCTTACATTCGTAAAAGTTTTAAAAGTGGTGTATTCCCAGTCAATTTATTAAAAGTTAAATATTTATACCCATCGATTACACCTTTTCACTTCGACATGAAAATTAATACGAAACAAAATGGCAGAAATACGAAAGTGAAGAAAACGTCACAACTCTCCACAAATTTTCGTATCGAGCGTGAAAATCTACACCGCCAGCACAAAAAACCACCCACAAAACGCGTTATGCACGCGTCGAACATGGGCGTGAAAGCCATAGTGTAATGATGCTCTAAGTTTAAATAGTATTTGAGTGATACTAATAAAATTATGTTTATGTTGTTAGCAGCGAACGAAAATACGCATTCCCTTTTATCTCTATCCGTTTTATGTCCAACCCAGTGTTGCCAGATACAGTCGGTCACAAATCGTCAAATTGGAGGTGCAGAAATCGTCAAATCGTCAAAAAAATATTTCGAAATCGTCAAAAAATCGTCAACATTAAAAACTGCAATTGCTGTACCAAATATTAATATTTTTGTGGGGGGAAAACAGTAAAACAAAGCAATTAAATCAATATGTTATAGTAATATTTTTTAAAATTCATATATCTTTATTTAAACTCTATTCCGAAATCTCTTCAACTATTGGTCAAACAACCAACGAACAGAGTTGACAAATATGTGTACGAACACAATCCGAGCGATAACGTAGGCGGTACAAATTTGTACACGTATTCTTATGGAAGAAAAACAAAAGCTGGCATTTGACGTCGGTTCTGGCGTAAACGACAAAAATTAGAATTCTTTTTATTTCCCTGGCGTCAAGACGCAGAATGTTGGCGGCTTAATACAAAAATAAAACAACACTGGAGATTTCTGAAAGAAATGTGAACAGGAATTGTAAATTTATATTTTATAGGGTAAAAAAGAAGAGTCGATGCAGTTTTTGTCCTTCATGAATAATTTTCATTAACCCCTAATTGGCTGACCCCCGATTCAATTGTGTGAATTTGATTAAACGTCACACAGATAATATTTAGGGTATTTACATACATATGTATGTATATTATTGACACGGTATGTTTTATACATGAATATCGTAAGTTTTTAATAGTTCTATACTTCCCCAGCCCGTCTACAAAAATGTAATATCGATAATTCTATTATTTCATAAATGGTTCCATTTGTGGGGAGTTTGTCTACCCAATGTCCCTTGATGGGTTAAGTTTATGTTTAAATATAGTATATAGCTGTCGCTCTTGCATTACCAACAATTTCAATTTTGGAATAGACTAAAAATCGTCAATCCAGAAGCTGAAATCGTCAAATCGTCATTTTATGTTTTTGTGACTAAAAATCGTCAAAATGACGATAAATCGTCACTTCTGGCAACACTGGTCCAACCAAAGAGTAAACTACAATAGGAACTCGAACTGGTTAGCTCGACTTGATTTGCTCTCTTCGCTTACATTTTGACATTTCGTTTTTAACCCAATCATTGTTTGTAACACAATGGCATGGTACAATAATAGCTTTGTTTCTTTACTTTTTGGGTAAAGTTCGGGTAAAAGAGAGTAAAAGCTAAATTCTCTCTCAAATACTCAATATTACCCAAAAGTAAAGAAACGCAAAAAACCACTTTTCTAGCCCGAAAACAAATGTCACAACACAAAACATATGCTTGACAACAAATCTTGCATATCATGGTAATTTTCACTGCTCATTTGTACACTTGTCATCTTCTTTAAATAAGCACTCTCAAAGCAATCACTTTTCAAGTTAATAAAATTGTAAATTCAATAATCTTTTTTCACTTGTGTTATTTTTTTCACAAATAATACATATGTTTTTATGTTGACGTTTCGAAAAGCTGATTGTTTGACACTTTGCCCAAACTTACCCGAAGAAAAAGTCTGGGTAAGTTCGGTAAAAAGAGAAACGCATTTTGACGTCAAGAGAAACAAAAAATCGCTCTCATTTGCCCAATATGTGAGTAAAGAAACGCGTTTGTGTAAGTTTCGGTTCCCGCGGGATTCCGCGGTAATGTAAAGAAACAAACCTAATATCTACATGGTAATAGCGGGACGCGTTATTGCTGTTCTCGCCAGCAACAGGCTCTTTGTTTTTTTTGTTTCGCTTCAGTTGTCAAACCCTAAGCAAATACATACCAACAAAACAAAAATACAAAAGAGTACAAAAACAAAATACATATGAGTTTGACAACTGAAGCGAAATATCACATGAAAAAAAATAAAACATCTGTTCTAATGACTTTACCATGTACATACATTGTACCATTATTGTACCATACACCTTATTATTTTTGACAAAGCCGTTGATTGCCTTCAAATACAATACATTGAATTTGTAACATTTTGTCTCTATCGTCTGATTCAATCTCAGAAGCGGATTTTGTACACTCTGAAATCTCTTTTATTAATTATTTTTACACTGCTTAGAAAGTCTTTGATATGTAAACAGTTCTTAAAACTAATAAGCGTTTTGACTTTTCTTTTGTACTGTATTTGTAAAAGCATTGGAATTTGTATTTTGGAAAATACAAAAAGAAAAAACTTTGCAATGAAAAATTAGCCTGTGGATAAGGGGACTAACTGAGCAAACATTTGTTTTTGGTAAAATTTTGAGTTCTTACCCTTTTATAGTTAGAGTATAGAGTATACAAACAATAAAAGTGACGAAAGATATGCAAAAACAAAATGTATACGTTTCAACTGTGCTAAATACGCTTTGATGCGCACCGACACATTAGTAATACGAATTCTATTTTGAATATATTCGTCTCGCTCTTACACACGATGTCTAATCGAAATGCTGCTGCTTCTGCAGTTTATTGTCATCAAATAACAAATGGAGAAATTGTCAAAGTTGGTATGGAAATTCAGCATCTCTGTGTAGGTGTATGTTCCTTTTGATTTAGATATCGACATTTTTCTTGCCTTCGTACAGAAAACAATTATCAAAATTAAATTGGACATTTTAGCAATTGCTTTTTTCTGTGTACCACCATTCAATGTGTGAAATATCGTATAAACCTAGATAATGCTCCGATTTTTATATTTATAGTGGATCAAAATGTTTTGGACGCGGCTAAATCTACCACGATTTCGGTCAGGTTATATTGTTAAATATATACACATAATTCGGTCTCCTTTAATAGAACTGATAATTTGTATTTATTCAAGCTCAATGCCACATCGTCTCTATTGGATAGCGATTATATGTATGTAGATACTTACTATGTATGTACTAGTTTCCAAAAAGTTTTTGCGAAATCATCTCTTCGTGTTCTCTTGAGGACGACGAGGTCGTAAGCCATTTCATCGAGTTCGAGTTGCTTTTGTAATTTGCTCTATGGTTGGACCAATTCGAACAGGAATAAAAGGGAATGCGTATTTTCGTTCGATGCAAACAACATAAAACATAATTTAGCTGTCACTAACATCAATCAAACACTTTTAAACTTAGTTTGCTGCATGGTCTCTAATCTGTATGTCTGGTTCTAGACGTGCAATTGTAATTGCTGCAATTCTTCATGATTCTCTTTTGGAATTGCAATTTGCTTTTACACGCACGCAATTCTGTTTGTGCAATTCTGGTTTTTATTATTGCTGCTTCTGACATTCGTATAAATCTGAGACATATGCAGACTATTCGTGTGAAATTTGTACGAATGAGTAAATGAAAAGAAATGTCAAATTATTCTGCAGCCGCCATTACTAAAAAATTGCGAAAGAGAAGAACTGAAAGAATTGCAGAGTTCATGCAAGTTTTTTCCTCGTTCCATTCATTTTGCCTCTCTCTCCGACGAACCCATGAATTGCAGCAATTATAATTGCACGTCTAGAAACAGACTATGTCTATATTTGGTCTCTCATTCTACATCATTTCCCTAGTTATTTTTCGATCAGCTGTGCCATTGAAACCCCCTGCTTTAGTTGATGTTTTCTCTCAGCGTTGTATATATTTGCGACTTTTTTTCTCGAATTTGTTTGAAGGTTCGAAAAAATAATATACTAGTGTATAGGATTTAAATTGTTTTTACTGCTTTTAGCAATATGTATTTTGTATTGTCTATAACTGAGTATAAATCATTTTGTATCCACATGTAGCACCGTATGTTTGTGTTGTTTCTCTTATGATTTTTATGAAAATGTGGCATCTTCATTCTCTCAATTGTGAGATTTCATGACAGCGCCGCCAAGAAATTAGAAAAGTTTTTATTCCAGCGGCGAGCAGTAGCGGGTATGAGCCTAAATATAATCAAACACGCTACAGACGACGACGTTTTTTCTACATAGTTTTCTTATGGCAGGGAAAACTCGTCACGAAAATCTGCTACGGCTGACGACTCGTCGCTAGAATAGAATCTTTTCTAAGTTCTTGGTGGCGCTCTCACGAAATCTCTCAGTTGAGAGAATGAAGTTGCCACATGTTGATGAAAATCATAAGAGAAACCAACCCATATAAACCATACACGTGAATGCAAAAGAAAATTAAAGAAAAGGGTAAAAATAACTTATTGTTAAACACAGTACAATAAAAGTGAATACATTTTTAAAAGCAGTAAACACAATTTAATTCCAATACAACAATATAATTTTTCCAAACTTTCAAATTCCAGAAAAGACCCGAAAATATATATGACGCAGAGAGAAAAAAAATCAAACGAAGTCGCTCTCATTTCGTTTAGACGCTATAGATTTTTTCCGTCGTCGTCTGAAGCGTGTTTGGTTCTGTTTGGACTCTAATCCGGTCGATTTTCAGTGTTTACAGTGTTGCCAATCTAGCATAATTAAAGTAATGCTTTTTAGTATAATTTTTTTTTGGATTTTGCATAATTTCTTGAAACAGGATACTAAATGGGTTTTAGCTTAATTTTTACGAAAATTTCCAAAAATTTGATATTTTTCGTCAAATTGTTAGCATATTTTTTAGATATTGCACAATTTTCCATCAATAAATTTTTCAAGTTTTTATACTTAACTTTTAAATAACATGTAACATATAAAGTTTTGTATAAATATCGAATCTAGACTAAAACACAATGGACACTTTTATTTTGATTCATGAAATAAAAACACATTATTTTTTATGAGCCAACACGCCACCGAGGATGAGGAACGATCCTGGTTTCTCATTCTCTCTCTCATCCTGTGTTTTCATACTTAGAGGACGATATCTCCCGAACCATTAGCAAAACTTAAAAACTCAGAAAAATCTATTTCTATAGTGAAATAAACCCTTTTTACATAACATTTCGTACAAAATTGATGTAAGTATGTGGTATAAGTATGTCTAGGATAGAAAAAAGTTAAAAACTATAAGTATAAGTATATATCTTATATTTGGAAAAATTAAATGAATTTCAAGTTTGCGAAGGTGATATTTTGGAAGGTTTTATAGTATCTTGCAATTAAAACAATATATCCCGAAAATTAAAAGAAAAATATGTAAATCAGTGTAGATACTTTCCCATAAATGAAAATAAGTGCAAAGATGAATTATTAATGAAATATTTGAAGGTAAATCAAAGACATGGGTGGGTCTGTCGTCCAAAGTTAGCGGGGGTCGGTCATACATTTGGACTCGATTTGGTCACTCTAAATGGGTCAAAGTGGGATTTTTCAAAATTTTGAACAAATTTCGGATTTTTCAAAAGTCGTGACATCAGAATTCGTTTTAGATGTATGGTTCCTCGGGCAAAGTTTCTTATTTTGATCCCTAGAATACGATTTTCCTTGTCACTTGTTGATTTTTAAATCGACCCGCCCTAATGTACATTCATATATTCATCTCGCTCTAGCACATGGTGTCTACACCAAATGCTGCCGATTTGCTGCAGTTCGTGGCGGGATTCAAATAACAAATGGAGAATTTAAGAACATTTGGAACAATTATGGATTGCTGTTGTTTGCACTTTTGATTTAGATAACAACGCCATTTTTTCTTTGTTGTACAAAACACATCCAGGCCAATATTAGCTATTGTTTTTTTCTGTGTACCACAATTTAATGTATGAGATATGAAAAATTTTTAATTTGTACAATATAGTTTCTAAACAATAAAACAAATTCCATTAATTTTGCAGAGGATCACAATGTCATGGACGTGAGCGGAGCGACTCTTACAACGATTTCGGTTGGGATATTGTTAAATTAAATTGGAAATTCTCGTATGTGAGTTTCTCATGTATTCGGTAACTTTTAATAGAACTGATAATTTCTATGACTTGTTTCCTCTAGAGATTTATTCGCAATTCGCTCTCATTCGGAATTCAATCTGCAATTATAGGCCGAATTACGTAATTCACCATACATCCCATAGAGTAAATCATATTAGAGAGAATATTTGGCTCATCTGACGTTTCCTTTCACGCTCTTCTTGATGCGGTCGGTGTGATAGAGAGATGTTTGACGAAAAGTGACATACACCAGGTGGAATTACAATAACTTCTTGCTTTAATTTTTCAGCCATTTTGGTCCAAAACTGTGAAATTTAAATGTGTTTTACAGTTTTTTATTTACTGTTATTGTTAACAGACATAATTTAGCTGTCATTCGTATCAATAAACACTATTTAAAATTAGTTTATGTCTTTTCTGCTCTCTCATTCTCCATCATCGGCCTAGTACCTTTTCGATCAGCTGAGCCATAGAATCCCCTTGTTTTGAATTAACTTATGAATTACGAACATTGCCTTCCCAAATATTTTTATCGAAAGCTTACCAAAACAGCTGTTAAAACAAACCAAAGCAAAGAAAAATAAATTAAAGCCATTTAACAATACACAATACAATGGGGGCAAAATAGTACATTATTAAGAAAAAGAGATGTCCAAAAGAGTATTGGCCAAGAGTAAATGTTGTTGTAAATGTTGTTGGATATCCTGAAATATTTTTTTAAAATTTACTCACTCTTTGTTATTTGCATTCTGAAAATTATTAAAACAAAACAAATAAAAAGTAAACAACTGTTACATCGAATTATGTATGTGTGGTGGGTAACAGGATAATTCGGAATTAAGTAATTGGCGTATTATTTTAAATAAATCTTTGAAAAATCGAATGTTTTTAACAATTTCTTTCAATCTTGTTGGAATATAATTTTCCAAGTTTTAGATAATTGCTTTTGGAATTCGTTCCACTTATCCTAGAGAACAGTGCTCAAATCGCCTACTTCGCGAAGAAATCATAGTTGTATTATGTGTATTTGATGCACACAAGTTGACACAATAAATATTAGACGTTCCGATATGGGATAATGTATAAGAAACAGTGTGCACTATTTTGTCAAGGCGTCGCTTTGCCGAAAATATACTTACGTAGGTATATAGGAACCTTAAAATGTGGAATTATACCACAAGATACCGAAAAATATTACAGCAATAGATTTTTCAAAAAAAATTCAATTAAGAAAATGTTAGTATGTACTAAAAATTATGCCGTTTGGAAATCAATTGTGCTAAAAAATTACACTTAAATTGAAAAAATATACAAACATTTTGAGGAAATTGTGCTAACACGGGGGTTACACGGTCAATTTTTGCCTTTCAATTTTCAATACATTCATACTTTTTTACTAATACACTCACACTTTTAAAAATTGAAAGGAACTTGCTTTCAATTTCTCTTTCAAGTGGAGTGTTTCAATTTTCTTTCAAGAAAACAGCTGATTACATATGTATGTTATGAACAGTTTCTCGTTTTCCTCCTTACAAATATTCTGCCGTCATCATTTTTTGATTTCTACTTTTACAAATATTAAAATATTATTAAAATTTAAAAATGTTTGTGAGTAGAGGTAATAAATACAATGATATGTTGCGATACAGAAGACATGAAGGTTTATGGAAAATGAATATTGCTTTCAAGTTGCGTGCAGCCTACGTCACAGCTATCAATTTACATGAATTTTGACAAGCAGTATGTGTACAAAACTTGAAACAAAAACTTGAAAGTGTGGCTGCAGCGTAAACGGTAGTTGGCATAATTTTTCAAAAAACAAGTGCCAAAACCAAAAAAATTGTGTCAAAACGGCACAAATTATGCCAACATGGTAACACTGTTCCGTAACCATGCGCCAGTAAGGGAATTCCCCGAAAATTCTTTCATCATTTTGTTTGTTGTCTTCAGTTACAAACATGCAAGCAAGAGCTTAACACATTAAAAACAAAAGTTCAAAAAGTATAATCTAAAAAATATATTAAAGCAGTTGTACATTATAAATTATATAATAATTTAATTTATTATCCATATTTAAAATAATACGCATTGAGGTCGTTTGTGTTCAAATAATTTTGTACCTTTAATACAAAAACTGGTCATACCATAGACGAATACGATTTACATAGGTATAGATACATTTATTCTCTCATCTGACGTTTCATTTCACACTCTTCGTCGTAGGTTTGTGGAAATGAGAGAAATTAAATTTAAAATTAACTTACACCAGGTGGAGTTACAAAATATGTTCACTTAACTTTTTCATGTCGTTTTGGTTTAGAACAGAAAAATGTAAATGTATTTTACATTTTTTGTTGACTTTTATCGTTGGTATGCATTTGTATTGTATTTAACACAACTAGTTTGCCACAAAAACACGAAATTCGGTTGTTGTTCCTTTGTTGGACGTTGGTTACTATTGCCTCTATCTGGTATTATTGACCCCATGTTTTCCACTTTCCACCGTACCTATGACGTTTAATTTATTGAGAGAATAAATGTATCTATACCTATATTCGTCTATGGGTTCGGGAGATATCGGCCTCTAAGTATGAAAACACAGGATAAGTCAAAGCGTTTTTGACACATAAGACAAGAAACCGCGTTTCGTTCCTCATCCTTTGTGGTGTGTTGGCTCAGAAAAAAGAATGTGTTTTTATTTCATGAACCAAAATGTAAGTGTCCCGTGTGTTTTTTAGTCTAGATTCGATATTTATTCAAAACTTTATATGTTACATGTTATTTTAAAAGTAAAGTATAGAAACTTAAAAAATTTATTGATGGAAAATTGTGCAATATCTAAAAAAAATATGCCAACAATTTGACGAAATATATCAAATTATTGGAAATTTTCATAAAAATTAAGCTAAAAAGCATTTAGTATCATGTTTCAAACCTCCCACAAATCGTGCGTGAATGTCTACCCCGCCAGCAATACCACACCTCTCACACAGAAATCGTGGTAGGCACGGGTGAAAGGCATAATGTAATGATGCTCAAATTCTCGGTGTGAAACCGAAATAAAATGACGTTGCCAACAGTTACAAAAATAAAATCTAAAGCAAACAACAAACTTGTCATTCATGGGCATGAACATCAGCTATTGTTGACGTTTATTTTTGGTTTACCGCCATGCTAAGGCAATATAAGTAATGTAGAAGCAGTAGGAATTGAAGGTATTTTGATTTTATTTCAGGAGCCGACCTTGTCAAATTCAGCCGATCAAAATCCCAAGATGTATTTGTTTTAGCTTATATCAGGAGGAATTGTTGTTATTTTGCGGACAAGAAAAAATGTAATCTGCTCTTTTAATGCTACCACCTGTACTAGATGAATCGTGGAATTGGTATAGACAACAGATGAGAAGAAAAAACTTAAATCTGCTTTTCTAACGCTTCCACCTGTAATAGATAAATCTTGCGCCCTGCTTTACACCACATAAATACGTAATCAACGTTGTTCACTATCATGTTTACATAATTTTTTTTTTTTAATATTTATTCAAATTCATCAGCCAGACAAAAAGTTATTGACCAAGCTCTTGCTCATGAATGACAAGTCAGTGGTTCGCTTAAGGATACTTTCGTATCATGGATGTACATTAGGGTGGGTAAAAAAAATTTCTGCTGTCACCACCTAAAAATGAAGTTCAGAGTGCTTAATGACTATTTGCAAAATATTACGATTCTGGGTTCAGCAAATTTTGAGCTATTTTGCTTTAAAAACGCCTCTAATTATCAGGTTTTTTGGGTGTAACTTTTAAGATGTCGCAGATATTTGGAAAATTTATTATGAGTACGTAGACCTTTAGGAGTTCTTGCATTACACATATTGTTTTTATTTGTATTTTTGAAGTTGATTGAGGTGTAGAAGTTTAAACGCCGTTTTTTAGTGGATTATTTTCGTGGAGTCCTAAGAAAAAATCAAAATAACTCCGTCATTTTTACTCGTATATTAACGCTGAAGATGCCATTGTGAAGGTTATAAACGCAGCTTCGTAGCTCGGTATGATTCTTTGGAACATAACGTTAAATTATAGAACTTATTTTTATTTTTGTCGGTAGTATTTCAAAATTTTTCGAAAGTTATCATTTAAAACTCCATTGAAATGATATGTAAATTATGTATATACGAAAAGAAATGGTCGTAATATTTGCATTTTTGTAAAACAACTTTCAAGCTTTCAGGGCTATAAAAGAGTTTAATACTTCTTGTCTTATGTGTCAAAGACGCTTTGACTTATCCTGTGTTTTCATACTTAGAGGCCGATATCTCCCGAACCCATAGACGAATATAGGTATAGATACATTTATTCTCTCAATAAATTAAACGTCATAGGTACGGTGGAAAGTGGAAAACATAGGGTCAATAATACCAGATAGAGGCAATAGTAAACAACGTCTAACAACCGAATTTCGTGTTTTTGTGGCAAACTATACTATATGTATAAAAATACATAAACGGTTTCCCATTACATCCCATGAAGGGACAGGGGAGAACTTCTCACAATCACTGAGCTTTCCAGTTTTCACTCACTGATTGGCGCCTACAGTTTTTCACCGATTCCGAACGGTGTTTTGAGAACCTTTTTTCATGGCTATATACTCGATAGTGTCGCCGTTACTATGCGAGGTGACCGCCGCCGAAAGAAATTTTAAGGTGTTCAGAGCCGGGTTCGAATCCAGGATCTCATGTACAAGAGCCGCGCACACTAACCATTGCACCACCGACGGCCAGAAATGTATACCAACGATAAAAGTCAACAAAAAAATGCAAAATACATTTAAATTTTTCTGTTCTAAACCAAAACGACATGAAAAAGTTAAGTGAACATATTTTGTAACTCCACCTGGTGTAAGTTAATTTTAAATTTAATTTCTCTCATTTCCACAAACCTACGACGAAGAGTGTGAAATGAAACGTCAGATGAGAGAATAAATGTATCTATACCTATGTAAATCGTATTCGTCTATGGTATGACCAGTTTTTGTATTAAAGGTACAAAATTATTTGAACACAAACGACCTCAATGCGTATTATTTTAAATATGGATAATAAATTATATTATTATATAATTTATAATGTACAACTGCTTTAATATATTTTTTAGATTATACGTTTTGAGCTTTTGTTTTTAATGTGTTAAGCTCTTGCTTGCATGTTTGCAACTGAAGACAACAAACAAAATGATGAAATAATTTTCGGGGAATTCCCTTACTGGCGCATGGTTACGGAACAGTGTTACCAGTTGGCATAATTTGTGCCGTTTTGACACAATTTTTTTGGTTTTGGCACTTGTTTTTTGAAAAATTATGCCAAGTACCGTTTAGCGCAATTTCCTCAAAATGTTTGTATATTTTTTCAATTTAAGTGTAATTTTTTAGCACAATTGATTTCCAAACGGCATAATTTTTAGTACATACTAACATTTTCTTAATTGAATTTTTTTTGAAAAATCTATTGCTGTAATATTTTTCGGTATCTTGTGGTATAATTCCACATTTTAAGGTTCCTATATACCTACGTAAGTATATTTTCGGCAAAGCGACGGCTTGACAAAATAGTGCGCACTGTTTCTTATACACTATCCCATATCGAAACGTCTAATATTTATTGTGTCAACTTGTGTGCATCAAATACGCATAATACATCTATGATTTCTTCGCGAAGTAGACGATTTGAGCACTGTTCTCTAGGATAAGTGGAACGGATTCCAAAAGCAATTATCTAAAACTTGGAAAATTATATTCCAACAAGATTGAAAGAAATTGTTAAAAACATTAGATTTTTCAAAGATTTATTTAAAATAATACGCCAATTACTTAATTCCGAATTATCCTGTTACCCACCACACATACATAATTCGATGTAACAGTTGTTTACTTTTTAAAGTGTACAAATAACAAAAAGTGAGTAAATTTTAAAAAAATATTTCAGGATATCCAAAAACATTTACAACAACATTTACTCTTGGCCAATACTCTTTTGGACATCTCTTTTTCTTAATAATGTACTATTTTGCCCCCATTGTATTGTGTATTGTTAAATGGCTTTAATTTATTTTTCTTTGCTTTGGTTTGTTTTAACAGCTGTTTTGGTAAGCTTTCGATAAAAATATTTGGGAAGGCAATGTTCGTAATTCATAAGTTAATTCAAAACAGGGGGATTCTATGGCTCAGCTGATCGAAAAGGTACTAGGCCGATGATGGAGAATGAGAGAGCAGAAAAGACATAAACTAATTTTAAATAGTGTTTATTGATACGAATGACAGCTAAATTATGTCTGTTAACAATAACAGTAAATAAAAAACTGTAAAACACATTTAAATTTCACAGTTTTGGACCAAAATGGCTGAAAAATTAAAGCAAGAAGTTATTGTAATTCCACCTGGTGTATGTCACTTTTCATCAAACATCTCTCTATCACACCGACCGCATCAAGAAGAGCGTGAAAGGAAACGTCAGATGAGCCAAATATTCTCTCTAATATGATTTACTCTATGGGATGTATGGTGAATTACGTAATTCGGCTTATAATTGCAGATTGAATTCCGAATGAGAGCGAATTGCGAATAAATCTCTAGAGGAAACAAGTCATAGAAATTATCAGTTCTATTAAAAGTTACCGAATACATGAGAAACTCACATACGAGAATTTCCAATTTAATTTAACAATAACCCAACCGAAATCGTTGTAAGAGTCGCTCCGCTCACGTCCATGACATTGTGATCCTCTGCAAAATTAATGGAATTTGTTTTATTGTTTAGAAACTATATTGTACAAATTAAAAATTGTTCATATCTCATACATTAAATTGTGGTACACAGAAAAAAAACAATAGCTAATATTGGCCTGGATGTGTTTTGTACGACCAAGAAAAAATGGCGTTGTTATCTAAATCAAAAGTGGCAAACAACAGTAATCCAAAATTGGGTTCCAAATGTTCATAAATTCTCCATTTGTTATTTGAATCCCGCCACGAACTGCAGCAAAGCGGCAGCATTTGCTAGAGCGAGATGAATATATGAATGTACATTAGGGCGGGTCGATTTAAAAATCACCAAGTGACAAGGAAAATCGTATTCTAGGGATCAAAATAAGAAACTTTGCCCGAGGAACCATACCTCTAAAACGAATTCTGATGTCACGACTTTTGAAAAATCCGACATTTGTTCAAAATTTTGAAAAATCCCACTTTGACCCATTTAGAGTGACCAAATCGAGTCCAAATGTATGACCGACCCCCGCTAACTTTGGACGACAGACCCACCCATGTCTTTGATTTACCTTCAAATATTTCATTAATAATTCATCTTTGCACTTATTTTCATTTATGGGAAAGTATCTACACTGATTTACATATTTTTCTTTTAATTTTCGGGATATATTGTTTTAATTGCAAGATACTATAAAACCTTCCAAAATATCACCTTCGCAAACTTGAAATTCATTTAATTTTTCCAAATATAAGATATATACTTATACTTATAGTTTTTAACTTTTTTCTATCCTAGACATACTTATACCACATACTTACATCAATTTTGTACGAAATGTTATGTAAAAAGGGTTTATTTCACTATAGAAATAGATTTTTCTGAGTTTTTAAGTTTTGCTAATGGTTCGGGAGATATCGTCCTCTAAGTATGAAAACACAGGATGAGAGAGAGAATGAGAAACCAGGATCGTTCCTCATCCTCGGTGGCGTGTTGGCTCATAAAAAATAATGTGTTTTTATTTCATGAATCAAAATAAAAGTGTCCATTGTGTTTTAGTCTAGATTCGATATTTATACAAAACTTTATATGTTACATGTTATTTAAAAGTTAAGTATAAAAACTTGAAAAATTTATTGATGGAAAATTGTGCAATATCTAAAAAATATGCTAACAATTTGACGAAAAATATCAAATTTTTGGAAATTTTCGTAAAAATTAAGCTAAAACCCATTTAGTATCCTGTTTCAAGAAATTATGCAAAATCCAAAAAAAAATTATACTAAAAAGCATTACTTTAATTATGCTAGATTGGCAACACTGTAAACACTGAAAATTGACCGGATTAGAGTCCAAACAGAACCAAACACGCTTCAGACGACGACGGAAAAAATCTATAGCGTCTAAACGAAATGAGAGAGCGTCTGGCGACCTCGGTTGATTTTTTTTCTCTCTGCGTCATATATATTTTCGGCTCTTTTCTGGAATTTGAAAGTTTGGAAAAATTATATTGTTGTATTGGAATTAAATTGTGTTTACTGCTTTTAAAAATGTATTCACTTTTATTGTACTGTGTTTAACAATAAGTTATTTTTACAATTTTCTTTAATTTTCTTTTGCATTCACGTGTATGGTTTATATGTGTTGGTTTCTCTTATGATTTTCATCAACATGTGGCAACTTCATTCTCTCAACTGAGAGATTTCGTGAGAGCGCCACCAAGAACTTAGAAAAGATTATATTCTAGCGACGAGTCGTCAGCCGTAACAGATTTTCGTGACGATTTTTCCCTGCCATAAGAAACCTATGTAGAAAAAACGTCGTCGTCTGTAACCTATGTCGAAGAAACGTCGTCGTCCGCTACTGCTCGCCGCTGGAATAAAAACTTTTCTAATTTCTTGGCGGCGCTGTCATGAAATCTCACAATTGAGAGAATGAAGATGCCACATTTTCATAAAAATCATAAGAGAAACAACACAAACATACGGTGCTACATGTGGATACAAAATGATTTATACTCAGTTATAGACAATACAAAATACATATTGCTAAAAGCAGTAAAAACAATTTAAATCCTATACACTAGTATATTATTTTTTCGAACCTTCAAACAAATTCGAGAAAAAAAGTCGCAAATATATACAACGCTGAGAGAAAACATCAACTAAAGCAGGGGGTTTCAATGGCACAGCTGATCGAAAAATAACTAGGGAAATGATGTAGAATGAGAGACCAAATATAGACATAGTCTGTTTCTAGACGTGCAATTATAATTGCCGCAATTCATGGGTTCGTAGGAGAGAGAGGTAAAATGAATGGAACGAGGAAAAAACTTGCATGAACTCTGCAATTCTTTCAGTTCTTCTCTTTCGCAATTTTTTAGTAATGGCGGCTGCAGAATAATTTGACATTTCTTTTCATTTACTCATTCGTACAAATTTCACACGAATAGTCTGCATATGCCTCAGATTTATACGAATGTCAGAAGCAGCAATAATAAAAACCAGAATTGCACAAACAGAATTGCGTGCGTGTAAAAGCAAATTGCAATTCCAAAAGAGAATCATGAAGAATTGCAGCAATTACAATTGCACGTCTAGAACCAGACATACAGATTAGAGACCATGCAGCAAACTAAGTTTAAAAGTGTTTGATTGATGTTAGTGACAGCTAAATTATGTTTTATGTTGTTTGCATCGAACGAAAATACGCATTCCCTTTTATTCCTGTTCGAATTGGTCCAACCATAGAGTAAATTACAAAAGCAACTCGAACTCGATGAAATGGCTTACGACCTCGTCGTCCTCAAGAGAACACGAAGAGATGATTTCGCAAAAACTTTTTGGAAACTAGTACATACATAGTAAGTATCTACATACATATAATCGCTATCCAATAGAGACGATGTGGCATTGAGCTTGAATAAATTCAAATTATCAGTTCTATTAAAAGAGACCGAATTATGTGTATATATTTAACAATATAACCTGACCGAAATCGTGGTAGATTTAGCCGCGTCCAAAACATTTTGATCCACTATAAATATAAAAATCGGAGCATTATCTAGGTTTATTCGATATTTCACACATTGAATGGTGGTACACAGAAAAAATTTTGTGTATCAATTATCAATTTAATTTTGATAATTGTTTTCTGCACGAAGGCAAGAAAAATGTCGATATCTAAATCAAAAGGAACATACACCCAGAGGCGGATTTGGGTTGGATGTGGCCCAGGGCGCAGAATAAATATTGGGCCCCTTAAAAATAATCAAAAAATAACCACATTTTTGTTGAAATAATCCAAAATTTTATAAACCTTAAAAACGTACTTTAATTAGTTTAAGTACTAATTAAAATACAGAAAATTTTTTCTATCTTTTTGGCTTGCAAACTTGTAAATTATATCATTAATATCAGTAATTTTAAGTAAATCACTACCTATATGCAATACAGCAATAGTATTGAGTCTTTCTTTCTGTCATGGAATTTCTTAAATAATTCTTTACTCTTTTAAGACAAGAAATGATCCTTCTCCAGAATCGTTTCCACATTTGGAAAAGTTTCTTTCATATCTTTGGCTTTTTTATCTAAACTCCTAGCTGAGCCGGCAGACTTATCCCTGCCGACAAAATTAGTCAATGATGTCATAGCCACTAATGAATTCACACATTTTATATTTGGGAAAACCAAACCATCACAAAAGTGTGCGTAGATTTGGTTGGTAGGCATTTTTCGATGTTTTGTAGTTCTACCTTATCAATATATCTTGGATGGACAATTGACGCGTTGCAGTTTGCTGAGCTTTTAGTTTTTATTTGAATGCAAGGCGAGACAGACGTGTACGTAAACAGTGATAAAATAAACAAAAATTGCAACATTTGTTAGAACAAACTTTATGGGTAAGACCAAAATCATAACTAAAAGTCTTAATGTAAAAGTAATGATTCGCGCAACTGTATTCGTGCAAGTATGACTTTAAAAAACCATCATACTGGAAGATCTTTAACTTCGTTATGTCCTGTACATTTAATTTCAAGGAATTTTATTGTGGATACAAATCTTCGTAAAATGTTTCTCCAAAACCTTTCGTTTTGCATTACAATTTTCGCATTTTGTGCATTGACGCAATTTGAAACCATGGAGCGCTTGTAGAGTGTCCACATTGAGGCGACATGTTGCTTTGATTTTTTATGGTCGGACAAAGTAGCTCCAATATGTTTCCAATTTTGAAACCCAGTTGTCAACTTGGATTTTGAGCCCAAAAATAATTTTCATGGATAGCATTATATAGATTTGGATGTTTCGGAAAAAATTATCCACGTTATTTCTTCACATTCTCCACTCAACGACTTCCTATAAAAATGCAATCATCGTGTTTATATATCGATTTAATTTGACTAATATGGCCAATATTTATTAGTTTATTACAAATGAGAAATTCAACCATTTCTATTCTTAATACATTAGGCCAGAGAAAATGTATTTTAATTTTATTTGGTTGGTTGGTTGGCAAGGCTACAAGACAGCACGCTGTCTAGCACACTTAGGCTATATAAGCCCATTGTGATACCTGCAGTTTCCTCCATAGCAACTATCGACTAGTCGTCCAGCCAATTTGCCCTTTCAATAAATTTGTCTATAAGACCTACAGGAATATCCTATAGGGCTACTGTGCTAACTAGATGTGTTCCGAATATCCTACTTCTACTTCAGAGCAGGGCAATCCAAGAGAAGGTGTTTCGTCGTTACCTCGTCCTCTACCATGCAGCATCTACAGAGAGTGGAGTTTCTATGTCCCAATCAGAGGGCGTGTTTTCCTACAAGACAATGTCCCGTAAGTGTTCCTATCATTGTGGATAACCTGCCTCTCGGCAAGTTAAGTAGTTGCCTAGTCCTCTTCCTGTCCACCTGTGGCCAGAGGACCCTGGCTTGTTTGTAAGTTGAAGTAAGTCTCCACTTGTCCTTGAACATATTGTGGCCCACTGCCTGATCTGCAAACGGCAGGTAGAGACTGGCATACTAACACCTTCTTTTGCCGGAAGAACCTGTGCCGTAGTGCCCTGTCTAGCTAACGCATCCGCTACGCAATTGCCTGGAATGTCGCTGTGTCACGGTACTCAGATGAGCCTGATGTCAAAATACTCTGCCATCACCCTAAGTGATGAGTGGCATTCTTTCGCCGTGAGGGACGTAGCAAACATGGCTTCCAGTGATTTGATGGCAGCCTGGCTGTCTGTTGAGATACATATTCTCCGGAAGGTTGTGACACTACTTTTCGGTAGTTCAGCAACCTCCAGTTTGGGGGTAATTTTCCGCCTGAAATACACTACAGTGATCAGGCAGCTTGACGGAGATATTTATATTTAGGTCCGTTGAATGGACCCCATAGCCCACTTGCTCGTCCAACTTTGATCTATCCGTGAAAAATCTGATGCTACTGGTATCCCCTTTCAGTGACTTTTCCCAGGTATTCCTGTTCGGAATAGAAGTCCTTAGATTTGTCGCTGGTAGAAGGTAGAGTATACAGTAGTCCGTGTTTACGGGAATAGAGTTGATCCGGTGTAGTAATTCAGTGTGTCCTTAATGTCCCGATATCAAAACGCCACAATCTCTGATTCTCACCAGGGATGTAACGGCTGCCTATTCGGCCATGATATCAGGAGTAAAGATGTTCAGTATAGCGCTAAGTGCAGTACCTGACGTCGTGCCCATTGCCCCATTAACGCTAATCAGTGCTGATCTTTGAATTTTCATCAAGGAATTCAGAATATATTTCTTTTGGAGGGACCTCCACCAAACTACGATACCATAGAGAAGTATTGTTTTGACTATTGCCCGTATAAATCCACATTAATTTTATTTCCAATGAAATATTTTGCGACTTACTATCGATATTTTCCATCGGCATATCTTGCCTGCCTTTGTCTACAGATATTTCACGTATGCCTTCTTCTATACCAAGAGTTTCAGCAAACTCATTTTGTCGGCTGGTGGAAGCTGTAAGTGCATCTGTTTTTTTGTGCCCACAGAATTACCTAGAGTGATCATAAATTTATCTAATGCTCCCTTCTATTGGTTGATAACTTCTTCATATTGTTTTTTAACTTTTCTTTTTTCAGCGTCTGTTAAATGGCGTATCATTGTTCATATTATGTTTCAAAAACAAAGATTGCAGATAAATAAATAAGTTTTTAAACATTGCCTTCTGAAACATGTTATTTAAAATTCACGAGAATGATTTGTAACAATATTTTTATCATGCAGTTTTAATTGTTAAACTCGTGGTACAGTTTGTAAATAATTCACCGTGAGGAAAGTTGCAATACAATTGGGAGGACAATTTTTAATTGATTTAAAGTCTTAAAAACAAATTTATTTCGAATGCCACCTGATACTAATTATTTGTAATGATATAAATATAAGTATTTAATTTTATAATTCAAAATTAATAAAGATAAACATCGTTACAACAGGTGGACTATAGATTGGCTTCACAAAAATAGTGGGCGTTCAAAGTTCATGAAAATGAAATTTTCTATAAATAAGTTCCATTTTAGTTTTCTGGACCATTATAGGTAAATTTTTTTGCAGCATTTGATAAAGATTGGTCCTTGTTTTAATATATAATGGATATTTTGGTAGAAAAATAAACACTTTAATTTTTATATGTAGAAGAAAAACTTGATTTCTGCACCCTTTTTGTATGACTTAGCTTATTATAGGAAGATTGATAAAGTCACGGGGCCCCCAAAACTGCGGGGCCCCGGGCGCGCGCCCGTTGCGCCCCCCCTTAAATCCGCCTCTGCATACACCTACACATTGATGACCATAACTGCAGAAGCAGCAGCATTTCGATTAGACATCGTGTGTAAGAGCGCGACGAATATATTCAAAATAGAATTCGTATTACTAATGTGTCGATGCGCAGCAAAGCGTATTTAGCACAGTTGATTTCACTATTTGCATGTCGTTGGATCCTGCAACTGTCAAAAACCTATACATTTTGTTTTTGTATACCTTTCGTCACTTTTATTGTTTGTATACATATCGCACTCTAACTACAAAAGGGTTATAACCATGGTAGAAATATAATGGTAGATACAGTACGACAACAAATACAACAAGCGAAAAACAACAGGCATTTTGTTTTTGCTCAGTGTCTGTGTTGGGTCAAGTCTGCTGATAAAAAAATTATAAAAATGTAAACAAATTTGCAAAAAGTATCATTTTGAAAATGATTGAGTGTTATTTGATATATTGAAAGTGTTTAAATGTGAAAATTAAAACGTTTCTATGTAATTTTTGCAGAGAAATATTTCTGGTGAACGGGGGTTGCAGACAAACAAATGTAAACGAATTTTGACGTAAGAGAAAAACTTACTCACACTCAGTCCAGAAAAAAGTTAAAATCAGCTGGGCTAGTGCTTCTACCATTTCTTTGTACCATGGTTATAACTCAAGATTTGCCAAAAGAGTTGTCCGCTAAGTTATTCCTCTTATCCACATGTAAATTTTTCATTGCTAACTTTTTTCTTTTTGTCTTTTCCACACACAATTTTTGCTGCAAACTTATGCAAATGAAAATACAAAAGAAAAAAAGAAATGTCAAAACACATTAGTTTTATAAACTATTTACCAGGGGGATACCTAAGAGTAAATCATACTAGAGAAAATATTTGGCTCATCTGACGTTTCACTCTTCCTGATGCGGTCGGTGTGATAGAGAGATGTTTGACGAAAAGTGACATACAACAGGTAGCATTACAAGAACTTCTTGCTTTAATTTTTCAGTCATTTTGGTCCAAAACTATGAAATTTAAATGTGTTTTACAGTTTTTTATTTACTGGTATTGTTAACAGACATAATTTAGCTATCATTTGTATCAATAAACACTATTTAAAATTAGTTTATGTCCTTTTTGCTCTCTCATTCTCCATCATAGGCCTAGTACCTTTTCGATCAGCTGAGCCATAGAATCCCCCTGGTTTGAATTAACTTATGAATTACGAACATTGCCTTCCCAAATATTTTTATCGAAAGCTCATCAAAACAGCTGTTAAAAACAAACCAAAGCAAAGAATATGGGGGCAATACAATGGGGGCAAAATAGTAAGAGAAAAAGAAATGTCCAACATACTATTTATTGGCCACTGCGAAGTTAATGGAGGAGACGAAATTATACATAGAAATGCTGTTGGATATCCTAAAATATTCTTTTTAAAATTTACTCAATTTTTGTTATTTCCATTCTGAAAATTATTAAAACAAAACAAATAAAAAGTAAACAACTGTTACATCGAATTATGTATGTGTGGTGTGTAACAGGATAATTCGGAATTAAGTAATTGGCGCGGTAGTGGGAACATGACATTATTCACTCAAGCCCAAGGCTATTGGACACAGATGATTTAGTTTTCAATAAGTTTTTCTAGATCGCTAAATGCAATCCAAATCTCATTGGAATGAGAATTCTTTTTGTATACAATTCTCGAAATATGCTTTTGAAAACTACATATATCATCTCTAGCCAGCAGAGCGGAGTGCGGTCTAATGCTTGAATAAATTCAACAAATATGAATCGACACATCGTCAAACACCCCAGTAAACAATTGTAAGTTCTCTTAAATTATATCCGACAATTAGTCAAAATATCCGAAATTCCTTCAGTCATTTAAACGAGTTTTCTGTACATTCTCTGTCAGCCGGTTCTGCACTTTCTCCGAAATTCCATACGAAAATCATGTGACGTTTCCGCACATTCTCTGAAGGGAACTTTTTATTCTATAAGATTTTGCTTTCATTCCGTAACCATACGCCAGTAAGGGAATTCCCCGAAAATGTTTTCATCATTTTGTTTGTTGTCTTTAGTTACAAACTAGCAAGCAACAGCTTAAGACGTTAAAAACAAAAGCTCCAAAAGTTTAAACTAAAAAATATATTAAAGCAGTTGTACATTAAAAATTATATAATAATATAATTTATTATCCATCATTATAATACTAATACACGTATTGATGTCGTTTGTTTTCAAAAAATGTTGTACTTTTAATACAAAAACTAATTGAAACTAATTTATAATTGAAATTTTTGAATCCGAATTCGAGTTTGCAAAAACATATGTATTTTACAAAAGATATTTGTGGCATTCAAACATGCCAAAGAAAATTTAAATTTCCCAATTTTAATCACTTAATTTTGATATCTAAAATAAAACATAATTACTTTGTGTTTAAATACCAAGTATTACTTTGTAAGCAAATGTCTGGATTAAAAATGTTTATTAAACTCTACTCTAAAATCTCTTCAATTATTGGTGAAACAACCATCGAACAGAGATGGCAAATAAAGGTTGCCATTTTGTTCAATTGTCCGAATTTGATGAAATTTCACACAGACAATATGATTATGTTGACACCGCTGCCTTTATATATGTATATGTAATTACAGTTTAATAGTTATATCATACCTCAGTCCGTCTACAAAAATTAATTCTCGATAATTCTCACTGCCTGTAGATATTTTTTCTCAAATATGGCTGTATTTACGGAGAATTTTTACCCAATAGCTGTTAATACATACATTTCTGGCCGTCGGTGGTGCAATGGTTAGTGTGCGCGGCTCTTGTACATGAGATCCTGGGTTCGAACCCGGCTCTGAACACCTTAAAATTTCTTTCGGCGGCGGTCACCTCGCATAGTAACGGCGACACTATCGAGTATATAGCCATGAAAAAAGGTTCTCAAAACACCGTTCGGAATCGGTGAAAAACTGTAGGCGCCAATCAGTGAGTGAAAACTGGAAAGCTCAGTGATTGTGAGAAGTTCTCCCCTGTCCCTTCATGGGATGTAATGGGAAACCGTTTATGTATTTTTATACATATAGTATAGTTTGCCACAAAAACACGAAATTCGGTTGTTAGACGTTGTTTACTATTGCCTCTATCTGGTATTATTGACCCTATGTTTTCCACTTTCCACCGTACCTATGACGTTTAATTTATTGAGAGAATAAATGTATCTATACCTATATTCGTCTATGGGTTCGGGAGATATCGGCCTCTAAGTATGAAAACACAGGATAAGTCAAAGCGTCTTTGACACATAAGACAAGAAGTATTAAACTCTTTTATAGCCCTGAAAGCTTGAAAGTTGTTTTACAAAAATGCAAATATTACGACCATTTCTTTTCGTATATACATAATTTACATATCATTTCAAATGTATTAAATATCGCTTTTTACTGCGGGTAAAAATTTGCAACATTTTTTGCGATCAATGGAGTTTTAAATGATAACTTTCGAAAAATTTTGAAATACTACCGACAAAAATAAAAATAAGTTCTATAATTTAACGTTATGTTCCAAAGAATCATACCGAGCTACGAAGCTGCGTTTATAACCTTCACAATGGCATCTTCAGCGTTAATATACGAGTAAAAATGACGGAGTTATTTTGATTTTTTCTTAGGACTCCACGAAAATAATCCACTAAAAAACGGCGTTTAAACTTCTACACCTCAATCAACTTCAAAAATACAAATAAAAACAATATGTGTAATGCAAGAACTCCTAAAGGTCTACGTACTCATAATAAATTTTCCAAATATCTGCGACATCTTAAAAGTTACACCCAAAAAACCTGATAATTAGAGGCGTTTTTAAAGCAAAATAGCTCAAAATTTGCTGAACCCAGAATCGTAATATTTTGCAAATAGTCATTAAGCACTCTGAACTTCATTTTTAGGTGGTGACAGCAGAAATTTTTTTTACCCACCCTAATGTACATACATCCATGATACGAAAGTATCCTTAAGCGAACCACTGACTTGTCATTCATGAGCAAGAGCTTGGTCAATAACTTTTTGTCTGGCTGATGAATTTGAATAAATATTAAAAAAAAAAAAATTATGTAAACATGATAGTGAACAACGTTGATTACGTATTTATGTGGTGTAAAGCAGGGCGCAAGATTTATCTATTACAGGTGGAAGCGTTAGAAAAGCAGATTTAAGTTTTTTCTTCTCATCTGTTGTCTATACCAATTCCACGATTCATCTAGTACAGGTGGTAGCATTAAAAGAGCAGATTACATTTTTTCTTGTCCGCAAAATAACAACAATTCCTCCTGATATAAGCTAAAATAAATACATCTTGGGATTTTGATCGGCTGAATTTGACAAGGTCGGCTCCTGAAATAAAATCAAAATACCTTCAATTCCTACTGCTTCTACATTACTTATATTGCCTTAGCATGGCGGTAAACCAAAAATAAACGTCAACAATAGCTGATGTTCATGCCCATGAATGACAAGTCTGTTGTTTGCTTTAGATTTTATTTTTGTAACTGTTGGCAACGTCATTTTATTTCGGTTTCACACCGAGAATTTGAGCATCATTACATTATGCCTTTCACCCGTGCCTACCACGATTTCTGTGTGAGAGGTGTGGTATTGCTGGCGGGGTAGACATTCACGCACGATTTGTGGGAGGTTTGAAACATGATACTAAATGCTTTTTAGCTTAATTTTTATGAAAATTTCCAATAACTTGATATATTTCGTCAAATTGTTGGCATATTTTTTTTAGATATTGCACAATTTTCCATCAATAAATTTTTTAAGTTTCTATACTTTACTTTTAAAATAACATGTAACATATAAAGTTTTGAATAAATATCGAATCTAGACTAAAAAACACACCGGACACTTACATTTTGGTTCATGAAATAAAAACACATTCTTTTTTCTGAGCCAACACACCACAAAGGATGAGGAACGAAACGCGGTTTCTTGTCTTATGTGTCAAAAACGCTTTGACTTATCCTGTTTTTTCATACTTAGAGGCCGATATCTCCCGAACCCATAGACGAATATAGGTATAGATACATTTATTCTCTCAATAAATTAAACGTCATAGGTACGGTGGAAAGTGGAAAACATGGGGTCAATAATACCAGATAGAGGCAATAGTAACCAACGTCCAACAAAGGAACAACAACCGAATTTCGTGTTTTTGTGGCAAACTAGTTGTGTTAAATACAATACAAATGCATACCAACGATAAAAGTCAACAAAAAATGTAAAATACATTTAAATTTTTCTGTTCTAAACCAAAACGACATGAAAAAGTTAAGTGAACATATTTTGTAACTCCACCTGGTGGAAGTTAATTTTAAATTTAATTTCTCTCATTTCCACAAACCTACGACGAAGAGTGTGAAATGAAACGTCAGATGAGAGAATAAATGTATCTATACCTATGTAAATCGTATTCGTCTATGGTATGACCAGTTTTTGTATTAAAGGTACAAAATTATTTGAACACAAACGACCTCAATGCGTATTATTTTAAATATGGATAATAAATTATATTATTATATAATTTATAATGTACAACTGCTTTAATATATTTTTTAGATTATACTTTTTGAACTTTTGTTTTTAATGTGTTAAGCTCTTGCTTGCATGTTTGTAACTGAAGACAACAAACAAAATGATGAAAGAATTTTCGGGGAATTCCCTTACTGGCGCATGGTTACGGAACAGTGTTACCAGTTGGCATAATTTGTGCCGTTTTGACACAATTTTTTTGGTTTTGGCACTTGTTTTTTGAAAAATTATGCCAAGTACCGTTTAGCGCAATTTCCTCAAAATGTTTGTATATTTTTTCAATTTAAGTGTAATTTTTTAGCACAATTGATTTCCAAACGGCATAATTTTTAGTACATACTAACATTTTCTTAATTGAATATTTTTTGAAAAATCTATTGCTGTAATATTTTTCGGTATCTTGTGGTATAATTCCACATTTTAAGGTTCCTATATACATATGTAAGTATATTTTCGGCAAAGCGACGGCTTGACAAAATAGTGCGCACTGTTTCTTATACATTATCCCATATCGAAACGTCTAATATTTATTGTGTCAACTTGTGTGCATCAAATACGCATAATACAACTATGATTTCTTCGCGAAGTAGACGATTTGAGCACTGTTCTCTAGGATAAGTGGAACGGATTCCAAAAGCAATTATCTAAAACTTGGAAAATTATATTCCAACAAGATTGAAAGAAATTGTTAAAAACATTAGATTTTTCAAAGATTTATTTAAAATAATACGCCAATTACTTAATTCCGAATTATCCTGTTACCCACCACACATACATAATTCGATGTAACAGTTGTTTACTTTTTATTTGTTTTGTTTTAATAAGTTTCAGAATGCAAATAACAAAAAGTGAGTAAATTTTAAAAAAATATTTCAGGATATCCAAAAACATTTACAACAACATTTACTCTTGGCCAATACTCTTTTGGACATCTCTTTTTCTTAATAATGTACTATTTTGCCCCCATTGTATTGTGTATTGTTAAATGGCTTTAATTTGATTTACTCTATGGGATGTACTCTATCAATTCCGAATGAGAGCGAATTGCGAATAAATCTCTAGAGGAAACAAGTCATAGAAATTATCAGTTCTATTAAAAGTTACCGAATACATGAGAAACTCACATACGAGAATTTCAAATTTAATTTAACAATAACCCAACCGAAATCGTTGTAAGAGTCGCTCCGCTCACGTCCATGACATTGTGATCCTCTGCAAAATTAATGGAATTTGTTTTATTGTTTAGAAACTATATTGTACAAATTAAAAATTGTTCATATCTCATACATTAAATTGTGGTACACAGAAAAAAAACAATAGCTAATATTGGCCTGGATGTGTTTTGTACGACCAAGAAAAAATGGCGTTGTTATCTAAATCAAAAGTGGCAAACAACAGTAATCCAAAATTGGGTTCCAAATGTTCATAAATTCTGCAGCAAAGCGGCAGCATTTGGTGTAGACACCATGTGCTAGAGCGAGATGAATATATGAATGTACATTAGGGCGGGACGATTTAAAAATCACCAAGTGACAAGGAAAATCGTATTCTAGGGATCAAAATAAGAAACTTTGCCCGAGGAACCATACCTCTAAAACGAATTCTGATGTCACGACTTTTGAAAAATCCGAAATTTGTTGACCCATTTAGAGTGCCCCAATCGAGTCCAATTGTATGATTTCTTTGTGAAGGTAGAAAATGTATGTACAAATGGTCAATAATAGATATATGTAGGTAAGAGAAAATGACAACAGCTTTTTACCGCGGATAGAAATGAACCTGCTACTATTATTAAGCAAAAAATTAAAATCTGCAAATTGTACATTATGACTCTGTTGTTGCTAAGCCCGGTATTCAGTTTTTATGGAATTTTCGTACGTGTATAAAATATTACGAAAATTTCATGAACCGAAAATTTTGCTCACTTTTTATTTGCAATTCAAGTTATGTCGTACGGAATAACATGAGTTAAAAATTAAATGGAGTCCAAAGTTGAATTATTAATGTAATACTTGTAAGGTACATCAAAGATAGGTGGTAACTTTACAATCAAATTTTCCGTTTAGAGATAAACGACAAAATTTCTTATGAAAATTTCGCAAGAACTGAACTGAACTTTGCAAATATTTCACTAATAATTCATCTTAGCACTTATTTTCATTTATCTGCACTGATTTACATATTTTTTTAAATATTTGATATATTGTTTTAATTACAATAGAAATAGATTTTTCGGAGTTTTTAAGTTTTGCTAATGGTTCGGGAGATATCGTCGTCTAAGTATGATAACACAGGACCAGTCAAACGTGACACATAAGAAAAGAAAACGCGTTTCGTTCTCATCCTTTGTGGTGTGTTGGTTCATAAAAAATAATGTGTTTTTATTTCATGAATCAAAATAAAAGTGTTCAGTGTGTCTGTAGTCACGGTTGCCACAGTTGGTTATATCCAACCAAAATTGGTAACATTTAAACGACTTGGTAACATGGTAACATTTTATTCATTTAGGTAACCTTTTGAAAGGAAATAATTAGTATAAGAAAAAGCATTTGATTTCATACTTCTATTAGAAAATTTGAGGAAATGTGATCTAAAATGTTACTTACAAATAGAAGAAAACATGAAGCAGTGGCAACACTATTTGGGAGAATTGAATGATTATGGGCCTAACCAAAATACGCGCTTGTCGTCGTCCACACGAAATAACCAAATATATTCGTCTCTTTCGCACTAACGAACTCTTTGTGCTTTGATTGGTCTGAATATAAAAGCGTTACAGTATTTGTGGGCTGAATAATTTGGCATTGCAATTGAAAGGCAATAAAATGCAAAGAAAGTGAAGATTATGTTTTGTTATGTCATATTTTATGTTTTGCATTTGGTTTTTTTTTAATCTTTATATTGATGTATGATGATGAAAAAGCTTCTCAAAATACCCTTCGGAGACGGTGTAAAACCGCAGGCCCAATCAGTGAGTATAAAACTTGAAAGAGCACTGCTCACTGCTAATGTGAAACTCTCCCCGATCCCATCATGGGATGTAATGGGAAACAATTTATTTTTTATTGATATATGTATGTGTAACATGATTTTTTGACTGGTTATTTAAATTGGTAATCAGTTGATTTTGATTAACGTTTGATCTGACTTTAAAGACGAAAAGAGTTTTTCAGTGCTTTGCCCAATAATCTTACTACCATGTGGCAGCATTGGTAAATACTACGAAAAATAACCGGTATTCATACATTTATCAGCTAATCGTTACAATGCATCAAACTGACGCCATTGCAAAAGAAAGGTTAAGTGATAAAATACTAAATATTTAATGAAATTGGAAAATATTTGAGCAGAAATAAAGTTCTAACTGCACTACGAGTTAAATGATAGGTTTTTTATTGTTATTCGAACTAGGATAGTGATTATAATTGTTCACATTAACAATTAAAGAAGCTTTGTGTTTGGTCTTCTTGTTGTTTTCTGTCAAAATTATATGGTCACTTGATCATAGTTTAAATGCCCGAATTTGGCTGTTTAAACAGCAATCAACTATTAACCTATAAAATTAATTCAGAGTTTAATTAATGTTTGATCGTTGATCAAAGATGATTGACCAGTCAAAAATTGGGCCTTAATGTTCTAAAGAAAGTATAAAAACTTGAAAAATTTATTGATGGAAAATTGTGCAATATCTAAAAAATATGCTAACAATTGACGAAAAATATCAAATTTTTGGAAATTTTCGTAAAAATTAAGCTAAAACGCATTTAGTATCATGTTTCAAGAAATTTTGCAAAATCCAAAAAAAATTATACTAAAAAGCATTACTTTAATTATGCTAGATTGGCAACACTGTAAACACTGAAAAATCGACCGGATTAGAGTCCAAACAGAACCAAACACGCTTCAGACGACGACGGAAACAATCTATAGCGTCTAAACGAAATGAGAGAGAGAGAGCGTCTGGCGACTTCGGTTGATTTTTTTTCTCTCTGCGTCATATATATTTTCGGGTCTTTTCTGGAATTTGAAAGTTTGGAAAAATTATATTGTTGTATTGGAATTAAATTGTGTTTACTGCTTTTAAAAATGTATTCACTTTTATTGTACTGTGTTTAACAATAAGTTATTTTTACCCTTTTGTTTAATTTTCTTTTGCATTCACGTGTATGGTTTATATGTGTTGGTTTCTCTTACGATTTTCATCAACATGTGGCAACTTCATTCGCTCAACTGAGAGATTTCGTGAGAGCGCCACCAAGAACTTAGAAAAGATTCTATTCTAGCGACGAGTCGTCAGCCGTAACAGATTTTCGTGACGATTTTTCCCTGCCATAAGAAACCTATGTAGAAAAAACGTCGTCGTCTGTAGCGTGTTGGATTATATTTAGGCTCATATCCGCTACTGCTCGCCGCTGGAATAAAAACTTTTCTAATTTCTTGGCGGCGCTGTCATGAAATCTCACAATTGAGAGAATGAAGATGCCACATTTTCATAAAAATCATAAGAGAAACAACACAAACATACGGTGCTACATGTGGATACAAAATGATTTATACTCAGTTATAGACAATACAAAATACATATTGCTAAAAGCAGTAAAAACAATTTAAATCCTATACACTAGTATATTATTTTTTCGAACCTTCAAACAAATTCGAGAAAAAAAGTCGCAAATATATACAACGCTGAGAGAAAACATCAACTAAAGCAGGGGGTTTCAATGGCACAGCTGATCGAAAAATAACTAGGGAAATGATGTAGAATGAGAGACCAAATATAGACATAGTCTGTTTCTAGACGTGCAATTATAATTGCTGCAATTCATGGGTTCGTCGGAGAGAGAGGCAAAATGAATGGAACGAGGAAAAAACTTGCATGAACTCTGCAATTCTTTCAGTTCTTCTCTTTCGCAATTTTTTAGTAATGGCGGCTGCAGAATAATTTGACATTTCTTTTCATTTACTCATTCGTACAAATTTCACACGAATAGTCTGCATATGTCTCAGATTTATACGAATGTCAGAAGCAGCAATAATAAAAACCAGAATTGCACAAACAGAATTGCGTGCGTGTAAAAGCAAATTGCAATTCCAAAAGAGAATCATGAAGAATTGCAGCAATTACAATTGCACGTCTAGAACCAGACATACAGATTAGAGACCATGCAGCAAACTAAGTTTAAAAGTGTTTGATTGATGTTAGTGACAGCTAAATTATGTTTTATGTTGTTTGCATCGAACGAAAATACGCATTCCCTTTTATTCCTGTTCGAATTGGTCCAACCATAGAGCAAATTACAAAAGCAACTCGAACTCGATGAAATGGCTTACGACCTCGTCGTCCTCAAGAGAACACGAAGAGATGATTTCGCAAAAACTTTTTGGAAACTAGTACATACATAGTAAGTATCTACATACATATAATCGCTATCCAATAGAGACGATGTGGCATTGAGCTTGAATAAATACAAATTATCAGTTCTATTAAAGGAGACCGAATTATGTGTATATATTTAACAATATAACCTGACCGAAATCGTGGTAGATTTAGCCGCGTCCAAAACATTTTGATCCACTATAAATATAAAAATCGGAGCATTATCTAGGTTTATACGATATTTCACACATTGAATGGTGGTACACAGAAAAAATTTTGTGTATCAATTATCAATTTAATTTTGATAATTGTTTTCTGTACGAAGGCAAGAAAAATGTCGATATCTAAATCAAAAGGAACATACACCCAGAGGCGGATTTGGGTTGGATGTGGCCCAGGGCGCAGAATAAATATTGGGCCCCTTAAAAATAATCAAAAAATAACCACATTTTTGTTGAAATAATCCAAAATTTTATAAACCTTAAAAACGTACTTTAATTAGTTTAAGTACTAATTAAAATACAGAAAATTTTTTCTATCTTTTTGGCTTGCAAACTTGTAAATTATATCATTAATATCAGTAATTTTAAGTAAATCACTACCTATATGCAATACAGCAATAGTATTGAGTCTTTCTTTCTGTCATGGAATTTCTTAAATAATTCTTTACTCTTTTAAGACAAGAAATGATCCTTCTCCAGAATCGTTTCCACATTTGGAAAAGTTTCTTTCATATCTTTGGCTTTTTTATCTAAACTCCTAGCTGAGCCGGCAGACTTATCCCTGCCGACAAAATTAGTCAATGATGTCATAGCCACTAATGAATTCACACATTTTATATTTGGGAAAACCAAACCATCACAAAAGTGTGCGTAGATTTGGTTGGTAGGCATTTTTCGATGTTTTGTAGTTCTACCTTATCAATATATCTTGGATGGACAATTGACGCGTTGCAGTTTGCTGAGCTTTTAGTTTTTATTTGAATGCAAGGCGAGACAGACGTGTACGTAAACAGTGATAAAATAAACAAAAATTGCAACATTTGTTAGAACAAACTTTATGGGTAAGACCAAAATCATAACTAAAAGTCTTAATGTAAAAGTAATGATTCGCGCAACTGTATTCGTGCAAGTATGACTTTAAAAAAACATCATACTGGAAGATCTTTAACTTCGTTATGTCCTGTACATTTAATTTCAAGGAATTTTATTGTGGATACAAATCTTCGTAAAATGTTTCTCCAAAACCTTTCGTTTTGCATTACAATTTTCGCATTTTGTGCATTGACGCAATTTGAAACCATGGAGCGCTTGTAGAGTGTCCACATTGAGGCGACATGTTGCTTTGATTTTTTATGGTCGGACAAAGTAGCTCCAATATGTTTCCAATTTTGAAACCCAGTTGTCAACTTGGATTTTGAGCCCAAAAATAATTTTCATGGATAGCATTATATAGATTTGGATGTTTCGGAAAAAATTATCCACGTTATTTCTTCACATTCTCCACTCAACGATTTCCTATAAAAATGCAATCATCGTGTTTATATATCGATTTAATTTGACTAATATGGCCAATATTTATTAGTTTATTACAAATGAGAAATTCAACCATTTCTATTCTTAATACATTAGGCCAGAGAAAATGTATTTTAATTTTATTTGGTTGGTTGGTTGGCAAGGCTACAAGACAGCACGCTGTCTAGCACACTTAGGCTATATAAGCCCATTGTGATACCTGCAGTTTCCTCCATAGCAACTATCGACTAGTCGTCCAGCCAATTTGCCCTTTCAATAAATTTGTCTATAAGACCTACAGGAATATCCTATAGGGCTACTGTGCTAACTAGATGTGTTCCGAATATCCTACTTCTACTTCCGAGCAGGGCAATCCAAGAGAAGGTGTTTCGTCGTTACCTCGTCCTCTTCCATGCAGCATCTACAGAGAGTGGAGTTTCTATGTCCCAATCAGAGGGCGTGTTTTCCTACAAGACAATGTCCCGTAAGTGTTCCTATCATTGTGGATAACCTGCCTCTCGGCAAGTTAAGTAGTTGCCTAGTCCTCTTCCTGTCCACCTGTGGCCAGAGGACCCTGGCTTGTTTGTAAGTTGAAGTAAGTCTCCACTTGTCCTTGAACATATTGTGGCCCACTGCCTGATCTGCAAACGGCAGGTAGAGACTGGCATACTAACACCTTCTTTTGCCGGAAGAACCTGTGCCGTAGTGCCCTGTCTAGCTAACGCATCCGCTACGCAATTGCCTGGAATGTCGCTGTGTCACGGTACTCAGATGAGCCTGATGTCAAAATACTCTGCCATCACCCTAAGTGCTGAGTGGCATTCTTTCGCCGTGAGGGACGTAGCAAACATGGCTTCCAGTGATTTGATGGCAGCCTGGCTGTCTGTTGAGATACATATTCTCCGGAAGGTTGTGACACTACTTTTCGGTAGTTCAGCAACCTCTAGTTTGGGGGTAATTTTCCGCCTGAAATACACTACAGTGATCAGGCAGCTTGACGGAGATATTTATATTTAGGTCCGTTGAATGGACCCCATAGCCCACTTGCTCGTCCAACTTTGATCTATCCGTGAAAAATCTGATGCTACTGGTATCCCCTTTCAGTGACTTTTCCCAGGTATTCCTGTTCGGAATAGAAGTCCTTAGATTTGTCGCTGGTAGAAGGTAGAGTATACAGTAGTCCGTGTTTACGGGAATAGAGTTGATCCGGTGTAGTAATTCAGTGTGTCCTTAATGTCCCGATATCAAAACGCCACAATCTCTGATTCTCACCAGGGATGTAACGGCTGCCTATTCGGCCATGATATCAGGAGTAAAGATGTTCAGTATAGCGCTAAGTGCAGTACCTGACGTCGTGCCCATTGCCCCATTAACGCTAATCAGTGCTGATCTTTGAATTTTCATCAAGGAATTCAGAATATATTTCTTTTGGAGGGACCTCCACCAAACTACGATACCATAGAGAAGTATTGTTTTGACTATTGCCCGTATAAATCCACATTAATTTTATTTCCAATGAAATATTTTGCGACTTACTATCGATATTTTCCATCGGCATATCTTGCCTGCCTTTGTCTACAGATATTTCACGTATGCCTTCTTCTATACCAAGAGTTTCAGCAAACTCATTTTGTCGGCTGGTGGAAGCTGTAAGTGCATCTGTTTTTTTGTGCCCACAGAATTACCTAGAGTGATCATAAATTTATCTAATGCTCCCTTCTATTGGTTGATAACTTCTTCATATTGTTTTTTAACTTTTCTTTTTTCAGCGTCTGTTAAATGGCGTATCATTGTTCATATTATGTTTCAAAAACAAAGATTGCAGATAAATAAATAAGTTTTTAAACATTGCCTTCTGAAACATGTTATTTAAAATTCACGAGAATGATTTGTAACAATATTTTTATCATGCAGTTTTAATTGTTAAACTCGTGGTACAGTTTGTAAATAATTCACCGTGAGGAAAGTTGCAATACAATTGGGAGGACAATTTTTAATTGATTTAAAGTCTTAAAAACAAATTTATTTCGAATGCCACCTGATACTAATTATTTGTAATGATATAAATATAAGTATTTAATTTTATAATTCAAAATTAATAAAGATAAACATCGTTACAACAGGTGGACTATAGATTGGCTTCACAAAAATAGTGGGCGTTCAAAGTTCATGAAAATGAAATTTTCTATAAATAAGTTCCATTTTAGTTTTCTGGACCATTATAGGTAAATTTTTTTGCAGCATTTGATAAAGATTGGTCCTTGTTTTAATATATAATGGATATTTTGGTAGAAAAATAAACACTTTAATTTTTATATGTAGAAGAAAAACTTGATTTCTGCACCCTTTTTGTATGACTTAGCTTATTATAGGAAGATTGATAAAGTCACGGGGCCCCCAAAACTGCGGGGCCCCGGGCGCGCGCCCGTTGCGCCCCCCCTTAAATCCGCCTCTGCATACACCTACACAGAGATGCTGAATTTCCATACCAACTTTGACAATTTCTCCATTTGTTATTTGATGACCATAAACTGCAGAAGCAGCAGCATTTCGATTAGACATCGTGTGTAAGAGCGCGACGAATATATTCAAAATAGAATTCGTATTACTAATGTGTCGATGCGCAGCAAAGCGTATTTAGCACAGTTGATTTCACTATTTGCATGTCGTTGGATCCTGCAACTGTCAAAAACCTATACATTTTGTTTTTGTATACCTTTCGTCACTTTTATTGTTTGTATACATATCGCACTCTAACTACAAAAGGGTTATAACCATGGTAGAAATATAATGGTAGATACAGTACGACAACAAATACAACAAGCGAAAAACAACAGGCATTTTGTTTTTGCTCAGTGTCTGTGTTGGGTCAAGTCTGCTGATAAAAAAATTATAAAAATGTAAACAAATTTGCAAAAAGTATCATTTTGAAAATGATTGAGTGTTATTTGATATATTGAAAGTGTTTAAATGTGAAAATTAAAACGTTTCTATGTAATTTTTGCAGAGAAATATTTCTGGTGAACGGGGGTTGCAGACAAACAAATGTAAACGAATTTTGACGTAAGAGAAAAACTTACTCACACTCAGTCCAGAAAAAAGTTAAAATCAGCTGGGCTAGTGCTTCTACCATTTCTTTGTACCATGGTTATAACTCAAGATTTGCCAAAAGAGTTGTCCGCTAAGTTATTCCTCTTATCCACATGTAAATTTTTCATTGCTAACTTTTTTCTTTTTGTCTTTTCCACACACAATTTTTGCTGCAAACTTATGCAAATGAAAATACAAAAGAAAAAAAGAAATGTCAAAACACATTAGTTTTATAAACTATTTACCAGGGGGATACCTAAGAGTAAATCATACTAGAGAAAATATTTGGCTCATCTGACGTTTCACTCTTCCTGATGCGGTCGGTGTGATAGAGAGATGTTTGACGAAAAGTGACATACAACAGGTAGCATTACAAGAACTTCTTGCTTTAATTTTTCAGTCATTTTGGTCCAAAACTATGAAATTTAAATGTGTTTTACAGTTTTTTATTTACTGGTATTGTTAACAGACATAATTTAGCTATCATTTGTATCAATAAACACTATTTAAAATTAGTTTATGTCCTTTTTGCTCTCTCATTCTCCATCATAGGCCTAGTACCTTTTCGATCAGCTGAGCCATAGAATCCCCCTGGTTTGAATTAACTTATGAATTACGAACATTGCCTTCCCAAATATTTTTATCGAAAGCTCATCAAAACAGCTGTTAAAAACAAACCAAAGCAAAGAATATGGGGGCAATACAATGGGGGCAAAATAGTAAGAGAAAAAGAAATGTCCAACATACTATTTATTGGCCACTGCGAAGTTAATGGAGGAGACGAAATTATACATAGAAATGCTGTTGGATATCCTAAAATATTTTTTTTAAAATTTACTCAATTTTTGTTATTTCCATTCTGAAAATTATTAAAACAAAACAAATAAAAAGTAAACAACTGTTACATCGAATTATGTATGTGTGGTGTGTAACAGGATAATTCGGAATTAAGTAATTGGCGCGGTAGTGGGAACATGACATTATTCACTCAAGCCCAAGGCTATTGGACACAGATGATTTAGTTTTCAATAAGTTTTTCTAGATCGCTAAATGCAATCCAAATCTCATTGGAATGAGAATTCTTTTTGTATACAATTCTCGAAATATGCTTTTGAAAACTACATATATCATCTCTAGCCAGCAGAGCGGAGTGCGGTCTAATGCTTGAATAAATTCAACAAATATGAATCGACACATCGTCAAACACCCCAGTAAACAATTGTAAGTTCTCTTAAATTATATCCGACAATTAGTCAAAATATCCGAAATTCCTTCAGTCATTTAAACGAGTTTTCTGTACATTCTCTGTCAGCCGGTTCTGCACTTTCTCCGAAATTCCATACGAAAATCATGTGACGTTTCCGCACATTCTCTGAAGGGAACTTTTTATTCTATAAGATTTTGCTTTCATTCCGTAACCATACGCCAGTAAGGGAATTCCCCGAAAATGTTTTCATCATTTTGTTTGTTGTCTTTAGTTACAAACTAGCAAGCAACAGCTTAAGACGTTAAAAACAAAAGCTCCAAAAGTTTAAACTAAAAAATATATTAAAGCAGTTGTACATTAAAAATTATATAATAATATAATTTATTATCCATCATTATAATACTAATACACGTATTGATGTCGTTTGTTTTCAAAAAATGTTGTACTTTTAATACAAAAACTAATTGAAACTAATTTATAATTGAAATTTTTGAATCCGAATTCGAGTTTGCAAAAACATATGTATTTTACAAAAGATATTTGTGGCATTCAAACATGCCAAAGAAAATTTAAATTTCCCAATTTTAATCACTTAATTTTGATATCTAAAATAAAACATAATTACTTTGTGTTTAAATACCAAGTATTACTTTGTAAGCAAATGTCTGGATTAAAAATGTTTATTAAACTCTACTCTAAAATCTCTTCAATTATTGGTGAAACAACCATCGAACAGAGATGGCAAATAAAGGTTGCCATTTTGTTCAATTGTCCGAATTTGATGAAATTTCACACAGACAATATGATTATGTTGACACCGCTGCCTTTATATATGTATATGTAATTACAGTTTAATAGTTATATCATACCTCAGTCCGTCTACAAAAATTAATTCTCGATAATTCTCACTGCCTGTAGATATTTTTTCTCAAATATGGCTGTATTTACGGAGAATTTTTACCCAATAGCTGTTAATACATACATTTCTGGCCGTCGGTGGTGCAATGGTTAGTGTGCGCGGCTCTTGTACATGAGATCCTGGGTTCGAACCCGGCTCTGAACACCTTAAAATTTCTTTCGGCGGCGGTCACCTCGCATAGTAACGGCGACACTATCGAGTATATAGCCATGAAAAAAGCTTCTCAAAATACCGTTCGGAATCGGTGAAAAACTGTAGGCGCCAATCAGTGAGTGAAAACTGGAAAGCTCAGTGATTGTGAGAAGTTCTCCCCTGTCCCTTCATGGGATGTAATGGGAAACCGTTTATTTATTTTTATACATATAGTATAGTTTGCCACAAAAACACGAAATTCGGTTGTTGGACGTTGTTTACTATTGCCTCTATCTGGTATTATTGACCCTATGTTTTCCACTTTCCACCGTACCTATGACGTTTAATTTATTGAGAGAATAAATGTATCTATACCTATATTCGTCTATGGGTTCGGGAGATATCGGCCTCTAAGTATGAAAACACAGGATAAGTCAAAGCGTCTTTGACACATAAGACAAGAAGTATTAAACTCTTTTATAGCCCTGAAAGCTTGAAAGTTGTTTTACAAAAATGCAAATATTACGACCATTTCTTTTCGTATATACATAATTTACATATCATTTCAAATGTATTAAATATCGCTTTTTACTGCGGGTAAAAATTTGCAACATTTTTTGCGATCAATGGAGTTTTAAATGATAACTTTCGAAAAATTTTGAAATACTACCGACAAAAATAAAAATAAGTTCTATAATTTAACGTTATGTTCCAAAGAATCATACCGAGCTACGAAGCTGCGTTTATAACCTTCACAATGGCATCTTCAGCGTTAATATACGAGTAAAAATGACGGAGTTATTTTGATTTTTTCTTAGGACTCCACGAAAATAATCCACTAAAAAACGGCGTTTAAACTTCTACACCTCAATCAACTTCAAAAATACAAATAAAAACAATATGTGTAATGCAAGAACTCCTAAAGGTCTACGTACTCATAATAAATTTTCCAAATATCTGCGACATCTTAAAAGTTACACCCAAAAAACCTGATAATTAGAGGCGTTTTTAAAGCAAAATAGCTCAAAATTTGCTGAACCCAGAATCGTAATATTTTGCAAATAGTCATTAAGCACTCTGAACTTCATTTTTAGGTGGTGACAGCAGAAATTTTTTTTACCCACCCTAATGTACATCCATGATACGAAAGTATCCTTAAGCGAACCACTGACTTGTCATTCATGAGCAAGAGCTTGGTCAATAACTTTTTGTCTGGCTGATGAATTTGAATAAATATTAAAAAAAAAAAATTATGTAAACATGATAGTGAACAACGTTGATTACGTATTTATGTGGTGTAAAGCAGGGCGCAAGATTTATCTATTACAGGTGGAAGCGTTAGAAAAGCAGATTTAAGTTTTTTCTTCTCATCTGTTGTCTATACCAATTCCACGATTCATCTAGTACAGGTGGTAGCATTAAAAGAGCAGATTACATTTTTTCTTGTCCGCAAAATAACAACAATTCCTCCTGATATAAGCTAAAATAAATACATCTTGGGATTTTGATCGGCTGAATTTGACAAGGTCGGCTCCTGAAATAAAATCAAAATACAGTATAACCTCTCTAATCCGGCCAGACATAGTTTCGCCCTCTGTCCGGATTAGCGAAATGTCCGGACTACGGTACTAAAGTTTAAAAAAACGAAATTTATTAATGCTTATATATTTTATTATAAAAACAGTGTCTTAAAATACAAAAGGTATAAAATAAACTAAACTGAACATTTAAATAAAAGTTAATTCACTTGTAACAAAACGCAACTAATAACAAAATAATCTGTTGTAATAAAAATCATTTAATGCTTAAAAAACGAACGTATTTTTAGTTGAATACACTTATCTTTATGTAGTTTTTCTGATGTTTTTTAAATTATTTTAAAAAAAGTATTCCTTTTTCAGAAACATTAGCTTGTTCTGCCCATAGAATAGTTCTTGCAAATAGTTCGGTTGCTTCCTCAAGACTGCTGTCAGAATCAACAGTCTCTTCAATATTTTCGTTTGACATAACTGACTGAACTATGTCCTCATCAGAAAAATCATATGCAAATTTGTTTTCATCTCGCGCCCAAACATTAATGTCAGTGTTGGATAAACTTGCAAAAGGAGTAAGAACGGACAGGGTTGAATAAATGCAATTCGTATCCTGACAGGTAGGATCAATTTCTCTTAATTGAACAAGCGGTAAATCATCTTCATCGTCCCATTGTCTTTCTCTGGAAGCCCCAGGTAGCAAGTTTGACCAACTTTTAGCAATATTATTTTTGGTTATATCTAGCCAAGCGGAGTTTGAAAGCAAAACGGCATTACGTAAGTTGAATGCTTTAAGAACACTGGTAATATTTGCATCATCCTTTAGCAGAATATGGTTTAAAATATTCTTTTTATAACGCACTTTTATGTTCTGAATCAAATTCTGATCCATTGGTTGTAAGATTTCCGTACAGTTCGGAGGCAAAAACAAAACTCTAAAGTTGGGGTCAGTATTGATATCATTTTCTTTAGGGTGTGATGGTGCATTATCCAATATCAAAAGCGCTTTTAGGGGTTTGTTAGCGGTAGTCTAAAATTCCTTCACGTTTTTGATAAACTTATTTCTAAACCAATGTTAAAAAACAGAAGTCGACATCCACCCTTTTTTTGTTGACTTGTATTCTACAGGGAGTTCAAAGTTTTTAAAAGCTCTTGGATTTTTAGATTTGCCTATTACAAGTAAAGGCAGCTTATGAGTTCCAGCTGTATTTGCGCAGGGCATGAAGGTAAATCTATCTTTTGATATTTTTCTGCCAGCAGCCGAATTTTCCTCACTGTGAGCCCATGTTGTTGTAGGAAGAGTTCTCCAAAACAGCGCAGATTCATCTGCATTGTATATTTGTTCCTCAGTAAGACCAATTTCATTGACAGCATTTAAAAATTTTTCTTTAAACGGCTGTACAGCAGAAACATCGCTAGATAATTTTTCACCAGAAATTTTCAAGCACCTGATTCCATGTCGAAATTTAAACTTTTGCAACCAGCCATTACTTGCAGAAAAATTATCATTTCCCAAAATTTTCCTGTGGAAATATTTCGCTTTACATTTTATAAGCTCCGCTCAAATTGGCACATGGTAATTACGCTGCTTTACAAACCATGTCATTAATGCTTCCTCCACCTGAGGATTTTCGCCCTGTTTCAGAGTTTTTCTATTTCCTAAAATAAGATTGCAGTGTTAAAAGAAATTAAAATTTTTTTAAAATGTAGTAATTTACCTGAACCTTTCACAGTTTGAGAAACATGTTTTCTTATTTTATCTCTTTTAGCTTTAATATCAAATATTGTGGATTTTGAGACATTAAATTGTTCACCCACTTTTCGTAATGATTTTCCACTTTCAATTGAATCTAAAATTTTGCATTTTTCTGCCAAAGTCAGTGTTTTGTGTTGTCTTTTATTTTTCGGTACCACAATGCACGTCTTATCTCCACGAAGTTTTTGTTACACTAAACGTTTTTTAAAATACAATACAAATGTATACCAACGATAAAGTCAACAAAAAAATGCAAAACACATTTAAATTTTTCTGTTCTAAACCAAAACGACATGAAAAAGTTAAGTGAACATATTTTGTAACTCCACCTGGTGTAAGTTAATTTTAAATTTAATTTCTCTCATTTCCACAAACCTACGACGAAGAGTGTGAAATGAAACGTCAGATGAGAGAATAAATGTATCTATACCTATGTAAATCGTATTCGTCTATGGTATGGCCAGTTTTTGTATTAAAGGTACAAAATTATTTGAACACAAACGACCTCAATGCGTATTATTTTAAATATGGATAATAAATTATATTATTATATAATTTATAATGTACAACTGCTTTAATATATTTTTTAGATTATACGTTTTGAGCTTTTGTTTTTAATGTGTTAAGCTCTTGCTTGCATGTTTGCAACTGAAGACAACAAACAAAATGATGAAAGAATTTTCGGGGAATTCCCTTACTGGCGCATGGTTACGGAACAGTGTTACCATGTTGGCATAATTTGTGCCGTTTTGACACAATTTTTTTGGTTTTGGCACTTGTTTTTTGAAAAATTATGCCAAGTACCGTTTAGCACAATTTCCTCAAAATGTTTGAATATTTTTTCAATTTAAGTGTAATTTTTTAGCACAATTGATTTCCAAACGGCATAATTTTTAGTACAAACATTTTCTTAATTGAATATTTTTTGAAAAATCTATTGCTGTAATATTTTTTGAAAAATCTATTGCTGTAATATTTTTCGGTATCTTGTGGTATAATTCCACATTTTAAGGTTCCTATATACATATGTAAGTATATTTTCGGCAAAGCGACGGCTTGACAAAATAGTGCGCACTGTTTCTTATACATTATCCCATATCGAAACGTCTAATATTTATTGTGTCAACTTGTGTGCATCAAATACGCATAATACAACTATGATTTCTTCGCGAAGTAGACGATTTGAGCACTGTTCTCTAGGATAAGTGGAACGGATTCCAAAAGCAATTATCTAAAACTTGGAAAATTATATTCCAACAAGATTGAAAGAAATTGTTAAAAACATTAGATTTTTCAAAGATTTATTTAAAATAATACGCCAATTACTTAATTCCGAATTATCCTGTTACCCACCACACATACATAATTCGATGTAACAGTTGTTTACTTTTTATTTGTTTTGTTTTAATAATTTTCAGAATGCAAATAACAGAAAGTGAGTAAATTTTAAAAAAATATTTCAGGATATCCAACAACATTTCTATGTATAATTCCGTCTCCTCCGTTAACTTCGCAGTGGCCAATAGTCTTTTGGACATCTCTTTTTCTTAATAATGTACTATTTTGCCCCCATTGTATTGTGTATTGTTAAATGGTTTTAATTTATTTTTCTTTGCTTTGGTTTATTTTAACAGCTGTTTTGGTAAGCTTTCGATAAAAATATTTGGGAAGGCAATGTTCGTAATTCATAAGTTAATTCAAAACAGGGCAAACAACAGTAATCCAAAATTGGGTTCCAAATGTTCATAAATTCTCCATTTGTTATTTGAATCCCGCCACGAACTGCAGCAAAGCGGCAGCATTTGGTGTAGACACCATGTGCTAGAGCGAGATGAATATATGAATGTACATTAGGGCGGGACGATTTAAAAATCACCAAGTGACAAGGAAAATCGTATTCTAGGGATCAAAATAAGAAACTTTGCCCGAGGAACCATACCTCTAAAACGAATTCTGATGTCACGACTTTTGAAAAATCCGAAATTTGTTGACCCATTTAGAGTGCCCCAATCGAGTCCAATTGTATGATTTCTTTGTGAAGGTAGAAAATGTATGTACAAATGGTCAATAATAGATATATGTAGGCAAGAGAAAATGACAACAGCTTTTTACCGCGGATAGAAATGAACCTGCTACTATTATTAAGCAAAAAATTAAAATCTGAAAATTGTACATTATGACTCTGTTGTTGCTAAGCCCGGTATTCAGTTTTTATGGAATTTTCGTACGTGTATAAAATATTACGAAAATTTCATGAACCGAAAATTTTGCTCACTTTTTATTTGCAATTCAAGTTATGTCGTACGGAATAACATGAGTTAAAAATTAAATGGAGTCCAAAGTTGAATTATTAATGTAATACTTGTAAGGTACATCAAAGATAGGTGGTAACTTTACAATCAAATTTTCCGTTTAGAGATAAACGACAAAATTTCTTATGAAAATTTCGCAAGAACTGAACTGAACTTTGCAAATATTTCACTAATAATTCATCTTAGCACTTATTTTCATTTATCTGCACTGATTTACATATTTTTTTAAATATTTGATATATTGTTTTAATTACAATAGAAATAGATTTTTCGGAGTTTTTAAGTTTTGCTAATGGTTCGGGAGATATCGTCGTCTAAGTATGATAACACAGGACCAGTCAAACGTGACACATAAGAAAAGAAAACGCGTTTCGTTCTCATCCTTTGTGGTGTGTTGGTTCATAAAAAATAATGTGTTTTTATTTCATGAATCAAAATAAAAGTGTTCAGTGTGTCTGTAGTCACGGTTGCCACAGTTGGTTATATCCAACCAAAATTGGTAACATTCATTTTGGTAACCTTTTGAAAGGAAATAATTAGTATAAGAAAAAGCATTTGATTTCATACTTCTATTAGAAAATTTGAGGAAATGTGATCTAAAATGTTACTTACAAATAGAAGAAAACATGAAGCAGTGGCAACACTATTTGGGAGAATTGAATGATTATGGGCCTAACCAAAATACGCGCTTGTCGTCGTTCACACGAAATAACCAAATATATTCGTCTCTTTCGCACTAACGAACTCTTTGTGCTTTGATTGGTCTGAATATAAAAGCGTTACAGTATTTGTGGGCTAAATAATTTGGCATTGCAGTTGAAAGGCAATAAAATGCAAAGAAAGTGAAGATTATGTTTTGTTATGTCATATTTTATGTTTTGCATTTGTTTTTTTTTAATCTTTATATTGATGTATGATGATGAAAAAGCTTCTCAAAATACCCTTCGGAGACGGTGTAAAACCGTAGGCCCAATCAGTGAGTATAAAACTTGAAAGAGCACTGCTCACTGCTAATGTGAAACTCTCCCCGATCCCATCATGGGATGTAATGGGAAACAATTTATTTTTTATTGATATATGTATGTGTAACATGATTTTTTGACTGGTTATTTAGATTGGTAATCAGTTGATATTGATTAACGTTTGATCTGACTTTAAAGACGAAAAGAGTTTTTCAGTGCTTTGCCTAATAATCTTACTACCATGTGGCAGCATTGGTAAATACTACGAAAACTAACCGGTATTCATACATTTATCAGCTAATCGTTACAATGCATCAAACTGACGCCATTGCAAAAGAAAGGTTAAGTGATAAAATACTAAATATTTAATGAAATTGGAAAATATTTGAGCAGAAATAAAGTTCTAACTGCACTACGAGTTAAATGATAGGTTTTTTTTATTGTTATTCGAACTAGGATAGTGATTATAATTGTTCACATTAACAATTAAAGAAGCTTTGTGTTTGGACTTGTTGTTGTTTTCTGTCACAATTATATGGTCACTTGATCATAGTTTAAATGTCCGAATTTGGCTGTTTAAACAACAATCAACTATTAACCTATAAAATTAATTCAGAGTTTAATTAATGTTTGATCGTTGATCAAAGATGATTGACCAGTCAAAAATTGGGCCTTAATGTTCTAAAGAAAGAAATGTAAAAATTTGGTACTTTTTGGTAACTTTTTTGGAAAACTCCGGTAATTAAAAAATTAACGCTGTGGCAACCGTGTTTGTAGTCTAGATTCGATATTTATACAAAACTTTATATGTTACATGTTATTTAAAAGTTAAGTATAAAAACTTGAAAAATTTATTGATGGAAAATTGTGCAATATCTAAAAAATATGCTAACAATTTGACGAAAAATATCAAAGTTTTGGAAATTTTCGTAAAAATTAAGCTAAAACGCATTTAGTATCATGTTTCAAGAAATTATGCAAAATCCAAAAAAAAATTATACTAAAAAGCATTACTTTAATTATGGTAGATTGGCAACACTGTAAAGACTGAAAAATCGTCCGGATTAGAGTCCAAACAGAACCAAACACGCTTCAGACGACGACGGAAAAAATCTATAGCGTCTAAACGAAATGAGAGAGAGAGCGTCTGGCGACCTCGGTTGATTTTTTTTCTCTCTGCGTCATATATATTTTCGGCTCTTTTCTGGAATTTGAAAGTTTGGAAAAATTATATTGTTGTATTGGAATTAAATTGTGTTTACTGCTTTTAAAAATGTATTCACTTTTATTGTACTGTGTTTAACAATAAGTTATTTTTACAATTTTCTTTAATTTACTTTTGCATTCACGTGTATGGTTTATATGTGTTGGTTTCTCTTATGATTTTCATCAACATGTGGCAACTTCATTCTCTCAACTGAGAGATTTCGTGAGAGCGCCACCAAGAACTTAGAAAAGATTCTATTCTAGCGACGAGTCGTCAGCCGTAGCAGATTTTCGTGACGAGTTTTCCCTGCCATAAGAAAACTATGTAGAAAAAACGTCGTCGTCTGTAGCGTGTTTGATTATATTTAGGCTCATACCCGCTACTGCTCGCCGCTGGAATAAAAACTTTTCTAATTTCTTGGCGGCGCTGTCATGAAATCTCACAATTGAGAGAATGAAGATGCCACATTTTCATAAAAATCATAAGAGAAACAACACAAACATACGGTGCTACATGTGGATACAAAATGATTTATACTCAGTTATAGACAATACAAAATACATATTGCTAAAAGCAGTAAAAACAATTTAAATCCTATACACTAGTATATTATTTTTTCGAACCTTCAAACAAATTCGAGAAAAAAAGTCTCAAATATATACAACGCTGAGAGAAAACATCAACTAAAGCAGGGGGTTTCAATGGCACAGCTGATCGAAAAATAACTAGGGAAATGATGTAGAATGAGAGACCAAATATAGACATAGTCTGTTTCTAGACGTGCAATTATAATTGCTGCAATTCATGGGTTCGTCGGAGAGAGAGGCAAAATGAATGGAACGAGGAAAAAACTTGCATGAACTCTGCAATTCTTTCAGTTCTTCTCTTTCGCAATTTTTTAGTAATGGCGGCTGCAGAATAATTTGACATTTCTTTTCATTTACTCATTCGTACAAATTTCACACGAATAGTCTGCATATGTCTCAGATTTATACGAATGTCAGAAGCAGCAATAATAAAAACCAGAATTGCACAAACAGAATTGCGTGCGTGTAAAAGCAAATTGCAATTCCAAAAGAGAATCATGAAGAATTGCAGCAATTACAATTGCACGTCTAGAACCAGACATACAGATTAGAGACCATGCAGCAAACTAAGTTTAAAAGTGTTTGATTGATGTTAGTGACAGCTAAATTATGTTTTATGTTGTTTGCATCGAACGAAAATACGCATTCCCTTTTATTCCTGTTCGAATTGGTCCAACCATAGAGCAAATTACAAAAGCAACTCGAACTCGATGAAATGGCTTACGACCTCGTCGTCCTCAAGAGAACACGAAGAGATGATTTCGCAAAAACTTTTTGGAAACTAGTACATACATAGTAAGTATCTACATACATATAATCGCTATCCAATAGAGACGATGTGGCATTGAGCTTGAATAAATACAAATTATCAGTTCTATTAAAGGAGACCGAATTATGTGTATATATTTAACAATATAACCTGACCGAAATCGTGGTAGATTTAGCCGCGTCCAAAACATTTTGATCCACTATAAATATAAAAATCGGAGCATTATCTAGGTTTATACGATATTTCACACATTGAATGGTGGTACACAGAAAAAATTTTGTGTATCAATTATCAATTTAATTTTGATAATTGTTTTCTGTACGAAGGCAAGAAAAATGTCGATATCTAAATCAAAAGGAACATACACCCAGAGGCGGATTTGGGTTGGATGTGGCCCAGGGCGCAGAATAAATATTGGGCCCCTTAAAAATAATCAAAAAATAACCACATTTTTGTTGAAATAATCCAAAATTTTATAAACCTTAAAAACGTACTTTAATTAGTTTAAGTACTAATTAAAATACAGAAAATTTTTTCTATCTTTTTGGCTTGCAAACTTGTAAATTATATCATTAATATCAGTAATTTTAAGTAAATCACTACCTATATGCAATACAGCAATAGTATTGAGTCTTTCTTTCTGTCATGGAATTTCTTAAATAATTCTTTACTCTTTTAAGACAAGAAATGATCCTTCTCCAGAATCGTTTCCACATTTGGAAAAGTTTCTTTCATATCTTTGGCTTTTTTATCTAAACTCCTAGCTGAGCCGGCAGACTTATCCCTGCCGACAAAATTAGTCAATGATGTCATAGCCACTAATGAATTCACACATTTTATATTTGGGAAAACCAAACCATCACAAAAGTGTGCGTAGATTTGGTTGGTAGGCATTTTTCGATGTTTTGTAGTTCTACCTTATCAATATATCTTGGATGGACAATTGACGCGTTGCAGTTTGCTGAGCTTTTAGTTTTTATTTGAATGCAAGGCGAGACAGACGTGTACGTAAACAGTGATAAAATAAACAAAAATTGCAACATTTGTTAGAACAAACTTTATGGGTAAGACCAAAATCATAACTAAAAGTCTTAATGTAAAAGTAATGATTCGCGCAACTGTATTCGTGCAAGTATGACTTTAAAAAACCATCATACTGGAAGATCTTTAACTTCGTTATGTCCTGTACATTTAATTTCAAGGAATTTTATTGTGGATACAAATCTTCGTAAAATGTTTCTCCAAAACCTTTCGTTTTGCATTACAATTTTCGCATTTTGTGCATTGACGCAATTTGAAACCATGGAGCGCTTGTAGAGTGTCCACATTGAGGCGACATGTTGCTTTGATTTTTTATGGTCGGACAAAGTAGCTCCAATATGTTTCCAATTTTGAAACCCAGTTGTCAACTTGGATTTTGAGCCCAAAAATAATTTTCATGGATAGCATTATATAGATTTGGATGTTTCGGAAAAAATTATCCACGTTATTTCTTCACATTCTCCACTCAACGACTTCCTATAAAAATGCAATCATCGTGTTTATATATCGATTTAATTTGACTAATATGGCCAATATTTATTAGTTTATTACAAATGAGAAATTCAACCATTTCTATTCTTAATACATTAGGCCAGAGAAAATGTATTTTAATTTTATTTGGTTGGTTGGTTGGCAAGGCTACAAGACAGCACGCTGTCTAGCACACTTAGGCTATATAAGCCCATTGTGATACCTGCAGTTTCCTCCATAGCAACTATCGACTAGTCGTCCAGCCAATTTGCCCTTTCAATAAATTTGTCTATAAGACCTACAGGAATATCCTATAGGGCTACTGTGCTAACTAGATGTGTTCCGAATATCCTACTTCTACTTCAGAGCAGGGCAATCCAAGAGAAGGTGTTTCGTCGTTACCTCGTCCTCTACCATGCAGCATCTACAGAGAGTGGAGTTTCTATGTCCCAATCAGAGGGCGTGTTTTCCTACAAGACAATGTCCCGTAAGTGTTCCTATCATTGTGGATAACCTGCCTCTCGGCAAGTTAAGTAGTTGCCTAGTCCTCTTCCTGTCCACCTGTGGCCAGAGGACCCTGGCTTGTTTGTAAGTTGAAGTAAGTCTCCACTTGTCCTTGAACATATTGTGGCCCACTGCCTGATCTGCAAACGGCAGGTAGAGACTGGCATACTAACACCTTCTTTTGCCGGAAGAACCTGTGCCGTAGTGCCCTGTCTAGCTAACGCATCCGCTACGCAATTGCCTGGAATGTCGCTGTGTCACGGTACTCAGATGAGCCTGATGTCAAAATACTCTGCCATCACCCTAAGTGATGAGTGGCATTCTTTCGCCGTGAGGGACGTAGCAAACATGGCTTCCAGTGATTTGATGGCAGCCTGGCTGTCTGTTGAGATACATATTCTCCGGAAGGTTGTGACACTACTTTTCGGTAGTTCAGCAACCTCCAGTTTGGGGGTAATTTTCCGCCTGAAATACACTACAGTGATCAGGCAGCTTGACGGAGATATTTATATTTAGGTCCGTTGAATGGACCCCATAGCCCACTTGCTCGTCCAACTTTGATCTATCCGTGAAAAATCTGATGCTACTGGTATCCCCTTTCAGTGACTTTTCCCAGGTATTCCTGTTCGGAATAGAAGTCCTTAGATTTGTCGCTGGTAGAAGGTAGAGTATACAGTAGTCCGTGTTTACGGGAATAGAGTTGATCCGGTGTAGTAATTCAGTGTGTCCTTAATGTCCCGATATCAAAACGCCACAATCTCTGATTCTCACCAGGGATGTAACGGCTGCCTATTCGGCCATGATATCAGGAGTAAAGATGTTCAGTATAGCGCTAAGTGCAGTACCTGACGTCGTGCCCATTGCCCCATTAACGCTAATCAGTGCTGATCTTTGAATTTTCATCAAGGAATTCAGAATATATTTCTTTTGGAGGGACCTCCACCAAACTACGATACCATAGAGAAGTATTGTTTTGACTATTGCCCGTATAAATCCACATTAATTTTATTTCCAATGAAATATTTTGCGACTTACTATCGATATTTTCCATCGGCATATCTTGCCTGCCTTTGTCTACAGATATTTCACGTATGCCTTCTTCTATACCAAGAGTTTCAGCAAACTCATTTTGTCGGCTGGTGGAAGCTGTAAGTGCATCTGTTTTTTTGTGCCCACAGAATTACCTAGAGTGATCATAAATTTATCTAATGCTCCCTTCTATTGGTTGATAACTTCTTCATATTGTTTTTTAACTTTTCTTTTTTCAGCGTCTGTTAAATGGCGTATCATTGTTCATATTATGTTTCAAAAACAAAGATTGCAGATAAATAAATAAGTTTTTAAACATTGCCTTCTGAAACATGTTATTTAAAATTCACGAGAATGATTTGTAACAATATTTTTATCATGCAGTTTTAATTGTTAAACTCGTGGTACAGTTTGTAAATAATTCACCGTGAGGAAAGTTGCAATACAATTGGGAGGACAATTTTTAATTGATTTAAAGTCTTAAAAACAAATTTATTTCGAATGCCACCTGATACTAATTATTTGTAATGATATAAATATAAGTATTTAATTTTATAATTCAAAATTAATAAAGATAAACATCGTTACAACAGGTGGACTATAGATTGGCTTCACAAAAATAGTGGGCGTTCAAAGTTCATGAAAATGAAATTTTCTATAAATAAGTTCCATTTTAGTTTTCTGGACCATTATAGGTAAATTTTTTTGCAGCATTTGATAAAGATTGGTCCTTGTTTTAATATATAATGGATATTTTGGTAGAAAAATAAACACTTTAATTTTTATATGTAGAAGAAAAACTTGATTTCTGCACCCTTTTTGTATGACTTAGCTTATTATAGGAAGATTGATAAAGTCACGGGGCCCCCAAAACTGCGGGGCCCCGGGCGCGCGCCCGTTGCGCCCCCCCTTAAATCCGCCTCTGCATACACCTACACATTGATGACCATAACTGCAGAAGCAGCAGCATTTCGATTAGACATCGTGTGTAAGAGCGCGACGAATATATTCAAAATAGAATTCGTATTACTAATGTGTCGATGCGCAGCAAAGCGTATTTAGCACAGTTGATTTCACTATTTGCATGTCGTTGGATCCTGCAACTGTCAAAAACCTATACATTTTGTTTTTGTATACCTTTCGTCACTTTTATTGTTTGTATACATATCGCACTCTAACTACAAAAGGGTTATAACCATGGTAGAAATATAATGGTAGATACAGTACGACAACAAATACAACAAGCGAAAAACAACAGGCATTTTGTTTTTGCTCAGTGTCTGTGTTGGGTCAAGTCTGCTGATAAAAAAATTATAAAAATGTAAACAAATTTGCAAAAAGTATCATTTTGAAAATGATTGAGTGTTATTTGATATATTGAAAGTGTTTAAATGTGAAAATTAAAACGTTTCTATGTAATTTTTGCAGAGAAATATTTCTGGTGAACGGGGGTTGCAGACAAACAAATGTAAACGAATTTTGACGTAAGAGAAAAACTTACTCACACTCAGTCCAGAAAAAAGTTAAAATCAGCTGGGCTAGTGCTTCTACCATTTCTTTGTACCATGGTTATAACTCAAGATTTGCCAAAAGAGTTGTCCGCTAAGTTATTCCTCTTATCCACATGTAAATTTTTCATTGCTAACTTTTTTCTTTTTGTCTTTTCCACACACAATTTTTGCTGCAAACTTATGCAAATGAAAATACAAAAGAAAAAAAGAAATGTCAAAACACATTAGTTTTATAAACTATTTACCAGGGGGATACCTAAGAGTAAATCATACTAGAGAAAATATTTGGCTCATCTGACGTTTCACTCTTCCTGATGCGGTCGGTGTGATAGAGAGATGTTTGACGAAAAGTGACATACAACAGGTAGCATTACAAGAACTTCTTGCTTTAATTTTTCAGTCATTTTGGTCCAAAACTATGAAATTTAAATGTGTTTTACAGTTTTTTATTTACTGGTATTGTTAACAGACATAATTTAGCTATCATTTGTATCAATAAACACTATTTAAAATTAGTTTATGTCCTTTTTGCTCTCTCATTCTCCATCATAGGCCTAGTACCTTTTCGATCAGCTGAGCCATAGAATCCCCCTGGTTTGAATTAACTTATGAATTACGAACATTGCCTTCCCAAATATTTTTATCGAAAGCTCATCAAAACAGCTGTTAAAAACAAACCAAAGCAAAGAATATGGGGGCAATACAATGGGGGCAAAATAGTAAGAGAAAAAGAAATGTCCAACATACTATTTATTGGCCACTGCGAAGTTAATGGAGGAGACGAAATTATACATAGAAATGCTGTTGGATATCCTAAAATATTCTTTTTAAAATTTACTCAATTTTTGTTATTTCCATTCTGAAAATTATTAAAACAAAACAAATAAAAAGTAAACAACTGTTACATCGAATTATGTATGTGTGGTGTGTAACAGGATAATTCGGAATTAAGTAATTGGCGCGGTAGTGGGAACATGACATTATTCACTCAAGCCCAAGGCTATTGGACACAGATGATTTAGTTTTCAATAAGTTTTTCTAGATCGCTAAATGCAATCCAAATCTCATTGGAATGAGAATTCTTTTTGTATACAATTCTCGAAATATGCTTTTGAAAACTACATATATCATCTCTAGCCAGCAGAGCGGAGTGCGGTCTAATGCTTGAATAAATTCAACAAATATGAATCGACACATCGTCAAACACCCCAGTAAACAATTGTAAGTTCTCTTAAATTATATCCGACAATTAGTCAAAATATCCGAAATTCCTTCAGTCATTTAAACGAGTTTTCTGTACATTCTCTGTCAGCCGGTTCTGCACTTTCTCCGAAATTCCATACGAAAATCATGTGACGTTTCCGCACATTCTCTGAAGGGAACTTTTTATTCTATAAGATTTTGCTTTCATTCCGTAACCATACGCCAGTAAGGGAATTCCCCGAAAATGTTTTCATCATTTTGTTTGTTGTCTTTAGTTACAAACTAGCAAGCAACAGCTTAAGACGTTAAAAACAAAAGCTCCAAAAGTTTAAACTAAAAAATATATTAAAGCAGTTGTACATTAAAAATTATATAATAATATAATTTATTATCCATCATTATAATACTAATACACGTATTGATGTCGTTTGTTTTCAAAAAATGTTGTACTTTTAATACAAAAACTAATTGAAACTAATTTATAATTGAAATTTTTGAATCCGAATTCGAGTTTGCAAAAACATATGTATTTTACAAAAGATATTTGTGGCATTCAAACATGCCAAAGAAAATTTAAATTTCCCAATTTTAATCACTTAATTTTGATATCTAAAATAAAACATAATTACTTTGTGTTTAAATACCAAGTATTACTTTGTAAGCAAATGTCTGGATTAAAAATGTTTATTAAACTCTACTCTAAAATCTCTTCAATTATTGGTGAAACAACCATCGAACAGAGATGGCAAATAAAGGTTGCCATTTTGTTCAATTGTCCGAATTTGATGAAATTTCACACAGACAATATGATTATGTTGACACCGCTGCCTTTATATATGTATATGTAATTACAGTTTAATAGTTATATCATACCTCAGTCCGTCTACAAAAATTAATTCTCGATAATTCTCACTGCCTGTAGATATTTTTTCTCAAATATGGCTGTATTTACGGAGAATTTTTACCCAATAGCTGTTAATACATACATTTCTGGCCGTCGGTGGTGCAATGGTTAGTGTGCGCGGCTCTTGTACATGAGATCCTGGGTTCGAACCCGGCTCTGAACACCTTAAAATTTCTTTCGGCGGCGGTCACCTCGCATAGTAACGGCGACACTATCGAGTATATAGCCATGAAAAAAGCTTCTCAAAATACCGTTCGGAATCGGTGAAAAACTGTAGGCGCCAATCAGTGAGTGAAAACTGGAAAGCTCAGTGATTGTGAGAAGTTCTCCCCTGTCCCTTCATGGGATGTAATGGGAAACCGTTTATTTATTTTTATACATATAGTATAGTTTGCCACAAAAACACGAAATTCGGTTGTTGGACGTTGTTTACTATTGCCTCTATCTGGTATTATTGACCCTATGTTTTCCACTTTCCACCGTACCTATGACGTTTAATTTATTGAGAGAATAAATGTATCTATACCTATATTCGTCTATGGGTTCGGGAGATATCGGCCTCTAAGTATGAAAACACAGGATAAGTCAAAGCGTCTTTGACACATAAGACAAGAAGTATTAAACTCTTTTATAGCCCTGAAAGCTTGAAAGTTGTTTTACAAAAATGCAAATATTACGACCATTTCTTTTCGTATATACATAATTTACATATCATTTCAAATGTATTAAATATCGCTTTTTACTGCGGGTAAAAATTTGCAACATTTTTTGCGATCAATGGAGTTTTAAATGATAACTTTCGAAAAATTTTGAAATACTACCGACAAAAATAAAAATAAGTTCTATAATTTAACGTTATGTTCCAAAGAATCATACCGAGCTACGAAGCTGCGTTTATAACCTTCACAATGGCATCTTCAGCGTTAATATACGAGTAAAAATGACGGAGTTATTTTGATTTTTTCTTAGGACTCCACGAAAATAATCCACTAAAAAACGGCGTTTAAACTTCTACACCTCAATCAACTTCAAAAATACAAATAAAAACAATATGTGTAATGCAAGAACTCCTAAAGGTCTACGTACTCATAATAAATTTTCCAAATATCTGCGACATCTTAAAAGTTACACCCAAAAAACCTGATAATTAGAGGCGTTTTTAAAGCAAAATAGCTCAAAATTTGCTGAACCCAGAATCGTAATATTTTGCAAATAGTCATTAAGCACTCTGAACTTCATTTTTAGGTGGTGACAGCAGAAATTTTTTTTACCCACCCTAATGTACATACATCCATGATACGAAAGTATCCTTAAGCGAACCACTGACTTGTCATTCATGAGCAAGAGCTTGGTCAATAACTTTTTGTCTGGCTGATGAATTTGAATAAATATTAAAAAAAAAAAATTATGTAAACATGATAGTGAACAACGTTGATTACGTATTTATGTGGTGTAAAGCAGGGCGCAAGATTTATCTATTACAGGTGGAAGCGTTAGAAAAGCAGATTTAAGTTTTTTCTTCTCATCTGTTGTCTATACCAATTCCACGATTCATCTAGTACAGGTGGTAGCATTAAAAGAGCAGATTACATTTTTTCTTGTCCGCAAAATAACAACAATTCCTCCTGATATAAGCTAAAATAAATACATCTTGGGATTTTGATCGGCTGAATTTGACAAGGTCGGCTCCTGAAATAAAATCAAAATACAGTATAACCTCTCTAATCCGGCCAGACATAGTTTCGCCCTCTGTCCGGATTAGCGAAATGTCCGGACTACGGTACTAAAGTTTAAAAAAACGAAATTTATTAATGCTTATATATTTTATTATAAAAACAGTGTCTTAAAATACAAAAGGTATAAAATAAACTAAACTGAACATTTAAATAAAAGTTAATTCACTTGTAACAAAACGCAACTAATAACAAAATAATCTGTTGTAATAAAAATCATTTAATGCTTAAAAAACGAACGTATTTTTAGTTGAATACACTTATCTTTATGTAGTTTTTCTGATGTTTTTTAAATTATTTTAAAAAAAGTATTCCTTTTTCAGAAACATTAGCTTGTTCTGCCCATAGAATAGTTCTTGCAAATAGTTCGGTTGCTTCCTCAAGACTGCTGTCAGAATCAACAGTCTCTTCAATATTTTCGTTTGACATAACTGACTGAACTATGTCCTCATCAGAAAAATCATATGCAAATTTGTTTTCATCTCGCGCCCAAACATTAATGTCAGTGTTGGATAAACTTGCAAAAGGAGTAAGAACGGACAGGGTTGAATAAATGCAATTCGTATCCTGACAGGTAGGATCAATTTCTCTTAATTGAACAAGCGGTAAATCATCTTCATCGTCCCATTGTCTTTCTCTGGAAGCCCCAGGTAGCAAGTTTGACCAACTTTTAGCAATATTATTTTTGGTTATATCTAGCCAAGCGGAGTTTGAAAGCAAAACGGCATTACGTAAGTTGAATGCTTTAAGAACACTGGTAATATTTGCATCATCCTTTAGCAGAATATGGTTTAAAATATTCTTTTTATAACGCACTTTTATGTTCTGAATCAAATTCTGATCCATTGGTTGTAAGATTTCCGTACAGTTCGGAGGCAAAAACAAAACTCTAAAGTTGGGGTCAGTATTGATATCATTTTCTTTAGGGTGTGATGGTGCATTATCCAATATCAAAAGCGCTTTTAGGGGTTTGTTAGCGGTAGTCTAAAATTCCTTCACGTTTTTGATAAACTTATTTCTAAACCAATGTTAAAAAACAGAAGTCGACATCCACCCTTTTTTTGTTGACTTGTATTCTACAGGGAGTTCAAAGTTTTTAAAAGCTCTTGGATTTTTAGATTTGCCTATTACAAGTAAAGGCAGCTTATGAGTTCCAGCTGTATTTGCGCAGGGCATGAAGGTAAATCTATCTTTTGATATTTTTCTGCCAGCAGCCGAATTTTCCTCACTGTGAGCCCATGTTGTTGTAGGAAGAGTTCTCCAAAACAGCGCAGATTCATCTGCATTGTATATTTGTTCCTCAGTAAGACCAATTTCATTGACAGCATTTAAAAATTTTTCTTTAAACGGCTGTACAGCAGAAACATCGCTAGATAATTTTTCACCAGAAATTTTCAAGCACCTGATTCCATGTCGAAATTTAAACTTTTGCAACCAGCCATTACTTGCAGAAAAATTATCATTTCCCAAAATTTTCCTGTGGAAATATTTCGCTTTACATTTTATAAGCTCCGCTCAAATTGGCACATGGTAATTACGCTGCTTTACAAACCATGTCATTAATGCTTCCTCCACCTGAGGATTTTCGCCCTGTTTCAGAGTTTTTCTATTTCCTAAAATAAGATTGCAGTGTTAAAAGAAATTAAAATTTTTTTAAAATGTAGTAATTTACCTGAACCTTTCACAGTTTGAGAAACATGTTTTCTTATTTTATCTCTTTTAGCTTTAATATCAAATATTGTGGATTTTGAGACATTAAATTGTTCACCCACTTTTCGTAATGATTTTCCACTTTCAATTGAATCTAAAATTTTGCATTTTTCTGCCAAAGTCAGTGTTTTGTGTTGTCTTTTATTTTTCGGTACCACAATGCACGTCTTATCTCCACGAAGTTTTTGTTACACTAAACGTTTTTTAAAATACAATACAAATGTATACCAACGATAAAGTCAACAAAAAAATGCAAAACACATTTAAATTTTTCTGTTCTAAACCAAAACGACATGAAAAAGTTAAGTGAACATATTTTGTAACTCCACCTGGTGTAAGTTAATTTTAAATTTAATTTCTCTCATTTCCACAAACCTACGACGAAGAGTGTGAAATGAAACGTCAGATGAGAGAATAAATGTATCTATACCTATGTAAATCGTATTCGTCTATGGTATGGCCAGTTTTTGTATTAAAGGTACAAAATTATTTGAACACAAACGACCTCAATGCGTATTATTTTAAATATGGATAATAAATTATATTATTATATAATTTATAATGTACAACTGCTTTAATATATTTTTTAGATTATACGTTTTGAGCTTTTGTTTTTAATGTGTTAAGCTCTTGCTTGCATGTTTGCAACTGAAGACAACAAACAAAATGATGAAAGAATTTTCGGGGAATTCCCTTACTGGCGCATGGTTACGGAACAGTGTTACCATGTTGGCATAATTTGTGCCGTTTTGACACAATTTTTTTGGTTTTGGCACTTGTTTTTTGAAAAATTATGCCAAGTACCGTTTAGCACAATTTCCTCAAAATGTTTGAATATTTTTTCAATTTAAGTGTAATTTTTTAGCACAATTGATTTCCAAACGGCATAATTTTTAGTACAAACATTTTCTTAATTGAATATTTTTTGAAAAATCTATTGCTGTAATATTTTTTGAAAAATCTATTGCTGTAATATTTTTCGGTATCTTGTGGTATAATTCCACATTTTAAGGTTCCTATATACATATGTAAGTATATTTTCGGCAAAGCGACGGCTTGACAAAATAGTGCGCACTGTTTCTTATACATTATCCCATATCGAAACGTCTAATATTTATTGTGTCAACTTGTGTGCATCAAATACGCATAATACAACTATGATTTCTTCGCGAAGTAGACGATTTGAGCACTGTTCTCTAGGATAAGTGGAACGGATTCCAAAAGCAATTATCTAAAACTTGGAAAATTATATTCCAAAAAGATTGAAAGAAATTGTTAAAAACATTAGATTTTTCAAAGATTTATTTAAAATAATACGCCAATTACTTAATTCCGAATTATCCTGTTACCCACCACACATACATAATTCGATGTAACAGTTGTTTACTTTTTATTTGTTTTGTTTTAATAATTTTCAGAATGCAAATAACAGAAAGTGAGTAAATTTTAAAAAAATATTTCAGGATATCCAACAACATTTCTATGTATAATTCCGTCTCCTCCGTTAACTTCGCAGTGGCCAATAGTCTTTTGGACATCTCTTTTTCTTAATAATGTACTATTTTGCCCCCATTGTATTGTGTATTGTTAAATGGTTTTAATTTATTTTTCTTTGCTTTGGTTTGTTTTAACAGCTGTTTTGGTAAGCTTTCGATAAAAATATTTGGGAAGGCAATGTTCGTAATTCATAAGTTAATTCAAAACAGGGCAAACAACAGTAATCCAAAATTGGGTTCCAAATGTTCATAAATTCTCCATTTGTTATTTGAATCCCGCCACGAACTGCAGCAAAGCGGCAGCATTTGGTGTAGACACCATGTGCTAGAGCGAGATGAATATATGAATGTACATTAGGGCGGGACGATTTAAAAATCACCAAGTGACAAGGAAAATCGTATTCTAGGGATCAAAATAAGAAACTTTGCCCGAGGAACCATACCTCTAAAACGAATTCTGATGTCACGACTTTTGAAAAATCCGAAATTTGTTGACCCATTTAGAGTGCCCCAATCGAGTCCAATTGTATGATTTCTTTGTGAAGGTAGAAAATGTATGTACAAATGGTCAATAATAGATATATGTAGGCAAGAGAAAATGACAACAGCTTTTTACCGCGGATAGAAATGAACCTGCTACTATTATTAAGCAAAAAATTAAAATCTGAAAATTGTACATTATGACTCTGTTGTTGCTAAGCCCGGTATTCAGTTTTTATGGAATTTTCGTACGTGTATAAAATATTACGAAAATTTCATGAACCGAAAATTTTGCTCACTTTTTATTTGCAATTCAAGTTATGTCGTACGGAATAACATGAGTTAAAAATTAAATGGAGTCCAAAGTTGAATTATTAATGTAATACTTGTAAGGTACATCAAAGATAGGTGGTAACTTTACAATCAAATTTTCCGTTTAGAGATAAACGACAAAATTTCTTATGAAAATTTCGCAAGAACTGAACTGAACTTTGCAAATATTTCACTAATAATTCATCTTAGCACTTATTTTCATTTATCTGCACTGATTTACATATTTTTTTAAATATTTGATATATTGTTTTAATTACAATAGAAATAGATTTTTCGGAGTTTTTAAGTTTTGCTAATGGTTCGGGAGATATCGTCGTCTAAGTATGATAACACAGGACCAGTCAAACGTGACACATAAGAAAAGAAAACGCGTTTCGTTCTCATCCTTTGTGGTGTGTTGGTTCATAAAAAATAATGTGTTTTTATTTCATGAATCAAAATAAAAGTGTTCAGTGTGTCTGTAGTCACGGTTGCCACAGTTGGTTATATCCAACCAAAATTGGTAACATTCATTTTGGTAACCTTTTGAAAGGAAATAATTAGTATAAGAAAAAGCATTTGATTTCATACTTCTATTAGAAAATTTGAGGAAATGTGATCTAAAATGTTACTTACAAATAGAAGAAAACATGAAGCAGTGGCAACACTATTTGGGAGAATTGAATGATTATGGGCCTAACCAAAATACGCGCTTGTCGTCGTTCACACGAAATAACCAAATATATTCGTCTCTTTCGCACTAACGAACTCTTTGTGCTTTGATTGGTCTGAATATAAAAGCGTTACAGTATTTGTGGGCTAAATAATTTGGCATTGCAGTTGAAAGGCAATAAAATGCAAAGAAAGTGAAGATTATGTTTTGTTATGTCATATTTTATGTTTTGCATTTGTTTTTTTTTAATCTTTATATTGATGTATGATGATGAAAAAGCTTCTCAAAATACCCTTCGGAGACGGTGTAAAACCGTAGGCCCAATCAGTGAGTATAAAACTTGAAAGAGCACTGCTCACTGCTAATGTGAAACTCTCCCCGATCCCATCATGGGATGTAATGGGAAACAATTTATTTTTTATTGATATATGTATGTGTAACATGATTTTTTGACTGGTTATTTAGATTGGTAATCAGTTGATATTGATTAACGTTTGATCTGACTTTAAAGACGAAAAGAGTTTTTCAGTGCTTTGCCTAATAATCTTACTACCATGTGGCAGCATTGGTAAATACTACGAAAACTAACCGGTATTCATACATTTATCAGCTAATCGTTACAATGCATCAAACTGACGCCATTGCAAAAGAAAGGTTAAGTGATAAAATACTAAATATTTAATGAAATTGGAAAATATTTGAGCAGAAATAAAGTTCTAACTGCACTACGAGTTAAATGATAGGTTTTTTTTTATTGTTATTCGAACTAGGATAGTGATTATAATTGTTCACATTAACAATTAAAGAAGCTTTGTGTTTGGACTTGTTGTTGTTTTCTGTCACAATTATATGGTCACTTGATCATAGTTTAAATGTCCGAATTTGGCTGTTTAAACAACAATCAACTATTAACCTATAAAATTAATTCAGAGTTTAATTAATGTTTGATCGTTGATCAAAGATGATTGACCAGTCAAAAATTGGGCCTTAATGTTCTAAAGAAAGAAATGTAAAAATTTGGTACTTTTTGGTAACTTTTTTGGAAAACTCCGGTAATTAAAAAATTAACGCTGTGGCAACCGTGTTTGTAGTCTAGATTCGATATTTATACAAAACTTTATATGTTACATGTTATTTAAAAGTTAAGTATAAAAACTTGAAAAATTTATTGATGGAAAATTGTGCAATATCTAAAAAATATGCTAACAATTTGACGAAAAATATCAAAGTTTTGGAAATTTTCGTAAAAATTAAGCTAAAACGCATTTAGTATCATGTTTCAAGAAATTATGCAAAATCCAAAAAAAAATTATACTAAAAAGCATTACTTTAATTATGGTAGATTGGCAACACTGTAAAGACTGAAAAATCGTCCGGATTAGAGTCCAAACAGAACCAAACACGCTTCAGACGACGACGGAAAAAATCTATAGCGTCTAAACGAAATGAGAGAGAGAGCGTCTGGCGACCTCGGTTGATTTTTTTTCTCTCTGCGTCATATATATTTTCGGCTCTTTTCTGGAATTTGAAAGTTTGGAAAAATTATATTGTTGTATTGGAATTAAATTGTGTTTACTGCTTTTAAAAATGTATTCACTTTTATTGTACTGTGTTTAACAATAAGTTATTTTTACAATTTTCTTTAATTTACTTTTGCATTCACGTGTATGGTTTATATGTGTTGGTTTCTCTTATGATTTTCATCAACATGTGGCAACTTCATTCTCTCAACTGAGAGATTTCGTGAGAGCGCCACCAAGAACTTAGAAAAGATTCTATTCTAGCGACGAGTCGTCAGCCGTAGCAGATTTTCGTGACGAGTTTTCCCTGCCATAAGAAAACTATGTAGAAAAAACGTCGTCGTCTGTAGCGTGTTTGATTATATTTAGGCTCATACCCGCTACTGCTCGCCGCTGGAATAAAAACTTTTCTAATTTCTTGGCGGCGCTGTCATGAAATCTCACAATTGAGAGAATGAAGATGCCACATTTTCATAAAAATCATAAGAGAAACAACACATCCATACATACGGTGCTACATGTGGATGCAAAAAGTAACAAACTGATTTATACTCAGTTAAACACAATACAAAATATTGCTAAAAGCAGTAAAAACAATTTAAATCATATGCACTAATATATTATTTTTTCAAACTTTCAAACAAATTCGAGAAAAAACCCGGAAATATTTACGATGTAGAGAGAAAAACATCAAACATAGAGTAATACTTAAGAGTTTCCATTACTCTCTTCGATGCCTCTTCATGATGCCGAGGTAGTAGGCCATTTCATAGAGTTTTATTTGCTGCCGTATTTTACCAATTTTACACTTTCGTTGGACATAAAACGGACAGAAATCAAAGGCAATGTGTATTTTCGTTCAATGCAAACAACATAAAACATAATTTAGTTGTCATTAGTATCGATAAACACTATTTAAAAGTAGTTCATGTCTTCTTTGCTATCTCATTCTCCATCATCGGCCTAGTACCTAAAGCAGCTGATCGAAAAGTTACTAGAGAAATGATGTACAATGAGAGGCCACAGAGAGACATACAGATTCTAGAACATGCAGCAAACTAAGTTTAAAAGTGTTTGATTGATACTAATGACAGCTAAATTATGTTTTATGTTGTTTGCATCGAACGAAAATACGCATTCCCTTTTATTCCTGTCCGAATTGGTCCAGCCATAGAGTAAATTACAAAAGCAACTCAAACTCCATGAAATGGCCTACGACCTCGTCGTCATCAAGACGACACGAAGAGAAGCATAGTGGCTCTTTTCTATTTCTCGATGATTTCGTAAAAACTTTTTGGAAACTAGACATACATAGTAAGTACCTGCATGTAATCTCTATCCAATACAGACGATGTGGGCTTGAGCTTGAATAAATACAAATTAGAGTTCTGCAACGGCACACATGTTCGCATAAACGAAGACATTCGTATGTGATATACACACACTACTTCACTTCAGTTGTTGGTGCGAAGAGAGGTACACCCAATAACAACAACGGCATTTCGTTTTGTGTGTTAAAATTAATGTGTTAAATACAACACAAATGTATGCTAACAATAACAGTCAATAAAAAAGTTTAAAACACATTTAAATTTCACAGTTTTTCACCAAAATGGCATGAAAAATTAAAGCAAGAAGTTATTGTAATTCCACCTGGTGTATATCACTTTTCGTCAAACATCTCTCTATCACACCGACCGCATCACGAAGAGTGTGAAATGAAACGTCAGATGAGAGAATAAGTTTATCTAGGTATGTATTAGTCTATGGGTACACCCCTGTACCGACGCAGTGCAGTATGACTAGGTACGAGGAGATAACAACGAATTTCCACTGACGTATTCGTATTCGTAAGCGCCGGGTAAACCGGAGTAAAGTAGCGTTCACAATGGCAGCAACTTTTCAAGCCTTCAACAATTCAAGCCTTCTCGTTCCCACTCACAGTATTGCATATAATGCCCTCTCATGTTTTTCGTGAAATTGGAATTCAAATTTGTCATAGAAGTAGGTTCTACTTCTACTTCAAATTGGAATTTGTTCTAATCAGTTTATTCTACTGACCGCTGGGGCGCTCTACTTCGAATTTTGCTTTAAAACTTGAAAGTATGAATGAAAATGTAAACATTTTGTCTCAAAACAAACATTTTAATGAATATTATTATCTGTAGAATCTGCCAATAACAATAATTTCACATATAATTATAATTTTTTATTACCAAGAATACAACACTGTCGCTGGCTTTCGAACAAATCAGCTGATGCAAATGTGTAGTTGTTTGTAGTAAGTGTAGTTCGCGCCAATTTTATTAATAAACAAAAGAAAAAAGTTTTTAAAAAAGCTGACATTTTCAGGTTTATCGAAACCGTCCAAGGCCATGACATATTTTCTATAGAAAAATTTTAAAACTTTTCTATAGAAAAATTTTAAAAAATTTCTTTAGAAAAATTTGAGAAGATTTCTATAGAAAAATTTGAAAACATTTCTATAGAACAATTTTAAAACTTTTCTAAAGAAAAATTTTAAAACATTTGTATAGAAAAATTTTAAAACTTTTCTATAGAAAAATTTGGGAACATTTCTATAGAAAAATTTCAACAAATTTCTATAGAATAATTTTAAAACAATTCTATAGAAAAATTTTAAAAGATTTCTATAAAATTTTACAATTTTTCTATAGAAAAAAACATTTTTGTAGAAAAATTTTAAAACTTTTCTAAAGAAAATTTTTTAAACATTTCTATAGAAAACTTTGACAAATTTTCTGTAGAAAAATTTTAAAACTCTTCTTTAGAAAAATTTGAAAAGTTTTCTAAAGAAAATCACTTAATATTTTTTGCTCCGGGTAGTGGTACAAATCTGAGGTCCGTGTCTCACATTTAATTTTTCTATTTTTTACTGTTTGCTTTTTCGTTTGTATTGCAATTCTCCATTGTTTTCAATCCCCAAATATGTATACTGCTGTATAATGTAAACAATGTTGCCAGTCAGCTGTTTTTTCGAACTTCTTCGAACAAATTTGTTGCTTGCATTGTGAACGCCTGTTGAATTTGTTGCTATCATTGTGAACGAGCCTTAAAAGTTGCCGGTGACTTGTGTACATGAAGCGAATATACGAGTAATATTCGGTTATTATCGAGGGATTTTGGGGACACGTCATATTTATAAATTGGTGTTTTAAGATAGATCATAAGTAAAATAATTAAAATTAAATACTTTTTGTAGATTTTTATTATTTTGTATGGTTCTGAAAATATGTTGTTCAGTATACATTTTGTTTTTGCATACCTTTCATCACTGTTATTGTTTTTATACTCTACACTCTAACTACAAAACGGTAATAGCTCAAAATTTACCAAACACAAATGTTTGCTCAGTTAGTCCCTTTATCCACATACATACACTATGCACACGAAATTTAGAGATGTTTGTGGTGCAAATAATTTTCAAGCCGTACTAATTTTAGCCTAACCCAGGAATTACCTTTCATTACCACATAAATTCCCTCGAGAGTTTTATTACGTGAGTTCCCAGCCTGCTGACTACATCTACTACATTTCCAATAGAAATTGAAAATATCAATTTTATTTTGAAAAATATGTATTGAAATTTTTATATACATACATAGTTTAAAATTTCGATACATATTTTTCAAAATGAAATTGAAAAATAGAAAAAAGGCAGTTTCGGAGAAAATAAATAACGTAGGAATAACTTTTTACATATATTTTCCAAAATAAAACATGAAAAAGTTTCAATCCGAAAACATGTTAAAAAAAGATACAGAATTTTTTTTAAAAAGTAATAAAATAATAAAAAGGATATTAAATAATAATAAAAAAATTATAAATAAATAAAATAATAAATAATAATTGGTATAAATTAAGGGAAAATAAGAAAAATTCATTTTTGGAGAAAATAAATAATGTGGGATATTTATGAAAAAAGGTAAATTCTTCTATAGTTTGTTAGTTTAAAAAAAATTAGTTTTCTTTAAAGTTTGTACGTTTAGTAATCACACAAACATGGTGATGAATTAGCGCCGCAGGCAAAAATGTTGTTTACAAATTCGCGCGATTTTTTGAAAAACATTTTTTGTTCTTTAAATTTCGTAAAATTTTTGCTTAAAGTTTCCAAAATTAATAGAAGTAAATTAGTTTCGTCATTCGCTATAATTTGAGTACCCACACTAAGTGTTAGGCGTTTTCCGATTCTCAAGCCCCACTACAATATGGTAAGTTGGGCATATCTGGGTCCAAAGATGTCCTTCCACAAAAGTAAAGACACTATTAAATTTGTGAGAAAAATAACTTTCATTTGAGTACCCGCAGTTGCCTGTTTATAGCTGTCACTAAATGGGCCGGTTATCGGAAGAGTGTCTGGTTCTGTTTGGGCTCTATATGTGAAACTCGTACAAGTGAAGTAGAGTAAATGAAGTTGCCACATGTTACACTATCGAGTAATAAGCCATGAAATAGCTTCTCAAAAAACCTTTCGGAACCGGTGAAAAACTGTAGGTCCCAATCAGTGTGTAAAAAGTAGAAAGCATACAGCTCAGTTATTGTGAGAAGGTATCCCCTATCCCTGCATGTGAAGTAATGGGAAAATATTTATTTATTACAGTTTTTATTTATTACGGTCATGCATTTTTAATAAGACATATGTAGAGTATTCAATAAACCGGGTTCTCGGTTGCTTCGAATAATGGGGGTTTCAAAAAGGTGGTTCCACGGCGTTTTTTTTTAAGGTAAAAACCGTTTTCCACTGGCTTTGGTTTTTATATCTAAGTCTTAAATACATTAGGAACTTGGCGTCTTTAACACGTTTTTTTCAGTTCTCGCAAACGGTTTTTAGTTTGGAGCAACTACAACTCGGTTGCTGTAACCGTAGGAACAGTTAACGGAACCGTTTTTCGTTTCTCGCAAACGTTTTTTTCAGCTTATATTTTTATAACTTGTTTACTGAAATATTTTTCGGTTCTCCCAAACGAAATGACAACTCAAGTTTGTTCTCCACAACTAGAGTCCCCAAACGAAATTTAGTAATCTGAGATTTCGTTTGGGAGGACCGAGTTTTTGCTTTGCGTGCATTTTCAATAAAACTAAAATTCAAGTTTTTATAAGGGTTCACAGTTGTTTGATGGCCAGGGTAGTCAACTTTCGACTCCCACTGTGCGGCGGCAGTGGGGTCTAATACGGTCCAATATGTCAATTTCATACCTCAGCTATGCCCACGTGAAATTTGGTATTGAAGAAATTTATTATACTGTTACTCGCCATTTCTGAGTTATAACCATTTTTTCTTTTATTGATTTTATTATTTTGGCAATTTTTTGGAAAAAAAAACCTTCCATACAAATTGGACCACTTTCTGGAAAACCTTTTCAAATATCCAAAACATGAGTTTTTCTCAATTTGACGCTCCGTTTAAAAGATATTGACATGTTTTCTAATTTTTTCATATTTTTATATTTTACACTGTGGGTAATGGGTAATCGTGATGGTTATTCACCATTGCCGTTGGCAGCGACCCATTATTTTCCCCATACCCTGTGGATAATCGTAATTGATAACACAGTGCAACACGAAAAAATAAAACCATATACGGACACCACTACGTGATAAAAGACAAAAAAAAAATACCCGTGTCTCCCAGTTTTGCCAAAAGTCATGGACTTTTTCTTTTATGGGCCCCCAAACATTTGGCGCGTCGGTGTCATTTGTGCAAAAAAGTGATAATTTTGTCAGGATCATATCTTGCAAACCGTTCGGAATTTTGATTTACTCTCTGAGGGATAGTTGTAGCTCTTGCCATAAGGAACATATAAAATCAAAAAAGCTTCATCTTCAAGGTCAAAATCGCAAAAAAAATTTGAAAAGTATGATTTTTTTACCTTTTCTCCCCTGTTCAGGTCCATAGGTAATGTACCTATGATCTCAATAAACAACTTTGTATAACATATTAACTTCCTAGGAATGATTCTTACACTGTTTAGGAAGCCGCAAAAGTGAACAATTTCCGGAAAATTTTTTAATTTCACTTGTTTTTTCTTTACTTCAACGTTGAGATTCTATGCTATCTATTACAAAAATAATAAAAAAAAAATATTCGTATTATGTTCATAATGTTGATGGCCCTGGACTTGCAAATCGCACTCTCTTAAGTTGTTGATCCAAATCGTCGACCGAATCGTCCAAATCTGACTCTGATTCCGAACTTATGGTGTCCATAAGCTGTTACCCATTATTTTACCCATACCCTGTGTACCATACACCTGACCAACCGCCCCGCTTTTTTTGGGATTGTCCCGCGTTTTAGTGTCTCATCCCGACATGAATCTAAAATAACAAAATTATTATATAGAACATTATACACTTCACTTTATATATTCACTCTTATTATAACTGAATATGTACGTGTATTTTTATTTAATTTATGATTTAAAACGATTGTGTCCCTCTTTTTGGTCACACCCAGTTTGTCAGGTTAAGCTAGCCTTACTTCGCGTTTACACGAGACAGTTACGTGGAGACAATAGAAAATCGTTCCAAACTTCATTTTACTAATCCACTCACACTTCTCTCATTTCTCTGATTTTTCAAGACTGTAAATTCGGCAAATGATAACTGGCCAATTCGGTGATGTTTCGTTGTAATTTGCGCAAAAGAAGAAAAAGATAATCGCAAAAGACCACACAAATTTGGAAAATGTATTTTGATTTGTAGATTTTGGTAAATGGTATTGAATTCACACGAAACGACACTGACGTCGGTTACTTAAGAGTGAATAGTCTTGTTAATTGTCTCGATGCCTACGTTACACAAACATTTGCTTTCTACTTTGACATATAATACATATTTAGTGTATTTTTGTACCCCGCTAAAGTTAATTATAGCTTAATTTGTACGGGACAGCTAAGCGATATTAAGTGGCATTTCAATTTTCCACTTAAAACAAAATTGGAATTAAATTGTTAACAGCAACGCGGTAAATGCTATACACATATTGATCATGTTAGAATTATGTCAGGTATAGTCGTTGAAACAGGTGCTGGATTTGTTTCCATGTCATTTTTCGTTTCACTTGTCAAAATCAAATGCATTTAACTGTGTACCAGCACTGTGTACCAGCAACCTTTGCCAAACACCTTTTAGCAAAGAAGACAACTTCGATATTAAATTGTCTTTAAATAAACCAGACATTTTTTGACCACCATTCTTATACCAAAATGTTTAATTTTGATTCATATATTCAATACTTCAATATTATTTTCACTCACTCAAAACACGTCTAAGCATCTCTTGCACATATTCACGCTGTGATTTCGAGAAAAGTATTGGATTTATAATTCCAAACACCACATAATGCTAATGATGTCTTAATTAAGCATTACAAATGAGTTGGGTAATTACCACTGAAAATATGGGAATATTTATTGTCCTAATTAATATTTGATTGAAAGGGTCTAATGTACAATTGGCTAGGAGACATGCGGGCTGTTTGTGATGAAGCTTAAACATAAAGTAAATATTGATAACATTTTGTTAACAAACCAACTCAAATCATTTTATTTATTGTTATTTGATACTTAATTATACTTTGATTGTTGGTGTTAACAATTGGTAGTCGGAAAGCGTTTTAAAAAGCGTGTTACCATGAATCAATTTCAGGGAGACATCAAAGGGGTCACTCTTGGATTATTTTTAGATATTTTAAAGTGGGAATGTATTTTCTATGACCACACATTCTTCAAAATCATACGCATGTAGAGAAATAGTAGTGTCATTAACTGTTTGTTGAAATCGATTTACTGGAAACACCAATAAACGGGTATCTCCTATATGGGTATCTCAATAAAAGTTCACGATTTAATTTAAAAATAAGACATATATTTTTTGTCCGAATTGTGATATTTTTAATGCAAAGTAGACATATTCCGATTAAGTATAGAATAAAACGGACGGCAAATGGCCCCAGCGGCTCTAATCACTGGCCCTGCTGCGCTAAATTTGAAGTTGTTGCGAACGAGTCTGAATTGATGTTCCCGGGGTTTCGGCGACACTCTCGTTTACAGCAGAAATGTTTACGAGAGACCGGACGGTAAGTCGACGCAAAGCAAAATTACTGCTCATAACACTGTGATAGTTCTTGGCAAAAATGTTCCAAGATAAGGCCAGAGGGAACGGTTTTACTCTAACTGAGGTAGGGACTAAACTCACAAAGTGAACATATCCAAACACAGTTTGTCCGACTGCGATCACACAGATTGTTTGGCGTTAAACTTCTCCGAAACGGCTGGACCGATTTGTATGAAATTATGTGTGCATATCGGGTAGGTCTCAGAATCGGCCAACATCTATTTTTCATACCCCTAAATGATAAGGGTGACCCACCCCTATGTAGAACACAGATTTGTCCGACTGCGAAACACAGATTGTTAGACTGCGGAAAACACACACACTGATGTAGCGGCAGCGAATAGTTGTCTTGTGTGGGCGCGGAGCACTCTCAGCCAACGAGAATAATGACGTAGTTATACGTATATAAAAATGAGATAGTAAGAGAGCAACGAAAATTGTGTGAACTTGTGTAGCGTATGTAGGAACAGCTGCTTTAATTTTTTTCATGTGATTTTTCGCTTCAGTTGTATTTTGTTGTACATGTATTTTGTTTTTGTACTCTTTTGTATTCTTGTTTTGTTGGTATGAATTTGTTTAGGGTTTGACAACCTAAACCCAAAATGCCTGTTGTTGCTGCCTACAATAGCAACAATGTGTGCTGCTATTACCATGTAAATTTTATTGTACCATGGTACGAACATAAAAAAGTATGTAAGTACACGTGTCTGTTGCTTTGCATTCTCTTTGTTTTTTCTGGGAATAAAACAAAAAGTATTAAGCAAGAAAATAATGACACGTGCTTGCACTGGTTTTTAAATATTTTTAAGTATTAATAATATTATTTAAAAGTAACGACATCATATGATTGAACGCTGTTTTTTAGTTTCCAATGTGGCCGTCGGTGGTGCAATGGGTAGTGTTCGCGCCTCTTGTACTTGAGATCCTGGGTTCGATCCCTGCTCTGACCACCTTAAAATTTCTTTCGACGGCGGTCACCTCGCTTAGTGACGGCGACACTGTCGAGTATTTAGCCATGAGAAAACTTCTCAAAATACCGTTCGGAACCGCTGTAAAATTGTAGGTCCCAATCAGTGAGTGTAAAACTAGAGCGCGCACAGATCACTGGTTGTGAGAAGCTCTCTCTAATCCCCTCGTGGGATGTAACGGGAAACCATTTATTTATTTATTTTTTATGTAACATTTACTAATGTGTTCATAGAAATCGAACAGGTACCGTTTAACAAAAAGGTGTTAACACATCGCCCGTGAGTTCGAACACTCATTGGACTTTTTTTAGTGTGACTATCAGAGTGGATTTTTTTTTTGTTTTTTCGATTTTGACTTTGACAGTCACTAACTTTTACTTGGTTGGTTGTATGTACCGGTAAACTTTCTTCAACAAACGTTTGGGACTCCAACCTTTGAGAACAACGCTTACCTCTAAAACAAGGTTTTTGGGAATGTTTGACACAGAACATCGGCAGAAAAGTAACTTTCCGACTTTCTTCGAGTTTTCCGTTCACAAATTGAAAGTAACAAGATTCTTTCGCCAAATAAGAGAAAACCTTTCACTACTAATTATCAAATTCCACTTAATTATCAATTTCACTTAATTTAAATTTTTCTACACTGAAAAGATTTTTTGGACAAAACCACTTATTTAATTGTGTGTTTGATCAAAGAAAAACATAAAAAACTACAAAAAAAGTACAATGTTGCAAAAAAGTTCTCTCGCCTAGTTTTTGATGGGCGTCGCAGAAAAAGGTACAACGATCGAAAGAGTAGGCGTACTAGTGGAAATAGTACTCCTGGCAATCCTAAATATATTTTACATGAAACCGTATTTTTACATGAAGTCGCGTGAACCGACTTAAACATACCCTCACCCTAACTTATCCAGTGTGTGCGAGTTCTGTTAAAAAACGCCTCTATTGTGACTATTATGAATAGAGGGCGAATCAAAGGGTCCACGACTTTTTGATTCGCTTTCGTAGTTATATGAAATGCTGAAATTTTGAGCAAGTTCCGTCATTTACTTAGCGTTTAACAGGTGTTCAAAACAGACAACCTCGTGCATTTTTTTAAAAAATGGGAAAAATTGAATTTCGAGTGTTCATTAAACATTATTTTTTGCGAAAACAACCGTCAATTAGACCAAGGAAAAGCTTGATAAAATACTATGGGGACTCTGCACCATCGATTTCAATGGTAAAAAAGTGGTTTACTTTCGTTGTGGTCGCATAAGTACATATGCCTCTGAACGATCTGGACGGCCAATTGAGGACGGCCAATACCCGAAAATGTCGAAAAAAATAATTTTATTTTGTAAAAAAAACTGTGCTTCATTCAAAAAGTTACGGACTTATTGATCCGTTCTCTAGCAGATTGACATTGTGCTGAATATTATTTAATGCCCAACTTAGTTTGAATCGTAAGTGGTCTTGGGGAATTTTTCTAACTATCAACCAATTGTTAGCTGGCGAAGTTGTTAATTTTTTGTTACACAGTAGCTTTTGGCAAAATATTGATCAGTACTAAATTTTATTATGATCGGTTGTGGTTTATGGAGGTATGAAACTGGGCGTGGCACGATAGTGAATTATTAATATCACAGTAGCGTTTAGCAAAATATTGGATATATTACGATCGGTTGTGGTTATCAAGAATTATCGTGTCGATCAACCCGTCGTCCGTCAAACTTTTGTATGGGCGGTACCACAATGGGTGTAGCAAAACCGATCATTTTCCATAGAAGAGTTACAATTGACGAAATATTTGCTTGTACAAAATTTCATAAAGATTGGTTCAGTTTTGTGTGACTTATCGTGTCGAACAGCCAAACGGCCAACCAACTTTTATGTGGGAGGTACAAAAATGGGCGTGGCAACATCGCCCTTGTCTTAATCGGTGATTGGCGATTGATGAAGTGAGCCTTATACCTAATTTTATTATGATCGGAAGTGTTTCACGCGGTTTTTCACACGACGTTTTCGAAAAACCGGGTCAACCGTTTTTTGAAGTTAAAACCCGGTTTCGGTTTATATAACCTAAATTTTTTATTAGAAAATGTAATCAAAAAACTTTAATTTCCACAGAAAAAACTAATGTAGTTAAACTTTAAAATCTTTTTGAGATTCCTTAAAAAATGCTCCATATACTATAAATTTAATATTTATTAGAAAACTCTCATCTAATTTCACTTTTGTATTTCTCATTCCTTTCAAACTACCAGCAACGCAGTGCAATTTAGGGTAAAATTAATGAAATATTTTTCAGACAATAACTAATTTTCTTTAAACTACATTAAAAGGGTCGTTTTGTAATATTTTTATTGTAATATTTTTATTTTAATTTATATTAATTTCTATATTATAATCTTTTATTTTATTTTATTTTTAATTTCATTTTATATGTTTTTATAATCCTTTGGAGTATACGTGTACCGGAATTTTGATGATAAGTTTTATAAGTTTCTGCAAAATTAGAGAATGCATTTCCATCGCAAATTCCTATGCTGTAATTATAAGATTTTTATGTCTTGTTGTGTAGGATAGACAAATAAATAAAATAAATACTTTTAACTTTCTACGGAGAAATCTTCAACTATTTAAACATAACATTATTTAGCAAGTTTTCTTTTGAAAATTTCCCATATATTTGCATTTTGCAAAAGAAATATCTCAATTTGTCAGAATTTAAAATTTGTTGCATGTTTTCTTTCGGAAATTTCCCATATACATATTTCTATTTTGAAAAAGAAATTTCTTAATTTAACAGAATTTAAAACTCGGCAATTTTCTTTTTAAAATTTCCCATATATTTGCATTTTTCAAGAGAAATGTCTTAATGTGTTTGAATTTAACATTAGAAAGTCTTTAGTAATTGTTGATAAAGTTATGAATGGATTTTATTTAAAAGTATTTAAATACATAGTTTTAAAAGAATAAACATTCTAATACTACACCATTTCCAATTGTAATGTGAAAAATCTCAATTTAATTTTGAAAAATATCAATTGTAATTTGAAAATTCTATTTGAAATTTGAAATTTAAAAATTCTATTTGAAATTTGAAATACATCAACTGAAATTTAAAAACATCAATTGAAATTTGAAAGACATGAATTGAAATTTAAAAGACATCAATTGAAATTTGAAAGACATCAATTGGAATTTAAAATTCGTCACTTGAAATTTAAACATTATTAACCGACTTTATGTATTAGATTTTTAAATTTCAATTGGTGTATTTTAAATTTCAATTGATGAGTTTTAAATTTCAATTGATGTCTTTTAAATTTCAATTGATGTGTTTCAAATTTCAATTGATGTATTTCAAATTTCAATTGATGAATTTCAATTGATGTGTTTTAAATTTCAATTGATGTCTTTTAAATTTCAATTAGTGTGTTTCAAATTTCAATTGATGTATTTTAAATATCAATTGATGTTTTTTAAATTTCAATTGATATATTTCAAATTTCAAATAGAATTTTCAAATTTCAATTGATGTATTTCAAATTTCAAATAGATTTTTTAAATTTCAATTGATTTTTTTCAAATTTCAATTGGAAATGGTGTAGAGATCAGTCCGTTTAAAAAATAAATTTTTTAGTTTATAAGGCTTTGTGTTAAGTTTAAATGTGTTAATGTAACAAAAAAAAGAGGTGTAACCGACAAGAAAACCCGGTTCCACCGGTTGTTCGAAATTGTAAATTTTCAGAAACCGCCGGTCGGTGTGTACCCAAAAAACCGTTGTACCGGTTTTCGTGTTTTGCATACTCTAGTAATAACTGTTAACAATTTTCCTATTAACCGACGTTTGAAAACGTCGACACCAGTATAATTTGAAAATATTTTGTTTTGAGATCTGTTTACGTATTATGCCCAGAACGGCATGTGATTAGACCACGATTGTGGCCCATCCGACGGTAAAGAAAAATCGACAAAAAAAAATCCTATCAGATTATTTCAGTTAGAACCGATGATAGGTCTGAACAGACCTCGGTAGCCTACAACTAAGCCTATGGTGATGAAGTTCACAAGGCGAAAACGGGATAGTCCCGCCAAAAGCGGGATGGTTGGTCAGGTTACATATACCCCGAAAATAATTCAATTACAATCTTGCGTGAATTTTATGACACCCTATTAAAGACCAACATTTGAGGATTTATGCATACAAATTTTCAAAAAAAACTGCATCTTCCGCATTGATTTACTAAACTCCGCTTTTATGGGAAAAAATAATTTTCACACCGATTCTTTATGCAGAATATGGACGAAGTTTAATATACTCGTGTATATGAAATAAAACTGAACCTTGTTATACCTATATATATTTCAACACCACTTCCATGCCAATAGTTTGTGTGAAATGCTTGATACAACAAATCTCAAAGTAACTTCTTGCAGTCAAGTTTGCATCTTCGGGTTATACGTTTTCCGTATCTGCGCTTTGTTTTCTTTGATTCTTTGAACTATTACTCTGGCAGAGTGTTGCGGTAACCAGCTTTTTATTGGTCATATGCAGTTGAATACACAGAGATTCAAAATGATTTATGCACAATTGACTAAAAATAAATGAAAGAAAAAACTTCAACACAAGTCGTTATCTTTTCTAGCAACAATAGTTGCAATACCAATGCATTTGGAAATCGCGAAACACCCGAGAGTCTGTTGTGGCGAACTGGTTGGCTGATGGTTTCTTCGAAAATTGTTGATGTTTTGTTTTAACACTTGACTCAAAAATGCAATCAATATAATGTGAAGATGTTACTTGTCTGCGACTTCGCCTTGCACTCATGTAGGGAACTCAGCATAATTTGGCAAATCTTCATTGAAAGCTGGTATCTGCTACATTGTTTACGAAATTTTAATGTATAATTTTATTGAAGTGTTGGAATAATTTGCTCGTGTTCGAAAACCAAATTATTACGTGCTGTATTAAATATCGTTAAAATTTTTATATGTATTTTCCGATTTTATTTTCATTTCCATTTGACTTAATTAACGTGGATCGCTTTCAGACAATAAGCCTGTTTTTTATTCCCTGCTAAACCAATTTTTCGACCACTTTGTATGGGAAGCTAAGCGATATTAAGCGATCTATTTTGCACATACAAAGTCGTTGAAAAATTAGTTTAGCGGTAAATAATAAAAACACGCTTAATAATTCAATTGTTGAAATGAGTTTTTGTCCGTAGTTTCCTCAGACACTTTTGAATGTTGAAAATTTATTTTTTGGATAAAGATATGTGACAAATATTTTGTATTTAAATTTTTATTAAATATTTATTTTATCCATTAAAAAAATAATTAAATGACTGTTATTCCTTGTAAGCTTCTAGTATGAACTTCTAACACTTTTGAATTTAATATTTATCTACGCTATGTCGAAATTGATTTCTTGGCTACATTGCAGCCAAGGTTTAAAATATGGGTGACCCGTTTTTTATAACACAAAAAAATTGCTAAGAATGTCTTGTTTATAATTTTTGGTGTTTAAAGGGTGTCCCAAAATTCACGCAAACCGACTAATTACATTTTTGAAAAACAGGTTTCATCGGATTTTTTGAATTTAAAAACAAATTTATGTTTTCATACCCTAACTCTCTCATCTGACGTTTCACTTTGTACTTCATCCGAGAGGAATCAAACGTCTGTCAGCTGTTTTGTTTTAACATCGAACAACAGGTTGTACAAGTAGAGAAGGAAAAACCTACGCAATGTGGCAACCCTCATAGAAGAGAACCAACAAGTTCAGGCGATTCCCTCAAACTCATTTCTAAATCGCGCCATAACTTGATACTTAATACTTTTTACATACTTTATGTAGTTTTATATACAATAAAGGCTCATTCACAATAGGCGTGTTTTGGTTACACCGCTTGATTAGATTATCACTTATTGCTAAGTGATATTAAGTGGCACTTGAAGTTACCGCTTCCATTTCAGTTCTAAGTTGGCACAAAGTTACCAGTCTGAAATAAATCAGAAAAACTGTGTTGGATATCGTCATCGTTAAGGAGAAAAATATATAACAATTGCAAGAATAACTATAAACCATGCGTTAGAGCAAGACGGTTATATGTATTTCCGGTTGAAAAAGGCAGAAAGTTGCCGGTATGAATAAATCAGAAAAACAGTGTTGGATATCGTCATTGTGAGCCAAAAACAAGGTGAAGAATATACACATATTCAGTAATAACTTTAAACCATCCATTAGAGCAAGGCGATTATATATATTATAATAAATTATCGCTAGTTTGGCGTTTTGGTTACTAGCAAGCAAGCGATAATAGCTAGCTTGTAACGAAAACACGCCTAATGATGCAACAATTTCAACAGGCGTTCACAATGCGAGCAACAAATTTGTTCGAATATGTTCGAAAAAAGCTGACTGGTAACATTGTTTACATTATACAGCAGTATGTATACATATTTGTGGAGTGAAAAAAATGGAGAATTGTAATAAAAACGAAAAAGTAAGCAGTAAAATATAAAAAAAATTTGTAGCACTACTCGGAGCAAAAGTAATGTGTTTTTCTTTAGAAAAGTTCCCAAATTTTATATAGAAAAGTTTTCAAATTTTTCTATACAAAAGTTTTCAAATTTGTCTATAGAAAAGTTTTCAAATTTTTCTATAGAAAAGTTTTCAAATTTTCATAGAAATGTTTTCAGATATTTCTATAGAAAAGTTTTCAAATTTTCTTTTCAATTTTTCTATAGAACTGTTTTCAAATTTTTCTTTAGAAAAGTTTTAAAATTTTTCTATAGAAATGTTTTCAAATTTTTCTTTAGAAATGTTTTAAAATTTTTCTAAGAAATGTTTTCAAATTTTTCTATAGAAAAGTTTTCAAATTTTTGTATAGAAAAGTTTTCAAATTTTTCTATAGAAAAGTTTTCCAATTTGTCTATAGATATCTTTTCAAATTTTTCTATAAAAAAGTTTTCAAATTTTTCTATAGAAAAGTTTTCAAATTTGTCTATAGAAATGTTTTCAAATTTTTCTATAAGAACGTTTTCAAATTTTGATATACAAAAGTTTTCAAATTTTGATATACAAAAGTTTTCAAATTTTTCTATAGAAAAGTTTTAAAATTTTTCTATAGAAATGTTTTAAAATTTTCAGATAGTTCTATAGAAAAGTTTTCAAATTTTTCTATCGAAATATTTTCAAATTTTTCTATAAAAAAGTTTTCAGATTTCTCATAGAAATATTTTCAAATTTTTCTATAGAAAAGTGTTAAAATTTTTCTATAGAAATGTTTTCAGTTAGTTCTATAGAAAAGTTTTCAAATATTTCTATCGAAATGTTTTCAAATTTTTCTATAAAAAAGTGTTCAAATTTTTCTATACCAAAGTTTTCAAATTTGTCTATAGAAAAGTTTTCAAATTTTTCTATAGAAAAGTTTTAAAATTTTTATAGAAATGTTTTCAGATATTTCTATAGAAAAGTTTTCAAATTTTCTAGAGAAATGTTTTCAGATTTTTCAATGGAAAGTTTTAAAATTTTTCTATAGAAATGTTTTCAAATTTTTCTATAGAAAAGTTTTAAAATTTTTTTATAGAACTGTTTTCAAATTTTTCTTTAGAAAAGCTTTAAAATTTTTCTATAGAAATTTTTTCAAATTTTTCTTTAGAAATATTTTAAAATTTTTCTAAGAAATGTTTTCAAATTTTTCTATAGAAAAGTTTTCAAATTTTTCTACAGAAAAGTTTTCAAAAGTTTTCAAATTTATCTATAGAAATGTTTTAAAATTGTTCTATAAGAAAGTTTTAAAATTTTCTATAGAAAAGTTTTAAAATTTTTCTATAGAAATGTTTTAAAATTTTTCTATAGAAAAGTGTTCAAAGTTTTCTATAGAAATGTTTTCAGATAGTTCTATAGAAAAGTTTTCAAATTTTTCCATCGAAATGTTTTCAATTTTTTCTATAAAAAAGTTTTAAAATTTTTCTATAGAAAAGTTTTCAAATTTGTCTATAGAAATGTTTTCAAATTTTTCTATAAGAAAGTTTTCAAATTTTGATATACAAAAGTTTTCGAATTTTGATATACAAAGTTTTCAAATTTTTCTATGGAAATGTTTTCAAATTTTTCTATAAAAAAGTTTGCAAATTTTTCTATAAAAAAGTGTTCAAATTTTTCTATAGAAATGTTTTAAAATTATACTATAGAAAATTGTAAAAATTTTTCTATAGAAATGTTTTCAAATTTTTCTATAATATAGTTTCCAAATTTTTCTTTAGAAATGTGTTAACATTTTTTTAAGAAATGTTTTAAAATTTTCTATAGAAATGTTTTCGAATTTTTCTGTAGAAATGTTTTAAAATTTTTCTTTAGAAATGTTTTCAAATTTTTCTATGGAAATGTCTATAGAAATATTTAGCAGATTATGTTCCATAATATGTCATGGCCTTGGACCGTTTTCGATAGGTCAGCTTCCTCAATTTTTTTAAACTTTTTTCTTTTGTTTATTAATAAAATTGTCGCGAACTACACTTACTACAAACAACTCCACATTTCATCTTTGCAATCTCAAAAAGTTGTTCGTGTATTGAAATAATCAACGAAGAGAGTAAGAGAAACAGTAGAGAAATGAGGCGCTTCACTCGTTTTTTGTTCTCTTCTACGAGGGTTACCACATTGCGTTGGTTTTTTCTTCACTACTTGTACATACTTCTTGGTTAATCTATGATTTTACGTGTATTTGTTGTTCAAAACAAAAACACGAAGCTGACCTTCGCCATTTACTATATGAGCGAGAGAGAAGAGTGCGAGGAACAAGTATGTGCATAGAGACATAGAAAAGAGCCGCTATGCCTCTCTTCGTGATCTCTTGATGACGACAAGGTAGTAGGCCATTTCATCGAGTTCGAGTTGCTATTGTAATTTACTCTTTGGTTGGACATAATACGGAGAGAAATAAAAGGGAGTGCGTATTTTCGTTCGATGCAAACAACATAAAACATAATTTAGCTGTCATTAGTAGCAGTCAAACACTTTTAAACGTAGTTTGCTGCATGGTCTATAATCTGTATGTGTTCTTTGGTCTCTCATTCTACATCATTCCCTCGTACCTTATCGATCAGCTGCTAGCAGTCAAACAAATTCAAAATACATAATTAAAAGCATTCCCACCATAGACTAATATAGGCACAGATACATTTACTCTCTCATTTGACGTTTCATTTCACACTCTTCGTCGTAGGTTTCTGGCATAGAATAATACATACATAGATAAACTTATTCTCTCATCTGACGTTTCATTTCACACTCTTCATCGTAGGTTTGTGGAAATGAGAGCAATTAAATTTAAAATTACCTTACTTAATTTTTTCCCGTCGTTTTAGTGTAGAACTGAAAAATTTATATATATTTTGCACTTTTTTGTTGACTTTTATCGTTGGTATACATTTGTATTGTATTTACCACAACTACTTTGCCACAAAAACACGAAATTTGGTTGTTGTTCCTTTGTTGATCGTTGTATACTATTGCCACTATCTGGTATTATTGAACCCATATTTTCCACCATCCAATGTTTACTTTCCATCGTACCTATGACGTTTAATTTATTGAGCGAATAAAAGCTTCTATGGTATGTATTATTCTACGGTTTGTGGAAATGAGAGAAATTAAATTTAAAATTAACTTACACCAGGTGGAGTTTCAAAATATATTCACTTAACTGTTTCGTGTCGTTTTGGTGTAGAACTGACAAATTTAAATTTAAATTTTGCATTTTTTGTTGACTTTTATCGTTGGTATACATTTGTATTGTATTTAACACAACTAGTTTGCCACAAAAACACGAAATTCGGTTGTTGTTCCTTTGTTGGACGTTGTTTACTATTGTCACTATCTGGTATTATTGAACCTATGATTTCCACCATCCAATGTTTACTTTCCACCGTACCTATGACGTTTAATTTATTGAGAGAATAAATGTATCTATACCTATATTAGTTCATGATTCCCACATTTCATTATAACTGGCATCCGATTCCACAACCTTCATTTGCATTTCAAAATTGTTTAATTTTTATTGCGAACAATGATAATTCTTTTGCATTGGCATTAGACGAAGTAATGCAAATTCAAAACCCAAGGCAGATTTTAAAATCGCATGTGCGGGTAAAATACTTGCGCTAAATACAACACAAATGTCTATCAGCAATACAAGTCAACAAAAAGGTGTAAATTCATAGTTCTGTACCACAATGATATAAAACCCCAGCGGCGGAAGTCATGACCTGGAAGGCCTGAAATCATGACCGAACAGGCCTTCTTTAAAATACGGCAGGCCTCCCTACACCTTACCTCCTCCTTTCTTTTTAACATTGCGTGAGATTGGCAGGCAAGGCCTTCCATCCCTCTCTACTAGAAGGCCTTATGAAGGCCTGCAAAAAGAGTAAATTTAGAAGGACTTTCGTAAAAATAAAAAAATATATATGGAAATTAGCTTCATATTTCAGATTTATACTTTAACCAATTGTAATTCTTATAAATGATTTTTTTTTAAATTCTGCAGCCACAGGAATCGAACACATGACCTTAGAACTTACAATCGGACGCTTTATCTACTGGGCTATCGGATGTTATGATTTTGCAACGACGAATTGCGAACATGTGGAAAGACAGGGTTTCATGAACAACAGCGTCTTCTGGCATTCTTTTAACAGGCCTGTGGAAAAATCATGCATTTCGCAGGCATTATTAAAGTAGGCATTACTAAAGAAGGATTCCGCATGCGTTATTCGTGGAAGGCCTCGCTAATTCCGCCGCTGTGACAATTTAAGTCAACAATTCTTTTAACTCTACCTGGTATAAGAAAATTTCCGTCGAACATCTCACATTTATACAAACCTTTGACGAAGAGTGTGTAATGCAACGCCAGATGAGAGAAATGGCTTCTCTATTCTAATTTACACGATTTTGAAAACACACAGTAAAACTTAGTGCCAGGCGAAGAACGAAAGTGAGTGACTGATTTTCGTTCGATTAGGTTTTCTTACGAGGTCAAGGGACAGGAAAGCAGGAATGTGATATTAGTTCAAAATACTTTGGATCCATACGAAGTAAAATTTTCCTTAGTTTAGTCCAGACGTGTAAGTTTAGACTTCATTTTAAAAATCTTATTAAACTCTAATCGCCAAGTGTTAATAAAATTCCTAAGTGTTTAGCGATATTGTAGCCCGAACTCTGTGAAAAACTTGTACAACCTCGCGAAATGTAACCCACCAAAAACGTATATTTTCCAAACGCTACTGTTCCATTGTTAAATTCAAACAAAAACAAAATACGCCACACTTTGTTGCCCACCTAACATAATGGCCGCAAACTTCAAACAGCTGCTCCTCAGGGGAATGTTGGTTAAAAGTAGTCACACTGCTTCTTTGACAGAGGACAAATGACCTGGAAAATATTTTGATTAAAACTACATTTGAATGGTTGAACCTTTGTAAGATAATCATCTGGGTAGTTCATTGTTGTATTAGTAGGTTCAATGTCATGTTGTTATAATTATTAAAAAATGATTGAGATTAAACAAAACACAAAATCATATCATTGATTTACCATAAACACCAAGAAATTATAAACAGTAGAAAAATTAAGGCTGCCCCAATCAGAGCACACCAGACAGAAGATACTGATAACTTAATTAATAATGGATAAAAATCTCGAACTAGCAGAGAAAGATAGATGTGTTCAAAAGGGGCAGACAAACTCATCAATAAAATCGTTGTATTAATTTCGTTGTATGCCTACCTATTAGTTGTCTTTCAAACGAACTAATTAATATTTATGTTTAAAATTTTAGCAATAATCATAATCATTACCATACTTGAAACCACATTCGATAAGTTACCAGTTACATATTTGGGAAAAAATAAATTAGTAGAAAATAAAGAGCAGAAACTAAACTAGTTGGAGTATTGCATCATCAGTGTCCAGGTTAGTAAAACTATTCAGTGGTTTTCGGTTAGGTATACGACTTTTTTATAACACAACATTTACATGGCTGTATGTTGTGAGATATGCTACAAAAATAAAAAAAAACATTCTTGGGTAATTTGGTGACACAAACTTACCCCAGAGAACAGGTCAAAGTGTACGGGTTTTTGAATTTTAGATAATGTTCTAGAAATTTTTCAACATCTTTATAATTCACGAATAATTATTTTTCCAGTTGTAAAATAATGAAAGTATTATGAAATTCCACAAACTCTCAGGAGTCAAATCTGAGTTTAAAAAAAATTTCAGTTTATGAAAAAAGTGCAATTTCAAGTTCTTCCGTTTTTGTATAAGAACTACACAGAAAAAAATATTGTTCCAAAAAATATCAATTAAGACTGTTTAAACACAAAAATCCGATGCAATTACTTTTGGAACGACGTTCCTTATCGTACGTTGCGGGTTGGGGGCTAAATGAACAAATTGAACAACTTTTTTTTCACACTATTATGCTACAACCCAGTACTATCAACTATATTGGGTACTTTTGCGTTGGTTTGTGTCTAGACTAACATATGTTGGAAAATTTCTTCTTTAATAGGAAGTTTTCTAGGTGGAGCCTCTAACCACTATTTAACCAAAAGTAAATTTAGAGAAGCCAAAGTGAAAGATGTTTAAAAAAAAGAACATTTTCTTAAATAAGTGCCTTTTCATAAATTACATAAATTTTCTAAAAAAAATACTTATTCATATTCTTGAAAAAAGTACCTCATCTTAATAAATACCTTATCTTAAAGAAGTACCTCTGCTTAAAAACAGTAAAGTTTAAAAAGTGATGATTTATCCGACCTTTCATATTATATTTAAAATTAAAATGTTCGAGCGTTTGGTCGTTTTTTTAATTAATTTTCTTCTTCAATATTTCGCTGCCCTTTGGGTAGCATCGTCAGGAAGATAAACACAATTATAAGCGTTTTTAATTAATAATTGTGTTTATCTTCCTGATTGTGTTTATCTTCCTAAGGGCAGCGAATAATTAAACGTTTGTAATTAATAATTGTGTTTATCTTCCAGATTGTGTTAATCTTCCTAAGGGCAGCGAAATATTGCAGAATAAAATTAATTAAAAAACGACCAAACGCTCGAACATTTTAATTTTAAAAGTAAATATTTTTACAAAAAGTACCTTTTCTTAAAAAAAATATTTTTTTTTAAATAATACAATAAATTTAATACAACAAATTGTCTATTCCTTAAAAACTACTTTTCTTTAAAGAGTACCTTTTTGTGAAACGAAATTACTTTTCTCGAGATAAGTACCTACTCTTAACAATGTACCTATTCTTGAAAAAATTACCAATTCTAAAAAATGTCACATTTCTTAAAAAAACCCTTTTCATTAAAAAAAAAAATACCTCTTAACAAAAATTAATTTTCTTGAAAATAAAATAATAACTTCGCTTTTCTTTTCTTGAGGTAAGTAGCCTTTCTGAAAATAAGCAAATTTTCTTAAAAAAATAACCTTTTCCTAAAAAGAGTTTCTTTAAAAAGTACCTGTTCTTTAAAAAAAAGTACTTCTTTATAAAAAAATGAATACTGTTATGGCTTTTTCTTACAGAAAGTACTTCTTTTTAAAAATAGTACCTTTTCTTAAACAAAACATTAGCTTTTAATAAAAGAAATACCTCTCTTTAAAAAAGGACCTTTTCGGGAAAATATAATATATATTCCTACAAAAAGGTCCTAAAAATATACTTTTTTTTAAAATATATTCTATTAAAAAAAGTTTTCTAAAACAAGTTTATCATTTTACAAAAAGTATCTTTTCTTAAAGATCCATTTAAATTACCGTACTTTTCAACGGGCGCCTTAGGCGTGTTGGAACTAACTAGTACATAATATATAGCGAAAGGAACTTCGAGTTTCTTGGTGTCCCCTGACACCACATGTAATTTTTAATTGAGTTAATTATTCTAGTAATTGACTGAACAAATTTTCGCAAATCACGAATAAATGAAATAAAATCAAATAAATTAGTATTGCTCTGAGGTTATCATAGAGAAATACTTAAGAGTTTCCATTACTCTCTTCGCTGCCTCTCATGACGACGAGGTAGTACGCCATTTCATAGAGTTTTATTTGCTGCGGTATTTTACCAATTTGACACTTTCGTTGGACATAATACGGCCAGAAATCGAAGGGAATTCGTATTTTCGTTCAATACAAACAACATAAAACATAATTTAGCTGTCATTAGCATCAATAAGCAGTATTTAAAATTAGTTCCTGTCTTCTTTGCTCTCTCATTCTTTATCATCGGCCTAGTACCTTTTCGATCAGCTGTGCCATAGAATCCCCCTGGGTTAATGTAAGTCGAACTGTATTGTTAACGATTTTGCCAAAACAATAAAGAGGCCCAACCTAAATGGAATTAAGTAAAATAATAAATAAATGCATAAGATGGAAGTAATTTTAACAAAAATGTATAAATAACTATAAAAACTATAATCTAGGCTCAAAGTATGTGCATAAATAGTCGAAACAGAAACATGTATTTCATACAATCTTGCATTTCTCATTTTCATAATCAGTAATGTGATTGTCAAAAACATATGCTTGTGACTACAGGTTAACCAACCTACATTGGATGGTTAAATCATTGTTAACTATTGATGGAAAACACAGTTCGATAGTTAAGCCCGGTATTCATTTTTATGAAACCTCCTTTGCCATAAGGAGTAAGTGTATAAAAAATAACGAACATTTCTTGAACCGAAAATTTTGCGCACTTTTCATTTGTTTGGTACTCAGCTCTTTGCGAAAATTTCGTAGGCAAAATCAAGTTCAGGGCTGTTACACCAAAGATATTTCGTACGAAAGCAATTGTTTGGGGTCTGTATTTTGACATTTCGATTATTTTAACAAACAAAAGTATCAGCACTGCGTTAAAAATAAAATGCAGTACGATGAGAAATTTTTCATAAAATGTTAGCGAGGTAAACCAGAGATAGCTGGTAACTCTCTCCAACAAAAATTTCCGTATGGGAATAAATGCCAAAATTGTTTACGAACATTTCGTAAGAACTGAATACCGAGCTTTAGGAGGATTACAAATATCAAATTCCGATAGCTAAAAACACCGATTATACCGATAATGCGTTAATCTAATTGTGTGTAAACGCCGTATAAGACTATTAACTTCAGCGTCACAATTTTTTTTTGTGGACTTAAAGCCTGGTATGCGGTAGCCATAAGAAGTACGTGTATAAAAAATAACGAACATTTTATGAACCGAAAATTTAGCTCACTTGTCATTTGCTTGGTACTCAGCTGTTTGCAATAATTTCGTAGGCAAAATCGATTACAGGGTTGTTACTCCAAAGTTATTAACATTTGTTTGATAATTGTTTCGGTACGGAATTTTGACATTTCGATCATTTTAACAACCAAAGGTAATACCACATGCGTTAAAATAAAATGGAGTGCATAGAGTAATTATTAATTTAATATTTGCAAGGTAAATCAAAGATAGGTGGTAACACTCCGCAACAAAATTTTCCGTTTAGTGATAAATGACAAAATTTCTTACGAAAATTTCGCAAGAACTGAATACGAGGCTTTAGATGTAATGTGACTGAGATTTTCATTTGGTACTCAGCTCCTTGCGAAAACTTTCTAAGCAAAATTAGTTACAGGGTTGTTATGCCAAAGTTATTTCGTACGAAAACAATTGTTTGGGTCTGGTATTTAGGTGGCAACTGTCTGCAAGAAAAATTTCCGTACGATGCTAAATGGCAAAAACTTTTATGAAAATTTCGTAAAAACTGAATCAAATTCCATACGGAAGAAAAACACCGACACTGTGAAATGGAAAGTCGCCTGAAAATTTCCGACCCTGAGTTTCTGTATGTTCGATACAAGATTTAATGTGCATACTATTAAAGTGTGCATTTAGAATAAGAACCTTCAATTATTTTGTTAAAAAATTCCGGATCCAATAGCGTCTGTTCCTGTGGTTTAATAAGAAGGCACTCTACACTACGGTTATTTTAAATCAAGAATTAGAACATATGAAAAATTATCAAGGGTTTGGATTTCAAAAATGTATATAAATTTTCTTAAAAAATTAAATTTTTTATAATACTGAGGGGAATAAACTATTGGTTAATTCCACGTGAAGCTTGACATAGAGACCACTTTTAAGTTTTCAATTAATTACAATTTTTTAAATTTTAATTTATGGAGAACATATCAAACCTCTTGAAAATAAGAAAGCAAACATTGTATGTGCAAAAGTAATTTTGTACTGTTAATTTCTTTTCACTACTTCATTTGAAACAGAATATCGACTATGATTGTTCAAACTTTTAGATTTACTAAAGCAATCAAAGAATGAAAAACATTTTATTTAATAAATTTTTTTTTGAAGATTCACTTACTCCTTTTTAAAAAACACCAAAATTACCATTATAAACTGAAATATGTTTTTATTAGAATTATATTATTGTTATGTTAATGTCTTGTCATGTCTGTCACAAAAAATAAAATCTTAACAGTATATTTTCTCTTTTTATGTATCACAAGGAAGAGCTTATGGTGAAAACTTAAAATAAAATCCGAACGTAAACTGAACTGTAAAGGGTTTAAATTTGTCATGTCTGTCACATTTGTCATACGGTCACAATTTGGTTTCTTTCATTTCTTTTCATTTCATTTATTTTTCTCATTATTGATGGCACTGGGCTGCACAAGTACTGATTCAATATTTATGTTAAGTGCACACAGTCCAGAGTCAAATTTGACACAAAATCTGCCTTACGGAAAATTTTTAATTCAAGTAGATATTAGTGAAAACTATTCTCAAATATATCAGGACGAAATTCAGTCTGCACATTGGCAGAATATACCTTCAACACTGTATACAACTATGGTATACTCGTATTATCGTGATAATGCCACTGCGACAGATATTGGTTCCGAACCATCACCATAAATATGCAGTCATTACGTTTAATACATTAATTCTTGAACAGTTTTCAGAAAAACATCCAGAGTTAAAAGTACGAGAGATACAATTTCAGTCAGACGGAACCTCACAGCATTTTAAGCAAAAATATACGATTTTCTCGATGACTTTGAATGATATCCCCACAATCTGGCATTTTTCAGCCACATCTCATGGGAAAGGTTGTATTGATGGTATAGGTGGGACTATAAATCGTCGTGTTCGAGAAGTTAGTAAGGCAAGAAAGGCTGATCCAAGAACATCACTTGAATTTGAAAATGATACGAAGACAATTTGCACAGGTATAAATATCCTGTATGACTCCGAAAAGAAAATAGAAGCTTCAAACGGAAAAGTGGATGAGATGTGGGTCACTAACGGTCAATAAATAAAAGGAATGCCAGGAACAAGAAAAGCACACTGCTTTCGCTCATATGCATCTGGTATTGTATTTTACAGTCTTACATCTAACTGTGAAAAAGTTACGTTGTTTAACTTCAGAGCTGGTGACTGTGTTAAAAATGTCCGGTCTGGTGAATGTGTTCTACGGACAATATGATGCATTATGTATAAAAAATATCATTGTACATCATTAATGAAAAATAATGTTCAAATTAACAAAAAGAATATGTAAAAATGATTCAAATTATTACACATGTCATGTCTGTCACAAATTCTTGTCTGTCTGTCAGGCTATTAAATACTTTTTTAGTTACATATTTATTTAAATTTCATAACTTTTTTTATATTACATATCAGACGAAAGCTCTGTTTGTGTAAGCTAAAATTTCTAAACTTCAAATGTGTCTTAATTTAAAGCAATTGAATGATAATGAAGAATCACTCAAAATCATGTCCATTTTTTGTCATGTCTGTCACGAGGTGTTTTTACACGATGGTAACACATTGCATACATCCCGAGAAACAATTCAATTACATTCAATCTTGCGTGTATTTTGGGACACCATAGAAATCGAAACTTTTTTGGTCAAAAAAAATTTGTCATGAATCTGTCTATTATTGAGAATTGTAATTTGGCAACCCAGTTTAATCCTCTACTACAAATTTGTAGAGTTTGAGTTATGACTCTTTATGGTGATCAAAGCTTACTATTTGGCATAAATGAACCCGGAATCACACCAAAATGTACATAAGCATAAAAAATATAATATGACCATACTTCGTACCATAGAGAGACTCCTGTCCAAATGTCATAGTTGAGAGATATGGAAACTCATTTTATTAAAAAATATTAATTCAATATCATGACATATTTCCAAGGTTTGTCGGATAACAAGTTAAATGATACTTCCATTAAAAGAAACACAAATGTTGTCCAGGTTGTGCGAGTGCCTCGCGAATATGGAGATATGTGCACAAAGTAAGAGAAGAAACCTCGACACCTCCGCCCATATCAATCGTATGATTTATTTGTACATTTCCTCTTTTTACACACTGTCCAATAAATTCGTCAATTCGTCGCGGTCAACCTATTAAATGTTACTCAATTTTGTAAAACAAAAGGAAATCCACTAATGTTAATTTTAATAAAAACGTATTCACTGCTATTGTTGTCGATGTTGTGGTTTATAATGCGTTTAATACTAAACGTCATCGTAAACCATCAAATTATTATAATTATTATTATTTTGTTTTAATCTTTTGATAGATCAATATCACAATTTATGGACTAACACCGGAATCGTATAATAATCACATCACAATTCCGACATTTTTATTCCATTAAAATTAGCATAATTTCACACTATATTTTGGATGAATGGGCAAATGGACGGACGGACGAAAATCCAAAACACGAAAAGACGAATTTATAAAATATCTTGAACTGCTTGTGCACTCATTAGTATCTAATATACTGTTTCAATCTATTCGAATATTTTGTTCAAATGCAAATCTTGCATTTCAATGGATTTGATTTGCATTTTCCAAGTTGACATTTTGCAAATTTCCATATGGCGGCGGCGTATCGAATTTCGTTTATGCCATGATACATTGGATATTTTAGAGCCTTCGGTATTGAATTTATTTGATGTGATTTGAAAATGAGTGAATGATTCCGTAAAAACTAAAGGAATGTAAATGTGCATAAACTATGAAGTCGGCTTCCTACGAAATATTAATTTTGATAACACGATGTCACAGCCAAAATACATGTGTGAATTTAACATCACCGAAACCGGTGTTTTAATTTTTTTTTTGTGGGTTCAGTAACAGATTTGAAACTGGGTTTATAATCTTCTCAACTAGGCATTTAACAAACGCTAGTACCTTGTGAAAATGTATTTCTATAAAATTTCCAGCCGCGTGTAATTACGTAAACTTCTGGAATAGCAAATAAATTTTAAATTTAATGTATTTCAATTAAAAACTTTGTTTATTTGATTAATTTTTTAATTGATTTTAGTGTAATCACGAAAATGACAATATTAATTAAAGATATTTGTAAATTTGTCAAAAAAAACTTCAATTAAAAAATTTTTACATTTGATTAAAACATTTATTGATTTTTTTCAAAAATATTGATTAAGTATGTAATCAAGTTAATTAAACAAATTATACAAAATTGTGAATTGAATCAATTTCGACGACGCTAAAAAAAAATAAAATGCTCTATTTATTCAAGGTTTCGCAGATACACATGTACATACTTATATCTATAAAAAATTTAATTTTTTATAATTTGGATTCATAATCGGAACTAAAGTTCCGGTTTTCTTACACTATTATTATATATTAAACATTTACTGCCTTATTCATAAAAAAACATTAATGTAGCTCTAAAGCATTCATCAGATATTGAAAGCTTTAAAATTTGGCGAAGGTTTTATTAGAACCGTATTCATAATGAGTATTTTAACTAGTGAACAGATAATTGACTGACAACCCTGTTTTATGTAGTCTCACAGTGCATTTGATGTAAAAACAAGATGAACAATAACCGATTGACCGTATTAATTATTTTTTTATCTAAATGCGTCAATGCATTTCTGCAAAATTTTAAACATTAATGGCGAGAACTATTCAATAAAAAGATAAATTAATATTAAATTTGGAAGAAGTGTCAAAATATATTAAATTGGATTTCAGTTTTGGGTAGTCGAATATAAAACCGGATAATAGGTTGTAGTTTCAATGTTTTGATTTTATATACATCACTATGTAAACAAAAGTTAATTTTGGTTAAAAATTATAAAAATTGGAACGAAACTATTTGGTTGCTTAGTAGGATAATGTGACACTTAGGGAATTCACATGGCCTCCTAAAGTCATAAGTCGTAAAGTCATATTTAACAAATTAGTACATATGATTTATGCATGTGAGCAGCATGTTGTATGTGCTAAATCATAAGTCATAAAAACGTCAAATAAACGTCAAGCAAGAAAAGAAAATTATTAAAAAAAATTAAACAATGCCAACAAGAAGCGAAAATTATAAAATTTTTACGGTTTTGTGTGAAAAGTTTGTGCACAAAAACTTACCGAAGTAGTTTCTTTTCCTTCCATTTGTCCAATTTCCTTTTTTTTTATTATTTTACCAATTAAAGTTAATTCTTGAGTTAATGTCGTAGAAAAATGCAAAATGTCTTCAAAACACAACAATATAGGTCTGTCTGGGTACTTTTCCAGTAAGAAATATCCAGTAACTTTTTTGGGAGAGTAAAAAAAATTTTACTCTCTAAGTAGACAATATCACAAAAAGTACAAAAACTTGCAAGAAATTAAAATCAGCTGGTTCGTAAACAGCTGATTGCAATGTAAACAACTGAAAAGACAACAAAAGTACTGAATTGAAAATGAGTAGCGATAGACAACTCGATGTGCAGTGCTCGCCAGGAACATTTAAGAGGGTTCAAGATGGTAAGTATAATGATGTTACAAATTAAATATTTGGAAATATATTTTTCCGTTGCAGATGAACAATACAGGCAAGCTGTAGCACTTCAAATGGCATGGACAGAAAGCTACGACGCAATTGTCTTTTCCCCAAACGAAAATGCAACAACATTTTATTTATAATAATTGCACATAAACGTTAAAAAACAACACAATTCTCAAAATACTTACTTCTGCCATTGTTTAATTTCAACTTTATTTTGTTTGTTTACATAAAACATATGATTCAAAACAGCTGTTCGAACTTGAAAATTCTTACTGGCAAAAATTTCTCCAGTAAAAACTTGTAAGTTCTCTATCATCGAACTGTCAAAATAAACTCTCTCTTACTCTCTCGTTACTGTCTTTTTGGTGTGCACAGACAACATCCAGTAACAATTTGTACAAATTGTTACAAATTATCAGTACGCAGACAGACCTAATATATCTGATTAAATAGTAAACAAAAAACAGCTGACACTGAACATACAACATAGTACACTGGAAAAACAGACATGCTCAGGTTTTATAGTCGTAAAATATATTTACATGAAGAATACCAACAACATATTTACAACTGTTGTATTATTTTAGCATATACGATAAATACAACACAATAGTACACCATGTGAACTCCCTAACTATAAACGCTGCAAATATACACAAAATAATTTCAATTGTTTATATCGCATAAATATTTAAGTACGGCACGCGTGAAATGTAAAAAAATTATTTCTTTTGTGTATTAATGCGGATAAAATAATCTTAAAGAAGGGTTAAACGTTCAACAAAAATGGCGACGTTAGAGAACTCTTAACAGAGGAATTTTTCGATTATGAATACAATTTTTGGGCTTTACCTTCTTAAACCCTTAACAAACCCACGACAACTTTTATGAATAAGGCCGTTAATGTTTAAACGATTTCTATTAAATACAAAACAAAAGTAGGTACATCTTTTGGTACTGGAGAAACATTCAATTTATCTGCTCCTTTCGCAGCTTTGTTGGAGAAATATATTGCTTTTATCCAATTTAGGGCAATCTTGTTTTACACATTCAAAATGTCTAATGCTTTATTCACGCTGCCGCGAAATTGAAGTCTTTCGCAATTTGGTCCGAAATTGAGTTGAAATTGCTCAATTTCGCATATATTTTGACAACTACGAAATGGAGATATTTACGACAATTTCGTTGAAATTGACTTGAAATTGTCGTATACAACGCTGTTTTTACTCAGCAAAATTAACTTAGTACTCTTTTTTGCGCATATGCAAGAACACGAAGCCGACAGAAAATTTTCTGCTGTGCCGCCGTCGTAGATAATTTTTTGAAGTTCACGCCGCCGTCTTTAAGGCATGCTTTGACTTAAAATGTTAGCCGATATTATCAGTTAAACCGCATTTAAAGGCCCGAATTTCAAAAAATAAGATCTACATTTTGTACACAGCCAACGAGATGAAACTAAAAGTAACATCTGCCGACAAATCGCATTTAATAAAAACTCAGTTGCCGCCGTCGATACATTTTTTTTGTTGCTCTAACTCCGTCGATAATTCTGGATCGGCTTTGTTTACTGAACACGTGGTTGCTAAAAAATAAACAATGGTATGCCGCCTCATTCATCAAATTTAAATTTTAAAGTTTTCGTCGATATAGACTAGTGAGAAGAAACTATAAACCATGCAAAATCAGTGCTTCATGTTAAAGTTCATGCACCATTCATTTATATCATTGTTTTCATTCATTTTCTAACCAAATTTTGGTTATTGTGTCCAGGCACGGTCATGATAATATTTGTAAACAAACAGTTGTCATTTTGCGACGAAATTGCTCAAATGCCAGTGTGAACGATTTCAATTTCGTTCGACAATATCAATCCGAAATTGTCAATTTCGTGGCAGCGTGAACAAGGCATAATAAGATGGTAAGTCTTAAACTTTCTGAAATTTTTGAAAACAATTTCGTGTAAACAAAATTGTATGTGGAATAAAGCATGAAACACATAGACGACGACAGGCTACCGACCACAACCTGTCAAAAATAGAATACATGCGTTTATATGCAAGTGAATATTTTAACGACGGCATGGCGACACGACTGCAGGTTGTTGTCTATGCTACTTATGTAGCTGTAGTTGAATTAAACTAATTTCTATTTGTGTGGGCGACAATCAACAGGTTAGAGCTGTCAATGCCTGAAGTGGCACTGACAGAATAATCAACTGTTTTCACAATTTTTGTTATGTTTGTAATAATATTTATTAAATATTCTCCAGACATTTTATTTTCTTCTAACACAAATAACACAAACGTCAACATTACAGATCAGCTGTTTACTTTGCAGTTGCCGTCTTGAAAATAATTCAGTGGCTGCCACACGTCTACATTTGCAGTCAGCGGCATTTGTAGTCGTGTGTTCATGTAGCCTGTCGTCGTCTATGTGTTTCATACTTAAGGCGGCAAATCGTGTCTATTGAAGTGCATAAAAAATGTTTGGGGACATCCACATTTTTCATTGCAAACCTAACACTCAACGCAAACACTCATTTCCAATAAAATTTATTCAAAAACACTTGCCAATTAAACACAATTACAAAAGACACAGTTTTAATCACGAAACAAGACAATTAAACACTATTATTCTTTAAGATCACAAAATAAAATATTTCAATCAACAATAAACGAATTACAAATAACAACAGTGTTGTATATCAAAGACTAGAGCCCTACGAAAAGTGACGACGACGGCTGGTGACTCAGCCGCCATACATATTGCCTCCCAACGGCGCTGTAAAATGCAACTTTCTGTGAAATACTTTATCATAACAATTTTTGTTTACAAAAATTGTTTATATTAAGGTTTGTTAAGAACATATCATGCATACCTATATTAATTTAGAAAGATTCACAGCAAAAATTCGATAATGCACTCAGAATTAAACATTTTTAGCGCCGTAGATTTGCGCCTTGCCGACACCAAGTTCTGTTGTAAACTCAAAAAATAAATTGTAAATATGAATAAAAATTTAATTGATTCAATTAAATTTTAATTGAATTTTTTGAAAAAAGTCAATTATATTTTTGATTGAAATTTACAGGCCAATATTTTTTTCTGTGTACTCTTGTATAATTTTACAATTTTTGTTTTGATTTTTTGAAATTTGTTAATTTTAATATAATATCTATTGCGGGTCTTTTAGACAACAAAACTTAAGCGTTCCTTTCTGCGAAACTCTGTGTACTGAAGGACTGTTAGGGCAAGCAAGAGACCTTATGCAATTCTGACCTAAAGCAATTCTGATCTAATACGGGCTTAAACGGTTTAAAAAAATAATTTGATCGGGAATTTTAAATTTGAAAGAAAATCGGGACTCCGACTCAAACTACAGGCAAGTATCCCAGACTACGAGTCTATCGACCTTATCGCGCAACACAACACATCGATTTCACCAGAATATCTGTTTTTTTATCGCTTATGTCACCGCTGCGTCTACATTAGAAACGGAATTTTAATGTGGAATCTAATTAGAATTTCTCGAAATTTTGAACTATTTACAAAATGTAGAAAGAAAGTAAAATCAGCTGATCATATGACACTACCTCTAATATCAATCATTTTGTATGTGTTGTCATTAATGTACATGTTCAGTGAAGAACTTAACATTCCAATTTCCGTTTCATGTTCACACAGTCTCATACTGAAAGTGTGTATACAACTCTGCGGTTGATTGATATGTGACATGATAATATAATTTAAAAAAAAATGGTCTCCCCTAACATCCCATGAAGGGATTGAGGAGAGCTTCTCACAGTCAGTGAGATGTGCGCTTTCCAGCTTTCACACTCACTGATTGGGACCTACAGGTTTACACCGATTCCGAAGGAATATTTTGAGAAGCATTTTCATGGCTAAGTACTCGATAGTGTCGCCATCACTAAGCAAGGTGACCGTCGTAGAAAGAAATGTAAGGTGGTCTGAGGGATCGAAACCACATTCTCATGTACAAGAGCCGCACACACTAGCCATTGCACAACCGATTTTAAATTAAATTAATTCTTTCGACAAATATTTTGTTGATTTTAACATAACTATATATACCGCATTTCATAAATTATTATTTATTATTATTTTCTTCAATGGTTTTGGCCCCCCTCCGAAATTAAATCCTGGCTACGGCCCTGCCTCCGCCTTTACACATACTAAAATTAGCGCATCACGAAGGTGAACTCCGTTAACACAATTTAACCCAGAAGATTACTCGTACAATCTCATTCTGTAAAAACTGAAGGTTAAGTTTGAACCTCAGTTTAAACTGGTGTACAATTTGATGCAACACTGGTAAAGTTCAAAAAAAGTCAACCATAATAAAAAAAAATGGGAAAAAATCAACTGTCTAAGCACAAACCAAATACGATATTATGTAGGCGGTGGGACTAATATCAATCAATAATATTGATGTACAAAAAACTTTTAATAGATTATGATGGAGGTTATTAACCCTTTGTGGACAGGTAAGTGTATGTGCTAACACCAACAACGGATATAGACTTTGACAATTAACTTTAATTTACATAAATATCATTCATACGAGTATAATTGTTAATAATTCACCAACTACGCTGTTTTACGGGCATTTAAACACTTAATCACGGCAATTCTCTCTCTCTCTATCATTTATCAATACTTATGCAAATGATGTTATAATAGTTGGGTGGGAATTGTTTGAGTTTCAAAATGATGCAAAGAGGAAAGAAGAAAAAGAGATCCCCCCATTCCATTGTGTATAAGAAATATGTACTCAAAGATTTCTACCGATTAAACACAAGACCCTAGCGTCATGAACAAACAGCGTTTCATTTCCATCGATACCCAGCTGCAATGTCAATGGCATTACATGACTATGAAAATGTAAGTTTCACTTTGGGAGACAATACCGGTGAGTACCTTGTAGGCAGAGGCACTTGAATATCCGCAACCTGCGCATATTCCAAAATAGTGGATAAAAAACAGCATCTGCCATCCACAAAAACTTGCAATAATTCCGGCTTCGTCTTCTGTTTCATCGTCTTCGATTTGTTGTTGCTGAATTTCACAAACATTAAAGTCAACAAGAAGTTGTTGCAGATGACGATGGAAGATGTTTTCTGATTAAGCCACCTTAGCTGTTGTTGTTGCTATGTTGCATTACAATGACGTCAAATTGTTAGTTATTATTATAAATAAAATTTGTTACCAGTTAGACTATGATGATGGATTATTTATAAGGTAATGCCACATTCGTCTTGTAGCTCGTGGTAATAGTTCGCATGTTTAACAATATTTTGCCACAGCAGAAATCAGGAAAAACTATGTAACATCAGTGCGATTGTAATTTTTCAGATGAAGTTTATGCTAATGTATCTTTATTGAGGTCCAATGTGATTTTATGATTGTAAAACTATTTATAAACATGTGAAAACATCAATATGTTGCTGTCATCCATCAGATAATAAAACGGCAACCAAATTTTTTAGAGTATTTTTATAGCCTCCACCATATGGTGAGGGAGGAGTCTATTCACTTTGTTATGCCTTTGTAATATCTTGAAATATGAAATGAACATAATGTACATTCTTGATTGGCATAACTTTTTACGACGATTAAGTCATGTCCGCATTCCTATCCGCCACGACTCTCTGTTGTAAAAACTCTGGCGTTCCAATGAATTGACCTTGAATATTGAAATTTTGTAGATAAGCCTATGTCTTATAAGATATTGGAGTCAGTTTGCGATTGAAAATAGGCAAAAACCGTGGAGAGGAAAACAGTAACACCAATGAATGACGATGACACCAATGGCATGTTCTATGATCGCCTAAAAGAAATATACGACCGCTGTTCTGGCCACGACATTACGATTGTCCTTGGTGATTTTTATATTAAAGTCGGCAGAAAAACTTTCTTTGAACCAACCATCGGTAAATTTAGTCTACACGCCATCATTTCCGATAACGCAATGGTACTGCTAAATTTCGGCGCGGCGAAAAATATGGTTGTCAGTAGTACGAGATTCCAACATAACGGCATAGACAAGGCTACATGGATATCCCCCGATCCACAGACGAAAATCCAGATTGATCACCTGGTAATTGATGGAAGGCACACTAGTAGTACTGGACGTAACACAGTGGGCCGATTGGAAAAACACGGTAATAATATCACAACTTTCAAAGTGTTGTTCTGATCATTTTGCAATATAGTAGACATTTATAGAGGAGGAGCCGCGATATGAGACTGTCAGTGGAGGTGGAAAGTTTCTGATAGCCATTCACTTGGTAGTGGCCAGAAATGATTCCTTCATTGGTCAGTCTAAGCAGCTCACTACTTCCACGCAGTATGTCCTGGGCAATGGCTTTATCGGAAAGCTCCGTTAGCTAGCTAGAGTGAGAAGGCGAAAATAAATGAGCAGCCTGATTTGGTTATGCGATCACTGATGTGGCTCAGGCTTAGTAGGTGACTGATGTCACTGAAGCTCATCAATCTATCGGGCATATTCTTTTGTCCTTAGAAGGCGGATGAGCCAAACATATGGGCCAATGGCGGATAGAAACTAAAAGAAGAAAATCCAGGTTCGACAATTTGCGTCTTGGTCAGCTTTTGATCCATAATGGGCGGCTGCAATCAAATATGCTGGCAGTAGGTAAAATGCAAAAACCCGGTGGACTGGGTTTGCCTCCCGCCACCGTTCAAAATGGCAGTGAAAATACAAGAACGAAAACGAAAACAAAAACAACTCCTATTTGTTGACATCCCCCGCAAACGTTATAAGGACCACGATTTACGCATATGCTCCTGGAACTCTTCATAGATCCGCTGCAAGCATCAAATTGGCAGATGTCCTCGAAAGTTGTAAGGCTGACATTACCGCAATCCAGGAAATTGCGATGTACAGGACATGGCTGCACAAGAAAAAGATACTGCGACATATACTACATTTGCCATGAGAAAAAACATGAATTTGGCTACGGATTTGTTGTTGGCAAAAGACTGCGACATCTAGTCTCTAGGTTCATTCCTGTGAGTGAACGTATCATAATCCGCATAAAAGCGAAATATTTTTATATTTTCCTAATTTGTGTGCATGCCCCGACAGAAGAGAAAGATGATGATGCCAAAGACATATTTTATGAGCTCCTAGAGGAAACGTATGACCGCTGCCCTGGCCATGACATTAAGATTGTACTAGGAGATTTTAATGCCAAAGTAGGCAGGGAGAATGTGTTTAATCCAACTATTGGAAATTTCAGTCTACATGCTGACAGTTCCGACAACGGTATGAGACTGATTGACTTTGCCGCGGCAAAAAACATGGTCATTAGTGGTACAAGATTCCAGCATAAAGACATCCACAAGGTTACTTGGGTATCCCCTGATCAAAGAACGAAGAACCAAATTGATCACGTGGTAATTGATGGAAGCCACTGCATTGGTGCATTGGACGAACGAGTGAGCAGAGGAGCTAAAATCGATTCTGATCACTACCTGGTAGCTGCAACGGTTTGCACCAGATTAAGTAGAGGGAAAATCGTACGAAACCAGACGCAAAGAAAGCTGGACATCGGAAAGCTGCAATTACCAGAGGTAGCCAAAGACTACTCAAGGAAGCTCTCGCAACTTTTGGCATGGAACCCACCCCCTCCTGATGACGATCCTGAAGCGCAGTGGAAACCCATTTCCGCCTCTATAAAAACTGCCGCATCAAGCGTACTTGGTTTCGAAAAACGGCTTCGCAACAAACCATTGTACGATGAAGAGTGTCGCATTGCAAATGATGAAAACAACTCTGCACGCATGGCAATGCTTCAGTCAAGGGGTTAAACCCTCTTTTTAGGTGTATGAAACGGCAGTGGAGAAAATGCAAGAGTGAGAAAATTGAGACATACAGAAGGAGGAACAAACCCCGGAAATTCTACCAAAAAGTCAAAAACAAAACTAATGGGCATGGTACAGGGCCGCCCTTCTGTAAAGACAAAGACTGAAATCTCGTTGCAGATGTGCAGAGCATTTTGGGAATTTGGAGAGATAATTTTTCCGCGCTACTGGTACCTGAAATATCCAATGACGATAAGACAATCGATCAGAATTTGGACGACGACATCGATTGCCCTCTTCTAAGAAAGACGGATTACCGGCGGAGATGTTTAAGGCTGGCGGCAATGAGCTGATAAAGTGCATGCATCAGTTCATTAGCAAACTTTGGATTGGAGTTTCAGTGTACTATGTCCCATTTTTAAAAAAGGTAACCAGAGTCTCTGTGCCAACAACCGTGGAATAAGCCTTTTATCCATAGCATATAAGGTTGTATAAAATATACTGTGCGAAAGACTAAAACCAATTATCGCTGACCTGATTGGACCATATCAGTGTGGCTTTAGGCCTGGAAAATCTACAACTGATCAGATTTTCACGCTACGCCAAATCCTGGAGAAGACACACGAAAACCAAATCGACACCTATCATCTATTTGTCGTTTATAAGGCGGCATTCGTTACCCCGATACGGGCGAAATTCTACAAAGCAATGTCTGAGCTTGGTATTCCTGCAAAACTTATACGCATTTACAGGATGACCTTGACGAACACCAAATCCGCAGTGAAAGTTGGTAAGGATCTTACCGAATCTTTCGGAACTAAGCGAGGCCTCAGGCAAGGCGACACCTTATCATCCTTAACATCTTAATGGAGATCATTATGAGAAAAGCTGCAGTCAACATGAACAAAACCATCAGCAGCAAAAGTCACATGCTGCTTGCGTATGCTGATGATATAGATATTATTGGGCGCACAATGAGAGAAGTTACTGCTGTGTTTTCGAGAATTGAGAAGTAGTCATCAAAAGTGGGTCTGACAGTAAATGAGGACAAGACAAAATTAATGGTTGGAACGAACAGGTCCTCCACGCTATTAGACTAAAGCGTGAACGTTGATAATCGTTATAATTTCGAGGTGGTAAAAGAATTTATATACCTCAGATCCGCCGTAAACAAAAACAACAACCTCAGCCTTGAAATCAAGCGGAGAATTTTGCATGCGAGTAGATGTCATTTTGGGCTAAGCAAGCACTTTAGACATAAAGCCCTCTCTCGAGTAGCAAAAGTTCAGCTATACCAGACTCTCATACAGCCTGTCTTGCATTATGGCGCATAATCCTGGGTCGTATCGCAAGCAGACGAAACATCTGTAGGAGTCTACGAGAGAAATATGCTTGGCGAGTATCGGCTACGCATGAACGATGAGCTATGAGCTATAGCCCCACTTTGGCATAGTTAAGCGGATCAAAATATCGCGATTTCGCGGGATAGTCCATGTCAGTATAATGGATGAAGACGAACCAGCACGAAGTGGTTTCGAAACCGAACTCGAAGGAAGACGAAAAATAGGAAGACCAAGACTCCGCTGGAGCGATCAGGATGACGAATCCCTGTGAACACTTGGTATTGCTAACAGGAGAGATAAGGTAAAAGATCGAACTGGTTGGCGAAATATGTTATCTTCGTTTTGTAAGGTACCTGAGCGTCCGGGGTTGTTCGAGACCAGATAAGCCAGTAAGTAAGTGTTGGGAAAACGTCAGTAAAGAATACACTGTACAATTTTGAAGTTACCTGAAGCCGTTTGGAAATGCCGACGTCTCAAATTTGAATTTTTTCGAAAAGGTACTGTAGTTATGTCCAAGAAACCTATACAAATTTTTAAATTTTTCTGAAGGATAAGGCTTTGGCAAATAATTTTTAAGTAAAATTATGAACAGTTGGAAATGCACCCTACAGTCAGCATTCTCTGCATTCTGTGCAATTTTCGAACAAATTTTTCACTTTCGATGTTTGGCGCAAATTTCGCTCGGGCTTTTTAATATATATTTTTATTTTTATCGCAGATTGAAATGTTTTTAAATACATGACAAAAAAGAAATTGATCCACATTTCAAAAAATACGAAAAAAGTCTGTAAATAAATAATTTAGGAAAAATCTTTGAAAAAGTTGATTTAAAGTATATAAGTACATATTGATGATATCTTGAAATTTTTTGTATATGTTCTAGATATTATTATTTTCTGTTCTAGATATTATTACCTTGTTTCCCAATTGGTCCCATTGTGCGTATTAGTTACCTCGATTAAGGTCACTCTACCTAGTTGCAACTAAGGTTCGCCCAAGTTTAAGCAGAGCGAAAATCGTACGAAACCAGACCTATAGGAAGCCGGACATCGGAAAGCTGTAATTGCCAGAGGTAGCCACGGCATGAAAACCCACTCAGCTACTGGCGTAAGACACACCAATGATTATGATTCTGAAACGGAGTGGAAATATATTTCCCACTCTATGAAAACTGCTGCAGAGGCCGTGAATGGTTATCAAAATCATACACCATGGTACGTACACACCATGGTACGATGAAGACTATGGCATGGCAAGTGACAAAAGAAACGTTGCATGTATGAAAATGCTTCAGTCAGTTGCAACACCGGATGAGACGGAGTGGTATAAGAAGAAGAGGAAACGGTAAATTCTAGCAAAAAGTGAAAAGTTAAATTATCAGGTCTCCCTTTTGTAGAGATATGGCCGGGAATCTAGTGGCAGATGTGCAGAGTATGTTGGGGATATGGAGAGTTCACTTCTCAGCTTTACTTCTTCCAGTAGACTTCAATGCAGATGCTGATGTAGAGCAGATGAGGGAGATGAGTTTTCAAACTATCGCAAAAAAAAGAAAATCGCTAAAATAAACACATGCCCATATCTTAGACACGGTACGTCCAATCGAGAGAATACCCTAATTTTTGCCCCCCTTATAGGCTTTAGCAAAAGTGTATCCTGAATATGGCTCCAATCGCTAAAACTAAACATCGCTCAAATAAAATATCGGTGATCGATCATAACCCTGCCAGACATTATACTCACTTTAGAAATGGGGGTTATGCCCACTTTTAAAACTGACATAGCCCCTATTTCGTATATTAGGCTATGGGGAAATATGATCGGGCATTACTCCCAAAATAAAGAGCTTAATATTGAATCATTTCGTTCTGTTTAAATTGAAGGTTAAATTGAAATTCCTAATTAATATGTGTCGAAAATAACTTACACTAAACTTTCAGCATTTGTATGAAATGAAAATATTGTTAGGCAATAAAGTAAACTATTTCAACTTGAGAGGAACAAACTGCTTTATAATCAATAGAAAAAAACCAACCCGTAAAAACATAGTTGTTGACTATAAATTCTTTATATATGACACGTGGTTATTATTTTACACATTACTCTAGATACAAACTTTAACTGACAACACTACCACGCACATTTATCCAATCCAGCCCATATTTGCAGCAGATCTTAGAATATGTACACCTAACCAACATACCCAATTTTGTTCAAATACCGTTAACAGGAGCAGAAATTATGGATTTTTAATTTGTGATTTGTATGGGAGGTACAACTCCCCTTTATCCAATCCCGCCCATATTCTAATAGTTAATTTTTGTCTGCGAAGTTTCAGATCGATTGGATCACGGGAAAAGGTTTAAAAATCAATCCAAAGTTTTATCGGCATGCAGATAGGTGAAGTTAATATAAAGAATTTAAAAATCATTTTTTTTTTAAATTTCCACGATTTTTTAATATAAAAATATCGCCTTCGCCGCTTTATCACAAAAAAAAAATAAAATGTTATAGCAACTACTTTATATTATAAAAAAAGAATCTACAAATCACTGTGCACAAAATGCTATTATATTCAAGTGACGGAAACGTGAAAGAAGAGTATCGCGTCTGTGGCTGAGTTCTCAGTGGCGTTCAGACGACATTAAGCATAATTGGCCATTACATGTTCGTCTCTACTGCGCATTTTGGTGAAGGCCTTAAAGGCGTACCTATACAAAGTGCACGCAGTCCATCAGCTACTGCATTAATATGTAGCTGATGGACTTTAATTTAATCGCGTCTAAACTAAACTCACGGTCTCCAGGATCTTGACGACGCATTGGACGATTTTCGGTCGAAACGTTCAGCAAAAAGACTGTTGAAATTAGAATGGCTTTCTCATTCTTCTAAATGCATTTTTTGTTTAAAAAAACTGAAATACTTTAAATTTCAGATTTTTTTTAAACTCTGATTTGGAATCCTAAAAAATGGTTTCCATTACATACCATGCACGGATTTAGGAGAGATTCGCACCACCAGTGAGTTGTGCGTGTTCGCACTCAGTGAATGAATGGGACCTACATTACACGCCGGTTACGAACGGAATTTTTGAGAAGCTTTTTCCTGGTTAAATACTCGATAGTGTCGCCGTCACTAAGTGAGGTGAACGCCGTCGAAAGAAATTTAAGGTGGTCTGAACAGGGACCCAACCACTGACGCTCTCCATTTGGAATTCTTACACGCTGAAACCGCCCCAGCAACATATTGCGGGAGCAATTTATATGTTTGCAAGCATTGTTTGCATTAATTGAAAATCTGCTGCTTTTTTGTTTGTTTGTTGTCCGTCACGATTTTTTTGTTTTTTTCGTCAGTTTTCAACAAACAAAGCATACATAGGTCACAAAAACATATATTATAACATACTAATCATTGTGTCTCTAACATGTAATATTGAATAGCAAACACACCGTGTTTGGACACAAGCATACTATATTTGCGAACAAGCTACAAACACATTATATTTTCATCCAAACAACAAAAATGAAAGATTTTGCAGCGTGTAGAGTTGGTGAAATCTTTTAAACCTTTCACCATTTAATTACTGGATTGAACTTAATCAATGTCAAAAAAATGGTCCGGTTGCGTAAATAACGTTTGCAAGTGGTCGTACGAGATCGTGCGTTATTTAGTATTTTGTCTCGTGAGCGTGCGTGATCTTGGAAGGTTGACAAATTATCGTGCATGACAATTGTTTTGACCTCGTAAGTGTGTGTGATCGTGAGTGAAAATTCACTCACGCGCAAAGCTCCAACTCTAACCCGTATGAAATTTCCAGCTAGGATGTCGATCAGCTGTTTCAAAGGGTTTGGAATTGCATTAAACAAAACCAAATAATATTTTTCAATATTTCGACGTGCGAAACTGTGCGACACGCAGAGGGATTTTGCCGGCAAAAATACCCTTTTTCGAGTGTCAAATATCAAAAATGTAATGATGCAGTTTTGTAGAGTTTTTTTAAGAGAAATAAATCATTAGTTTTTTTCAACAAATTTTGTCAAAGTCAACAAAATGAAACTCTGCAGTAACCTGCCTCAGATTTTCATGCATTTCAATGGGCTGGAAACATAACTTCTTTTTGTCGTATCGATTTGGAATATTTATATTTGAAAAATATGGTATTTCTACATTAAGTTTTAAGAAAAAATAATTGAATAACAATAACAGATTAAAATATATTCATGCTTTTATGATGACACTCAAAAAGCTAAGTGTTTTTAGTTTTTCTTGGACTAAAAAATGGTGGTCGTTATCGATCGTTGTGGTCTGGTTGCTGAAATGTGAAAGGTGGGAGTGTATTCTTTTGATTTCATAAATAAAATTCCCATAATATTGTATACTGTTGAACAAAGTTATAAATTTTATAAAAAAAAGTGCCACGAAATTTCATTACAAAAATGGATGAAAACACCATATAAAATGCTGTATACTTTTAATGCTGTCGATAATAGAAACGTTAGTTAAAGTTTTTTTTACAGCTGTATATCATATCCCTAAAAGTATCCACTGAGAAATGCTGAAAAATTAATAAATTTCGATAATTTTATAGTACAAATTTAACTTTTGTTTGGAATGATTGGTTAATTAAAAAAAAACGGTAAACTTTGGCCCCCTAATTTTTTTGCAAATATTCAGCTAACATATTAGGCTTTAGTTATTTATATAGATGTAAGTGCTGATTTACATCTATCACAAACTACAAAGAATTATATCTGTGTTTTCGAAAATTTTGAAAAATTAAAATTTGTATATGGGCGTTGGGCGTGGCACTTACATTTTTAATATAATTGAGGACTCAAATGCAAGCACTGGCAGTAATTTTTATTGACATAGATATGAAAATGAGGAAAATACAACGATTTTTTATTTTACGTTATATGGGAGGTAGGCGTGGTTGTGGGCGGATTTGAACAAAAACTTGTTTTGTAGCAATATGAGAGATGTGTGCGAAATTGCAAAGCCCTAGCTCGATTCCTTCTAATTTTTGCCGCGGCTTGTATGAAGAAATCCCACTGTGCGACATTGTGGCTCTGCAATTTGTTTTGTGGAACTTCTACCATAAGCGAACATCATAGAGTGTTAACATACAGTTCCCCAATAAAGTCTACATACACTTAACAAAATCTGGTTATTTCAATGAAACGACTCTTTTAGTGGCAGAACTCTTCAGATTGGTTTTTAAAAGGTTCAAATAAACATGACGATCCATTTTGGTGTCCAGCAACTGACATGCACGTCCATACCATAACAGATCCGCCTCCATGTTTTACTGTACGTAATAAATTCTGCATATCCATCGCTTTGTTAGGTTTCCGCCACACCCTTTGCTTACTATCGTATCCAAATATATTGTACTTTGACTCATCACTAAAAATAACGTTTTTCCAGTAATAGAAATTGTCACTTCTATGCAGTTTTGCGAATTCAAGTCGTTTTGCCATATTCACTTGTTTTAGAAATGATTTTTTCCTTGGGATTCGGCTATGGAAATTGTTTGCTCTCAAAACATTGCGAACGGTTTCGAATTTTCGACATATTTTGCGAAGTCAACTGCACAAGATTTTGGATCAGCGGTAACACTACGGATCACATCTCCTTTTTCGCGCTCGGACAGCATACTTGGTCTCCCGGAACGATGCTGATTATGTTTTGTTTTATACTTGTTATAATTTTTTATACCAGTTTGAATAGTGGACCGACTCTTAATAATTTTTGAAATTTCTACATACGACATATTATCTTTTCGTAAACTTATACTCGTAATCAATTTTCTAACATCTTGTGAAATTTCTTTGCGTTTTGCTACGATTTGAGACATTTGTACAAGAAAAAACAGAATTTTATTGTAATTACTGTTTAATTATTATTTACATACTCCAAACTAAACAAAAAAAAATGCCGTTAATTAATGATGGCATTTTTGAAAGTATCTAGAGACGTGCGTTTGCTGTATGTACACATTTTTGTGTACCAAATCTGACATATTACCAAATTTGCTGCATATTTGTTATTTGTTTTAAATATTTATCGAATTGCTATAAGATAGATAGATAAAAACTTTTGAAACTGTTTTAGTTTCATTAAAAATACATTTTATACGATTCTATGTAGACTTTATTGGGTAACTGTATAATTTTTTTGGTAATTGCAAAAAGTTACTTTTGGCGGAAAAATTACTTATTTTCCCAGTGCACACTGGACTGACAATGCCTCATAGATGTCCAAAATCATTTGTTGTGAAGAATAGCATTAACGAGTGCGGGATTCTTTCTACTCGTATTAATTTATACCTCTGTGTGTTAATTAATGCTTTCACTTTCCTAAAATCATACACTTCTACAAGTTTTTTGTTTGCTTCCATGTATTTTGTTATTAGACAAAGTATTTTTATATGTGTGTGAAAATTATCACATTTTTCTTTTCGGTTTAAATATTTCTCCAAAATTCTATATTCGAAACAAAAGACTTAAGAAAGAAACTTCGACAGACTTTATCAATTAAATATTTTTGCTTATTTTTTTCAAATTTTATTTACCCAAATATACATGAACATCTTATTAAGAGCTATATACATTGTTGAGTTTTATCTAATAACGGGTTTTTCAATAAGAGCGCTACAAAAGTTTTTTTTAAATAAAACAAAACTGGTTTTAGATACCAATGAAATTCTTTATTCCTGTGAAAGTACGTTCGATGCCATTATGTATGGAACTCGATTTCTTTAGCATGGCCACCACGGGCACGCTTGCAGAAGTCCAGACGCTGAACCCAATTTTCGACGGTTTTCAAGCATAAATCGGCCGATACTGCTGCACTTTCACGTTTGATATTCGTACGAAGTTCATCAATCGTCGCTGGCTTGTTGGCATACACCATAGACTTGACGTAGCCCCACAGGAAATAATCTAACGGCGTCAAATCGCACGACCGAGGCGGCCAATCGACTGGGCCATTTCGTGAGATAACACGTTCACCAAACTTGGTTTCCAATAAATTGATTGTGGCATTCGCTGTGTGGCTTGTGGCGCCGTCCTGTTGGAACCACATGTCCTCCAAGTCCATATTATCCAGTTGGGGCCAAAAATATTCGGTTATCATTGAACGGTAGCGATTCGCATTCACAGTAATGTGCCGGTCTTGATCATCACGGAAGAAGTACGGCCCAATGACGCCGCCGGCCCATAAACCACACCAAACCGTATTTTTTTCGGGATGCAATGATGACTCATGGATTACGTGTGGATTGCTGTCTGACCAATAACGCAACGCTTGAGAACGACGTGTGAGAGACACATTTGGGCTTTCTTGAACTGAAGCCTCAGCGGCAGCAATATTCTCGACACTACGGGCACTTCTTTGTCTCACTGGCACGGGAACATTTTGTACTGTGCCTGTGGCCTGGTAGGACGATTATGACGACCATAAATTGGACGTAGCGCTCTTAAAGTTGAGGCCACTGACTCCAAATTTCGGTAGTAAATTTTAATAATTTCGACTCGTTGTTGGCTCGTATATCTTTCCATGATGAAATGGCAAACCTTACTGAAGAGAAATGTCAAAAGAGCGGGAAAAAATATGGCGTCGTTTGCTGTTCCTATCGATTTACTTTTGTAGCGTCTCTGTTGAAAAGCCCGTGATATATATCAACAATTGTGGCAAGGAAAAGTTGTTAAATATATACATATACAATTTGTGTAAGTCAGCTAAAAAGGCAAAAGGATAAGAAACCATTTATTTGGCATACATTATTAAAAGTTCAAACAAAAATTAGAAAACTAATTGTATATAGGAAGATTATTCAGGATAATAATTGATTATAAAAACAATATTTTCAATTTGATAAATTGCTGTTTGTATTCATATATAAATTAGTTGTCGTAACATTCTCTTATGACTGAATAGTGAGAATGCCGAACATTAAGAAAATAATGTTCATTCGATCTTTTAATGAAGTCGGCAAAGAGTTCGTAACCAGTTTCTTCGTGTAATTAGGACGTTGGGTATCTCCAAGATTTGTTGTATATAATTTTCAAACATTTATTTTGAATGATCTGCCTTCGTTTTAGGTGATATTTGGCTGATCGGTACCATATAGGAGATGCATATGATAGACATGGTCTTATAACGGATTTAAAAATGAGGTTCAAACAAAAGTTTTTTATCCAAAATTACTCCGAGGTACTTAACTTCATTTTGAATGTTGATGTCGTTTCCCTTAAAACGTAGTTGTCGAGATGGGGTTCTCTTTGGAGATTTGTTAAATAGATAGATAATGCACTGAGTGATTGAGGTGATTGATTTTGATTTTCCATTTTTTTAAATACCTACTGCATACTTTAAGACTCTGTTCCATTTTTTTCATGAGAGCACTCGTGAGTTTGCTAGAGGAAAGTAGTGCGGTGTCGTCTGTATAGTAGGCAACATCAGCTTATTTATTAGGTTTGAAGTCCGAGGTGAATGTTGAATAAAGTATCGGGGACAAAATGGAACCTTGCGGAAGACCCGCTGGTATATTCTTATATGAGGATATGCTATAATTTAATAACACGGCGAATTTACGGTTTTCAAGAAAGTCTGCTATTATTTTACACAGATATTTTGGTATATTAGCAGTTATTAATTTGTATTGAAGGCCGTGGTGCCACACGGTATCGAACGCTTTTTCTACATCTAAAAAAAATAAAATAAATGGTTTACCATTACATCCCATGAAGGGACCGGGGAGAAACTTCTCACAATCACTGAGCTGTGCGCTTTACAGTTTTCACTCACTGATTGGGACCTATAGTTTTACACCGATTCCGGACGGTATTTTGAGAAGCTTTTTCATGGCTATATACTCGATAGTGTCGCCGTCACTATGCGAGGTGACCGCCGCCGAAAGAAATTTTAAGGTGGTTGGAGCAGGGATCAAACCCAGGATCTCCTGTACCAGAGGCGCGCACACTACCCATTGCACCACCGACGGTCACACATCTTTCGACATCTAGTAGAATAAATTCACAAGCATTTATTTATTGAAATTTTGTTTTTAATCCGACCAATTTGCTGAACCGAGCTATGTACTTTTTTGAACCAAAATTGTTTTTCAGAGATAATGTTGTTATTTATAACAAACGTTTCAACTCTAGTGTGGATTAGTTTTTCATACACTTTCCCTAGATTAATTAGGAGGCTTATGGGCCTGTAGCTGTTTGGATTGTTGTTTGGTTTGTTAGGCTTTTGGATCGGGATAATTTTCGCTCGCTTAAAGCCTATGGCGAAATAGTTTAAATGTATACAGCTATTAAATATACATGTAAGGAGATGTACTGCCTTTAGGGAAAGCTTTTTAAGAAGAATATTAGGAACCTTAAGATTACACAAAACGTAGGATAATTCATTTGTAGTGCTGAAGTCGGCGTTTTAAGTTCGATTTTCCATTTTAAGATACTGAGCAGTAGAATTTACTATATTATCCACAGAGTGCATGTAGTTAAATGTAAGTCTATGCGATTTGGCATGTGTGCTTGCGAGTAATTCACTCTTTTCATCATCAGTAATTAGTTTATTGATGCCAACTCTAAGGTAAGGGATATTTTGTTTGCAAGGAATGACTTATCTTCCAAAAGCGTTTATCACCAGGATTTAAGTGTTTTAGTAGGTTAGACCATTTTTGATTTCTCAATGCGTTGATTTTTCTATTTATAAATTTATTTAAGAATTTGATAATTTGCTCATATATGCCGTATTGTTGTGGATCAGTGGTACGTTGTTGCTTCCTTTTTAACGTTCTTCTATTTTTAATATGGTGCATAATGTCGTTGGGTAGAAGATTTTCTGATGCTATGCTTACAGTTGGCGTCTTTAAAACATAGCGCCTTATTCATAAAAACTTGTGAGAGATTTGAGATATGTTTCTTTTTATGATAACCCGTCTCTCAAACCTCTCATAACTTTTTATGAGTAAGGCGTCATTAGGGAGATCCATTCCAGAGAACTCCACACAAAAGCACAATGTTCAGATAAAATATTTGTGGTGGCAACATCTGGAATGGAAATAAGGAAAAGAATCACTGGATAGATTTTTCATAACCATATAATGTTGGTATTCTTTCCTACAAATAGTTCAGGTCTGGAAGGGTAACCTGTGATCGGTTACACCGATTATAATTAAAACTTAATTTCAAAACCATTAAGCCTAATTTGCACCTGCCAAACCTAACACCTTTTAAATTGCGCGCAGTAGATCGATATAATAGTTGCCACAATATAATAGGTTGATTGTTTTAAGGTGTTAATTGTTCAGTTTAAACTGAATATTTTAGACATCTGTTAAAAGCAATTTTTAGAAATTATATATTCCTTTGCCTCGCATCAGCGACAAATACAATTCATTTCGTTGATAACCGATTCCCGGTTTGAGTAAGCAGTGTACAAAATATTAAAATGTTTATACAAATTTATATATTTATATTTCGATGTTTGCATATTTCCTTTATGCAAATAAAGGGTGGGTCATGTACATTTTGGAATTTAATTTCGCTTAATGTAATACTAATATACATTTTTTCAAAATTATGGTTTTATTGGTAAAGCCCGTCATTGACATTTATGAATGAATCATAACATCGTTCAAATGCCATCCATGACTTGCTTTACAGTATCGCGCATTTGAGCTACCCAATTTTCATTACATTTCCGATTGTTTGAGCCTCTATGTCGTGAACGACAGTGTCGATTTATTGTTTTAAGGTCTCCATGGACTGGGAATTGTTTGCGTAACACTTCTCTTTCACGGCGTCCCACAGTTAGTAGTCTAATGGGGTCAAGTCTCAGGAGAGAGGCGGCCAATGGACTTCCGTGTTTTGGCTGGGTCTATGGTTTTCGAACACCGTGCGCAAAAGATCGATTGTAACGTTGGCTGTGTGGCACTTAGCGCTGTCCTGTTGAAACCATATGTCGTCCATGTCATGCTCTTCAACTTTTGGGAATAAAAAACCGGTAAGCACGGCACGGTAACGCTCGCCATTGCCGATAACAATGGCTCCTTGCTCATTTGCGAAGAAAAGTGGGCCTATGATGTAGTCATGGTAAAATAAATAAGGTAAACGCAGTAGGAATTGTTGTAATATTAGGCAACAAAAACATGGATTTTGTTTTTGTTTCGAGTTTCTTATCTGTCAAATTTTCTACATGTGTGTATCTATAGTAAAAGTACAAAAACAAAATACATGTGTATTTTACATAAGAGAAACACATAGCAAGAAAAGAGTTAAAATCAGCTGTTCTAATGAGTTCACCTTACGTATTTCACCTTGGATGCAGCCATGGCGAAAACCGCATCGAAAAGTCACTCTTTGTGGATGCATAGTCTTCTCCTCGACAATTTTTGTTTGTTAATATGGCCCTCAAGGTGAAACTGAGCTTCATCGGAAAATTGCTCATCTTCAGCCATGTGAGATCCTTAGCCCATTTAACGAAGCGAAAGCGCATCGGACGGGCACGAGTCTTCAGTTCTTGGACTAATTGAACTTTATAAGCCTTCATACCACTGTCTTTTTGCAAAGTGCGAGATATTTTCATTTGCTACGAACGGTAGCGACTTTATGTTGATGGCTGTTCCAACACACTTTCAGCTACAGCGGTAATATTTTCCACTGATCGCACTGGACGAGCACATACACGAGTTCTTTTGCCCAATAAGGAACCGGATTGAAGAACTCGCTCCACAAATTGATCCAAAACCGCGTTGATGGCACTCAATTTCTATCGAATTTATTTCATAGATTTCTTACAGTTTGAGATGAAGACTCAGAACTTTGGAAGAAAGTTTTTAATATTTCCCTGTTTCCTTCCAGCCCAAAAGCGACGTATTTCCAAATTTTATAATCTTTAACTAATAATCTGTCACTTCATAAATGCCAAATTGACCATCTGCTTCGAAATAACGGGGGGTTCAAACTAAAAATTTTACATGGCCCACCCTGTACATACATTTTATATTGCTAACATGGTGACTGAACATCTGTTTTATCAGTCACTGTGACATGAAGATGGTTGGCTTAAAACATTTTAACAACTCTGTTCCTTGACTTGGTACTTTAAGCAGAAAATTGTTTAATTTGCTGACAGGCCAGGAATAATTTCGTATCTCTTTTTGTTTGTAGTAAATTAGCATTTGTAGTTATTTTTCTCTAGTGACTTTTTAGGGTGTGAAATTAATAAAACATTTTTTTTATTGTTAAATGAATTTAATTTAAGTGAGATGAAGGTCTTGTTTATCTCAATGAAATTAAATAGGTGACAATTAATTGTATGAATAATTAAACGACATAAAACAATCAATAATGCCCTTTATAAAGCCAGCAGCATTGCATCTTTGATCTTCTGAAAATTAACGCAAATTTTTCATTGTAATTATTATAACGTGACATTCAACTGTCACACTTAGATGTAATGTAACATATCTTCATGTACTGAATCCTTGAAACATTACAATATTATTACAAGAAATGAGGCGTTCAGAAGCCAAACTGATTAACTCCACTTTTCCCAAAATTTTGAATTTAACTATATAACAGTAATAGTGAAATAATATATAATGTTAGTTCGAATTTATGACGAACGTGGAATTTCTACAGTTTCTGACAAATACAGATAGGGTAATAATACAACCCATTAGGTACTGTTGTAATGTGGATAATTATGACAAACTTTAAATTCAGTGACTTGCAAATTATAATGTCGAGTCACAAACATCAATTTGTTTCAATATTTTTGTCCTCAATTCCAGTAAGAAAGTCGTAATATTAAATGATTTTTCCTGAATTTCAATTAATTTCACGCACAAAGTCGCAAAAGAATTGTTAAACAAATATTCCTAATTGCAGTCCTAGAATCTCCAAATTAAAACCAATAATGCTCAAAAATTTTATGGTCCGTTTATTGAAATACGTGTAACTAATTTAGGCCACATTACCACTGAACGTGTTTAACATGTTTTGAGGCCAAACACAGCTGATTTTCCATACAATAATCAGCTGAGTTCAGTCCCAAAACATTTTAAACGTCTTAAACACTCTACTAAGTGGAAATGTAGCTGTACTTGTGGCAAGTAAAATTTCTAGTGATGTTACTTTGGATCTAATTTGGACCCGGTCTGCTGGTCATGCCAAAAAAATATACCAAATAATTGAATTTTTAAATATTTATCAAAAGCTCGATGGATGGTTTCTTAAGCTAATCACAGAATTGTCATTCATGAGCATGAACATCAGTTATCGTTGATGTTTGTTGTTGCTTTATCGCCCTTCTTGATGCTAAATAAGAATATGATCGAAGTGGTTCGAATCACTATCATGTTCACATAATTGTTTGGTAACATTTTTTGAAATTCATCAGTCCGATAAAAAGTTACCGACCAAGCTCATGCGCATGAATGACAAGTCTGTGTGTGGTTCGCTTTAGTAATACATGATAAATTTGTTAAAAATAAATTTATGTTAAAATTTACGCTCCTTTAAACTTTACTACGATATCTAGCATTTCTTCTATCCAAAGCGAAGACAGAACTGTAATTTCCCGACTTAAGGACAACAAAGCCACTGGTGCCGATGGACAGCTGGCTGAGCAGTTTAAGGCTGACAGCTACGAGTTGGAAAGGTGCATGTGTCAGCTCATATGCAAAATTGAATGCAAGCCCATCGATTAGAGTTTTAGCATACTGTGTCCTGTTTTCAAAAAAGGCGACCAACTATCGTTGAATAAGCCTTTTATCCATCGCATGCAATGTCCTCTCGAGCGTAATGAGCGAAAGGCTAAAACCGATAGTTGCTGAAATGATCGGGCCATATCAGTGCGGCTTGAGGCCTGGAAAGTCAACTATCAACCAGATATTTATATTTGACAAATCCTGGAGAAAACCCACGGAAAACAAATCGGCACCTACCACCTCTTTGTAGATTGTAAGGCTGCCTTCGAGAGCCTTATATGGGGAAAACTGAACCAAGCTATGTTAAGCTGACACGCCTTTGTCGAATGACACTGGCCGACACGAAATACTCAATAAACATCTCTCCGAACCATTTAGTAAAAGGCGAGGCCTAAGGCAGGGCGACACCATATCATGCGATCTCTTCAACGTGATAATTGAGATTATCGAGAGAAAAACTGATGATTTAGACAACATTGGTCCAAATTTGCGGGAAGTTACTGCAGTATTTTCGGGAATTGAGAAGGACTCGGCAAAAGTGGGTTTAACAGTAAACGAGGACAAGACAAACTTAATGGTTTCGATAAGCAGAATATCCAGCCGATTGGATGAAAGGGTGAATATTGAAAACCGTTGTAATTTCGAGGTAGTGGACGAATTTATTTACTTCGTATCTACAGCGAACAGAAGCAATAATAATGTCAGCCTGGAAATCAAACTCAGAATTGTGCTTGCAAAAAGGTGTTATTTCGGGTTAAGCAAGCACTTCAGAGATAAGACCCTCTCTCGAGAAACGAACATCCAACTTTCAAATTAATCAATATTAATTAAATATTAATCAAATTAAATATTAATCAAATATTGATTTGAATATCTATATGGTACCTATGAAGAATTTCGTACCCCAATATTTGATGAAATTTTATGTTGGTTTCAAAAATACGATAATTCACACTCAATTAACATCGTTAACAAAAAAATTTATCAATATATATCCGTATAAACGATTTGGTCAAATTGAATAAAAATAATATTTTGTAATTCCGATAAAGTTTGGACAGGCAATCGGTGATGTAACAGGCTTAACGCTGCTGTTTTTGAAACAATATATTTTTTTGTGTATGAAGGGCCCTCGGTGGTTCAATGGTAAGTGTGCGCGGCTCTTGTACATGACAACCCGGGTTCGACCCTTGCTCTGACCACCTTACAATTTTTTCGACGGCGGTCACCTCGCTTAGTGACGGCGATACTGTCGAGTATTTAGCCATGAAAAAGCTTCTCAAAATACCGTTCGGAACCGATATAAAAACTGTAGGTCCCAATCAGTGGGTGCAAATCACGAAAGCGCACAGCCCTCTGGTTGTGAGAAATTCTCCCCAATTCATTCATGGGATGTCACGGGAAACCATTTATTTTATTTTTTTTTTGTATGAAAGGAAACGACAGAGCTTCTCAAAATTTGCAATCTTGGGGCGTTCTATTTTTTTTTAAACACACTGATTGGGATCTTCACTTCTACGATAGCCCGATTTCGAACGGGTTTCATGGCTAATTACTCGATAGTATTGCAGTCACTAAGCAAGGTGACCGCCGGCTAAAAAATTTAAAGGTGGTCAAACTCATCGACGTTAAAAAATTGTAGATTTAATTCCGTTTTTCTTTTTTATTCTTCAATTGCACTGCCTTCGTACCGCTTTAAACGAGTGTTACCTGTATTTAGTAAGCATAAGCACGTACAGATTCCCATAAAACCCGACAGATGTGAAAATTTGCGTGCTCATTGCCATTATTTATGTACATATTCATGGGCTTTACACAAATTTGTTTCCAATATAAGCGGATTAGTTTAGGGATTTTAACTAAAACCTATTTTCTCATTTCAATTTCGTGTTTTATCAATATACAGCTTTACACCGTCAAAATTTGTAACAAATTGTGCCTGCGCACCACCATTTCTGCCGATAGTCAAATATCACGGCGGTTTGTGTGTGAGATTTTCCACTCTTAAATATTTTTTGAACAACTTTGGAATTATTGTCAATATTGTGGCAAATACCATAATGTCACTCTTCAATATTTGTAAAAGTTATTACGTAAATAATTATAAAATGAAAAGTGAAATTAAACCGCAACATAATAAACACTATCATTCGTAGAATTGACATTAGCATCAGCATTGGCGTCGGAACAGCCATCGACATCTTAATTGTACCAAAAGTACAAAGTAACAATTTTAATTATAATCTTCTTTAGGTGTGCTGGCATGTTGGTACATTAAAAAATACATGAAATGTTAAAGTGAGGAAGGACCATAAATACCATCTCAAGAAATTGCAAAAAGTGTGTAGTACATTCTCCATTACATTGCTCAAACTATCCATAGTTTAGTTTAGCATAGTTGTGTTTGGTAATATAGCAGATATGAGGATTGAGTTGTAAGTAGAGTAAAAACCGGCCAATCCCAGAAACCGGTTCGAAATGTTCCAACGGTCGAAAAATGTTCCAACGGTTTTTTTACAGGAAACCCCCGCTTTCCACCGGTTTCGGTTGTTATAACTAAGAATTATTCTGCATTCACATTGCAGCAGGATTTTTTCATTGGAAGATTTCATGTGAATTACCAGCTGATTATTTTATTGAAAAACAGATGTTTGGTGAAACAGATGTTTTTGAAATTAAATTTTAATTTTCCGCAGCTGTAATTGTTTCTGCGACATTTTTTTTTAAATCCCCATATCGATGGCTTAAATTTGAAATCCTCTATATTCAAAAACAGAAATTTTCAGAAGAGCGAAAAAGCATAATATTTGACAGACTGTTAAACTTTAAGCAAACTATTATTTTATAATATGATATGATAAATTGGGTTATACGCATTACTTACGGCACTATGGCAGATAGAGGGTTCTTCATTTTGAATTTTGAAAATATATATTGAATGTTTTCAATAATTGTTCGTTCAAAATCAATATCTATTAAAAGGTAATTTTTCTATCATAAAGTAAATTTTAATAGAAATATTAATAATTTGTTTCTATTTTTTCGACCTTTATTTGATTAATTATTCTCGACTAATTGTTCCAGCTTTAGGTCTCTTCCGATTTCATAAAACTTTTTTGTTCTTTTCGATATTTCGATTTCCTTTGGAAATCTTCTTCAGGAAAGTTTTTATATTAATTATAACAAACAAACATCAATACAAATTAAAATGAAAATTTTTGACAAATTGTGAAAAGTAATACATACTATTTATACATATTATAATACAGTAAAGTTTACAAAAAGTAGAAATATTAAATTGAACAAAATTTTAAAATATTTTAAGACATTTATGTTAATTTATCCTATTATTAACCTATTTGTTTTTATTAATGAAGATTCTACCATTTTTAGTGAAACTGATAAAAACTTGCGAAAATTAGCGAAAAATTACCAAAATTTAAACAAGTTACAAAATTACCTAATAATCACTATAACCAAAAGAAATGGCCAAAAACCACCAAATTCGCGAAAATCCGCAAAACCTTGCCAACCCCATTATGACAATGATTTCCAACATTAATTAAAAATCGCCAAGGCTCTAAAGAGTAAGAAATCTCACAAAATCACTAACATTGCAAAATTTCAAGAAATTGCAAACTTGATAATAAACTCTAAAATTTCCTAAATTGTTAAAAATAAAACCGCGAGACCGCAAAAATTCGCGGCCTTTGTTTTAATTTTCCCTATTATTAACATTTTTATTTTTATTTAATAAACATCTATAATTTTGAGCTAAGTTATCTGTATCTACTTTAAAATTTATCCTTTTTTCAAATGGAACATTATTAATCTGTAACATTTCTAACATATATCTACGTTTTTTATAATTCTCTGTGTTCAGAATAGATGTATTTTCGAAATCTGGATAGTGATTGAAATCTCTACAGTGAGTTGATAACGCTGTTTTCGTTGTTGAATTATAATTCCTATACTTTTGGTCATGCCTATGTCCTGCTATTCTCGTTTTTAATTTAGTCCCTGTTGTTCCTACATATACCTTCTCACACTGTTCAATATCATTACCACCACATGGTATTTTATATACTAAATTTGACATATCTGATTTTTTTAATCTGTCTTTAGTTTTCGTAAATAATCTACCAACATTAGTATTTATCTTATGTGCCATTTTATATTTCCCTTTGTTATATATGTTTGAGTTTTCTACCCTTTCCGAAAACCCAGGTACATAAGTTAATGATTTATAAACTTTCGGTTCTAAAATTTCATCCACATTGCGGGATTTTCTAATATTGTATTGTCTTATTAATTTGCAAATGAGTTTATTAGGAAAACTATTATCAATTAATATATTTCTAATTATTTCTTTATTTTTCTTATGGAATCTATTATCACTTATTTTTAATACTCTATTAGATTTTTGGCTGTGTTAATAATAATTCTTTTAGGGTGTTTTGAAAAATAATTTATAATTCTACCTGACGAAGTGGGTTTTTGATACCAATCTGTTAATAATTTATTTCCTTTCCTTATCACTAATGTGTCCAAATATGAAATTGAAGAATTCTCTTCTTTTTCAATAGTAAACTTGATGCTTTGATCAAATGAGTTTAAAGTTGTTAATAAAATGTCAATCTCATTCTCTTTCACTATACAAAATAAGTCATCTATATATTTTATTATTATTTTAGGTTTTACTGTCAATTTTTCTAAACATGTATCTAATAATTTTTCCATTACGATATCGGCTATTATTGGAGATGCTGGAGAACCCATAGGAAGTCCTTTTAGTTGTGTATATATTTTTTCATCATATTGAAAATATTTATTATCAACAATGCAGAATTTTATAATTTGCATGAATAAATTTTTATTCATATTTGTTAACTCTGAAATCTAGTTCCAATTTTCTTCTATAATTGTAATGGCCAAATCAACAGGAATACTAGGAAATAACGACACCACATCACTTTAAATTGTACCGAATTGCTAACATTATATTTAGAATTTTCTGTTAATTTTTTAAGGAAATTTACTACGTATTTACATAAATTGTGTGAAGGTGAATTTATTGATGAACAAATTGGTCGTAATGGAAAATTTTCTTTATGTATTTTAGGTAAACCATATAATCTTGGTACAACCGCTACTGAAGTTTTCAGTCTCACTTTATCAGTTTTTCTTTTCTCATTAATTTTTCCGCCGTTATGTCCTCATATTTTAAAAATTGTTAAATTTTTCATTATCCAAAAACCTGCTTAAATTGTATTCATCAAGATGAATTAAATTATATAATATACAATTTAAGCAGGTTTTTGGATAATGAAAAATTGAACAATTTTTTAAAATATGAGGACATAACGGCGGAAAAATTAATGAGAAAAGAAAAACTGGTACATAAGAAGAAGTTTGATAATTGCGTTAATTTGCAGAAGAGAGAATTAGGAATTAAATTTAATAGAAAATGGTTTGTGAATAAAACAGGTATAGATATCCCAGAAGATGTACAGTGGAATTTGTCTTTAGGACAAAAACACGCACTCCCGGTTAATAGAGATGAGTTTCCAATGCTAAAGGTAATATCAGAGGGAGAAGATTTAATAGAAACTATTGAGAACAAAGAGGAACAAGAAATAGCAAGGTCAAATTTTGTAACAGTAATTGATAATCATATAAACAAAATGACATTAAATAGTAGAGACAAATTTACAATAAATAAAGTTAATAATAGTCTAAAGTTTCTTAAACATAATAGGGAAATAATGATTTTAAACGCAGATAAGGGAAACACGACTGTAGCAATTAATAAAAGAGACTACTTATCTAGAATTCAAAATATTTTAAGCGATATTACAACTTTTCAAGTATTGGAGAAGGATCCAACAAGCAGATTTCAGAAACTTAACAATAATTTTATTGAGGAACTATTTAAATTAAATATAATAACATCAGTAGATAAAGTGAGACTGAAAACATCAGTAGCGGTTGTACCAAGATTATATGGTTTACCTAAAATACATAAAGAAAATTTTCCATTACGACCAATTTGTTCATCAATAAATTCACCTTCACACAATTTATTTAAATACGTAGTAAATTTCCTTAAAAAATTAACAGAAAATTCTAAATATAATGTTAGCAATTCGGTACAATTTAAAGATAAATTAAAGGGTCTTTCGATTGAAAATAATGAAAAATTAATATCACTTGATGTGGTGTCGTTATTTCCTAGTATTCCTGTTGATTTGGCCATTACAATTATAGAAGAAAATTGGAACTAGATTTCAGAGTTAACAAATATGAATAAAAATTTATTCATGCAAATTATAAAATTCTGCATTGTTGATAATAGATATTTTGAATATGATGAAAAAATATATACACATCTAAAAGGACTTCCTATGGGTTCTCCAGCATCTCCAATAATAGCAGATATCGTAATGGAAAAATTATTAGATACATGTTTAGAAAAATTGACAGTAAAACCTAAAATAATAATAAAATATGTAGATGACTTATTTTGTATAGTGAAAGAGAATGAGATTGACATTTTATTAACAACTTTAAACTCATTTGATCAAAGCATCAAGTTTACTATTGAAAAAGAAGAGAATTCTTCAATTTCATATTTGGACACATTAGTGATAAGGAAAGGAAATAAATTATTAACAGATTGGTATCAAAAACCCACTTCGTCAGGTAGAATTATAAATTATTTTTCAAAACACCCTAAAAGAATTATTATTAACACAGCCAAAAATCTAATAGATAGAGTATTAAAAATAAGTGATAACACAGGTCAACAGTTGAAAAGGTGCCGAAGAACTGCAACTAGTTTTTAGCTAAGGGCCTTGTACTTATTACATAAATAGCAAACATTTTGATTTTCTACGCGTAGTTTTCTAGATTTTTGCCGATTCAGAAAAACTCAAATTTAAAGAAAAAACAGCATTTATTTACTTTATTTTACATTATTACTAACATAAAAACTTTATTTTTCGCGATTTTCGTGAATAAGGGGTATTGGGAGAATCACGCTGCATACCCCAGCAGTAGTCAGCCATCATATGCCGATCCCATCGGCCTTGGTATCTCTCTTCCATAGTTTTTATGTCCTGGTGAAACCTCTCGCCTTGTTCTTCGCTATAAGATCCAAGGTTATCTGGAAATTGGTCAAGATGACTATGGATGTAGTGCACTTTGATTGACATATTACATCCTAGGTTTTTAAACGCCTCTAGCATGTCATTTACGATTTCAGAGTAGTTACTTGACCTGTGATTGCCAAGAAAGTTTTTAGTAACTTCAACAAATGAATTCCAAGCAAGTCGTTCCAAATCGTTCATTGAACTTACAAAATCTTTGTCCCTTATTAAAATTCTTATTTGTGGGCCATCGAAAATTCCGCCTTTTATCTTTCCTATACTCAGACCAGGAAATTTTTGAGTTATGTAAGAAAAACATTGGCCATTTTTATCTAGCGCCTTAACAAATTGTTTCATAAGGCCTAGTTTTATGTGCAACGGGGGCAATAAAATTCTATCTCTTGAAACCAAAGGTGGATTAATGATATTTTGCGTTCCCACCTCCATCGTCTTACGTGCGGGCCAATCTCTTTTATCCCAGTGTTGATGCTTGGCCCGACTGTCCCACAAACAATAACAACCTGGGTATTTGGTGAATCCACTTTGCTGTCCTAATAAAAAGTTGACCATTTTTAAGTCAACACAAATACTCCAATGATGTTCGTCATATTTGATTTTTTGCAGCAAAAGTGAAATATTTTGATATTCTTCTTTTAATTTTGTGGAATGGGCAATGGGAAGTGAACCATATTTGTTGCCATTGTGTAAGAGGACACACTTAAGGCTTCGCTTACAGCTGTCTATGAAGAGGCGCCATTCATTTGGCTTGTATTCTGGAAGACCCATTGCGAGAATAAGACCTTGTACATCCGAACAAAAAACAATGTCATTTTCTGACTGAAAAAATTGTAGCAAATCTTTCTCTCTTTTACGATAGAACGTGACTTTTGTACCTGACGATAAACATTTTTTTTCTTTTAATCTAGAAGCCAATACCTCTGAAGATTCTTTAGGAAGTTCAAGATCCCTTATCAAATCATTTAATTCTTCCTGGATAAAAGTTTCTGGATTTGAAAACGATATTTCGAAATCACTGTCGCTATTCACTTCATTAAAGATTTCTTCAGGTGATTGTTCACGTGTTGAACGAAATGTTGGAACAGGCACTTCCTCCGAATGGGGTAAAGGTCTTCTAGCAGATTTCAAGTCTGGATAAATCATTTTTTTTTTGTTAATGCCACGCAAACTTACACAGCAGAAGTAACAGTCATTAATATGATTTCTTGGTTCCCTCCATTGCATGGGCACTCCGAACTTCATACGTTTTCTTTCACCACTGACACATAGCACATTTTGCAAACAATTTGGGGTATCCACGGCTTGTATTCATCCCTAATTTCCATGTTAAAGTATAAAAAATATGATCTTTTTATGAAATCTGATATAGGTTTTCTGAACTTTTTAGCTGTGAATTCGCCACAAATGTAACAAAACCCATTTGGGTCATTGGAACAACTTCTTCGCGATGAGGACATTGTACTAAACTGATTTTATTTATTCAAATAAACCGATTAGACTAAAAACAAGCACTCACAAGTTTTGATTATAGCGAATATTCAAAATTGACGTTAGATCAAAAACTACACGTAGCAAAAAAAAAATTTAAATATTTTCGGTATTGTCAATGAACACCTAATACAAAACCACCAACGGTATCTTTTTCTTAATTTGTTGACCTGTGTAATAGATTCCATAAGAAAAATAAAGAAATAATTAGAAATATATTAATTGATAATAGTTTTCCTAATAAACTCAGTTGCAAATTAATAAGACAATACAATATTAGAAAATCCCGCAATGTGGATGAAATTTTAGAACCGAAAGTTTATAAATCATTATCTTATGTACCTGGGTTTTCGGAAAGGGTAGAAAACTCAAACATATATAACAAAGGGAAATATAAAATGGCACATAAGATAAATACTAATGTTGGTAGATTATTTACGAAAACTAAAGACAGATTAAAAAAATCAGATATGTCAAATTTAGTATATAAAATACCATGTGGTGGTAATGATATTGAACAGTGTGAGAAGGTATATGTAGGAACAACAGGGACTAAATTAAAAACGAGAATAGCAGGACACAGGCATGACCAAAAGTATAGGAATTATAACTCAACAACGAAAACAGCGTTATCAACTCACTGTAGAGATTTCAATCACTATCCAGATTTCGAAAATACATCTATTCTGAACACAGAGAATTATAAAAAACGTAGATATATGTTAGAAATGTTACAGATTAATAATGTTCCATTTGAAAAAAGGATAAATTTTAAAGTAGACACAGATAACTTAGCTCAAAATTATAGATGTTTATTAAATAAAAATAAAAATGTTAATAATAGGGGAAATTAAAACAAAGGCCGCGAATTTTTGCGGTCTCGCGGTTTTATTTTTAACAATTTAGGAAATTTTAGAGTTTATTATCAAGTTTGCAATTTCTTGAAATTTTGCAATGTTAGTGATTTTGTGAGATTTCTTACTCTTTAGAGCCTTGGCGATTTTTAATTAATGTTTGAAATCATTGTCATAATGGGGTTGGCAAGGTTTTGCGGATTTTCGCGAATTTGGTGGTTTTTGGCCATTTCTTTTGGTTATAGTGATTATTAGGTAATTTTATAACTTGTTTAAATTTTGGTAATTTTTCGCTAATTTTCGCAAGTTTTTATCAGTTTCACTAAAAATGGTAGAATCTTCATTAATAAAAACAAATAGGTTAATAATAGGATAACCTAACATAAATGTCTTAAAATATTTTAAAATTTTGTTCAATTTAATATTTCTACTTTTTGTAAACTTTACTGTATTATAATATGTATAAATAGTATGTATTACTTTTCACAATTTGTCAAAAATTTTCATTTTAATTTGTATTGATGTTTGTTTGTTATAATTAATATAAAAACTTTCCTGAAGAAGATTTCCAAAGGAAATCGAAATATCGAAAAGAACAAAAAAGTTTTATGAAATCGGAAGAGACCTAAAGCTGGAACAATTAGTCGAGAATAATTAATAGAAATATTAAAAAAGAAAAATGTGAAATTTATCATTATGGTGGATGGTTGGGAATATATATATAGCTATTTCAATGACCACCAAGGCATAATTTCATCAGCTCCCTTCACCACAAGTATTTAGGTATATCATCACACATTATAGGCATAAACAAATCTCAACTAAGCGAGAATTGCCTAAACTCCTATTTGTGCGAAAATATCCACAACAATACTTTACCATAACCATCAATGTCCACAACATTTCTCCCCTATGCATGCTTTCATCGAAAGCCATTGCACAGATGTTGTTGTTTCAAAAAAGAAACAACGATTACCATGAGATAGGCGTTAGAGTGTACCGTCTTCAAATTATATCTATGAAAAAGTACATTTTAATAGATATTGATCTTGAAGCGAACAATTATTGAAAACATGACAATTGAAAGATCGAATAATATAACTCAAACGGATATAATTTATATTGAAAATTTGGCCTCTAGCTCAATTGAAAATCATACAAGGGGCAAATTAATTATATGACAATTATAATTTGTTGTTTAATTTGAATTTCCTGTCCAAATGCAAATTCAAAAAACTTTCAATACCATTGGCAATTGTATACTTATTTTCAATGTCAAATATTTTATATGTAGCTACTGGTTTATGAATTTGGAAGTAGCACGAGGCCACAAACGTCTACATATAAAATACTTTAAAAACAGAGTTGCCAGCAGTCAAACAAATTCATAACAATTAAAAGCATTGCCATATTTCATTACAATTGGCTTCTGAATCCATAACCTGCAACAATTTGTAACAAAATTTAATTGCCATTGCGAACAATGGTAATTCTTTAGCATTTGCATTAGATAAATTAATGCAAATTAAAATCTAATGCAAATTACAAAAACCCATGTATGTTGAAAATACATAACTTTTTTAAAGAAATGTAAAGTTATGAGCCAAACAAATTACTTTATACGCATCAAAACCCCAAGGAAATGAATGAACAATTTAGAAACAAAATAGTGGGTTCTTAACTTAGTTTGGTTTTTTGATTTACCTTTTTTTTACTTAACGGTGCAAAATGCTTGAGATCTTAAAGGCGATTTTAATTCTTTGAATTGGCCATAAGGTTACATATGGGCTCTAAGGCTGTAGTATTTTTGCAATTGGCTAGTAATAAGATGCCTACACTCACAGAAAAATTCGGTTAAGACAGCCGAATTAGCCGTAACCGAATTTAGCGGTTGCCACAATAGCATTGGAGGTTGACAGAACCGCATTGGAGGTTGACACAACCTCCTTAGAGGTTGACACAACCGCATTAGAGGTTGACACAACCTCATTAGAGTTTGACACAACCACATTAGAGGTTGACACAACCTCATTAGAGGTTGACACAACCTCATTAGAGGTTGACACAACCTCATTAGAGGTTGGCACGACCTCATTAGAGGTTGGCACGACCTCATTAGAGGTTGACACAATGTCATTAGAGGTTGACAAAACCTCGATAGTAGTTCTCACAACCGAATTTAGATAGTGTGACAAATGAAGGAAATGAAAATGAAAGCTTATTTATTATTAAGTAATGATTTACTTTCCTGTATTCTTATTAAAAAATAGGGTAATCTTTAGGGTAACACATTTGTCACTCGCGACCTTGTTGGAAGTCCCGGCCATCATGGTTAACCACTCCAATTTTAACGTGTTGTATCTGTTAATGTAGGTCCTTAACCGTTTCGCACGCAGATGATTGCAGCATATCTCCAACGACCAACCTTGAAAATTTCCAAAACCGTTGATACCTTCTTGGGCAGTTTCTGCAAAATAAGACGATTTAATACAAAAACCATAATTGCAATATGTTAACTTACCTATGCTAAAAAACAATCTTGATATCGCGGCGACAGGAACAATTATACGCTGTTTAACTTCTTTTAATATAATATTTGTTTTTATAATGTTAAACGTCAAGTTCAAAATGAAATTCGGTTGTACCTACAGAATTCATGAGAAATTCGGTTACAGCAACCGAATTCGGTCGTTGCAACCAACTTAAGGGTAAAGTCGGTTATTGCGACCGGATTGATACCAAATTCGGTAGTAACAACCGAATTGAAACCAAAATCGGTTGTGACAACTGAATTGATGCCAAATTCGGTTGTTGTACCTGAATTAATGCCACATTCGGTTACTCCAACCGAATTTGGTAGAAATTTCGGGTTTTGTATCCGCACTAGTTCCAAATTCGGTTGTACCAACTGAAATTTTGGTAAAATTGGTTGACAGAACTAATATATTTAAAGATTCAGTTGCCACAACCGAATCAATTAAGAAACTACGTTGCTTCAACCGAATTTCGGTTGTGAAGACTAAAGTCTGTCGTGACAACATCAATTCGGTTGGTGCAACCCCAGTTCGGTGGTAACAGCCGAATTTATGGTTGCTACAACCTATTTTCAACCAATTAGTTCTCTGGGTGTATATAATTTATACTAATTATAATTCAATGAAAATAAACTGAGGTTTATTTATCATTTAAAAAAAATAATTGAGAAAATTTAAAATAAAAATAAGGTGAAATGCAACGAAGATAAATAATTAATCAGTAAAGACTCTGGCCGTCGGTGGTGCAATGGTAGTGTGCGCGCCTCTTGTACATAAGATCCTGGGTTCGATCCCTGCTAAGACCAGCTTAAATTTCTTTCGGCGTCGGTCACCTCGTATAGTGACGGCGACACTATCGAGTATTTACCCATGAAAAAAGCTTCTCAAAATACCGTTCGAAATCGGTTTAAAAACTGTAGGTTCCAATCACTGACTATAAAACTAGAAAGCGACAGCTCACTGGTTATGAGAAGCTCTCCCCAATTCCTTCATGGAATGTAATGGGAAATCATTTATTTATTTAAAGACTCTAATTATTGATTTAAAAATTATTGATTAAATTTGTGATAATCTGCTGGAATAACAGGTTTCAGAGCTTGCAAATGTTGCCGTGTACTTGGTTGAACTTGAAGTTGCCCTGTATGCAGAGCCATAGGCTCTTTGTAGTCATTCTGTTTATGAATTCGGTGATGTAAATCGTTGAATTCATAATTAAAATCAATTTTATATTTGACACTGCCAATTGGCATTTGGATCATTCTTCATTTTCCAGGGCGTATGCTTTGAAATCGAAGAAGACTTACGTAGTTATAGTTGCACAAGAAAGTGTAACGTAAGATTAATCTTTTTATTCTCAACTTTAACAGTCTTTTGAGCTCCTTTTGCTACTCTAAGGTAGTAAATTGAAAGAAACATTTCTTGATTTTTATACCCTCACCCATAGGGGTGGGGGTATATATCATTTAATAGGCGGAAAAATGTAACGCCTAGAATGGGCCATATTAGACCCTCAGTATCTTTGACGAAATTCGTTTTGGGACTTTTTAAGACGATTGTGCCATGTCTGTCTGTCTGGTCAACACGATAACTGCCGTAAATCTTTACCGACCACAACGAAATTTTGTCAGTAACTATTATTTGTCCAAACTTAATTTGGGATTGAAAATTGGCATTTTGAGCACGCTCTAACACCTCCCACACAGTTCGACACATTTAGTACAAAATCATATTTCTTCTAAAACTTTTCTTGTAGATGTGATTAGCTTCACCTCAAACATTGGTTAATAATCTGTAAAAGTCTACTTAACTAGGGAAAGTGGTACCTCCCAAACAATATCATGGTGATCGTCCGGGTTGTCAATGCGATATGTCGCGTGAAACATTTCCGATCTTTTTCAAATTAGGTACTAGGCTTCATCAAACGCAAGTCACCGATTAAGACAAGGGCGATTTTGCCATGCCAATCATGGTGCCTCCCATACATAAGTTGTCCGGCCGGCTGGTTGCTCGGCACGATAATTCCCGCAAAATCTTTAACGGTCAATAACAAATCTTCCCTCGTAGTTATATGAAATGAAATACTGATCCCATCAAGTAGCACCTGTTAATAGACATCTGTCAAATTTTGAGCAAGTTCCGTCATTTACTTTGCGTTTAACATATGTTCAAAGCATACAACCTCGTGCATTGTTTAAAAATGGAAAAAAGTGAATTTCGAGAGAGAATTTTCGAGAGAAAAAAAAACCGTCAATCAAAGCAATGCCAAGCTTGAAAAATTCTATGGGGACTCTGCACCATCGATTTCAGTGGTAAAAAAGTGGTTTAATGACTTTCGTTGTGGTTGCACAAGTACAATTAACGCTGAACGTTCGGGACGGCTAATTGAGGTCATTACTCGTACACCCGAAAATGTCGAAAAAATCCACGATATGGTGTTGGCCGATCGAAGAGTTAAAGTGCGTGAGATTGTTGATACCATAGGCATTTCATATGGCAGTGTGGTTTCGATTTTAAATCATCAGTTGGTTTTAAGAAAGCTGTCTGCAAGATGGGTGCCGCGTTTGCTCTCAATTGAGCATAAACGCACGGGTGCATACGTGTGTAGTCTCAATGGCAAAATTCCATGAATTGGGCTACGAATTGGTACCCCATCCGCCATATTCTACTTCCTATTTCCAAACCTAAAGAAATGGCTCGGTGGAAAGAGATTTAGCTCCAACGATGAAATTATTGATCAAACAAATGCCTATTTTATGTAGCTCGAAAAATCTTATTTTTTGGAAAAGATACAAAAATTGGAGAAACGTTGGACTAAGTGTATTGAGCTAAAAGGAGATTATGTTGAAAAATATTTTTTTTGTTTGCAAAAAAAATACTGTGTGTCGTTCAAAAAGTCTCGGACTTATTGATCCACCCTTGTAATAATAATAATAATAAAAAGAAAGAAAATAATAATAATAAGTCGTCGTACATACTTTCATAATTTGGATAGAAATTTAAGAACATCTGTCTGAAATGGAATTTAAAATTTGATGGAAATGGAAGCTAGACATCTTGAGTTATATGAAAAAAAATCATGACAATAATGGTTTGAATAAAGGCACTTTATTGGTTTTTTTTATTATTTTTAAAGTAAGCGATGATTTTTTGTAGGGTGCGTTTGTTTATTACATCTTAATCATTTTACGAGTCAAAATGGCAAAACAAAAAATTGTAAATCTATCGAAAAAAACTAAAATCGCTGTTTACCGTTCTGAAGGATATTCTAACCGCCCAATAGCTAAAAAAATTGGACGGAGCCCAACAGTTGTCGACAGTTACATCAAGGACCCCGAGCGAGGCGTATGGAAAATTTTTAAAGGAAGGGTTTCATTGTCTTTATCTACATATGAGAAAAGAAAAATCATCAGAATTGTTTCTAATTCGTCCTTATAATTGTCAAAAATAAGTGCTCAAGCTGGAGTGGAAGCGAGCACGTCATCAGTACGCAGTGTAATTAAGAGCTGTGAGTATCTTAAATACCTGAAATTACAAAAAAATCCGCCGCTTAATGCTACTACATGGTATGGGATGTGCAGCCAAGAGGTCATGTAAATGACTGGAGAACCGTTGTATTTACGGATGAGAAGGAGTTTAATTTGGATGGGCCTGATGGCTACAACTAACTATTATTTCCATGATCTGCCCAAAGAAAAGCGTTTTTTGAACCGACATCACAGCCGAGAGGGCGGCGTTATGGCGTGGGGTGCTATTACGTACTATGGCACCATCGATCTTGAATTTCAAAGTGCAAAAATTACTTGTAAAAGCTAAAAAATGTTATTGGAATCGGCTTTTCCGAAGTTCAGTGAACTATTTGGTCCCATATCTTGGATATTGCAACAGGATAATGCCCCTATACACAACGCCAGAGTAGTAAAGGAGTTCGTTGCAAGCCAAAATGTTAATATTTTGACTGGTCACCCTATTCGCCAGATCTAAACATTATCGAAAATGTCTGGGGTTGGTTATCTGGTAAGGTCTATGAAGGAGGTAGACAATTTGATGACAAGCAGTCACTAATTCAGGCCATTAAGAATGCTTGGAATCAAATTTCGTTGGATTACATAAATTTTCTTTATCTCTCAATGAAAACCTGTATAGTTGAAGTTATTAAAAACAAAGCGGGTTGTGCCCATTACTAATAGTTTTTTAATAAAGAAAATAAAACTGTGTTTCATTAAAATTAGTTAAAGGGCCTTTATCCAAGTGAACAAAAAAAATTAGCACATTTTTGGACTTTTTTTTTTTAAATTGCTCAAAAAAATGTTCTTTAGTTAAGAAACCACTATTGTCATGATTTTTTTTATATCTCAAGATGTCTAGCTTCCATTTTTATTTTAAAATTCTCTTATCGGTTACAAATTGCAAAAGATACGGGCTGCTGAATATGGAATTTTTAGTGCCTTTAAATAAGTGAACCGAAGTCTATTTTAAAGTTTAAAGATTTATACTTATTACATTTAAATGCAACATTTTGATACCGCTAGATGTGGATACGGAATTGATCACACTTTATATTAACGAACTTTTTGATACATAGTTTTTTTTAACCACATTAAAAACAAAAAAAAAAAGAATTATCTTTACGGCGATTAAATCACAATCAGCTGTATGAGTGTGTCGTGTAACCTTCCCAGTTTGATCACATTTCACATAAATTATGATACCGTGGAGTATAATAAAGATTTTAATAATGATGAAAATAAATTTCGAAATTTAGAAGTATGTCCAGTTCAATATTCAGTGTTTATCCTATGAATTCACTTATACTTTTAATGATTTTACTGACCAAAATTTACGTTTGTTAGTACTTTGTGGTAAGAAATTTTTTATATCATATAGACACCCGTATTCGTTTGTTGTATATCGTACATATTTTATTATTTGGACTTCTGTTAAAGTAAGTTAATTACTATTTTAAACCACAATGACTTTGTCTGATTTTTCATTGCGATTATCATTGTGGTTTTCGTTACTACTTGTGGGATATTTTGTAACTTGTTGTGCGATCATTTTGTTTCACTAAATGTTGATTGTATTAAATTTCCGTTTGTAACAATTTTGGATCGTATGACAGTACTCATGTTACAAAGATCATTATGGAATATGAGAACTAGTGTTTTTACCATAATGCCAAAGTCAAGTCGCCATATCATTCATAAGTCACCAACATTCTTAGAAAATTTCAATTGTCTTTTAGAGAAACAGGACGTGCGAACAAAGAGTCATGCAGCTACAGAATTACAGAACCAACATAAATGTGGATTGATAAAATCATGTGCGTGTTTTTTTTTTTTGTTAAAATGGTCCAGGTAAAGGCTGGTACTAACTTCGTTCGCACGAAAACCATTAAGCAATACCAATCTTAAGATGGTATCTTCACAAAAATCTCTTTTCTTTTGAGAAGTTGTATGAGAGTTCACAAATTTTATAATTTTTTCCTACCATGGCACATAATCAAAATACATTTGAACTTGGAAGTCGGGAGCACAACGACATGAATAAAATTAAGTTAGTTGTTCTAATAACATAACCTGGAAAATTATACTTTTTTGTATGTAACAAATTTCCCACGGTGTTGAATACACGTCAAGGAATGTTATGAGAAACTTCAATGACAGTTACAAAACGACAACACAGCACCTAGTGCCAGTACTTGGCAAGGCCTGTGCGATATCTAGTTATTTCTTTTATCTATGATTAGAAGTTAAAAGTCAGTTTATATATTGTTTGACTAATTCTAATGACATAAATTACACTGTGGAACACAAAAAAAAAATTATAAGGTTCTGACAACGGATTCTGGTAGAGGAGGTAAAATAAATATACGTGTATCGTCGTTTTGAAAGTAACATATGCTGGTCACAGTATGATAACGGCATAGAATTCCAAGAGCTAAAAGAAAAAGTTAATAAATAAATTCTTGCTTAAATACTCAAATTTATACTGATCTTTAATTTATAAATATTATATCTACAGTTTTCTTTTATTCGGTGACTTATAGTGAAATATTTTTTCAATACACACCAACCCCCTATAATGCAGTTTTGTGGGACATTTTAGCGCCACCTCGGAAAAAGTAAAAATTTTTGGCATTCAAGTTAAGTATTAAGCTTTGGTGTGTTAAGTAATAGAATTTTATGTAGAATTTTATGAGGAATATTTCTATAGTACATTTTAATCCGTTACATCCCTGTTTTAAGGGTGTTTTTTACCCTTTTCCACAAAAAGATCAAAAAAACCAAATGTATTGAGGCGGTACAGTTTTAAAGTATTCCACAAAAATGTTTCTCGTAAATTTTTACATAAAATTGTTGAATACATCCCATACCTAAACTGTAAGGATTACATGGTTTCCTATGCCGATCCATCATAATAATGCGCAAAAGAGGGAACATTTCTCCATCCTTTAAAAAAAATCAGACATATACTTTCAAAACTGCGATACACGTGTATTTTTTTGTTATTTTCGAAAAAGTTTCATTCTGGTCCACAGTGTTATGTTTCATGTTGGTTACATGGAACAAAAATACGGATTCCTTTATATTTCTGTCCGTTTTATGTCCAACCAAAGAGTAACATACAACTACACCTTGAACTCGACGAAAATTACAACTCTCTCGACGACCGCAAGATAACGCCAAGAGAGGGATGGAGAGTCTTAACATTCCTCAATGCTAGAAACCGAGTTGCTGTTAGGAATTGGGTATAAAAAGAAACAAAAAAAAAAGAGAATGCGTATTTTAGTTCGATGCAACCAGCATCAAACCATAGCGAAATAGACAAAAGCCGCTATCCCTCTCTTCACGTTCTCGTGATGACTACGAGGTTTGGTAGGGCATAATACGCACCAGTGTTGGTAATTCCATTTTTCAATTTAGGGCCAAAGAGAGCTCCAAAAAGGGCCAAAACGACTTCAGAAGGGCCAAAGTAATTTTTAACCAAAAAATACTATAATATTATTTATTTAAATACAAATTATATTAATATATATTAAATTGTTAAGAAAAAGAAATGTAAATACTAAGCAGACTTTCACTAAAATCCAATTCGTATATTAAGGTACTTTTTTGAGTTCATAAATTCAGATACAGATTCTTTCATATGTAACATTAAAATTTTGTGTTTGTTAACATTGAAAACTTAATCGAATATAACCTCTTATTCAAACTCAGAATTTTTAATGCTTTTTTTTGTGTTCAGTTAAATCAAAACTATATCCTAATTTTCATTTCAACGACTTAAGATATTGGTTTGGTTTGTTCCTATAAAAATTCGGTGTAATATTTTGTAGTCTGTCCCTTATTCTAAATTTGATTATAATTTGGACGGAAAACATCGTTCAAACCTTTCAGAAGAGTGTGAAATAGCTCATACTACAATATAATAGATAGTTTTGAATAACGGTTAGTTTAAACTGTTTATAATATTGGACACCGCATTTCATTAAGTTTTTTAATTCCGTTCTTTTCGATAATGCTCTTTATTCGCTATTAAGTTAAGCCCTAATGTGCAGATTTTACCTACTGTTAAATAGTGCCAAACTAATATTGACTGTGCCACGGGGCCACAAAACGTTCAATAGGGCCAAAAATTGCACATGGCACAGTATCAATCAAACACTATTTAAACTGAGTTTGCTGCGTGGACTATAATCTCCATGTCTTCGTTGGTCTCTCAATCTACACTAGAGACCTTTTCGATCACCAGTGCCATAGAAACACCCTGATCAAACACAAATTAAGCCTCGTATTCAGTTCTTACGAAATTTTCGTAAGAAATTTTGTCATTTATCTCTAAACGGAAAATTTTGTTGCGGTGAGTTACTTGCAAATATGTAAGTTATAATTCCTCCACGCGCTTCGTTTTATTTTTAACGCCTGTTGTGTTGCTGTTGGTTGTTAAAATTATCAAAATGTCAAAATTTCGGTCCCAAACAATCGTCAAACAATTGTTTTCGTACGAAATAACTATGGCGTAACAACCCTGTAACTGATTTTGCCTACGAAATTTTCGCTAAGAGATGAGTACTAAGCAAATGAAAAGTGAGCGAAATTTTTGGTTGGTGAAATTTTCGTTATTTTTTATACACGTAAAACTGAGTACCGGGCTTTAGCTGTGTTTAGGCTGGCGCACAAATTGTGCTACAATAAGGAATTATTTTTAAAAGTTTTTTTAATCAATTAATTTCATTTATTTTTCAATTGAATTTTATTTTATATAGGATCCGCCAAATAACTTTTTTTTTTTGAAAATACTATAAAGAAAAAACTACTGAATATTTTCACAAATTTCTTTTTTTATTTGAAAGTACAATCCTTCCGGTTAATAATGGAAAATAATTTCATTCAAATGGCTGCCTCGGCTGGCCATGCAGTAGCCTACACGATCGGTCCAATTTTTAAGCACATTATTGATTGTGTGGAGCTGTATTTCACCAATGGCTTCACGAATATTGTCGTTTAAAGCGTCAATTGTCTCTGGCTTGTCGGCGTAACACTTATCTTTGAGGGCACCCCACAAATAATAGTCCAACGGTGTCAAATCGCAGCTCCAAGGTGGCCAAACGACATCAGCTCTGCGGCTGATAATGCGATCTTCAAAAACAGGGCGCAAAACATCGAGTGTAGCTTCGGCTGTGTGGCACGTAGCGCCGTCCTGTTGAAACCAAACGTTGCCAATATCCTCATATTCATATTGCCAACACAACCATATTCGTTCAGCGGAAGGAAAAAAATAATTATCTTTCAAATCAGACATGAGCTAAGTGTTACCATTCACGAAATAAGCACTAGTTGTAAAAAAAAAACGTTAGATGGCGGACCCGTTATAACTAATTGGTTTTGAAGACGATAGACCGTAAGTGACCTCGAATAAGTGAACGTAAGTGAACGAATATGCGACACCTGATCAGAAAATTATTCATTGTGGCCTGAAGGGTTGAAGTCGAGATCGCTTCAATTATTATTTTAATGAACTGCTTGAATTCAGTCAAATTCATTGGTTTCGTATTGTTCATCTCTTGCTTGTCATGTCTATAAAAAAGAAGTCCGGTGCAGTCAGGTCAAGTGACCTAGGGGGCCTGCGGAAAGTGGAGTTTGTGGATATTAATTTGTTTGAGAATTTTCGTTGAAGGTCCGCCGTAGCCGGTCTGGCTATGTGTGCAGTTGCTCCATCTTGCTGGATCAAAATGCTGTTGAAACGGATACGTGTTTAGCGCAGTTCTGGGTAAAAATATTTCTTCGACATCTTTAAATAACGTTACCCTTTGACAGTTACTGTTGCACCGTTTTCTTCAAAGAAGTATGGCCCCACAATGCACCTTGATGAAACTGGACACCACACAGTGACTCACCCTGGGTGTAGTTCCGTCTCGTGGACTAGTTCTGGACTAAGCTCACTCCAATACGGCAATTGTGCTTATTTATATTGCAGTTTAGATCAAAAAGGGTCTCATCATACATAAACAACCAATTCATCAAGTTGTTGTTTTCTTCGGCCATTTGAATAATTTTTTGGCAAAATTCTTTGTACGGACTTTGTACGGAGAAAAGTTAAAGTCATCATGAATTATTCGTTGTAATGACCGTCTGCTAACTCCAATTTGCGCCGATAAGTTTTGAGTCGAAACGCTTGGATTTGCCTGAATTGACGATGCTACAGGCGCGATTGTGTCTTAAACCCGAACATAGGGATATCGATGGTAACGTCTTCGTGCGATGCTTCCAGATTCGGCAAATATGGTTTTTACCCACCTCATAATAGTCCATCTAATCGGAGGAGTGCCACCAAATTCCCGCCTAAATTCCCTTTGGACGGAAATGAAGGACTGCAAAGCATGATACCGCTGCACTATTCAAATCCTCTTTTCAGTATCCCAAGCATTTATTTTAATAAAACTAAATAGTAATCTGAAAAATAAAAAAAATAATCCGATTACTCACACAGAAAAAAAGTTATTACGGTTTCTGTTTGTAGCACCATTCAAGCGCCACCCTGTATTAAGCAAACACTATTTACACTTAGTGGGGCATTCACGCCACAGCTAATCGAAGTGGTAGTTGGAATTTTGATAGAGAAGAGAGCATATGGCACGATCGCGATAAAGCAACTAGAAGCAAACCAAGTTTAAATAGTTTTTGATAGTTACTAATGACAGCTAACTTGGCGGTATCTTAAATAGTTGAAATCATAGAATTATTAAAAAATAATACTTGTGTTACGAACGTTGCAAAATAGTCTACTGTAAGCCATATGACGATCCAGAGAATAAAACGGAAGAAGAATATGGACGCCCCAAGAAGATTGACAACTGCATTTCTCGTCTTTAGGCAAAATTAGTGACAAGTGACAATGCAATTACCCCAGCTACGGCACTAAAAACGTTATATATTGACGCCAGTGAGTAAACTGCTCTTCGAAATCTCAAAATATTGGATGTTAAGGCTGCATAGAAGAAAAAGAAACCGTTTTTACCCACAAAATAATACAAAGCTTCGTAAAGAATTTGCCCAGGTCTACGTAAACCGGACTGAGACTGACTGGAAGAATTTGACACATTTCAAATAATAAAAATACAATTACGCCTTGTGTTTAAGGTTATATGGTCTGATGAAACTAAAATCAATTGATTTGAGTTCGATAGCCGTGCTTGGTACGGGACCAAAGATCCAAATATGTACTACTACCCCGAATGCAGTAACAGAAACAACAAAACATGGTGGTGTATCCGCAATGGTATGGGGATGTATTATTAAGAATGGAGTAGGTCCTCTGACTAAAATTAAATTGAAGGTATTATGAAAATTGAAGGTATTACTAGGTACTCTATAAAAAATAGGTGTTGATACTGAAAGAATGAGTTTTCAGCATGACAACGGACCAAAACATTTGGCCAAAATCGTCAAAAAACTGGTTAAACAGTTAACAATTTACTACTATGAAATGGCCAGCGCAGCCACCGGACTTAAACGCCTGACCGAAACTTTACATAAAATCTCAGCTCGCCAAGTACCCAGATGCGCCAAAAGGCATCAATGTGCTGTGGGATAGAGTAAAATAGACTTGGGATGCGATTCCAGCGGAAGTGACGGCAACATTTTGCAACAGCATGCCTCGCCGCATAGAAGCTCTTAAAAAACCCAAAGGCTACTGGACAAAATATTGAATCAGAAAACAAATAAATTAATATAAAAAGAGAGTGCAAAATTGTAACATTTGTATATCTTTACAATATTTACTGTTCACTTTGTACTTATATACTTCAACAGAATTAAAATTGTTTTTGGTTTTATTCACGAGATATACAAATTAATGTAGCTAATTTGTTTTTTTTTGTTTCTAATCAAATATTTAAAAAATTCTAATTTATTCCCAATCTGTGTCAACCCTGTTACAATTTTGCTCGTCACTGTATTTGGACCAGTTATTACACCCCATGAAGTGGTAATGGAGAGCTTCTCACATTCGGTTTCTAATTTGTAGTCTCACTGATCAGGACCTACAGTTTTGCACCGAATTTCTTTATACTCGTCTCATCATTCAGAACAATCGCTGGTGATGGATCAGTGGCTTGATCTGAAATAACTCTAGGGTTGTATTCATAATATATACATACTCACAAATATATATTCTAATTCGATGACAGGTTTCGATGATGTTATGGGCAAATTCAACATATTTGTTTTCATACAATCTATGAAAAGGTGTCATAGATATTACGAACAAACTTCATAGAACCAATGAAATTGTTTCATAGATATTACGAACAAATTTCATAGATTTCGTGATTTCCTATGAAATGTTTCTTTGACGAAAAGTTAATGAAACACATATGTTCAATTAAAAAATGAGGTGTAAATATTTCAGTTAAAAAGGCGAAGCAATTGTAGTTAACATTTTTATTTAAATTAATATAATTAACAACAGCAATAGAAAAAGTTCATATTTAGAAATATATAAAAATATCCGACTCGACTTACCACCCCTCCTATTATGCAATTATCCAATTGAATTTGAATGAATTGTTACACAAATCAGCAACAGCCACAATGTTAATTTTTTTAACTCGATTTACGTTTTTGTATTTTGATCTAAAACGTCAACACAAACATAACAATTAGTTTGTAAATATTTCACTAAAAACACATCGCGCGTCAAATTTTTAAATTTGAAGTTGAGCATGCAAAATTACCACGACAAAGTTCAGCAATGCAGGTTTTGCAAAATTTCTGTCATAAGATTTACAATTTTCATCAATAACTAATTTTAAATTTGTATTTGTTTACATTTTTCAAATGTGGTTGTCTATTGTAACTTATGTTTAAGCCGCGATTGCCTCAAAAAAACGCTCAAATATGAAATGAGCGCTTAAAACAAACCGACCGCTTGATTGTTGGTCGGAGACTGAGAGTGCGCGTGGTGCGGTATTTCCCTGAATTACGACAAAAGATACTTCGGCCAAAATATGTACAGACGAAATCCATGAAAGCGTTATGAATGAAGATTTATTCGTTTGTTTGTATGTGTTAGCCTGAAATTATGTTTGAACAAACGCAAATGCTTAGCAACATGTTGCTAAGCAGTGCATGCAAAGCAATTGTTTTGGGCTTTCTACAAAATCGACATATTTTGTTGGCGTTTCGAGGAAACTTGTGCTCAAGTAAAATGAAACGAAGATTGATTTTTTCCCTCTGCCAAAAAAAATCTCTAAAGAAATATGTGAATAATTTGGTATTTCATTACGTTGTGGTGTACATATTACATTTGTGTTTAGGTTTTCCTCCCTCCCAGCAGCAATGCAGCTTCATTATTGCCATTAATACTCGTACAGGCGTTTGGAAGACATTGAAACAACTAGCCTTTGAGTAATGATCGAGTGGAAAGAGTTGCAAGTCATACGACAGTTGGATTTATTTATGTCTGTACTGAAGATGACAGAAATGTCATGTATTGTAGTGCTCTTGGCTTAGATATCAATCACGAACGCCACAATCAGTTGTAATCGCTTTGATATTGGGGCGCAATGATGTTATTACATATAAGCATAACTATAGCAAGTACCGCGACTATGAATTATCCATCTGGATATTGTGAATCTGCTCGAAGAGATTAATCGTCACAGCTCATTGATATCGCGGTATTAAATTCATAATGATTACACTAAGCAACAAAATGAAACAACATTTGTATCCAAATCTGTCACTGCAGTTTTCTAAATAATATTTGCGCTCATAAAAACGAAAATCGACACAATAAAAGGATTTTTCAAAAATGTACTTTTAGTTTTTGTTATACACTCAGATAATTATCTTAATAATACCTATGAATTTTTTCATAGATTCTATGAAATGTTTCATTATTTTTCAGCCAAAGAAACATTTCATAGGATATATGAAAGATTTTGATAGATTCCATGAAGTTAAATTTATGAAACTTTTTATGAAACCTTCCAAAACTGTATGATATTGCTACATAAATTCTATGAAAATATTTCATAGATTCTATGAAAATATTTCATACCGCCTATGAAATATTTCATAGACTATATGAAGCAATATCTACGGAAGCTTCCTAAAATCTATGAAAAGCTGTTATAATAATTATAAATGAGTTGCATAGGACCTATGAAAATATTTCATGGAATTTATGAATGTTTCATAGATTCTATGAATCATTTTCAGAGAGAGAGAGGGGGTTGGGATCATGGGGAATATTAACGATTGTTTAATGATTATTAGTTTTTATCGCACAAAGAGAAATGCGAAAATATGTGTTGTTGCTGTTTATATCATGCCAAAACAGCAAAGAGTTAGGAATACCAGAAACATTGCAAAACACCACGCTAGAAATATAATAATTTCTATGTTGCCAACTGTCAAATTCAATGAATTTTGTTATTGTACTTTGTTGTTTACTTTGTTTGTTCGTGTTGAATCGTGTTGTTTGTCGATGAATCTTTTCCCCTTCTTATTTTATAGGTACATATTTCTGTGATCACAAACAATAACAGCCTAACTCGAGTTAGGACAAAATTAAAAATTTTTTTTTTGAGAAGTCACCGTGCTCAAATAAGCAACTCTTTTTTTTGTTAAGAAGTAAGTAAAAGAATTCGTTTCCTTGTTATCTGTAACAAAGTTATCACAAAAACTCCGACTCCTGATTTCCAGTAAAGATAAAATAAAAATAAATGGTTTCCCATTACATCCCATGAAGGGACTGGGGAGAACTTCTCACAATCACTAAGCTGTGCGCTTTCCAGTTTTCACTCACTGATTGGGACCTACAGTTTTACACCGATTCCGAACATTAATTTGAGAAGCTGTTTCATGGCTAGATACTCGATAGTGTCGCCGTCACTATGCGAGGTGACCGCCGCCGAAAGAATATTTGAAGGTGGTCAGAGCCGGGTGCGAACCCAGGATATTAAAAGATATTAAACTTTAAACTGCTCTCCCTGAAAAATTTTAGAATCGACTTAGGGTGTTATTGTTTGTGACCACAGATTTAGATTTTACAAGTCAGCAGATATAAATGCGGGCATCTAAATTATGTGTACGTTAACAAAGAATGAAGTTCGTAAATTATTTTTAATATCTTTTCTCATGAAATGTAGAAAAACTTCTAAAAAATTTCTAAAACTATTGTTATACAATTTTCAATGAAGAATTTTCATAACTATAATGAAATGTTTTCATACAATTAATGAAGAATTTTTAATGCAACTTTTCTATGAACACGTTTCGTAAATTTCGAAAAATTCCTAACATTTTATTTATAGTGTTTGGGATCAACATTAATTTTGGTGCTATATAATTAGGCATAAATGTATCACTAAGAAATTATTTTACATCAAATGCAATGTCAGCAATGCTCGTCCACTGACCGAACAACATTAATAAAGATTCAATTTCACAAACAGAATTGTTGGTCAGGTTATTAATTGTTTATTCTTTGCTATGATTACTTGCATAATTTGCAGTATTGAGTTATCTGTATTAGTATATAAGGAAATGACATTTAATAAACAAGAGTAGTAGACAAATTATCTTGTTTCATTGCGCGGCCATTACACGGTCCCAACACACAGGGAAAAGATTAGCTGGAAATCAATTCAGGCATTGGAAATTCCATGATAAAGTCTATATTTTGATTAGAATTCATAATAGTCAAACATCAGAATTATTTGTCGATGTTATTGATAGATTAAAAATCGGTCTTACTAAATACAAGTAGCTACTACCGAACTTTAGTTGTATTCACCAATTTGAGTATTTCTAACACCTCATTCATCTGAAATGGAAGACACAACTAATAGAAAGTACAATATTAGAATTCGTGTTCAAATATTAGTTACTGTAATCATAATTTAGTTTCTGTTACAAAAACACTTGTTTCAAAGTTATGTATTCGATTTTTCACAAGAGGCTTTGTTGTTAAAGAGAAACTACGCATATTGTAATCTTACACGAGGACTTTACAGAAAAACTAATATTTTAAACAGAAAGTGATAAACAAAGTTGTAAAAAAACAATAGAGTCTATAGATATCAGCCAGCGAAGAATACATATTATCATAAATTGAGGTGAAGTGAGAGTTTAAAAAATAATCGTTGAATATGACGCCACTATTGACGCCTTCACAAACCCATGCAAACAAATGTGGGCACTTGGCTGGAGGAACTATTATTCTGGATGATACAAATTAACATAAACATACATACTCGTATGATACCCAGGCTAACCCATCCCCATTTTTGATCGAAAATATGAACCATTTACAAAAACTGTCTGTATCTGTAATACAAAGCGTCCAATCGAAAAAACAAAAAAAATTTTTCGGGTTCATAAGGGTTTCTCACAAAGTGTTCCAATTCACATGAAATAATTTTTTTTTAAAAAAATCGCCAAAATAAGAAAATTGCTAAAACAAAAAATGGCTATATCTCGGAAACGGTGCGTCCAATCGCAAAATTAATAAATGTTCTACCTCCATAGGAGGCTTTCACCTATGGATGTCTTCAATACGGCAGGCATCACTTTTATTTTTACAAAATCGCTAAAACTAAAATTTCTGGCATCAAAAATCGCTAAAACGCCCCTGTGCCAATATCTCGGAAACGGAGCGTCCTATCGAAAACAAAACTATTTTTTACGAGTTTGTTAGGATTTTGTATAAAGTTGTCCATCGTATGGAAGATATTTTGTTCAAAAAATCATCAAAATATGAAAAACGCTGAAATAAAAAATGGATATAACTCGGACATACATATGTGAGTTTTGGCGATTTTTCATTTGCAAAATGTTAGTTTATCGGAGAAGTAATGCAGTGGTTACAGCCTCCTCTGGAAGTAAACAATTTATTATTTTTTCGATTGGACAAACCGTTTCCGACTTATACCCATTTTTTATTTTAGCGAATTTCTTATTCTGGCGATTTTTTTAAAAAAAAATTATTTCATGCGAATGGGAACACTTTGTGAGAAACCCGTAAAAATTTGTTATTTTTATTATTATTATTTGTTATTTATATATATATATATAATTTTTTTTATATTTTCGATCAAAAATGGGCACGAAATACGAACCCTGGTTATAAATAATAATAATTTTGTTTATATTTAAATGTGAAATACCCAATTTTAATAAAAAATAATTTTTTTACTCTTTTTCTGTAAAATTCATAATGGGTTAAAGCATCACCAAATGGTTTTTCATATATATATATTTCTAGCCATTAAATTCAAGTACGTAATTAGTTGAGAATACCGGTATATTATTTGGTGCAACCGAATTAGTTTTTACATTTTCGTTCATCCAACTTTACTTTACTTTACTTTTATTGACTAACTATATTACAACCTCATGAGGTCAGACGTCTTACACATATTAATTAAACAAACAAATTAAACAAATTTCAACATATTCTTCCAACTGGCTTTATCCTTCGCCTTTTCTCGCCAGTTGGTAACACCAAGGATACGGAGGGATTCTTCTGCCTGGTCTTTCCAACGGAGTCTTGGTCGTCCTCTTTTCCTGCTTCCATCGGGTACGTTATCGAAAACCTTTCGCGCTGGCTCATCTTCATCCATTCTGATAACATGGCCTAGTCAACGCAATTGGCACACTTTGATTCGTCTAGCTATGTCCACGTCAGAATAGAGATTATATAACTCTGCGTTCCAGCGACGTCGGTACTCAAGTTTTGGAGCCATATGTCAAGACAGGTAAAATGAGAGTCTGATATAGCTGGACTTTTGTCCGTCGAGAGAGGGCTTTGTTCCTAAACTGCTTGCTGAGCCCAAAATAACATCTATTTGCAAGCACAATTCTCCTATCTATCTCCAGGCTGACGTTGTTGTTCTTGTTCACGGCGGATCCAAGGTAGACAAATTCATCTACCACTTCAAAATTAAATGGGTTGTCAACGTTCAAGTGCGGACCAAGTCGAGAGGTTTCTCTAGTCGTTGACACCATCAATTTTGTCTTGCACCCATTAACACCAAGACCCACCTTCGCTGATTCCTTTTCGATTCTTGAAAATACTGCAGTAACCTCTCGCAAATTTCTTCCAGTGATGTCTATGTCGTCAGCATACGCCAGCAACATATGGCTTTTCGTGTTGATGGTCTTGTTCGTATTTACAGCAGCTTTTCTCATTATTATCTCCATTAAGATGTTAAAGAGATTGCACGAAAGTGTGTCGCCTTCTCTCAGTCCTCGCTTGGTACAGAATGGTTCAGTGAGGTCTTTACCCACTTTGACTGCTTATTTGCTGTTGGTCAGCGTCATTCTACAGAGGCGGATCAGTTTTGCCGGAATACCAAGTTCAGACATAGCTTCGTACAGTTTTCCCCGTATGGGGCTATCGAATGCAGCTTTGTCATCGACAAAAAGGTGGTATGTATCGATTTGCTTTTCGTGGGTCTTTTCCAGGATTTGGCGTAGCGTGAATATTTGGTCAGTTGTGGACTTGCCTGGTCTAAAACCACACTGATAAGGTCCAATCAGGTTTTCAATAATTGGCTTTAGTCTTTCACATAATACGCTCGACAAGACCTTAGACGCGATGTATAAAAGACTGATACCGCGATAATTGGAACAGACACACGGATCACCCTTTTTGAATACACGACATAATACACTGAGACTCCAGTCGTCGGGCATAGATTCCCCCAGCCATATTCATCCAACTAATATTAGAATATTCACCACTAAAGGATAATTTGATTGCTACAACTAAAACTCGATTGACAGATCACATTTATTTATTGTTGCTGTGGCATCAATTAAATATTTTAGTTCTTGCAACCAAAACTGAATTACAAATCAATTGATATGCACAACATTTGGTGATAAAGAACCCAATTATTGGTAATCACAACTGAATAATGTGATAGTCCAAGGAACCGCTAAATTTTAATTGGCTGCAAAAATAGTTGTGACAACGAATCTCATCTCTGTGTGAAGTAATAACAAATGAATTCCTGGTTTATGCACCTGGAACAATACCCCAGAATATTCACATAGGATCTATGAAATCTATGAAAAACTTCATAGGATTAATGAAGAATTTTTAATGAAGAATGCCTCATTAATATTGTTTAAACTTCCAGTTTATACTTATTATTTGGAACCCTTATTATGAATTGATATCCATTATTTTGAATTATTTTTGTTAGTATATATAAGTATTTTTAAACCTACTTATAAGTATAACCGTTCCGCTATTGTGAATGGTCGAGAATAGAGTTCTAAATTTGTTTTCTTTCGAAGTGCACGAAGCACCCACCCATGGTACAATAATATGTTCATGGTAAAGTCGTAAGAACAGCTGTTTTCATTTTTTTCTTGAGGTTCTTCGCTTCGGCTGTCACACTCACATGTATTTTGTTTTTGTACTCTTTTGCATTCTTGTGTTGTTGGTATGCATTTGTGTAGAGTTTGACAGCTGAAGCGAATAGAACAAAACCAAAATGCCTGTTGTTGCTGCCTACAACAACAACAACACGCGCTGCTATTACCATGAAGATATTATTGTACCATGCACCCAAGCAACACTCACTTCATCTGTAAACGTTGTTCGACACGTAAGAGCCGAAACGTTAAGTTTGAATTGAATGACTTAAAATCTACTTAAAATTAACTTACTTAAAATCGCAATAAACCTTGAAGTACACCCAGCGAAATAATTATAAAGTCAATATATTTTTTCTCGGTACTCTCAATGCACTGGGTTTTTGGTGTAGAATTTTAATTCGTAAATGTGTCGTTAGGTATATTATGTCAGAGAATGTAATCATTCGATCTCTTTTACAAATTAGATGAAAAGTGACGTTGGTTTTTCTGTTTCTGGTGCGAAATATATATAAAGGCAACATGGAAAAGAACCCGAATTCGAACAGTAGTATCTAATAATTTAAACAGAAGTGAGTTTACTTTGGTTGGTATTTTATTGTTTCAAAATTAACGTAGGTCAAATAAAAAAAATTTGTTCATGTAGAATACCTGGTGGTAAGTTCCTAAGTGAAGAAGAAAAGGGAAACATATAAGATTATCATGATGAAGGACTGTCCAATCGGTAAATTTCGACTCGATTGAAAAGATCTAGCTGTGTCATTGTCAATTATAAAGTAGGGTGGCTAAGATGGAAACAGACCACAAAGAACATCATTGATCAGTGGCAACGCCAAAAGATAGATCAAAAGGGTTGCTGTTAAAGAAAACTTCGGCGATAACCAAATTATTGCTGAATTGAGCTTGGGAGCAGGGTTGCGTCGTGTTCAGCAAATAATGAAACGAGTCTTGAAACTGTCATATGAGAAAAAGTATGGAAAACTTGGTCTCATGACAAGACACGAATTAGCCAGATTTAAATTCGTTGGAATATACATATTTTTGCATGATGGGTGATATTTTCCGATGGAAAAATTTAAATTTGGATGGCCCCGATGACTCGGACAAATATTGGCGTTCCAGAGATTTTTCCAATATTATGCGTGAGCGGCGAAATTTTGCCGGTGGCTCCCTTATGGTTTGGGCAGGTATGAGTTATAGAGGAACCACTCCAATATATTTCGTTTCGACAAAAATGGACTTCCGAGTATTAATTCGACTATTGGATGTCGTCTTAGTTAATTCTGGAGAGGACATTTGTGTCCCAGAATTTATCATCCAGCAGGACAACGCAGCAGTACATCGGTCTAAGAAAACTCCAAAGTTTCTGGAGTCCAGAAATAATACCAACTCTCGACTGGCATGCACTTAGTTCTGATCTCTATCTGATCGAGAACCTCGGGTCTATTTTACCTATTCAAGTTTACCACCAAGGACGCAAGTTAAAGAATGCCAATGATCGAAGAGTACCAATACAAGAAATTAGAAGATAACTGATCCTGCGCATGTTCATTCGTTGATGAACTCAATGCCAAGATGCTTAGTAGAAGTTATCAGCGATAATGGAGATCATATGTCTTACGAAACTGTTTAGAATACTTAAATAAATCTTTTGCCTTTATAAATATTTCGCACTAGTAATTAGTTTATTTTTGTTGATTCACCTTGATTAAGTCATAGTGAAAGTATTTTTGCTGAAAAGTATTTAAATTTGAAAGGACTATAAAGGACTAACATAAAAAAAATCTTGAAAATTCCTCACAACATTTGGAAAAAACAAAAAATGGTGTTGCCTTTATATTTATTTCGCGGGGTGTATTATAACGTTGTTCGAAAATCCAACGACTTCTACTTAAGGCAAGGCGAACACAGTCTACAACAACACCAGCTAATCGAAGCAACGAAAGCTCAAGAGATTACTCTTATAACGTCTCCCGGTAAATCTGTTCAAATATTATGAAGAAAATTTTTTCAGTGTATGTTTCGAAAATTAGATCACAGATCTTGATCGAAAATATCGCAATAATTTTCTCAATAAAACCCATTAAATGTATGCTTAATTTTGTCAGTTGGTTGGTGGGTTCAGAAAATATTGGCGTTTATTTAAAATAAAATTATAGTTTTTGTCAAAAATTTGAATTTTTGCACTTTTAAACCCTTAAAAAAATTCTAAATTAAATTTTCAAAATTCATTTCAATAATCGTGCTACATAAACAAAGTGTAATAATTTTGTTTTCTTTTTCTATTTTGCAGGTAACTATTTAGATTTATTAAACTGAATGCTTGGGATACCGGACAGAGTATTTGGATATTGAAGTCCAAAGGGAATTTGGGCGGGAGTTTGGCGGCACTCCCCCGAATAGATGTACTATTATGAGGTGGGTAAACATGTTTACCGAATCTGGAAGCATCGCACGAATACCGTACCATCGAAATCCCTACGTTCAACTTCAAGGCACAATCGCGGCTGTAGCATCGTTAATTCAGGTAAATCCAACCGTTTCGACTCGAAACTTATCGGCGCAAATTTGAGTTAGCAGAGGGTCATTACAACGGATAATTCATGATACCTCCACTACCAGAATCTGTTATTTCGAAAAGTTTCAATTTGGTCCACAGATTAAATTTTGTTTATATATCAATTTGATAGAAGACTTATATTTAAATAAAGCAAAGTCATTCCCTGGTGCCACATTTAGCCGATATTTCACATCATTATTTTACTAGAGACAAGAGATTTTAATTAATTATTGGCAAGAGATACAATATTATCAGTGTAATCTTTGTTTTTAACAGTCTCTGCATACACACAATTACAAAAAAATTTTAATTTTCTCCAACTGTCTGGGTTGTCCATCAAATTTATGTACCAAAACAGTCAATAAAAAGCCATGATGATGCAGCCTGCTAAGTGAAAGCGTTTAGACAAGTGAGTACCTTCAGTTTGTAATTACACCTTCGCAATTTATACGAGTATTGATTGCTTGTTCAGCCATAATAATTGTTATGAGACATGTTGGCAGTTGTGGTCAAACAAATCTCATTTTACCAATTACTGCTGTTTGATAGTTATTAACATAGACTGTTTATACTCTCAGTTATTTATGATCCATTGACGGTTAAATATTTGTATTGGTCGTATTGCTTTTTCGTAATTAACACCGTTTGCTTATAATAAAATATTGAGATTCGTTTGTGTAAAATTGAAAGCTGCACCAGCCAAAAGTGGACGGCTAATAAAAAATTCATCATTTTCCTATATTTTACAATGATGCAACATTTTATTACGCTTTGTTGAATCATTACTTTTTAGAAATTCCAGTCGTAATTTTTGTAATTGATTAAATACAATCGGATATATTTACATTCTTTCAACATCTTGAATTGGCTTCTTTGTTTGAAATATAGTTAGTCGAACCGACATTTTGTTTTCAACTTCATCAACTGGAAACTCCGATTTCTAACATTTGGTTGAAAACATTTGTACACTCAGCAAACAATTACGTTTGAATAATTTTACACATTATTATAACATCTTTAGAAACTACGATTGCTTTGTTTGGAATATGGTTCCAATTACATTATTATTATAATAATAATACATATGTTTCCCGAAAAATATTGTCATTTTTGTACACACTTTATTTAGTGGTTTTCAGTCTGAAAAGAATTAGGGTGTTCACAAGAGTGTCCTAACTGTTGTATGCGTCGTATGTGCTAAAGTTCTACAACAGTTGTACAACTGTAGTAGATTTTTCCATAGAATAGTGTTGTACGATAGTACAACTTTTGCAGATATATTTTTGCGGTGTACTAAGCGATCAGCTGATACCATTAGTTTACCATTGTAGCAATTCGTGGTGAAGATGGTGGATGTATCAACACAGCTGATGGAGTTTGGTTAGATTCGCCTCACAATTACAGTAATCAAAAACTGAAAACCGATCCACCGGTGGGTTAAAAGATATAATTTTAGGGTGAAAATGTAAGATAGAAAAGTTTGGATAAAATTCTATATTAGGAGCTATGGGCCTCCAAAGTTCGGATAGACGGGGGGCTACTATGTATTAAAAAACGTCTAAAAGAAATTGTCTGGCAGCGTTTTTGGATAATATAAGGCAAAATAAACAAAACAAATTAAATGAAAATGTTCGATAACTCGCTTTGTTATCGAAATATCGGACGTTCACATTTTAAAAAATCCAAAAAATTCAGAAATGCAAATTAAGGAACAGGTATTTCTCGCCCTGGTCCCGGCCGGACGACTCGAAATGCAATAAAATCGTCCGACAAAAAAATTGTGCGACAAAAGCCCCCCGATATACGGAGTTTGGAGGTCCATAACTCCTAAAATAGGGATTTCCCCCAACTTTTGTATTTAACATTTTGTGCTGAAAATCCTGTGTTCTACCCCCTTCTCCATAAAATTTGTAATACGACAACAAGACATAAAGTCGAACTGTTCCTTATTAATACTTTTAAATGCAAATATGTGTGAAATTTTGAAAAGAAAATAATAAAAAGAATCATGAATTAACATAATTTATGCTTTTTCTATAAAAAAAAAATTATTTATATCTTTTATTTTAATTCTTTATTTCAGTATTTTCATGACGTTGTACCCAGTAACTGTCAAATTCATGTGTATTTTGTTTTAGTACATGCTTGTTTACTTTTATTGTTGGTATACATACATGCAGAGTTTGACACAACATCGGTATGAAATACAACCAAATGCCTGTTGTGTTTGCCTACAATTACAACAACGCCTAATGCTTACACTTGATATAAATACAATTTGACCTAGTGCCACCACCTTCTTGAATACGCCTTGGATTGTAGTATATGCATTTACCGCAGGATATTCACATATGAGCTATTGGAGGTCTCATATATTCTTACAACCTACAACCTTAGTACACCTTGTGAATTCCCTAAATATAAGTATGTATTTGCAATTTGAGATTTGCCATAATTATAATTTGGGCCTTCAATTAACAATAGGAGTGTTTTAGTTACATCGCTTGCTTATATTATCACTTATTTTGTATTAAGCGGCACTGAACTTACCGCTTACATTTCAGTTCTAAGCAAGCTTAAAGAAATTACCAGTCTGAAAAAAATCAGAAAAACTGTTCATTATCATTATTGTGAGTTCAAAGATAAGGGGAGGAATAACTACAAATTTGCAAGAATAACTACAAATCACATGTTAGAGCAAGACGATTTTATATATTTCCCGTTTATATAGGCATAAAGTTGCCTATATGAAAAAAAATAATAAAAACAGTGTTGGATATCGATATTGTGGGTTCTAAGCCAAGGTAAAGAATAACTACAAGCTATGCGATAAAGCAAGACGGTTATATATTTTCCAATAAATTTGGGCTAGTTTGGTGTTTTGGTTACTAGCAAGCAATCGATAATCGCTAGTTTGTAACGAAAACACGCCTAATATGTTTGCGTATTGGAAACCCGCCACGTAGACAATAGGCGTGTTTTCGTTACAAGTTAGCGATTATTGCTTGGTTGCTACGCAGCAAAAATATAATGCAGTACTTCTAATGGCTCTACCCCTTTTAGTATGTCCAACGAAATACTATGTGCGGGTTTTCGGCATACAGGAATCCGTAATTGAATTACAGTTATTATGGTGTCTGCCAGAGAAAAGTATTTTTTGTCACTCATGGTATTATTGTTCGTCGAAGCGCAATGTCTTCGCTAGCTCGATGGTGAGACGCGCGGCTGGCAATCAAGGTGCTTGAGTTCAAATTCCGGGCCAGGGAAAATTTGTTAAAGAAAAATTAATAATTATTAAATCTCCTTGCTAAACACACCACGTAATTTATATTGTATACTTTCAGGCGAATACATTTTAATTCCACAAATCTACAAAAATAAAATTAATAGTAATAGGGGAGTTTTTTTCGTAACCTATATAATTTAACATCAACTATTACGAAAAAAACGCATAGACATTGAACATAATCAACTTGGCTTCATCCGATAATTCATCCTATGTATTTGTCAATTCGATAATTTAAAAGTCAAATACAAAACAAAATTTTAAAAAATTCAATGTAATATATGAGGTTGTTTTACTGCATTTACATTGCAGACGCATTCTCTCACTTGGTTAGTAACATTGAATTATTGTACTGAAAAACAGATGTTTGGTTAAAGGAAATCTCCAAACATGACATTTGGATTGCAATGGTTCAGTACTTTAATGATACATTGGGGTATCACCGAAATTAAAAATACACCGGGCATCGCAAACGAACACCTACAGCCCACTCTATAGCCACGAGTCATAGAAAATATACGACTCTCCCCGAGGAAGCCCCATGCATTTGTTTATATGCATTTTCGCACGCACTTTTTCGACTCAAACGGGCAGAGAAGTAGGGCAAATGGGTCCACGTAATAAACGTGTCGTCATTTATTCTCCATAATTTGCACGAAAAGTACATACCATACCATGCATTTAAAAGTGCAGAAAATGTACCACAAAGTAGTACATATTGTTACGAATTTCCTTATTCGTCCTTTTTGCGTTGTTTTATTCCCAATAATAAAACAAGGTTCGTTTTAAATTACGATAATTACAACGGTTTAACTTCCTTTTATTTTACTTATATAGTACAACAGTTTACTTTATTTATAACACTTTAACAAGTCTTATATTTCACTATCAATTCGCGTTGCTTACTTTACGGGGTTTAATCACAAACTGAACTCTCCATTCCAAAGACCTCCGCTATTTATACCAGCTCACCATACTCAAATGAAGGTATATCTAGCGAATTCAAGAACCATCTAGACGTTGTTGTTGTTGCTTATCTTTGTAGAACAATCTCGAATGGCGGAGAATTATCTTTACTGAGGTGAATTCAGGCTCAGTGAATAAAGGCCTAACGAACTAACGCCTAAAAAAAAATGAAATAATGCCTAAAAATTGCAACAAAAAATTATATAGGCATTCCTTCATTAAAATTGTTAGGTGATTTTTCATAATGAAAGAAAGCCTAACAATCAAAAATGAAAAAACGCCTAATTAGATATTTATTCATTTTTGATTGTTAGGCTTTCTTTCATTAATGTTAGGCGATTTTTCATTTTGCTAAAAGTGTGATTTTTATTCATTTTTGATTGTTTTATTCATTTTTGATTGTTCATGATTTATTATGAAAAGCAATGGTTACGAAAGGTAAGTTCCCTTTTACAAAATGTTAAAATAATGGTATTAATTTTCCCTTTTACAAAATGCATACACTATCTTGTAAACATTCTGTAAAAGGGAAAATTATTAGTTTTTAAAATTATAAAAGCAATTGATTTTTCCTTTTACAAAATGCATACACTATCTTGGAAACATTCTGTAAAAGGGAAAATTATTAGTTTTTAAAATTATAAAAACAATTCCAAATTCCAGTTGTTAGGTTTTCTTTCATTAGGTGTTAATTCATAATGAAAGAAACCCTAACAATTTAGACGTTCTTTCACTTTCTTCTTAGGCGTTCTTGTTTAGGCATTCTTTCATTTTGAAAAATTAGGCGTTAGTTCGTTAGGCCTTTATTCACTGAGCCGTGAATTCATGCTACTGGTTTAGCGAGCTGGTACGTTGTTACAATGCATACTTTCAGGCGCAGCACTAACCGCCTGTTATTTACACTGCAGTGCCAGAAACAACTACGAGGATATACTGGCTGCGTTACATCGCAAGTATGGTGGCGATCACAAGAAGGATTTATATCGCATGGAATTAAGAGGCCGAGTGCAAAAGCATAATGAAACGCTTCAGGACTTCGCAACCGATGTGGAACGCTTGGTGTTGATGGCATATCCTAGAGAACCCCAAACTTTCTTAGAACAATTTAAGATAGAGGCATTTGTTAGGGGCATTAACGATCCTAACGTTAGATATGCGGTGTGTGCCTCACAAAAAGCTACATTTGTGGAAACAGTTTCATTTGCTTTGGCGAATGAGACGGCGAGGGTTGTTTCCAGTCAACAGACACATCATGTGCGAAGGGTAGAAACGGAAGGCAAATCAAAAGATTTGAAAAGCGCCGTTAGAGAACTGGAAGAAGTGATTCGGATTCTCACGAAAGCGCTATGGCAAGCAACAAAATTGAAAGGTGACAATCATGGCGAACGTGGCCATATAGGACGGGACTGTAGAGACCCGCGAAAACGGTCAAGATACGGCCGATACCTGACGAGTAAATGACCGTCCACATGTAATCGAGCATAAGCAGGATTCTAAGGCTGAGATATAAGAGCAAATTATTGACGTCCGATCCCTGAGAATTGAATCGGACGACGAGTCGGCACAGAGAAGTGATCCTGTATTGGCAAAAATAATTTGGCAATGGAAGAGGATAGACAATTAACGCGGAATGAAATAGCTTCAGAAAGCCCCGTTTTAAAATCATATTGGGCCCAGTGGAATAGCCTGAGATTGCTAGATGGCTGTCTATACCGTGTATGGGAAAGTGAAGATGGAAAAACGGAGAAAAATCTAATTGTGGTACCTGCCTTGAAAGTGAAAGAGATAATTGCAGAATCTCATAATGGTCCGAGTGGTAGGCACCTCGGTAAAGGCAAAACTATGGAGAAACTAAGTGAACGTTTCTATTGGGTTGGTCGTCAAAAAGCTGTATCCGAGTAGATTGCAGGCTGCACTCAGTGCTTGACAACTAAAGGACCAACGCGGAGGAGCTGCGGACAGAGACATTAGGAGAGCCCAAGTGTTCCCTTCGAGCGAATATCCATGAGTGTAGCTGGTCCATATCCAACAAGTAGCTCTGGGAACCAATATGCCCTAGTCGTTATGGACTACTTCAGTAAATGGCCCGAGGTGTACGCTATTCCAAATAAAGAAGCGAAAACAATAAGCAAAGCTATCGTGAACAACTGGATAAGTCGTTTGGGTGTCCCTTTAGAACTGCATTCGGAGCAGGGTAGGAATTTTGAGTCTGCCGTCTTGAAAGAAATATGCGGGAGGAATGGAATTCGTGGTATGAGAACGACATCATTGTGCCCTCTGACTGACGGCACGGTAGAGAGATTTAATCAGGATCTCGAAGAATATTTGAGCAAGGTCGTCAGTAAGGATAAAAAATTCTGGGACGAACGCATACCAAAATTCCTTTTAGCATACCGGTCGGCCACCCAGGATACCACTGCCTGAACACCAGCTAGTGCCGCCTTCGGGACGGAGTTAAAGCTCCCTAGAAATTTGGATCTTGGCAACTGCCTAACATCCGACAGTGGGGAGAATGATGGTATCCCAGGAGAGCTTAGCGAACTTCACGAGTTTGTTCGCAACAAAATGAAGATGGTCAGTAACAAAATGGAAGCCAGATACGACCGAGCGGCAAATTCCGAAGGATTCCATGAAGGCCAGCTAGTTTTACTGTTCAACCCACAGCGCAAGAAAGGTTTATCTCCAAAACTTCAGACTCACTGGGAAGGCCCTCACAAGGTTGTCAAACGAATAAATGACGTGGTTTATAGAATCCAGAAAAGCCAAAGTCCAAGAACTAAAATGAAAGTCGTGCATTTGGAAAGACTAGCCCTGTATGGAAAACGGGGGGTTGAGCCTGCTCGAGACGAACAGGCTTAAGTGGGGGGCAGTGTTACGAATAAGTAAAAACTTTTGCGTGCTGTTAATGACTCTACTAACAGTATGTAAATAACAGGAGGTTAGTGCTGTGCCTGAAAGAATGCATTGTAACAAAGTACCAGCTCGCTAAACCAGTAGCATGAATTCACCTCAGTAAAGATAACTCTCCGCCATTCGAGATTGTTCTACAAAGATAAGCAACAACAACAATGTCTAGAAGGTTCTTCAATTCGCTAGATCTACCTTCATTTGAGTATGTTGAGTTGGTATAAATAGCGGAGGTCTTTGGAATGGAGAGTTCAGTTTGTGATTAATAAAGTAAGCAACGCGAATTGAGTATAAAACTTGTTAAAGTAAATATAAAACTTGTTAAAGTGTTATAAATAAAGTAAACTGTTGTACTATATAAGTAAAATAAAAGGAAGTTAAACCGTTGTAAATATCGTAATTTAAAACGAACCTTGTTTTATTATTGGGAATAAAACAACGCAAAAAGGACGAATACGGAAATTCGTAACAATATCATGGTCAATACCGTACATAACCTGCACCAGAAACTACGTAAATTTCATCTTCAATTTTCAAAAAGTACACACCAGGAGTACTTTACCAAAAATACATTAAATGTAGTAAATTGTACGAAAACTGCACCACAAAAATACATAACGGTACTAAAATGTGTACCAAAAAGTACATAAATTGTATGCAAACAATACATAAAGTGTATCAAAAATGAATACAAAGATCATCAAACAGACAGAACCGACGCCATTCTTGCGAATCGCGTCATGGGAGAATATCGGTGAAAGTATCTGTTTGTGAATCGGTTTTGCTTTAGTTGTTGTTTGTTTCCAGTATTGTCTTGGAATTCTGTTTGTGGGAGAAGAAAAAATCAATAATATTTTATACAACTTTTTAAATATTTTGTTAAAAAAAGTAACTACCCCTTATATTTACATCATAATTTTCGAAACGTCGTGGAAATATAATAATTGGAATGACATACATTTTCTATTTTTCATACAACAAAGTCAAACTTGGTAACACTTCTATCGGGGTTATTCTCAACGTCTAAAATTATACATGTTAACGTGCAGGTTAAAAACGCCCCAAATGTTGTTTTGGTGGGATTTGAACCCTGTACCTTCCCCAGTGTACCTTCCCCAATGTAAAAAGCGACGGTGCACCAACCAAATGAGCACTACCTCTTACCACGTAGTTCTCGTTGAAATTCTGGTGATTGGTATACAATTGCTGGGTAGTAACCAAAACGCCAAACTAACGATAATTTATACAATCGTCTTGCACTAACGCATGGTTTGCAGTTATTGAATATGCACTGTTTTCCTGATTTTTTCAGACTGGTAACTTTATGCCTGATTAGGACTGAAATGGAAGCTGTAATTCCAAGTGCCGCTTAATATCGCTTAGCGCTCCATACAAAATAAGTTGTAATCTAATCAAGCGGTGTAACCAAAATACGCCCAATATTGTTTCTTTGCACTTATGTCAAGCAGATATATAATAAAAAAAAAATTATTGTGAATGGTACATGCAAAGAAACAAAAACGTTTATTGCTGATTGCCGCAACAATACTTTGATTGATTTGTATTAATTTATTAATCGCAATCGTAATAAACTCATATATTGCAAATGTGTATCATGTTGCTGCAAACGTTTTCTCGTTTGACGCGGTGTAGTTTGCTGCGCTTTTAGTTGTTATTCGTATGCGAGGCGAGACATAAGTTGGAATAAAAGTTGGAATTTAAACAAAAAAGAGCTTATGGAAGCCATAAACAAAAGTTTTAATTACAACTCGGTTGCGTTCGGTTGTTTTTTCAGAACTCATTTTCATTACTCGTTTAATTTTTCATTACTCGTTTACTGCAAACGATTTTCAGTTCTCGCAAACGTTTTTTTAGTTTGGAGCAACTAGAACTCGGTTGCTGCAACCGAAACAACAGTTGTCGGATCCGTTTTTCGTTTCTCGCAAACGTTGTTTTCAGCGTATATTTTTCATAACTCGTTTGTTGCAAACATTTTTCGGTTCTCCTAATCGAAATGACATGTATGGTTTAACAGAAGTTCGTTTCTCTCAACTACAGTCCCCAAACGAACTTCAGTTATCTGAGATTTCGTTTGGGAGAAAAGGAGTTTTTTCTTTGCGTGTAATTTTGAGGTGAAAACTGAAAAAATTTCTGATAAATACCGTTTTGCAAAATATTTACATGAAACAAGCTCACTACTCCATACACAAATCTACACATTTATTATTCCGTGGGGAGATTAATGAAAATTTCTCATCCTGAAATTCAGGTTCATATCCGTACTGAGTTTTCGATCTTAATTGCTATGATGCAGTGAGTTATGCCCTACATTTTAGGGTGTCAGTAACATCAGAACTGAGCTAACAACAGCAGGTGGTGCTATAATTAAACACATATTAATTTGCTCAAATTCAATAGTGATATCTGATTTATTATTCAAATAATAATAACTATTAAAGCCCTATAATATTAAGTAAAACAAGCATAACTTATTAACGTTTTTAATGTCAATAGTATTTGAGCTGCTCAGAATCCACATTTCAACAATTTTGAGATTACAATGTCATTAGAAGTAAAGTCTTTAAAATTGTTAAAGTACCTAGTTCATAATCATGAAAATAAAGGAGTAACCGCGAAGTATTTCTTGGCCTCACATTAATTTTATAATTTCCACTTCTTATTTTGTGGAGTTATATGAGTTTGCAATTTATACATAAAGTGAACTTGACTGGAACAAAATACATACCATTCGTATATATTTGGAACTATGTACCACCACCATCTGCTATCAAATACTAGTTCATAATAGTCATTAATTATACGATTAGTTATTTCAAATACATTCCTTATTTTTATTTTAAATTTTGTCTACTTTTGCTTTTTAAATGTGTTAAATATATTCCACAACCAAATTCGTTGTCTTTCTCACCTTCATTCATATTCGTGCGCATTTCTGTAATAATCGACTTACACGCCTTGTTGACAATCGTGCCATTCAAACACAGTGTACACAATGTCCATTCATCAGCTTCACCTCTAAAACTGTGACTAATTTAGGTACCCACGTGACCCCAGAAAACTTGCGCAGCATCTTTCATTGTAAACCGCCTACAGACATGTGTTCGTATGAATTTTGGCGATGCGAAACCAAAATTCAAACAACAAAAGTGTTTGGTATTGTGGGAGCTGCACCTTCTTGTTTTTGCAAGTTACAGTCCAAATCAATAAAGGTCAAAGGTTAAATTTCTGATGAAGATATGTGATAGAGGTAAAAGATACATGTTTCGTTCAATTTGTATTGAACTTTCCCAGAGAAAAAATGTGAAATAAATGTTATCAGATAAATTATATGGCGTGTGTATAATTAAAAAGTGTATAAATTTGGTAAAAATATTTAATTATATTGTACAGTGTTGGTGTTTTTTAATTTGCACTGGATTCTAATATGCATTATTTCAAATAATGCAAATGCTAAAACAATTGCATTGTTCGCAATTAGAGTGAAACGTTTTTGCATTTATTTCCATTTGAGAACTGCATGGTGGTGAAATTGGATATCTATTGTAATGAAATATGGGGTATTTTTGACATTTTGAATTTCTGTTTTTAAAATATCTTATATTTTAAGGTCTATGAATTTGATTGGTATTACCTTGGGAAGTCGAACGGGACAAGGTTTTGAAAATCCCAGGATTCGGGGCTTCCAGATTTCGGTAAATTTCATTTCGTTATTTATGACTGCACATCAACATTTTAAAATCTATTTGGTAAATAATTTCGTGACATTTTGGTGTCAAATATTATTATCAGCTTTAAATCTAGTTAAACCTTACGAAAGGCAATATTTGTTTACTTTTAAATGCAGATTCTGGATCAGACCACATTTTTAACCTCACTTACTAATATACTCCTATTCCTTTTGCATTAATACAGTACTTGACCTGCCTATGACACCCCTGGGTAAATGTAAAGTGGGAGTTGACCGAGAATGTAAATGCGTTCGGTCTACAAAATCATCGGGAATTCATCGCTGAAGTAATGATGATCTTTACCACTGGGGCAAGCGCAGAGCAATACTAAAGAACATCCATTACTCTCTTCGATGGCTCTTCATGACGACGAGGTAGTAGGACATTTCATCGAGTTCGAGTTGGTTTGGTAATTTACTCTTTGGTTGGCATAATACGGACAAAAATAAACGGGAATGCGTATTTTCGTTCGATACAAACATATTTTAGCTGTCATTAGTATAAATGAAACACTTTTAAACTTAGTTTGCTGCGTGGTCTGTAATCTGTATGTCTTCTTTGGTCTCTCATTCTACATCATTTCCCTAGTAACTTGCCGATCAGCTGTGCCATAGAATCCTCCTGATACAAGTTAAACTACTAGTTGTTTTGAGTGCTGTGTTTATACTAGTTATTGGTACACTAGTATATATTCTACTTGGTTAGTTTATTGTTTTATAATATTTTTTACGTTAGTTATTTTCCAGTAAATCGTAGGTATTATTTCTGATTTTTGAACTCATTTCATATATTTGTTACGAATGAAAGAGAGGGAGATCGTTTTTGTTTTGGGTAATGAATTATTAATTTCCCTGTATTCAGTTCTTTCGAAATTTTCGTAAGAAATGTTGTCATATACATATATATTTAAACGGAAAATTGTCTTGGGGAGAGTTACCAAATTTTTCTTGATTTACCTTGCAAATAGTTCATTTATATTTCCTCTACGAGCTCCATTTTATTTTTAACGCCATAACATATAGTCATAACATATGTAATAAAGCAGATAAAAGAAAAATGTGAAACAAATTAAGTATTTGAAAAAATGCCAAGAAATGCTTCTGGAAAACAGTGAAATGAAGAGTAGTTATATTTGTTTTATTAGGCATCATCGTTTTCAAAGTACTTGAATCGATCCCCAGATCGAATTATTTTTTTAGGGCAATCAGAAATTAGAGAAATCTAACAGATCTGTAAAAGCTTTTTCTGCAAGCCATTCTCCTCAAGTTCACACTACTCCATTCACTCTCCGCAAATGAAAATTGTTGACATATCTAATAGTCTCACATGACCCTTATAGCGCGTTTACATGCACTCTTTTATCATGATAATGTCGTGATTATCAGTCTAATGCAAAAAGGTGTTTACATTCATTTTTACTCGATTTAGTTTTAACATTTTAGAATTTCATGATGCCATTATTAAATTATACCAGGTGCTGGCAGGAGGATTTGTATGTATTAGTATCGCACAATTATGTCAGTCAGTGTTTTTTTTTTTGTATTTCTATATGTGTAGAAATAACTTTTATTAAATTAAAGATATTTCTATGTGGAATTTATTTAGAATTTCTTGAAATTTTGTTATTATTTATAAAATTATGAAAGTAAAACCAGCTGATCACATAACACCATCTCTTATATCAATCATTTTGTATGTGTTGTCATTAATGTACATGTTCAGTGAACTACGTTTCCTTTACATTCACATTTCCGTTAAATGTTCACACAGTCCGCGGTTGAAATGATTTGTGACCTGATAATAACATTATCGGGGAAAATTTAATCTATCGTCGTCGATTTGTCGATTATCGAGTTGATCTGGAAGATCGAGTGCATGTAAATGCCCTATTAGGCCGATGGTATTTTTATCAGATATTTATCATCGTCTACACCTTTGTTCCATATTATCTACAACACGTAGTAAAGCTTTTCTGGCAGCGTTGCATAACCCTGTCGAAGTCGTATCGTATGTTGTGTTATCATTTGAAGAGCCCAGTAGCAACATTAAACGGCAGGTAAAGTGTGTCTGAAATAAAATTAAACATTAAAAAAACTAATCAGTTTAATGGTCCTTTTAGGTAAATATGCAAACCATTATGATGCAAACCTAGACTCACATTGAGTTTACTTTTAATGTTTACCAGTACTAATTGTTAATGTTTCTTGTCTGCCGTTTTAGCTCATTACGTTCAGTTGAAATTATAAACATTAAAGCGATACGAGTGAATAAATTAAATCACATGTTCCGCCCCTCTCTTTTGCACTGAAGAAATGTTCATAATCAGTCGTTTAAAGTTACATGAATGAGGTTAAAATGCTATCATTCTCAAGTTCATGGAATTTAGCTTAGTTATGGACTTTGTGGCCGTCGGTGGTGCAATGGTTAGTGTGCGCGGCCCTTGTACATGAGAACGTGGGTCGATCGCTGCTCTGACCACCTTACAATTCTTTCGACGACGGCCACCTCGCTTAGTAATGGCGACACTATCGAGTACTTAGCCATAAAAAGCTTCTCAAAATACCGTTCGGAACCGGTGTAAAACTGTAGGTCCCAATCAGTGAGTGAAAAACTCGAAAGCGAACAGGTCCACTGGTTGTGAGAAGTTCTCCCCAGTTTTATGGACTTTAAACCTTTTGCGGATGGGTTGCAATAACAATTTTACAGCATCGACATATGTAGGTCGACCGTAGAATGATATTTTTACCAATAAATATTTAAATTTTTGGCATAACTAATATTTCCGAGATTCTGCTTATACAGTATTCCAAAGTAACATTCGAAGTAACCTTCGAAATGTATACGAACATTGTTCTGTGTATATTTGTCTGTCTACCAGTTTTAATCCTAAAGTTAATTACGCCCAAAAATATGTCGTCGCTAACACATGCCAAATCTCCACGAATGTTCGATGATATTGCCCAGATCGATCTCGAGACAATCGAGAACAGATGGCGCTACTATGCGGTTCAACCACTAACGATTAAGCCACTGCTGAATTCTACTTAACAATCGAGAACAGATGGCGTTAGTATAAGATGGTTCCGGAACCGGCTGGCGGGAAGTTAAAACTGATATAAAGAAATGAAAAGAAGTGGTTTCTCATTACATCCCCTAAGAGATTGTGGAGAGCTTCTCACAACCAGTGAACTGTGTGCTGTCTAATTTTAAACTCACTGACTGGGACATGGGACTGTCCATGGAGCTATGAAGTTTCTGATAGCCATTCGCTTGGGAGTGGCCAGAAATGGTCCCTTCATTGGGCAGCCCAACACAGGTCACTACTTCCGCGCAGTATGTCCTGGGCAATGGCTTATCGGAAACTTCCGATAGCTACCTAAATTCAGAAGGCGGAGCGAATAAGCAGCCTGATTGGTTATTCGATCACTGATACGTCTCAGGCTAATTAGGTGACCTTGTCACTGAAGTTCTTCGAACTAGTGGACAGATTCTTCTGGTCTTTGAAGGCGGATGAGCCAACACTACTGGCCAACTGCGGATCAAAACTGAAGAAACCAAAATCCAGTTTCGACTCACTGCATTCCGGTCAGCGTTTGATCCATAATGGGCGGCTGAAACATAATCATCCTGGCAGTAGGTAAAATGTAAACCACGGTGGGCTGGGTTTGTCTCCCGCCACCGTTATACACAAATACACAATGAATATAGGATAATAAACGAAGAAACCCCATAACTGCTGACGACCCTCGTAAACGTTATAAGGACCATGACTAAAGGATATGTACCTGGAACGTAAGAACACTTTACAGTATGGGTGCCACTTTCCAACTGGCGGATGTCCTCAAAAAAATAGAAATCTGACAGCACAGCTATCCAGGAAATGTGGGTGCTCCAGAAAGAAAGCTGTGATATTAACTACAGCTGCCATGAGCGAAAGCACGAATTCGGGTGCGGATTTATAGTTGGAAGATACTGCGACACCTAGTTTCTGAACGTATAGCCACAATTCGCATCAAAGCGAAACATTTCAACATTCGTTAATTTGTGTGCACGCATTGAAAGAGGATAAAGACGATGAGGTCAAAAAATCATTTTATGGGTGTCTGGAGGAAGTATACCAAATTGGGAAAGGAAAGTGTCTTTCGACCAACCATCGGTAATCACAGTCTACATGATACCACCTCCGATAATGGGATAAGGCTGATAGACTTCGCCGTTGCAAAGAACATGGTAGTTAGTAGCACACGATTCCAGCATAAGGACATACATAAGGCGACCTGGTTATCTCCTGATCAGAGAACGAAGAACCAGATTGATCACTTGGTAATAGATGGCAGGCACTCTTCTAGTGTATTGGATGTAAGTGTGATTCGGATCATTACCTGATGGCTGCGAAGATTCGCACAAGACTGAGCGGGGCGAAAAACGTAAGAAGCTGAATACGGGAAAAGCTAGATATCGACGAGCTGCAAATACCGGAGATATCAAAGGCCTATCAACAAAAGTCCACTCTCCTGCTAGAGCTGTGAGTCCCCATCCCGAGGACCCAGAAGCGCAGTGGATGCACATCCCCCATTCTTTAGAAAACGCTACAAGGACTGAACTTAGCTATCCCAGACGGATAAGCCATGGTCCGACGAAGAATATCGCATTGCAACTTACTCATAAGGTTGTGAAATAGCTAATAAAAGAAGAAAGAGGATTGAGACCTACAGCCTCACACTGGTTCCGAATGACACTTTGAGAAGCCTTTTCATGGATGGCTAAGTTCTCGATATATACATATTGCCACTTTTTTGCAATCGTCACCTCGGCGGATGGTTACGAAAAGTTTCGTTTAATTTTTAAACTTCCCTAGGTCAAAAAAAAATTTCAATTATTCTATGGGTGTTCAGTATGACTTTTACGGGGTCTAAAAATAAAATCGGGTTTCGGGCAAAAATAATAACATTTAAGGGATAATATTAATAGATATTGTTACGAATTTCCTTAATCGTCCTTGTTAGCTCTATTTTGCTTCCGGTAATAAAACAAGGTACGTTTTTAAATTTCGATAAGTACAACAGTTTTAGTTCCTTTTATTTTATTAGACAGTTTTAAAATCAAAAGTTTACAATAAGTCTATATTTCAAATCTTTTTTTACTACAGTTATATGCAACCGTTCACTAATGTGTTTAATCACAGACTAACTCCAAACGAAAACGACCTCAGCAATTTATACGAGCTATGCTTCTTCCCACCAGGGTCTCTACCAGATTCTAGATTGTTCTACCCGATGATTCCAGAACCTATTGTATATCAGTTTTAAAATAGCGCATTTGTAGCGGACTCATCAACTGGTTTGTGGTAAGGTATGCTTTCAGGCGCAGCGTTAATCGCCCTGTTATTTAATGTTATTTACAGTATGGTAATTAAGAGTATGTAAGTAAAATCATTTACCTAATCGTAACAATATTAATGAAATACATAAAAGAAAAATATATGAAAAACGAGTACATAAGTTTCAGTTGGGTGTAACGAATTAATCATACCCTCTCCCTAGGTCATCCATTGCGTGGAAATTCAGTAAAAAACGCCCATATTCAAAAGTGACCATATTCAATAGTAGATTGACATTGCGCTAAATAATATTTAATACCCAAATTAGTTAGAATCCTAAGTGGTTTTGGGGAATTTGTTTGACTACCAACTAGAGTGTCAAAAAAAAGCAATTTTTTAAAAATCGGTTTTCGGTTTGTCCCAAAAATCAGTTTTTCATTAAATAGATTTTCGGTTTTCAATTTTGGCAAAAACCAGTGGAACCGGTTTTTGGTTTTTTTTGAAAATGTATAAAAATCTTATTAAGTTCAAAACATTTATTATAAAATAATTTACATTCTGAAATTTAAAACTAAAAATAAATTCTTACTCACATAATATATATAATCATTTTGAAATTTCAACAAAAAAATTGTTTGGAAATGACATTTGAAACTTATTGAATCATAAAATCATATTAATATAATATAAATAGATATAAATCATATTTATTAATCCAAAATTTCAATAAAATTCGACAATCATATAATTTATTATTAATATTTCAAGGATATTAAAACAAATCGGGTAAAACCGGTTAACCGACATAAAATAAATGTTTGTAGGTTTTTTCGGAAATTACGTTTTTTAAAATACCGGCACACGGGTAATAGCCAAAAACGGTTAACCGGTTTCACCGGGTTTTCGGTTTCAGTTTGGGACACTCTAGTACCAATCAATTCCCTCGCAATATTTATATGCGAGGTACAAAAATGGGCATGGCAAGTTGTTGCAAAAATTTTGGTCAGTACCAAATTTTAATAAGATCGGTTATGATTTATTGGAGACATCGAAACGACAAACCGGAAATACGCCCAAGTTTTGTATGGGATGTACGAAACTGGGCGTGGCACAATTATTATTAGTTGTTCCTTCTCCTGTAAAGTGACAAAAAAATTGAGATACGTCTTTTCTATATTAAGCCACCGATTTGTTCAAGCAGTGCAATTGCAGGTTGGGGAATCGGATGCCAATTGTGGTAAAATATGGGAATGCTTTAATTATTTTGAATTTGTTTGACTTGCTGGCAGTTCTGTTTTTGAAGAATTTTATATGTAGAGGTTTGTGGCATCGATTGGTGTTGCCTCGTAGTATTTTAAAATTCATGAAAATGTACATATAAAATGCTTGAAAAACAAAACTGCCAATGGTATTGCTACGAATAAGTAAAAGCTTTTGCTTGCTCTTAATGACCATACTAACATTATGTAAATAATAGGGCGGTTAGCGCTGCGCCTGAAAGTATGCATTGTAATAACGAACCAGCTCGCTAAACCAGCAGCATGAATTCGCCTCAGTTAAGATAATTCTCCATCATTCGAGATGATTCTACAAAGATAACTAACAACAACGACTAGAAGGTTCTTGAATTCGCTAGAGATAACTACATTTGAGTATGGTGAGTTGGTATAAATAGCGGAGGTCTTTGGAACGGAGAGTTCAGTTTGTGATTAAACCCCATAAAGTATGCAACGCGATTTTATAGTAAAATATAAGACTTATTAAAATGGTGTAAATAAAGTAAACTGTTGTACTATATATGTATGTAAAATAAATGGAAGTTCTACCGTTGTAATTATCGAACCTTGTTTTATTATTTTTATTATTGGGAATAAAACAACGCCAAAAAGGACGAATTCGTAACAGCCTTTAAATTTTTCGAATTTGCATTTGTAGAGGTAATTCAAGTTAAACTACAAATTATATTTGTCTTATAATTAATTTGCCCCATGTATGAACTTTTTACACAGTATTAGATAGTACTGCAATGGTTAGTGTGTGCGGCTGTTCTCCATGAGAACGTGGGTTCGAAACCCGCTCTGACGATACTCTCGAGTAAATAGCCCTTCAGAATCGGTGTAAAACTGTAGATTACAGTAAACTAGAAAATTAACAGCTCTCTGATTGTGGGAAGCTCTCCCCAGTCACTTCATGGAATGAAATACAAAAGTCTTCGTCGTATTTTGAAAAAGTCTTATGTTAATTAGGGGGTTCCAAATTATGACTATCGATATCCGTTTCTTAAATAATTATTTAATATTACAACTCCGACTTTTACGTAATGCTAATGCCGGAGTCGTTGTGAAGTAGTGCCTTTTCAAAGTGTTGGAGTCGAAGTCGTTAAATTTTGGCGAGGCTCCACAGCCCTGATTTTGATGTCATATTGCTTTATTAATTTACATCTAAATCATTTTGCCATTAAACTCCAGAAATTATACACAATAGACAAACTAAGAGTTCCCTAACAAGATAATAACACACAACAGATTTTGATAGCTTAAATAAGAAACCACAAGCAATTAAAAGGTGGAATTGATAATTAGCGACAGTCAAAACCATCAATAAAATTGGTTTGTTAATTTCTTTAAGTGTTCGTGTGCCTACCAATTAATTGTATTTCAAACCAATTAATAACATTTTATGTATAAACTCGAATTCACATTCAAAACCACAGGAAATACCTGTTAGTTTCATGTTACACCACAAAAATTTTTATATCATTTATATATCTTACTCACATCTAAGACAAAAATAAAAATAAACTAACTGCTAGTAGAAAATTAACAGCAGTAAATAAATTAGTTACCTAAGATTAAGAGTATTCCTACGTTAGGGTTTAGGTCAAATCAAAGATTAGGAACTGGAAGGTCCTTTTTACACATAGAGGAGAGATTCCTTGTAACAACTATATTTACAGCCAACTAGAATTGGTTGGTTCCTTGGACTATTATTCACTTGTGATTAGAGGAATTTCATTTTAAATCAACGTGTTTTTTCTCATGGTCTCCGATTTTGATAAAATTTGGTAAGTGTGTAATATATATATTAAGGCTGTTTTTTTTATCCCATTAAGCTATCGCCACTTACGACTTTCCAAATAAAACGACCCACACTTAATACTACTAAATGTGGCAACATTTGCTGTAATGGGTGAAAAAGATGCGATACGGCAACATGTTTGTAGCCAGTGCCAACAAATACATGGTAGCAGCAGATGTTGTTGTAATTGTAAGCAACAGACATTTTATTTTCATTCATTCGTTTCAGTTGTTAAAGTCTACACATATATACATATAACAATACTTGAATACAAATACTTGACAAGTGAAACGAAAAATGACATGGACAAAATTGCATCACCTGTTTAAACGACTATAGCGTTGTTGTGACCAAATCTCATAACTTTGGAATGCTAACAGATATTGGAATAATTTCTGTTGAGAAGGAATTGTAAGACTTTAGAGTCTAAAATAAAAATGAAAATCAATTCAAAAAAGGAGTTGTTTGTATTCACAAAAAAAATTAATTTAATTTTGTGAAAAAAGGGTCACTTTTATTTTTTAAGCACAACTAGCCTTGCTTGTGATCTACACACCCTGCAAATTTCATAGTGAAATATGCAGTACTTTCTGAGATATGAACAAAAATGTTATTAAAAAATAAAAAATGTAAATATAAAATTACTGTATAAAGTCACATAGTAGGTTTGCTCGTTCTGTTCCATTAGTGTATTCTAGTATATATAACCAATATCAAACAGTTTGTTTATTTGTTAATCTCCACTAGTACTTTCGTACTAGTTTAAAATGGCTTTCGGAAGATTTTGTTGCAATCCCTTCAAACAACTCAAGCACTGGAAGCACAGCAAAAGTGTACGAAATGTTTTGCAGTGTTTTAAAAAACGTTATTCGAAATATTTAAGAGGCCAATATATCTGTATTCCATGTAAAACCGCATTAGTGGCCCAAGCAAGTTGTACGACCACACAAGAAAATAAAAAAAAACACACCCAATGAATTTGAAATGGACAAATTTGAAACAACATCCTCCATGTCTGAAAATCATAGCGAGTTTTATTCGCATAAAGTTAAAGCAGATGATTCATGTTGTAGTGAAATTAGGAACATGGCCTTTTTTTAGTTAAATAAGTGCTAAATGAACCTCAAATTGAATATAAAGACAGTTGGAATAAGACCAAAAAATAAGAAATTGTAAGCCATGTTATTTCGACACTTAAGACCACCCTTTCAAAATAGATAACGCTGCCGATGATGGAGAAGATGTTTTGAACCACTTAAAAGAAATGTATTCAAATTGGGAAAGTGTTAAAAATAGACAAATTCAAATATTATCAAAATTACCACATTCTGGGACTGTTGCTAAAATACAACAACAGCTTGATGAAGTAAAAGCCAATATTAAAATGGGACAATTCCTCACAATCTGTGACTTTGCTGAAAACTACACTTTCAGAGTTATCAGTGGACAAATGCACAAGCTACCATCAATCCATTTGCCACCTATTTCCGAAATACCAAAGGGATTATAGATCACATAAGTTTAGTAGTGATTTCCGAAATTCTTGAAGATAATACGGTTGCAGTACATTTGTTTCAAAAGAAACATGTAGAGTTTTTAAGAGCACACGTTCATGAAAAAATTGACAAAATTATATACTTTTCTGACGGATGCGCAGCTCAATATAAGAACCGGAAAATTTTTCTAATTTAACATATCATGAAAGACATTTTTGCTGTGACGCAGAATGGCTCTTTTTTGCTCCATCACATGGGCCTTTGCCATGTGATGGGCCTTTGCCATGTGATGGAGTTGGAGGAACTTTAAAGAGAGCAGCAGCACTCGCTGGTCTTCAGCGTCCATTGGAAAATCAAATTGTGAATGCAAAAGACCTCTTCGAGTACGCTAAGAAATCACTCAATACCCGTATAAATGTGGCATACTGCACAAAAGAAGATTATGTAGAAGAGGAACAAAAATTGTACTTAAGATTTCAGAAAACCATTCCAATTAAAGGCATGCGCTGGCTTCATTCATGTATTCCTTATTCCACAACGGAAGTAGTTGTGAAAACATTTTCAAATTCTGTTGAGTCAACAAAACCGATTAAAATGTCAAAGTAAATAATCCTGAACAACATTACATATGTAAATTTGTTGTTTGTTAAATATGAATTAAATAATTTCATTATTATGAAGAAACCAATTTTTTACAATAATGTTTCATTCCTAATATTACAAGTAATTAAAAAAAAAATTTATTTTTTAATATTAACCTACTCGCTTCTACATTTTTGTTCATATCTCAGAAATTACTGCATATTTCACTATTAAATTTGCAGAGTATGTAGATCACAAGCAAGGCTACTTGTGCTTAAAAAATAATAAAAATAAAAGAGGGCTTTTTTCACAAAATTAACTTGAATTCTTTTCTGTAAAAAATATATACATACGAATTATTTTTTGAATTTATGTTTATTTTTATTTTAGACCCTAAAGTCTTACAATTCCTTCTTAGAAGAAATTATTCCAATATCTGTTACCATTCCAAAGTTATGAGTTTTCGAACATAGTCCCTTTGTCGAAATAAACCAAATTTCAAAGCTGCAGAGTTGCCACAGTTTTCAACATTTTTTAAAAATATATTTTTTTACGTAGACTCGCACTATTCCCAACACACTTACCAAATTGTATCAACATCGGAGACCATGAGAAAAAAACACGTTGATTTAAAATGAAATTCCTCATTACCAATAATTATGTTCCGTATCACCAAAGGTATTGATATGTAATTCAGTTTTGGTTGCAAGATCTGAAATATTTAGTTAAAGCCACAGCAGCAGGAAATAAATGTGATCTGTCGATCAAGTTTTAGTTCTAGCAATGAAATTATTCTGTAGTGATGAATATTCCATTAGTTGGATCAACGAAAAATTAAAGACTAATTCGGTTGTACAAAATAATATATTGGTATGCTCAACTAATTACTTGAATTTGATGGCCGTCACAACCATTTGTTGATGTCATATTCTATTTGAATTTTATTAAACATTAATTTTTGGAATTAAGATCCGTATCGAACGTTGCTGGATGGGGGCTAAATGAAAAAAAATTACACAACTTTTTTTAAAAACTATTATGCTGCAACCCAGTATTATCAACTATATTAGGTACTTTTGCTTTGGTTTGTGTCTAGACTAACATATGTTGGAAAATTTCTTGTTTTTATGAAATTTTCGTTGCCATAAATTTCGCTCACTTTTCATTTGCTTGGTGCTCAGCTCTTTGCGAAAATTTCTTAAACAGAATCAAGTACAGGGTTGTTACGCCAAAGTTATTTCGTACAAAACAAATGTTAGATCATTTTTTGGTACCGGAATTTTGACATTTCGATTATTTTAGTAAATAAAAGTAATAGCACACGCGTTAAAAATAAAATGGATTGCAAAGATGAATTATTAATGAAGTATTTGCAGGGTACATCAGAGATATGTGGTAACTCACTGTAACATCGAAACGATCGTCCAGCGAATGTGAGTTCGATGCCCACCCGCGGCATTTACATTTTTTTCACTAACCGGAGAAAATATGATCTCTTAGCCTTAAAAGGAAATTACAACTTTAGGCAAAATTTTTCATTTAGAGATAAATGACAAAATTTCTTACGAAAATTTCGCAAGAACTGAATACGGGGCGTTAATGGGAAGTTTTTCAGGTGCAGCCTGTAACCAATATTTAGCATATATTTTAGTTCTGAACCCAATAAAAAGTAAATTTACAAAAGCCAAAATAAAAGAAGTTTAAAAAAAGGAAATTTTCTTAAATAAGTGAATTTTCTTAAAAAAAGTAAATTTTCTCAAAAAAAAATACGTATTCATATTCTTAAACAAAGTACCTTTTCTTAAAAAATACTTTATCTTAAAGAAACACCTTTGCTCAAAAAAAAGTAAATTTTCTTACAAAAAGTACGTTTTCTTAAAAAACCTAATTTTTTTAAAAATAAGTACCTTACCTTAAAAAACTACTTCTAATTCATCAGGGATGATTTTTTAATTATTCGGCATTTTTTTATTGGTACTTTTTAATATTAAAAAGTAAAACTACTTCTTTGTAAAAAAAAATGCATACTCTTATGACTTTCCCCAACAAAAATTGCTTCTTTTTAAAAATAGTACATTTTCTTAAAAAAATTGATTTTAATAAAAGAAGTACCTCTCTTTAAAAAAGGTAAAATATAATACATATTCTTACAAAAAGGACCAAAAATATACTTTTCTCTATAAAAAAAATTATTCTTAAAAAACAGTTTATCATTTTACAAAAAGGTTTTCTTAAAGATAGAGGTTTTCAACGAGCGCAAATTTTTTATACATTTTCATTATTTTTCAATCAGCTGAGATGACACAATACAAGCACTGAGCAAAAACAAATGCCTGTTGTTTTTGACTTGTTGTATTTATTGTCGTACTGCATCTACCATTATATTTCTACCATGAATAGTATAGAGAACATATTGCACTCTTTTTCCGCTCTCATTTAGAGAGTCTGAGTAAAAGAGCATGAACGAGTCTTATTCTCTATATATAGTAGAAAATTTCAGTATAAATGCACCATATCGACAATATTATTACATAAATCAATACAAAAAGCATAAATGTTTCAAAAGGCATCAATGTTTCTATTCTATACTATACTATTCAATACGACGATGACCTGCTTGTTGGTTTCGCTGCCGCTACATCAATACAATCATACTTATTTTCATGCAGAGACTGTGTTTGTTTGCATGTGTTCACTTTGATAGATTGCCCTACCCGTGCCTATAGATGTTAACACATCAAAAATTGCTAAAACACACATATGTGTTAGCGATATTTTTAAAAATAAGGTATACCGTAATAAATATACCCATTTGTTACAGCCTACTACGGAGGTAACAAAGTTATAATATTTGCGATTGGACGCACAGTTTCCTAGTTATAGCTTTTTTTTATTTATACGATTTGACGATTGGACTACTGTATGAAAAATCCTTCGAAACCTGTTAAAATTAGTTGTTTTTGCGATTGGGCGCATCATTTCCGAGTTACAGCCATTTTTTTATTTAAGCGATTTTCTTATTTTGCGATTTTATGAAAAAAAATTTTCCATTCGAGTTGGACCACCATATGAAAACACTTTACAAACCGCCAAAAATTAGTTATTTTTCGATTGTACACTCCGTTTCCGAAATATAGACATTTTTTTCTAAATTATGTATTCACATTTTAGATCAAAAATGTATATTGTTACGAATAAATAAAAGCTTTTGCTTGCTGTTAATGACTCTACTAACGGTATGTAAATAACAGGCGGTTAGTGCTGCTCCTGAAAGTATGCATTGTAACAACGTACCAGCTCGCTAAACCAGTAGCATGAATTCACCTCAGTTAAGATAATTCTCCACCATTCGAGATGATTCTACAAAGATAAGGAACAACGTCTAGAAGGTTCTTGAATTCGCTAGATATAACTTCATTTGAGTATGGTGAGTTGGTATAAATAGCGGAGTTCTTTGGAATGGAGAGTTTCAGTTTGTGATTAAACCCCGTAAAGTAAGCAACGCGAATTGATAGTAAAATATAAAACTTGTTAAAATGTTATAAATAAATTAAACTGTTGTACTATATAAGTAAAATAAAAGGAAGTTAAACCATTGTAATTATCGTAATTTAAAACGAACCTTGTTTTATTATTGGGAATAAAACAACGCAAAAAGGACGAATAAAGAAATCCGTAACAATATGTAATATAATGGGTAACCCAGGGTGTTTTGTATGTGTACACAAAAACACAATACGATGTGAAGCGATGTAGAAATAGAAGCCCAGCGGCGGAAGTCATGACCTGGAAGGCCTGAAATCATGACCAAACAGGCCTTCTTTAAAATACGGAAGGGCTTCCCTACACATTACCTCCTCCTTTCATTTTAACATTACGTGAGATTGGGTGGCAAGGCCTTCCTTGCCCATTGCCTAAAGAAGGCCTTAGAAGGCATGCAAAGAGGAAGGCTTTAGAAGGGATTTACTTTAATTTATTTTTGTTAAACAAAAATAAAATCAAAATAATTTATTTTATCACAAAATCAGTATCCACTTCTACATATTTATTTATAAATATGTATGTATCTATCTTAGAAAGTTGTTCCACGTCCAACTTCAAATTGAAAATTTTAAAAATACCCTGAAAAATATTAAATAAAAAATATAATTTTAAAATTTGTAAGAAATTTTCCAATTAAATTACAGTTAAAAAGAATCGGAAAAGAAATTTCTTAAAATTCTAAAAATCTTCTTGATTATATCTGATGAAAAAATTCATGCATTCCGCAGGCCTTATTTTAAGAAGGCATTACAAAAGAATCATTCCGCATGCCTTATTTGAGGATGCCTTAATTGCGGAAGGCCGCTGGGAGCATAGTCTGTATATGCTCTACAGCTTCGCACACATACGCGAATGGTTTTCTTTTCAGAACACTGAAGAATTTGGTTGTCGCAACTTCGCTAGAGAACATGTCTTGGAAAATTGCAAATGGTTTGAATGACCATTCAAGACGTCTTGTGCAGACATCTAGTATGTACCATACGAGTAGTTAACTATTTAGTGAAATGATCCAGGATCACAGCCATATGTGTATATTAGGGCGGGTTAATTTTTTTTTTTGATGAAGCGTATAGCAAAAACGTAGTCTATAGGTGATTTTGAGAAATTTTGCTCAAGAGACCATAGCTCTAAGTCGGATTTGGAGCCCCCAAAATTTCAAAATAGATTGTTTTCCATATATACATAGAATAATTTAATTAAATTCGTCTTAAAATCGGATAGAATTATAGTAGATTTCTCAATGTGGGCTTGTTTGAAATCACGTTTCAGAATCTGTATTGATACCAATATTTTTTTTTTATTTTTAGTAGAGATATTAGGAATTTTTTGTCGAAATATAGCCTAAAATGAACTTTTAAGTAATAAATTCTGAATTTTCTTCGATTATGAAAGTTCAGATAATTTCCAACAACTTTTATTACGATCAATTTTTTTGTTTTCGAACTCCTCTTTGTAGGAAAATCGATCTGAAAAAATCAACATTTTCAAGTACACATTCTGAAAGGTGATAAAAATACCTTTTGGGGGGCTCCAAATCCGACTTAGAGCTATGGTCTCTTGAGCAAAATTTCTCAGAATCACCTATAGATTACGGTTTTGCTATACGCCTCATCAAAAAAAATCGTTCCATACAATTTGACCCGCCCTAGTGTATATACAATATAATCATATTTAACAGCCTTAGAGACTCCTTGCGAAACAAAATACAATATCATGATATATTTTTAAGATTTGTTGGATAACAACGTGAATAATACTGACCGAATATCCAAAAATAATTAGAAAGATTAAGAGAAGACACCCCGACACCTCCGACCATCGCATAGTTGTGGAATGATTTATTTGTACATTTCCTTCATTAGCACACTGTGTCTGAGATCTGTCGATTTGTGTCGGTCAAACTAATTAGTTATTAGTCAATTTTCTTAAAATCCGCTAGTTATACTGTTGTTTTGACTGCTGTTTGTTGTTGTCGAAGTTGTTGTCTATCACATATTTAGGATTTAAAATCATCGTAAACTGCTATCAAATTATTGCCTTAAGCTTAATATTGTTTAATCTTTTGATAGATGAATATCAATGTATGGATTATCCACTAGAGTGTATAATAATCATATTCCAATTCGATTTAAGTTAGTATAATTTCACACTTTGTTTTGTATGAATGGAAAACACAATAAAGAGATCGTCAAAAAAAATGTCTTGAAAAGATTGTACATTCATTAGAAATATTCTTTTTGTTGATATTTCATTGGGGTGTCAATCCATTCGAATATTTTGCCTTAATTATATTGTTTACAAATGTTGATGATGGCCGCCGTGTTAATTTAGCATAACAATGGATTCGATTTGCATTTGTGAAGTTCACGTTTGGTTAATTTTAATAGTCAGCATCGAATTATATGTATTAAATTAGACATTTATACATCGAACATTCTTCCACTGGTTGTGAGAAGCTCTCCCCAATTCCTGCATGGGATTATCTCTAAACGGGAATTTTTGTTGCGGAGAGTTACCACCTATCTTTGCCTTCCGGTCCCAAACAATTGTTTTCGTACAGAATAACTTTGGTGTAACAACCCTGTACTTGATTTTGCTTACATTTTTCTTGCGAAATTATCGTAAGAAATTTTGTTATTCATCTCTAGTGGCCGTCGGTGGTACAATGGTTAGTGTATCGAGTATTTAGCCATGAAATGCTTCTAAAAATACCGTTCGGAATCGGTGTAAAACTTTAGGTCTCAATCAGTGAGTATGCAACTAGAAAACGCACAGCTCACTGGTTGTGAGAAGCTCTCCCCAATTCCTGCATGGGATTATCTCTAAACGGGTAATTTTGTTGCGGAGAGTTACCACCTATCTTTGCCTTACCTTGCAAATATTTCATTTATAATTCCTCTACGCACTCCATTTTATTTTTAACGCAAGTGTTGTAACTTTGGGTTGTTAAAATTATCGAAATGTCAAAATTCCGGTCCCAAGCAATTATCAAACAATTGTTTTCGTTAGAAAAAGCTTTGGCGAAACAACCATGTAATTGATTTTGCCTACGAAATTTTCGCCAAGACCTGGGTACCAAGCAAATGAAAAGTGGCAAAATTTTCGGATCACAAAATTGTCGTTATGTATGGAACAAAGTTTCTTATCGCACGTTGCGGGATGGGGACTAAATGAAAAAAGAGTAAACTATTATAAACCCAGTATTATCAACTGAATTGGGTGCTTATGCTTTGGTTTGTGTCTAGACTCACATATATTGGTAAATTTCTTGCTTAATGGGAAGTTACTAGGTGGAGCCTGTAAGCAATAATTAGTATATATTGTAGTTTTGAACGCAATAAAAAGTAAATTTAGAAACGCCAAAGTGAAAGAAGTTTAAAAAAAGAAAATTTTCTTAAATAAGTGCCTTTTCTTAAAAAAAGTAAATTTTCTCAAAAAAAAACCTATTCGTATTCTTAAACAAAGTACCTTTTAATATTTTTATTCTGTTGTTAGACCTTTTCTTTATTAATAAATAATCAATTTTCTTTGAGCTTGAGGTCAGATTTGCTGTTCTTGTTTTTATTTTCCCCGATATTTCGCTACTCCAGGAGATATAAACAATATTTAACAATTAAAACCAAATAACAATTGTTATTATAATTTATGTTTTATGTCAATATAAATATGTCAGTATAAATTATGTCAATATAAATATGTTTGACAAAATTTTCCCCAACTACTACTGCAATTGAATCCAATTCAATTCAATTCAATTCAAATCAATTCAATTCCATTCAATTCAATTCAATTCAATTCAAATCAATTCAATTAAATTCAATTCAATTCAATTCAATTCAATTCAAATCAATTCAATTCAATTGAACTGATTTGAATTCCTCTACGTTGTTTCAAAAACAAGAAAAAGTTTTCAGCAAGTACTATTTAGTTAAAACCGTTTTAACAAATGTCGTCAAAAAGAACGTAATTTTTCAAGAATAACGTTTCCGGGAAACCGTTTCCCGAAATTTAATTTTACTAACAACAGGACTATCAGGTTTTTTAAGCAAAAAATATTAAATTACAAATTAAACTACATGCACTTCCAAAGTTTCACATTCTTCTTCGTGTGTAAACTTCATAATTTCATAATAATTTAAATTAGACGACAATCATATTTAAATTTTATTTTAAATTCAATTAAACACGCATTTAATTATTAATAACTTACTAACTACAATGTTTTGCTGGCATTTTAACTTTTAAATAAAGCAATTAATTCTCTCTCTCCTCCATTTATCAGTATTTATGTAAATGATTTTGTAATAGTTGGGTGGGAAACCCAGCAAACAAAATGAAGACAAGAAATCAAAAAAAAAGTCCCTTAGCCCATTGTTTTCATGAGATAGGTAGGCAAATATTTCTACTGATTCCAAACGAACTGCGTTTCATCTTCATTGATATCTAGCAATGTCAATGGCATTATATGACTGTGGAAATTGTAGTTTCGCTTGGGGAGACACCATTGGCGAGTACCTGGCAGGCAGGTAAATTCGAAAACACAGGTTAAAACAGCATCTGGCGACCACAAAAAGTTGCATTAAATGCGGCTTCTTCATCATCGTCTTCAGCATTGTCTTCTGCCTCTTCGGTTCCATTTGTTGTTGCAAAATTTCACAAACACTCATCTCGACGAGAAGTTACAGCAGTTGGGACTGGAAGATGTTTTACTGATTAAGCTTTCAAATGCCGCCTGAGTTGTTTGTTGCTGCATTTCATTACTAGGATGTAAAATTGTTAGTTATTATTATAAACATAATTTGTTAGCCGATATATTATGATGGATATTTTCTGAGGCAATCCTCATTCGTCATGTAGCTCGTGGTAATAATTCGCATGTTCAACAATAATTTGCAACAGTCGAAATTGGCGAAAACTCTGTACACATATGGAAACAGCTGTATGTTTTTAAGTTTCTGCTTATGTATATTTATTTAAGCCATATGAAATTTTATCATAGAAAAACTATTTACGGACATGTGAGAAATTCAATACATTGCTTTATATTCCCAAGTTGATTATTGCTTAATCTTTGTTTAAAATCAGATAAAACTAAAATAATTTTTTAAATGGTATTTTTGTTGAATTTCAAGTAATTAAACATAATTTTTTTATAAACATCTGTTCGTTTCTGTTTTCGAAATTCTTGACTCAAAACAAAAGACTCAGGAAACAAACTTTGGCAGATATTTCTTACACAAAACGATGATCAGGTTACTACATATCCTGGTGACTTCGTATCGACTTCGGATAATTTTCTAGTTTGCTTGGACTGGCACTTCAGCAAGATTTCAGAAAAATCAGCTCTGACAGATTTTTCAACTTCTTGTATAAAGAAATGACTCTACGAATTCTTAAAGATTTATGGTAGAGGGGTCTGTATTTTGAAATTTCTGATTTGTTCATTCTTGGTTAACTAAATTTTTTCTCATTACATCCCATGAAGGGATATGGCAAGGGGGTTTCGATGACGCAGCTGTTCGATCTCCTAGCTGCAAATTTGATACAGGACAAAAGGTGAAAGAGAGTGAGCGGTAGGTGAATTTAAAAAACTGACTTTAAATTTGATTGTATTGGCACTTGTGACTTTTAAAATATCTTCATATGCAATAAATTAGTTTTGATTTGAAGAACACAACAATTTTCATTAATATTAGTTTGTATTACCTCCAAATTCTGGCGAAAAAACGGGCATAAAAAAACTGTATCAAAACTGTCGACTTTCGAAGAGAATTTGGTGGATATGAAACGCTCATGGCTTCTTTTTAAGTTTTCTCTACGATTAGGAGAGACCTTCTCGCAATCGGTGAGCTGTGTGCTTGCTAGTTTCCTGTTACCTAAAGTTTTACACCGGTTCCGAACGTTATTTTGGTCAGAGCAGGGATGGAACCAACGTTCGCATTTGCAAGAGCCACACACACTAACTAGGGGGTTTCTATGGCACAGCTGATCGAAAAGGTACTAGGGAAATGATGTAGAATGAGAGACCAAAGAAGATATAAAGAACATGCAGCAAACTAAGTTTAAAAGTGCTTGATTAATACTAATGACAGCTAAATTATGTGTGCATCGAACGAAAAAACGCATTCCCTTTTATTTCTGTCCGTATTATGCCAACCAAGGAGTAAATTACCAAAGCTACTCGAACTCGATGAAATGGCCTACTACCTCGTCGTCATATAGAGGCATCGAAGAGAGTAATGGAGGCTCTTTAGTATTGCTCTGTGCACTAACCATTGCACAACCGACGGCGACTCTTTCTTAGTTTACAATATCAACATCATTGTTCTGCAGGGATTCTGTGCATTTTTGCAAAGAAAACTCGAGTTTAGTAAATTATAAATCATTTTTTACATCAGTCTTCAGATTTGGTGTAAAAAGAGGTAGATAAATACATTTGATATAAAAAGTGAATTATAACAAATAATCGATCGAATATTTACATATAAACAATTCAAATAACGAGACAAACTTTCTTGAATTTCAAATGATTTCGCCCTGGTATCATCCGTACGATGTCATAAAACTATGAGATTTTCTGAAGACTGATTTTAGATTTCAGATTTCTGTTGGACTTTGGTTCGTAGTATCAACAACAAAATCAGAATTATTCAAGGATTTTGCTTAATATTTCGATCTGCATGTCTGAAAGATTTATCAACAACAACAACAATACAATTTCACCCGACGAACCTTTCCGACATATTTCTGCACTATTTGTTTTGATGACATGTTGACTGAACATCTGTTTTATCAGTGACTGTCATAGTACTCAAATATATTTTTTATTTGGACTCTCTTGATTAAATTTAAAAGTAAAATATAGATAACAGAAAGGCATATCCATAGACAAATACATGTATAGATACATTTATTCTCTCATCTGACGTTTCATTTCACACTCTTCGTCGTAGGTTTGTGGAAATGAGAGAAATTAAATTTAAAATTAACTTACACCAGGTGGAGTTACAAAATATGTTCACTTAACTTTTTCATGTCGTTTAGGAGTAGAACTGAACAATTTAAATGTATTTTGCACTTTTTTGTTGACTTTTATCGTTGGTATACATTTGTATTTTATTTAACACAACTAGTTTGCCACAAAAACACGAAATTCGGTTGTTGTTCTTTTGTTGGACGTTGTTTACTATTGCCTCTATCTGGTATTATTGAACCCATGTTTTCCACCATCCAATGTTTACTTTCCACCGTACCTATTACGTTTAGTTTATTGAGAGAATATATGTATCTATGTATGTATTTGTCTATGGGCATATCGCTTTTGATATTTTTTGACAATACAACAGTCGAAAAAGCATGGCTAAATAGTTTTTTCAATAGTGTTTGTTTTCAGGGAAATTTGTCCGTTTCCACCATTCCTGCGCCAGCTAGAAAATAACCCTTGACTTTATAATCGACCACTTATATTTCACCATCTATTCCATGGTCCCAAATCCGTCAATTTTACTTGTTGACGTATCCACCCGCTCACTCAAAAACAAGTCTCGTCGCTCGCAAGAGAACATCAAACTTAATAATAAAGCTTTATCATTTACACGTGTTGCTCGAGCCTTTAACTTTTCATGGATACTTGGTATTATTGGCTGAAAAATAAAAAAAAGAAAATTAACAAAAGACAAAGCAACCGGTCATGAACTCTTAACATCTACCCGACCTTATTGGATAAAAAATGGTGTTCCCTAACATCCCATGAACGGATTGAGAAGAGCTTCTAACAATAAGTCAGATGTGTGCTTTCTAGCTTTTACAGTCACTCATTGGGACCTACAGTTTTACACCGATACACGATAGTGTCGCCATCACTGAGGGAGGTGACCGTCGGCGAAAGCAATGTAAGGTGGTTTGAGCAGGTATCAAAGCCACGTCTTCCTATACAAGAGCCGCGCACTATAAACATTGCAGCACCGACGACAGCGTTCTCATGTATTGCATTACCCACGGCCACGTTTGGAACCCACTTTATAAACCCCTCACATACATTCAACGAAAATTTATTTATACCAGAACAGTATTTTCATTCCGTGCTACAAACAGAACTGTCTTGAATTTGAAGAACTGCCCTACCAAACAAACACAAAATTAAGTTGCTGTTGCCTTTTTGGATGTTTTGTATAAATACACGCTGAGAAACCTGTCTTTTGTTGTTGTTGGGATCAAATTGAACGTTTTTGTAGATTGACGCAAATATAATATACTTGTGTCCAAACACATTGTGTTTTCTATTCTATATTAATGTGTTATAATACATGTTATTGTGACCCAAATGTGGTTGGGTTTGTTGAAACGTGCTAAAAAAATCGCATGAACAGTCAGGGGACACCCGGTTGGAATAAAGTTCCTTTCACTATATATTATGTACTAGTTAGTTCCAACACGCCTAAGGCGCCTGTACAAAAAATACGACAATTTAAATGGATCTTTAAGAAAATATACTTTTTGTAAAATGATAAACTTTTTGTAAGAAAATTTTTTTTTATAGAATGTATATTTTTAGGTCCTTTTCGTAAGAATATGTATTATATTTTCCCAAAAAGGTCCTTTTTTAAAGAGAGGTACTTCTTTTATTAAAAGCTAATGTTTTCTTAAGAAAAGGTACTATATATTTTGAAGAAGAAGTACTTTCTGTAAGAAAAAGCCATAAGAGTATGCATTTTTTTTTACAAAGAAGTACTTTTTACAAACAGGTACTTTTTAAAGAAGTGGTACTCTTTTCCGGAAACGGTTATTTTTTACGAGAATTTACTTTTTTTCAGAAATTCTACTTATCTCAAGAAAAGAAAAGGAAAGGTGTTATTTTATTTTTATTAGAAGGTACTTTTAAGAAAAGGAAGTTTTGTAAGAAAACGTATTTGTTTAAGAGAAGGTATTTTTTTGAAGACAAATTTTTTTTTAAGAAATGAGAATTTTTTTTAGAATCGGTCCGTTTTTCAAGAATAGGTAAATTTTTAAGAGTAGGTACTTATCTCCAGAAAAGTTATTTTGTTTCACAAAAAATGTATTCTTTAAATAATATAAGAAAATGTAATTTTTTAAGAAAATGTACTTTTAAATCAGTGAGAAAACTGGAAAGCGCACAGCTCTGTGATTGTGAGAAGTTCTCCCCAGTCCCTTCATGGGATGTAATGGGAAACCATTTATTTTTTATTACTTTTAAACAAAATTACTTTTTTTAAGAAAAGGTACTTTTTGTAAGAAAATTTCAGTTTTTTAAGAAAATGTACTTCTTTAAGTTAAGGTATTTTTTTTAAGAAAATGTACTTTGTTTAAGAAAATGAATAAGTATTTTTTTGAGAAAATTTACTATTTTTAAGAAAAGACACTTATTTAAAAAAATTTTCTTTTTTAAAACTTCTTTCACTTTGGCTGTTCTAAATTTACTTTTAATTGGGTTTAACGCTACAATATATACCTAGAAAACTTCCCATTAAACAAAAAATTGGCCAACATATGTTAGTCTAGATACAAACCAAAGCAAAAGTACCCAATGTAGTTGATAATACTGGGTTGTTTAATTTTTTTCATTTGCCCCCCCAAAAATCGCTGTATTTACACTGATAGTCTGTACAGATCTGCCTTAACAGATCTGCAAATTTTTTCCGGCAAATCGTTGTGCTCAGGATTACAATAGTCCGGTATTTTTATTCCCCGCTAAAGACATCTTGCTAACCGATATTAAGCGATTTTAGACAGCTCTCCATACAAAGTCGTTGAGAAATGAAAACACGCTTATGGTGTATTTCGTGGTGTTTTGCATAGAGTAATTAATATATATAGAGGGAGAAAATTTCTCTCATCTGACGTTTCCTTTCACACTCTTCCTGGTGAGGTCGATATGTAAAGTGATAAAGATACAGGCTTACACCAGGTGGTGTTACAAGAACTATTGACTTAAATTATTCATGTCGTTTTGGTTGAGAACTGTGAAATTGCAACGTATTTTGGACTTTTTGTTGTCTTTTATTCTTCGTATACATTTTTGTGTTGTATTTAACACAATAATTTTAACAATCAATACAAAATGCCGTTGTTGTTTTATTGTTGGCTGTTTTGAACCATTGCCACTATCTGATATTATTAAACCAATTCTTTCCGACGTTCCTATCATAGATAAAGGAAATAATAGATATAGCGCGACCATTGTCAACTTTGTTCACTAGGTGCTGTCCTGTACTACTATCACTTTCACTGAAGTTTCTCATAATTCTCATTGACGTTTATTCAAAATTGTGGGAAATTTTTGTGAAAGTAATTTAAAAAATTTAAAATGTGACAAAATTTATGTGATTTTACGTAACAGCACTTGTTTCTTATATAAAAAACTATTTCAAAGCCATGGGATATCAATAGGAGAAAACGCGTAAGACCGCCCAACGATGAACATCCCGGAACGCCTTTTTAATATAAACACTTCCCCGCCCAAAAACTGTAGCAACTTCTGTGGTCGCAGATGCCAAACCGTTAGAGTGTCTGAGGACTCTCAACGAGGAATGGTAGCTTAACTGGAGGAAAAGCAATTTATTAGGACATAGACGGTGGTGGTGACATGACAATTCGATGGCCATCAGATATTCTACTTTAACTAACGTGTTGTATTCTTGATATTTTTGTTGAAAATTATTTTTTCTTTTGATATGAAATTTTAGATTTTTGTGACTTTTTGTTTTTGGGAACAATCAAAATCCCACTTATTGCTTTCAACGACATCTAGAAAATTACCCGTTACACTAAAATTTTCCCAACATTTGTGCTTCATCTATTTGTTTACTTTATCTATGGTTCATACCACACCAAGCCAAATGCCATACATTTGCTGAGAGAAATGTTCTCTCTAGATATATTAATTGATCTATGGTGTATTACAATGAGGTGGTGGTATCTCGACAACAAATAGAAATGTTTACCAACAATGAAAGTAAACAGACAAATACTAAAACTAAATTTCAATTGGATAGTCCAGGCATACAAACGAAATGAAGAAAGTTAAGTAAATGCGGCTTGGCTGAACATACGAAATTTGGCCGCAACCACAACGCGCATTTGTGAAATAAGTGGAAAACACGTCAACGTGAAATTCTCTCTTCCTCTCTTCAGCACCGATAATTCTCCAATATTTAACTTTTTCTTTGCGAGAACTCTGATTATTTAAAGCGAAGTTCGTATTATCAATTTTATCTGATAGATAAGTCGTATCTGTCGGAAATTCTATTTAATTCACTAGTTATCGCATCAGACATGCCGGTTACATAAATCTGACAATGGGGTTTCCACTTAAGAAACTATGTCCAGGCCCGGGTGACAAATGAGTATTTGGGACGAGAGCTTAATACGTCAAAATAAATCAATGAAAGGATTTGATGTATTTGTGTCATGATAGTTAAATTCGTTTTCAATCAATTACCACCGTTGGTTTCCACTAATGACGAATTTTTACATATTTATTTAAATGTAACTAACCAAATCATTAAACGCTACCTGTCACTTGAATTCGGATCAATCAACACGTTTTATTTTATTGTGAGCCATGAAACAACAATAGATTTATTCTTATAAACCAACACAGGCGAAACAAAACACATTTTCTATACATGTTCTTACCACATGAAACAAAAACATTTTGTCTCATCCATTGTGATTTCATTCAGCCTTAGCAGCGATTTTCTTTAAATTACACACAAATTTAAAGCAACCGCTTGAATCAACTCGATCGCTTGATTGTTCGTCACGGACTGAGAGTTTGCGAGGTGTAATACTTCCCTGAAATGCGGCAAAAGATACTACGGTGTTCGAACAAATGCAAATACTTATCATCATGCTGCAAAGAACTAAAAATGTTTAGCTACATGTTGATAAGCAGAGCTTGCAAGCAACTGTTTTGCTCTTTGTACCAAATCAACTTATTTTCTTGGCATTTCGAGAAAATTCATGCGCAATTGCAAATAAAGAAGCTCGAAAGAAATATGTTAATGTTTTGAATATATCATTACGTTGGGTGTATCTATGTATTAGTATTAAATTCATCTTCATTTGAACCGTTTGCATTTGGTAATCGCACCATATATCGACATTAATTGGGCATCCATTTTTGTCATTATCACAGGCGCTGGGAAGACAATGAAAATAAGTTTTTTTGCATGATTAATGGAAAGGGGTTTAACATTTTATGAGAGTAGACTTTATTAAAGAAGTGGTACTCTTTTTACGAAAAAGGTTATTTATTTAAGAAAATATACTTATTTTCAGAAAGGCTATTTATCTCATCAAAAGAAAAGAAAAGGTATTAGGTACTTTAAAGAAAAGGAAAATGCTTTTTTTTTAAGAGAAGGTATTTTGTGAAGAAAAGTTTTCTTTTTAAGAAATGGGAATTTTTTTTAGAATTGCTCCTTTTTCAGGAATAGCTACATTTTTAAGACTAGGTACTTATCTCAAGAAAAGTTATTTCGTTTCACAAAAAGGTACTCTTTAAAAAAAATTAGTTTTTAAGGAAATTTGATTTTTTGTAAGAAAATTTACCTTTTCAAGAGAAGGTACTTATTTAAAAAAAAACAATGATTTTTTAAGAAAAGTTACTTTTTGTATGAAAATTTACTTTTTTTAAGCAAAGGTACTTCATTAAGATAAAGCATTTTTTTAAAGGGTACTTTGTTTAAGAATATTAATAGATATTTGTTTTGAGAAAATTTACTTTTTTTAAGAAAAGGTACTTATTTAAGAAAATTTTATTTTTTAAACTTCTTTCACTTTGGCTTCACCTAGAAAATAATAATAATAATCCCATTGAACAAGAAGTTTCACAACATACGTTAGTCTAGACACAAACCAAAGCAAAAGTACCCAATATAGTTGATAATACTGGGTTGTAGCAAAATAAAAAAAAAATGGTTTCTCACAATCACTGAGCTGTGCGCTTTTCACTCACTGATTGGGACCTACAGTTTTACACCGATTCCGAACGGCATTTTGAGAAGCTTTTTCATGGCTATTTACTCGATAGTGTCGCCGCCACTATGCGAGGTGACCGCCGCCGAAATAAATTTTTTTGAAGGTGGTCAGAGCAGGGTTCGAACCCAGGATCTCATGTACAAGAGCCGCGCACACTAGCCACTGCACCACTGACGGTCATAATAGCGTTAAAAAATATAGCGTTAATAGCATAATAGTGTTAAAAAAAGTTAAATTTTTTTTATTTATCCCCAATCCCGCACCGTCCGATAAGGAAATTCGTCCCAAAAACTGAATACCGTTCTTTACGCTTAATGGCCAAATTAAGATAATGTAAATAACAGGGCGATTAATGCTGCGCCTGAAAGTATGCCCTTGCAACAAATCAGTTTGATGAATACGGTGCAAATTCGTGTCTTTGGTTGTGGAGTAGGGTTCTACTTGTGGCTATAAAAAAAGTCGACTTTTCGATTATTTCAAATACTTACAGTGGTGGTCATATTATTAGAATCGATGTATTCAAAGTTATACTTCTTTTCACAACTTTCTTATAAAGTGTATCTCTTTTTGATAACTCGGGTTGATGTTGAAATATCAAGAATAAGTTTTGAAAATTTCTCACAATTGCGGAACCTGTAGTGAGACGTGTTTCTGGGGGTAGACAGATAATGAGGACCGCATTCGTAAACAGCGAAAATTTAATTTATAAGTATTTTCAACGTAAGTAATTTTTCTATTTTTGAACCAACATTTTTTTTTCTAATTAACAACTCAATTCATTACAAATATGTGGCAAAAAATGTCATGCACTCCAGCACTACCCAAATTAATTGTGCGCTGCTATCAATATGATTATTATTGATTATTTCAAAATACGGGAAGTTTTAGAACCCTGAAAGTAGTCCAATGCCAAGAAACCCCACTCCATATGACGATAGAGTTATTTGTAGAGTCAGTAAAACCAACCCATTTTTGACTTAAACCGAAATTAATGCTATTGCATCACGCCAAATCTCGAAGAATATCGAGAACCATTTTATCTCGAACTATTAGACGTAGATTATAAGAAGTTTGTCTGCATGGATGCATTGCATGAAAAAGACGCACTTCTCAAGCAAAAATATTCCAAAAACGTTTGAAATTTGAAAAGGAGTCAATGTTTAATTTGTTCGGTTCGGATACGAATCAATGTTTAATTTGTTCGGTTCGGATAGAAAAACTTACGTAAGACGGCCATTAAATAAATTTTTGGATCCTAGATACACCATCAAGACCATTAAACACGTAGGAGGAAATGTGATGGTATGGGGTGAATAGACCAACACCAATATACAAATATTGTGGAAAATGCCTAGATTTTCGTTAGAAAATATGTCAGTTACATATATTTTCCAGAAGGACAATGATCATAAGCATAGTCCCGAGTTGTAATGCAATGGTTTATGGATACGCATACCAATGTTTTCGTCTAGCCACCACAAAGTTCGGACTTAAATTCAATTGAAAACCAATGTCCAGAAGTCCAACGGCATTTAAAAACAAAAACCCCAAGAAATAGTGACGAACATTCTCGAAATATTAAGGCAGTTTGGAGTATAGAAATTTGTTAACCTCATTTTAAACTAGTATTCATTTTGATGCAACACATGGTAGTTACTAAAAAAATGCAACCATAATGAAAGCTTACACAAAAAATCAACTGTTTGATATATGGAAGCCGATCGTATATTTTCCGAATGGTCGCCACCACCAAAACTTATTTGAAGCTCACGCCGCCGACAATATAAATGGCTCTTATTGGTTTAAATTGTTAGCCGATTTTATCGACTGGCCCTATTTCACCCACTGATCCAATTTTAAAGGTTCAGTTATTTCAAAAACATCCGAAATTTGTACAAAACTGGCAAAACCAAAAGCCACCAACTTAATTTTTGTATTGCGTCGTCGTTTTCGATAATTTTGCCTCGGCGCGGAGTTTGTCTAAGCACGGAATTGCCAACTAAAATATGAATTTAATATCAAATTGGGTGGTGTTAATGGCAAAGATTAGAGAAAAAGGTTATCGTTAACCTGGCCGAGATAAACGGCGGTGTAAATGCGTTATAATAACTGGATATTTTATATTTTAAGTTTCGATTTATGGAAGTAATTCTGTTATACATACGAAAAGTCGACTTTCAACTATAGTTTGCGATTATTTAAAGTATGTGTTTGAAAAGTTGATTTTTCAATTATTGGAAATACATATTAAATATCAGAGTAAGGAGAGGCATCGTTTTGTTTCGCCCGAAAAATTTAAATCGGTAAGCGTGTTTAATTTTCCATATTTTGAAGATTTTAAACCTTGTAACTATTTTTAGCTCGGGAGCCGAATTTAAAATTTCAAAGATTTTAAAATATTTAATTATTAAATGTTTGGAAAGTATGAAAATTACATGTAATAATAGAAAAGGGGCAACAAATTGAAAAATTTGATGGTAGGGGAAAATAGTTTGAAAGGGCGGGAAGGTGTTCGAAATTGATAATGGTGGTAAAAAGGGGACAAAAGGGGTATGACTTTAAAATGAGATAAAAATATTGAATGATTATAAATGCGATAAACATAGTGTATTTGGGCAAAATAGAGTAAAACTACAAATAACGAGAAAATTAATTTAGAATGATGAGAATGTGGTCAAAATTGCGAATGTGGGTAAAAAGCGGAACAAAAAAGGTAAGCTTTCAGAGCGCGAGAAAAATCGTTTGGGATGATTAGGAATGTGAAAAACTTTTGAATATGGGGGAAAATGGTAAAAAGTGGGCCGAAAAGGTAATCTAATAGCGTCGTACATTAAAGGGCGAAAACAAGCTGTGTTTGTCAATGACAACATTTCACATGCTTTGGACATAACCAAAGGAGTGCCGCAAGGTTCCATCTTAGGGCCTCTCTTATTTTGCATGTACATAAATGATCTACCGGACATTATACGCCACTGTAACATACAAATTTACGCTGACGATGTTCAGTTATATTCGAGCACTTTTGCCGCCAATATGAATAACTGCATTCAATACATTAGTGAGGATCTGGATGCGATAAGTATGTGGGCTAACGTCAATGAGCTCTGCATAAATCCCTCAAAATCAAAATTCATTTGCATCTCTAAGCGTAGACAGATACCAGACATTGACATATCCTTACGCATTAATAATTCTGTAATTAAATGCGTTAAGTTTTGTGCGAACCTTGGCATAATTTTCAATAATGAACTTACCTGGTCAAACCACATTACTGTAACATCTGGTAAAGTTCACGGTATGCTGCGTAACCTCTGGGCAGTACAACCATCTACACCAATGCAAATCCGCATGCTGCTTGCGAAAACTTATTTGATACCCACACTATTATATGGCTGTGAGATTTTTTGTAATTGTTATTCAGCTGATTTTCGAAAACTTTGTGTGACCTTTAATAATATTACACGATATATTTTCAGCAAAAAGCGAAGCGACCGAATATCTGCTTATTCATATCAAATCTTTAATATGAGTTTTCAAAACTACCTAAAATACAAATGTCTACTTTTCTTGCACAAAATAATAATTACTAGAGAACCCGATTATCTATTTGATAGAATAAAATTTGCTCGGTCGCAACGTGGGAAAAGAATAAAGAATAAGTTTTAATTATTCTCAATCTGAAATGCAATTTTTTATTCCTACAATACGTCTTTGGAACTCGTTACCACCACAGATCCAGACTATAAGCAACGTTCTTCAATTCAAAAGGGATTTAGGAATACATATTAAGTAATAAACTTATCAATTTTTATTTTACCCTCTTTCTAATTTTTTTTCTATAATTATAAATTGTTTAAACCTTTGATATACGTAGAACCATAAAATTAGTAAATAGTAATAGTAACACAATTAAAATGTAATCGTATACCACTAGCACTATAACTTATTAGAGTCAATCTTGTTGTGCTAGGCTTTCAAATAAATAAATGAAATGAAATGAAAAGGGTAAAACATGAAAATTCGAAAAAAAAATATTGGGATGATAGGAATGTGTTTTAAGTTGAGTTATCGAAATGTCAAAATTCCGGTCCCGAACAATTATCAAACAATTGTTTTCGTATGAAATAACTTTGGTGTAACAACCCTGTACTTGATTTTGCCTACGAAATTTTCGCAAAGAGCTGAGTACCAAGCAAATGAAAAGTGAACGACATTTTCGGTTCATGAAATTTCCGTTATTTTTTATACACGTACTTCTTATGGCAACGAAAGTTTCATAAAAACTTAATACGGGTTCAAGTACCCTACATACGGAGTTCCCATCCCATACATTGTTTTATTTTTCACTTATGACCTCAAGCCGAAACAAATCTGAACACATATATTTTGAAAGATCAACTATACATAGAATTAACAAATCTTAAAAATTTTAAAATATACCAAAGTACGATTAGACAGACTTTACAAAGACGCCAAAAGTTATGAAGTTATGAATATAAATTAATATTGAAATAATTGCGAAATAATAAATATATACACACTAATAAGAATGTGCAACCCAAGTTACAGCAAAAAATAACATTAACTTTCGCGCAGTTGTCGGCTCATTAAGACGTGCTTCATGTCTCTAAATAACGAGCAAAACAGTTTTTTGCCCAAAACAAACTGGGAACAAACCCACTTGAAAAAGTCATGACATGTATGTGATGGCTTGCAAGGAGAAAACATTATGATACTTCACTGAGAGTTAAACTACCTCGCAGACAGCTCATCTTCCACATCACCGACATGGTCTCATCCGCATACCAAATCGGGAGAGGGGGAAAATCGCCAAAAAACATGTAAAGCCACAGAAGACTTAAAAGACATGCTAACGTGGTATTGGAAACGTTTTTTGCACACTGGAATTAAGATACGGTTAACAAAATACGTGCCTCAGCATTTAAACTGGAAGTGTAAATGATTATGTTAGTTTAAAAACATAACCAGTACAGAAATTGCAGTCGGGTGAACCGAATTAAACATACCCTCACCGCAAGTCATCCATTAGTTGCGAGTACTAAATCTGTTGGATCCGCACAACATTTCCATGGGAGATGACACAATAGGCGCGGCAAGTCGCTGATTTTCAATTACAGAGTGGCGCAATACAAAATTCCATTAAAGAACAAAAATTGTAAACATATAAAATCAAAAAAACTTCATCTTCAAAGTCAAAATCGCAAAAAACTTTAAAAAATTCAATTTTTTTTTTGCCTTTTTTCCCCTGTTCAGGACTCGATATATGCATTTAATCATAGCCGATCTTAATAAAATTTGGTACTGATCAAAATTTTGGCAACAACTTGCCATGCCAATTTTTGTAAATCACATATAAATATTGGGACGTAAACTATATAATTTGGGTAGTCAATAATATTTAGCACAATGTCAATCTGCTATTGAATATGGTCACTTTTGAGTATGGGTGTTTTTTAACAGAACTCCCACGCAATGGATGACTTAGGGTGAGGGTATGATTAAGCCGGTTCACCCGACTGAAACTTATGTACTGGTTTTGAGAAAATTTACTTTTTCTAAAAAAAGGCACTGATTTAAGAAAATTTTCTTTTTTAAACTTGTTTCACTTTGTCTTTTCTAAATTTACTTTTTATCGGGATCAAAACTACAATATCTACTAAATATTTGTTGCAGGCTCCACCTAGAAAGCTTCCCATTAAACAAGAAATTTCCCAACATATTTTAGTCTAGACCCAATGTAGTTGATAATACTGGGTTGTAGCTTAATAGTGTTAAAAAAGTTGTTTAATTTTTTTTTCATTTAGCCCAACGTGCGATAAGGAACTTCGTTCCAAAAAATCCTAATATAACCACCCACCCGGCCCGGTCGGCCGGTTCAGAACATACTGTCGTGCACTTTTAGAAAATAATTTCATTTTAAATTTTTTTTTTAGTTTCAAACTCTTATGAAAAATGCAAAAATAGTTCGAACGTCACAATAGCTGGATCCTATAATATCAAAGAAATTATGTTATTGTTTAAAAGAATCCATTCAAGAAAACCCAAATTTATAGACATTTTAGTATTAATAGTCATTTTCCACTTGTTTTCTATGTTGACGTAGACAAACATTTAAGGAAATAAAAACAAAGTACTAGAAAAAAATTTATAACCCGATTTATTTTTACTAAAATGGCTATAACTTTGTTATATTTATATTACTAGTAGAATGAAGAAGTAGGATAGTGATAAATATGAAAAATAGATGTTGGAAGACCTACCCGATATGCACACAAAATTTCATACAAATCGGTCCAGACGTTTCGGAGGAGTTTAACGCCAAACAATCTGTGATCGCAGTCGGACAAACTGTGTTAGTTAAGTCCCTACCCGCGCCTATAGATGTTAACACATCAAAAATACGTTTCCTCTACATTAATGATAATTTCTTCAAATAGAAATGGGCTTTCAACTGTAGAAAAATGCAAAATTTAGCAACTAATTATCAGTAAACTCACCAAAAAGTTTGCGAAAGTTTACGCATTGATAACATAATTTAAATAATTTTTTGAAAATATAAATCACCTATACATCTTATTACCCACAAAACAAATAAATTAACTTGTTGCATATGACAATTGTTGCTATTCTACAACACATATCGGCCATATTACCAACATTTGTATAGTGCACGTATGGATTGACGCTTTCACTTAAACGCAACATGCCGCATGCCGCATTATTATTTATATTTATAAAATTATTTATCATTTTGGTTTCTCTGATTTTTCGTGCTGATTTCCATGTATTACCAATATTTGCTATGCACTCACCGGGTACCGTCTGTCTTTTTTAACGACACAAACAAAATTAACCCAAAAAAAATAAAAGAAATCGTCATTTCACGACCTTAAGCAGGCAATACACGAGTGTACTTTAGGGAAACTGACCCAGACGAGTCACACAGGCAATGCAGTATGAATTGTGAATGAGATTTATGAGGAACTAGAACTGTTCAATCATGCGAATAGACTTTTGTCACTTTTTGTCTTTTAGTTACATTTTTGTTGATTTAGTACTTTTGGATAATTTTTGGTCATGTTGAGTGAGTGATGATGAGTATATGGCCAAATCGACCATAACACACTTGCACAAGTGTTAATTATTCGTCTATCGGCACCCGGCAAACAAAGCAATATTGCAGCGATATCGCCTGGAAGAAAAATTATATTGCGTTAATAATCATTTTCATATTGCGGAAGTTTACATAGCCGGGAGAAACTGTTACCCGAAAGCGATACTTCCAAGCAAAACTTCTAGAAGATAATATTGCAATATTCCCAGAATGTTATATCGAAGAAAGCAATAAGATATCGCTAGATAAACCGCCAGAAGATGAAAAGAAGACAATATTTTTTAATATTGTTATAATTTTCCAAAATTACAATGTATTATGAAAAAATATGAAAACCTATATTAAGATATTAATAGAACAAGTTAGCTTCCATCGTCGCTATGTTTAGGTCTTTTTTATTTTTCTCCCTGGAATAGATTCGAAAAGCCTTCCCAGTTTCTGGGCCAGGAATTTGCTTCTCTGTGTTGGGCCCAACACCGGCTTTTCGGCTACGGCATAGATTTTTTTTCAACCCTAGTGTAGCTCAAACAATGTTTTTCGCTTTTTTATACGTTATCTTTCCGGAGGCTGACCTGTGGCATTTCCTCTTTTTGGCTTTCTGAAAACATTTTATATTGTTACGAATTTCCTTATTCGTCCTTTTTGCGTTGTTTTATTCCCAATAATAAAACAAGGTTCGTTTTAAATTACGATAATTACAACGGTTTAACTTCCTTTTATTTTACTTATATAGTACAACAGTTTACTTTATTTACACCACTTTAATAAGTCTTATATTTTACTATCAATTCGCGTTATTCACTTTACGGGGTTTAATCACAAACTGAACTCTCCATTCCTAAGACCTCCGCTATTTATACCAACTCACCATACTCAAATGAAGTGATATCTAGCGAATTCAAGAACCTTCTAGACGTTGTTGTTGTTGCTTATCTTTGTAGAATCATTTCGAATGATGGAGAAATATTTTATCCACGTCATTTATTCTTTTAACAACCTTGTAAGGGCCTTCCCAGTGTGTCTGAAGATTTGGTGATTAACCTTTACTTTTCTTAGGTATTCTTCAAGAGTTCGGTTAAATCTTTCAACCATTCCGTCAGACTGAGGATGCAATGGTGTCGTTCTTGTTTTCCGAATACCGTATGACTCACACATTTTTTTGAAGATGGTCGATTCAAAATTCCTACCCTGGTCCGAATGGAGTTCCGAGGGGACACCAAAACGGCATATCCAGTTATCCACAAACACTTTAATTATAGTCTTCGCTTCCTGATTTGGAACAGAGTATACTTCGGGCCATTTACTGAAGTAATCCATAACCACTAAGACGTACCGGTTTCCTGAGCTACTGACTGGAAATGGACCAGCCACATCCATAGCTATACGCTCAAAGGGTGCACCTGAGTTGTATTGCTGCATATGACCATGACTTTTCCGCGTTGGTCCCTTAGCTGTCATGCATTGGGTGCAATTTGCTATCCAATCGGCTACCGCTTGCTGACAGCCAACCCAGTAAAACCGTTGCTTTAGCTTTTCAATGGTCTTGGTTATTCCTAGATGTCCTCCACTCGGGCCATTACGGAATTCTGTCATTATCTCTTTTCCTTAGAGGAAGATACCACTATTAACTTTTTGACTATTTTACCATCCTCACTTTCCCATAACCGGTATAGGCAGCCATCCAATAATTTTAGGCTGTTCCACTGGGCCCAATATGCTTTCATCAGGGGGCTCTCAGAGGCGATGTCATTGCGTGTTGGTCTTTTACCTTCTTCTTTTGCAGAAATGATGTTTGCCAGTGTAGGGTCGCTTCTTTGTGCTGTTGACCAGTCTTCGTTGGATTCCAGTCGAAGCAGACGAACGTCAATGATGTTTTCTTTCCCCTCTGCTTTTGAGCAGTGTTTGCATTCCAGCTTGCATGGACGACGTGACAGGGCATCTGCATTACCGTGTTTTTCTCCTTTTCTATGCTCAATGCTGAAGTCATAGCTCTGCAGTCTTTCAATCCAACGAGCAATTTGGCCTTCGGGGTTCTTAAATTGCAGTAGCCACTTTAGCGCCCCATGATCGGTTCTTAACTGAAAAGGCTGGCCGTACAGATACTTGTGGTAGTGTTTGACACACTCTATGACTGCCAGTAGCTCTCGTCTCGAAACACAGTAATTTTTCTCTGGCTTTGAGAGTATTCGGCTGTAGTACCCAATAACTTGTTCTTGGCCATTGATTTCCTGCGAGAGCACGCCACCTATTCCGTAACCACTCGCGTCAGTATCCAACACGAATTTCTCTCCAGCAACAGGATATGCAAGCAAAGGAGCCGTGCATAAATATTGCTTCAGTTGGTGGAATGACTCTTCTTGTTTTTCGCTCCAACAGTACGGCCGATATTTCATTGTCAACTCGTGAAGACTTGCAGCCACTGTGGCGAAACCCGGCACAAACCGTCTGTAGTACGTGCAGAGTCCTAGAAAACTGCGAAATTCATGGAGATTCTGCGGTCGGGGCCAATCCTTCACTGTCAGAATTTTGTCTTCTTCGGTGGAAATGTCATCTACTGTCACTCGATGGCCAAGTATTTTACTTCTTTCTGGAACAGAGAACACTTCTTCGGGCCGAGTTTCAACCCAGCCGCGGTTATACGTTGAAGGACTTCTTTAAGATTCTTCAGGTGTTCATCGAATGTTTTCCCCATGACAATGATGTCGTCTAGGTACACCAAGCATGTTCGCCAATGAAGTCCTTTCAACACGCACTCCATTAATCGCTCGAAGGTGGCTGGAGCGTTACAGAGTCCAAATGGCATTACTTTAGACTGCCACCGACCATCCCCTACGCTGAATGCAGTTTTCTCCTTCTCTTTCTCGCTGATTTATACTTGCCAATAACCACTTTGCAAGTCCAGCGTGGAGAACCATTTTGTTCCTGACAACGTATCCAATGTGTCATCAATTCTTGGTAGTGGATAACTGTCCTTTTTGTTGACGTCGTTGAGCTTTCTATATCCACACAAAATCGAGTACTTCCATCTTTCTTCTTAACTATGTAGTACCACCGGCGAGCTCCCTGGACTTGAAGAACGTTCGATTACACCATCTTTCTGCATTTCAGCTACCAGTTTCTTCACCTCATCTCTTTTGCAAGTGTTTTATTGGTCTCGCTTCCCTTGTATTGATGTCATGCTTTACCATTGATGTTCTACCTTTGCATTCTTTTTTCAGGGCGAAGGCAGACGCATGCTTCCACAGTAATTGATTTGCTTTGTTCTTATCAGAAGGCTTTAGATCTCGCACCCATTCACTGAGATGCGACTCCAGTACTTTCTGCTCCTTTTCTGATAGTTTGCTGCAGTCAGAATTAACTTCACAGTTGATGACCTCCTCGACTGGTGCACATTCTGCAATTTCTGTGCGGTCACCGATCACCTGCTCGTTGTTCGACAAATTTAGAACTCGTACAGGCAAGTATCCGTCATTATTAGTTTTCTAGAGCTTTGGCAGTGATAATGTTATAGTTGTTTATACTTGCCGGTTCAACTACCCACAAACCGCCGATCCCACAATCTCCCTCCATTCGGGCCCATACTATGGTTTCTGAGTTTGGCAATTTTACATCTTTGTGAGCGATCAGCCTTTTAATCTGTGTTGTATTGTCGTATCCCACATTGAGAGGAATTTCCACATTAGCTCACGTCAAAACTTGCTGCCCCATATCTAACTTGAGGCCTTGGGCAATTATCACTTCATCTACAATGTCGGCGACAATAAACACGTGTTCGATGCTCATGTTGGCAATGGCTAACTTCAATTTAACTTTACCATGTACAGTTGCTGGCTCACCCGTTGCTGTGCGGAGTCTTACACCATGTAACGATTCCATTGGTCCATTTATCAAATCAGATCTGATGATAGATTGTGACGCGCCTGTGTCCATAGTCAATATGCGCTTCCGACCACCGATAGCTCCGTAGACAGTGAGGTTGTTGTTTTTCTGTTGTATTATTGAGATGGAGATTGTGGGGCCCTCGGTTGTGGGAGCCAGTCCATGCCCCTCTGGGCTAGCTCGTTTTAGTTTAACGGAGATTCATTTTGTGTAGTAAAATTTAACCGTTTATTGCCACGTTGGGGTGAGCTCGATCTTGATCGTTTTCGTGGCTCTCTGCAGTTTCGTGCAATATGACCAGGTTTGTCGCAATTGTAGCACTTTGGTCTGGGCTTACTTTCGCCTGATAACGCCTTGCTGAGGGTTTGGGTCATTTCTTTCAGATCGTTTATGGCACCCTGCAAATCTCCTGCCTCCGACTCCATTTCAATTTTTCTAACTCTTTGTATTTGAGGCTTGGACACAAATTTCGCTGTCTCCTGTGCCAATGCGAACGAAACAGTTTCGGCGAATGTAGCTTTTTGTGTAGCACAAGGCACGTATTTTATGTCAGGATCACGGATGCCGTTGACGAATGCTTCAATCTTAAATTGATCCAAGAATGGGTGGGACTCACCAGGATAAGTCATCAATACCAAACGTTCCACCTCGGTTGCGAATTCCTGAAGCGTTTCATTATGCTTTTGCACTCGGCCTCTCAATTCCATGCGATATAAATCCTTCTTGTGATCGCCACCGTACTTGCGTTGTAACGCAGCCAGTACATCCTCGTAGTTGTTTCTGGCACTGACGGGAATGCTCTGAAGGACTTCTGCTGCGTTGCCTTTCAGTGCTAAAATTAGCTCTACTGCTTTGTCGTTGCTGTTCCACAAGTTCTTAATTGCGACCATTTCGAATTGGATTTTAAAAACGTCGAATCGTGTAGAGCCATCGAAACTGGGAGCTTTCAATCTATTAGAGCCTTCAGAAATTACCCGCGCCGGACCCTCTTGCAACTGAAGTTCACTAATTTTCCTTTGCAATCCGCTTACATCATTTTTTAGTTCCCGTTCGACTTCCTCGAAATTATATTCGACTTCTTCAATCTTGTACCCCACTTCCTCGATTATTTCTTCAACCTTTTCGATTTTATCGTTCACTTGAATCTCCATATTGCCCACAACTTCAGAGATTTATAGCAGTTTCTCATTTGTGGCATTTGATGTTTCCTGAATAATTCTAGAATTCTCGCTTAATTTATCGTATGAAATGACTAGCGTTTGCCTACGAAATTTTCGCAGAGTTGAGTACAAATCAAATGAAACGTGAGCAAAATTTTCGGTTAATGAAATTTTCGTCTTTTTTTATACACGTACTTTTTATGGCAACGAAAATTTCATAAAAACTGAATACCGGGCTTTATGAAAATAATTGTTTGGGACCGGAATTTTGACATTTCTATAATTTTAGCAATCAATATAAGTCAAAGACAGGTGGTAACTCTCCGTTTAGAGATAAATGGCAAAATTTCTTACGAAAATTTCGCAAGAACTGAATACGGGGCTTATGTATCTCTGATTTACCTTGCAAATTTTTGATTAATAGTCACTCTTAGGTCATTTTCGGTTTCACGAAATTTTCGATATTTGTTATAACTACACGTACTTGTTAAGGAAACGAAAATTCCTTAAAAACTGAATGTATGCCTTTACACGATAGAACATCAAATGCTCTTCAAATGATCACCAGGAAAAATCATACAATTTTCACGCCGGCACAAGCCCATCTAAAGAACCCAATTATATATAAAGTAATATAGTATAATCTCAAAAATGGGCTGGTCAAAGAGGGCCCAGCGAAATTTGCTTATGCGTTTTGATACAGTCGGCCAAGACAGACATTGTGCTACCCTGCACCAAATTATTTAGTGAGATGATCTATAAAAATGTTGCTTTCTGTTACATCCAAAAAGGGGGCGTGATTTTTAACCCTTGAACTTAAATTTACCCGCATCATGAATCATATCCGCAAAAAAACAACGCCTTTTTAACACAAACATACGAGTTGAAAACAGTAAAACAAGTTGATATCAACGTCTCATAATCTTGTACAAATGGCATAATCAGTCAGTTGTCTAAACGCTGTTTCTTTGCATGTACATAAATTAAACCCCCGTATTCAGTTCATGCGAAATTTTGGTAAGACATTTTTGACATTGCAAATATTTCTTTTATAATTCCTCTACGCACTCCATTTTATTTTTAAACCGAACCACAGATATGTCATTCATGAGCATAAGCTAGGTCGATAACTGTTTATCCGACTGATGAATTTAAAAATATATTACCACCAATTTGTGTCGACATGATAGTGATGCGAACAACTTCGATTACAGTCTTATTTAGTATCAAGAATGGCGGTAAACCGATAATAAGCATCAACGATAACTGATGTTCATGCTAATGAATCACAAGTCTACGGTCTGCTTAACGAATGCGGTGTTACTTTTGGTTCCAAACACTTAAGCCCGGTATTCAGTTTTTCTGCAATTTTCGTTGCCATAAGAAGTACGTGTATAAAAAATAACGAACATTTCATGAACTGTAAATTTCGCTCACTTTTCATTTGCGTGGTCATCAGCTCTTTCCGAACATTTCGTAGGCAACATTACATGGTGTTACGCGAAGTTATTTCGTACGAAAACAATTGTTTGGTACTGGAATTTTGACATTTCGATAGTTTAAACCGAATACGGGGCTTTAACAAACAATAGTTTTCGTACGAAATAACTTTTAACTAACAACACTGTAATTGATTTTGCCTAAGAAATGTTCGCAGAGCTGAGTACCAAGCAAATGAAAGCAAATGAAATTTAATATTCAGTTCTTGCGGAATTTTCGTAAGAAATTTTGTCATTTACATATTTCTAAACGAAAAAAATTGTTACAGAGAGTTACCACATATCTTTGAAATATTTACCTTGCAAATATTTCATTAATAATTCATCATAATTGTTTTCGTACGAAATAAGTATAGCGTAACAACTCTGTAATTGATTTTGCCTAATAAATGTTCGAAGAGCTGAGTACCAAGCAAATGAAAAGTGAGCGAATTTTACAATTCATGAAATTTTTGTAATTTTCCATACATGTAGTTTTATGGCAAGAAAAATTTCATAAAAAACCGATTACAGGACTTTAGTCGCAAATCAACCCACTGCTTTCAATTATGTTTTGATATAATACAACATAAAAAAAAACAATTGATGTACTTGTTTTAAAACCCAACACGGCACTCTACTTATACTCAAACCATTGACATATTCAATACATTCGATACAATTCAAAAGCAAACCAAACCTCATTTAATCCAAAAAGAAATGTCTTCAATTCTTTTAAGAAATAACTTACGGAAGTTTCAAAGTAAGTAGCCCTGTAATGTACCCAATAAAATTCCAATTTATAAATTTCGATCCTTAAAAAGGTTGCTTGAATTATGCAGCATCAAGGAATATATGTCTTCTCAGCCAAGTCCGAAAGCCATATCAAAATTCATGCTATCTAATTGGAAAACAAATTTTTAATCCCAATAAGGAAATAATTCGTAAGGGAACTACAACCATTACCATCAAACCATACGAGTCCAGTCGTAAGTACACCGGTCTCTGGCAACTAGAACATTTGGCGGGTGTATCGCTGATTTTCTTAATTCCTCTGGCATTCTGCATTGAGTCTAAAGATTTAGAAATGGCTCTGGGTGTTGTAGCAGTTGCACACACGTATTGGTAAGGCCGATGTTAAAGTAGTTTAATTAACAGATTGTTTAGAAAAACTCGAATTCTAGGGGTTGCCAATCCATGTGTAAGGACTATGTCCGCTCATCGGTGGTTGGCAAATTTTTGCCCGTTCTCGTACGCATTGTGAATATCTCACTCACAGTGGCTACACTGATTGGTGTTCATCATTTGATCTATGAAGATTGTGGAGTTGCCAACATGATTAAAAAGTTTTGGGCCATAAGAGGAAAAGATTATAACAGACCTAACTAATAAGGGGAGATCAGAACAAACAAAATGGCAATACGATTTTTTGATGTGGATCAACTATTTGTTGTACTTGAAAAAAACACAAAACTGTTTTATTTTTAATAACAAACAATAAACATTTTAGCATTACAATGAGATGAACGAAATGAGTTTTTTTATACTAGTGCTACTAAAGCTGTCTGTTGAGGTGACTTTGGGCAGTCTACGGTTGTTAGGGGTCATGAGTTTTCTACGTTCTTTTTGTAGAACTGTCTCAAGGCATCCCATTGTTTGGTGTGCAGCAGTATATGGGCACGGCAGCTACGCATATGTTCAACAGCCTTCTCAGGGGTCCAGCCATTTTTCTGTAATAAAAACAACAAATTTTATTTTAATTATGTGCATGTTTGGAATGCCTAAGTAGTTTGTCATACGAGTAGTGTCGATTTGATTGTAATCATTTTGTTGTATATTTTACTCATACAAGACAATCTACGTCAGCGGGGTCTTTGGTGCAAACATTAACCTTTTTAACACCATTACGTGTAGGAAAGATTTAATAGAATTTTGTTTTTTGAGGCACGTGTACTTTTCAAGTAGTAAGCATTTTTTTTATCTCTAAGCAACTTTATATTTGTTTCGCTAAACAACATGTTTTGTACTCGAAGTCTATCGAAACTAGTGACTTACTTAAATTAAGAATATTTGTATAACGTCGGATCTGTTTAGAAGTTGCTTTAAGTAACTTAAATTACATTTTGATATATTGAATATTACTAAATTTAATTTATCATACTAGTTACGCTATTATAACATGTCAGTAGATTCATTAAAAACGAACAAGCGAGAATCACTTTCGAAGACAATTGAAGGAAGCCGAAGAACAGGGGTCGAATGAGCGCATCCGTTTCATAACGTTTTTTGAAGCGCAATAAAATGCTTTCTTGAGTCCAAACTTAAAAACTAAAGACTAAACTAAACTAAGAAGGTTTTTAGCAGTTACCATCAAATTGACACTTGAAAATAATAGTTCCGTAATCCAGATTGCGTAACGAAACGGATGGCGTCTTTCGAAGTCAAGGCGAATAAATTTTATAGGTTACACGTGGGCAGATGCAATATTGGATAGCTTTAACATTGTGGGGCATAATCTTGCCATAACTGGTCAAAAACGACTATATGCACCCACGTCCTACCATCCCCCGTGAATTTGATTCACTTGACATATTCATTTCACTCAGGTGGATCCACCATGTTTTACATTCCATGTGGAATAGTTTTATAGATTTTATTTTGGAATATGAACAAATTTTTTGTAAACCTGATCCTTGTATCAGAAAACGTGGCATTGCTAACAATCATGGTTTATTTAACTGCAAACGAACAAACAAAATAACATGTTGCGCGTAAAAGTGGATGAACAAGAAGAAGAACGAAAGTCTTGGCAACATAAAAGAAAACTGTTACAAAAAATAAAATTTTAGTATTTGGTTTTGTTAAAGATTGCCTGAAAATAGTTTAAGTAATGGGTAACTCAATAGAAAATACGTTATATTATCATTTGGTAAATAAATTTTTCCAATAATAAATAAATAAAACAACAGGCAATAACAATTGCCTGTAAACATTGTGTTGTCTTCTAGACAACAACAAAAATCATTTCTAATGGTCCCCCATGGTTCTCTGGAGATGGAAAGAAGTTGTTTGCATATGTTTTCTTGTGTGTTTTGCTTGCGATATTTTTCGAGCACTTGCATAGTGGAAAATTCTCAATTCAGATGAATTTTCGTTTGCATTTTGTTTGATGAATCTTTCAAAAGCAGCATTCCAAACAACCGCTGATGAAGATCTGTGGCTAGATCTGAAATAGCTATACGGTTTGCCTGGAATCATGAGGGTGCATTTGCAAAACATCTTTTTTTTTAAAAAAAAACTATATCTCTATTTATAGAGATATAGATGGCATTGAGCTTGAATAACAAAATAAAAAAATAAATGTAATTTTGATGTATAAAATGTTTGCATTTACTTTCACTGAGTCATAGGAAAGTCAAAATCGTACACGAGATTTTGAGTGAAAACGGATTTTGGAACATGATCTCGTAAAAGCATTCCACTTTCACTTACAAGCGGACGATAGAGCATGGGTGATATCGTTTACAAATCATAAACAAAATGTTTTGGAGCCACATCAAGTCTATTATATTGAATATCCTTCCAATAGTCTGTAAAGAATTGCATTCAATTCAGATCCAACGTGACTACTAGATTCTAAACAGCCTAGTTTTGGGTGTTACATTTGTGTGTGGGGAACAACAAAATGTAAACCATTTAACCTTTCTTCAATAAAGTTATTGTGTGGTCATTCCAATGGATTCTAAAATATTTTATTTATTTCCGATAAAATGTGTGAAGTGTAAAAAAAGTGTATATATTAGGATCTTACAAGTTCTAAATAGATCCGAAAAGCCTAATTAAATCCGGAAAAAGGGGATAGGAAGGTATTGGGGAGAGCTTCTCACAACTAGTTTGTACTTTTATACTCACTGATAGGGACCTATAGTTTTACGTCGGTTTCGAACTATGTTTTGAGAAGCTTTTTCATGGCTAAGTAATCGAATAGTGTGGCCATTACTAAGCGATGGAATCGTCGCCGAAAGAAATGTAAGGTAGAGCAGGGATCTTCACGAGAATTCACAATATTTCGCTACTAATGTGATTAGGAATTAGGTCGGCTAAGATCAATTCTTCGGATCTAAATTTTTTACATGAGTAAACAAAAAATGTTTCGACATGTTCTTGTCAATTTCAAGAAGACACAGACCAAAACTAATGACAAAATTTTGTCAACATCGGTTCATATTTGAGAACTCTAACGGTACGGTATCGGAACGGTATGACGGATCGCAACAATACCGTACGCAGGACTTTTTGTTGAGGGGGTCCAAATTTAATATTTAGGTTGAAAAATAGCACATTCAAAAATTACCCCTTAAGGAAATAATTTCGTGGGGCCGGAGCCGCCAGCGTACGTACCCGAATCGCGAAATCGATTCAGAAAGTGATTTTGAAGTACAAACTTATACGCTGTACAGCAGTAGTGTTGTAGGGTAGAAAAATGATTTATGCATCTTTGACGTCCTGTTAATGCAATCTTTTACATACATTGATCGCCTAAAGTAGTTTTTTAAAGCTTCCCATTAAAGCACTTATGAAATTATCAAAGCTTCACCTCTGCACGCCTGCTTTTCTGTTAGTTCAATGTTTTTTTTTTTTTTGCATGACAAACATGCTAAATTAATGCTAATAAGAAACCAATGAGTTTTGTAAATAAATAACCATCAAAACCTCAAGATGCAATACGAAAATACCGTCACATAGCTACGTACCATCATTAGATAGCAACCAACTAGAGTGGCGCTGCGTGTGCGCCCTGCCTTACAATGAACGTAAACCGTCCCTACATTTTCAGGACTAGTTGTTGTACTTAAGCCCTTAATACGACTGGCTTGGGGTAAGAATTTATTCATAAACTCAACACCCTTAAAGAGCTTATCCGGGCAGGGTGACTCAAAGATGTCTGTGGTAGCCAGCTGAAGGAATTCAATGCCTAGCAACTGCCATTTGGGAGCATTATTCGAGAACACCGTAAGTTCATAATCCTCATTCATGGATACAACAGCCTTCATATTCTCATTTGTAATGAGCTGAAAGAAAAAGCGCCAATTAGCGAGAGAATCGAATAGTTTCCTCTTTTAAAATACATACCTCGTTTGCCTGTGAGCGAAATGGTAAGGCGCCCAAGATTACATTTTCGTCAATGCGATCATACCAATTGCGAGCAGTTGCCTTTTCCATCAACACATTGTAGAGTAATGTGGGATAGAAGGAGACACGGGCGAGCATAGCAGCCTTGTTTTAGTTAAATGATAATGAAGATAAATATAAAACTAAGTTAGGATTTCTGTCGTCAATAGAGCAAAGGATGGGCAGAGGTTGTCAGTAGAACAGCAAAACTTTCACTCTACGCGCTCGAGCGTAACATTACAAAACTACAGCAGCTCAACAGCCGTCTTGAATGTTATTAACCAAATGTTCATACTCAGACTGGTTTCAAACTGTGGAAGCCTAAAAACGTAAAAGCTTTGCTGTGGTGCAGTCTCCGGAATTGAAGACACACACACAAAATACAACTAAAAACACTTGTTGGCCGCAGTTAACATAACGCACTCTCTTTGCCTCACCGCATCCGCCCAGCCACAACCAACAAACAATTACTCACACTCATTTCCATAGCTTTGTGCGTTGAGTACGAAAGAGCAATTAAAGCAACACCGAAGACAAAAAATGCTATTAAAATTTCCAACTTTTTTGAATTTTTCGGCTTAAGAATTTCAATTACAATGTGTTGCTTTCATTTACATAATATTACAGATTCTACACACAAAAAAAATTAAATTCGTGGCTCCACTCTGGGAAATTGTAATCAACACAAGAAAATGACATGAGGAAAATGTTAGTGCTTGACACAACGCTGGCGATGACGACAGGCGAACAAATTATTTAGGGGTTCTTTACACCAGCTGAAAAAATGCATTTCATAACTTGAAACGAAACGGAATTGAAATTGTATAAAGACATGTCTCCACAAAGATAAAATTCATTAATTGCATAGTCTAAAAATTTAAATTAACTACGGTAATCATTTGCAATTATTATTTTAGTTGTTGGTCCCCTTTTCCACTGACATATATTTCTTTGCCAAATACTTTAAACATTCACTACAACCACAAGGTTTGTAAACAAAAACCGTCTGTGTCAGTAAAAGCGAATGGGTTAAAAACGATATGTCAAATAAATTTGTTTCAGCGAAAAGAACAAAGCAGACAAAAGCAAAGAAATACTGAACTGACAAAGATTTGTTCTCTTTCTTCCACCCCTCTCGCCAACAAACTCAAGAATTTGCAAAGAAATATATGCTAGTGGAAAAGGAGACTAACACGCGATTCATACGATGACTTTTACGACGTCGTTTTTCCTTAATTTCTTTTTAAAGCAACTTCCAAAAATCATGTGTGTGCATACGATGATTTTTACTTGCATGTCTTTTTTTGCAGGCAGAGTTGATTGTTATTGTTTAATCGGTTAATATGCTTTAGTAGATTATTCGCATCAAGAAATACATATGTCTGTATACAAAAATTATTTGAATTAATTGAAACCAATTTACGCCTAAATATTAAATAAAAATTCATTATTCCGCATTTTTATTTTTACTATTCGAAAAATTTTGTTTCTTCCCAAGTTCTGTAGTCAATTCTAAAATATATTCTTCTTAATGCCACCTGGCTACTTCAAAGTACGAAAATGAATAAAACGTATCAAGAAAAAAAGAAATTAGTATAAAGAGGAATATGAAAAAAGACACGAAAAACAGAAACCGAGTCTTTTTGTTTACCCCTCTTGCTTCTCTACACCGTTCGCCTATATGTAAAAAGAGACGTTGCAAAAGCAACGTCGTAAAAGTCATCGTATGAATCGCGTGTTAGCAACCATTTGGGCTTATATCTAGAATAGCCCCATTAGTCGTTCAGAGAAAATATATATACTTTTTTGCCGATCGCCTATATATCTCGGATTACGGAGCCCCGAACCTTAAATAACCCTATATGAATAATAATTTCCGGTGGGATATGGCAATATAAGTATCGCTGGAAAGCTTAGGGAGACTTCTCAAAAACTGCATGTAAACATTTCATAAACATGTCAACAAAAATAAAAATTATTTTAAAAAAATCGAAAACTGCTTGCAACATTTCACAAACATGCCAAAAATAAAAATTACTTAAAAAACATCGCGCGATTTTTTTCAAATAATTTCTTGACCAACAAAAAAATTTAGAAAATAAAAATTAATTCTATTTATTTAATAATAACAATTAATTTTATTTGAAACATAAGACAATATAACAAAAACAAACAAAACATAAAATATACGAAAAAGCCATTTATAATCTTTGCAGAGGGCCAATGACATCTTCCAAACTGTCGCTACAATCCATATCATCATCCGAGATTGGAAGCGACTCACAGCCGGAACTGTTTTCCAGCTCGTCGCTTTGAGCGGCCTTCCTAACTACTTTCAAATCCTCATTTTATATTAGAGGGCTGTACATAGCCCTTGCAAATTTAATAAATTCCTTAAATTTGTTGAATTTATTATAGAAGCCGAAAAAAGCTATTGAAAATAATAAAGAATTATATATAAAGAAGTATATAAGACCGGAGTCAATTATTATATCCGACTGCTGGAAGGTAAAGCCCTGTACCTCGTTTCTGTAGTTCTCGAATCGAAAAAGTTTTCACATTAAGCATGAAACAAAAAATTCCATCGTTTCTCGATTTGTGAGTAAAAAGTGTTTCTATATATCAATGCGAAAAGAGGCAACACTGATGAAGTTTTGATTGGAATATTCCAAGAAAGCTGTCAAGTAAGAAAAAAATATAAACAAACAAAATAAACTAGTGCGAAAAAGAACAACAAAAAGAAGTATAGACATGTATTCAACTGCATTTTATTTTTGCTTACTTGATTTTTCTGTAATATTTTCTTCTCCAAGTTTTAATTTCTTAAAAAACCTTTTTGTAGAAACAATATCAAAATCTCGCACCGTTTTAATTTGTGAGTATTTTTGACGTTTCACATTTTAATTTTTTCGACTCACTACTGTTTAGAAACAGATTTTCTCGCTTTTTTCAAATAAGAATGAAAAAAACAGTACGTCACAGAAACTTTTCGCAAAACAAACGTTGTAGAAACAGTCACATGTGAGAAGCGATTTTTTGTACCGATTCCTAGCGTTTTTGTTTCAATTTACATGTTTCATGTGAAAACTTTTTCGATTCGAGAACTACAGAAACGAGGTACTGTATTCAGCATTTATGAAATTTTCGTACGTTTATAAAACATATCGAAAATTTCATGAACCGCTCACTTTGCTAACTTTTCATTTGCTTGGTACCCAACTCTGCGAAAATTTCGTAGGTAAAATTAAGTACAGGGTTGTTAAACCAACTTATTTCGTACGAAAACAATTGTTTGATAAACAAATGCATGGTAGCAGCAGATGTTGTTATAGTTGTAGGCAGCAACAAACGGACATTTTATTTTCGATCATTCGTTTCAGTTGTCAAACTCTACACAAATATATACCAACAAGACAAGAATACAAAAAAGTATAAAAACAAAATACATATGATTTTGATAAGCTGCTCGTGTATTGAAATATTCAATAAAGAGAGTAAGAGAGAGAGTAGAGAAGTACTAGGGTTTCACTCGTTTTGTTTGTTGGCATTTGTGTGTTGAGAAATTTTGACTGTCTACTTGTACATCGTTTTTGTTTGTTTGTTGGCAGCACAGACCAATACATACATATATACTTTTATTTGCTCAATAAATTAAACGTCATAGTTACCATGGAAAGTAAACATTGGATTTTGGAAAACATGGGTTCAATAATACCAGATAGACGCAATAGTAAGCAACGTCCAACAAAGGAACAACAACCGAATTTCGTATTTTGAAAAAGTTAAGTGGACATATGTTGTAACTCCACCTGTACCTCGTTTCTGTAGTTCTCGAATCGAAAAAGTTTTCACATTAAGCATGAAACAAAAAATTCCATCGTTTCTCGATTTGTGAGTAAAAAGTGTTTCTGTATATCAATGCGAAAAGAGGCAACACTGATGAAGTTTTGATTGGAATATTCCAAGAAAGCTGTCAAGTAAGAAAAAAAATGTAAACAAACAAAATAAACTAGTGCGAAAAAGAACAACAAAAAGAATATAGACATGTATTCAACTGCATTTTATTTTTGCTTTCTTGATTTTTCTGTAATATTTTGGAAAAATTAATTGAAATACATAACAGAAAAGATATAGTTCTTATCTTCTCCACTTAAAAAATAAGTTTTAATTTCTTAAAAACCTTTTTGTAGAAACAATATCAAAATCTCGCACCGTTTTAATTTGTGAGTATTTTTGACGTTTCACATTTTAATTTTTTCGACTCACTACTTTTTAGAAACAGATTTTCTCGCATTTTTCCAATAAGAATGAAAAAAGCAGTACGTCACAGAAAGTTTTCGCAAAACAAACGTTGTAGAAACAGTCACATGTGAGAAGCGATTTTTTGTACCGATTCCTAGCGTTTTTGTTTCAATTCACATGTTTCAAGTGAAAACTTTTTCGATTCGAGAACTACAGAAACGAGGTACTGGTGTAAGTTAATTTTAAATTTAATTGCTCTCATTTCAACAGACCTACGACGAAGAGTGTGAAATGAAACGTCAGATGAGAGAATAAAAGTATCTATGTATGTATTTATTGGTCTATGGTTGGCATTCTAGTGAAGAGAAATTTTGATTGTCTACTTGTACATCTGTTTTGATTGAATCTAGGTAGACAAGAAATAAAAGTGCGCAATTTGGCAATTCTTGAAAAAGACAGCCAAAAAGTCGACGCAATTCACCCAAACGCATTTCTCTCTCGCGACATGGGTCCGATCGTTAAAAAAATTTTTGGTTTCTGAAATTACCATATTTTCAATCGATTTTCAGTTTTTTTGTGCCGTCACGTTAAATGAAATATCTTCAAGGTTTTACGAAAATTTCGCAGGTTTTTTGGAAAATGCGCTTAATTGTGTTGACAGCAATTTTATCTTATGTGTGTTGCCACTCCACGTAATAACTTTTCAGGTTCAGTAGTAAATAATCTTTTCCATTTTAATAGAAACAAGTAGGTTGGCAGCACTGTTATGTTTCGTTGACAGTTCCATAGCTCCACGTCAAACTAATTTATAGAAATACCAACATCTGAGGAATTCTTGAGCCGCTGTTTGCAATCGATTCTTGGTTTAAATTAAAGAAAGTCTTAGCAATTGCAGCTCATCAGAATGGTTAGTTTAATCAATACAATAGACACCGGTCACGAGGATATGATACACAACGCGGTGCTCGATTATTACGGGCTACACTTGGCAACATGTTCATCCGACGGTTCGGTGAAGATATTTGATGTGAAAAATGGAAATCAAGTTTTGGTGGCTGACCTAAAAGGTCATCAGGGTCCAGTGTGGCAAGTGGCATGGGCTCATCCAAAGTTTGGAAATATTTTGGCTTCCTGTTCCTACGACCGCAAGGTTATTGTGTGGAAAGAGGGTGGTGCAAACGATTGGAGCAAAATGTAGGTATAATGAAGCTAACTTATCGGATGTCATTGATGGTATGTTTTTGGTTACAGGTATGAATATAGTAATCATGATTCTTCCGTGAATTCAGTTGCCTTTGCCCCGGCAGAATATGGTCTCATGCTGGCTTGTGGCAGTTCCGATGGTTCTATTTCTATATTGAACTGCAACACTGAATATGGTGTTTGGGATTGCAAAAAGATTCCTAATGCTCACACCATCGGTTGTAATGCTGTTACTTGGTGCCCCTCTACAGTGCCAGAGCCGGCATTCGATCAGAAGTCGTCGACTCGTAGTGCTGGTATTAAACGTCTTTCTAGCGGTGGTTGCGATAACTGCGTAAAAATCTGGCGCGAGGAAAGTGACCGCTGGGTGGAGGAAAACCGCTTGGAAGCTCACTCTGACTGGGTACGAGATGTGGCCTGGGCTCCTTCTATTGGACTGCCACGCTCACAAATAGCCTCTGCTTCACAGGATCGCCATGTTATCATATGGAACAGCACCGATTTTACCACTTGGTCTCCTACCATACTACACACATTCGACGATGTTGTGTGGTCTGTCAGCTGGTCCATGACGGGAAATATTCTGGCTGTCACTGGAGGTGATAATAAGGTGACCCTGTGGAAAGAAAACAATGAAAATCAGTGGACTTGTATTAATGACGATGCATCGGTTGCCAGTGGCCAAACATCAGAACAACGCACTCTATAAATTACAACTGTTTCACTTATTTAAGTTTAAATTAATCGAAAAAGGAGAAAGTCTTCGATATTTCAGTTTTCATCGTGTTACAAAAAAAAAAAACAACTATCCAAACTCATATGTGGTTAAAGGGGAGAAGAAGAATAAACACAATTGATGCTGTTTCAAGCGTACGCGTATTAAGTTCATGATAAGAAACTCCACAGACATTGCCTTCGTACTTTTTTGTTTAATATGTATTTAGTTATATGTATATCAAGGATTCTTTTTATTTGCATTCCCCTTTAAAACATTATTTTTCCAAATAGCTGAGATATATGATTATCCTTATCGAGTTGTTACAAAGCTATATATGCATGTATAACATTTTTAAATCTTTATATGGTCTGGACAACCAAAAATGAATTTCAAATCACAACAAATTTATAAATAAAATGATTTAAAAAATGGATATGTTTCGAATAACAATAAGTGGAGAAGATGCGATAGACTGCTAAGGGGTCGTACCCGTTCTCAGATGAAGCAGACCAATCAATATGAGGTGGAGAATTGAAAGACCTCGAAAGATTTAAAGACCAAACAATATATGGTGGAGAATTTAATTTTATTCTTGTATTTAAAACCTTTTATTCTGTCTTACAAACGCCTCGAGCTTACGTGACAAGTTATTCCAAGAGCTTTGAATTATCGCGCTATGAGATCGGAATATTACGATAATTTATTCACTGAACAATTAAATACTCGTTAGGAAAATATATTCTTTCATAATGATCTTCCTTAATTTGAAGTACAGTGTAGAAATAAAACCAACATACACCTTATAATTTGGAGGTTCTGCACAATTGGTAACTGATCAAAACAATACTTACATGAGTTTTTAAAGCCCAAGAAAATAAGTCGATTGGTAGGAAAATATAATATGAAAATATATATTTCAAAGAATTTTTTTTTTATTTCATTATTCAAGCTCAAGATATTTTGCAAATGCATCCTCATGATTCCTGGCAAACCGTATAGCAAATGCAAATGTTTTCTTGTGAGTTTTGCTTGCGATATTTTTCGAGCACTTGCATAGTGGAAAATTCTCAATTCAGATGAATTTTTGTTTGCATTTAGTTTGATGAATTTTTCAAAAGTAGCATTCCAAAAAACCGCTGATGAAGATCTGTGGCTAGATGTGAAATAGCTATACGGTTTGCCAGGAATCATGAGGATGCATTTGCAAAACATCTTCTTTTTTAAAATCTATATCTCTATTTATAGTGGGATCCCCCGTTTTTAATGTACTTATACTAGTCGGTAGTTGGTAGCAGTCGTTAGAAGTCTCTTAGTTAAAAAAATGTACTCAAATTTTATTTTCAGCCTTTGGAATGGGAAATCCAAAACGTATCCAGATTTTAGTTAGAAATTTTTTTAACAAAACATCGAAATTAGAGCGAATCTTATGGAGATACACTCCGGTTCACTTATTTATAGGCACTAAAAATTCCATATTCAGCAGCCTGCATCTTTTGCAATTTGTAACCGATAGCAGAATTTTAAAATGGAAATGGAAGCTAGACATCTTGAGATATAAAAAAAATCATGACAATAGTGGTTTCTTAACTAAAGAACTTTTTTGAGCAATTTATAAAAAAAAAAGTCCATAAATGTGCTATTTTTCTGGTTATTTTTAAAGTAAGCGATGATTTTTTGTAGGGAGCGTTTGTTTATTACAATTTATTACATCTTAATCATTTTGCGAGTCAAAATGGAAAAACAAAAAATTTTAAATTTATCGGAAAAAACTAAAATCGATGTTTACCGGTCTGAAGGATATTCTAACCGCGCAATAGGTAAAATAATTGGACGGAGCCCAACAGTTGTCGACAATTACATCAAGGACCCCGAGGCGTATGGAAAACATTTTAAAGGACGGGTTTCATTGTCTGTATCTAAATATGAGAAAAGAAAAATCATCATAATTGCTTCTAATTCTGCCTTATCCTTGTCAAAAATAAGAGCTCAAGCTGGAGTGGAAGCGAGCAAGTCATCAGCACGCAGAGTAATTAAGAGCTGTGAGTATCTTAAATACCTGAAATTACAAAAAAAGCCGACACTTAATGCTCCTCGTAAGGAAAAGCGGCTTCCATTCGCAAGAGAATACATTGTATGGGATGTGCAGCCAAGAGAAGAAGTTTGGATGGACCTGATGGCTACAACTATTATTTCCATGATCTTGCGCAAAGAAAAGCGTTTTTTGAACCGACATCACAGCCGTGAGGGCGGCGTTATGGTGTGGGGTGCTATTGCTTACCATGGCACCATCGATCTTGAATTTCAAAGTGCAAAAATGACTGGTGCAATCTTTAAAACGTTATTGGAATCGGCTTTTCTGAAGTACAGTGAACTATTGGTTCCATATCTTGGATATTGCAACAGGATAATGCCCCTATACACAACGCCAGAGTAGTAAAGGAGTTCGTTGCAAGCCAAAATGTTAATATTTTGACTGGCCACCCTATTCGCCAGATCTAAACATTATCGAAAATGTCTGGGGTTGGTTATCTCGTAAGGTCTATGAAGGAGGTAGACAATTTGATGACAAGCAGTCACTAATTCAAGCCATTAAGGATGCTTGGAATCAAATTTCGTTGGATTACATAAAATCTCTTTATCTCTCAATGAATCCCCGTATATTTGAAGTTATTAAAAACAAAGGGGGTTGCACCCATTACTAATAGTTCTTAAATAAAGTAAACTAAATTAAAAAAACAAGAAAAACTGTTTTTCATTAAAATTAGTTAAAGCGCCTTTATTGAAGTGAACCAAAAAAATATCACATTTTTTGACTTTTTTTATAAATTGCTCAAAAAAAGTCCTTTAGTTAAGAAACCACTATTGTCATGATTTTTTTTATATCTCAGGATGTCTAGCTTCCATTTCCATTTTAAAATTCCGCAATCGGTTACAAATTGCAAAAGATACAGGCTGCTGAATATGGAATTCTTAGTGCCTTTAAATAAGTGAACAGGAGTGTAGCTAAAACTTAACTGATGCAAGTCGTTCTACTGCGCAAACAATAATAAGATACAAAAAATAGTTTTACAGCCGAAAACATTGCAAGATCTTAGCTGCGTTCTAAAGGATGTAATTACGGATCCAGAAAAAAGCACCTCGGAAAACATGGCAAAATGTTAGATCGCCCACCCAACAACCGAAAGAAATGTGTTACGTAAGAACGGGGTTAACAGCAGAGTAGTATATAAGAAACCACTTATTTCTGCCCAAACTCACATCGACGTGGGAGCAAAATACTGGAATTGACTTCAATTATATATAGTTTGGAGCAAATTTTAAACAGTCCTTGATCCAAAAAATATTATACCTACAATTAACCACGGTGGCAACACAGGACATGGGACTTTCCGTGGAGGTGGAAAGTTGCTGATAGCCATTCACTTGGGAGTGGCCAGAAATGATTCCTTCATCGGGCAGTCCAAGCAGCTCACTACTTCCACGCAGTATGTCCTGTGCAATGGCTTATCGGAAACCTCCGTTAAGGCGAAACGAATGAGCAACCTGAGTGGTAATGCGATCACTGATATGTCTCAGGATTATTAGGTGACCCTGTCACTGAAGCTCTTCGAAGTAGTGGACATATTCTTCTGTCCTTTGAAGTCGGATGAGCCAACACCCCTGGCCAACGGCGGATCAAAATTGAAGAAACCAAAATCCAGTTTCGACACACTGCATTCTGGTCAGCGTCTGATCCATAATGGGCGGCTGAAACATAATCATCCTGGCAGTAGGTAAAATGCAAACCACGGTGGGCTGGGTTTGCCTCCCGCCACCGTTATATCGGCAATGAAAATACGCAGAAAATATGATGAACAAAGAAACCACCCAACTGTTGACGACCCTCGCAAACGTTATAAGGACCATGATTTAAGGATATGTACCTGGAATGTTCGAACGTTATACAGGACCGGTGCCACTTTACAACTGGCGGATGTCCTCGGAAAATATAAAGCTGACATCACAGCGATCCAGGAAATGCGATGGACAGGATATGGTAGCACCAGAAAGAAAAACTACAGCTGCCATGAGCGTAAGCACGAATTTGGGTGCGGATTTATAATAGGCAAGAGACTGCGACACCTAGTTTCAAGGTTCAACCCAGTGAGTGACCGCATAGCCACAATTCGCATCAAAGCGAAATATTTCAACATCTCGTTAACTTGTGTGCACGCACCGACAGAGGATAGGGATGATGAGGTCAAAGAAACATTTTATGAGCGCCTGGAGGAAGTATATGAACGCTGCCCTGACCACGACATTAAGGTTATTCTAGGCAATTTTAATGCCAAATTAGGAAAGGAAAGTGTCTTTTGACCAACCATCGGCAATCACAGTCTACATGATACCACCTCCGATAATGGAATAAGACTGATAGACTTCGCCGAAACAGTCAGTTACAACGCGTGCTGCGAGTGAGCGGTACAAGAGGCTGAGAAGGGAGGAAAGCCAATTATTTAGGCGAAAAAAATGGCAGTGGGAGCAGAGAGAGAGTGAAAGAACCGAAATGTGCAGGATGAATGGTGAATCGCGAAAGTTTTTCCAGAAGGTAAGAAGATCGACCAGCGGGCCTAATAATGGGCTGCCCTCCTGCAAGGACGAGAATGGAAATCTGGTGACTGAGAAGCAGTGTGTGCTCAAAATTTGGAGAGACCACTTTTCAGTACTACTCCACTCAGATTCTTCCACTGAAGATCAGGAGGTAATGATAGTAGAAGATAGTATAGATTTTACCCCCCCTACCAAGACGAGATTAGAACGGCGATCTCCCGCCTGAAGAATAATAAAGCCGCGTGTGCGGATGGCCTACCCGCTGAACTTTTTAAGGCAGGTGGCGAAGGACTGATAGCCCACATGCATCTAATGATATGCGGTATATGGCTGGGGGAATCTATGCCCGACGACTGGAGTCTCAGTGTATTATGTCCAGTATTCAAAAGGGTGATCCGTGTGTCTGTTCCAACTATCGCGGTATCAGTCCTTTATCCATCGCGTATAAGATATTGTCGAGCGCATTATGTGAAAGACTAAAGCCAATTATTGAAAACCTGATTGGACCTTATCAGTGTGGTTTTAGACCAGGCAAGTCCACAACTGACCAAATATTCACGCTACGCCAAATCCTGGAAAAGACCCACGAAAAGCAAATCGATACATACCACCTTTTTGTCGATTACAGAGCTGCTTTCGATAGCCCCATACGGGGAAAATTGTACGAAACTATGTCTGAACTTGGAATTCCCGCAAAACTGATCCGCCTCTGTAGAATGACGCTGACCAACACCAAATCAGCAGTGAAAGTGGGGAAAGACCTCACTGAACCATTCTGTACCAAGCGAGGACTTAGACAAGGCGACACACTTTCGTGCAATCTCTTCAACATCTTAATGGAGATAATAATGAGAAAGGCTGCAGTAAATACGAACAAGAACATTAACACGAAAAGCCATATGTTGCTGGCGTATGCTGACGACATAGACATCATTGGGCGAAATTTGCGAGAGGTTACTGCAGTATTTTCAAGAATCGAAAAGGAATCAGCAAAGGTGGGTCTTGCTGTTAATGAGGGCAAGACAAAATTGATGATGTCAACGACTAGAGAAACCTCTCGACTTGGTCCGCACTTGAACGTTGAATGAATTGAAGATGAATTTGTCTACCTTGGATCCGCCGTGAACAAGGACAACAACGTCAGCCTGGAGATAGATAGGAGAATTGTGCTTGCGAATAGATGTTATTTTGGGCTCAGCAAGCAGTTTAGGAACAAAGCCCTCTCTCGACGCACAAAAGTCCAGCTATATCAGACTCTCATTTTACCTGTCTTGACATATGGCTCCGAAACTTGGGTCATATCTATCGCAAGCAGATGAACAACACCTGGGAGTATTCGAGTGAAAAATTCTCCGTAAAATATATGTGTCCTGTTAGAGAAAACGGCGATTACCGACGTCGCTGGAACGCAGAGCTATATAATCCATATTCTGATGTGGACATAGCAAGGCGAATCAAATTAGGCCAATAGCGTTGGCTAGGAAATGTTATCAGAATGGATGAAGATGAACCAGCGCGAAATGTTTTCGATAACGCATCCGATGGAAGCAGGAAAAGAGGACGACCAAGACTCCGATGGAAAGACCAGGCAGAAGAATCCCTCCGTATCCTTGGTGTTACCAACCGGCGAGAAAAGGCGAAGAATAGAGCCAGTTGGAAGAATATGTTGAAATTTGTTTAATTTGTTTGTTTAATTAATATGTGTTAGACGTCTGACCTCATGAGGTTGTAATATAGTCAATAAAAGTAAAGGCAATTGCAGTATCTGGAGCGGTAGATTTATGGGTCGATTATGGATGGCAACCAAACTTCAGTGGCGTTGTCAGTTGACAATTGGTATTATGTATGTATGACAACTTTTGCCAGTTGCCGTAGGTAACAGTGTTTATCCGTCGATAATAGAGTTTTGTCACTGCGCCAACAGTAAATATTGTAAACAAACAATAAATCTATAGTGAGTTTGAGAAATAAAAGTGTCTTTAAGAAAAACAAAGAAAAACCATTTTAATATCAAAGATGATGAGTGCAGTGGAATTATTTGTTGATGAGAGAGACAAAGTACAAAACGTGGCATCTACACCCAGCGAAATAATTATAAAGGCAATATATTTTTTCTCGGTACTCTCAATGCACTGGGTCTTTGGTGTACAATTTTAATGCATAAATGTGTCATTAGGTACATTCTGTCAGAGAATGTAACCATTCGATCTCTTTGACAAGTTAAATGAAAAGTGACGTTGTTTTTTCTGTTTCTGGTGCGAAGTATATATAAAGGCAACATGAAAAAGAAACCGAATTCGAACAGTAGTAAAGAGGAACTTAAACAGAATGAGTTTTAATTGGTTGTTATTTTATTGTTTTAAAATGAACGTAGGTCAAATTAAAAAAATGCATTTTATAACAAATACCTGGAGGAAAGTACCTAAGTAAAGAAGAAAAGGGAAAAATTTAGGATTATCGTGATGAAGAGCTGTCCAATCGGGAAATTTCGTGGCGATTGAAAAGGTCTAGCTGTGTCATTTACAATTTTATAGAATAGGGTGGCCAATATGGAAACACAAAACAACCAGGAAGGACACCACTGATCAGTAGCAGCGCCAAAAGAGAGATGAAAAGGGTTACTATTAAAGAAAACTTCGGCGATAAGGAAAATATTGCTGAATTGAGCTTGCTCGTGTTCAACAAATAATGAAACGCGACTTGCAACTGTCATATGGGAAAATGTTTGTAAAACTTGGTCCCATGCCAAGACACGAATTAGACAGATTTAAATTCGTTGAAATATACACATTTTTGGATGCGCGGTAATATTATCCGAAGGAAAAAATTAAATTTAGATGGCCCTGATAGCTCGGACAAATATTGGCGTTCCAGAGATTTTTACAAAATTCGAGTATTATATTCGAATATTGGATGACGTCTTAGTTAAGTCTGGGGAAGAAATTTGTGTTCCAGAGTTTATCATCTAGCAGGACAAGGCAACAGTACATCGGTCTAAGAAAACTCCAAAGTTTCTGGAGTCCAGAAATAATACAAATTCTCGACTGGCCTGCACTTAGTTCTGATCTCTATCCGATCGAGAACCTCTGGTCTATTTACCTACCCAAGTTTACCACCCAGGACTCCAGTTGAAGAATGTCAAGGATCGAAGAGTAGCAATACCAGAAAATGGAAGATAACTGATCTTGCGCATATTCATTCGTTGACAAACTCAATGCCAAGATGCTTAGTTGAAGTTCTTAGCGATAATGGAGATCAAATGTCTTACGAAACTTTTTAGAATATTTAATTAAACCCTTTGCCTTTATAAATATTTCGCACTAGTAATTAGTTTATTTTCGTTTATTTCACCGTGAAGAAGTCATATTACCGGAGTTATGGCGTTACATTTGTGGAACCATTTGATGTCCTTAAGGTAATGTCTTTTTTGAGTAGTTCTCGTCAAAATAAACCAAAAAATGCAATAATGAATATTTAATTTGCGTCAAATTTCTCTCATTTACACAAACCTACGACCATAGAGTATTTCTTTAATGAGAGAATATTTGCCTCCTGTGACGTATTCTTTCACACTATTCGTGGTGCGGTCAGTGTGATAGAGACATTTCTGACGAAAAGTGACTTACACCAGGTGGAATTACAAGAACTTCTTACTATAATTTTTCATGTTGTTTTGGTTAAAAACTATGAAATTTAAATGTGTTTTATACTTTTTAATTGACTGTTATTGTTGGCAAACATTTGTGTTGTATTTAACACAATAATTTTAAAACACAAAACGAAATACCGTCTGGTATTATTGAAGCAATTCTTTTCAACATCTAACGTTCATATCACACCAGGCCAAATGTCATAAATTTGCTGAGAGAAATTTTAAGTCTATTCATCTATTAGTCTATGCCTACGACGAAGAATAGGTATAGGTAATTTTGCCAAATATTGTGAGTGAAAAATTTGGAGTCGCTTGAATATATGCTGAAAAAAGTATGTTTTTGGAAAAAGTGCAGGAAAATCTGAGAATTGGTAAAAATCAATTTTTTAAAAAATTTGACTTGATACAGACATTTCCATAGAGTAAATTATAATAGACTATTTTATTCTCTCATCTGACGTTTCATTTCACACTCTTCGTCGTAGGTTTGTGCAAATGAGAGAAACTCGACGAAAATTAATTTACACGAGGGGGTGGATTTTGATTCTGTGAAAAATTTTCAGTGATAATTCTTGCACCTAAATTATCACTGGAGATTTTTTTCATTTCACAGTTTCACATATCCAGAATCGACCCCCCAGGGAGAGTTACAAATACTGGTGACTTAACTTGTTCATGTTCTTTTGGTATAAAACAGCGAAATTTAAATGTAGTTTGCACTTTTGTTGACTTTTATTATTGGTATACATTTTACCATACAAGCACTAAATGCGGTTGTTGTTTCTTTGCTGGACGTTGTGTACTATTGCCTCTATCTGGTATTATTGAACCCATGCTTTCCAACATCCAATGTTTACTTGCAACCATACCTATGAAGTTAAACATATTGACAGAATAAAATACTCTATTCTAATTTGGTCTATGATTTATGATTTGTCAAGTGAAGTTGCAAATTTGCAAATTTGAATGTCAGGAGAAGTATTTTGTCGCTAAGATTTAACAAACACAGCTGTGAATGTTCTAAATATGTAAATATATGAATATCGTGAATGCACAAAACTAAAAATAGAGGATTTTTTCGATGTTCGCACAAGTTGTAATTAAACAGCTGACAGAAGTTCGTTTCCTCCGTAGAGGAATTAAGAATACAGTAATTTATTCTTTCAATATTTTTAACGTCATTGGTGTGGTTGCAAGTGAACATTGAATGGTGGAAAGCATGGGTTCAATAATACCAGATAGAGGCAATAGTACACAACGTCCAACAAAGAAACAACAACCGCATTTCGTGATTTCGTGGCAATATAGTTGTGTTAAATCATAGAAAAATAGGCAAGAGGCGCTATCCCTCTCTTCACGTTCTCTCGATGACGACGAGGTAGTAGGCCATTTCATCGAGTTCGAGTTGCTTTTGTAGTTCACTCTTTGGTTGGACAGAAATAACAGGGAATACATATTTCGTTCGATGCATACACCATAAACCATAATTAGTATCAATCAAACACTTTTAAACTGAGTTTGCTGCATTGTCTATAATCTCTATGTATTTTTGGCGTAGAATACGTCTTACCTTACGGTATAGGGGGTCATGTCAGATTGTTATTGTTGTAATCCTTATTTCATTGATTATGAGGAAACGGCGAGATAACTTTTTTTAAAAATTTTTTTGTAGGTAAATGAAGATGTTATCTTTCGTTTGATATACATTTCATATTGGTTGATATCTTCCTAATATTTAAATTTCTCAAATGAAAATTGTTTAAACACATACACTCAAACATATGTGTGGTGTTTGGTTGAGTGTTTGAGTTTGTAGCGTGAACACAAACTATGCTGCTGTTTCAGTGTGGACACAAACTTTCGGCTGTTGTTTTAATTGATGAAATATTGAAATTTCGTATATTTACTTATGTATTTAAGTGAAACAAAATGTTAAATGTGAATTTGAATTTAACATGGATATATAATTATAAAAAATATAAATCAAATTGATTTGCGTCTGTTATTTATCATTTATCCTTACTCTTTTAATTTAAAAACATATTTATCCTATTTTTCCTACCATAAGCTTATGTATATTATCAAAAGTAACTATCAAATAAATAAATTCATTTGCTTATGTTATTTATCATTTATTGTTATATATGTTTTCTGTCTTATCGGATGGCGTATTCTACGTTAAACTTAATGGCCGTGTCTCTGACACAGCCTGCAGGGACAGTCCGTGGCCGAAGGCCTCGGACTACTGTCTGCTGTTTTTTTGGTCTCTCGTTCGACATCATTTCCATAGTACCTTTTCGATCAGCTGTTCCATAGAAACCCACTGGTTAAATACAATACAAAATGTATACCAAACATAAAAGTCAACAAAAAAGTGCAAAATACATTTCAATTTCACTGATCTATAGGAAAACAAAATGAAAAAGTTAAGTCAAAAGTTCTTGTAACTCCACCTGCTGTAAGTTAATTTTCGTCAAACTTCTCTCATTTGCATAAACCTATGACGAAGAGTGTGTAATGAAACGTCAGATGAGAAAATAAAATACTCTATCCTAAATTCCTTTATGATTTCCTCCGAAATGCAAATGTTGACGCGAGACATTCTGCCCTCATTTGGAACAACAGTCCATTGAAGCAACAGGTTGCTGATTTCAGGGCACGCACATAGCTACTAGGGCTTGGAGTTGCCGGAGTTCTGGCGCAGCTCAAAACTTGATAGAAAAACAGCCGTTCAGCAATGTGTTAGTAGCGACAACAATCGCTCTGCACACAATCAATAAATGTCTTCGGTTAGTGAATTGTGTAAATACACACCGCAGTGGCTTAACGGGCTAGACGCTGCTGAAGATGATGCTTCACAAACATCGAAACGATCGTCCAGCGAATGTGAGTTCGAATCCCACCCGCGGCATTTACATTTTTTTCACTAACCGGAGAAAACATGATCTCTTACAGCCTTAAAGGAAATTACAACTTTAAACATAATGAGGATCTGAAAACAACTGAAAATTTTAAAAACAGCCGTTCTATTTTATATAAATAATATTGTATTTATTATGCAAACATTTTTATAAATATTACAATTTAACAACAAAAAATTAGGATTTCCTTTAGAAGCACAGCTTTTGACTCCTTATCGTTCACCTGAACATTTTGTTTTGCTTTAAAAACTATACAGCAACCACAAATTCGTGGTTGCCAATATAACCTCTACAATAACTTTTCGGCAACTGGCAACGCAACTGAGGTTCGGTTGCTAGATAATCGACCCCCTCTAACTGGTAAGGCCTCCTTGAGACAGCCTTCACTAAACTTGAGTATAAGCTAACGGTAATATTTTTTTCGCTCAAAGAAGAATGAGAATCTATAGAAAACATTGCAACAAACATTCTTACAGCGAGCCCACACTCTCTTCGCCATAAAAATCAGTTCGAATTCAGAAGTTAGAGTGAAAGCACCAAAAAATTGTTGTTTGTGACTTTCGCATTTTCAACGCGAAATTTGTGTTACTTGATATTGTTCTATTCGAGTGGGAATTTTTTTACGGCAATGTAAGTATCATTACTATATTTTTCATGTGATTTCAAGTAGAAGTAAGAAATTTTATTATCATATGTTTATAAAAAACAAAGGCCACCTCAAGGAGGTCTTGCCTGTTTACGTGAAAGTTAGTGTTCCCCAAATTAGTCATACAAAAATAATAAACACTCACGTGTATTCACGGTTTATGCATTTTTATTACACTGTTAGCATAAATATGGAACGACGAAACAAAATAAGCGTTAAAATACTTAGTGACGATGAAATAAGGGAGTTTATGGATGCAGTGGTAACTGATGAAGAAGATTTCAGTAGTGATGATTCGTTTGTTGATCTAGATTATGATCCAGATGCAATATCCCTACATCAAGAACGGCAAATCGATCAATGCATTCGAGAATTGAATGTAGGAAGCGATATGTACATTGCTAATGCCGACAATATTTCTATAAATATCAGTTCGATAGATGATAATCCACCAACAGCATCATCAACAATGAATCCAATTGATGAAAATGTTGGTGCTGAAATATCAACAACAGCAACGGCTGCAATTGCAACTACTTCATTAGATGCATCAACATCAATGAAAAAACCAGCTAAACGACCACGATCACCGTTACCTATATGGGATAGCACTGGTCCACATATAACGCCATCATCTTCTGGTTTCACAGGCAAAAGTAATTTATATGAAATTATAAGTTTTCAACGCTAAATTGATATATATGATTTATTTTCAGGTATTGCCAAAGATTCGACTGAGTTCACCAAAATCGTATGGAAAAAAAACAGCAGACAGTAGTCCGAGGCCTTCGGCCACGGACTGTCCCTGCAGGCTGTGTCAGAGACACGGCCATTAAGTTTAACGTAGAATACGCCATCCGATAAGACAGAAAACATATATAACAATAAATGATGAATAACATAAGCAAATGAATTTATTTATTTGATAGTTACTTTTGATAATATACATAAGCTTATGGTAGGAAAAATAGGATAAATATGTTTTTAAATTAAAAGAGTAAGGATAAATGATAAATAACAGACGCAAATCAATTTGATTTATATTTTTTATAATTATATATCCATGTTAAATTAAAATTCACATTTAACATTTTGTTTCACTTAAATACATAAGTAAATATACGAAATTTCAATATTTCATCAATCAAAACAACAGCCGAAGGTTTGTGTCCTCACTGAAACAGCAGCATAGTTGTGTTCACGCTACAAACTCAAACACTCAACCAAACACCACACATATGTTTGAGTGTATGTGTTTAAACAATTTTCATTTGAGAAATTTAAATATTAGGAAGATATCAACCAATATGAAATGTATATCAAACGAAAGATAACATCTTCATTTACCTACAAAAAAAATTTTAAAAAAATTTATCTCGCTGTTTCCTCATAATCAATGAAATAAAGATTACAACAATAACAATCTGACATGACTCCCTATGCCGTAAGGTAAGACGTATTCTACGCCAAAAGAATATGCGTTTGCATGTGAATCAAATAGCATTTCGTGGTGATTCAAGTTTACTAGCACATGTCAAAGCATTGAAAACATCCAAGGAAATTTTTCAATATTTTTTTACAACCAACATGGTTGAATCGATTGCTAAAGATACGAATCGATCAGCCCGAAGTATATTGGTATCCTCATTTATATGAGCGTTTATAGATACCCAAACTTGGAAAGTTATTGATCTACTCGAAATTCATTTGCACCAATAGCAAACTCAATCTCATCCAAAAATTTCATGCAAATAAAGAAACATCTATCATTACGTGATGAAAGTAAACGCGAAAAGAAAGGTGAACCAGGCTACGACCCACTGTTTCGAGTTCGAGTTTTTGCAAACAACTTGAATGCTCGTTTTGACTCCATTCCAAAAACAGCACGTTTATGTATTGACGAGCAAATGTGTTCAACGAAAATGAAACATCATTTGAGACAATACATGCCCAACAAACCCCACAAATGGGGTATCAAACTATTTGTGTTGTGTGATTCTTATGGATATGCATATCGATTCGAAGTATATAATGGTGCAGGAGATAACGTTGTTTTACCAGGTAATATGCATAAGAAAATTTAAACATTTTACAAATTTCTTTATAAAAAACATCTATTTTATTTTCAGGTGCACCTGATCTTGGTAGTACTTCAAATGTCGTGGTTCGTTTGTCACAAAGCATTCCAAATTTTGTTCACCACATTATGTATTTTGACACCTTCTATACTTCACTTCCATTGCTGGTGTATTTACGTGCTCGAGGAATCTATAGCTTGGGAACTGTTCGCGTAAATAGAATTCAAAATGGCAAACTTCCTGCTGACAACGAAATTAAAAACGAAGCTCGTGGTTATTCGATTCAATATAATGCTACAGCATATGGAATCGATATCGCCAATGTATTATGGAAGGACAACAAGGGCGTTAGATTAGTGTCAACATATGTTGGTGTTGAGCCATTTGCAAAAGCTAATGCAGATCAACAGAAGGCTAAAGCTTCACGTTTTGATCGCAAAAATAAACAATATGTTGAAGTTGACTGTCCGACAATAATTCGCGAATATAATAATCATATGGGAGGTGTTGATCTCATGGATGGTCTTATGGGTAGATACCACATTCGAGGAAAAACGCGAGATGCTATGACACGACTGTTCTATCATTCTATCGACATGGCTATAACGAATTCATATGTTTTATATCGCCCCATTCACACTGAAAGATTGCATGATTCAAATGATATTTCAGCTGATGACATAAAATTATTACAGTTGCCTGAATTTCGAGAAGAAATCGCTGCTGCACTTGTTGCATGCAATGAAAATCGCTCTGTTGGTCGACCAAATATTTTAAACCCAGGCGAACCACAAGCTACGGTATCAGGTATTGGTAAGAGAGCAGTTCACCCTGTTGACGACATTCGGTACGACAAGTATGACCATTTTCCATTGTGGTTGGGCCAAAGTGGAAAAAAGAAGTGTAAGCTGTATAAAAAATCGAACACACAATGTATGTGTTCCAAATGTTCAATACATTTATGTTGTGGACCAGGCAAAGACTGCTACAATGAATACCACAACAGAAAATAGTTACTTTATAGTTTACATACTTTAATTTTTGAATAAAAATTCTATTTTTGATGTATTTTTGAATAAAAATTACAATTCTTTTGTTTTTCTACATTTTCCTACTTCGTTTCAATGAAATAATAAAGACAAAAGGTAAATAACGATGCATATACTGAACACAAAAGGTAAAAAAAAAATATTAGAATTTTACATGTAAACAGGCAAGACCACCTTGAGGCGGTCTTCATTTAACCGTTACCTGTGATTTACCTGTGCGATATTACCTTGGAATCAAAACATTTCTGAGCTATTTGAACCAATATTAGTCTACAAAAAAATTCCCACCTTTCTTACTCAAGTATTTTAGAATGGCCGGTTAGAGAGTTAACTGGGGAGGTTTATTGAGTCAAGGAGCATAATAAAGAATACAGTCTCGGAATACGAATACCGTATATTTGGGGTCAATGGCCTGTTGGAATGTGCATTGAGATCCTACACCCAGATTATCAACAGATGGCTGTAGATGTCGTTCTAATATGATCTTATATAAAAACCGACCCATATTACGCTCAATAAAAACTAATGGGTCGAATATCAATAGCAACCGAACCCCAGTTGCGGTGCTAGTTGCCGAAAAGTTATTACATTTGGCAACTAACAGCTGGGAACTTCAGTTGCTTGATAGTGGTTATATTGGCAACAACGAATTTTTGGTTGCTGTATAGTTTAAAAAAAAACGTTCAGGTGAGCGATAAAGGAAATCCTAATTTTTTGTCATTAAATTGTAATGTTTATAAAAATTTGTGCATAAAAAAAGAAATTAGAAAAAAACATAAGAACGCGAAAAATATATATTTTTTGTCCAATGGATCTATGGGTCCCAGTCCAAAAAACAAGTCCAGTTAGAGACGGCTAGAACCAGCCAACTGTGGGTACTCAAATTAAAGGTATTTTGATCACAAATTTAGTAGTGCGGCCGAACTCAGACAATTCAGCCCTAGTAGCCATGTGTTTGCCCTGAACTCAGCAACCTGTTGCTTCAATTTTCTGTTGTTCCAAATGAATGCATCGAGAGTAGAGCCAGGATGTCTGGCGTCAAGATACCTGCTGGAATTTGGTAATCACACATCTACAATTAGATCATTGTTATGAAAATAATTGTTATATTTTTACAACTTACCAGCAAAACATTAAAACTAAAGGAGCCTTTCCACTTTATGTTAAATTGACGAACTTCTTCCTTCAGCCCATCATTCGTGTGTCCCATCCATACATCCGACAACAGCAATACACTTCGCGTTCGAGTAAATCCAGTTTTTATTTTGGGCCTTTTCTTCCCGTCGTTTTCTAAATAATACAGAATTTACAAATGTTTTTTAATTAGATGCACTACTTCCTTCAAAATTTCCGACAACGTACGTTGAGCCATGCGAAGCTTAAAACACAAACAATACTACCCCGAAGCCGCGAAAGGAGAATATCCCTCAGACCGGCCACGCAGAAAACTTTATAACAAAAAATTCCGAGAGACTGAAGCATTCCGATATCTATGACAAAGGGTCATATGAGTTGGCGTTGAAATCACACAATACCCTGAGCAGATTATTTAGCCGGACAAAGTTCAAAGTGACGGGAAAGGATGAGTCTAATATTGTGTATCAGATAAAATGCAATGGGGATCAGACTGACGTATGCCAATAGGTATATGTTGGCACCACGATGACAAAATTGAAGACAAGACTGTCTTCCCACAAATCAGATTTAAGGGCCACCTATAAACAGAAACCGGCATTAGCGGCCCACTGTGCAACGTCGGGCCATAATCCTCACTTTGACGACGTTGACATTTTAGCGGAGAAGACACATTACTCACGACGACTCACTCTCGAAATGTTGCACATAATTAACGTTCCCTCGGAGAAAAGACTCAATTACAAGACCGACACTGACCGATGCGCTCAAATATATCGACACACAATAAGCAAACACAGAGCAAGAACAGACAATAGTTGACGAAAGCGTACACACTGCGTACGAGTAATTTGTTTTTTTTTTTGTAATTTATAATACATGTGATTTATAATACATGTGATTTATAATACATGTAATTATTGGCAATCGTTTTGTGATCAATATGTTATTAATGTTAAATATTTTTGTACATAGAACCCTGAGGATGATTAACGATGCTAATCGAAATATTAGGAAAATTTAATAAATCTTGAAAAAAAAGTCGAACCCGTTGGTATTCTCATTTTATGACCTCAAGCCAAACTAATTCAACAGAGATAATATAAAAGGTCAACAATCAACATCATAAAAAATGTATTATAACTTGTGTGGATTTTTTTTGTTTTTGAAAACCAAATATTCGATCACGTTTTAAAATTAACTTACAGCAGGTGGAGTTACAAGAACTGTTGACTTAACTTTTTCTTAACTTTATTGTGCGGTTTATTGCTGACTTTTATCGTTGGCATACATTTGTGTTGTATTTAACACAACTATACACGAAATGCGGTTATTGTTGATTTGTTGAACGTTGTGTACTATTGCCTCTATAAGGTATTGAGTAAATATTGTGAGAATAAATTACTCTATACTAAATTCCTCCATGGACTTTTCATGGGTACCGATTAGAGATGGGCACGTGAGTAAGTTTGGCTCACTCTCACGCACGCTGACGAAAGGAAGACGGTCACTCGGAGGTTTTTTCGCTACTCACGTTCACGCACGCTCACGTAAGCAAAATTTGTTCCTGTTCACGTTCACGCCTGAATTACTCGTGATTCACGTGAATCACGCCAACACGCAAAAATTACTCACAAAATTAAAATAGGTTTCTCACGTGAACCACTTGCTTTACTTTCAAACCAATTAAACAGATATATCCTAAACCAATGTTCGTAAAGAGTAAGTTTAGGATCAAATTCAGGTGTATATTCTACTTCACTTAAATATCCCTTAGTTAAAGTTGAGAGTCGTTTTTTAATAAATTTAGCAAATAAACTAAGCCCTTTTATATAGGAACAACAGTTTATCATATATGACTACACAGAAAAAATAAGCATCGGTAATATTGTCTAACAAATTTGCCTAACAAAAACGCACTACCAACAATAGCGGCATTCATGCAAACGCGAAAGCCGAGAACTTTTGCTCAGCGCAAGTTTCCCTCGCACCGTTGCATGAGGCACCAAGTAAAGTTGCTCAGCGTAGTTGTGCTCAAAACCATATCAGCTGACCAAGATGGATACATAAGGTGGTAGCAGTAGCAATTGCATGTATTATGTATGTGTACTTTTTCTACTGTTCTAGTGCTATCACCTTATTTATCCATCCTAGTCAGATGACAACGAAATGTCAAAAGTTTACACGTTTCTCCATCCCACGTTTGCGCAGCAAATTTGCCTCGAAAACTTTCCACTTTTGAGCAAGTCGCTTTTTAATGGGAAATTTGTTTGTTTTGACGTTTGCTGTGCAAGTTTACGATGTTTTCGAGTTTACGACGTTCTTTCGAGATTTCATGAAGACCACTAATAATGCTGAATTTGCGTATGAATGTTGGCAAATTCAAGATGTGTGACGAGACGGTAGCATTCTGACTAGACACCGTGTATTAGAGCGAGACGATTATATACCTCTAAGAAATGTATTACTACTGTGTCGCTGTGTATGTATGTAACCATTATTTTGTGAAAAGTAAAACAAAAGAGGAGTTTTGTCAAATTTTCTAAGATTTCAAATTTTAAATTTCTTAAAAAAGATGTGTGAATTAACAATTTCATAAAGAAATGTAAGTAAAAATGTATTCTGCAAGTGTTTTTAACAAAGAATACATTTCTATTGGCCAAAAGTCTATATTGTAGAACTTTTGTAAATAGAAAAGTGCGTTGTGTTGCTTGTGCCTTATATGTATGTATGTATATTGAACAATGGAAAAGTATCGAAAGTGTTTCAATAAGCGACAGGAAAACCTACATCTCTTAGCCACTTTAAGAATAGAAATGTGTGTCCTTTGTAGAAACGAACCAATTTGATACCCAAGTGTTTAATACATTTATCTAATCATTAATATATTTCTTCACAGGGAAACGTGGCTGGAGTCTTCAGCAGTGACAAACGAGAGGTGCTACTACATTTGTGATGCTTGGTAATTCGTGATTATAATGTTAGCATTTATTTGTTATTATTGTAAGCAACAATACAATAAATACTTTTTTAATTAAAAACAAAAACAAAATTTGTTTCTGTAAATATGAAAAAAATGGCCTAAACATTTGATAAGATTGCACATTAAAATTAATATAATTCACCTTCAATAAATTGCCCTTTTGGCATGTGACAAATCAACAAGTATGCAAGGCAAATTTTCATATTATTGGTGAACGTAAAATGGCCTAAGTTTATTGGTTATATTGCGAAATTAAATAGCTTGCCCCGTGCATTGGCTGATTTTTTTTCTGTGTATAATGCGGCAGCGAATATTGAGTTGTCAAAGTTTTCGCAAAATTCCGAAATATCAGTTGAAGACAATTTCCAGACTTATTAATCTCAATGCATGCGATTTTCTTTATTTCTACACATCCAAAAGTAGTGACAGTTAATTTCCAAAGTCATGCAATACTGATTTTTACTAATTATAATTCTGCACCACAACCAAACTCCCGACAAGGTAATTAATCACAAAATGTTTGCTTAAGGAAATGAAAACGAAAATGCAATTAACCTGCAACAGCGAAACTAATATCGTGATCCATAAATCTAGTGCATTATAATTGAACATGTCGGCAAATCCTTAGTAAATGAAACGCAGCTATGCAACCTTATACTATGGATGACAAATGGATTTACACTTTAACAACTAACTGCATCATCCCATCATGATGGAAGCAGGAAGTATATAAATATCGTATGTTAATGGGAATAAACTCTATAAACATCTGTTAAGCATAATCTAATGCAAATTCGAATTCAAATGTTTTGCATTTCCATTTGCTCGGGCAATGCAAGTCCATGGTTGTGGAATCGGATAACAATTGTAATGAAATATACGGCTGCTGTTGATATAATTGTTTTGAATTTGTTTAATTTTCGGAAATCATACGAGGGATAAATAAATTATATAGTTTATAGTTTCATTTGAACTAAAAAATAAATAAATAAGTAAATACCATTGGCAATTATACTTATTTTAAAAGTATTTGTTTGATATATGACAGTTTTGTTTTTAACTATTCTATATGTACAGTTTTATGGATTTGCTAGCGAATGGGGTGCATCTTCAATCAACACCACAGACTTAGATGTATGTAAACGATTGTAAAATATGTAACTACAATTGTTAATAGTATTTCAACTTTTTGAGTTTGCAATTTATAGAGGTAACTCATGCGACTGCATGCCTCTACGTTCGTTGGAGTCGTGAGTGATATTTAAGAGGAAATCAGGTGCGCTCTCCCATTTAAACAGGAATTATAAACAATTACGGCAGAAATAAATATGCTCAGATTAAAATTGTAATTAAAAACTATAACAACATTTGAATAAGTGGAAACAAGTCTCGAAAACAATAATACTTGTTTTAATATAAGAAGGGAAGGGCAGTAGCTAGTTTGAAAGATTACGATTTACCATAAAGCAATCAAAAACGATGTACAAGTAGACAGTCAAAATTTCTCTTCACTCAAATGCCAACAAACACAACGAGTGAAACCCTAGTCGTTCTCTGTTCTCTCTTTTACTCTCTTCATTGAATATTTCAATACGCAAGCAGCTTTTTCATTGTGTTATTGTAATAACTATACAAATTCCAACCATGTTGAAGTAAAATTACATAAAATATGCAAAAAGTATGAAATAATCAAGATATGACGCGTGAGAGAAATGCCTTTGATTGAATTTCTAGAACTTTTTGGTTCTCTTTAACCAGGGTTGCCAAATTCCGCACATCTTCTGGTCATTTAATTCGAGAACGTCTTTGAAGCAATTATCGTTTTTGGCATATCTTTGTATAAATGTATTTCCAAAAACGATGTACAAGTAGACAGTCAAAATTTCTCTTCAATCGAACGCCAACAAACAAATCGAGTGAAACCTTAACCATTCTCTGCTCTCTCTTACTCTCTTCATTGAATATTACAATACACGAGCAGCTTTTTGATAGTGTTATTGTATATAACTATACAAAATCCAACCATGTTGGTGTAAAATTACAGAAACTATACGAAAAGTATGAAATAATCAAGATATGACGAGTGAGAGAAATGCCTTTGAGTGAATTTCTAGCACTTTTTGGTGATCTTTTCTCCTTTGCGCACATCTTATGGTCGTCTAATTCTAGATCGTCGTTGATATGACGCGAGAGGGAAATGCGTTTGAGTGAATTGTGACCACTTTTTGGTTATCTTTTACCAGGGTTGCCAAATTGCGCACATCTTCTGGTCGTTTACTTCTTCATCGTCTTTGTCTTGAGTGAACTGCAAAGACTGAACTGCACACAATGAAAAATATTAGAAAATATAGCTGAATTTCAATAGAACCACAGATGTTAAGAATGCTATTATTTCTAATACTACAAATGTACATAAAGTGTGTAAAAAAAAACCTTGGTTATTTTAGGTTGCAGTGCCGAATAAACTTTCCAATCTATTGGTCTGTTTTGTTATTCTGTGCTAAAGGGATCTGAGCAGCAGGGATCAAACCAACGTTCTCATGTAGAAGAACCGAGCACACTTACTATTGCACCACCGACGGCCACAGAGAAATCTAAATCGTTCTCCTCAAGTTTATGTAATCCATATACTCTCCAAATGATAAAATTTGATATATCCAACGATCAAAATTGTCCTCAAGTCTATGTAATCCATACACTCTAAAAGTTGCATATGTCCTGAACCTAGACTTGTGTCGAACTCGTTCAGTAGTTGTCGAACTCGTTCATTTAAGGTGCCCAGACAGAAAAATCACGAACATACTGGCCATGTCGAACTTGTGCATTATGTTTTAGAGGGTGATGTCTGGTCACCCTAAATGAACTACCCAACACTACCTTAACCATTGTCTATGACAGTGCTGCCACTAATAATGTCAAACACTTGACATCTTCCGGATAGTCTTCGTATCGTATAACTTCATATGCCTCCATTTTGCTATTTAAATTACTAGACATTATATTAACCAGCTCAAACTCCTACTTCGAGTTCGGACAAAAAACCTGAACCCAGACTTTTAAACTCCAACTCCAACACCGACTTCACACACGTGACTCAAAGTTAATTTTGCGCCATTCTGTGATTGTTTTATAAATATCTCTGACACCCATTGGGTGGATTGCGAGTAGCTTCTCACAATCAGTGAGCTACGCACTATCTATTTTTAGACTCACAATCTTAGTCAGTGCCACGTACTCCATCCATTGCACCACTATTGGGCAAAAATCCACAATTTATGTGTTAGATAATATGTCGCACCTGGGGGTCGACTCTGGTTTTTTGAAAATATTTCAGTGAAAATACTTTTACGAAAATAAGACTGAAAACTTTTCTCATTACACATGTTCACTGCAACAGAATTTACCCCACATATTCCGCAAGTGACCACGTCGCGACAGGGTTTCTTAGGATCAAGTGAAGTGAAAGCGACGTGTTGCGTTTTGTGAAATAAAACTCATTCCATTATTAGTACTCGTGTTTCCGATTCCAGCTTTAGCTTAGCACAAAGCCAATATGCAAATTACAAAAATGTTTTATCTTTTGAACGAACTTTTTCTTCGAGTTTATCCGTCTAAGTGGCAAACACTTTTTGCATGCAACAATTTTGGGAATTGAAAATTAAAAAATAAAAAAAGTCCGGTTTAAAAGTGCGCTGATGGATGAGATTATATATTAACTTTTATTTTTTTTAATTAAATTCTTTATGAGGTTTTCTCTTTCACAAATTAATTTGAATTTCGCTACGTTGTATAAATGGCTTAAGTGCAGATTTTGTCGCATATAGAACACGTGTTGTTCGTTCGCGACTTCTTCACCCAATGTCGGTCGGATGGTCTAAATATGGAACTTCCTGTTGGTGGTAAATAAATATAATCACTTCAATTGTATAAACATTACGGCGTAAATCACCACAAATTAAGGCTAAATATGTATGTTTATTTTGTTGGCCAAATAAAATTAAATCGGACCTGGTTACGTTTTAATGGCCAAGGTAGTTAGTTACCTACAAATGTTTTCGAAAGGGCAAAATTAATAATTAATGAGAAAAGGTCGAAAGTTCATGATGGCTAATAATTGAGGGACGACATTGCGATAGTTTTTATTGGAGGGCTGGAATTTGATGGAAATGTTTTCGGCAGTTTCAATTCATTAAATTCGTCACGTTAGCATTTGCATTGCATTTAGGGTGTACTGAAAAACTTTTTGGTGACGGTCTCAAATGATGCGTATTGAGGAGTTGATTATGGAAACGTCAAGCTTTTTTATAAAAAAATAATTAAATGGTTTCCCATTACATCCCATAAAGGGACTGGGGAGAACTTCTCACAATCACTGAGCTGTGCGCTTTCCAGTTCTCACTCACTGATTGGGACCTACAGTTTTACACCGATTCCGAACGGTAATTTGAGAAGCTTTTTCAAGGTGGTCAGGGCCGGGTTCGAACATAGGATCTCATGTACAAGAGCCGCGCACACTAACCATTTTACCACCATTGCACCACCGAGGGAATATGTATACCCCCACCGGCCGTTGAAGTTTCGATTCCTAGTGCTTTGAGTAAAATTGATTTTTTTTGTTCAATATTGGTCTCTAGCGACGTGTCGTGACGTGCATAAACAGAAATATATTTTCGAACTTTTGATAGAGTATTTATTTTTCATTACATCATTTTTAAAATTCGATCATGCAAATTTTTTCTTCCCAATTTTTCAATAAATTTTTAAATTTTTAAATTTTACATGAAAATACTATCAAATATATATATACAATAAATAACTATAAATGTGCTAATTCACGAACTACCCTGAGAAATACCCGAAAAATCAGAAAAATAGGCTTGAACAAGGCTTCAAAATGCTGTAGTGAAAAAAATGCTCTGCCAAACTTTTGAGTTTTTTTTCTAATTTGCTCAAATGACATGTCGTTTCAGTCCCATATTGACACCAAAATTAATTTTGTTTTACCCAAATTCACTAGGAATCGAAACTTCAACGGCCGGTAGGGGACTATAAGTCCCCTCGTATAAAAAAGGTTGACATCCCGGTAATCGGCTCTTCAATACGCATCTTTCCAGAGACGCCCCACCATTGAAATTCCCAAAAACGCAGTTTTCAGTACACCCTAATGGGCAATAACACTCTGCTAGTTAAAAAACGTAACAAGCAGGGCACCCCATGGTTAAACCTAATACGAGTACTCTGAATCCAGTGGTGCTAACCATTTTTCTAGGTTGGCTCTTATCTTCGAGATATTTGAGATCGAAAATTATTGTACCAAATACCCAAAAAATTTAATTTTTCTGAATTTTATACCATTATTGAATATAAATCGATGTAACAAATTTTAGGTACTTGGAACCATAGTTTTCGATCTCGAATATCTAAACTAGAGCTAGCCTAGGAAAACTGTTAGCACCACTTTATTATTAGAATTAGGTTTACCTACCCATTGAGTGCCCCGCTAGTTACAAAAAAATGCCGATTCTAGTACAGTGTAATATGCCGGTACTCTGAAAGACACATTTAGGGAATGTTTATCTTCCTAAAATCGAAGCATCTGTAGTATAAATATTTTTGGTATACTAAATATAAGTTAGAGGTGGCACGAATTTATCGCGTTACGCGTGATCGTGACTAACATTAAATTCACGTGAATCAAAATTTCAATCGGTTGCATTACTGAAATCTTTGGTATTCACGCTCACGAATTATACTCACGAATCGTATGTTATCATCGAAATCTACACAATTTAAGCTTTCTGTCTCCAAAAATTCTTCCAGTGTATTTTTGAAAAAATGTGGATACACATACAAACGTGCGTATCAGTATTCTACGAAACGAATTAGGGTTTAACAATAAATATTAACAATGTTTACATGTAGAAACGATTGGGTAAATAACTTTTGGTATTAAAATGTCGCGAGTGGTCGCGCGTGATTTTTTTCTTGTCTTGTGAGCGTTCGTGATTTATTTTTCTTATCTCTTGAGCGTGCGTGGTAGTGAAAGGGTGAAAAATAGTGGTGCGAGATCGTGCATGATTTATGTCTTGTATCGTGAGCGTGCGTGATCGTGAAACGTTGAAAAATAGTCGTGTGAGATCGTGCGTGACAATTTTGTTCACCTCGTGAGTGAAAATTCTCATACCTATACCTCTACTATAAACACCTTTACAAAAATATACGTCTGTGCTTTTCTGATTAAAAAATACCCATTTAAAATATAAAAGTAAAATAAAATATATTTGAAGATTTTTTGTCATATCTCTAGAACTAGAACTACACAGTGCACACTGGGAAAGATATAGCATTTCCCGGCCAAAAGTCTTTAGACTTGTCACAAAGCTGGCTAAACAAAATGTTGTAGGATTTTAGGGTTCACCATTTTAAAAATAATAAAGAAAAGGTTCTCCGATCTCTTAATAAATTTTTTCTGAGATTCCGTTTCAGTGCTTTCAAATCTAAAAATCAAAATAGCGGCTACAATAGGACACTATTTAAACAAGTTCATTCACTTATCGTGTAAAAAATGCTTCTATGGTTCAGAGTTGCCAACCACAATAAATGGCAACCCCAAAAAGTATTAATTAATTACTTTTTCGGACTCTGCATAAAATTTAGTTGTAGTGGTGTCAAACAAATTTCGTAATCCCAAGCAACTATTAGGCAACTACATAAATATTTTTTTATTTTCCTAATTTATATATAGTTTTTGAATTATACATACACAACTTTATGGTAAAGGGATGCCTCATTTTAGTTTGTATGATCGCCAACTTTTTTGGGACAACCGTGGCAATTTTTACATTATAATTTTTTTTTTGCGCTCGGCGCGTTATTATATGGCAACTAAAATTGAAAGTGGACTGATCGAATTGTAGAATACCAAACTGTGCGCACAGAAATCGCTGCAATAACTTCATTTATGAATATGTGCAAAATTGAGCACATGTTTTCAATACCTTTATTCCAATCTACATACTGATATATCGAAATTATTTATAACATGTGTTGGTTTGCAATGTATTCTTTATTTATAACATGTGTTGGTTTGCAACGATTCTTTTAAAATAAAACATTTTGTTTTTCTTGTACTGTCTGTTTTTGATGTGGTAACGGGTATAGGTTACGGGTAGGGCAATCTATCAAAGTGAACAGCTGCAAACAACACACGGCGTTAGCATCACATACGTGGTTGTTGTACAACAATAGTCTCTGCCTGAAAATAAGTACGATGGTATTGATGTAGCGGCAGCGAACAAACAAGCGGATCGTCATCGCCAAAGAGTATTGAATAGTATAGAGAACCCATGGAACAACTTGGTCCATTCATAATTTTGATGTGCAACATTGATGCCTTTTGAAACATTTATGCTTTTCGTATTGTTCTATGTAATAACATTGTCGAAATGGTGCATTTATATTGAAATATTCTATAAAGAGAATAAGACTCGTTTATACTCTTTTACTCAGACCCTCTACATGAGAGCGGAAACACAGTGCAATAAGTTCTCTTTACTATTCAATACTTTTTGTCGTCGCTCTGTTTCTGACAAAACAAAAACTATTATTTCAGTGAGCCAGCATTCAAAAAAGCAGGTCGTCGCCGCTCTGTTTATGAAAAAACAAGAACAATTATTATTTTAACAATATTACATCTAATGTTAAAGCAGATGTAAGAAAAAATAAAGTGCAATAGCAAATGTATTCATAGAAATCGAACAGGTACCATGTAACAAAAAGGTCGCTATACACCACAAGAAAGTGGAATAAATGTTTTACGGAATAAAATAAAACGTGAATTTGGGCTCAGATTTTCCGGTCGTCAGACACCAGTTGGGCAAACACTACGGCGTTTGTCTACTCGCTTTGAAGAGTATGGAACAACATGAAATGAGTATCGACCAGACGAAGTGCCACGCAATTGGGCATCAATAGGCGGAATTAACAGAACATTTTGGTGAAATACTTAAATATGTTCTTATAAAGTTCTTATGTTAGACGTTCATCGCCAAACGCGTGTAACCTACGCTCAAGACATCCTTGATCTCGAATACGGGGTAGACAACTTTTAAACGAAATGAGCGACGAGGCTCATTTCCATCTCAGTAATAATATGATACTCGTATAATATGAATATATGTGAATAAGCAAAATTATAACCCACGAAAAGCCAGTACACCCGCTTAAAGTGGCATGGTGTGCCAGTCACTGGGCCTTATTTGCTCAAAAACGCCGAGGGACAAACGACTACTGTGGACGACGAGTGCTAGAGAGCCATGCTCAATGACTTTCTCCTTCGTCAATTAGATGAATTGGGACTGGAAAACATGTGGTTCTAACAGGCTGGAGAAACGGCGTATACTACACGAGCTACAACCGCAATTCTGATGGCTGAGTCTCCGGGTGGCCTTATCTCTCGTTTTGGCGATTTTCCCTAGCCTCCAAGATTGCCCGATTTAACCGTTCCAGACATCTTTTTGTGCTTTTTGTTTTTGAAAGCACGAGTCTATGTCAACAATCCTCAGACTCTTGAAATTCTCAAAGTGAACTTCCGTGTAGAATACGAGAACCTATCGTCGGAAGTTTTGACAAGAGTGATGGAAAATTATAGCCGTGGCCGTAAGGTCGCCAATACTGTTGGCGGATATCATTTCTCGACTTAATGAAAGAAGTGAGAAAATTGAGACATACAGAAGGAAGAACAAAACCCGAAAATTCTACCAAAAAATTATAAACGGAACTAATGGGGTTGGTTCAGGGCCCCCCTTCTATAAAGACAAGAACAAGGATGTTGGGAATATGGAGAGATCAGTTCTCCTCGCTACTGGTACCTGACATATTCAATGATGATGACTCATCATTGATGAGACAACCGATCACAATTTGGTGACGACGTCGATTGCGCCCCTCCTAATCAAGACTAGGTCGGAACAGCTATTACCCGGAGTAATAACAACAGAGCCGCAGAAGCTGATGGATTACCGGCGGAGCTGTTTAAGGCTGGCGGCGATGAGCTATTAAGGTGCATGCATCAGCTCATTAGAAAAATTTTGTTAGATGAAAGCATGCCCGGCGATTGCCGTCTCAGTGTACTATGCTCCATATTTAAAAAGGTGACCCGAGTCTCTGTGCCTACTACCGTGGAATGAGCCTTTTATCCATAGCATATAAGGTTGTATCAAGTATAATGTGCGAAAGACTAAAACCAATTATCGCTGACCTAACTGTAGTGTGGCTTTAGCTCTGGAAAATCGACAACTGACCAGATTTTCACGCTACGCCAAAACCTGGAGAAGACCCACGAAAAACAAATCGACACTTATCATCTATTTGTTGATTATAAGGGGGCCTTCGATAGTCCGATACGGGAGAAACTCTACGAAGCAATGTCTGAGCTTGGTAATAATGCAAAACTCATACGTGTTTGCAGGATGACCTTGACGAACACCAAATCCGCAGTGAAAGTTACAGAACCTTTCCCAACTAAGCGAGGACTCAGGCAAGTCGACACCCTATCGTGCGATCTCTGTAACATGTTAATGGGGATCATTATGAGAAAAGCTGCAGTCAACATTTTTTTTGTTAGATGAAATATATTTTTTTATTTATATTTCTATGACATTACAACAAGTAGTGAGCTAACAAGCAATATTTATCTAATCAACCTTAATTATGTGGTATAGCAGCGTAATTATAAGTTAGCATTGCTTGAGGGTTTGCATGTTCGCGCAATCTGTCTACATGCTTCCTTGCGTACTGATTGACGGTGTACGCTACGGTTTTAACTAGGGATGGGTATCGATGAATCGATTAATCGGAAAAATCGATGTTTTTAAAAAGTAATCGATGTTTTTTAACCGATGTGTTCTATGTTCGATTAATCGAACAATCGATGTTTAATATTTAAATATATCGATATTTTTGGGAAAGTAACTTTCTTATACTACATTTATACGCACCTCTTATTTTCAAATAAAACTTTTTGCAAATACTTAACACGCTGTTTATACGCAGATATACAATTATCTGTCGTGATGCCATTCAGCAAAAATATAGTCATATGGGTAACACTAATGGTGAAGAAATTGTACAAGTTGGGATCGTTGTACCAGCTGACCCTTGTGAAACACCCCTGCGTATAAACGTGGTACTAGTAAGTTGTCATTTGTCAAAACAAATTGTAGTTGTTCAGTTGATAGTTGACAGACGATCTTGCAAATAAATTATTATTTTTAAAAGACGTTCTCGATAAGTTTTGGAAAAACATATATTATTATAAAAAACAAAAATAAAATCCATTTGTATTTTATCAGTATTTTTTTGCTTTTTTAATTATAATTATACAATATACATTCAATTTTTATTTATACCAAGAAAAAAAAGCATCCTGTTTTTAAAAAGGTTTCGTTTATTATTGAGCAATTTTATTTTGCTGTTATGTGACTAAATTTAGTAGCATTGAATTGTTTTCCATTAATTTTCTTATTTTCATGTCGATTAATCGAAAACGTCGATTAATCGATGTTTTCATTGGCCATTAATCTGTTAATCGATTATTGCCTTGAAAATAATAATCGATTACATTCATCGATGTTTTTCAGTTCGATACCCATCTCCAGTTTTAACGCCAAGTTCTTTGTGGAGATCGGCGTTGCTTAAATATCACGGAGCATTTACAATATTCCGAAGCACTTTGTTTTGGAATCGTTGAATTTGTTCAATTTGGTTTGTACTGGCACATCCATAGAGCTGAATGCCATATGTCCATACGGGCTTTATATTTTGGCTGTAAATAAGTACTTTGTTCTTAATGGAAAGTCTCAATTTTTTCCCAATAAGCCATTTAAGGTTTCTACATTTATAATTCAACTCTTCTAGTTTTGTTTTTACATGCTCTTTCCATTTGAGTTTTATGTCAAGAGTCATGCCCAAATACTTTGCATTGTTACTGTAAGGTATTTGACAGTTTTATATTATTATTGGTTGGTGCATAATATTTTTATTGGTGAAGTCAATATGTGTTGACTGTCTTTCATTAAGTTTAGTAATTTTATTCATTTATTATAGAGAATGAATCTTATAAATTACTGTACTTGTGGTAAAAGGAACAGTTGCACGAGAGTGTAATTAAATGTAATATATTTTATTTTCCAGATAACTGTCCATTCAGCTATATGGTTCACACCTTCTTGTAATATTTTGGTAGACTCAGTTTCATCTAAACCTGTGGCAAGTAAGCATGTATCATCTGCGAAAGTGGCAATTGTGCAATTTGGTGGAAAAGGCATATCGCTTGTATACAAAACATACAATAGCGGACCTAAGATACTGCCTTGTGGTACTCCTGCTTCGATTGGATAAAGATCGGAAAATTCATCTTTCACCTTAACATAAAAATATCTATCTTCCAGGAATGAGCTTAAAATGTACGTGTATTGTTTTGGCTGAACTTGCCGCAACTTCTTGTTTAATCCCAAATGCCATACTTTGTCGAAGGCTTGGGCAACGTCTAGAAATACACACACTTTATTTTCTTCTAAAGCTTCTTCAATGACATGTACAATTCGATGGACGTGTTCCAATGTGCAATGGTTTTATCATAATTACTTCTGATATTTTCATAATTAATTATCATAATTACTTCTGATATTTTCCAGAAAGTCGGTATATATTTAAGACGTACCCAGGAGTTTATAATATCCGTTATCTTTGTGATTGCTACTGGTGGCAAGTTTTTTAAAATCTCTACTGTTAGCAGATCAAAACCTGGACTTTTCTTTGGTTTTAATCCAGTTTCTATTTCAGTCTCTACCTCTGAAGATGTAAAGAGTGTTATTCTTTCATTACTTTGACAAGCGTCCGGAAATATCAAACCGTTTCCAGAATCTGTTTGTTTAAAAGTATGCGAAAGGTGGGTTGCAAACAGGTCGGCTTTTCCTTTGTCATCCCTTATCCAGTTTCCGTCAGAACTCTTTAAAGGTACGTTTTGCCTTTTGTAGAGAGTAGTCCGTATTTTTATCTTCCGTGAGCTGGGTTAAGTTTCTTATTGCGACGCTATTTTCAAATCGCTTAATTTTTTGTTTCAAGAGTTTTGATTGGTAGTTTAGCTTCGTTTTTAGTGCAGGTTGTCTTAAATGCTGCCAATTTTTACGAGTTTTTCTGTTTAATTTAATCTGATCTAAGATATATTTTGGATATTTTTTCCCGTCCGTTGCAGTTTTTGTCTCAGGTGTGCTGGCCCAGGTTGAGTAAAGATTTGAACTTCTACTTCGAGGGCATCGATTGCAGTTATGTGATTTTTGACCTCAATTACATTACATAACAGAGATTTGAAATAAGGCCAATCAATGTGGATGTTCGACAGCTGACATGATTTTCCTGGGTTTTGACGTCCTTCCCGATTGTCATGTATACAGGGGAATGATCCGAATTTAAGTCGTAGCCTTCGTCAATAAACACTGAACTACTACATATCTGTTTCATAATAAAAAAGTCTATCAGATCTAGTTTTTTGCTGGGGTCCGTTGGCCAGTATGTGGGTTTTCCTGTTGGTAATATCTTGTAGCCTAAGCTGTTAGCAGCTTTGAGGAGTTCTCAACCCTTGCAGGTAGTCAATCGTGATCACCACTGAGTATTTTTTGCGTTAAAATCGCCAACTATTATAAATTTTCCTTTGTATCTGCCTAGAATATCTTTGTACGTATCATATTTTATAGCATGTCTTGGTGGGCTGTAGATTGCGCTGATCGACACTTCGGATCCATGAAGATTAATAGACACTATTGTTATTTGGAATTCATTCGTACTTAATTTTTATGTTTATGTTATGATCTTTAATCGTAGATTTGACAATTATTGCGCTGCCGCCTCTTGCATTATTTTGGGGGTGGTTAGTGCAGTAAGTTTCGTAATATGTAATTTTAAAAAAAGTATGGTTTTGTCAGATGCGTTTCCGCGATGAGGCAAATATCAATGTTTTCTGTGCTTAATAGGACCTCCAGTTCTTTTTTCCGATGTCTCAAGCCATTTGCGTTCCATGACATAATCTTGCAGTCAACATGAATAAAATCATCAGCAGTAAAAGTCGCATGCTGCTCGCGTATGCTGATGATGTAGATATCATTGGGCGCACAATGCGAGAAGTTACGTAGCTCTGAGTGTAAATGAGGGCAAGACAAAATTAATGGATTCAACGAGCAGGGCCTCCACACGATTAGATCAAATCGTGAACGTTGATAACCGTTATAATGTCGAGGCGGTGAACGAATTTATATACCTCGAATCTGCCGTAACCCAGCAAAAACATTGCTTCCACGGAAGTAAAAAAAGTAATAGGAGCGAGGAACCGGAATCAGTGAAAAACTGTATCAACACTAGTGAATTTTACATGCGCTTGGCTTTGGATGGAAACACTTTTTTGTATCGAGCACTCTTCACTTTTTCACTAGCCCTCATAGTCTTTAAAAACTTCAATTTTTGTATCTACATTTTCAATAAATCCTAAAGAAATAATGTTTTTCTCTTGGTAAAGAAGCAATTGAAAAATAATTCTCAAAAGCGTTAATAAATTGAAACAAAATCCGCATTCAATGGTGCGGTTTACTGCATCTTCGGAAAGTATAAGTTTTGCTGGAAACATTTTCATAACAACTTTTTGGAAATAGTTTAAAATGCATTCTTTGGAGGTAGATAAATCGTTTATACCTAATTTCTGGAATTAGTGCAAAACTGATTCCCATGGAAATACTTCCAATATTTTTTGCTGTGAAATAAAGACAACAACGTCAGCCTTGAGATCAAGCGGAGAATTGCGCTTGCGAATAGATGTTATTTTGTTATCTTGATTTGTGGCGCAGAATCGTCGTAGTACTTCCAAATTCATAAACCAGTAAATATAAAATATTTGAAAACTAAAACTGCCAGGTATTAAGGATAAAACTGCCAGGTATTAAGGATATTTGTAATGTTAAAATGTTGTATTAATTATTCAGCTAGGGGACAGGAATATGTATGAATATTATATGTATAATTCGCATACATTGTTTATTTTTTCTTAGGTTCTTCTAAAAATTTTCTTTTGCAGGTCTCCTGGCATTCATTTGCGTCCCTCATAGGAAGCCTTCCAGTAGCATGTCCAAAGGGGAAGGACTCCTGCTAGTAGGCCAGCTCACAAGAGAAGGGATATGTCCCCTTTCTATGGCGTCCTATGTTACCTCGAAATAAAGATTGCATTTGTAGGGTGGGTCTTCTTAGTGCCTTCATTTTTGCTGCTGTGCTCTTTCCTTTTTAATAAACTGTTAATATACGATCTTCCCATCTAAGTTCTGCAGGGTGCAAGTGGAAAAAATCATTGAGCTGCACCTCTGCCGACATATCAGCTTGAGGTAGATACACTAAATGCAATTCTTATTCCAGGAACAATACGGACATCACTTATTTAAAAAAATCGCTAACACATACATATGTGTATTTTAGCGATTTTTTATTTGAAAAATATTAGTTTAACGGATTATGAGTGATGTCGTATGAGAATCATCCATTGGTTAAAGCGTCCTATGGGGGTAAATAGCTATTTTTTATTTTAGCGATTTATTTATTTTGACGATTTTTAGAAAAAAGGTCCTTACGAATTGGATCACTATCCCTTAGAAATCCCTTAGAAAGCCGAAAAAATTAGTTATATTTCGATTGAACGCTCCGTTTGCGAAATATATACATAATGGCATTTTAGCGATTTTTTTTCGACAAAATTGAGTTTTAGCGATTTGTTTAGAAGTAAAAACCAATGAGTGTTGCAACTCACGGACGATGTGTTAACACCTTTTTGTTACACGCTACCTGTTCGATTTCTAGGTACTAGTAAATGTTACATTGGAAAATAAAAAACAGCGTGCAATCATATGATGACGTTTCATTTAAATAATATTAAATACTTAAAATTGTTGAAAGACCAGTGCAAGCACATGTGTCATTATTATCTTGCTTAATACTGTTTGTTTTGTTCCCACAAAAAACAAAGAGAATGCAAAGCAACAGCCACAGGTACATTAGGGTTAGTCACATTTTTTTGCGGCGAATGCTCTCGGTGTATGATATAGGGCATGGAAAAATATGAACAGCTGTATCTTTACATTTTTCATATTGCAAAAAAACATTCCGCACCAAATGCAATTACTTTTACTCAAACCAGATATTTTCAGTTTAATGTTTTTTGTGATTTTTAAACTATAAAAAAAATTTTCTTTCCTTTTAAATATTTCTTGTGGAGGTTCTTAGTTAAGATTGGTACGCTGATTAAGAATCTGTTGTTCGATCTATAATTGGTCATTTAGTTTTCGAAATATGGCGATTTTAAAATTGGTATGAGCAAAAGTTTAATTTTTTTGTGATTTTTTTCGTTTCAATTTTTTCAACTGCCGGTTATTAGTTAGGTTTGGTACGCTGATCACGAATCTGTTGGTCGCTCAATAAATGGTTATTTAGTTTTCCAGATATAGCTGTTTCAATGTTACCTGTTCTTAGGTAACTTTGCTACGCTCATTATGAATCTGTGGTTCGATCAATAATTGGTAATTCAGTTACCGACATATAACACGAAATTTGCCTAATGAACAGTTTTGCACAAACTCTACATTAAAATAGCTATATCTGGAAAACTAAATGACCATTTATTGAGCGAACAACAGATTCGTGATCAGCGTACCAAACCTAACTAATAACCGCCAGTTGAAAAATTTGAAACGAAAAAAAAATACTAAAATTTAAAATCGAACAACAGATTCGTAATCAGCGTACCAATCTTAACTAAGAACCTCCACAAGAAATATTTAAAAGGAAAGAAAAATTTGTTCTATATTTTAAAAATCTCAAAAAATAGAAAACTGAAAATATTTGTTTTGAGTAAAAGTAATTGCATTCGGTGCGGAAGGTTTTTTTGCAATATGAAAAATGTAAAAATACAGATGTTTATATTTTTCTATGCCCTATATCATACTCCGAGAGCATTCGCCACAAAAAAAAAAAGTGACTAACCCTTATGTACATACATTGTGTTATGTTCGTAAGCTTACTAGTAACAAGATTTCGTCTTTGAAGACAACTATTCGCTGCCGCTACATCAATACCATCATACTTATTTTCAGACAGAGACTATTGTTGTACAACAACCACATATTATTTTGAATGTTAACGCTGCATATCTTCGACGTAGATAACGCTGTGTGCTAAAGCTGTGTGTTGTTTACATGTGTTGACTTTGTTAGATTATACCCTACCCGTGCCTTTAGATGTTAACACATCAAAAATTCTGATGATTTGAGGGTTTTTTAATACGCTTCAGATCAATAAGTCCGTGACTTTTCGAACTTCCCTCGGAGTTATATGAAATGCAACACTGCTCCCATCAAATACTACCTATTAATAAACTACTGACAAATTTTGAGCAAGTTCCGTCATTTACTTTGCGTTTAACAGCTGTTCAAAATATACAACCTCGTGCATTTTTTTAAAAATGGATAAAAGTGAATTTCGGGTGCTTATTAAACATTATTTCAGTCAATCAAATCAAGGAAAAGCTTGATAAATACTATGGAGACTCTGCACCATCGATTTCATTGGTAAAAAAGTGGTTTACTGACTTTCGTTGTGGTCGCACAAGTACAAATGACTCTGAACGTTCTGGACGGCCAATTGAGATCAATACACCCGAAAATATTAAAAAATCTACGATATGGTGTTGGCCGATCGAAGAGTAAAAGTTCGTGAGATTGTTGATGCCATAGGCATTTCATATGGCAGTGTGGTTTCGATTTTAAATGATCAGTTGGGTTTAAGAAAGCTGTCTGCAAAATGGGTGCCGCGTTTGCTCTCAATTGACCATAAACGTAATCGTGTGACAACTTCAAACGATTGTTTGGAGTTGTTTAACCGCAAATCGAAGGAGTTTTTGCGGGATTTGTAACTGTGGATGAAACATGGATCCATTACAACACTCCGGAGACCAAGCAGCAGTCTAACCAATGGGTTTCTCCGGGTAAACCGGCTCCGAAGAAGGCCAAGGTAAGTTTGTCGGCCAATAAGGTGATGGCAACAGTTTTTTGGGATGCATGCGGGATAATCCATATCGATTACCTTCAAAAGGGAAAAACAATAAACGGCGAATATTGTGCCAACTTATTGGACCGATTTAACCAGGATTAAAAAAAACGACCCCATTTGATAAAGAAAAAAGTTATTTTTCATCAAGATAATGCACGGGTTACGAATTCGTGCCTCATCCGCCAAATTCTCCCGATTTAGCTCCCAGTGACTATTTACTATTTCCAAACCTAAAGAAATGGCTCGGTGGAAAGAGATTTAGCTCCAACGATGAAATTATTGATCAAAAAAAATGCCTATTTTCTGGACCTTGAAAAATCCTATTTTTTTGGAAGGGATACAAAAATTGGAGAAACGTTGGACTAGAAGGAGTTGAAAAATATTTTTTTTTTTTTTGCAAATGTACTTTCATATTTTTGTTTTTGGTTTGGTTGAAGCCCTAAATAAAACCCGTTTTATATGTCGTTTAGTGATATTTTAGTCTGAATCCTTAATTGTATTTTTATATCCTGAGATGTAGCATATTTCATAGTCGGTCTTGTGCTACTACTGAAATAGTTAATATGCTAATCCAAATTTACCCCAATTCCAGATTCAAGCGTTAGTACTCTTCTTATATTTATTTTCCGTATAAAAGAATGTCACTCACTTCTCCTTAACTTGAATAAATGCGGCGAATAAAAAAATTTCCATAAAAATTGGACATATTTTCCATTAACCTTTGACACCCCAAAAGCAACATCTGATGTCAATCTTAAAACGAAAAACTAGAAAATGAAAGAAAACTGATTACAACAATAGAGTCAACGATGACGACGATAAGCGTAATTTACACAATCTACTACGTCCATGTTGGAGGCAAAGACTACAACAATAACAATCAGTATTTAATCAAAACTTAACCCATAAACGCACCGACGACTTTGAAGGTACTACACATGCAAGGGTAGGCTATTTATTATCGTCTCGTAATGGGTGTCCGAAAATTCACGCAAGATTTGAATTTCGTGCTATGTGTTAAAAATGGAACTCTAAATTAAAGAACAACGCAAATTCACAGTGAAGAAATATTTTAAAAATTATGAAGGGACGTGAAACAAAATCATCTTCGGCGATGAGGCTCATTTTCATCTTGATGGCTTCGTTAATCGTCAAAATTGTCGCCTTTTCGGTTCAGGAAATACACGAGTGATTATTGAGGAAGAAATGTATCAACAAAGTGTCACTAAGCTTGTGTTTTTATTTCCCGTTTAAGTAAGTTTTCGACGAATTTGTACAGGAAGCCGCTTCGTGTGAATTTTTGGGTTTAGCCATTATCGAACAATTTTTCGTCGAAAGTTCGTCTGGTGATAATCTAGTTCTGTTCTTGGTTTCAATAAGATGGTGCCACATGCCATGATAGATGGGCCAAATTAATTATGCGACAATTATAATTTATAGTTTAATTTGAATTAGCGCTACAAATGCAATTTTATAAAGCATTTCGTCCATATTTGGCAGTATTGGCTTGCAAATATTTTATAAGTACAGGTTTATGAATTTCGAAGCCACAAACCTCTACGTATAAAATATGTACATTACAAATAGAATTGTCAGCAGTCAAACAAATTCAAAATAAATAAAAGCATTTCTATATTTCAATTCAATTGACATCCGATTCCACAACCTGAGCAAATATGCAATTGCAAAATGAGCAAAATTCAAAATATTTTAATTGCTATTGCACAATCGTAATTCTTTTGCATTTGTATTAGATAAAGTAATGCAAATTTAAAAAAACCATCTATGTGCACAGGTTTGTGAATTTGAAAGTACTACGACATCAAACAATATCAAAAGTATTTCCATACTTCATTATAATTGACATCCGATTCCATAACCATCCATGCATTTGTATTGCTTGAGCATATGAAAATTCAACATTTTGAAATTGTAATTGCGAACGATCCAATTCTCTTTGTACTTGCACTTGCAAATTAAAAAAATCCAAACACTGCATTGCATACATCCATAGAAACAATGCAAATACAATTCAATCTTGCGTGACTTTTGGGAGATCTTTTGTACTGAATGAGAAAACCATTTGTGGTGATGTAGCCATGTTTCGCCAACGCGTATGAATATATTTCACGATTCAGCGGGTTGTGGTTGAAATCCGTTAAATACTCATTTTATGTTGTGTTTGTGGACAATAAAAGTAAAAATACCAAGTAGTCGCAGTAGATACAATAACAATTGGGGGCAAGAACAACAGGCATTTTGTTTTTGTTTAGGCTCTCCTTATGTCAAAGTCAACACATACGTATACCAACAAATAAATGCAAACAGAAAAGTCCAAAAACAAAACCTTTGAATTTGACAGAAGCAGCCAACTAAACAAGGAGAACAAATTGAAATCAGCTGTGTACCGAGTTTACCTTCTCATTCTACCATGGTTCGGACAAAAACGATGTACAAGTAGACAGTCAAAATTTCTCTTCACTCAAATGCCAACAAACAAAACGAGTGAAACCTTAGTACTTCTCAACTCTGTCTATTACTCTCTTCATTGAATATTTCAATACACGAGCAGCTTTTTGATAGTGTTATTGTATATAACTATACAAATTCCAACCATGTTGAAGTAAAATTACATAAACTATGCAAAAAGTATGAAATAAGCAAGATATGACGCGAGAGAGAAATGCGTTTGAGTGAACTCCTAGTACTTTTTGGTTCTCTTTTACCAGGGTTGCCAAGTTGCTCACATCTTCTGGTCACCTAATTGTAAATCGTCTTTGGTTCGGAGTTAGTAACTTCAATTGGAAGTCCAACAGCACAAGTGGAAATTGGGAGAGTTTCTAGCACTTTTTGGTTCTCTTTTACCAGGGTTGCCAAATTGCGCACTTCTTCTGGTCGTCTAATTTTAGATCGTCTTTGAAAAGATAACCAAAAAGTCGACAAGTATCACTCAAATGCATTTCTCTCTAGCGTCATATCTTGCTTATTGCATACTATTTACATACTTTATTTAATTTTGTATTGAAATATTCAATGGAGAGAGTTAGAGAGAGAAGAGAGTCGTAACGATTCACTCATTTTGTTTGTAGGCATTTGAGTCAAGAGAAATTTTGACTGTCTACTTCAGTAGATCGTTGATGGTAAAATTGCATAAAGTATGTAAAAAGTATAAAAAAATCAAGATATGACCAAAAACGATGTACTAAAGTATACAGTCAAAATTTCTATTCACTCAAATGCCAACAAATAAAACGAGTGAAGCCTTAATCATTCATTGAAGCGCGTCGTTTATCTGTTCTATCTCTCAAATAAAACGAGAGAAGCCTTAATCATTTTCTGCTCTCTCTCTCTTACTCTCGTGTTATTATATATAACCCTAAGTATACAAATTCCAACCATGTTGAAGTAAGACATAAAGCAACTATGGTACAGAGAAGAAAATTTACTCATGGAGTGGAATGCCAACAAAGAAAAAGACTGAAGCGCGTCGTTTCTCTGCTCTCTCTCTCTCTTACTCTCTTCGTTGAATATTTCAATACAGGAGAAGTTTTGTATCTAACTATAGAAATTCGAACCATATTTAAATTGAATTATATAAAGTATGAAGAAATTCGTTTGTGTGAATTCGTTTGAGTGAAATTCGTTTGAGTACATCTTTTTTGAGTAAAACAAAGACAAACAAGAAGTAGACGACCAGAAGATGTGTGCAATTTGGCAATCCTCGTAAAAGCGAACCCAAAAGTGGTCACAATTCACTCAAACGCATGTCTCTCTCGCGTCGTATCTTGATTATTTCATACCGTTTGCATAATTTATGTAATTTTACAATATTTCGAGATGTTAATGTATGTGAAGTTCATACGACAAGTTTACAAGGTCAGAAACGATTTTACTAAGTGAAATATTGTTGTTTTTTGTGGGAATAATATACCGCTAAGGAAAGCACACTCACTTGCATGAATTGTTTCGAACTCCATAACAAGTTCATCGTCAGATGCCCTACAATGTGCCTGAATAGATATCATCGGCAATTCATTCATAGTATATACATACAAAACCGTACATGAAATGTACATATAACATTTTGACCTTACATTAAATTTTTGAAGATTATTTCTTTCCAACATGGCTACATGGTCCATTCTGAGGTTCCAAATTTCGATGTCGCATTCCAACATTTCGAGTGGTGTTTGGCGAAGGACGCGAGTAATCTTGGCTTCCAATTCCCTAATCGTAGCCGCTTATTCATGTCGACTGTGGACTTTAAGTAGCCTCAAAAAAAGAGGTCTGATATATCGCATGACCTAGACGGGAAATTCACCGAATTGTTCTCGCAATAATGTGGTAGTTTCACGAGCTGTGTGGCAAGTAGTGTACTTTTGTTGGAACAAAATATCGTCGAAACCACGTTCTTCAATTTCGGGCAGCAAATATTCCATTTTCATGGCGCGATAAAGGGCGCCATTCATAGTTACTTTTCGACCGGCCTCATTTTTGGATTCATAACTCCACCAGCCTATCGGCCACACCAAACCATTGTTTTGTTTGGATGTAATGGCAACTCTTGAGTCTCTTCGGGTTGTTCTTCAGCCCAAATACACAAAAGGATGTACAAGTAGAGAGTACTACCAAAAACGATGTACAAATAGACAGTCAAAATTTCTCTTCACTCAAATGCCAACAAATAAAACCAGTGAAACCCTAGCACTTCTCTGGCCTCACTCTTACTCTCTTCATTGAATATTTCAATACACAAGCAGCTTTTTGCTAGTGTTATTGTATATAACTATACAAATTCCAATCATGTTGAAATAAAATTACATAAACTATGCAAAAAGTATGAAATAATCAAGATATGACACGAGAGAGAAATTCGTTTGACTGAATATCTGGCACTTTTTGGTTCTCTTTTACCAGGGTTGCCAAATTGCTCTCATATTCTGGTTGTCTAATTCTTGATCGTCTTTGGTACTGCGAGGGTTGCGCAACTTGGCAACCCTAGTAGAGGAGAACCAAAAAAGTCGACGCGATTCACTCAAACGCATTTCTACCTCGCGTCATAACTTGATTATTTCACACTTTTTACATACTTATGTAATTTTATTTAAACATGGTTGGAATGTCTATAGTTAGATACTCTAACATCATCAGAAAACTGCTCGTGTATTGAAATATTCAACGAAGAGAGTACGAGAGCCCAGAGAAACGATGCGCTTCACTCATTTTCTTTGTTGGCATTCCACTCCATGAGAAAATTTTCTTCTGTATTTAAAATTCCATACTCTAATGGTTGAATAAAATTTTGGTCGAAAACAGCGAATTTTCTTCAAGCTTTTAAAAAGCCCAAAGCTTTTCAAGAGAGGAATCGGGTAAGATTTGGAAGGTCGGCCGCCTTCAATTCGTACACGAGTTGTTGCAAACGAAAAGCCAAGCTGTTGAGAACGGTACTGAATCGATTTATTCATGCAGTATTTTTTTTCAGCTATATATTTTCATTTTGTGCTAGATGTGGTCTAGTTGGTCGCATAGTATCTAATATCGAAAATTGAGTTGACAATTTTTGGATGGTATAGCGAATTATGCGTCCGGTAGGCCGATTATGTGGGCCGTAAGTTGATGTACATATGCACACGAAACACATTCCTCCTCGATTTGGTAATACAGCTGAATAATTTGTACACCCACAGCAAAAATAACCGAGTTAGCCGTAACTGAATTTAGAGGTTGTCAAAAGCACATTAGATGTCTTTACACCTGCAGTAGAGGTTATCACAATCACATAAGAGGAATTCACAACTTATTAGATGTTGCTTCAACCTAATTTCAGTTGTGGAGACTAAATTCAGTCGTAATAAACTCAATCCGGCTGTGGTAACTGCAATTCGGTGGCAACAACCGAATTTACGTTTGCTACAAGCTCTTTTCAAATAATTCGTTATGTGAGAGTAGACGTTGGACCGTGTTAATTAAAAAAATACCCATTAGTAAAATTTCTTTATAGGTTTTCCGAGATAGGTATGTATATATATATATATATATATATATATATCCAAAGTTAGAGTGGCTCAGAATAACCATATTTCTGTTTTCAAAATTCCTTTGCATTACCTCACTAATATCACTATACTACACTTCTTAGAAATTAACTCTAACTCCCACTCCACAACCCTGTATGACCTATATAGAGCAGACCCCACGGCACGAACACGAACGATTTTTCACGAACATCATAACAAATTTCTTTCATCTAACAAATTTCATTTAGTAACGACGCATTCTTTTAAAAAGAGTGTACACTGAGATGATTTTTAACTTTATGTGTAGCTTCAGAATATAACTAAAATTTTTTTATTATTTAACCCATGCTTTATATGTATATTAACATGTACACTTTTTAACATAATTTTATAATAAATATTTGGGACACATATTGCGAATAAAACCTTTGCTTTTGTTTGAATGAAGATGCTTGTCAGCTAATGATAAAATGACTGCATACAGCTTTAAGCGCAGTTAATTTATTGTACTTTCTAATTCGTATAGATTATAAATATCTTGCGCAGTTACGGTCAAAAGATTACCGGCACCAATTTCTTTCAGTGCAAACATACCAATACATTCACATTTATGCCCAGTTCTCTTTATGCAGACCGCTGATATAAACCATTACATTGCCTGTAGAAAGGATAAAGATAAAGCAGTGCGTAGAGTATTCAAAAACGTTATCGTAGGAAGCCGTAAAATAAGACCTTAAAGACTCCGCGGAAAATATAAAGTACACAGAATCAAATTTATGCCCAAAAAATATTAATTAAAACGTTGTTTAGACGTACAAATCCAATTACTTTTTAATTGTGTCAATTACTCGACTAATTGACTGAACACATTTTCGCAAAAATCTGGATATGAATAAATATAATTGGCACCAATTACTATTTTACTTGGGCCAATTTTTTGTGTACCCGAAATTACAAAATAGACTTTAAATCAGCTTTAGTTGGACAGTGTTTTGAAAATTCTCGTGCTATTATGTGTTACAACAATTCTCATTAAGTTGAGATTTGTTTATCCCTATAAGGTGTGACGATGTGCCTAAATACTTATGGAAAAGGCACCTGATGAAATGTCTGTGGGCATAGCCATAGTGTCACACTTAGAGAATTGTAATTATCATCGTAATCTTATTAAATATTATAAAATGTTGGTTAATGTTGTATTCAAGTTGACTACGTATATAACACCGTTCGACAAATGGGCAGTTTTTGTTTAGGGCTTCAAGGAACCAAAAAAATTATGAAAGTCTATTGGCGATGTATCAGAAAACCCCTCACGGTTTTGGCCCAGATCATCACAATTTTTTTATAGGCCAAAGAAGATTTCAGCTTTTGATCAAAGCTGTAATTCTGATTATATTTCAATATATTCGAAACCGTTACATATTTTTCATTACAACCTTCTACAAAATTTTAGCTCTTTCCTCGTAGCACAATGTTGACTAATGGCCAGTTTTTCAGTCAGTGGTGATCTTCGTTTCTTAGTTAAATTGTGGTTAAACATCGATTTGTGTTTTTTAGTCATTGTTTAACTATGATGTAACCACCCAATGTTGGTTGGTTAACTTATAGTCAGAACCATATTATTTTGACAATTAAATTACTGACTGTCAAAGTGAGAAATGGAGATTGTATAAAATACATGTTTCAGATTTGCGTATTTGTACGCATACGTTGAGTCTAGATCGTTAAATTGTTGCGCCTATATAGTTTTTTACACATTTTTGTTAAAATGACTTCGATTTTATGCATCTATTTCTTATTTTACATAATTCCATTTTGTTTGTTCCCCTTTGTTGTTTTGGTATTTATCCCAAAACACACGTTTTTTCCAATAAGAATACAAGGGTTGCCATATTAGTTGACAATATGGCGACTTACATTAACTCACCACTGAAAAACAAAATGCAAAGTTAACCTCTAATTAACTTAGAATTAAGATTAAGTAATCCGATAGTTAACTACCCACTTAAAAACTGGCCATAAGACACATTTTGTAAACAATGCACCGTCACTTCGTCAATTGACGAAACGTGAAACAAAGTTTGATATTTCTTGGATTTCTTGTAATTTTTCAGCACATGGTAAATAAATTGGGGTAATTGTATTAGAACGAATTATAGCCCACAAAATTGTTGATAACTTTTCAAAATACACTAATCAACAAAAATTCCATTTATTACTCCAAAATTGGTGCATTAATGTAATATTTTATAAATTTTTTCGTTTTTTCGCCTACAAGTTACCAAATATAATCAAATAGATATTACCATATTCTGCAAAGTTGTAGTGCTTAATATCCTTTATAATACGGTGAAAATACTAACCAACAAAAGTGTAATTTATAGTATTAAAATTATTATATCAGTACAATACAATTACAACTACAAATAATTGCCCAAAGTTTTAGATCAAATAATTTTAAATATTATTGCCAAAGGAACAAGCCAACAAAAATAGTTGTCTACCAATTTTAGAGTACTAAATACAACGTTTGTTGATTAGTGTATTCTGCAAAGTTATCGAGAATTTTAATTGCTTCTAAAACAGTTATTATAATAATAATTGCTTCTAAAATAGTTAATAAAAAAATAAATGGTTTCCCATTACATCCCATGAAGGAATTGGGGAGAGCTTCTCTCAACCAGTGAGTTGTGCGCTTTATAGTTTTATACTCACTGATTGGGACCTACAGTTTTACACCGGTTCCGAACGGTATTTTGAGAGGCTTTTTAATGGCTAAGTACTCGATAGTGTCGCCGTCACTAAGCGAGGTGACCGTCGTCGAAAGAAATTTTAAGGTGGTCGGAGCAGGGATCGAACCCAGGGTCTCCTGTACAAGAGCCGCGCACACTAACGATTGCACCACCGACGGCCAAAACAGTTACCCCAAATTATTTTCCGTGTGCTGGAAAATTACTAGAAATCCAAAAAAGATCAAATTTTGTTTGACGTTTCGTCATTTGACGAAGTGACGGCGCATTCTTTAAAAAATGTATATTAGCCAACATTGTGCTACGAGGAAAGAGCTAACATTTTGTAGAAGGTTGTAATGAAAAATATGCAACGGTTTCGAATATATTGAAGGATAATCAGAATTACAGTTGTGATCAACAGCTGAAATCTTCTTTGGACTACAAAAAAATTGTTATGATCTGGGCCCAAAACCGAGAGGGGTTTTCTAATACATCGCCAATGGACTTTCATAGGTTTTGGTTTCGGAAAATTACAAGAAATCCAAAAAATAACAAATTTTGTTTGAAATGTATATTAGTCAACATTGTGTTAAGAGGAAAGAGCTAAAAATTTGTAGCAGGTTGTAATGATAAATATGCAACGGTTTCGAATATATTGAAGTACAATCAGAATTACAGCTTTGATCAACAGATGAAATCTTCTTTGGACTATAAAAAAAATTGTGATGATCTGGGCCCAAAACCGAGAGGGGTTTTCTGATACATCGCCAATGGACTTTCATAGTTTTTGGATTCGTTGAGGCCCTAATTTCACGGTCGCACAGTGTAAGTGAAAAAATAAATAAATTTTTGATTAACACAAGTACACATTTAATTGAAAATATTATAAATGATTGATTAACTTTATACTCAAGCTTAATCTAAATTTAATTGAAATATATTCACTTACCGGCCTACAGTTTGTGTACTTGAGTTAACAATTTTTTTATTGAGTTGACGAGTTTCGTGATTGATTTGAGTATTAATTTTTTCCTGTGTATGGATCCCTGCAAAAACTTCGTATGCCCAATTGGAGACAAAAGATGAATTAGACTGGAAGCATAAACAGTTTTCAGATATTTCTTGCTTTTGGATGCTTGTATTATTTTGTGTGATTATTTGCGTACTAAATTATTCTCATTGCATTTAGAGTTTTTGTTATAATTGTTTCAATTGCAGAACCGCTGATGAGGGTACAAGGAGTGATTCATTAAATTTTAGGAACCTTTACATAAAATATTAATTTAATAAAAAGTTAATTGTATTAGTGAACACTTCATAAAGTTTATGTACGCTTTCATAAAAGGGAAACCAAAGAATAAATTCGTTATAATTATGAACAGCTTCATTGCTATTTACATAAGTATATACGATTGCATGAAAACGCAACCAAAGAACAGTTTCATTAAATATTCATTAATTTCATTAAGATTTATACAAAATTCATAGAAATTTTTGAAAATTTTGAGATTGTTTTTAATTTTTTATTCATAATTCATAATTTTAAATAATTTATAAATGTTTTATGAAAAAGTTCATATGCACTTTTTGTTTTGAGTGAATGATCAGGTGTATGGCATTGCCGTTTAAGTTGTGGTTTTAATATTCATGCTACTGACAAATTTGTTCGACACAACACGAACTTTCGTTGTGTTTTCCTTCCAAATGGACAACCTCAACATTTGAGGTAGTAGGTACCTCCTTTTGCCAAAGAACTTTGATGATGTAATGGATTGCGTGCTGGTAGGTCGTCATCAATTTTCCAAGGTGTTGTTTGTTTTCCGTCTTGTGTACTTGGACATATCCATATACACACACACTCAGTTTGACCATAAGAGAGCGTTTGGTCAAATTTTTCCCAGAGTCAAAATCTTTCCAGTGCGTGTTGTTTCTGTGATTTCTATAGGAATTTTTGGCAAAAAGGAATGTAAAGAACAAAACTCCCTGGAAAGTGTGTGTATAAGAATTTTCAATAGTTAGTTACATAGTACATACATTAGTACTACGTACTATGGTATTGAGGAGGAGAGGTGGGATGGGGTGTTCAAGTCGAGTGTGCAAATTTACTTGCGAAACCCGTAATCACTGTAGTTTTTGGTTAAATTGTTGTAACCGTCATTGGCTTATTTACTTTTAGTTCAACTCCACTTTTTGTACTTTGGATTCTCAATGTGTATTTTTCATGCAATCAATATCTGTATAATTTTAGTGGACTTCACCACATTGGAGAGGTATTTTGTGGTCCCTGCAATACATTTTGGTTAGGGATTTAAGTAAACGATTAATTTCGTTATACACGAAGAAGTTGTTGATTTCTGCCAGAACTTATTATTATTCCATTTACACGAATAGGACTCCGTTGTAAGAGACAGTGTAGGCTACAGTTCGTCACGATTTAGTGAGATTTCGTCATAAATAACAAATGCATGATGTCTGTTTTGGAGTATGTAACGTCTTCCAAAAGGATTTTCCCCCGTGGGTGGTGTTCGAATGACCGACGTTGTTTTAAAAAAAAACAATAAATTCATTTTTTAGAATTGGAAATTTTTGAAAATTTGTTAAAATTGCTCTCAAATTGAACGGGCGAAATTTATTATTTTGTGAATGTTCTTTATATGGAGAGTAGGTGATTCTTAAATTTTTTTGTGTACTTTCTTCTGCAAACTTCAAAATTTGCATTGCAAAAATATTTTAATTTCAAACATAGAAATTTTCAGTATTTAACCCTTTTTACCTGCTGTCTTTCTTACTTACTTAGGGACAGCAGAATACTGTATTAACTTTTCGCAAGTTACGGCCAGCGATGACTATATGATCACCACACGCGAGCAAGATGTTTCAGTTGAAGCAGATGACCTTACTCGTGTTGATTACAGCTTTCGCGATTAAGATCTCAATTAAAGTATGGAAAAGTGTATTGGATATTGTTAGTGCCATTCCGTAAAGGCGTGTCAGTTTATCCGGAATTCCAAGCTCCGACATAGTTTCATACAGTTTTCCAGTATCTTGCTATCGAAGGTAGTCTTATAATCTACAAGAGAGTTTGACGAGTTTTTCGAGAATATTCTCCAGGATTTGTCGTAATGTAAATATCTGGTCGGTCATGGATTTACCGGTTCCAAAGCCACACTTATAAGGTCCAATTAGAACTGCAACAAATGTCTTTAGTCCTTAGCACATCACACTCTAAAGGACCCTGTACGCTATGAACAAATGCCCATCCCACGATAGTTTGGCGCATATACTTGGGTCACCCCCTCAAAATACATGGCACAGTACGCTAAGGTTCCTAACGACGAGTATCATCGCCAGCCTTAAAAATCGCAGCCGTTAGTCCATCAACACCTACGGCTTTGTTGTTTTTAAGCTGAGACATTGCTGTGCTGACCTCGTCTCAATTAGAAAGGAGGCAATTCATTCTTTTCTATTTCCCCGACTAACCCATCTGCTTGGATTACAAAGTGATAAGTGGGCAAATAAATGATATCTGGGGATTACCGACCTTAACTTTATAGAAAGTGGGCCCCAATGGTGGCTACTGGCAATACTTTTAACATTACTGTAGAATTTTCGACCTTCAGTCCCCATTCAGTATGTTTCAATACCGACTGAATCATCGATATGTGTGCAGCGTTCCTTTCATCAGTCGCCGTGCGACACTCTTCACCTTTCCATTTTTCGTCCCCAAGCAGATCTTTATAATAAAGCACGGTCTAAGCAGCAGAGTGGCAAATTCGCTTCCACCACGATTTAGGACCATTGGGTGGAGGAGCTTTCTGCGCTAATAACTGTGTGAGCTCATCCGAATAGGCCACGGTCATCCCCGGTATACAGTGTTCAACCCTCCATGCGCCTGGTCTCGTACGGCTTTCATCCTGTTCAACCTCGTGCATCCAGATAGTGCTCCCAATTACATGTACGTTCATTGCACTGGTACAGTGTCCCCTATCAATTTCCAGGTGATCAATTTAGATTTTCGCTTGACGATCAGGAAATACCCAAGTAGTCCCGTGGTCGTCTACAAATTAAAATCTCGTGTCACTGGCAACAATATTCCTTTCCGTGGCGAAATATGTCAGTCTCATTCCATTGTCGGAAGCGCTGGTGTGTAAACTAAATTTACCGATGGTTTAACAACGTTATTAAATACGAGTGCAGAAATAAAACTTGCAAAGCAAGAATAAATGTTCTTCTAGATGGAAAGTGTGTTTTAGCAAAAAATTATGTTGAACACAACCATAACGATGAGGAAGCGGCCTATAAAGAAATGAAAGCTTTAAATCAGATAAAACGTGATTGTCGAGACCTCACTGGAGCTCTAGGAGGAGATAGGACTGCGATGAGCTCCATATGAGCATCATTTCGCAAGACTTGTGAAAGGTAAGAAACATATAATTTTGGAACATTTTAATTATGCGCTGAACATTCTTTGATACACATTTTAATTCAGCAATCAAGATGACACCAAAAATATTTCATTTCCACAAATTCTAAGAGGATTGCAGTTCCTTGTGAGCGAAAGCTTGATCACATCGCCAAAAAGCGCAGTTCAGGTAATAGAGGCATTTAATTTGGAGAGTGTTTGGACAACGTTTGGTTTAAGGAAAGATGAAGCAAACCCAAGGCATTTTTTCCACTGCTTGCGTAATAGAGGAGAATTACTCGTTTTGCTTGTTTTCATCATTAAAAATAATTGACATGGTGAAGGAAAATATTCAAGGGTGTTTCAAACAATTATTAGTAATATATGTATATTGAATACTTTGAAGAGGTAAGTAATGTTAAATAATTTATTGTTTTGGAAAAGTAATAACTAAATTTTTTCGTTTAGATTTTTCCTATGTTTTTCATTTTGATGGATAGAAAAACAAATGAAATTTATAGCGCCCTGTTGGAATATATAAAATGAAATATTTTTGATATGGAGCCAGCTGTGGTTGTTACGGACTACGAACAAGGCATGAGAGTAGCAATCAATTTAGTTGGATACGAATAGTACATTGTTGGATTGAATGAAGTTGTTTCGATTTACTACACTGAAAACAAAAAACGAAACAACGTTTTGTACTTCAAGAACGTTGTTTCGTTTTTTTTAGAAAATCGAAACAACTTCATTCAATCAATAGCTTATATTTATTTTCTTTTAGGTTTCATTTCTGTCAGGATGTAAGACGAAATATGTGTAAGCTGAAGTCATTGTTGGAGTATATACGCTCATCTAGAAATGCTTCGGTACTTTATCACAAAATATTAGCACTTGCATTACTTCCAGCGGCATTAACTCGAAGTGCCTTTCTTGAAATTAAATCTAAAATTCTTATGATGGACAGGTGAAGGAAGATTTTCAGAGTTTTTAAAATATTTTGAAAAGCAGTGGCTAAACAAGGTAAGAAAGAATCTTGTATATATTCCCATGAATAATAATTTTAAAAGTAAAAATTTGTATATATTTTTAGGTTGGCTGCAATAATTTTAGCATTCACAGTCAGAAAACAAGAACAACATCTGCTGTTGAGGCGTATAATGGTGTGCTGGGGCTGTTTGCAGGAAAAATGGACATTTCTTTAAATTCGTGCGTCATATTCGAGACGACGAATTTTTTAAGGCTCGACATTTTGCGATGATGTGCGAAAGTGGAGGATCAATTGCTAAAAGGAAGAAGAAGAACAGTATCGAAAGAAATAAAAAATCGATGAAGCAACTCTATTGTTGGAAAAAGGAAGTATAACCGTAGATGTGTTGATATGGTGCCAAAACTCGATATTTTTAAGGACGAGATATCCGATGACGAATCTTTTGAGGACGAAGTAGACTTAGTAATGCCAAGTAATGATAATGAATGCGTAGTTTGTAAGAACAAAGCTCCATATATAGTTCTTCTGCCGTGCAAACATCTTAAGATATGTGATGACTGTTGTAACAAACTACAGGCAGATGCCACTTGTAGGGGTTTACAAACCCCTAAGTGCACATGTTGTCGCAATGCCGTTGAAGACCTACATGCAGGTTTATATTTAAAACATAACTTTTTGAAACAAATAATGTATGAATAAAATTATTATTTCACTGTCCAATATGTGGGAATTTGAATTTATTAATGGAGACTTATTTTATTTTATTTCATTTTGAATATGAGGGCTTATTTCGTTATGAAATAAACCCCCAAAACATGGGGGGTTGTTTTATATTTGTTTGGGGATATTTTTCATTTCGTTGGGGGTTTATTTCACTTTAAAAAATGGGGATTTTTTTCATAATGAAACAAATCCCCAATTTTGGGCACTTATTTCATTTTTGTTTTGGGGAGTTATTTCGTGGGGGGTTATTTCATGGAGCCCAAAAAATCAGATTCCAGAAATTTTGTAAGTGGTTTGTGTCTTCGATAAATACATTTATCGGATAAATTTATCTTCACACCCTTAGTCCAGTCCACCGTGGTTCCGCACGTCTTCCACAGAACTAGAACGAAACTTCCACTGAGTCAGTCCAATCAGTATTTTACTCCTGTCTTCTCTGCAACCAAAATTAGAAACTACAATATTGACCTCAATTAAGAAAATTTGAATTTGTTATTGAAAATTTGAATTTAGTTTTTTTAAACTTCTATTTTATATTTTTGTCTTCACTTAAAGCGGACAACACATATGTTTTTCATGAGAATGAGCATCGCTTGTAAACACGATTCGTTGAATTACACTCGCCTCTATATTTACTTTTCGTAGATATTTGTTATTGAATAATAAATCGTTTCTTAAACCTTCCATCACCTTTTGTGAATAAGGCCCCGAATCTCAATGTGGTCCACCTTGACCTAAAAGGGGATACCCGACAAGATAGTGCCCATAATTCGGAGGCTGTACAGGAATGGAGGATATGAAGTACGTTTGAATGGAAATGAAAGACAACCTTTTCACAAACGTTATTTCTTCTGGTTATGCAGAAGATGCGTCTAGCATTCAGTGGAATTTGTATGAACACCTACATGATATCGACTACATACACAGATTATTGGCCTGTAAATTTCAATTAAAAATATAATTGAATTTTTTCAATTTTTTTCGTACGGCTCTAGTCTTTGATATACAACACTGTTGTTATTTGTAATTCGTTTATTGTTGATTGAAATTGTCTTGATTGATTGTCTTGCTTCGTTATTAAAACTGCGTGTTTTGTAATTGTGTTTAATTGGCAAGTGATTTTGAATAATTTTTATTGGAAATTAATGTTTGCGTTGAGTGTTATGTTTGCAATGAAAAATGTGGATGTCCCCAAACATTTTTTATGCACTTGAAAAGACAAAATTTGCCGCCTTATGCCACATACAATTGTTTACATGAAAATTGTTTTCAGAAATTTCACGTAAAAATAAACTTTAAAACTCACCTACTCAGACATTTTCAACGTGTGGATAAAAGCAATACATTTCTCCAACAAAGCTGTGAATATGCAGAAGAGATGGAATGCTACAAGTGAGTGACTGTTGCTGAGGAAGGAGCAGATAAATTGAAAGTTTTTCCAGAACCACGAGAGCAGTTCCACGCTTTCAGTTATAAAAACAAAATGAAAATAATTTGTAACAACACAATGGAATTTATTGTTGAATTACATTCCCTCAATCTGAATTTATTCGAACTGTTTTTTGTGATGTATTTATTTTATTTTGTATTTGATACAAACCGTTTAAACATTAATGGCCAGTTTTTCAGTCAGTGGTGATCTTCGTTTCTTAGTTAAATTGTGGTTAAACATCAATTTGTTTTTTTAGTCATTGTTTAACTATGATTTAACCGCCCAATGTTGGTTGGTTAACTTATAGTCAGAACCATATTATTTTGACAATGAAATTACTGACTGCCAAAGTGAGAAATGGAGATTGTATAAAATAGATGTTTCAGATTTGCATATTTGTACACATACGTTGAGTCTAGATAGTTAAATTGTTGCGCCTATATAGTTTTTTACACATTTTTGTTAAAATTACTTCGATTTTATGCAACTATTTCTTATTTTACATAATTCCATTTTATTTGTTCCCCTTTGTTGTTTTGGTATTTATCCCAAAACCCACGTTTTTTCCAATAAGAATACAAGGGTTGCCATATTAGTTGACAATAATGCGACTTACATTAACTCACCACTGAAAAACAAAATGCAAAGTTAACCTCTAATTAACTTAGAATTAAGATTAAGTAATCCGATAGTTAACTACCGACTTAAAAGCTGGCCATAAATGTTTTATTTATAATTATAGTTTAAGAGAACCGGACATTAGTTCCGATTATGAATCCAAATTCAAAAAAAATAACTTTTTTATACTAGATATAAGTATTTACATGTATATCTGTGAAACATTGAATAAAATATAACATTTTAGTTTTTTTTTAGAGCAATAACGGGTTTAATTGATTCAATTCAAAATTAAATTAACTTGATTAAATACTTAATCAATATTTTTGAAAAAAATCAATAAATGTTTTAATAAAATGTAGATACAAATTTTTTAATTGAAGTTTTTTTTTGACAAATTGATATTATCATTATCAATTGATATTATCATTTTCGTGATTACACCAAAATCAATTAAAAAATTAATCAAATAAACAAATTTTTTAATTGAAATTGATTTTTATTTTTTTCTGTGAATGCAGATGACAGGTGACTTATGACTAACGTGACCAGCTGGTTGTGACCAAAAAGCGGGACACAATGGGTAAACAGCCCTATTGAATTGAATATACATACGAGCGGCACTTTAATGGAACCCTCGGTAATATCGTAGGCCAGGTAGACCACCAAATACAAGGAAAGGACTATGAACAAACTCTTCTATCATGTAACCAAATTAAGTCTCTTGTCAGAGACAAACATTGATGGAGAGAATTCGTTGACGCTATTTATTTTTTGTGCACCATTTGTTTAAACGTTGTATTGTAATACTGTCATAATTTTGATCAATGTATACCGCCCTTCCCGATACGAATATATGCGAAGTTGTTCGCATCAATATCATGCTTTAAAAATTTCGTTATGTTATGTTATTTTTACGTTACGATAGTGACAATAGTAATGTTTATTTCTACTTTACATAACCTAACATTTCACAATATGTCTTTTCTCAATAACGACGTTTAATGGCCTCAACAGATATACCATAACTCGACGATGCAAACTTTTTCGCGATGCAATACAGACTGTCTCGAAATGCGCCACAGTCGGCTATTTACATCAGTCCCAACTCATAATCACGCACCATAGCAGCTTCACGCACCATCTCGAAAATAGGTCTATTTATTGTGCCAGAAAGAGTCTTAGCGAATACATCAACCGTTCGTGGTGAGATGGTATATGATAGTTTTCAACATAAAGCCACGATGTTTTTATCGAGTTGTCATTAACATTCAGCTGCACTAAACTGACAAACTATTAGGTAAACCTTACCCAGTTGGAAATTTTGTCTTGAAGACATTGTCAGTATTATTTCCTTAGGACTATGTCAGTAGCTGATGACGATTTATATAAGACTTCTCCTTGACATGTACATATGTAGTTTTGACTTAGGTGACATAAATTGTGAAGGGGCTGACAATCTATGTAAGGCCGTCCTATTGATTTGTCAGCCCTTTGGCATGGCTGACTCTTATTAAGACCAATGCTGAATGTCGATTGAGGATGTCTTCATCATTTGTCAACAGCGAGTCATGTGTGCGAATTTTAAAATTTTTCAATAAGTTCAAACTGAAAATTTGTTATTTATTTGTAGTTATGAAATATATGCCAACTTTTCAGAATTTATATCAAAATATTTGAAATTTGTTAGAAGAATATGCTAATTTTCAGAGCATTATAATTATGTATGTGTGTATGTCTCACTTTCTGTCATCATATCTTTCAGATTTGATTTAATATCGTGCCACAGAACAGATACATACATACACAATAGACAAAAATTCCAATTAATAAGTACCTATAAGATGACCCGAAACACCATATTTAAAGACATCTTGAGCAACTGACCCACTGACGAATGGTTACTCAAGACATCTTGTGTACATGTCATAAGGTGATCACCACTGTTGACAAACTGAGGAAAATTCCTGCTGACTTTTGAACAAATGTATGAAAATGTCAGGAGGTGTCATGACGTTTTTTGTATGGGTGCGGTCGGAAAGTCAGCAGTGACTCTGACATATCAGTTCTTTGTCATTGATGATGTCTTAAGGAAATTTCCAACTGGGTACTTTTCAAAGGTTAGGTAAGCAAACAAATTTTAAAGTGTACTTATACAATATTCTGTGCAATAGATTCCGGTAAAGTTTTGACAAAGACCATAAACCTTTATCATAATTGTACACGTGACATTAATAATCGCTGATTTGGTCGCAAATTTCCCTATAAAAATATTATGTACAGTTTTGAATTTGAATTTAATTACCGATTTTGTTAGTTTTAGTTAATGTATGAGAAGTTCATACTACAAGCTTACAAGGTCAAAGTATACAAGTTTCATAGTACATATACTATAAGGTTTTATCATGTTATCAACTTAAAGAACGGAAACGAAAACATATTTTTGAAAATAAATGCTTTAACATTGATTCAATGTCTTTCCTAACCTAACGCAATATTTTCTAATGAAACCCGCGACTGGCCGTTTTTTTTTTGTATTGTCGAGCGACCAATTCGGCATGACCGAAAACTCTAATGGGTTATCTCAATGCATGTCAAATGTAATTAACCTTCTGGGTTTGTTGACTAATTCGCCTCTTGGCTATCCTTGGCCGCAAGTAGCAGGACCAACTACTTCAATTAAACAAATCCCCTGAGAACAAGAAAATACAACAACATTACGGGCAATTAATCAAATTCTAACGAATTTAAATGGAGGAAGGTTAAGCGAATCAAAATTTCAGAAGAAAGCGACATTCAAGGGTGAGCACAGCCAGCCAAGGTGCATACGATTGTAACTTGTTATCCAAATTTAAAATGAATTGCACTTGAATATTTGACCAACAAAACAAAAAAGGATATTAAAAGTGCCTTTGCAAGCAGAAGGTGAACATTTTATTACGAAGTAGAGGAATTAAGAAGTTTGAAGACTGTTGACCAACTTCCAAAATACAAAAGCGTGGAAAAGAAATTCCACAACAAGTTTCAGTAGATGTCACGCTGCACTTGAGGTATTTTTTATTACAAACATGAACTCAGTAAATACACCCTACAATAAGGGCATTGGGTAGCATCGAACGGTTAATAAGTAACATGTTCTGAGAAGTTGTTTCCACAATATTGTAATATTTTAAATTCTTCAGAATAAAGGACGTCCAAGTAATTTGACAAAACTGTTAGACCAGTCGTTGACATTTAAATGTTAGTTTAACATAAGGACTGCTTGTTTCATGACAGTGTTTTGAAAGGTAGTACCTCTATTCTCCAAGTTTTCGTATCGATTCTAGAAACTTGTATGAATCTGACGTCAATAGGTAATGTGAAACGTTTATTGTTGATTTCTCCATCAATGTGAAACCAGCTTATGATATCTGCCCTGGATATCGGTGAAATCAACAATGATCATACCCTAAAACCGGACTAACATATTAAGTAGTGACGTCAGATTCGTAGAAGTTGCTAGCATCAATACTATCGAAAAGAAACCCTGGTGACTAGAGATGACACTTTCCACAACGCTGTTACAGAAAATGCGGCCCACTTAAGTTAAACTAACATTTAAATGTTAACAGTCGTTCCAAAAGTTTTGTAAATTTTCTGGATTGCACGGCTCTTGTGCGAACGTGGGTTCGATTCCTGCTCTGACCACCTTACATTTATTTGGACCGCAGTCAAATCGCTTAGTGGCGGCGACACTATCGAGTATTTCGCCTTGAAAAATCTTTTAAAATTAACATTCGGCACCGATGTAAAACTGTAGGTTCCAATCACTGAGTATAAAATTAGCAAGCGCAGAACTCACTGGTTGTGAGAAGTTCTCCCCAATCCCTTCATGCGATGTAATGGAAACTATTTTTATTTTTGTTAACTTATTGAAATATTGAAAAAGATAACAAAATAACCGTAGATGGTGAAAAATGAGTGGTGGATTTGAAATGTAAGGGCCAATGCATATATAAATAAAAAACCATAGATGGTGACAGATAAGTGGTGGATTTGAAAGTAAAGGGAAATTTTCTAGATATGGACAAATTTCCCTGGAAACAAAAACTATTGAAAAATCTAATAACCATGCTTTTTTGCCTTTCGTATTGTCAACAAATATCAAAAGCGATATGCTTTGCTCTTATTTATATTCTATCGATTTTCAAATTTAAACAACAAAATCGAAATAAAAATAATGTTTGAGTGCTTTTTCGTCGCATCCGAGTGAAAATGGTCGTACGGAAACAGCATGTGCCCTCTGGTGAAGGTGGTGAATAAGCGACTGAATCATCAATGGTATTGCTATCATCTTTGTATAATGGAAACTATTTTTATTTTTGTTAACTTATTAAAATGTTAATGTGTATTCGTACCCCTGACAAAAAGATAACAAAATAACCGTAAATGGTGAGAAATGAGTGGTGGATTTGAAATTTAAGGGCACATTTCTAGATGGCGCTGGAATGGACAAATTACGAAGCAAAGAAAAATGGCTTAACAAAAATTTAACAATGTTTGCTAATACATATCAAAATCAGTATTAATTTTTTCAAACATGCAAATTAACTCGAAAATGTAATTATCTTTGTAATTATGTACATAGTTGTGGTGGATTATAGGCTTTTTGGTTGTAAACTCTATTCGGAATGTTGGTGAATTCGCTAAAGTAAACTACTAAACATTTGTGGAAGAAAGTAGATGGAGCGTTATGACTGCTTCATGTAGGCAGACGGTGGGTGACATTGTTCGAAACCGCGAATAATAAAAATCTCCACTAATAATTTAAGAATTGGAGCAAAAACTGAAAATGATACAAAAGACCTAGTCTCCATCAAAGACAATAGAAAACCCTAGATGCTAAAATATACGTGGTAGAGTTAAAAGTCAAGGGAAATTTTCTACATGGGGTAAAAATGTTGAAAATTGGCAAATTTCCCTGAAAACAAAAACTATTGAAGAACTATTTAAACATGCTTTTTTGGCTTTGTATTATCAACAAATAACTAAACAATGTGCCTTCCTATTATCTATATTTTATTTCAAATTATAACAACATAATCGAAATGAAAATGACTGTTAAATGCTCTTTCGTCGCATCTGAGTGAAACATGTTCGTACAGAAACAGCCTTTGCTATCTGGTGAAAATTTTGAATAATCGAATGCACCATCTACGATATTTCTATCATCTTTGACTGAATGAGAAAGTAGACAAAATTTATTTTAATGTTTACTTGTCTATTCAAACAGCATGTGCAAGTAGGCTAAATTTGAAAATGTCATCTAGAAGACACAAATTTTTGGACTATTATATTCTGATATTCTCCCACTTTAACACAATTTTATTGGAATAAGAAGCTATGCAGTATTATTAACCATATTTTAGAGTGTTTCAATGTCTACCATAAAATAAATGGTGAGAGCTTTCCACAGACGATCTAGAATTAGACGACCAGATGATGTGCGCAATTTGACAACGCTGGTGAAAGAGAACCAAAGAGTGATAGGAATTCACTCAAACGCAGTTCTCTCTCGTGTCATATCTTGATTATTTCATACTTTTTGCATAGTTTATGTAATTTTACTTCCACATGGTTGGAATTTGTATAATTATATACAATAACACTATCAATAAGCTGCTCGTGCATTGAAATATTCAATGAAGAGAGTAAGAGAGAGAGAAGAGAGAATGACTAGGGTTTCACTCGTTGTATTTGTTGGCATTTGAGTGAAGAGAAATTTTGACTGTCTAGAGCTTTCCACAACCAGTGAGCTGTGCCCTCTCAAGTTTTACACTCATTGATTGGGACCCACAGTGGTGCACCGGTTCCTAATGGCTTTTTGAGAAGCTTTTTTTGGTTAAGTACTCGATAGTGTCGCCATCTCTAAGCGAGGTGACCGTCGTCGAAAGAAATGTAAGGTGGTCAGAGTAGGGATCGAACCCACGATCTCCCATATCCAGTTTATTTCAACAACGACGACAGTGTGGACAGTTTGCGTTATCCAGCAAAACTCAAACTTTACAGCAACATCAGACCACTATTTATGTAACGTACGTAAACGTAATCGTAATTCTTCTACTACTACAGTAACAGCAGCGTAACCTTAAGAACATTTCGCGATAGATCAACAATATTAAATTCTCAATGCGAAAAGATTAGTCTTATATTCCAACAATTTTTTATAAAAGTAATAGGCTTGTTTTCTATCTCCTGCTGAACTAATTTTGCGACCATTTTGTATGTGAGTAGAGTGTCCCAAAAAAAACAGAATTTCTTCAAATTGTGTTTCGGTTTGTTCGAATAATCAGTTTTTTAAGAAACCAGTTTCCGGTTCTCAATTATGGTAAAAACCGGTGGAATCGTAAAGGAAATGACGAGTTAAGCGATTTTCAGCGGCTCCTCTAGTGATCGAAAAATTAAGTTAACAGGGGATACAAAAACGCTTAATATTGTCTTATTGACAAAAACGATGTACAAGTATACAGTCAAAATTTCTCTTCACTCAAATGCCAACAAACAAAACGAGTGAAACCCTAGCCATTCTATGCTCTCTCTCTCTCACTCTCTTCATTGAATATTTCAATACACGAGCAGCTTTTCGATAGTATTATTTTATATAACTATACAAATTCCAACCATGTTGAAGTAAAATTACATAAACTATGCAAAAATATGAAATAATCAAGATATGACGCGCGAGAGAAAACTGCATTTGAGTGAATTCCTCTCACTTTTTGGTTCTCTTTTATCAGGGTTGTCAAGTTGCGCACATCTTCTGGACACGCAATTTTTAGTTTTGTTTCTGAAACATTGCCATCTTAAGGCTTCGGTACCTATCACAGGTACAACCAATCTTCGGGGATGCAGTAATATACATGATATATCAAAATGTGATTCGCATATTTCAAGGTTTATTTTAATACATAGTTTGTTTATAATTTCGCATAAGGACCAATATGAAAATAAGTTACCTTCTTCCTATATACCTAATATAAATAAGTATATAATATATAAAAATATATACACATATTGTGTATATGTATACCTTACCTGATACCTACTTCCAAAGGTCTACTTGTATCAAAGGTAGTGTGCTCAATAGCTTCATTCATTTAGTTGTTGTGTGTTTTGAAAGCGCATCACAAGTGCAAGGAAGTAATTAGTCCTTAAAGAATATAATGCATGAAATTATGGGGAAGAAAAAAAAATCTCAAATATGTAATTGCACGAAAGGAAAACAGGAAAATATCCAACAAGTTCGTATGCACAATTATTAACATTCTCAACATGTCTTGGCTTGGATGTTTTACCCATGAGTCTCAAAGGAGAATCATGTTAGCTGGCATACACGAGATCGACACGTAACATGCCACAGTTTTTAGAATTAGTACATGCATAAGAAATGTATGGGGCTAATAGACATGCATGGGTGATTAGAAATTGTAAAGGTATTAGTCATCCCGTTGATATATCTTAAAAAATCTTCCATTGCATCGTAGTTATTCCTAAAGAAATGAGAACAAATTAACAAGTGAACAAGTGTTAATGGGTACAGATGGGAAAAGAGTAAATACTCAATTGGAAAGTACCCGGTAAAATGGGTAAACTGTGTAAATAAATCCGGATATTTACCAAAACTATGTTTTATGAAATTTGAAGAACAAATACATTGTGTAGTAAAATTTAAAGAGATTTATAATAATTTTTATAAACAAATATAAAAAATAAAAACTTAAGACAATAACTGTATTATAGAGACATTTATTTTTTGAACATTACAGTACATTATAGAAACGAAATCACTGTCCCTAATTACTCATCAGTGTGGCTGTCAGTTGCACTCCGAATATATCTAAAAGAAGAATGAGCTGTAGAACGGGTCACACCAAAGGGTGTGGACGGTGTTTCCTCACAAAAAAAAAAATGATTTCATCCTCAGCTGGAAATATTTAGGAAAGTATCCTTTTGTTAATGTCTTTATTGAAAAGATCATCACTTATTCAATTGAGGTAGTTCATTCAAGTGAGCGCTGGGTTTTAGTTTAGCCGAACAGAATGAACTAGTTCATTCATTTAGTTCACAAGTTCATTGTATATTTCATAGGCATAAAACTATTTTAGCAGCAAAATCAGATCTGCACCAACATTTCACCAACGGTAAAGGCTTTTGCGCGGAGTTGAAAAATAAGTTTTGTTTTTTGCACTAGGTCCAACTTCTTGAGATATAGGCCTTTAAAGCTTGAGTATATAATCGTTCATATCTCAGGTATTTATCGTCGGATCTGCTTGAAATATATATCATTACAAAGCCCTTGTGAAACTCTATAAAACTGTATATAAATATATTTTATTTTATTAACTCATTGAGGGCTCATTTAAAAAATGTTTTTTAATCTCACTTTTTTGGTTTAATCAACTTGTTTTTCTTGTCTTTTGGTGTTGTTGTCTTATGTCGTTGTTGTCTTTTATTTCTGTTGTCCTTTGTTGTAGTTGTAAAAAAATTATTTCTAAAAACTCGCGCAATTTTTCTGATTTTGTCACACATCGACTTAAGCTACAGAGGGAATTTGATCCCCCCTGGAATATAAATTTAACGATTTATGAAATTTATTTAGAGAGTTTATTTATTTAGAGCAGAGTTATGCGCGATTAAACATTCAAGCTTTGGAGACCTATATTTCGGAAAATATGGACTTCCGCAAACTTTTTTCTGTTTTTGTTTAAATCCGCATTTAATGCTCTACCAGGCAAAAAAAAAATAACGAAAAAAAATCCAATTTTGATATTTGATTATAGTAAATCGCCCTGTTGAAGATCGGCCTAACGAATGGGCTATTCAGTTTCTGAAATATTTGTGTTTCCGTAATCTTTCTATACTTTGGAACAAAAGTGGTGCTTAGCGCTGTAGCTATTGTGTCGAAGCCGGTTACATATCCGTTCCCCAAAAATTGCAACAGTAGGCACCTTTATACAAATTGAGTAAGACAAAAAGAGCATGAACTGGAAAATGGCGGAGAGAACTGCACAACTGAGATACTGCTGAAATAAGTGAACTACTGAAACAAAAGAGCGGAACATTGTGAACTAGTTCATCTAGTTCCCAAGAGTGAAATGTTCAATTGAACTTGTTCGTTCGTGAAATATACAACTATAGTATGCTTTCTTAACTTCCATAAATGCACCTCGCATATTTCTTGCACTATGGCCTATCAAAACTACGAACTTTTGCTCGTCGTACTCCTTCATGTGAATCATCTCCTCTTTATCGATGTAAACAAAAGTGTGACTGTTACTTTCCCTTGTCAAACTGCAAACAAAACCAGTAAAAAAAATTTCAGTCGGGTGAATCGACTTAAACATACCCTCCCGCTTACAGCCCTATTCTGGCAGGGTTACAAAAGTCACCACGGTTACTATTTGACCGCAATGTGACAATTGTCACAAATCGGTATTCTGACACATTTTTTTGGTGACAAAAGTAACAAAAACTGTTACCTGCCAAAGAGGAGGTAACAGTGCGTGTCAGCTGTATTAAAGTTGATACAAAATCATTTTATAAATTCTGCAAGTAAACAATAAAACTGTATATGAGAAAAATAATAATATATTTTGTACCAAATCGACAAGAGGAAATAATTAAATGAAAGAAGGACTTTTGTTACTTTGTCCTATGGAAATGGAGCAGAAAGAACTTGATTATGTGTTAGAAAGATTGAAAAAGCGCGAAAAGTATTACAAAACTTTTAACGTAAATATCTCCGGTCTTCCAAGGGATATTGAGTGATATATGTACCTTTAAAAAAAGGCTAAGGTCTTGTATATTATCGAAACCTGCCAAAAAAATAAGTAAGGGAATTTTTTTTGAAAAAATATATAAATTTTTAGCAGAAAGTGGGGTTAAAAAACTTTTTTTTAATTAGCTCCCCTGTGGGCTAATAAAAATAAATATATTTATGCACTAATTTATAGAGCTTAGAAAGATCTTTGTAATGATTCCCATTTCAACCAGATCGGATTATAAATCCCGGAGATACGAACGATTATATTCTCAAGCTTAAATGCCTTTATCTCAAGAAGTTGGACTGACCGCGGAGGGGAAAACAACTTTTTGAACTCAGCGCAGAAGCTTTTGTCGGTGGTGAAATTTTGACGTAGATCAGAGTTAGCGCTAAAGTAAGTTTCTTCCTCTATATGGCGCGGATGTGCAGGAGTATTCTTTCCGCTTAGCATCTCTGGATGTTCCTTGAGGAAGGCAATATAACATTCCAGCTGTGCCTTTGCGGTGGGCTCAAATTCCCTAAATAATAATGTATTAATTTTAATTCAATAAAATATAATATATGTGCATAAAGCCATATGTTTTTGTTTTTTCTCCCTGCTTTTGACAACCTGTTATTGTGAGGTGAATTATTTGTTACGAGGTGAATTTTTCGTTGTCACTGTGTTGCCAGAATACCAGATACAAACAATGGTGACAACTTTTCTAACAATTTTGTGGTTACATTTGATTGTTACCACTTACACAGAATAGGGGTGTAAGTCACCCATAGAGTTCAAGTTTCATTAAAAAAGGTTTATATTTTTAAAGCCAACCAGTCTTTAGTTACCCGAATGGGCATGGTAATTTTGTCCATATTCAGTAGCAGATTGACGATTCCCAAAATATTATAAAATTCCCAAGTTAATTTGGACCTGTTGTATTTTCTAGGACTTATCGCCCAAGATTTGAATGGGAGGTAAAACAATGAGCGTGGCGATGTAGAACATTTTTATTAAACAAAATATTGGCTAGTACCAAATTTTATTACGATCGGATTTGGTTTAAGTGAAGTATCGTATTAATCAACCGGACTGTTCGCTAGTACACAAAGGTGTGTGCCAAAGTTATACACTTTTAATTTCAAAGCAACTTTTGATAAATATTGCCCATTAGCCAATCTTATCAGATCAGTTGTGATTTGCGGAATATATATTGTCGACCAACCGGATGCCTCCCAACTTTTTTGTGGCAGTTAAAAAATTGCACATGGGACTATCCGTGGAGGTGGAAAGTTTCTGATAGCCATTCAATTGGTAGTGGCCAGAAATGATTCCTTCATTTGGCAGTCCAAGCAGCTCACTACTTCCGCGCACTATGTCCTGGGCAATGGCTTTATCGGAAACCTCCGTAAGCTAGCTAGAGCGAGAAGGCGAAACAAATTAGCAGCCTGATTGGATATGCGATCACTGATGTGTCTCAGGTTTATTAGGTGATATTCTTTTGTCCTTAGAAGGCAGATGAGCCAAACATAGAAACCAAAAGAAGATAATCCAGGTTCGACATAGAGCATCCTGGTCAGCATCTGATCCATAAGGGCGGCTGCAATCGAATATCCTGGAAGTAGGTAAAATGCAAAAACCCGGTGGACTGGGTTTGCCACCCGCCACCGTTCATAATGGCAGTGAAAAATAGACATCTCCTATTTGTTGACGACCCCCGCAAAAGTTATAAGGACCACGACTTACGGATATGCACTTGGAATGTAAGAACTCAATATAGATCCGGTGCAAGTACCCAATTGGCAGATGTCCTCGAAATTATACTCGTAAGGCTGACATTACCGCAATCGAGGAAATGCGATGGAGAGGACATGCCTGCACAAGGAAAAGAAACTGCGACATATACTACAATTGTCTCTAGTCTCTAGGTTCAATCCTGTGAGTGAATGTATAGCCACAATCCGCATAAAAGCGAAATATTTTCATATTTCCCTAATTTGCGTGCATGCCCCGACAGAAGAGAAAGATGATGATGCCAAAGACATATTCCACGATCTCCCAGAGGAAACGTAAGACCGCTGCCCTGGCCATGACATTAAGATTGTACTAGGAGATTTTAATACTAACGTAGGCTGGGAGAATTTGTTGCAACCAACTATTGGCAATTTCAGTCTACATGCTGACAGTTTCGACAACATGGTCATTAGTGGTACAAGATTCTAGCATACCGATATCCACAATGCTACTTGGGTATCTATCCCCTGATCAAAGAACGAATAACCAAATTGATCACGTGGTAATTGATGGCAGGGACTCATCCAGTGTAATGGACGTACGAGTGATCAGAGGAGCTAACATCGATTCTGATCACTACCTGGTAGCAGCAAAGGTTCGCACAAGGTTAAGTGGAGTGAAAATCGTACGAAACCAGACGCAGAGGAAGCCGAACACCGGAAAACTGCAATTACCAGAGGTATCCACAGCCGACTCAAGGAAGCTCTCGCAACTTTTGGCACAGAACCCACCCCCTCCCGATGACGATCCTGATGCGCAGTGGAAACCCATTTCCGACTATATAAAAACTGCCGCAACAACCGTATTTGGTTTTGAAAACCCGATTCGCAACAAACTATGGTACGATGAAGAGAGTCGCATTGCTTCAGTCAATTGCAACGCGAACTGCAACTGAGCGGTATAGGGAGAAGAGAAAGGAGGTAAACCCCGCCTCTTTAGGAGTAAGAAACGGAAGTGGAAAAGGCGCGATAGTGAGACAATTGAGACATACAGAAGGAAGAACGAAGCCCGAAAATTCTACCAAAAATCCAAACCGGACAGATGGAAGTATGTTGCATTTCATTGCATATATGTAACTAGTTGGCAATTTTGGCTGAAATGTAGTCAACGGATAGGCCTCAATTATTTTTAAAAAATAATCCAAAATTATAATGTAAATAATAAAATTTAAATAATAATATTAGAAATGGAATGTTCATAAATAATGCGCTGCAAACTATTACAATTATATTTTAAAAAAAATTAAAACATCAGTTGATGTTAAGGTATTTTTAGACAAAAAAAATCAATACATTTTAAATACGGCACGTTTTAATTTACACGTGTTTTTTGCAATGACAACTAATTTAATATTGATTAATATACTTATAGATTCGACAATGCAACCCAAAATAACCTAGGTTTTTTACACACTTTATTTACATTTCATTAAATATTGTTGCTACTTGCGGTATTATAAACAATAATGATCTTAAAATCTGTTGATCTATTGAAATAGATTTCTCTTTTCCAACATTTTTCATTGTGTTCAGTTCACTCAAGATAACTTTTTCTAATCTATTATGTACTTTTTATTTTATAATAAACCACAAACGTCAGTGACAGCTTTCGTAAGCGAACGCAAGCGCAAAGTGATGTGTAAACTACCATTTTTCCAGACTTTGGCGTTCGCGTTGGCTTTTGCGTTTTCGCTCACTTTCGGGATTTTTAGAGTACTATCCTAAGAGTTATTTCAAATTCATACCAAAAAACAAACAAAAAAATTAAATTTTATGTAATTATAAGAGCACTATTGCACGATGAATTTATCACTGCAAGAAAATTCGTGAATTTTACGTTCGTTAGGCAAGAGGTGTAGAGAAGTAAGGGAGGAGGAAAAAATGCCATGAAATGCCCTGGCATTGTTTTTCGGGGAATTTTTTCAATTTCTCTTTGTGTTGTTTCCGTTTTTGTGTTAATTGTGACATTTCATGGATATTATTTGTGTGATAATTCAATAATTCGAAATAGGAAAAATTCAACGTGTAATAGCTCGATGAATTACGTAGCAACTTTAAAAGGGAACTGAAAAATATGCCCGCAAGAAATGTCATCGTGTAATAGAGCTCTAACTAATGGAACAGGTCTATTTTACGACTTATACTCCAAAAAACAACCATTTTTTGAGGGACGGGGTAGAATACGTTACTTTAAGCAAAAAAAGTAAAAAAAACAAAATCGGGGAAAATGCATAGTTTCGGAGTTATGGGCCCCGAAATTTCGGATATGTGAGACGGTTATGGCTTTAACGTACCGTGTAAATCCATTGATATCCGGTTTTTGTATAAAACAAGTCAATATAATGTAGCACTTTTCGACAAGTCGCTTAGTTTTCGAGTTATAGGATGTTGAAATTTTGAAAAATTATCGAATTTGTTTTACATTTCTCAAATATTATTTTACTTTCTTTGCGTAAAATATCGCGTTCTACCCGACGCAACAAATTTTTTTAATTTTTGGAGAGTAATTCGTATAATAGACATAAGCCAAAATTCACTTTCGTTAAGATGTGATACTTATTAAACCTTTTGTAGAGCCGCCATTGGCTTTTAAAACCTTTTTTCACAATTTGCAATTTGCTTGAGGTGCACCTTTCGGCTTTGCCAAAAAATAACACCACACTGAACTTTTGTCATTGTTTTTAGTTTTATGTTATTCAAAATTAATAATAAACCCGAAAAATCCCGGGATTTTAATAAATAAACCCAATTCATCAGTCCCGAAAAATTCCAGGATTTCGGCATTTCTTGTTTGGCATTCCTAGTTGTAACATAATAGTGTTAAAACAAAAGTTGTTAATTTTTTTTATTTAGCCCCCATCCCGCAACGTGCGATAAGGAACTTCGTTCCAAAAGTACCAATAATAAGTCGGAATAAATAAAAATCATACCTGTTTGTTTAAATATTTATTGGAAATTGTCTTTCTGTTTCCCAATTTATATTGGGGGTGCAGTTCTTCAAACAAGTGTACCCAGAGCGGTTGCACCAGAATTGCAAATGGAGTACCAGATACAATAATAGCTTTGGACAGTTTGTCATTGGACCCTTTTACACGAGAACAATTCTGCTGGCATATCAGCACATTCTATGGCGAGGTAAGCGAAGAGTAGAGTGTGTATCGGTAGAACATTATAAGAAAAGTACTTTCGTGAAATTGCCCAGCGGCGGAAGTAGCAAGGCCTTCCACAAATAAGGCATGCGGAATGATTCTTTTGTAATGCCTTCCTAAAATAAGGCCTGCGGAATGCATGCATTTTTTCATCAGATATAACCAAGAAGATTTTTAAAATTTTGAGAATTTTTTTTCCGATTCTTTTTAACCGTAATTTAATTGGAAAATTTAATATTTTATTCAATATTTTCAGGATATTTTTAAAATTTACATACGTACTTATTAGTAAATATATAGAAGTGGTTAATGCTTTCGCGATAAAATAAATTATTTTAATTTTATTGTTGTTTAACAAAAATAAATTAAAGTAAATACCTTTTAAGGCCTTCCTCTTTGCATGCCCTCTAAGGCCTTCATTAGGCAATGAGCAAGGAAGGCCTTGCCTCCCAATCTCACGCAATGTTAAAAAGAAAGGAGGAGGTAATGTGTAGGGAAGGCCTTCCGTATTTTAAAGAAGGCCTTTTGGGTCATGATTTCAGACCTTCCAGGTCAAGACTGCCGCCGCTGGGTGACTAAAAAACACTAACACATACGCAAACATGTGTACCCAGTAAATTATATCAGACAATTAGCCGAAATATCTGAAATTCCTTCAGTCATTTAAACGAGTGTTCTCTGCATTCTCTCTCAGCCTCTGAAATTCCATACGAAAATCATACGACGTTTCTGCGCATTCTCTGAAAGGAATTATTTATTCTATTTGATTTTGATATCATTCCGTAACCATGCGCCAGTAAGGGTTTTCCCCGAAAATGTTTTTACTGTATAGTTTCGGTGAATTAAATTGTTGTTTTTGTTTTTTCCGCATCATTTTATTTGTTGTCTTCAGTTACAAACGAGCAAGCAGGTGCTTAAGACGACGATGTCATCAAATAAAAATAGTAATTAATTTGTATAATTAGTTGGTACGAAAAATCTGGCAGATGGTCAGAAAATGATCCAAAAAATTGGATCATTCTCGCATGTATGTTCAACCGTGGGCTGTGCACAAATAGTACAATGTGTCAAAAAACGATCGGAAAAGTCGGACCATTATAGGATATTTTTTCAGATTTCTCTCCGAAATTTGTACGACAAATCGGACAAAGGGTCAGAAAATGATCGGATAAGTCGGACTATTCTCGAATATTTAATTAGACTTTATGCCGACTTCATTCAGCTACGTCTAAAAATTCTTAAGAATTTCCCTCAGAATTCTCACAGAAATCTGTCCGATAACTTTGCACACTCTTCCGAATTTCCTCCGATAAAACTTTCCGAATTCTTGTCAACCGCCCGTACGATTTTCGTTGTCTACCCGACATCGGTATCAGACTCGGCAACTTGTGCAGAGTGTCTCACAGATTTCTGACCGAATTCGGAACAATTGTTTGATCATTTACAACCTTACATACGTATATATAAGATGTGTTAGAATATTTGATTTTATAAATTCTCAAATAAATTCCCAAAAAATTATATATAAGTATACCCATATACCGGGAAAATGCTGAACAGATTTCCATCTTTATTAATGGGTACAAGTGACATTATACTGTCGGTCAATGTCGAGACAATAATTATTACTAGTACAAGTGATTTATACAGAATTATAATTATGCATATTTTGACAAAATCTCTAAACACGTTTCAGATTAAATCAAAAGGGGTTTTATAATAAACCAGTCACAATTTTTTTAATATTACCATTTGTTGTAATTGTAATGTTCTAGTTGTCAAACAACGAAAATCGCAATATTTATACCTACAATTTTAGGCGTTAATTTCCGCATTGCCCTGTGGCGGAATTAATGGTTCTTTGCATAATAATTATTAAAAAAAGCAAATACAAAATCACCCGACAGAGTTCCTTCTTCTTTCATCACTCATATCGTATTGTAAACTTCACTTGATTATAGTTCATGTTAACAGACTATAGTCCTATTTTTATATGATTTTGTATGTAATCGTACATTCAGCATATAAACTAACCGATTTCTATAAGCCCTTTTATTACTGCAGGCCTAATTAATCAACAAAACATGAATTAGTTTTTGCTTTTGTACAATAAAAATTGAGCTAGGAATGGGAGGAACTAAAGCGGAAGACCAAATGTTAAATGTCGTGAGAATTTGAAATAATTATTAATTGTTGCTGATTTAAGTTTAATTTATACTGCCCTGTGCTTCCCATCGATTAAGCGTCGGTTCGGTGACGTTTTCGCATTTAGTTTCTTTGGTGAGGATTAAAAGATTTAACTTGCGGATTTAAGAAACTGCGCTAAATGACCAATTAAATATTCCACCGTGCGTTTATAGAAACCAATTAATATACATTTAAGTATAACCTTTGAACGGCATAGGAGGGGTGGAAGACCAAAAAATGGATACATTGCAAATTTGGTTATGTATAAGCTGACCTCGAAATACTTTTCTATTTGTAATAAACCGGACTAAAATTAATACCAAAATAAACAACAAAAATGAGCAATACCAATGAAATTCTTTATTCCTGTGAAAGTACGTTCGATGCCATTATGTATGGAACTCGATTTCTTTTGCATGGCCACCACTGGCACGCTTGCAGAAGTCCAGACGTTGAACCCAATTTTCGACGGTTTTCAAGCATATATCGGCCGATACAGCTGCAATTTCACGTTCGATATTCGTACGAAGTTCATCAATCGTGGCTGGCTTGTTGGTATAGACCATAGACTTGACGTAGCCCCACAGGAAATAATCTAACGGCGTCAAATCGCACGACCGAGGCGGCCAATCGACTGGGCCATTTCGTGAGATAACACGTTCACCAAACTTGGTTTCCAATAAATTGATTGTGGTATTCGCTGTGTGGCTTGTGGCGCCGTCCAGTTGGAACCACATGTCCTCCAAGTCCATATTATCCAATTGGGGCCAAAAATATTCGGTTATCATTGAACGGTAGCGATTCGCATTCACAGTAATGTGCCGGTCTTGATCAACACGGAAGAAGTACGGCCCAATGACGCCGCCGGCCCATAAACCACACCAAACAGTAATTTTTTCGGGATACAATGATGACTCATGGATTACGTGTGGATTGCTGTCTGACCAATAACGCATATTTTGCTTATTGACGAAGCCATTCAGCCAGAAATGAGCCGACCATAAATTGGACGTAGCGCTCTTAAAGTTGAGGCCACTGACTCCAAATGTCGGTAGTAAATTTTAATAATTTCGACTCGATGTTGGCTCGTATATCTTTCCATGATGAAATGGCAAACCTTACTGAAGCGAAATGTCAAAAGAGCGGGAAAAGATATGGGGTCGTTTGCTGTCCCTATCGATTTACTTTTGTAGCGTCTCTGTTGAAAAACTCTTTACAACCTTAGTACACCTTGTGAATTCCCTAATAATAATTGGAATTGTATTGTATTAATTGTGCAATTAATTTTTTCCACTAAAGAAGTGAATTTAGTTAATTGTTTTTAATTATTTATCAATCAAATATTAAAACACTCCCGATAATTAATAGAAATTAATTAGTTAACTAATTGCTTATTAATAGAATGCCCCAAATAGGTTGTAACAACCTCTAATGCAGTTGTGCCAACCTCTAATTCGATTGTTACAACCTTCAAGTGTGAAGTGATAACCTCTAAATTCGGTTACGGCTAATTCGGTTGCCTCAACCGCATTTTTCTATGGGTGTATTAGGGATGCCAAACGGGAAATCCCGATTCCCGAAATACCGCGATTTTTTGGGATTATTTTAATTTTGAAGAACATAAAACTAAAAACAATGACAAAAGTTCAGTGTGGAGTTATTTTTTGGAAGAGTCGAAATGTGCACCTCAAGCAAAATGCAAATTGTGCAAAAGGGATTTAAAAACCAATGGCGGCTCTACAAAAGGTTTAATAACACATCTTAATGTGAGTTAATTTTGGCATATGGCATATATCTATTATACGGCTTACTCTGCAAAAAATACAAAGTTTATTGCGTCGGGTAGAACATGTTATTTTAAGCAAAGAAAGTAAAATAACAATATCCGGGCAAATGCATAGTTTCGTAGTTATGGACGCAGACATTTCGGATACTTTTTCCACTAACGTTCCGTGTAAAGCCATTGTTATCACTTTTTTGTATAAAACAAGTCATAACAAACTCAAAAAATAATGTAGCATAATGTAGCTAACTAAGCGACTTATCGGAGGTTTACGTTTCTCAAACAAAAATTTAAAAATATGTTTTTAAAATAATTTCCCGAAAACCCGGAAAATCTCGGGATCCCGAAAAAATCCGAAAATCCCTGGATTTCGAATATCCCGAATCCCGGGATTGATTAAAATCAATCCCGTTTGGCATCCTTAGGATGTATACACCGAATGTAATGTTCCTTTTGCTGCTGGTGGGCATTACAGATTGCTTTTACGTCTACACTTTTTTACCTCGGTCGGTAAATAGATTATTATGGTGGATGCCTGATTAGATAGCTATTTCGATGCCAACAAAGATATCGCATCAGCTCCCTTCTCCACAAGTATTTGGTTGTATCACACCCAAAACCAACACTTCGTACTAAATTTGCTTTACCTCCATTATCACCATCTGCAGTTATCATACAGTTAAACCTCAATCAAAGTTTTAGCTGCCAGTTTGTATGGAATTTAAAAATTGTGACTGTTACTTAGCTCTCACTAGATATTGTAATAATGACCCTGAAAGTCTATTGGATCAAGAATTTAGTAATTTGAAGTAAACACATTATTGGCCCAAGTAAAATAGCGATTGGTGCCATTTGAATTTATTTATTTGCCAACATTTTTCAAAAATTTGTTCAGTCAAGTACTCGAATATCTTGTCTATTTGTGCAGATAAATCTTCACATCTGAATGGATCACAATTCATCAAAGTCAAAAACATAACACGTTTAAGTTTAACTTCGCCTTCGGCAGAATTAATGAAATTATGAAATCAAAACATTAGAATCTACACAATAATAAAAATAATAAACTACTGGTGTCCATGAAACGAAATGCAAAAATCTCGTGTAAGCGACGACAGAAAATCGACCAAAACAAACTTGTGGAAAACTCCTACCAGCCAACAATCACAGGGAAATATTTATGCATAAATTGTGTGCGTGAGAAAAATTAAAACTGAAACGATTTCGAATAAAAAAATACAATAACTAATTTGTACTTACGAGTGTTGAGTTTAAAATTACAATTGAAATATTCGTGATATCCCATACTTGCCCCTGTGTTCTCACAAAAGCGATACAAATCTTGTAGTTATTTTACTGTAGACAATTAAAAAGGACTTTCTGTATTAATTGCGAAATTTGTAAATGGCTGTCCTTTTTCCAGTTTTGTATGTAATTTTTCTGTATTAAGTTAGTGGCGTGTTTTAGGAAGATTTACTACTCAGCACCGTCCATTATTTACACAAACTATGTTTACATTCTCCCGATGCTAAAGTTAAAATATTGCACTTCTAAAATAGAAAAATGGGATGATACGTTGAAATCTACGACATACTGCGACCTGTATATTCATCACAATGAATTCATACTATGAATTGAAGCCGCTTTCCTTACGACGAGCATTAAGTGGCGGCTTTTTTTGTAATTTCAGATATTTAAGATACTCACAGCTCTTAATTACTCTGCCTACTGATGACTTGCTCGCTTCCACTGCAGCGTGAGCTCTAATTTTTGACAAGGATAACACAGAATTAGAAGCAATTCTGCTGATTTTTCTTTTCTCATACGTAGATAAAGACAATGAAACTCTTCCTTTAAAATTTTTTTCCATTCCACTCGGGGTCCTTAATGTTATTGTCGACAGCTGTTGGGCTCCGTCCAATTATTTTAGCTATTATGCGGTTAGAATATCCTTCAGAACGGTAAACATCGATTTTAGTTTTTTCCGATAGATTTGAAATTTTTTGTTTTGCCATTTTGACTCGTAAAATGATTAAGATGTAATAAATTGTAATAAACAAACGCTCCCTACAAAAAATCATCGCTTACTTTAAAAATAATAAAAAACAAAAACATAGTGCCTTATTCAAGTGAACCAAAAACAAATAGCACATTTTTGGACTTTTTTTATAAATTGCTCAAAAAAAGTTATTTAGTTAAGAAACCACAATTGTCATGATTTTTTTATATCTCAAGATGTCTAGCTTCCATTTCAATTTTAAAATTCTGCAATCAGTTACAAATTGCAAAAGATACAGGCTGCTGAATATGGAATTTTTAGTGCCTTTAATTAAGTGAACCGAAGTGTAGTATTTGAGAATTTGGTTTGTGCAAGCATAATAAAGGGATGGACATTGTTTTGTGCTTGCTTTTGCCTGTATCTGCTTCAAAAGTAATGCGCGGTGTAGCGAGACTGCCCACAAATACTATTATTTGAAATCTATAAAGTGGGAGACCCATCCACATTGCATGAAGAAGTAATGGAAGCTGTAGCGCTTCCTCTCTCTCCCGCCAGACTACAATATAAAACATTACATTTGCAAAGAAGTAAGCTGCTTTGTAGGCGGACTATCCAAATATGCAGCCATCTCCCTATAAAAGTAATATGTGTTGTTATCAGAATTAACCTAGGGGTGGAAAGAAGTGAGTTATACATAATCGATTATGTCATGTTAAAACTTCCCGCTGGATTAGAGCTACAGCCCTCTCTCGAGTAACAAAAGTACAGCTATACCAGACTCTCATACAACCTGTCTTGGCGCAGAATACTGGGTCATATCGCAAGCGGACGAAACATCTCTAAGAGTCTTGGAGAGAAAAATACTCCGAAAAATGTATGGCCCTATAAGGCGAGTATCGACGACGCATGAACCAAGAGCTGTATGAGCTACATCTCGACATTGACATAGTTCAGCAGATCAAAATAGCTCGATTGCGCTGGCTAGGTCATGTCAGTAGATTGGATGAAGACGGGTTTCGAAACCGAACTCGAAGGAAGATGAAAAATAGGAAGACCAAGACACCACTAGAGGGATCAGGTTTGACGAATCCCTGCGTACACTTGGTATTGTCAACTGGAGAGATGAGGCAAAAGATCGAAGTGGTTGGCGAAATTTGTTATCTTCGTTTTGTAAGTTCCCTGACCCCCGGGGTTGTTCAAGACTGGATAAGTAAGTTTTATGAATTCGTTTCATAAGTGCGTAACTTTTGTTTTTATAGTTTTTCGTATTTCAGAATATCTATTAATTTTCGAAAACCTTTATAAGATTAATGAAGAATTTTTAATACAGATCTTTTAATGACGAATTTTTCATAAATACAACAAAGAACGGATTTTCAGGTTATTTGAATGAACGGAATGACTTACATATGCTGTGACAATATCGAACAGAAAACATTTGTTACCTTTTTTTTTTGGATGTAACCCATTTTAGCACCAAACGTAACCCGAAACAACAAGTGCCGTAAGGGAAAGAAACGACAATATTGAAATTGACTGTTGAAAGATTAAGAATAAAAAAGTAAACTAACTATTGATCCACAAATTGTTGCCTACGTATAATTTATATTTTGTATTTTTAAACAAAATGTCCACTGTTGACATGTATCAATGTCCAAACATTGTCGATATTCTTGATTGCATACATGTGTAGAAGCACACAAGTTTGGTTGACCTCTTTAGCTGTTCGTTCTGTCGCCTCTATAAGTGTTCTTGACTTAAAAGTTTACGGAAATGTTGCATAAATTATTGTCTTGCCAAAATAAACAAAACGCTCGTAAATTATCCATTTACCACGAACCATTTAGTATCTTTACATGTAACATTTTCAAAGGTACAACAGAAGGAAAAGTTGGAAATGTTTGTTGCTGCTGAGAATGGGCTTCGCACGAAGGTAGAGATAGAGAGAGCGAGAAATACAAATTCACACTCCCAAATAGGAGTAAAAGCCTATCCTACCCCGGTTAACAGCTAAGGTTACTCTGTTTCATGGGACTTTAATACAAGAGCAAATTGTCTTAGGGTAGGGGTTACACTAATGGAATACGCAGCTTTCCAAACATACGAAGGTATAATGTTTTTAAGGAGTACCCATGGTGTGAATTGAACCAAGTCTTTCATATGATCCAGCCTAAATTATTCCTAATTCATCCCATTTGAAACAAGTTAAAGTTAACAGACAAAATATCTTATTTGGTCAATCTTTTTCTTTTCCAAATCATATTTCCAATTCTAATTAAACTTTTCCTCAAAATGGCATTCAGTTGCATTGCAAAATTATTCCTAATGCTAGGTGTGAGTTGTCCACCCATTAATGGCCGCAACTCCTAAAACAATTACCACTATAATCACACGGATAAAAATGTATGTATTAAATGTCACACGTCTCAAATTATTTTAAAATAACAACTAATTTCGTCAAATCTTTGAAAGTATTCACAACAGTTAAATGCCATACGTTGTTGTAGATACGAAATGAGTGATTTTGAAATTGCATGTACGAGGACATACGTGCGGATTGCGAAAACTTTTTGACACCAGAAAAAAATACTACACTCGAGTAAATGTTTTGATTTATTTATCAGGGGACTATTTTCTTGCATCCACGATTTTATTTTTCAAAGACAGTTTCAGAGTCAATCTACTATAAAAAAAATGGTTTCCCACAACATCCCATAATGGGATAGGGGAGAGCGTCTCACAACCAGTGAGCTGTGGGCGTTCTAGATTTACACTCACTGATTGGGGCCTACAGTTTAACACCGGTTGCGAACGGTATTGTTGAGAAGCATTTTTCATGGCTTAATATCCGATAGTGTCACCGTCACTATAAGAGGTGACCACCGTCGAAGATGGTGAGCAGGGATCGAACCCATGTACTCATGTAGAAGAGCCGCGCACACTTACGATAATTTAAATGGATCTTTAAGAAAAGATACTTTTGTAAAATGATAAACTTTTTTGAGAATTTTTTTTTTTTGCAAAATGTATTTTTTAAAAAAAAGTATATTTTTAGGTACTTTTTGTAAGAATATGTATTATATTTTTCCGAAAAGGTAATTTTTTAAAAAGAGGTACTTCTTTTACTAAAAGCTAATGTTTTTTTTAAGAAAACGCACTATTTTTAAAAAGAAGTAGAAGAAAAAGCCATAAGAGTGTGAATTTTGTTTAGAAAGAAGTAATTTTCTTAAGAGAGGTAATTTTTAAAGAAGTGGTACTCGTGTTAGGAAAAGGTTATTTTTTAAGAAAATGTACTTATTTTCAGAAAGGCTACTTATCTTAGGAAAAGAATAGATATTATTTAATTTTTAAGAAAAGGTACTTTTAAGAAAAGGAATTTTTGTAAGAAAAGTATTTTTTTAAGAGAAGGTATTTTTTTGAAGAAAATGTTTTTTAAAAAAATGGGATTTTATTATAGAATTGGCAATTTTTTCAAGAATATGTACACTTTTAAGAGTTGGTACTTATCTCAAGAAAAGTTAGTTTGTTTCACAAAAAGGTCCTCTTTAAATAAAAGCTAGTATTTTAAGAAAAGGCAAGTTGCTGTAAGAAAATTTACTTTTTTAAGAAAAGGTACTTATTTTTAAAACAATTACCTTTTTAAGAAAAGGTACTTTTTGTAAGAAAATTTACATTTTTAAGCTTTTATAAGGTATTTTTTTTAAGAAAAGGTACCTTGTTTGAGAATATGTGTACGATCAGAAGCGTTTTCCTGACCGGCAGTGAAATTTCTATTATTTATCTTAATCACTGCTGAACGTTTCTTGGGCAGTGTAACGAAAACGAAAATCTGCGATTTTAAAATAAAACGCTGCGGTGGTTTCGACTTCCAAAATTACAATGTTTATTTGTTACAAGAATGCAAAGAGAGACAAAGTTACAAATGTACAGGACCCATATGCATGCAGGTGTGTACTTATATGTATGTATCAATATGTTGATGCTGCTGTTCTCTAGCTCTTGTTAGAAATCGCAGTAACGCAACGAAACATTTACATATTCCCTATCGACTGATTTGCTGTGCTTGCGGTCGACGCAAGCAGAGAATTCATCAATAGCTACAAAAAGAACAGACAATGCACAGTGGGTGATTCAGAACAATAACATGAATAAATTAACAACTCAATAGAACAAATTACATAATTTCCCTTATGGGAATTTTTATTCGGTCTGTTTTCTAGTACTTACAAATTTATTCAAGCTCAAGACCTTTTTAAATAATATAAAGTTATTATCTTTATATTACTTTCAAAAAAGTCGAGCATAAAAATGTTCCAATGATACCAAGGCTGTCTGTATAGCTATTTCGGATCTTGCCAAGATCGTCTGCTGATCGGTGGCATTGAGCTGACTTGACGGCGGCCTCCCATAGGCCACCAAAGTGTGGTGCCCTGGGGGGAATAAAACGAAAATTAATAAATTCATTGGAACAACAATTTATAATCTGAGTTTGGTTCTGGCCGTCAAATAAAAAGGTTTTCAATTCCTTCAGTTTAGAGTTTGCTCCCACAAAGTTGGTGCCGTTGTCACAGAATATGTCGGTTGGTAAACCTCTTCGACCAATCATTCTTTTGAGAGCGGCGATGAAGGTGTCTGCGGACAAGTCGGAAACGGCTTCTATATGGACAGCCTTTGTTGCGAGACATACAAAAACGGCAATGTACGTTTTGTATGGAATTTTTCTTCTGTTGCGGAGATATGTGTTTACTGGGCCACAAAAATCAACAGCACATCTTGCGAAAACTCTTGATGGGCTGAGTCGATCTGCAGGCAAATTTGACATTATTTGTTGAAGTAATTTTGGACTGGGGGGCAGGAGTTTACAATATTTCGACAAAGACTTCTTAAGTTGATTATCCAAAAACGCATGCGAGTCAGAGAACTCAATGCCTTTGGGCCAGCGTGATAATTTTTAATGTGAAGATGGCGAATATAGCATTTTACAAAATTGTTGTCTTTTGGCAAAATTATTGGGTGTTTTTGAGCCTCAGGATTACCAGCCAATTCTAAGCGGCTTCCAACCTTTAGAATTTCAATGCCATTTGAAGAGTCAAGGAATGGGTTGAGACATTTCAATGGTCCTGGTGCCAAACAGTGGCCAGTTGAGCATGCTCTAATTCCTGAGGCTGTAAAGAGTCAGAACAAATTTTCCTAGATTGCCAAAACCGAAAGATCCAAGCGACAACCCGAATCATTTTTAAGTAGGAGCTGCAATTTTTGATGAAATCAGCGATGTTATCGGGTTGTATCTGTAAGTGTAGAGTTGTTTTTCGTTTCTCCTTATTTACTTCATTCTGGTAAATTTCACCACACAGAAACTCTATTGCCCACAAATACAGAAAGAGTTGCCGAATGTTGTTTGAGCCAGTGGATAACTATTTGTGAGTCAGTCCATAAAAACACAAAATGCCTGGGAATGTTGAGAAGCTTTTGTATCTTTGAGTATAAATTAGCGAGAAGTTGAGCTCCACATAATTCCAAATTCGGCAGAGATTTTCTTTTTGTAGGAGCTACTATTGATTTTGCGGTATAAAATTTTGAATATAAAGGGTTTTTCAACAGAGACGCCACAAAAGTAAATCGATAGGGACAGCAAACGACGCCATATTTTTTCCCGCTCTTTTGACATTTCTCTTCAGTAAGGTTTGCCATTTCATCATGGAAAGATATACGAGCCAACAACGAGTCGAAATTATTAAAATTTACTACCGAAATTTGGAGTCAGTGGCCTCAACTTTAAGAGCGCTACGTCCAAATTATGGTCTTCAGCGATGAGGCTCATTTCTGGCTGAATGGCTTCGTCAATAAGCAAAATATGCGTTATTGGTCAGACAGCAATCCACACGTAATCCATGAGTCATCATTGCATCCCGAAAATATTTGGTGCGGTTTATGGGCCGGCGGCGTCATTGGGCCGTACTTCTTCCGCGATGTTCAATGCTGGCACATTACTGTGAATGCGAATCGCTACCGTTCAATGATAACCGAATATTTTTGGCCCTAATTGGATAATATGGACTTGGAGGACATGTGGTTTCAACAGGACGGCGCCACAAGCCACACAGCGAATGCCACAATCAATTTATTGGAAACCAAGTTTGGTGAACGTGTTATCTCACGAAATGGCCCAGTCGATTGGCCGCCTCGGTCGTGCGATTTGACGCCGTTAGATTATTTCCTGTGGGGCTACGTCAAGTCTATGGTCTATGCCAACAAGCCAGCGACGATTGATGAACTTCGTACGAATATCGAACGTGAAATTGCAGCAGTATCGGCCGATTTATGCTTGAAAACCGTCGAAAATTGGGTTCAACGTCTGGACTTCTGCAAGCGTGCCAGTGGTGGCCATGCAAAAGAAATCGAGTTCCATACATAATGGCATCGAACGTACTTTCACAGGAATAAAGAATTTCATTGGTATCTAAACTTTTGTAGCGCTCTTATTGAAAACCCCGTTATTTCACCTGAACTGGATGTCACCCTGATATAGAGGCAGCAGCCATAAGCGCGAATTGATGAGTCGCAGAAACCATGCAATTGAATAGATTCTGGACTTGGTGACAAACAATACCGAGGAATATGTAGAGACGAAAACAATTTAAGATCAGTGACGAATTGAAGCCAAGCAGTGTGTATTCCTTGTGGGACAGTTTCATCCCAGCCAATTTTGAGCAGCCATAGTTCTTGAAGAATAATTTTAGCCTTTATGATTAGAGGTGCCAAAAGTCCTAGGGGATCGAAAAGTGATGACGATAGAGATAAAATTGTGCGTTTTGAGACATTTTCAATTTTGAATTTTGATGAAAACGAGAATAAGAATAAGTCCATTTATTGGTCCCAGGAAATTCCGAGCGCATTTGTAACCGGTAAATCATCTAAGTTTAAATTTTTAATGGTTTTATCATGACGAAAGTTGTCATGATTTGAGTGCCATTTGTCTAACTCAAAGCTGCCTTTTTTTAATATTTCTGTCACCTGATGTTTTAGTTCAGCTAACTCTTCAATAGTTTCAGCACCACCGAGAAAAGCGTCCACATAAAAAGAAGTTTTGATAGCTCTTCCCCCAAGTTCAAAATCGTCCATATATTCATCAGCAAGATAATGTAAACAACGTACAGCGAGATATGGTGCTGCCGATGTCCCGTAGGTGACAGTATTGAGTTGATACGTTCTGACTTCTTCTTGCTCAGAATATCTCCAAAAAATATGTTGGTACTTACGGTCATGTTGGTCAACCAGAACTTGCCTGTACATCTTGACGATATCTGCAGTAAGAGCGAAACGATGTAGCCGAAAACGCAACAACAGCAGATATAGTTCTTCCTGGATTGTAAGGCCAACCATTAAAATATCATTTAGAGACGTCTGTGATGATGTGAGACAAGATGCATCAAATACGACGCGAAGTTTGGTGGATGTATTATTTGGTTTGAAGATGCAGTGATGTGGAATGTAATAATGAGGTTCGTCCAAGATAGACCTCTTCGTTACGCTCATGTGCCCAGAATTTTTATATTCCTTCATAAATGTTGAATACTGTGACTTTAGGTCTAAATCACGGGCTAAACGTCTTTCTTGGGCAGCAAACCGATGTAATGCAGTATTGCGTGACAGACCTAGGGAGCCAGAAGATTGTTTAAATGTCAATTTTACAACAACCCTACCTGAAGATTCTTGAGACACAGTATTTTGGAAAAAAGTTTCACATTCGAGTTGTTCTGGAGTCATTTGCACTGGACCTAGGTCGTTTTCTTCAATTTTCCACAGACGTTCCAAATTCATGTTGATTTTATCTTCGGTTGAGAGCAAATAGGAAGCGCTCAAATTGTTGTTTTTTGAAGAAGTATATTTTCCGGTGACAATCCAACCAAACAATGTTTTTTGAAGTATTGGGAGATTTAGACCAAGCTTGATTTGACCAACAGACAAAATATCGAAAAAAGTTTCAGTTCCAATCAGCAAGTCAATTTTCTTTGATTTGTAGAAATAGTCGTCAGCAAGTTGTGTATTCGGAGGCAAAACGAAACATCCAATTCCGAATCCGGTTGATACGAAATATGTGGCGTAATACAAAACGAAAGCGGCACTTCGAATTCCGTCATGCGAGATTCTATAGTGGTAGAACAATTATGTTCACTTTCGTACAAGAATATCCAATACTGGAAACTTCAACAGATTTTTTCACTCTTTGAAGACTTAGGCGTTGAGCAAACTCATCGGTGATAAAGTTTAATTGGGAACAGGAATCCAAAAGAGCTCTTGCCAATTTATAAGAGCCAGACTTATCCCGAACAAAAACCATAGCTGTAGCAAGAAATACGTGAGGCGACGAAAATTCCGTATGTACATGAACGGAAGCATATGTGTCATTTGTGGCAGCACTAGATGTTGATGGCGTTGGATCAGGAGGTGATGACCTTTGAACCGATTGAGAACTATGAAGCATGGTGTGATGAGAGCGAGAACAATTTTTGCACTTAAACGACGATGGACAGCTGGTAAGTTGATGGTCCTTAGCGAGACAATTTATGCAAAGGCCAAGTTTCTTCACATTTTCAAATCGAGTTGGCACATCTAACTCCTTAAAACGTTGGCACTGTGTAATAGAATGGTCGGATTTAGAACAAAAGACACAAACGCGTTTGGAACAAGAAAATGAATATCTATGTTTGGATGATTTTGGATCCGGTTTTCCAGAATGATGAACTGGACGACGAGAGGCAGCATCGGAATCTAATGATTCTAAATATTGACATCATCTTTCGAGAATTTTAGAGCAATCGTCCCATGTTGGCAGCTTACTAAAATTCAGAGATTCCTTCCATTTTATTTTTGTATCCCCATCAACCTTTTCCATTACAATATAGATCAGCATTGCGTTTACGATGTCGGAGGACGAGCCAAGAGATTGTAGTGAACTATACAGCGCAGAAACATTATCCACAAGACTTCTCAGTCGTCCAGAGTTAGATTTAGAAACTTCAGGTAGCTCGAAAAGTGTTGTAATATTTTCCATAAAAATCAGGGTAGTATTGTCGTAACGCGCCTTTAGCCTTTCTAAAGCCTTGGAATAATTTTCGGGTCTGACTTGAAACGCCTTTACTGCTTCTAGAGCGTGACCTTGGAGACAGTTCAGCAAATGGTTGAATTTGTCGATGTTTGAAAGCCCATGCTCACGATCGATGATTTGTTTAAACGAGGTTATGAAGTTTTTGTACTCACTGTACTTACCGCAGAAGCTGGGCAACTTAAGTTGTTGGTGGAAACTGGGATGGCGAACGAAGACTCCGAAAGCGTTGTATTGTGGCCATCCTCAGCGAGTTGTTGTTGAATCTTGGAGTTTATATAACAATTCAAATCCTCGATGTCACCACGCCCATTATCTTCTAGATCAATGTTTTCGATTTTGTTTTGGGTGACTTAAATTTGTTTAAAATATGATTCTAAAATCCCCAAACGACTCTTCAGTTCCGCGGAAGAAAGTGATGTGCCTTCACCTTTTCCATTGGCTTTAATCACAGTTTTTATTCGTGAAATATGGTTGTTTGTGATGGTACGTTGTTTCTTTAACTCTTCCAAACTCATGATGATTGCTGCTGGCGAAGTTGACGAAACAAATGAGATTGTCGAGGGTTAATGTTTTTAAAGAATTTTGTTCGAGGCAATGAATTTGTTAAAATTCCAGAAAACGATAATTTGGCTGTATGTTTTAACAAACGTGTAAACCTTCTTTTGACGCTCACAGTACATTTAACACGGTTAACAACGATAAAACAATTTGTAATTAATTCACTTGATTCGGACAAAATTAATTCTTTTTTACGAAAGTATCAAGACGAAACCCCGATAGTTACTTAGCAAATTTACACTGACCCGTCACGGTCGCCAAAATGTACGTTTTCCTGACCGGCAGTGAAATTTCTATTATTTAGAACTGCTGAACGTTTCTTGAGCAGTGTAACGAAAACGAAAATCTGCTATTTTAAAATAAAACGCTGCGGTGGTTTCGACTTCCAAAATTACAATGTTTATTTGTTACAAGAATGCAGAGAGACAAAGTTACAAATGTACAGGACCCATATGCATGCATGTGTGTACTTATATGTATGTATCAATATATTGATGCTGCTGTTCTCTAGCTCTTGTTAGAAAACGCAGTAAAGCAACGAAACATTTACATATTCCCTATCGACTGATTTGCTGTATGTATCTAGTACAGGTGGTAGCGTTGAAACAGCAGATTAATGTTTTCTTGTCCTTGTGGTTGTTGCCGAAAATTACAACAATTCCTCTTGACATAAAAACAAATGGTGTCCCATAACATCCCATGAAGGGATTGAGGAGAACTTCTCACAATCAGTGATATGTGCGCTTTCTAGTTTTTACACTCACTGATTGGGACCTACAGTTTTACAATTTTTACACCTGTTCCGAACGGTATTTTGAGAGCTTTTTCATGGCTAAGTACTCGATAGTGTCGCCATCACTAAGCAAGGTGACCGTCGTCGAAAGAAATGTAATGTGGTCTGAGCAGGGATCGAACCCACGTTCTCATGTACAAGAGCCGCGCACACTAACCATTGCACCACCAACGGCCACCTGATATAACCTGATATAAGTACATCTTGACAATTTGATCGGCTGAATTTGACAAGGTCGGCTCCTGAAATAAAAACAAAATGCCTTCAATTCCTACTGCTTCTTTCTACCTTACTTATTTTTTGATATGCTGTAATTCAAGCCGTTAGTCTAGACACAAACCAAAGCAAAAGTAAACAATATAGTTGATAATAGTGGGTTGTAGCATAATAGTGTTAAAACAAAAGTTGATTAATTTTTTTTTCATTTAGCCCCCATCCTTCGTTCCAAAAGTTTGTTCAAGAGCTAATGCAAGTTCCAAAGTGGCCATGTCATAGACAGACCATAGGGAGGTGTGAAACAAGTAACAGAAGTTTTTGACAAAGTGCACACTCATGAGAAACGGGATGGATTCATTAGAGCTCAGGAAGCAAGCAGAACAATGATGTCTAGGAATGAATCGAAGCAAGATTTGATGAATATTGTCGGTTAAAACTTTTTAAATTTTTTTTAATGTCTTTTTACAGCCCTATTCTGGCAGGGTTACAAAAGTCACCACGGTTACTATTTATCAGCAATGTGACAATTTTTACAAATCGGTATTCTGACACATTTTTTTGGTGACAAAAGTAACAAAAACTGTTCCTGCCAAAGAGAAGATAACAGCGCGTGACAGCTGTTTTATTTGCCGGAAAGTTGATACAGAAATACTTTATAAATTCCACAAGTAAACAATAAAACTGTATACGGGAAAAATTAATAATATTAATAATGGAGGAAGAACTTTTGTTACTTTGTGCTATGGAAATGGAGCAGAAAGATTGAAAAAGCGCGAAATGTATTACAAAATATTTAACATAAATATCTCCGCCCTTTGAAGAGATATTGGTGAGTAATACACCTTTAAAAAAAGGCTAAGGTCTATTATCGGAACCTGTCAAAAAATAAGTATAATAGGGCATTTTTTTTTTGAAAAAAAAATATATTTTCAGCAGAAAATGAGGTTAAAAAAGGTTTTTTTAATTAACCCCCCAATGGATTAATAGAAATAAAACATTTAGGCACTAATTTTTAGAGCTTAGAAAGACCTTTGTAATGATACCCATTTCAACGAGATCGCCTTATAAATACAGGAGATACGAACGATTATATACTCGAGCTTTAAAATTCTATATCTCAAGAAGTTGGACCGACCACGGGCGAAAAAAACTTTTCGAACTCAGAGCTGAAGCTTTTGTCGTGTAAAATCCTTTTTCCAGAAATTGCAATATCTATCCCAATTTTACTGATTCACTTTTCTATTTTTTATGGACTCGTAAACGGGATTTCACTGATTCACATTTCTATGGTTTTATTCACATTTCTATGGTTAAACCGGTTCGACAACTCGCATTTCGGTTTTTTATGCTTTTACTGACTCGTAAGGTGCATCCGGTTTTGTGCACATTGGGCAGTATTTTTTTTAAATTAACTACTATGGAAATTTAAAAAGTCACGGAGCTTTCAAACCGCTCTCTATATGAATACCGGGTATTTTTCGTGACTTTAGTCGCTGTTACCACATCAATATTATTTGAAAAAGCATTGGAAATTGCTATTTAAACTTAATGCCAGCTAAAATATATACTATTTACGTAAGTTTTTAAGTAACCACTCAAAAACTTATAACGGGTTTCGTAACAATATGATAGATTAATCTCTACCGCAATCAAAAGGGATGCAATCAAGAGTTTTCTTCGAGTGTATAAATGGCTCTTAGTATGCAGAGAAGTGTGTGATTGCAAAAGAAAAATATTTAAAAGAACAACAGATTGTTATACAAATAGTACACGAATCATATGACTATGTCTATAATTACCAAAAATAAAGGACCTGAGTTTCATTCAAATTTTTTTGTGTTCTTCTTAAGACTCATGCAAGGAGTGAAGAAGAACTCATAACTCAATGGAATGAAACGAAATAGCAAACACGACAATACAGAAGTAGCAGCAGCAGCAGCAGTAGCAATTCCTTGTCGTTGCTATCATTTAACATTTACTGAACTCCTTCAGTAGTTCGTTTGAACGGACTGGACTAAAAGGACAAAACGCTACTTACAACTTTGTTTATATTTGTTGTTGTACTTGTAATGATATCGTCGTAATCCCTCCTCATGTTGCAGGTGTTGCTGCTGATGATGTCGTTGCTGTTGGTGTTGTTGCTGTTGTTATGCTAGCATACTACATAGCCTTCCAAGAAATCTACCCAAATGAACTGTGCAAAATTAGGCTACACCCGTCCAAACTCATCCCTTTTTTTGTGTGACTTCAAATAGTAACAGCAAATCACCGTTGTTGTTTTTTTCAAGATTTATATTCGTTGGACTGAAAATAAGTGAAATCCTTCTGAACGAGAGTGAAAGTTATTTGTTATGGAAATCGTAGGGCTAGAACGAAGAACAAGAAGGAAGGAGGAGATTGCAAGAAATTCATGGTTTATTGCTTTCGTCATAGTTTACGTTCAACCTTAGAATTATAGGCTAAGGGGAGGGGCGGTGGGGAAGGGGTGGTTATGAACCTACCCAAATACATTCACATGTAATGTCCATTAAACAAAACAAAAACGAGGACGAAGTTGAGGCCGCAGTTGTATGTTAAAGTTGTTGTTGCTTTTCGAGTTGTAGCTGGTGTTGTTGTTGAGGCAGTACATGAATAATGAAATTTTGAAAATTTACCAGTCCTAGTGGTCATGCATGTTGTTCGTAAGGTCTGTGAACGCTGCCAGGAAATATATATAGAATTCTATACTTTAATAAGTCAATGGTTGGCATATTAAGTAAGGTCCGTGAAATCTTGAGACTGAGTTAGTCCTGTGTGCTGGGAGACGAATATGTTATTCTGATCAAGAGAAGAGATGTTGCAATTCTATTTTCAAACTCTATAAAATATCTTGCACCGCAATTCTGTAAGTTATTAACGGTCAAAATCAGTAGTTAAATTGGAAACATTCTGAAGTTTTTTATTTACATTTTTCAAATTTTAACAATTTAAGTACTGTTTTTTATCGTCAAAAAGTTACAGAATTCCGGTGCAGACATTGTTTTGAACGCCAGGCTTGATCAGACAACATAAGTTAAACTCATAAATTACGTATCTTCAAATCAAGTTCTAGCAATTCTTTGTTTGATTCTAAAAATAATATATTAAATATTTAAATACGTATTAAAGTCGTATTAAATTAATTGACAAATTGACTCACCTGGTGAAATTGAAAAATATGATTTAATATGTGCTACAGCTGGTGGTCCAGGAAGACCAAGACTCCGCTGAAGGAATCAGGTTGACGAATCCTTGCGTACACTTAGTATTGCCAAGTGGAGAGATAAGGCAAATGATCGAACTGGTTCGCGAAATATTTTATCTTCGTTTTGTAAGGACCCTGGCCTTCCGCGGTTGTTTGAGCCCGCTTAAGTAAGTAAGTATAACTGGTGGTCCAAATACAGGTATCTTTTTAAATCATATGTGACCTGGTCTACCGAAAGGTACCTATGATCAGAAAATAAATTTTCGAGAAAACAGCTGTTGAATATTACGAGTTGTATTCGCGCGTTGCGTTCGTGTTTCCGCTTCCTCCTCTTGCTTTCTCTTGTTGCCCTTGGCTCACTACTTCTCAGCAAACTTTCCCTATGTAAAATAGTAGGCTGAAACGACGCGTAATGGAAAGGTGATTACGGAAACGTCAAAATTTTTTTTATACGAGGATACTTTTAGCCCCCTATCGGCCGTTGAAGTTTTGATTCCTAATTTTCTAAAAAAAATTTATTGGGGCTCAAACGTCGAGTCTTGATGAACACATATTTATAGAAAAAATTATTTTCAAAATTTTTTTTCTCGACAAAAATAGAAGGGTCATCCTAGGGTAATAAAATTTGGCACGATTCCCTAATATAATAAAATTAAGAAAATTTTAAAGTATCGACAAAATTGACCACGCCCATCGTCCACCGCCCATACAAACCGTAATTATTATTGGCTGTAAAAATTGAACTATTGCGACAAATTTCATGAAAATTACTTGAAGAATATATTTATACGCCACCTTATCAAAAAATAGCATTTCATCGACATTGACCACGGTCATCGCCCACCGCCCATAAAAACCGAAATTATTATTATTATTATTCTACGCAGAAACCAAAAGTGTTTTCAAAAACACTTCTCCAATAACAGGGACTTGTTCTTATTTTTCCCTGGCAGATAAATGTATAAATTGTAAAAAACAAAAATAATAAAAAAACCTCATATTTCGTATTATTTTTTTTTATTTCATGAAACTTCTAATTTTTGCGTATCATATAAAATATGTATGCTTTTTGAAGCCGCAAAACAGTATGATTTTATATATATTTTTTTTAAGTAATATTTATTATTTATATAAAAACCCAATAAAAACGACAAAACATTAGTCAATTCATATAAAAATGATTTTTTTAAATATTTTCGTGAAACAGGAAGTTTCCTAAATCACGAAACAGACTTCAATATTACATGTTTGAGACACAATGATTAATATCTTATAACATATGTGTTTGCGTACCAAATATATCTATGTCTGTTTGCCGAGTTTTTTGCACTCTTTATGCTCTCTTGAGATCAAGAGAAATAAAGAGGGACAACGAAAGAGTCTATCTCGTAAGTGTGTATCAGTACTTTTGCATTATTCTCTCCGTCAGTGACTCATAAATATTCCTGACTGTGCGTGTAAATTGAAGAAGTCAATGATTCATATTTTGGCTGATTTATTACGTTTCAGTTTAAGTCGTCAATGGTTCATCGGACAGAGGATATCAAAAGCGCTTGATATTTGCAAATATATATTAACTAATTTAGTAACTAATTAAAGTAAAAATAATCTCCTACAAAATAATTCATATTTGACTAACAAGTAAAAAAGTAATTTTAAGCACTTTTTAAAAAGCTTAAATATAAAAGAAGCGGAACAAAGCGGAGAAGATTTTGCATTTTTATCATGAAAAAATATTTCACCGAATTTTGTGATGTTTTTTCTTTTTGCCATCAAAAAATGAGAATTTTTCAAATATTCATCTATAAAAATTTTTAAAAATCAATTAAAATTTTTTTTTGAGATTTATACCAAATAAAAAACCAAAATTTGTACCGCTTCTTACCTATCCAAAAAATAGGACATGATTTAATTTCTTCTACAAATGTATTTTTGAACAATATTTTCCTTCAACTACTAACGAACGAAACTAAAAATCAAATTATTTAGCATTCAAATCGTTCACTTTGAATTGCTATGGAGGACAAAAAATCTATTTCTATGAAAAACTCTTTGCTGATTTTTTAGCTACGCTATTACCTTTAAAACGATACCAAAAAAATTCAATTCCAACCAAGTCAGATTTCTTATTTTTGTCCATGAAACGGAGCAGTGTGCGTCATTTTGAATCTTTATCATGTATAGTTTGTTTTCCCCAATTTGCTGTATTTTTCATAAATATTCCGTCAGAATAGTAATTGGCCATGATGCGAAGATCCAATGCGTCGTCTCCTTTTTCTCAACCTAACCTAAGCTACGAAAGGAAACTCTTCATTGATTCAATGAAATATTCCGATATATGACGCTGTGGCTGTCGGTGGCATTGGTAGTAAATTTCTTAAATTTCTTTCGAACGCGGTCACCTCGCTTAGTGACGACGACACTATCGAGTATTTAGTCATGAAAAAGCTTCTCAAAATACCTTTCGGAACCGGTGTAAAACGGTAGGTCCCAATCAGTGAGTGTAAAACTAGATCGCGTACAGCTCACTGGTTTGTGAGAAGCTCTCTCTAAGAACTTTATGGGACGTAACAAGAAACCATTTATTTTATGTCTGAAACTCTTTCAGTGACGATTTCATAAATCGTGTTAATACATTATATTACGAAAAGTCTAAATGTTTTCCGAATGTATCCTGTGCTTGCACGCTGACAAAAACCGGACCCTGTAACATTATGGCTTCCGCAGAAACCTGTCCATGGGTGATCTAATGAAGTTCCTCTCATAACAGTGGAGTCGATCTTTACATAGACTGGTTGAAAGTAAAAATTTGTGTCCCTGGGTATTTCATTTGATAGAGTCTGGCATGACGCACAGAGGGATTTTGCCGGCAAAAATACCCTTTTTCGAGTGTCAAATATCAAAAATGTAATGATGCAGTTTTGTAGAGCAATGTTTAATTAAGAGAAATAAATCATTAGTTTTTTTCAACAAATTTTGTTTTTGTACAAAAAAAGGCGGCAAAGTCAACAAAATGAAACTCTGCAGTAACCTGCCTCAGATTTTCATGCATTTCAATGGGCTGGAAACATAACTTCTTTTTGTTGTATCGATTTGGAATATGTATATTTGAAAAATATGGTATTTCTACATTAAGTTTTAAGAAAAAATAATTGAATAACAATAACAGATTAAAATATATTCATGCTTTTATGATGACACTCAAAAAACTAAGTGTTTTTAGTTTTTCTTGGACTAAAAAAAAAAATCCAATGAGTGTTCGAACTCACGGGCGATGTGTTAACACCTTTTTGCTACACGGTACCTGTTCGATTTCTATGAACATATTCGTAAATGTTACATTGGAAAATAAAAAACAGCGTTCAATCATATGATGACGTTACAGTTAAATAATATTAATACTTAAAATTATTTAAAGACCCAGTGCAAGCACATGTGTCATTATTTTCTTTCTCAATACTTTTTGTTTTATTCCCACAAAAGTCAAAGAATGCAAAGCAACAGACACTTGTACATACATACATACATACATTGTTATATTCGTACGGTATAACCGAAGATCGACATAAAATACTTTTTTAATATTACTCCAAATTAATACTTCAAATTAAAACACTTAAATCTCGGTTCGCCGATATCGGATCGCCTTAATTTTTGGCCTAAACTCTTCGTCGAAACCCGCACTAGCTTTTTAATCCAAAAATTAATAAAATCGGCTACGAATTTCTGGAGAAAATCGCGTGGGAAAATTATATGAAAATCGCCCAATAATCACTTTCAATACCGACTGCCAAGCAACGAACAAACAAACGATGATTTACTCTTACAAACCTAACACTTGCGTATGTATTAAACTGGTAGTTTACTGCCCTTGAGGCGCGCGTATAGATGTTAACACATCAAAAAAGGTGGTCGTTATCGATCGTTGTGGTCTGGTTGCTAAAATGTGAAATAATATTTTATACTGTTGAACAAAGTTATAAATTTTATAAAAAAAGTGCCACGAAATTTCATTACAAAATATATGAAAACACCATATAAAATGGTGTATACTTGTATGCATATGTGTTTTAATGCTGTCGATAATAGAAACGTTAGTTAAAGTTATTTTTACAGCGGTTGTGTTTTATATATCATATCCCTAAAAGTATGCACTGAGAAATGCTAAAAAATTAATAAATTTCGATAATTTTATAGTACAAATTTGACTTTTATTTGGAATGATTGGTTAATTAAAAAAAAACGGTAAACTATGGCCCCTAATTTTTTGCAAATATTCAGCTAACATATTAGGCTTTAGTTATTTATATAGATGTAAGTGCTGATTTACATCTATCACAAACTACTAAGAATTGTATCTGTGTTTTCGAAAATTTTGAAAAATGAAAATTTGTATATGGGCGTTGGGCGTGGCACTTAAATTTTTAATATAATTGAGGACTCAAATGCAAGCACTGGCAGTAATTTTTATTGACATAGATATGAAAATGAGGAAAATACAACGATTTTTTATTTTACGTTATATGGGAGGTAGGCGTGGTTGTGGGCGGATTTGAACAAAAACTTGTTTTTTTTTCTAATTTAGCAACATGAGAGATGTGTGCGAAATTTCAAAGCCCTAGCTCGATTCCTTCTAATTTTTGCCGCGGCTTGCATGAAGAAATCCCACTGTGTGACGTACTCGTGTGAAATATTAATACATAGGGGTTTGGAATTTCAGGAACCTTTCTATACATGTTGTTAAAGATAGCTTCTCATCCGATGACTATAAAATTAATGCAGGAGTACCACAGGGCTCTGTCCTCTCACCTCCTCTTTTCTAATCTTCATCAACGACTTTGCTGGTCAAACTATCAACCTATGGTAGAATTATGTGCGCATGGTAGTAGCATAGAGTAATCATATACCTAGAGTAGCGCAGTAAACTTATGAAGTTTGGTGTGGTTGCACATGGACGTTGCATGTTGAAAAGTTTTATTTTAATGATACCAGTTGGAGGTATTAGTTCAAACCACCCAATAAGATTTCAACAACAGCATTTCATTTTGTGTGTTAAAATTATTGTGTTAATTCAACACAAATGTATACTAACAATAAAAGAATAAGTCAAAAATACCTTTAAATTTCACAGTCTGAACAAAAATGACATGACAAATTTAAGTCAACAATTCTTGAAACTCCACCTGGTTTAAGTCAGTTTACGTCAAATGTCTCTCTATCGCACCGAATTCACCATGAAGAGTGTGAAATGAAGCGTCAGATGAGAAGGATCGCAACTCTAGGTGCCATTACTCTATGGGTAGTAGCATAAGGTATTGCTGTAGTTGTAGGCAGCAACAATAGACATATTGTTTGTGTTTCATTCGTTTCAGTTGTCAAACTATAGAACAATAGATAAGAGTGTTTTAGCGTTCTCTTGCGGTCGTCGAAGTAGGTGCAAATTTCATCGAGTTTAGGTGCTATTTATGTTACTCTTTGGTTGAACATAAAACGGACAGAAAAAAGGGAATGTCTATAGACGGTTGCCATTTATATGTCGGGTCCAGCAATAAAAAAAATAAGCATTTATCATTGGAAGTGGTTCCATTGTTTTTCAAAATATTCTCATATTTTCAATATATTTTGTATGCTCTCAAACAAATTTTCGAAGCACTTTTTCCACTCCGATTGAGACACCACCAAAACATGGTTTTAGAATGCTTCAACAGTTGCTTCGGGTGTCGAAAAACGTTGACCACCCAGTAAAAAGAAGTCACTGGTTGCCAAATCAGGGCTGGACGGCGGAAGACCCATCAATTCAACATGTTGAGTGCTCAAAGAGCCCAAAGTTTCAGCTGATGTGTGAGAGCTCGCATTGTCCTGATGCAAAATGATCCGTTTTCTCTTGCTGTTTTTCCTTATTTCATCCAACACTGTTGGCAAACGGAACATGGCTTCTGGCGGACACTATAGGGCGTTGCTACAATATTTTCGATAATGGACTAGAAACTAGGAAAGTGAACGTCGATATCCGTAAAAACTTCGAGGTAGTAGACGACTTTATTTACATCGAAAAATAATAGGGCTGTTTTTTATTCCATTAGGCTATTACCGCTTGTAACTTCGTAATCAGTTTTTGCGAAACTTTCGTAAGAAATTTTGTCATTTATCTCTAAACGGAAAATTTCTTGCGGAGAGTTACCACCTACCTATGATTTACCTTTCAAATATTTAAATAGTAGGGCTGTTTTTTTCCATTAAGCTATTGCCACTTATGACTTAAAAAAAACGATCCACACTTAATACTACCAAATGTGGCAACATTTACTGTAATGGGTGACATTTGCTGTAAATGGGAACACGTTGGTAGGCAGTGCCACAAATACATGGTAGCAGCAGATGTTGTTGTAGTTGTAGGCAGTAACAGACCAACATTTTATTTTTGTTCATTCGTTTCAGTTGCCAAACTCCACATAAATATATTCCATCAATACAGTATAAAGTATAAAAACAAAATACATCTGAGTTTGACAAGTGAAACGAAAAATGATATGGGAAAAACTAAATCACCTGTTCAAACGACATTACCTGACAGATAATTCTACCATGATCAAATATGTAAAACATTTACCGTCCGTTGTTGTGAAACATTCATTCCAATTTTATTTTCAATCGAAAATAAAAATGCATCCTTCAAATTTACAGATATTAATTTACAGTATGTATTTAGTTGTCCATTAAATACAATAATTTAAGTAATTTTGGAAATTTATGATTTTGAGTCTCTCCTTTTTGATAACAGTTTCATTCACAAGAAATGATAACAACATTTATCTAAGATAACTTTTGTTAGCATTTTTTGAAATTGAACATGTGGCAACATTGTCATTGCTTAAGTTGGAATTAAAGTGGGAAATTGAAATGACGCTTAGTATCGCTTATCTCCTGCGTTCAAAATAAGCAATAATTAAATTTAGCGGGGTAAAAAACACACTTAATGTCAGCCTAGAAGTTAATAGAAGAATTGTGTTTCCTAATAGATGTTATTACGGGCTCTTCAGACACTTTAAAGTTAAAACATAAATCTTGATATACCAGACTGCTTTGCTAGCTATATGGCGCAAGCAGAATATACAACAGTGGGAGTTTTCGAGAGAAAAATTCTTCCTAAAATATTTATATGGGTCTAATACATTGAAAGAAAAACATTCGTCACACTAGTGTGTATTTTCGTTGCTTCAAGGAATATTTTTATCAAAAGTGTGTTGCTATAAATATGTCTTAGTACTGGGATAAATTTGTTTTACTGCGGCGATGAATATGTAGTATTATTAGATTGAACTGAATGCCACTTTTGAGTTTCTTTTAAAAACTGCTGTCTAATAATCACGGTTCATTATTTTCGTGCATTGTCCGTTCTTTATCCTCAACATTAGCATGTGTTCGCAATAGTGAAGTACAATTTCTTTCATGTATCTGTCTTGACCGGCGCGGTAGAGGCCAATCATACTAACGGAATTTGTTAGTGCATTTAACGAAAGGTGTCGAGTAGGAGTTGGAGTTTAGGAGTCGAAGTTCAGGAAATTTTCCCGGAGTCGAAGTAGGATGTGAAGTCGATTTCTTCAGGCCGACTCCTACTCCATGTTAACAAACGTACTACAAATTTGAGAAATACCTAAATGGAAGAAGATGAAGGAATACAATTCCACCCTGAAGATGTTAATTGGTCAATTATTTGCCAGTACTGTCATAAACATTGGTTAGCGTCGAACATCCGATTCCCCTCAATACAATTTTTGGCCAGCGACGAGAGATACGTTTAGTAAACCAGTTATGATGATCTTCAAATTGCAACTGTTTTCCTAATTTGAATTTAGATTTCGAGTCGCCACAATTCGGAAAAATTAATTTAAATAAAATCTCATATATTGATATTACAAGATCCATTAGTTTTGTTATATTGTCAATAGGTTCCGAGATAGAGCTATGAAATTTGTATAACAGCAAAATGGATATTTTGAGCCACCATTGTTGTTCTGGTTCTAGAGACGTGTTGGAAAACGGATAAAGAAATTTACTAAAGGTTTTTTTTTATTAAATAGTAGAAGTTGGAGACACACGTATCTTTTGCTGAAATGATCTTGCTAAGCATTTTAGAGATAAAGCCCTCTCTCGAGTAACAAAAGTCCAACTATACCAGACTCTTCTATAACCTCTCTTGCTTTATGGCGTAGAATTCTGGGTCTTATCGCAAGCAGACGAAACATATGTAGGAGTCTTCGAGAGAAAAATACTCCGAAAAACTTATGGCCCTATAGTGCACAACGGCGAGTAACGGCGACGCATGAACCATGAGCTATTTGAGTTATATCCCGACATTGACATAGTTAAGCGGATCAAAATAACGTAGAATGGATGAAGACGAACTAACACGAAGGGTTTTCGAAATCGAACTCTAAGGAAGACGAAAAATAGGAAGACCAAGACTCCGCTGGAGGGATCAGGTTGACGAATACCTGCGTACACTTGGTATTGCCAACTGGAGAGATAAGGCAAAATATAGAACTGGTTCTTTTTGTAGGGTTAGTAAGTAAGTAAAATCTTAATAATTGTTAATTTTTTTTGGCAATTGGGTTATTGAAAATTGAAGAAAATACAGAAAATTTATGAACCAATACCTGCCATTTACTATTTAAAGCGAACCACAGTCTTGTCATTCGTGAGAATGAACATCACCTATCGGTGGTGTTTATTGTCGGTTTACCGCACTTCTTGATACCAAATAAGAATGTAATCGAAGTTATTCCCATCACTATCAGTTCACAAAATGTTGAACGACAAGTCTGTGGTTCGCTTACTGATTATTACATGCAAATGTTGCCCACGGCTAAGCTTCACGTGGTCGATTCTGAAAGTCAAATTTTGGCACACTTTTTCTAGCATTTCGGCCGGTATTTCACCAATGACAAATGTACTGTTGTTTTCCAAGGCAGCATTCGTGGTTGGCTTGTCGCTATAGACGAGAAACTTAACACGCTTCCACAAAACGAGACTACTGGGGTCAAATCCCACGAACGAGGTGGCCAATTGACAGCGCCACAACGTGAGATTAATTTCTCATCAAGCTCACCTCTCAATTGGTTCATGGTGTCTCGTACAGTGTGGCAGATGGCAGCGTCCAGGTGAAACCACATGTCACTCAAGTCCAAGTCTTCCATTTTAGGCAAAACAAAAAAAATCGTGATCATCGAACGGTACCTTGCTCTATTGACCGTAACGTTGTGGCCATCATCGTCTTTGAAGAAGTACGAACCAAAAATGCCGCCGGCCCATAAACCGCACCATACAGTACATGTAGACAGTCAAATTATCTCTTCACTAGAATGCGAACAAACAAAATGAGTGAAACCTTAACCATTCTCTGCTCTCTCTCTAACTCTCTTCATTGAATATTTCAATCAAAAAGTATGAAATAATCAAGATATAACGTATTCGTTGATCGTATTTGCATACAGTGCATTGTTCAGGGTACATTGGCAACTCTTGAACAACCCCTGTCTGTTTTTCGGGCCAAAGTCGGTAATCGTCTCAGCGGCCGAAATCATGACCTGAAAGGCCTGAAACCATGACCAAACAGGCCTTCTTTAAAATACACATTACCTCCTCCTCTCTTTTTAACATTGCGTGAGACTGGAACTCAAGGCCTTCCTTGCCCATTGCCTAAAGAAGGCCTTCGAAGGCATGCAATGTGGAAGGCCTTAGAAGGGATTTACTTTAATTTATTTTTGTTCAACAAAAATAAAATTAAAATAATTTATTTTATCACAAAATCATTATCCACTTCTATATATTTATTTATAAGTGTGTCTATCTTAGAAAGTTGAACCACGCCCAACTTCAAATTTAAAATTTTAAAAATACCTTGAAAATATTAAACAAAAAATATAATTTTAAAATTTGTATGAAATTTTCCAATTAAATTACGGTTAAAAAGAATCGGAAAAGAAATTTATCAACATTGTAAAAATCTTCTTCTTGGTTATAAAAATAAATGGTTTCCCATTACATCCCGTGAAGGAATTGGGGAGAGCTTCTCACAACCAGTGAGGAGTTTTATAGACACTGATTGGGACCTACAGTTTTACACCGGTTCCGAACGGTATTTTTGGAAGCTTTTTCATGGCTAGGTACTAGATAGTGTCGCCGTCACTAAGCTTGGTTATATCTGTTAAATTCCGCAGGTCTTATTTTAGGAAGGCTGTACAAAAGAACCATTCCGCATACCTTATTTGTGGAAGGCCTTGCGACAATGCAAGCAACAAATTTGTTCGAATAAGTTCGAAAAAACAGCTGACTGGCAACATTGTTTACATTATACAGAGTATACATATTTGGGGATTGAAAACCATGGAGAATTGCAATACAAACGAAAAAGCAAACAGTAAAAAATAGAAAAATTAAATATGAGACACGGACATCAGATTTGTACCACTACCCGGAGCAAAAAGTATTGTGTTTTTCTTTAGAAAACTTTTAAAATTTTTCTATACAAAAGTTTTAAAATTTTTCTATAGAAATGTTTTAAAATTTTTCTTTAGAAACGTTTTAAAATTGTTCTATAGAAATGTTTTCAAATTTTTCTATAGAAATCTTCTCAAATTTTTCTATAGAAATATTCTCAAATTTTTCTATAGAAATATTCTCAAATTTTTCTATAGAAAAGTTTTAAAATTTTTCAATAGAAAAGTTTTAAAATTTTTCTATAGAAATATTTTAAAATTTTTCTATAGAAATGTTTTCAAATTTTTCTATAGAAATGTTTAGAAACTTATGTTCCATAATATGTCATGGCCTTGGACGGTTTCGATAAACCTGAAAATGTCAGCTTTTTTTAAACTTTTTTCTTTTGTTTATTAATAAAATTGGCGCGAACTACACTTACTACAAACAACTGCACATTTCACATTTGCATCAGCTGATTTGTTCGAAAGCCAGCGACAGTGTTGTATTCTTGGTAATAAAAAATTATAATTATATGTGAAATTATTGTTATTGGCAGATTCTGCAGATAATATTATTTATTAAAATGTTTGTTTTGATACAAAATGTTTACATTTTCATTCATACTTTCAAGTTTTAAAACAAAATTCGAAGTAGAGCGCGCCTAGCGGTCAGTAGAATAAACTGATTCGAACACATTCCAATTTGAAGTAGAAGTGGAACCTACTTCTATGACAAATTTGAATTCCAATTTCACGAAAAACATGAGAGGGCATTATATGCAATACTGTGAGTGGGAACGAGAAGGCTTGAATTACAAATTCGTTGCTGCCATTGTGAACGCTACTTAAAACTCAATGATTTGCAAGTGTGGTTCGTTTGTAAATCTATTCATGATGTAATGGTAAGGCAAATTGAAAATTGTTGACTTTGGCACATGTCATGAATCACGCATGAACTGCAATAAACTTAAAGCCGCAATCACAATGCAAGCAACATTTTCAAAAGGCGTTCACAATGCAAGCAACAGTTTACTTCGAATCGAGATGTTTGTTCTAACAGGTGATACCTGTATTACGGCCAATGTATCAAGGCAACAATACAATATATTTTGTTTTCATGTCAAAGTTAACACAAATGTTTGTCAAGAATAAAAGTAAGCCAGAAATTATAAAACCAAATACATTTGAATTTGATTCTTCATATAATGAACAGAAGGAAAAGCAAATCATTTAAGTTGTTCTTATAACACAACCTCTATTAGTTGCATCATGATTCAAATGTCACAAATGTCACATTCAGGGTTGTATTTCGAATATTAAAAAATGTTAATGTATTTAAACATATTTGGTATTAAAAGATTCTACAGATAAAATAACGTTTTATAATGCGTCTTTTAACACAAATGGGTTAAATTTTCATTAATGTTTTTAAGTTTGAAAATGAAATTCGAAGTACAGCGCCATCTACCGCTTAATAGTACATTATTTATTCGAACAAATATGTTGCTGGAGTAGGAATAGATCAACTTCAGCGACAAATTGGATTTACATTTTTGTAAAAAAAAACGAAAGGCCATTATGTGAAATTCTGTGTGTGAGAACGAGATAGGATGAAAAACGAAATTGTCGCTTGCATTGTGAATGCGGCTTAACTCTGAAAAACCAAATGGCAAACAAATCAACCTTTATATTAACTTTTTATCCATGCACTTGTCTCTGTCTACCGTATTATCGGTAGTTAAATAGCCAAACTTCGAAAATTGTGTATTGAAATTTTATGAATTGTGACGATTTAACTACCGATTTTTATCGCTAAAAAGTTATAGAATTCCAGTGCAGATATTAGAAACTTATATCGAAAGTTTACTAAACTTGCTACGGCATCCTCGTTACAATTAAACAGTTGTGAAATCTTAAGGTGTTTTTCTTTGAGTGTTTCTTTGTTTTGATACCGAAATTCGTACTCCTATTTTGTTGATGTTCGTTTCGCTTTCTCACTCTCACTCTCCCTCTTACTCAAAGTCTCAGTTTCACTCTCCCTCTCACTCCCTATCCACATACTGCGGTGCTATTTGCACATGTAGTGGTGGTACTAGCATGAATGTGCTAGTTAGCTTAGTGTGCTTTTCAGCTAGTTAGTTCTAGTGTATGTACGTATTAGCCGAGTGTTTATTATTTGCCTACTTTTAGGCTTCAAGTTGGTTGTTTGTGTAGCTAAGGCCTCTTCTAAGAGGACCCATCATTAAAATACCTACTAATATCGCAGCACAGGCAGAGCTACAAACTCGCGCAGTCAGCTAAGAATGTGTACTCGTATCGCACTCGCTCACAAGCTAAACTTAAGCTTTGATACTATTGGAATATTATTCACTTACTATTAAAGCGTTCGAGCAAGAAGGTCGTTGGGTTTCTGTTGCTTTCAATTTGACAACAACAAAAACAACTAAGAAATCTTTTGGAAAAAAATAAAAAAAAATCTTAGAGAACTGAAACTAGAGTAGCCTCACAAAGGACTAAATGTTTAAGGAAAGGGGAATCTAATGGAAAGTGTCTACATATGTAGAAAGGCAAAAATTAAAGTGCTTAAGTGTTAAATTAAAACAAAAGAACAAACTACAAAAATCAATTGAATATTGACCTGCATAAAAGAAAATAAATAAATCCGAATACCAATTCTAAGCGAATTGAATAATTCAAGCCTCAAAAATACTTTTGCCAAAAACAAAAAACAAAATCGACAAAAACAAATTGACCAAATATATTTTGAATTGTGAAAATTAATTGAACAATTGTGTGACACAATGCAACCCCTTAAGCGTTTCACCCAGTGCGGCAGCCTGACCATGTTGTTTGGTGTCTTCATCATTTTATTTGGAGTCAGTTCAACAGCCTTAACCACATTCGGCAAATCTAGCAATAATCCGCCACCAACTGCAGGACCAATAGGTGAGTTATTTTGCGTTTTTACTTATTCGTTCATATTTTTTTTTATAGTTTTTGCGACAAAAAAAATTAGGCGTGTTTAAGAATGACTGGCATATGCAGATTTTGTCCCTCAAAAATACTATGGATCTTAATGGAGTTTAGCCTATTGAAATAAGACTTCGTCACCTTTTTAATGCTATGATAGTGCGTTTCATTTCGATTTTATTATTTTACTTAATAAGAAATTTTCATTAACAATTTGTGTTTTTCTTTGAGACTAAAATGTTTGCTTTATCATTGTGGTTTAATTGGGGTTTTTTTTTCTAAGTTGACCCTCACACCTTCCAGGCGATATTTTTAACAAAATCAAAAATTAGTTCAGGTACTTTTTCCACAAGAAATATCTTAATTTTTGATGTCATCAAGATGAAGACTTTCTTTGATCACAAACAAACTAGTGTGCTTTTCAGCTGCAAATATTGGCAAAATACTACGTCAATCAATTTTTAATTTAATTTTTAATTTTTAAAATATATTATTTTAATTTTAATTTAGTTGTAGGGAAGAAAAGGACGAAAATTTACATTTCTACCAATGCGATTGAGTCCCAGGATTGTGCTGCGTCCATTTGCTGGATCATTGAAGTTGTTATGAAAACCTATAAAGTGAATGCCCTTATCTCTGTACTGTTGAACCTAAAAGCTTCATGGTAGTAATGAAGCGTGTTCGTAAGTGTGCCTTCTTAGCTCCAATGACAATTTCGTGGATCCGACGAATTTGTTGTTGCTGCAATGAACGACGTTCTACAAACATTTTTGTACCGTTCGTCGAACAATCAGAGAACTAATTATTTGAATATAGGTTGAAGCAATAGTAAATTCGGCTGTTACCACTGAATGGCGTTTGTCACAACCGTATTGGGGTTGTCAGGACTGAATTTAGTCCCCACAACTGAAATTCGGTTGAAGCAACCTCCTTTAATGTGGCCGTCGGTGGTGCAACGGCTAGTGTGCGCGGCTCTTGTGCATGAGAACGTGGGTTCGATCCTTGCTCTGACCACCTCACATTTCCTTCGACGACTCGCTTAGTGATGGCGACACTATCGAGTACTTAGGCATGAAAACCTTTCCCAAAAAACTGTTCGGAACCGGAGAAAAACTGTAGGTCCCATTCAGTGAGTGAAAAATTATAAACCGCACAGCTCACTGGTTGCGAGATGCTCTCCCCGATGCATTCATGGGATGTATTGGGAAACCGGGGTAACCTCCTTTCATAATTGATTCGTTTCGACTCTTCAATTATATTCGTTATGTCAACTAATTGAGGATATCGGTGTTGCAATGGTTGTGTGCGCGGCTCTTGTGCATGACAACGTGGATACGATCCCTACTCTGACCACCTTACATTTCTCTCAACGGTGGTCACCTCGCTCGGTGACGGCGACACTAACAATAACGTGTAAAACTGTAGGTCCCAATCAGTGATTGGAAAATAAGAAAGCGTACAGCTCACTGGCTGTGAGAATCTCTCCCCAATCCCTTCATGGGATGTAACGGGAATTTGGAATTAATTCGGATGCAACAACCGAAATTGGAACAAAATTCCATTGCTGCAATCGTATGAGGCATCAATTCTGGTGCAACATCAACATTTCGGTTAACGGTTCCACATCGGTTGCAACTATCGAATTTGGTAACAGTTCGGTCGCAATAACCGAATTTGCCCTTAAGTCGGCCGCAATAACCGAATTTGCCCTTAAGTCGGTTGCAACAACCGAATTTGGCGACAATTCTGTTGCTGTAACCGAATCTCTCAACAGAATTCATTTTCAATCAATTCTGTTGCTGTAACCAAATTTCTCAACTGATTTCAGTTTTTCAATTCGGTTACAACAACATAATTCTTTATAAGGGTGGCGCACCAATTGTGCTACAATAAGAAATTCAAATAACTTTTTTTTTAATCAATGTATTTCATTTATTTATTTTTTTATTGTATAGAAAATTCAATTTTATTTTATATATGTTTTATATATAGTTTGAATATAGTAGACTGTAAATGACCACCATGCTCATCCACTCATATCCGACACCTGACCAGAAATTTATTCATTGCGACCTCAAGGATTCAACTCGTATTCGCCTCAATTATTGTTTTAATGGACTGCTGCAATTCAGTCAAATTCTTTGGTTTCGTTTTGTGCACCTCTTGCTTGACATGACCCCATTAAAAAAATATCCGGTGCAGTCAGGTCAGGTGACCTTGGTGGCCAGGGGAAAGTGGAGTTTCCTGGGTATTAATTTGCTTGGGAATTTTCGTTGGAGGTACGCCATAATCGGTCTGGCTATGTATGCAGTAGTTCCATCTTGCTGGAACCAAATTCTGTTGAAACGGATACGTCTTCGGCGCAGTTTTGGATAAAAGAACTCCTTCAACATCTTTAAGTAACGATTCCAATTGATAGTTACTGTTACACCGTTTTATTCAAAGAAGTATAGCCCCATGTGGCCGTCGGTGGTGCAATGGTAGTGCGCGCCTCTGGTACATGAGATCCTGGGTTCGATCGCTGCTCAGACCACCTTAAAATTTCTTTCGGCGGCCGTCACCTCGCATAGTGTCGGCGACACTATCGAGTATTTAGCCATGAAAAACCTTTTCAAAATATCGTTCGTAATCGGTTAAAAACTCTAGGTCCCAATCATTGAGTGAAAACTTTATGAGATGTATGGGAAACCATTTATTTTTATTTATGACCCCACAATGCAGCTTGATGAAACTGCGCACCATACAGTAACTCGCTTTGGGTACAGTTTCGTTTCATAGAGTATTTCTGGAATTGATTCACTCCATATACGGCAATTTTGCTTATTTAAATTGCCGTTTAGATCAAAATTGGTCTCATCAGACAAGCAATTTATCAATTTGTTGTCTTCTTTGGCCATTTCTATAATTTTTTCGCAAATGTCCAGGCGAATAGACAAATTTTTGTAATTTGGACTTTGTACGGAAACAACCTGCCTAAATTCCCTTTGGACGGATATGAAGGACTGCAAAGCATGGTACCGCTGCACTATTCAAATACTCTTTTTGGTATCCCGTGCATTCATTTTAATAAATAGTAACCTGACCTGCAAAATAACAAAATACTAAGCCGTTTACACACAGAAAAAAGTTATTCCGTTTGGCTTTTGTAGCACGATTTGCGCGCCACCCTGTATTTCAAACCTAACATTTGAAATTGTAAAAGCAAATATTGTATTAAAGAAGCTAAAATTAATTTACAACAATTATTGTTGCCGCGTTGATATCAAGATGTCTATTAGGAAAAGTAATTAGAAATACTTTAATATTGTTTCTGCTTGCAGAAAATGTCCAAATTTATCAGATGTCAACAGTTCAGATTTTCAAACTCGGTCGTTTGAGATGTTCGTCTATCGGTGTTTTATAGAAAGGTTTATGATCTAAATCGACAGACACAACTAGTCAGAGGTGGTGCCGTCACCCAGATGGCTGGGACTTTATAAACGGTCGGAAAGGGATGTAGAATGAATTTGTTTCCATAAATATTACCCCATATAAATTGATTTGTAATTATTTATGAGAAACCAGGACAATAAATTATCACTAAATTAATTGACAAAAATTTCAATATTCAGTTGTGACAATATCTAAAATCGGTTGTGACAACCTCTTATTAGGCTGTGACAGCATCTAATTCGTTTATGATAACCTTTTATGCGGTTGTGATATCCTCTAATTCGGTTTCGGCAACTACTAATGATAACCTCTAATGCGAGTGTGACATCCTCTAACTCGGCCGTGACAACTTCTACTTCGGTTGTGACAACCTCTAATTTGGTTGAGACCTCTAATTCGGTTGAGACAGCTTCAAATTCGGTTGACACAACATCTGATTTGGCTGTGATGACTCTTGTGTGGTTGGGACAACTTCTAAATTCGGTTACGGCTTATTCGGCTGCCTCAACCGAATTTTTCGGTGATTGTAGTAGTTTTATCCATTTTTCTTCCAAAATGATACTGGATATGCCATTTCGGTTAATGGAGATCGCTGAAATTGACAGGCAGAGGCTGGAAGAGACAAGAAGTATATGACGGTATCGGAAACGGACTTTGGTTTTGGCAGTATCTCGGAACAAGCATCAATTGATGTTTTGCACTTTAAGTCCGGCAATCGCGTAATTAGGTGTTACATTAAAGTCAATCCCTGCTATTTTAGGTCGTTTGACAAATTTTTTTGTGGGTTGCCATTAAGTTTTTTGTTGGTTGCCATTAAAAGGGCTTAATGTTTCCATTCAGGAGCCTTAAAGTTCATGAAATTCAAAATTCATATTCTATTCATATCCTCAAAATACTTCGCACAACTAGACATGTACAACTAAATTTCCTTCCTAAAGCCCCGTATTCAGTTCTTGCGAAATTTTCGTAAGAAATTTTGTCATTTATATCTAAACGGAAATTTTTATTGCGGAAACTTTCCACCTATCTTTGTTTTAGCTTGTAAATATTTTATTTATAATTGTTCTACGCATTCCGTTTTATTTTTAACTCATGTGGTGTGACTTTGGGTTGTTAAAATGATAGAAATGTGAAAATTCTGGTGAAACTATTATCAAACAATTGATTTCGTACGAAATAACTTTGGCGTAACAACCCTGCAATTGATTTTGCCTATGAACTTTTCGCAAAGAGCTAAGTACCAAACAAATGAAAAGTGAGCGAAATTTTTGGTTCATGAAATTTTAGTTATTTTTTATTCACATACTTCTTATGGCAAGGAAAATTTCATAACAACTGAATACCGGGCTTTATCTTGAAAGAAGGATGGCCCTGAGTTATAACCGTTAGTTTGTATTTTTTCCCTTTTGATGCAATCTTTTGGGCTTCCTTTTTATACCGTCACCCATAGGATGTGGGTATATATCATTTAATACGGGGAAAAATGTAACGCATAGAAGGAGCCATTGTAGGCCCTTGGGATCTTTGAACGAAATTCGTTTTACGACTTTTTAAGACGATTGAGCCATGCCCGTCTGTCTGGCTGGCTGGGCAACACGATAATTGCCGTAAATCTTTACGGATCACAATGAAATTTTGTCAGTGAATATTATTTGTGGAAACTTAGTTTAGGCTTGAAGATAGGCGTTTTGACCACGCCTCTTCTGGTATGGATGGATAACCGGTTGATCGACACAATAACTCTCTAAACTCTAACTCTCTCTGTAACTCTAAACTACAACCGATCGTAATGAAATTCGGTACTATGAAATATTTTGCTAAAAGCTACTGTGTTATTAATAACTGACTACTGTGCCACGCCCAGTTTCGTACTTTCCATACAAAAGTTGGGCGTATTTCCGGTTTGTTGATAGTCAAACAAATTCCCCAAAAACCTCTTGGAATCCTAACTAAGTTGGGCATTAAATAATATTTAGCGAAATGTTAATCAGCTATTGAATATGGTCACATTTGAATGTTGGCGCTTTTTAACAGAACTCGAACGCAATGGATGACTTAGGGTGAGGGTATGATTAGGTCGGTTCACCGGGCTGAAATTGATGTGCTGATTCCATCTGTAAGTTAATATTCTTTTATTCACTTTCACGCTTTCTCCACTTCCGTTTTATCTGTTAAAATGGTCGGTTTATCCATCTTTTTCCTTGTCTTCTTATAAAGCAAACCACACATTTGTGAATCATGAGCAAGAGCATCACTAACTGAAGAATGATGAGCATCATTAACTTGCTTGCAAACAATTTTGGTAATTTTTGTTAAATTTTATGAGCCAGGGAAAAAGTTAAACTCTTGCACGCTGAAAAAACGGCCTCCGTAACATATTCTGCAGGAACCATGTATATGTTTGAAACACACTTCAAACATTTATATGTTTGCAAGTCCCAAACTCAGGGGTATTTTAATGCAAACATTAGCATGTTTACTGACAAATGTGTATGATTTTACGTGGAAACATATGCGTGCTTCATCACAAACATCCATATACTTACGTAGAAGCATTCGCGTGTTTCCCCCAAACCTCCATATAGTTACGTGGAAACATATGCCAATTTTCTCCCAAACATAATAATATTTAGAAACGAATTATTCTTTCTTTCTTTCTTTATTTATTATAATTAATTTAATCAATATATGTATATCCACATTTGCTTATGTTAATAATTATTACAAAAAATTAAAAGATTTAAATGATTTTTACATTTACTTGCTTGAATGCATTATTTGTTTTGTTTTGAATCTGCTGCTCTGTTGTTTCTCCTTTCTTTGTAGTCTCTCACGTTTTTGTTTTCTGAAGGTTTCAACTTTGCGTTGGTTATCACTATACGTTGGTACACGAACAATATACTTATATACAAATCTAATTCATACAAGACAAGCGTGTATTAATAATAACAAATGGTCCGTCATTCCGATTTTTTCAGTAGAGGCTCGGACAGAAAAATTGATTCAAGTTGTGTCCCTCTCCAGTTTCTTTCATCAAAATCGTGTCTATGCGAAACACATACACAAAAATAAATGCAACATCATAAACCATTTAACCGTCCGATCGTTTGTTTATTCTTCTCCCACTGATAAAGCGCTTTTGATATCCTCTGTCCGATGAACCATTGACGACTGAATACATGAAATTACAACGCAAAACATCACGCACATTCAGGAATATTTCTGAATCACTCACTGAGAGAATACTGCAAAATTATAGACACACACTTACAAGATACACACTATCGTTGCTCTTCGTTTACTCTCTTGCTCTCGAGAGAGAGCATAAACAGTTCAACAAACACGGCTGTATTTGTATCACAAAGAGAGATATATTTGGGTCCCAAACACATATGTTATAACATATTAATCAGTGTGTCTCAAACATGTAATATTGAATAGCAAATACAATGCTTTAGGGCACAAGTATGTTATATTTGCGACAAGCTCCAAACATATTGTTACGCGCCGCCAAGTTACTGCTTGATAATAGTTTGAGGAAAATCAAGGCAGTTTGGCATGGCAAGTTCCAGGTTGCTCCTGGCTAGCTCCTTCAGGTTGGTTAGTTATGTCCCTGTTCCCTAGCGCGTTAACATATTTGATATTACTCCATGCCAAAAAAAAAATATCAAAAAAAAGTGTTCCAGTTTTCACTAACCGATCAATTATATCATCGAAGTGTTACCAGCCGAATATGAGGAGTTGTAGGAGTAGATGTTGTTCTCGTATGACGGTACATTTTCCCCTCCCTTTACCTGTGACAGATTGCGTACCTATGTATATACTAATCTGTCCCGTTGACACTACCGCAGCCCTAGGACCCCATGTCACTCAGTATCCCTCAATAAGAAAGTTTAAAACTTCATGTTCACGTTATAAAAGAAAAATTCAAAATATATTTGCGACGATAATATTAAGTGAAACAATCAAAGCTAAGTTCATGGATGATATATAAATGTAGTTTGGCAAAATGACTTAGTTTCAAAAAAAGTATACATAAAAGTGATTAAATCTATGCGAATATGTTTGAATTATTCGGAGATAAGTATAAATGTACTTAATTTTGCATTTATACGTGAAGAATAATAAATGAACTAACTAATGAATTTAGAACTACATAAATAAAAGTATATGATGGGTAAGGATTTCAAAAAAATATGTAAGAAGAGACATGTATATATGTATGTACATATATATATAAATGTACCTAATTTTACATTTATATAAATAGTTCCGATTTGGATTTGAATGAAATATATAAATGTGCTTAAACTTACATTTATATATAAGTTATATAAATGTGTTTAAATTTTAAACATCTATAAAACTTTCGAATTTCAATTGAAAAGAAATATACTTATGTCTATATTGGACTTGAAGTATAACGAAATATAAATGCACTTAATTTTACATTTATATAAATCTTCTGTATACAGCTCTGGGGGGGGGGGGGGGGGGAGGAGAAGAAATATAAATGTAGTTGATGTTCCATTTATTTTATTATAATAATTAACGCTTTAAATTTAGGATAAATCTATTGTTTGCTTTAAATAGTATATGAATTGATCGAAATACAGAAATATTGGCTATAAATGTAATCGATATACGTTTATGTTTCTTCCAAATTTATAAAAGATCCTATTTTATGATCCAAAAGTAATAAATTTACTCCGTTTACTTAAACTTTGAAACCGCACAACATACCGTTTCGTGCCACTGTGCACTCAAAACCAACAGTCAAACCTGCCTAACAACGAGCTCGTTATTTTGGTGGGGACAGTAATGTTTTCTAAACTGATCGACAGGCAATTTTTTTTTACGGTTTCATAATTACAATAGGGGTTTATAAAATATTAGTACAGTTTGAACAAATTTTCTCTTCTTTCTCTTTCCTTCCTGTTATAGTCAAAATGATATAAAAAATTTCAAAAGATCTGTGTATTCATTTATGTATATGCTTAAGAAGGACTACGCTGTAATGTCTTCATTCACGCTGCGCGTCTGCATGTATTTATATACGTATGTAAGTTTTGCAGTCAGTCACCGTGTTAATTTTTTTGCGCGGGAGTGCGTACAAATGTACACACACCCGCAGACATGAAATATATTCCAAGGGAAACTCACATATACACTTAACAATTTTATAATTTTTTTCACTTATCTTCTCTCCTCACGCTTGTGTTCAGAAAGATTTTACCGCTAGCCGCTTACAAGTTCATCTGCGACACTCCACTTGTAGCACCCCTGACCATGATGAAGGTGTGCCAGTGCAAAATTTTAGAAGTCCCCACCTTCACACTGTCGTCAATGTCAAATACGGAGTAATTTTCGTATTCAGTCACTCAGAAATTAAATATCCCGGAGGCTGTACCTTTCGTCAATCTGCGATTTGCCTGGGGTATAGGTACATATATGTATATGTAGCTAGAAGGGATTAAAAGAAAAAAAAAATGTTTTCCCTTTTCACTAGTAATTTCACTAAATTTGATTTGTCCGTTCAGGTATTCCAATCACGTTTGCAACTTACCGTATCAAAACGTTCCGTGTTATGTATTGTTACAAAAAAATTAAATAACAAGGAGTATGCAAATCAAAATTTGGTTTGATTTTTCCTGCTCACAAAAAACAAAACTATGCAAAACTTGCACACTTCACTTCACTGTAACTATTCTCAATGGGAACTATTTTGCAAATGATCGTTATTCTGCTTTTTCATTCCCCGCCATGCATCGAACCAAAGAAATACGCAATGTACTAGCAAATGCCAAATTGCAGTGTTGGAATGTGACAAATTTTCCTCACGCAGGGTTAAATTTATCACCCGTTTTGGCCTCGCCAGGGATGGCATGTTGTTTAGGTGTGCACAATCACGACATCACGGCCACTTGAGTTATCGAAATGTAAGTGATCTTCGGCGCAATGAAATTAAATATGAGGCAATCCGTAACAATATGTTATATTTGCATCCAAACAACAAAAAACGACAGATTTTTCAGCGTGTGCTCACGACTAGAGTGTCCAAAAAAACTAGAGAAACCGGTTAATCGTTTTTTGCTATTAACCGTAGGACGGTTATTTAACAAACGTAATTTTCGTGCAAATCGCATACCGGTTATTTGACGTCGATTAACCGGTTAGACGGTTTTTACCCAATTTGTGTTAATATCCTTAAAAAAATTAATAATAAATTATATGATTTTCAAATTTTAAAGAAATGTTGGATTAAGCAACATGATTTCTAGTTTCAAATATGACTTTATGCTTCAATAAGTTCTAAATGATATTTCCAAACAATTTTTTTATTCAAATTTCAAAATGATTTTATGATAGAATAAGAATTAAATTTTTTTTTCATATATCAGAATGTAAATTTTTTTACAATAACTGTTTTGAATTTAATGAGATTTTCATTTATAAAAATCTCTATCAAATTTGCAATTTTATTTTCGAATTTAAATCGGTATTCATAATATGAATTTGAATAAAACTTGTAAATTTTATATTAAACACGAATTCCAAATTAGAATATGACTTATGGCCTGTTCACCGATCTCTCCTCCACTAACATTCAGCCCAAATTAGATTCCCCTAAGTCGACATTTTCGTTCGACTGACCCAATATTTGCAGCATCAATAAATACAGCAGATTCGAAAGAGGGGAACCCAAATTTGCACTGAAGAGTTTTGAAAAGTATTACGTTTCCATTTGACTTGAAATGACAAGATTGTGGATCCCAAATCAACGATCTTTTGACTAGAACGCGAATGAAAGCTTGTATTCGAGATCGAGTAACAGACTGTTAGATTTTAATTTAAAATTAAACCATGATTGTCAAATTTAAATACAGTTATACAATTTTGAGTTTTACACACGAATAAATATATGAAATGGTCGCCAAAGAAATGTATTGGAAGTGCTACATGTGCAATTTAATTTAAAATGTTTTTGCCAAAATCGAAAACCGGTTTGTTGAAAAACTGATTTTTTTGAAGAAACCGTAACTTGGATTTTAAAAAATGCCGGGTTTTTGGTCACTCTACTCACGACTGAGAACACTGTAGTTTGCTTAACGCTCTGTCCCAGCTTGCGTTGCGACTCACTGAAGTATTGCCTTGTGTGCAGCGTTCTTGTCATCAATTGCCATGCGACAGTTGTACCATAGTTTGTCTTTAGGCCGTTTCCACATTGTGAATATTGGCGATAGAAGTTATAATTGAGAACTTTGTTTTTGTTTTGTTGCAATTATTAACATTTCATAGCTCAAGGTTCGAGGAATCTTAATTTACGGCTGCGCGTATGTGCACTGAACTGTCGAAGATATTTTGTTTGAAAGAATAATAATAGCACTGTGAATATAAATAAATAAATAAATGGTTTCCCGTTGCATCTCACGAGGGGATTAGGGAGAGCTTCTCACAACCAGTGAGCTGTGCGCGTTCTAGTTTCACACTCACTGATAGGGACCTACAGTTTTACATCTGTTCCGAACGGTATTTTGAGAAGCTTTTTCATGGCTAAATACTCGATAGTGTCGCCATCACTAAGCGAGGTGACCGCCGTCGAAAGAAATTTAAGGTGGTCAGAGCAGGGATCGATCCCACGTTTTCATGCATAAGAGCCAAGCACACTACCATTGCACCACCGACGGCCACAAAGGCATATTCGAGTATAAGTAATGTTTGCGCCATGTGAATTTTGGAATTTGATTTAATTTTGCTTACAAAAATAGAAATTTTTTCAAAATTGTGATTTTAGTGGTAATGCCCATCCTTGATATTTATGAATGAAACACATCATAGTTCAAATGACTTCCAAGACATGCTTTACAGTACCTCATTCGATCTCTCAATTTTTCAGTACATTTTCGTTTATTTGGGCCCCTACCTCATGACTGACAGCGTCGATTTCCTGTTTTAAGGCCACAATGGACGCGTGTTGATTTTCCGAGCACTAAATCCGATAATTTTCTTTGGTAACGTAGCCCGAGTTTAAAATGAGCTTCACCGGAAAATATGTTTTGTTTGAAAAATGCTCATCTTCACACTCTGAACTTTGGACGAAAGTTTTAAATATTTTCCATTTTTCTTCAAGCGTGAAACGACCCATGTCGTGAATTAATAACCTTTAACTAATCATTTGTTACTTCATAAATGTCAAATTGGCGAATTGGTTCATATTCTAAATTTTATATAGCCCACCTTTTACTTGTCGCCAGAGAAACAGCGTCTCAGTTGTGTTGAAAATGTGCATTCTTTGACGTTGAAATTGACATTTAGTGCTGAATTGGACGTACTGAAAGAAGCGACTCCATTGTACCGAATTACTGCGAATTTGCTACAAGATCTGCTTGAACTCAGTAACTCGTCTAAAGTTTCTACGAAAGATGACATGTCGCACTAGATACATAAGCAACATGTGGATTTTAATGCTAATTGTTAGATCTTTTCACATTTATTAAGAAATGGAAGACACAGAATCGTATGTCTGAGACCTATTTTTATTTTCAATAAATCTAAAATGTCTGTAACCATTTCCCCATAAATAAAATGGAAAATACACCACGAATACTAATTCGGATATGATGACATCTAATGTGGTTGTTACAACCTCTTATGGGGTTGTGACAACCTGTAATGGGGTTGCGACAACTTCTAATGGGATTGCGACAACCTCTAGTGGGGTTGTGACAACCTCTAATGTGGATGTGACAACCTCTAGTTCATATGCGATGACACCTAATGTGGTTGTGACAACCTCTAAAGTAGGTTACGGCTAATTCGGTTACTTTTCTGTGGTGACATGGTAAAATCCGCAGTTAATGAAGGTTTCGTTTCTCAATTTCGAACACAGTATCTCCACCATGTTTAATTCAAAATAATATCTAGTAGCTTTATGTGGATGGTGTGCATTTAATTATATATAGCAATTAACAAATCGACAACACTGTGCAACAGAATATAATCGAATTCATACTCTTTTGTTAATGATCTAGTTTATGCTGAATCCCTGGATCTGGAGATTTCAACACTAGGTTATATCACAAGTGTATTTTGGCTGTAGCACAATGTAATCTTTACTTTTTTTTTGGAGTCTGCTTGTTCTGTTTTTCATCACTAAATATAAACAAAGATTAGCTTTATTTGTTTGTTTGACCAACAAACATTTATAGTTTTATCTAATGTGTGCAAATATTTATTTTGGGGGCGTTCGCGAAATATTGATTTATCTCACCTTGAAACATTTTTGGCAAATTTTAGTCATTTGTCAAATATCAACAGATTGTGGGGAATTAATACAAAGTTGCATGAGCATTTCATGCCATTACATCAAGGAAAAATGTAATGAAACTAGGAATTAGTAAAGGACATAAAGTAAAATTCTTTGTATTTGAAAATTAGTTGCTCACTGAAAAGCGTCGAACATCGTAAATGCTACTACCCGGCTTTTTGTATAAGTAGGAACAAAAATATCTAGGATCATGTTGGATTTAACAGACACTTAGGAAGTTAAACTGAATGGTCTTAGGACTTTTCTTCAGATCACTAATTCGTTCACCAGGGTCCACTGTACGTCTCTTCTTCAGCCACATCCTGCAATATCGGGATGACGTATCAAATGGCTTGAACGCCCCATAACAACACCAGGAAAATTTACATGTTTAACGATGGGGACGGAATATAACGTCCCATGGTATCACAACGTTCCTCATTGGACTAAGTGTGTAAATGGTGACAGCCACTTCTACCTAAACTGCTCACATAAAAACCGACATCCGTTTTGAACTATTTTCCATATTTATTTATTTTGTTGTGGAAAAGATCCTTTTTGAGTCATGCATTTTTCAATGCACGAACAGTTTTTTGATAATGTTATTGTATATAACTATACAAACTCCAACCATGTTTAAGTAAAATTACATAAAGTATGTAAAAAGTATGAAATAATCAAGATATGACCCGAGAGAGAAATTCGATTAAGTGAATTGTTAGAACTTTTTGGTTCTCTTTTACGAGGGTTGCCAAATTCCGCACATCTTCTGGTCGTATACTTCTTGATCGTCTTTGAGATGGACAAACAGGATGTACAGGTAGAGAAGAAAAACCGGCGCAATTTGGCAACCCTAATAGAAGAGAACCAAAAAAGGCGACGCGATTCACTCAACCGCATTTCTCTCCCGCGTCATAACTTGATTATTTCATACTTTTTACATACTTTATGTAATTTTATTTAAATATCGTTGGAATTTCTATAGTTAGATACAATAAACCTATCAGAAAACTGCTCGTGTATTGAAATATTCGACAAAGAGAGTAAGATAGAGCAGATAAACGACGCGCTTCACTCGTTTTCTTTGTTGGCATTCCACTCCATGAGTAAATTTTCTTCTCTATAGCATAGTTGCTTTATGAGATGGAAGCCGATCGAAAATTTTCCGGCGCGACGCTGCAACAAATTTTTTTGAGGTCTACCCCGACGCCGTTATTATTGATTCTCATCCGTGTAAAATATAAGCCTATTTGACTGACTCGCCCCATTTGACCGACTGATTCAATTATAAAGGTTCAGTTGTTTCTAAAACATCCCAAATATGTACAAAACTGACAAAACCAAGAGCCGCCAATTTAATTTTTTTGTTGTGCCGCCGTCTTCGATAATTTGGTATCGCCACGGAGTTGCTTGAAAGTTGTTTAATCACAAAGTTGCCACCTAAAATGACAATTTAATCTCAAATTGGTTGGTGTAAACGGCAAAGGTTAGAGAATAATACGGCATTTACACCGACCAAGATTAACGCATTTCGATGGTTAACTCCGTTAACCCACGATAACCCAGAAGATTACTTATACAATTTAAATCTGTAAACTCTGAAGTGTAATTGTTAACCTCATTTTAAACTGGTGTACATTTTGATGCAACTCTGTTAATAACTCAAAAAATGCAACCATCATAATAACATACATAAAAAATCAACTGTTTGACAGACGGAAGCCGATCAAAAATTGTTCGACATGTCGCCGCTACCAACAAATTTTTGAAGCACACACCGCCGCTAATTGGCTGTTATTGGTTTAAAATGTGAGTCGGGTTTGTCGACTGTTTCGATTGGACCAACTGCCCCAATTTTAAAGGTTCAGCTATTTCAAAAACATCCCGAATTTGTACAAAAGTGGCAAAATCAATAGCCGCCAATTTCATTTTGTTGTTGTGCGGCCGTCTTCAATAATTTTGTCTAGGCGCTGTGTTGGTTTAAGCACGATGTTGCCAACAGAAATGCCAATTTAATCTCAAATTTTGTGGTGTAAACGGCAAAGATTAGAGAACAAGGTTACCGCTAAACTGGACTCGATAAACGGCGGTCTAAATGCGGTATAAGGTTATGCTAACCCGGTCGCGATAAACTGCAGCGTAAATGTGACATTAGACTGCTGTCATACCACACCAAAACAGAAAAACAAAAAAAAAAAATACTCCTCTGCTGCAACATGAGTGTCACCATGAATAGAGACACATCCCAAGAAATTATTTTTGGTTAACAATTCTAACCCGAGTATACGAGCCCACTATCATGCAATAAGCCACAGATCCATTGCATTCAACGTCTTTTCAAGCATATTGCCATTTGTTGTAAACTGATCGGGGATTATTAAATAAATGGATTCCCATTACATCTTATGAAGGGATTAGGGAGAGCTTCTCACAAACCAGTGATCTGTGCGCATTCTAGTTTAACACTCACTGTTTGTAACCTATAGTTTTACACCGGTTCCGAACGGTATTTTGAGAAACTTTGTCATGGCTAAATACTCGATAGTGACGCCGTCACTAAGCTCATGTACGATAGCCGTGCACACTATCATTGCGCCAAAAAACAACTCTAAATCGAGTTCTTCGTTGAGCACACAAGCTAATTGTGCAACACAAACTTGACAACACAAAAATGCAACACTCAATCATATGCAGACAGCTAAACTTAAATAAGAATACTGTCTAATAACATGTGAGCTAGAGGACAACTGATCTGACTCCACACAACAGACAGTTGAAAATGCTTGGAAAGACGTTTGCGACTTCTGTGTATTCGTATACAAATCTACTGAGAGTTAGACAAATACTTATGCTTCATGATTACGTGGGTTGCTATTTATATTTCGGGTCCAGCAATAGAAAAAACAATCATTTATCATTGGAAATGGCTTTATTGCGCCATGCGCTCAAACCAATTTTCGAAGCACTTTTTCCACTCCGATTGAGACACCTCCAAAACATGAGGTTTGAGCGCTTCAACAGATGCTTGACCATGTAGTAAAAAGAAGTCACTGGGTGCCAAATCATCACAATTCGACATGTTGAGTGCTCAAATAGCCCATTGTTTCAACTGATTTGTGAGAGCTCGCATTGTCCTGATGCAAAATGATCCATCTTCTATTGTTGTTTTTTCTTATTTCTTCCAACACTGTTGACAAACAGATGGTGGTATATTACTCAGAAATTGACCAACCTACGTTCCACCGAAAGCACTGTAGCCATATAACCGGTTAAACACAAAAAACCACGATGGTTTGGTTCGATGTACTTCTTCCATTGCTGTTTTGTTTCGGATTCATATGCATATATCCATAGTTCGTCACCTGTGACGATGTTATACACCGTACGATATTTGAGTTACTGCGGTTGTATTTTTTGAATATTTCTTTGCTCCAATGCACACGAGTTTTTTTTTGAGCATTTGTGGGATCCAACGAGAACAAATCGTTTCCACGGCCAAATGAACATGCGATATCTTATTAATGCTAGTGAATTTAATGCCCAAGGATGCCTCAATCTCAGGGTAAGTCACATGTGCGTCTTGCTTTATCAGTTCACCCATAGCATCGATGGTTTCCGACAAAACGACCGTCACGAAATTCATCCTGGAGCGAACGGCGTCCGAGACTGAACTCTTGGTACCAGCAAATTACAGTGGTTTTTGATGGTGCTTACAGCAAATCGTAAAAACTTATCACCCGAAAATTTTCACTGGTTAATTCCATTTTTTGACCGAACGCTCTATGTATATTTGTGCTAAAAACTTTGAAACATTCCAATGGAAGTTCCAGTTTTCATCTGGCAACACTAGTACTGCTAGGTCCCGAAATATAAATAGCAACCCTCGTACTTCTTATTATGTGGATACGTTTTTGCTATTTGGTTTATGAAAATTTAATTCAAAATTTAAATCCTATCAATGCATTTTTCGGTGCATTTAACGAACGGTATTGAGTCAGAGTTAGAGTTCAGCCCCGCAATTCTGTAACATATTAACGATAAAAATTGGTAGTTAAATTGTCAAAATTCGAAAATTTTGTATTGTAATTTTATGAGTTCTGACAATTTAACTACAGACCTTGTCGTTAAAAAGTTACAGAATTCCGGTGCAGGACTCGAAGTTCAGGAAATTTTCCCGAATTCGGAGTAGGATTTGATGTAGATTTTTTTCAGTCCCACTCCTACTCTATGTTAACAGAAGCACTAAAAATTTGATAAATACCTAAGTGGAAGAAGAAGAAGGAATACAATAGTCGTGTTTTGGTTGCAAGCAAGCGATTGTCGCTTGCTAAGTTAGAAAACGGTTATTTAGCGAAAAGTCATATTGTTAAAAAATATTGCATAGGGTTGAATATGGTAAAAGATATCAAAAAAGAAAAATTATAAACTTAATGAAAATGATTCGTGTCGCTAAGTTTCCGCTAATACAAAACATACAAAACAAGCGATTATATAAGCAAGCAGTGTAACCAAAACACGCATAATGCTACCCTGAAGATGTCAATTGGTTGGCATTATTCGTAACAGCACTGCTAAATGAGAGCTACGTTTAGTAAACCAGATATTGTAAAAAAATCGTTAAAACTAAAATTTTTCGGATAAAAAATCGCTTAATCTCCCTCATGTCTGTGTCTCAGAAACGGAGCGTCCAATCGGAAAGGTGACCAACATTTCAGAGTTTCTCAGGGTTTGACACAATTTTTTTTCCAAAAATCGCCAAAATTAGAAACTCGCTAAAATAAAAAGTGGATATAACTCGGAAACGGTAATAATAAATCGTTTTCTTCTATGAAAGATTTTAAGCACTGGATGTTTTCAATATGCCATCACTTTTTTAAGTCGCTAACACGTATGAGCGTTTTAGCGATTTTTTATTCGAAACATTTTAGTTATAGTTATAGAAACATTTAGTTAGAAACTGTCAAAAATTGTGTTTCGTCGATTGGACGCTCCGTTTCCGAGATATAGATATGAGGGCGTTTAAGCGATTTCTTATTCGAAATTTTTTTCCGATTTAAAAAAAAAACCATTTTTGTATTTAAGCGATTTTCTTATTTTGGCGATTTTTTGAAAAGAAAATTCTTCCATACGAATTGGACCACTTTGTTAAGAAACCCGTAAAAATTGTTTAGGTTTTTGATTGGACGCTTCGTTTCGAGATGTACTTATGCGTAAAAGTACAAAAACAAAATACATGTGAATTTGAGACACAAGAAATCCTTAAAAATATAATACGGCTGCTCTTGTGGCACCACCACTTCACTGCGCCTTGATTCACATGGTTGTAAAAAAACGTACATTTTATCTGTAGTGTGACGTAAACCAGCGTTGGCAAATTAAGCATTTTTGTCATGATTCTCAGACAACCAGGAAAAAATACCCGATTTGTCGGTTGTCAAAATGTCAGGAAATGCATTTTCTTGTTTTCCGCTTTAAATCAACAAAAGTGGCAAACGCAAGAAAATCGTTGTCTGTGCGAATGCCGTATTAGATATGTATTGTTCACAACAAAGCTTTTATAATTCGGAAGCTAGATCACATTTTATACAATTTTGAATTGCAATTTGTTTGGAACGACGTGTCACGACAAGCATAAACAGAAAAATATATTTTCAAAATTTTTAAAGATTATGTTTTTTCACGGCTGCATTTTGAAATCTTAATTGAACATACTTTTTCTTCTCAATTTTTCAATTTACTTGTTTTTCATGAAAATACTGTCAATACTGTCATGAAAATCCTATCAAATATACACAATGAATGTAATTTAAAGCTATTTCGCGAATTACAATGAGTAATACACGAAAAATATGCATGATCAAGACTTCAAAATGCTGCCGTAAAAAAAATGCTCTGTCAAAATTTTGAAAATATATTTTCCCCTATATTGACCTAAAATTAAAAATGGTTTACCCAAATACACTAAGAATCAAAACTTCAACGGCCGGTGGGGGGCTGTAAGTACTCTTGTATATAAAAAAATCCAATGAGTGTTCGAACTCACGGGCGATGTATTAACACCATTTTGTTACACGGTACCTGTTCGATTTCTATGAACACATTAGTAAATGTTACATTGGAAAATAAAAAACAGCGTTCAATCATATGACGACGTTACATTTAAATAATGTTAATACTTTTTGTTACTGTTGCTTTATTCACACAAAAAACAGAATACAAAGACACCAGAACATACATACATTGTTATGTTCGTACATACGCTACACAAGTTCACACAATTTCCGTTGCTCTCGTGCTATCTCGTTTTTATATACGTGTGCGCGCCTCTTGTGCATGAGTTCCTGAGTTCGAACCCTGCATAGTGACGGCGACACTATCGAGTATATAGCCATGAAAAAGCTTCTTAAAATACCGTTCGGAATCGGTGTAAAATTTTAGGTCCCAATTAGTGAGTGAAAACTGGAAAGCGCACAGCTCAGTTATTGTGAGAAGCTCTCCCCTGTCTCCCCTGACAGGGATGTAATGGGAAACCATATATATATCTATATATAATACGTCATTATTCTCTTTGCTCTGAGAGTGCCCCGCACCCACATTTTATTTATAATTTATGATAAAAAAGCAACCCGTAAAAACCATAGTTTTTGACAATAAATTCTTTATATATGACCACGCCCCTAACCAACCAACTAACATACCCAATTTTGTTCAACTACCGGTAACAGGAACAGAAATAATGGATTTTTTATTTGTGGTTTGTATGGGAGGTACCACGCCCCTTTGTCCAATCCCGCCCATATTGGGAACATTGTTATGTTCGTAAATACGCTACACAAGTTCACACAATTTCCGTTGCTTTCTTGCTATCTCATTTTTATATACGTATAACCATGTCATTATTCTCTTTGCTCTGAGAGTTCTCCTCACCCATACTAGTCAATTGTTCGCAGCCGCTACATCAGTGTGTGTTTTTTTATCGCAGTTTGACAATCTATGTTTCGCAGTCGGACAAATCTTTGTTCTATATAGGGGTGGGTCACCCTTATCATTTAGGGGTTTGAAAAGTAGATGTTGGCCGATTCTGAGACCTACCCGATATGCACAAAATTTCATACAAATCGGTCGAGCCGTTTCGGAGGAGTTTAACGCCAAACAATCTACGATCGCAGTCGGACAAACTGTGTTTGGATGTATTCACTTTTTGAGTTTAGTCCCTACCCGCGCCTATAGATGTTAACTAGTGTATTCAAACCCTAAACCGGTTAACCGAATTCCGTTCGGTGCATAAAAAACAATATTGCATAAAAAACAGTGCAAAAAAAAACAGCAGACAGTTGTCCACGGACTGTCCCTGCAGGCTGTGTCAGAGACACGGCCATTAAGTTTAACGTAGAATACGCCATCCGATAAGACAGAAAACATATATAACAATAAATGATAAATAACATAAGCAAATGAATTTATTTATGTGATAGTTACTTTTGATAATATGCATGAGCTTATGGTAGGAAAAATAGGCTAAATATGTTTTTAAATTAGAAGAGTAAGGATAAATGATAAATAATAGACGCAAATCAATTTGATTTTTATTTTAATTTACTAAACGTCAACTGTCAGCTGCTGTCAAACAGCATCAAGCAGCATTGTTATTTTGCTTACTTGACAGCACTTTCATTTAACATAAAAATGTATGAATTAATCTTTTCATATATTTTTTACAATTATGTATATATCCATGTTAAATTCAAATTCACATTTAACATTTTGTTTCACTTAAATACATAAGTAAATATACGAAATTTCAATATTTCATCAATCAAAACAACAGCCGAAGGTTTGTGTCCACACTGAAACAGCAGCATAGTTTGTGTTCACGCTACAAACTGAAACACTCAACCAAACACCACACATATGTTTGAGTGCATGTGTTTAAACAATTTTCATTTGAGAAATTTAAATATTAGGAAGATATCAACCAATATGAAATGTATATCAAACGAAAGATAACATCTTCATTTACCTACAAAAAAATTTTTAAAAAAAGTTATCTCCCCGTTTCCTCATAATCAATGAAATAAAGATTACAACAATAACAATCTGACATGACTCCCTATACCGTAAGGTAAGACGTATTCTACGCCAAAAATTCATAAAAAACAGTATTCGCATTCAAAAAAAAAAGTACAAAACGTCCAAGGAATATTTGCACAACGATGATTTGGCCTAATTGGGTAAATCAAATGTGTATGAGAAGGGGTGGGACATGTAAAATTTGGAACTTGAACCTCCCGGTATTTCGAAGCAGATGACCCATTTCAAATCTATGAAGTGACAGATTATTTGTTAAATTGTTATTGGGAAATATTAAAAACTTTCTTCCACAGTTCTGAGTCTTCAACTCAATCTGCCAGAAATTTACGAAATAAATTCGACTGGAATAGAGTGCCGTCAACACATCAACAAAACTAGTCGTGTGCGTGCTCGTCCTGTGCGTTCAGTGGAAATTATTGCCGCTTTAGCTGAAAGTCTGTTTGAACAGCCGCCAACATCAACTCGCCACTGTTCGCAGAACTGAACATTTCTCGCACTTCTTTTCGCAAAATTTTGAGCGTTTTACGGAAAAGTCATGTTTCAGAATGAACCTCATTTTCACCTCAGGGATTACGTTACCGAAACAAATTGTCGTATTTGGGGCTCGGAATATCCACACGTCGTCGAGGAGAATCCGATGCATCAACGGGTTTTGGCCAGGCGTCATCATAGGCCCAATTTTCCTCGAAAATGAGCAGCTCCAATAAATTTTATTTCTTTTAAATAAATGTTTGATAAAATCCATTGTTGTTAACAATTTCTTTCAATCATCTTGGAATAGAACTTTCCAAGTTTTGGATAATTGCTTTTCAATTCCGTTCCACTTATTCTAGATACCAGTGATCAAATCGTTTACGCCGCGGAGGGATCATAGTTGTATTGTGCGTATTTGGTGCACACAAGTTGACCCAATAAATATTACACGTTGTGATGTGGGATAATGGATAAGAAACAGTGTGCACTATTTCGTGAAGCCATCGCTTTGCCCGAAAATACCTTTACGTACATAGGCGTGTAGGAAGCTTAAACTGCGCAATTATACCACAAGATACCGATAAATATGCTGTACAAAATTGATTTTTCAAAAAATTAAATTAAGAAAAGTTTAGTACGAAAAATTGTGACGTTTTCAAACCAATTGTGCTAAAAAAAATTACACTTAAATTGAAAAAATTTGCAAAAATGTTCAGAAAATTGTGCTAAACGGCATTTGGCATAATTTTTCAAAAATCAAGTGCCAAAACCAAAAACAGCACAAATTATGTCAACATGGTAACACTGTACCAATCCCATCATTGAAATATACCAATGTAAACAAAGAGATACCATAGAGTAAATATGGGTAGAGAAAATCTTTCACTCACCAAATTTCTGACATTCTGACATACGATACCAGATAGATGCAATGGTTCAAAACAACGAACAAAATAACAACAACGGCATTTCGTTTTGTGTGTTAAAATTAATGTGTTAAATACAACACAAAAAATGTATGCTAACAATAACAGTCAATAAAAAAGTTTAAAACACATTTAAATTTCACAGTTTTTCACCAAAATGGCATGAGAAATTAAAGCAAGAAGTTATTGTAATTCCACCTGGTGTATATCACTTTTCGTCAAACATCTCTCTATCACACCGATCGCATCACGAAGAGTGTGAAATGAAACGTCAGATGAGAGAATAAGTTTATCTAGGTATGTATTAGTCTATGGATACTCTTGCAACTATTTTTTCTTTATACAAACTCTTAGTTTTTACTATTTATAAAAAAACTTACTTTTATTCAGATGACATATTGAAATTCTCTCTCACTTGATACACACCCACACACAAAACAAAATACCACTATTTTTCTTCTTCTTTTCTTTCTCTTACATTTAACACAAAACATTTTGTAATTAACTCTGCTTTTGGCGAAGAAATTTAGAAACTTTAAACGAATTTTTCTCAATGAATTAATTAACTTTTCTTTGATATTTTTTTTTTCACTTATGGTGAAATGGCTGCACTTTATATTTATACACTTTGCATTGGGGTTTACTCAGAAAGTGACACACTTTTCGCGACATTTATGGCACTTCATTATTTTCGTGATCTTCACTTATTATGCTCGCATTTTGCACTGAGGAAATGGAAATACGATAGACGTGATTAAGTATGTGGGGTTGTGAGACACTACTGAATTCTTATTGAATAAAAAACCTTACTTTTATTGCAGTTGCTCTACTGAAATTCTCTCTCACTCGATTTATAAACAACACGCAAACATACACAACAATCTGCGGTTTTTTTTATTTCCTTTTGCATTCTATACAAGACATTTTGTGATAAACTCTGACTTTGGTGAAGAAAATTAGGAACTTTAAACAGATTTTTCTCAATGAATTAATTAACTTTTCTTTGATATTTTTCTTTTCACTTATGGTGAAATGGCTGCACTTTACATTTATACACTTTGCGATGGATTTTACACAGAAATTGACACACTTATTGCGACATTTGTGGTACGTTATTATTTCTTCACTTAATCTGCTCGCATTTGACACTGAGGATGTGGAAATACGATAGAGGTGATTAAGTAGGTGGGGTTGCCAGATTCTGTTGAATTCTTATTGAATAACCGGATATGGGGATTCTTGTATTAAAATAATTTTCACAGTTCAACAGATTTCTAAGAAGTGTTTTCAAAAAATGTCAAATCTAATCAATTTAATTGATTTAGTTGTAATATTCATTAATATGGCAGATAAAATCTGTGCAACTCAAGTAAACTAATAACTTTTCCAGAAGAGCTAAAAGACGGGTTTACTTTAACTTGACCTGAATGGTAAGTGCAGTCTCTTCTGACATTGCAAATAAATAGTTCGCTAAAATTTCGAATTTTTTTTTGAAAATTATATTTTGATATCTCAGAAAACCACAGAATTGTAATGTTTAGGAGATTGTTACGGATTTGAAATGTGATGAAAGTCAACACATATATAGGGTGTCTGGTAGCAGAATTATATTTTCAAACTTAAATAAGCAACATAATAATTGACACAAACTTTTATTAAGAGCATTGAACAATAGAATGGAAATGCGGATTTTATTTTTTAAAGAGTATGTCATCCAGATGACCGTTGACATTCGTCGCCTGGTCCGTTGAAATGGTCCAATTATCTCATGCGTAGATAAGGCACACCAAACAGTTACCCTGAGGCAATGCAATGGTTTTTGATGTTTTAATCGAGGCTTGCGGGTTCTTGGAGACCAGTAATGAAAATGAGCCTCGTCGCTCCAAGAAATGGGATTTACAGTGCGAAAACGCTCCAACATCGTTTCACAAAAATTTTTGGGTAAATCAAATCCACTTTTTTTCAGTTTTTGGATGATTTGAATTTTAAAAGGATTGAACTTCAGTCCCAGTGAGGCTGCTCTTTTCCGAATTGAAAGTCGCGGATCGCGTAAACTGCTTTCAACCTGTTCATTGTTTTCGGGAGTCCTTGAAGATCGACTGGGCACTGGCCGTGGGACATACATAGCCGAAACAGTTGCGCGGAATCTCTGCACCCACGAACGAATTAAATGTACACTCGGTCTGTCACTAATTCGCCGAATACCGAACTTTGAACAAAATTGTCGACGAGCAATTACGTAAGAATCATTACTCTTTTAAAAATGTCTCCACAGCGAACGCACGATGCTCACTCGACCACTGCGACATCGTGACTAACAAATCCGCATAATCGATAATTCCAACGGCGACACCCTCCCTCCGCACCGTTTATTATTTTTTGAAATAATCGTATTTAAAAATATAAATTTGCCACCAGACGCCCTGTACTTTATTATAGACAGTTAATTAATTAATTAAAATTTTGTGAGTTCACAAGTAACACAAAAGAAACAAATAAGTCCCCGAATACAATAAAAGGTTATATCATAGAGTAATGACGTATAGAGACGCAAACTCTCTCAGTAAATTGATGACATTTGGTGTGTGCAGATGGGCGGTTGGATGTTGGAAAGTATTGTTTTAATAATACCAGATATAGGCAATGGCGCAAGCCATCCAACAATAAATTACCAACGGCATTTCAATTTCTGCATTAAAATTTTTGTGTAAATACCCCACAAATAAATACTAACAATAAAATATATCAAAAAAAGTTCAAAATACGTTTAAATTTCACAGTTTTTCATCAAAACGACATGAAAAATTTAAGTCAACAATTTTTATAATCCCACCTAGTGAAAGCCAATTTACGGCAAATACCTCCCTATCGCACCACGAATAGTGTGAAAGGAAATGACAGATGAGAACAATGGCAGCTCTATACGTCGTTACTCTATGGGTTAAATGGTCAATATGAGCCTGAAACGAAGTATCATGACGAGCATATAAAACAGAAATTATTTTGTATTATTTCAGAAATTCGGATCAAGCATATATTCCTATACATACATGTTTGTTATATTTTACATTAAAATTCTTGAAAATGTAAAATATTATTATTTCTTCGAAATTTGAAATAATTTGTGAAGTGGAAATTATTGAGAGAATAAATAAACTTCCCTACTATGTTTTCCTCTATGTAATATACTCGTACTATACCAGAATTTAAACAATATTTTCTGTTTTATATGCTCGTCACGACACTTCGTTTGAAGCTAATATTGACAACTTAACCTTTCATTATATTCGTTCTCTTGTTTACTGCAGCCTTTGGCAGTACCATAGACTAATACATACCTAGATAAACTTATTCTCTCATCTGACGTTTCATTTCACACTCTTCGTGATGCGGTCGGTGTGATAGAGAGATGTTTGACGAAAAGTGATATACACCAGGTGGAATTACAATAACTTCTTGCTTTAATTTTTCATGCCATTTTGGTGAAAAACTGTGAAATTTAAATGTGTTTTAAACTTTTTTATTGACTGTTATTGTTAGCATACATTTGTGTTGTATTTAACACATTAACCCTGCTGTTAGATTAGAAAAAACTTACGAATCTTAGATTGAGGGACCATTTGGTCCATACTGCAATTTTCATCCAAAATAATAATTTTATCTTATTCTTTGTAACTATTTTGGTTCAAAAATTTCTAAAGCAAGTATTTGACATATCAAAAACATCCGCTAACATATCAAAAACATCTTCTAAATATTTGACATGAATTTACATTCGCTTGGTAATGAAAAAACTTACGAATCTTAGATTGAGGGACCATTTGGTCCATACTGGAATTTTCATCCAAAATAATAATTTTATCTTATCCTTTGTAACTATTTTGGTTCAATAATTTCTAAAGCAAGTATTTGACATATCAAAAACATCTTCTAAATATTTGACATGAATTTACATTCGCTTTGTAATGAAAAAATGTACTATTGACCAAATGGTCCTCTAATCTAAGATTCGTCATTTTGTATTTTTCTCAGTCCTGAATAAAGTTAGAAAATTTAATTTTCGCACATAACATTGTTTTATTAAAAGACCCCATTAGCAGAAAAATTTAGTCAGTATATATCACCGTTCCAAAGTTACAAGGGAAAACAGAAAAAATTTGGACCAAATGGTCCTAATCTAACAGCAGGGTTAATTTTAACACACAAAACGAAATGCCGTTGTTGTTATTTTGTTCGTTGTTTTGAACCATTGCATCCATCTGGTATTAGTAAAGCAATTCTTTTCAACATCAAACGTATACATCACACGAGGATAAATGTCAGAAATTTGGTGAGTGTAAGATTTTCTCTACCCATATTTACTCTATGGGCAGTACTATAGTTCAAGATATGTTAAAGAGATTGAACAATAGGTTTTTGCCTTATTTGTGAGCTCACCTAATTTTGAGTGTAAAGGGAGAACGGTTTAAAAATTATAAATTTCCTTTTCTAATCAACTCAGTATTTAAACTCCGTAACAATACGCTAGATATGTTATGCTAATTATGTTAGTATACTAATTATGTTAATTGCTATTTTCTTAGATAACCATATATATATATTTCTTAGATATAACCCATATCCGGTTATCCAATAAGACTTCAAGAGAATCTGGCAACCTCGCCTACTTAATCACCTCTTTCGTATTTTCATATCCTCAGTATCAAATGCGAGCAGAATGAGTGAAGATCGCGAAAATAATAAAGTGTCATAAATGTCGCAAAAAGTGTTTCAATTTCTGTGTAAAATACAACGTAAAGTGTATAAATCTAAAGTACAGCCATTTCACCATTAGTGAATGTAAATATTTAAAGAAAAGTTAATTATTTCATTAAGAAAAAAAGTTTAAAGTTTCTAAATTTTCTTCACCAGAGGAAGAGTTTATCACAAAATGTCTTGTATTAATGCAAAAGTAAAAAACGGCAGTTTGTAGTGTATGATTGTGTGTGTAGCGTGTGTTGTTTATGGATAGAGTGAGAGAGAATTCCAATAGAGCAACTGCAATGAAAGTAATTTTTTTGTAATCGCGAAAATTATAAACTGATATAAATGTCACCAAAAATGAGTTAATTTCTGTGTAAAACCCTAAAGTTTATTAATCCAAAGTGCAGCTATTTCGCCACAAGTGTATGAGAAAATATCAAAGAAGGTTTAATTATTTTATTAAGAAAAAGCAGATTAAAATTTCTAGATTTAATTATTAATCTAGGTTTAATTATTTTATTAAGAAAAAGCAGATTAATTATTTTATTAAGAAAAAGCAGATTAAAATTTCTAAATTTTCTTCACCAAAAGTAGAGTTAATCACAACATGTCTTGTGTTAAATGTAAAAGAAGAAAAGAAGAAGGAAAATACACCCAGCGGCGGAAGTCATGACCTGGAAGGCCTGAAATCATGACCAAACAGGCCTTCTTTAAAATAAGGACGGCCTTCCCTACACATTACCTCCTCCTTTCTTTTCTACATTGCGTGAGATTGGGAGGCAAGGCCATCCTTGCCCATTGCCTAAAGAAGGCATTAGAAGGCATACAAAGAGGAAGGCCTTTATCACAAAATCATTATCCACTTCTACATATTTATTTATAACTATGTATGTATCTATCTTAGAAAGTTTAACCACGCCCAACTCCAAATTGAACATTTTAAAAATACTCTGAAATATATTAAATAAAAAATATAATTTTAAAATTTGTATGAAATTTTCCAATTAAATTACGGTTAAAAAGAATCGGAAAAGAAATTTCTCAAAATTGCAAAAATCTTCTTCTTGGTTATATCTGATGAAAAAATTCATGCATTCCGCAGGCCTTATTGTAGGAAGGCATTACAGAAGAACCATTCCGCATGCCTTATTTGTGGAAGGCCTTGCGACTTCTGCCGCTGGGGAGGTAGTTGGTTTTGTTTGTGTGTGTAGTGTATGCTGTTTATGTGTCAAGTGAGAGAATATTTCAGTAGCTCAATGCAACAAAGGTAAGTTTTTTGTATAAAGAGTAGCAATCAAAGAGTTTAAATTAAATAAATAAAATAAATAAATGGTTTCCCATTACATCCCATGAAGGAATCGGGGAGAGCTTCTCACAACCAGTGAGCTATGCGCGTTCTAGTTTTACACTCACTGATTGGGACCTACAGCTTTACACCGGTTCCGAACGGTATTTTTGAGAAGTATTTTCATGGCTAAATACTCGATAGTGTCGCCGTCACTATGCGAGGAGTGAGTGAAAACTGGAAAGCGCACAGCTCAGTGATTGTGAGATGTAATGGGATGTAATGGGAAACCATTTTTTTTTTATTTACTTAATCTCCGTCTGTGCAAATCGTAAGTATCGTAATATAGTCGTTTAACACTTCGGGAAACATTTATAGACTACGACAAATAAAAGCAACGAAGAATTGCAAAATTATGGTTATTTTTATTATCTATTACCATTATTTTGAGCTTCAGTGAAAAAACTGGGTTTTAAACAAAAATTTGAGATAACACCATCTCAAGTTTCCATGGAGTTAAAGCAGCTACCTAAAAGTTTTAGCTGTCAGTTTGTATGGATTTTTAAAATTGTTAGTTGGCTCCAGCGTTGCCGAAACTTCTGAGAAAAACAGCTAAAAAAACAAAAACCTGCATATGTTTCTGAAAATGGAGGTTTTGATTTGTAACAAAATGCAAAAAGAATTCATTTCATTTCAAAATTTACCCAATTGCTAAAGTCGAGTTTATAGTCCAAAGTTGTATTCGATTGAATATAATTGTCTTCACTAGGTTAATGTTACCAAAAACTAGTACCACATCTGCTTTTAATCAAGGAAGGCATATCAGCATCAGGACAAAACAGGCTACTCCTTGAAATTTAATTTCTGTATTATATTTTTCTTAAAATGTTTTAATGCTAAATATTTTTAATGAATACTAGAAATGAAACAAAAATACATATGTCTCAATTGATTCGTTGGTCCACCAATGAAGTTTGTGCATTATTTTATTTTATTTATTCAAGCTCAAGACCATTCTATATCTCTATTAACAGAGGGTTAATTTCTAGAAAATAAGTTTTGCAAAATGCGTCCCCATGAATCCTGGCCAACCGAATAGCTGTTTCAGATCTAGCCACAAATGTTTACTTGTGTGTTGCGTGCGATATATTTCGAAAACTTGCGTAGTGGGAATTTCACAATTCAAATGAGTTTTCGTTTGATTAATTTTTCAATGTCATTCCAACAACCGCTGTGGCTAGTTGTGAAATACCTATACGGTTTGCCAGGAATTATGAAGATGTATTTAGCAAAACTAAACCGATCGGAACCATTTTTGATGACTCTGTCCAATATGTGTGGAGTTATTCCGGCAACAGCGCCTCGAATGATGGCCTCGAGCTCGCCTACGGTGGTTGGCATATCAGCATAGACTAAGCACAAAAATAAGCGATGTACTTGCAGTTCAAAATGAAGACTTTGTCTGATACTACAATTAACTTATCAGTTAACACACAACAGCTGTTGCAAACTCTTGTTAATATTACTCTGTGCTTTTTACCATAGAGTAGTGCCGTATAGAGACGACAACTCTCTCAGTAAACTGATGACATTTGGTGCGTTGCAGACGGGCGGTTGGATGTTGGAAAGTATTGGTTTAATAATACTCAAACCATCCAACAATATATCAGCGCCGGCATATCGATTTGTGCGTTAAAAATTTTGTGTAAATACACCACAGATATATACTAACAAGAAAATATAAAAAAAGTCCAAAATACATTTAAATTTCACAGTTTTTCATCAAAACGACATAAAAATTTAAATCAAAAATTTTTGTAATTCCACCTGGTGTAAGTCAATTTACGTCAAATAACTCTCTATCGCATCACGAATAGTGTGAAAGGAAATGCCAAATGAGAACAATGGCAGCTCTATACGCCATTACTCTATGGTTCATACTCATAGTAATCCGTCATAGTAATCACATTAGTTATATTTTATAATAAGTGCGCATTTTGTTTGAGCGCACAGTGTCGTCCACAGCTTGTGTGCTATTATTTCATTAGGAAAATCCAATTTATTTTGAAATTTCTTTATCAACATGATCTTTCCCATAATGAGTATTTTTACTACAATTTAACCTAATGATTCGTCGCTATCTTATTATTCGTCTTGACTTGATTTATGCAGTTTGAATGAGACATACATGTATACAATAATAGGAGTATATAATATTCAGGCGTATTACAGTTCGCAGTAGTTGTGTGTAAAATAGTTCAGCTCATTGTTTACCCTATTTATTACAATGTAAATATTTTGATGGGTGTCAAGCAGTTGCTGATAGCCGGCTGGCTGAATGTGTAACCTGTCATTCATTCATGTGGACATGAGTATCATGGCTAATAATTGGCATTTGATTTTGATTGGTTTGACGTGATAATTTATTTCCACTTTAGTTTTGATTGGGCTCGCACGCCTTTAATTTAATGCCCGTTATCTTCAGCAAACAAATTAGTAAGTGGCTTGGTAAGAGCTACAGTGAAAGCACAAAAGATTTCAAGGGAGACAGTGTAAGTTAAGTGGGCGCTTATTTTTGTTGAGGGACACTGCGAGAAATGTGACATTCGATTGTTTTTAAAATCTTTACAAATGTTTGTTTTTTTACTATTTTCATGTAATCTAATTTAGTTTAATTTAAATTAAATATAGACCATTTGTTAGTAATTTCGGTAGGTAATCTTACAAATCAATTATAACTGATATGTCGACATGTGTGTTGTATAGATCGTGATTTATCTCACGAACATTTATGTGCTGATCTGCTGATTAATTCATTTGCTAGTTTACGTATTTTCCGCGACAAGTGTAATCTCAGTTTGTCAAATGCAATTACTTAACTTTGTCGTCTTTATTTCCCAATCCTTGTTAAGCAAATCCCTTTACGATGCTAATGAATACTTCTCACAATATTTGCCAAATAGTATATATCGCGTGGTATCTATATGTACATATCATGGTATATGGTATTCTATATATAATGGTGTCCATAGCGTGGTATAACTCCGTTAGCCTACCCTAACCTAGAGGATTACTAGTACAATATTAATTTGTAAAAACGGAAGGATATTTTGTAACTTTATTTTAAACTCGTGCCACACTGCTGAAGAACAAACAAAATCAACTATAATAAAAACATACAAAAGAAGCAACTGTTTTGTCCGCCAACAATTTTTTAAGATCACGAATTCGCCGATATACATTGCTCGCATCGGCTTAGAATGATACCGATTTGTACCAATCTGGTAAAACGTTATTGGAACGACGTTCCTTATCGCACGTTGCGAGATGGGGGCTAATTTAAAAAAAATTAAACAACTTTTTTTAACACTATTAAGCTACAACCCCGTATTATCAGCTATATTGGGTACTTTGGTACTTTTGGTTTGTGTCCAGACTAACATATGTTGGGAAATTTATTGTTTAATGGGAAGATTTCTTGGTGGATCCTGTAACCAATATTTAGTACCAATGGCATGCGTTTGAACCAATTGTCGAAACACTTTTGCCACTCTGATTGAGGTATCTCCAAAACATGCATTCTGAATGCAGCAACCGCTTCTTCAGGTGTCGAAAAACATTGACCTCTCAGTTTGTTTCTTACGTACGGGAATAAAAAGAAGTCATTCGGTGCCAAGTCAGTACTATACGGCGGATGACCCATCAAATCGATGTTTTGGGTGCTCAAAAATCCAGTTGTTTCAGTCGATGTGTGAGAGCTCGCATTGTCGTGGTGAAAAGTGATCCGTCTTCGGCGGTTGGTTTTCCTGATTTATTGGAATACAACTGGCAAACAAATGATTGTGTACCACTCAGAATTCTGCGTTGTTCTAGTGGTACGGTTGCGACATGTCCGGTTTTTCCGAAAAAACAGGCGACCATTTGCTTGTAAGTGCTTCGGGCGCGAACAACTTTTGTTGGATTTGCTTCATCTTGAAACACCCATACAGTTGACTGCTTTTTACTGCTTAAAATCAGTTCGCGCACAGCATCAATGATTTTCGGAACAACAGCTGATTTTGAACGACCTCCACGAAATTCGTCTTAGAGAGAACTACGACCACGATTGAATTCACCATACCATCGATAAACACTGTACCTTGATGGAGCTTCATCGCTAAAAATTGAATTAAGTTCATCCATGCACTGTTGCTGAGTTAATCCACGTCGAAAGTTGTAAAAAATAATCGCACGAAAATTTTCACGATTTAATTCCATTTTTGTGCCGAGATGAATCTTTTAAGTTTCTGTAAACAACACAAATAGCGCTGGTATGTCAAAACGTTCTGAGTACGCATAACATCAAAAATGTCCAACTTTACGATAGAGCTGTCAGTTGCCAGATTGCAACACTAGGGTTGCCAAATCCTGAATCATAAAATTCAACCCTCGTATATATTGTAGTTTTGAACCCAATAAAAAGTAAATTTAGAAAAGCCAGAAAAAGTAAATTTTCTCAAAAAAAAGCTATTCATATTCTTAAACAAAGTACATTTTCTTAAAAAAATACCTTGTCATGAAGAAATACTTTTGCTTAAAAATAAGTACATTTTCTTACAAACAGTACTCTTTCTTAAAAATTATTTTTTTTTAAAAGTATATTTTTTTAAAAAACTACCTTTTCTTTAAAGAGTACCTTTATTGTGAAACAAATTAACTTTTCTAGAGATAAGTACCTACTCTTAAAAAAAATTAAAAATTCTTGAAAAAAAAGTCCAATTCTAAAAAATTCCCATTTCTTAAAAAGAAACATTTTTCTTCAAAAAATATCTTCTCTTAAAAAAATACATTTTCTAACAAAAATTCCTTTTCTTAAAAGTACATTTTCTTAAAAATAAATTAATATCTTTAATGTTCTTGAGATGAGTAGCCTTTCTGAAAATAAGTAAATTTTGTTAAAAAAATAACCTTTTCCTAAAAAGAGTATCACTTCTTTTAAAAGTACCTGTTGTTAAAAAAAGTACTTCTTTGTAAATAAAAATCATACTCTTAAGGCTTTTTCTTCAAGAAAGTACTTCTTCTTAAAAATAGTACAGTTTCTTAAGAAAAAACATTAGCCTTTGATATAAGAAGTACCTCTCTTTAAAAAAGGACCTTTTCCGGAAAATGTAATACATATTCTTACAAAAAGGACCTAAAAATATACATAAAAAAACATTCTATAAAAAAAAAAATTTTTCTTAGAAAAAGTTTATCATTTTACAAAAAGTATCTTCTCTTAAAGATCCATTTAAATTATCGTATTTTCAACGGGCGCCTTAAGCGTGTTAGAACTAACTAGTGCACAATATATAGCGAAAGGAACTTCGTTCTAACCGGGTGTTCCCTGACACCTTTTGTAATTTTTTTTTATTCACGTACTCGTGAGTAATAAAGAGTGAGCTATGGAAAATTTGGAATTTATTTTCGCTTTAAAAAAATTACGAAATTACTACATGAGCTTGGTCGATAACTTTTTATCTAACTGATAAATTTGAAAAAATATCACCAAAAAATATTGTGAATATGATAGTGATGAGAACAACTTCGATTACATTCTTATTTGGTATTAAGAAGGGCGGTAAACCTACAATAAACATCAACGATTACGACTTGAAAGTTTGCGAATGAAACAGTACTTCATTTGATCTACACAATTTTTCAGCACAATTTCGAAGGTTGGGCCTCTATCTCGTGAACGACAGCGATGGACAGAGATAATAGATTAATGGGGTGAAATTGCAGCTGCGAGGTGGGCAATGGACTTCCGGGTTTGGAGCCTAGCGCTGTCCTGTTGAAACCACACGTCATCATTTTCAAGTTTTGGGAACAAAAAATCGCTGAGCATGACACGGTAACGCTCGCCATTGACGGTAACGACAGTTGTTTACTCATTTTCGAAGAAAAATGGAATTATGATGCCGCAATGCCAAAAATCGCACCATACAGTCAGTGACTCGTTGTAGGTGCATCAGCTACTCCTCGATGACGTGTAGATTTACCGAGCCCCAAATGTGACAATTTTGTTTGTTAACGTTAGCCCCGAGGTGAAATTCAGCTTCATCGGAAAATATGATTTATCGGTAAATATGCTCATCTCCAGCTACGCGATCTTCAGCACAGTCAGCGAAGCGATAACGCATCGGATGGTCACAAGGCTTGAGTTTTTGTACGAGTTGGACTTTTTATTCAATTGCTGTGAACTGAGGCGACTTGCTGTTGATGGCTGTTCGAGCACACTTTCAGCTCCATCAGCAATATTCTACACTGAACGGACTGGACAGGCACGTACAATAGTTTTTTTTTTCAATAAGGATCCGGACTGATGAACTCGCTTCACAAATTGATCAACAAACAGCATTGATGACATTCTAATTTTTACTTACTTATTTATCCCGTCCCGAACAACCCCGGGGGTTCAGGGACCTTATAAAACGAAGATAACATATTTCCCCAACCTCTTCGATCTTTTGTATTATCTCTCCAGTTGGCAATACGAAGGGATTCGTCAACGTTATCCATCCAGCGGAGTCATGGTCATCGTATTTTTCGTCATCGAGTTCCGTTTCGAAAACCCTTCGTGGTGGTTCGTCTTCATCCATTCTACTGACATGGCAAAGCTAGCGCAATCGCATTATTTTGATCGGCCTAACTATGTCAATGTCGGAATATTGCTCATATAGCTATGGATCATGCGTCGCAGATACTCGCCGTTGTCCACAATAGGGCCATACATTTTTCGAATTATTTCTTCTCTCGGAGACTCATAGGATGTTTCCTCTGCTTGTATGAGAGCCTGGTATAGCAGAACTTTTGTTACTCGAGAGAGGGCTTTATCTCGAAAGTGTTTGCTTAGCCCAAACTAACATATATTCGCAAGCACAATGCTCCGCTTGATCTCAAAGCTGACGTTGTTGCTTTTGTTTACGGCAGATCCGAGGTAACGCTCAATAAGAGCGCTACAAAAGTTTTAAAGTTTTAAAACAAAACCGGTTTTAGATACCAATGAAATTCATTATTCCTGTGAAAGTACTTTCGATGCCATTATGTATGGAACTCGATTTCTGTTGCATGGCCATCACGGGCACGCTTGTAGAAGTCCAGACGCTGAACCCAATTTCCGCCGGTTTTCAAGCATAAATCGGCCGATACTGCTGCAATTTCACGATCGATATTCGTACGAAGCTCATCAATCGTCGCTGGCTTGTTGGCATAGACCATAGACTTGACGTAGCCCCACAGGAAATAATCTAACGGCGTCAAATCTCACGACCGAGGCGGCCAATCGCCTAGGCCATTTCGTGAGATAACACGTTCACCAAACTTGGTTTCCAGTAAATTGATTGTGGCATTCGCTGTGTGGCTTGTGGCGCCGTCCTGTTGGAACCACATGTCTTCCAAGTCCATATTATCCAATTGGAGCCAAAAATATTCGGTTATCATTGAACGGTAGCGATTCGCATTCACAGTAATGTGCCGGTCTTGATCATCACGGAAGAAGTACGGCCCAATGACGCCGCCGGCCCATAAACCGCACCAAACTCTAATTTTTTCGAGATGAAATGATGACTCATGGATTACGTGTGGATTGCTGTCTGACCAATAACGCATAGTTTGCTTATTGACGAAGCCATTCAGCCAGAAATGAGCCTCATCACTGATTGTTGTGGCCTCTTAAAGTTGGCCTCTTAAAGTTGAGGCCACTGACTCCAAATTTCGGTAGTAAATTTTAATAATTTCGACTCGTTGTTGGCTCGTATATCTTTCCATGATGAAATGGCAAACCTTACTGAAGAGAAATGTCAAAAGAGCAGGAAAAAATATGGCGTCGTTTGCTATCCCTATCGATTTACTTTTCTAGCGTCTCTGTTGAAAAATCCTTTATATAAATTCGTCCACTACCTCGAAGTTATAACGATTATCAACGTTCACGCTTTGGTCTAATCGCGTGGAGGCCCTGTTCGTTGAAACCATTAATTTTGTCTTGTCCTCATTTACCGTCAGACCCACTTTTGCTGACTCCTTCTCAATTCTCGAAAAAGCCGCAGTAACTTCTCTCATTGTGCGCCCAATGATATCTATATCATCAGCATACGCGAGCAGCATGTGACTTTTGCTGCTGATGGTTTTATTCATGTTGACTGCAGCTTTTCTCGTAATGATCTCCATTAAGATGTTAAAGAGATCGCACGATAGGGTGTCGCCTTGTCTGAGGCCTCGCTTAGTTTCGAAAGGTTCGGTAAGATCCTTACCAACTTTCACTGAGGATTTGGTGTTCGTCAAGGTCATCCTGCAAAGGGGTATGAGTTTTGCAGGAATACCAAGCTCAGACATTGCTTCATAGAGTTTCTCCCGTATCGGACTATCGAAGGCCGCCTTATAATCGATAAATATATGATAGGTGTCGATTTGTGTTTCATGTGTCTTCTCCAGGATCTGGTCAGTTGTCGATTATATGCTATGGATAAAAGGCTTATTCCACGGTAGTTGGCACAGATACTCGAGTCACCTTTTTTAAATATGGGACATAGTACACTGAGACTCCAATCGCCGGGCATGAATTCATCTAACCAAATTTTGCTAATGAGCTGATGCATGCACCTTATCAGCTCATTGCCACCTCCCTTAAACATCTCCGCCGATAATCCATCGGCTGCTGCGGCTTTGTTCTTCTTAAGACGGGCAATAGCTATTCTGACCTAGTCTGGGTTAGGAGGGGGAAATCGACGTCCGTAGTCCAAATTGTGATCGATTGCCTCATCGTCATTGAATATCTCAGGTACCAGCGGCGCGGAGAAATGATCTCTCCTTATTCCCAGCAGGATCTGCACATCTGCGATAAGACTTCCATCCTTGTCTTTATAGAAGGGGGTCCTGAACCATGCCCATTATTTCCGTTTTTGACTTTTTGGTAGAATTATCGAGCTTCGTTCGTCCTTCTGTATGTCTCAATTTTGTCACTCTCGCGCTTTCTCCACTGTCATTTCTTATGCCTAAATAGACGCTTTACCTCCTTTCTTTTTTCTCCTATACCGCTCAGTCGCATCTCACGTTGCAATTGACTGAAGCGTTGCCATACGTGTAGCGTTCTTTTCATCATTTGCAGTGCGACACTCTTCATCGTACCATGGTTTGTTGCGAAGTGGTTTTTCAAAACCAAGTTCGGTTATCGCGGCAGTTTTTATAGAATCGGAAATGGGTGTCCACTGCGCTTCAGGATTGCCATCGGGAGGGGTGGGTTCTGTGCCAAAAGTGGCGAAAGCTTCCTTGAGTAGGCTGTGGCTACCTCTGGTAATTGCAGCATTCCGATGTCTAGTTTTCTCTATGTCTGCTTTCGTACGATTTTCGCCCTACTTAATCTTGCGCGAACCTGTGCAGCTACTAGGTAGTGATCAAAATCGGTATTATCTCCTCTGATCACTCGTACGTCCATTACACTGGATAAGTGCCTTCCATCAATTACCACATGATCAATTTGGTTCTTCGTTCTTTGTTCAGGGGATACCCCAGTAGCCTTGTGGATGTCTTTATGCTGAAATCTTGTACCACTAATTACCATGTTTTTTGCCGCGGCAAAGTCAATCAGTCTCATGCTGTTGTCGGAACTGTCAGCATGTAGACTGAAATTGCCAATAGTTGGATTAAACACATTCTTCCTGCCTACTTTAGCATTCAAATCTCAATCATAATGTCATGGCCAGGGCAGTGGTCATACGTTTCCTCTAGGCGCTCATAGATTATGTCGGCACATTATTTAAACTAAAAAAATCCCGCAAATTCTTCGCGTTGTTACAAACTATCAAATACAAACTGACAAATGTCAACCAAACAGAAATGGTGGTTAAAAAACATCGCCCTAAATCATAAAAAACACCCATATGTATTTCTGAAAAATTTACAGCATTACACCAAAGGAACCGAGTGTGCATTGAACCGTTTTTGTGTTCTGTTAACAAAATTGTTACGTACGAATTGCGGTAAAGAAGTCAATATAAAAGTTTTTGTTTAAAAATTTACTAAATGCACTGGGAAAGAAATCGGAAAGCACTTGTATTTTACGATTGTCGGGTGATGGGTACAGGATAGGAAACTGGGTACCGCGAACCAAAGAGAATGGAATTTTAAATGGAGAAGAAAATTTATTCATGGAGTTGAATGCCAACGAAGCAAACGAGTGAAGCACCTCGTTTCTCTGTTCTCTCTCTTACTCTCTTCGTTGAATATTTCAAGAGACGAAAGTTTTCTGATGATGTTATAGTATCAAACTATAGAAATTCCAACCATGTTTAAATAAAATTACATAAAGTATGTAAAAAGTATTAAATACTCAAGTTATGACGCGGGCAAGAAATGCGTTTGAGTGAATCGCGTCGACTTTTTTGGTTCTCTTGTACGAGGGTTGCCAAATTCTCTACTCGTGCATCCTTTTGCTCGAACCGACTAAAGCACCAAAACAGTGCCTGCAGCACCAATATGGCAACACTGTTCCTACTACCTCGACGACCGCAAGAGAACGCTATTATCTATATATGGTTCTATGCTACTGACCTGACCATCTGTTCAAATGTGTTATAATTTGAAGTTTGTTTCATTGTGCTGCGAAATTCGCAATACGGAGCATTCCCATTTCTTTTGGAATATATTTCGTCAGGCTGAACTTGGATTTTGTAAGCATGACTATTGTATGGAATAGATTATTTATTTGCTAAATTTCTGTTTTACAATTTTTAATCTTAGATCTAACTTTTATCGAACACAGTTCCTTTTCTTAGTATACGATACATATTTCCCTAACATTAATTCTCTTACCTTTTATTTAAATTAAATCTCCTTGCAGTCCTTGCCATTATTAAATTATTTTCCTAAATTTGACTTTATCACTTTTCCACCCTTTCGTATGGAATATAGTAAAGTATTCAGCACCCTATCTAGAAAAGTGTAATAACTCAAAATACTCATATTTTCATTTTTTGTATGAAAATAGTAATCACGGACCATTTCAATCCACTGTAAAAATCTGCCATTATTTGCTCTACCAATCCATCAACAAAAATCCCGTACGTTTATGTCTAATATATTTGATTCTATTGAAAATTTTAAAATTTTGAGTTGTCGCATTTTTTTTCATAATATTTTTAAAAGTCTCGTCATCAATAATACCTATATAATATTTGATTATTTTTTTAAATCCTCTTCTATCTATTTGAATCTTTTATTTTCAGTAAAAGGACGTGATTGTAATACACACGAGGAGTGCGCAGCGATAGACAAACTAAGTTGTGTCCGAGATCCGGACGATTATAAAATGCGATGTTTGTGTGGAAATGATTTACCGCCGAATAATGGATTATGTCCGGACGTACCAAAAGGTAATCTGACACTTGTATTCCCATTATAAATTCATAACTTGACACTAGCCACTTGATACTTGATACTTGGCATTGTGCAAATGTGAGTTGTTGTCCTTTGACAAATTAAAATTTGTTCTCAAAACGGTTTTATTTATTTTGCACTTAAATTGTCGTGCATGTGAATGGTAAATATGTAATAAAAATAGACGTTTATATCATTTAGCACCTGTCAGTCCTTTTCTTTTTTTTTTTTTTTTTTTGTAAATGTGTTACACAGGTGAATATTTTGAAGTATGTACTGTGTTTGTTCGTGACACAAGGAACAGTAGGATGCATTGCAGCTGTCGTGCTAATTAATAAAATTTATGAACATTTGGCCTTGACATGATACTAATATTATAATGAACTAAGAAGGCGGCTTTCTCGAACCGGCAATCTTAGTTTTATTTATAGAGCGAGCAATATGATGCAATGAATTACGACTTTTGCTAACAAAATGTGAGTATGTGTCGAATTGTCTGTAATCGAGAACGCCCATTGCCGAAGGATCTGGGGGAAACAGCAACAACACTAGCAATCCGCCATATACAGTTTTCGCTATGGATAACCCGTTGCGAATAGACTTTGGCATTAAGACCCGAATTCAGTTCTTATGAAATTTTCGTTCCTACTCGTAAAGGGTTTTTCAACCGAGACGCTACAAAAGTAAATCGATAGGGACAGCACACGGCGCCATATTTATTTCCGCTCTTTTGAAATTTCTCTTCAGTAAGGTTTGAAATTTCATCATGGAAAGATATACGAGCCAACAACGAGTCGAAATTATTAAAATTTACTACCGAAATTTGGAGTCAGTTGCCTCAACTTTAAGAGCGCTACGTCCAATTTATGGTCGTCATAATCGTCCTATCAGACCAACAATTGAGCGTCTAGTGGAAAAATTTGAATCCACAGGCACAGTAGAAAATGTTCCCGTGCCAGTGAGACAAAGGAGTGCCCGTAGTGTCGAGAATATTGCTGCCGCTGAGGCTTCAGTTCAAGAAAGCCCAAATTTGTCTCTCACACGCCGTTCTCAAGCGTTGGGCATCTCTGTGACGTCGTTGTGGCGAATTTTGCGAAAAGATCTTGGCCTACATCCTTACAAGATCAAATTGGCGCAAGAACTGAAGCCGCTTGACCACCATAAGCGTCGTATGTTCGTGAATTGGGCTGAGCAACAACTTGAAAATGATTCGGAGTTTCATCGGAAAATCATCTTCAGCGAAGAGCCTCATTTCTGGCTGAATGGCTTCGTCGATAAGCAAAATATGCGTTATTGGTCAAACAGCAATCCACACGTAATCCATGAGTCATCATTGCGTCCCGAAAAAATTACGGTTTGGTGCGGTTTATGGGCCGGCGGCGTCATTGGGCCGTACTTCTTCCGTGATGATCAAGACCGGCACATTACTGTGAATGCGAATCGCTACCGTTCAATGATAACCGAATATTTTTGGCCACAATTGGATAATATGGACTTGGAGGACATGTGGTTCCTACAGGACGGCGCCACAAGCCACACAGCGAATGCCACAATCAATTTATTGGAAACCAAGTTTGGTGAACGTGTTATGTCACGAAATGGCCCAGTCGATTGGCCGCCTCGGTCCTGCGATTTGACGCCGTTAGATTATTTCCTGTTGGGTTACGTCAAGTCTATGGTCTATGCCAACAAGACAGCGACGATTGATGAACTCCGTACGAATATCGAACGAGAAATTGCAGCAGTATCGGCCGATTTATGCTTGAAAACCGTCGAAAATTGGGTTCAGCGTCTGGACTTCTGCAAGCGTGTCCTTGGTGGCCATGCAAAAGAAATCGAGTTCCATACATAATGGCATCGAACGTACTTTCACAGGAATAAAGAATTTCATTGGTATCTAAAACCGGTTTTGTTTTACTTAAAAAAACTTTTGTAGCGCTCTTATTGATAAACCCGTTATAAGAAGTACGTACATACATATGTAAAAAAAACCTAACATACATTTCGTGAACGGATAATTTCGTTCACTTTTCATTTGCTAGATACCAGGGGGTTTCTATGGCACATTTGATCGTAAAGGTACCAGGGAAATGATGTAGACTGAGAGACCAAAGAAGACATAGAGATTATAGACCTTACAGCAAACTAAGTTTAAATAGTGTTTGATTGACACTAAAAAAAATAATTGGTTTCCCGTTACATCCATGTAGGGATTAAGGGAGAGCTTCTTCCAACCAGTGAGCTGTGAGCGTTCTAGTTTTACACTCACTGATTGGGACCTACAGTTTTACACCGGTTCCGAACGGTATTTTGAGAAGCTTTTTCATGACTGAATACTCGATAGTGTCGCCGTCACTAAGCGAGGTGACCGCCGTCGAAAGAAAATTTGCGGTGGTCAGATTAGGGAGAGCTGCTGTTTGCACTGACCGAAAATACCCATTCTCTTTTATTTCTGTCCGTATTATGTCCAACCAAAGAGTAAATTACAAAAGCAACTCGAACTCGATGCAATGGCCTACTAGAGGGCGAATCAATAAGTCCGTGACTTTTCGAACTTCCCTCGTAGTTATATGAAATGCAACACTGTTCCCATCAAGTATTACCTGTTAATAGACTAGAAATTTTGAGCGCGTTCAGTCGTTTACTTTGCGTTTTAGAGCTGTTCAAAACATACAACCTCGTGCATTTTTTAAAAATGGAAAAAAGTGAATTTCGAGAGCTCATTAAACATTATTTTTTGCGAAAAATAACCGTCAATCAAACCAAGGAAAAGCCTGATAAATATTTACTATGGGGACTCTGTACCATCGATTTCAATGGTTAACAAGTGGTTTACTGACTTTCGTTATGGTCAGTACAAATGACTCTGAACGTTATGGACGGTGTTGGCCGATCGAAGAGTAAAAGTGCGTGAGATTGTTGATGCCATAGGCATTTCATATGGCAATGTGGTTTCGATTTTAAATGATCAGTTGGGGCTAAGAAAGCTGTCTGCAAGGTGGGTGCCGCGTTTGCTCTCAATTGACCATAAACGTAAACGTGTGAGAACTTCAAAGGATTGTTTGGAATTGCTTAACCTCAATTCGAACGAGTTTTTGCGGCGTTTTGTAACTGTGGATGAAACATAGATCTATTACAACACTCCGGAGACCAAGCAGCAGTCTAAACAATGGGTTTCTCCGGGTGAACCGGCCAATATGGTAATGGCAACAGTTTTTTGGAATACACGCGGGAAAATCCACATCGTTTACCTTCAAAAGGGAAAAACAATCAACGGCGAATATTATGCTAACTTATTGGACCGATTTAACGAGGATTAAAAAAAAACGACTCCATATGGACAAGAAAAAAGTTATTTTTCATCAAGATAATGCACGGGTGCGGACCTCATCCGCTATATTCTTGGGATTTAGCCCCCAGTGACTATTTCCAAACCTAAAGAAATGGCTCGGTTGAAAGAGATTTAGCTCCAACAATGAGAAACGTTGGGCTAAGTGTATTGAGCCAAATTGAAATTATGTTGAAAAATTTTTTTTTTTCCAAAACAAAACTGTGTTTCATTCAAAAAGTCACGGACTTATTGATCCGCCTCGTACCTCGTCGTCATCAAGATAACGTGAAGATAGGGATAGCGGCTCTTGCCTATTTCTCTACTTTGGTACACAGCTCTGTGCGAAAATTTCGTGAACAAAAATCAATTACGGGGTCCGTGTACCGAAGTTATGTCGAACGAAAGCAATTGGGGGTAGTTTTTTTTATTTTTGGGTAAAGTGCGGTAAAATGTTTTCACAAAAAGACAAAATTGCCCAAAAGTAAAGAACCACCATTTTTTATAAACGTCAAACTGTGATGGCATTTATTGTTCAAAAGCTGTTTGTGGCAGAGAAACAAGTCGACCAATTGAGCCGTCACCACCGCCGATTTGTAACGAGATTTTAAGCCGCCGTGAAAAAATCAACTGAAGTCACCAGAGCCCTCTCTCCCATTTTCTTTAGACGCTACAGATTTTTGTCATTGTCATCGAGTCTGGTCAGGCGGTATCCACAGCTGAGCGACTAGTTAGTGGGAAAATTAAAGAGAACAGAGTGGATGGGCGAGAGAACGATCAGCAACCAGAATCAAATCGTGCAGCAAACTAAGTTTAAATAGTGTTTGATTGATAATAATGATAGCTAAATTATGTTTTATGTTGGTTACATCGAACGTAAATAAACATTCCCTTTTATTTCTGTCCGTTTTATGTCCAATCACAGAGCAATATACAAGAGACGCTATCCCTATCTTTAGGTTCTCTCGATGACGACGAGGTAGTAGGCAATTTCATCGAGTTTGAGTTTAGAGTTCTGTAGTTCACGAACGAACTAGTTCAATTGATCGATTCACTCTTGTGAACTAGATGAACTTGTTCACACTGCTCCGCTCTTTTGTTTTAGTAGTTCACTTGTTTCAGCAGATTTTTGTATTTCAGTTGTGCCATGGTAGAATTATCTATTAGGTAGTTGCATTAGCAATTCCGTGGTTAAGCTGTCAAAATTAGCTGAATAATGAAAAACACTATGTACACAAAATGTGAACAATTTTATAAGCATGTCTTACTTGATACAAAGTATATGCTATTAAATTGAATTTCGATTGAAAGTCTTTGAATTTTATTAAGAAACAAAAAGAAACAAAATCGAATTTGACAGCATACCCACGGAAAAGATGACAAAACTACAAATCAGTTGGCTGACGCGTTTACCCGATAGATAATTTTACAATGAGTTGTGCAGTTCTCTTCGCCATTTTCTAGGGCATGCTCTCTTTGTCTCACTCAATTTGCACGAAGGTGGCTAATGTTGCAGTCTTTGTACATGGATATGTAACCGGCGTCTACACAACAACTACGGTGCTAATCACCACATTTATTCCAAAATATATAAAGATTACGGAAACACCAATATTTCGATTTAGTATAAACAAATTTCACAGTATCCACAACACTTTAGAAATCTGCAAAAATCATATCATTTTCGCGATTATTCGCTCCGATTGAACTAAAACTACAAGTTGAACTGAAAAGATCTCTTTAGTTCACAGCTCATATGAACTGTTAAGCTGAAATGTTACAATGAACTAGTGAACTAAATGAATGAACTATGTAGTTCAATCTGATGAGCTGAACTAAAACGAGCGCTCACTTGAATGAACTAAAATTCCCAACTCTATTCGAGTTGCTGTTGTATTTTACTCTTTGGTTGGACATTAGACCAATACGCCACTGCCGCCGCAGTTTTTTGAGATTGTTGCCGCGCCGCCACCAAGGCATTGATTTGAAGCAAGAACGACATCATTTGGCGAAAAAAAAATTGGTCTTCAACAATGACAACGAACCGGGTACGGGTTTGGGTAGTTTGGCAGCCACTTTGAGCTGGTGTCATGGCTCCTCGTGCATCACTCGTGGATTTTCGGTGCCCCAGAAGCGATAGTTTTGCTTGTTCACATACCCGCTGAGGTGGAAATGAGCCTCATCGCTCATTATGATTTTCAAATCATTACGAACAAAAATGCCATAAAACGAGCCCGTATGGTAATCAATTGTGACGGCGCCCATTTAACCGATATCATCTTCTCAACTTAACCAATAAAATTCTAAAGGTTCAAATAAACATAATCATGAAACAGAAGCGAAGTTTTTCATTTAGAAAAAAATTAGAGCCAAACAACATCGGATGACTTCTTTTGTAACACCTTATATTTTAACAAAAATCCTTCATTAGGTTTCTCATTTGAAAGCGATTGACATGATCAGGTCGTAGGAATCGAAACTTCAATGGCCGGTAGCGAACTAAACGAACCCTCTTATAAACAACAGTTTGACGGTCCCGCATTCTGCTCATAGAGGAATTTAGGATTAGGAAAGAAATTCGACAAAAATTAACTTACAGCAGGTTGAGTTACAAGAACTGTTGACTTAACTATTTCATTTAGTTTTCATATAGAACTTTACTTTTATGGTTGGTATACATTTGGTTGGTTGGTTTGTTTACGTGGTTGCTAAAGATACACATCACTCCGGATAGTCTAATGTACCGTGTCTGTATCCATTCTGTTAATCGGAGATACTTCATTAGATCCCTAGATCTACCTCGAGTATCTCAGCGAGGTTGTGCAGAAAGGGATGACCGACCTACAGTCTTTAGGTGTCTATTCATTAGAGCCGGACAGCTGCAGAGGAGATGTTCCACCGTCACCTCTTCTGCATCTTCGTAGGCACGCCCGTGGTCATTATATGGAAGCTTCAGCCGTCTTACGCGATTTCCGTTTGGCCAGTGCCCGGTCATATTAGATACGGGGAGTATGTACGTGATTGCTATGTCCGGGCACCTTAAATGAACGAGTTCGAGAACTAATGAACGAGTTCGACATAAGTCTACCGGTCAGCACGGTAATTAGCCTTGATATGTTCCCCCGATTATGGCTAATCAGGGAGTTAGTCCGGTAAATGATATATTCCGGCCATGTGTTTCTGGATATGCGCCACGTTTACGTCCTATCCCATCTAGCTGTTGCTCGTTCAAGCTGATGTAGGTAAATACCTCTTTTGACCGAACCTATAGGCGTTGCGTACTATTGACTCTATCTGGTATTATTGAATCCATGCTTTCCACCATCCAACGTTCACTTGCAACCATTCTTATGACGTTAAAAATACTGAAAGAATAAATTACTCTATCCTAAATTAATCTATGATTCATCTCTTCAATACGCATACCTACATATTTCTGTCTTCCTACCATAGAGTAAATCTTACTAGAGAAAATATTTAGCTCATCTGACGTTTCCTTTAACACTCTTCGTGAAGTGGTCGGTGTGATAGAGAGATGTTTGGCGAAAAGTCACACACACCTGGTGGAATTACAATAACTTTTTGCATTAATTTTTCATATCGTTTTGGTGAAAAACCGTGAAATTTAAATGTGTTTTAAACTTTTGTATTGACTGTTATTGTTAGTATACATTTGTTTTGTATTTAACACAATAATTTTGACACACAAAACGAAATGCCGTTGTTGTTATTTTGTTCGTTGTTTTGAACCATTGCCTCTATCTGGTATTAATTAGTAAAGCAATTCTTTTTCAACATCGAACGTAAATATCACACCAGGCCAAATGTCATAAATTTGGTGAGATAACTATTAGGTCTACTATAAGTATTAGTCTATGCTTACTCTATATTTAGCCCAACTTTTCTAGTCGGGCACATCCACTGGGTGGATATTTTCAAATGATATTAGTTGTGTTTGTTTACGTTCCCAGTAATAATTTGCAAGATTCTAGTTTGAGAGAGTAAGAACGATTTTACACTCCCTATGCAAATTTGTAAAAAAGTAAACAAACGACATCCAGTAAAAAATTGCAAGAAAACAGCTGATATGTACATGGTTGTTTTTCAGTTTATAACATTGATACTGCCACAGCTGACCACTGACGTCGTCGTCGGCTCACCACAATTTGCGGAATCATTCTGCGCATCATTTTTCTTAATTTTATATCCAAATTCCAACGATAAATTAAACAAATTAAATAAAATAATAAAAAACTACGAGTTTACTTCCTTGTGCTGCTGCTAATTTATTTTTCGCTTTCCTTTGTTTACATAAAACAACTGATTTTAAACAGATGTTCAATCTTCTAACATCTCTAACATCGAACAGTCAAAATTTGCGTTCTCTCGCTCTCATTTACTGGAATTTTGGAGTAAACAAACAGGATCCAGTAACAATTTGCATGTAAACAAGCACACCTATTATCTTGAAAGCTTTAGTTGGTAAAGTACTGAAATTTGCATATGGTGGTCGGTGTCAAATCCCTCCGTTTTCACCGAGGTAGAATCTGCTCAACGTTGTAGTGTGGGGCGAAGAACAGTTTACTATTTATCCATTGCTGCACTAGTACAGGTAGACAGACGCAGTAGGATTTGTTGAAATTAGCTCTGTTCGAGTACTTTCCCAGTAAAAATTTGCAAGAATCTACTTTTGAGAGCGAAACAACAATTTTACTCTCTTTATGAAAATTTGCAAATAAAGTACGCGAACGACTTCCAGTAATAATTTGCAATGAAACAGCTGATGTTTATGTGTGCAAGGAAACAGCTGATTTTTCTGTTTGCATTTCATTAAACAAAAGCTGTAATTTTTATTTGGAAGAAATTTTGTACTTATTGTACTTACAAATTCTTCCAACAAATACATTTTTGGAAGTGACCACAAGTTCCAATAGAATTGAAAGAAATTTTATCCTTTTCCACATACATACATTCTGGCGTGTATTTCCATACCTTTGCTACTGCCACAGTTGTCCAATAATGACGTCGCCGGTTCACCAGAATTTCCTGAATGCCACTGCACATTATTGTGTTCCATTTTGTTTCTAAATTTCACAAATATATTGAATAAAATATTAAACAAAATAATTTGTACTTACCTCTGTCGTTGTTAATTTATTTTTGTGTTTTGTTTCTTTACATAAAACAGCTGATTTCAAACAGTTGTTCTATCTTGCAATTTTATGTTGGCTAAAATTTCTCCAACCAAAATTTGCAAAACCTCTAACATCGAACTGTCAAAATTTTCGCTCTCTGGCTCTCATTTACTGGACTTTTGGAGTAAACGAACAGAGTTAAGTAAAAATTTATACAAATTTGCACAAATTTTCGAGTACTCGAACAGAGCTAATGTGGGCACCAACAACAGGCATACACAAATTCATACGAACAAACTAAGTAAACAAAAAAGTACAATAACAGAATACACTGAAATTGACAGATAGAGTCATTAGAAAGTAAAATCAGCTGTTCTAATGCGTCAACCCCTACTAGTTCAGCCATGTTTTTATCTATGTAAACTTCGACAGATATCAACTTTTTTCGAGAAATCATAAAATAATCAAGTTATGAGGTGGAAGAGAAATGCGTTTGATGTGTCGATTTGTTGGTTCTTTTAACAACGGTTCCCAAATTGCGCACTAATATTGGTCTACCTTCTTTGTTTTTGATAAAACGCGTTGTGTTGTACCAAAGATAATCAAGAGCTAGACGACGTAGTAAATGATTTTTGGTTATATGAATCACATACACTTGTACAGCTACTGCCGATCATTCATGGAGCAAATTAATAATATGCCAATTATAATTTGTAGTTTAACTTGAATTACCATGACAAATTTAAATTCAAAAAAATTTAAATTACATTGGTAATTATTTTCAGAACATTTCCTTCATGGGTGCCAGTTTTGAATTTCAAATATATTCAGGCATGTGATGAAAATCGATCGAGTCAAAATCGAATACGATTTGACTATGTAAACATACTTTATTGCTATAATTCCATATAGTGGGGAACAAATATTTTATATTTACATTATTATCTAGCAGAAGAAGAGAAATAAATTAATTGATATCCATTGTTTGCACAAAAAACATTTATTATTATGTTAAATCGTATTCGATTTAAATCCATCGATTTCCATCACATACCGGATTATCTGTACAGGTTTATGCATTTGGAAGTACTACGAGGCACCACCAATCGAAGCCACACACTTCTACATATAGAATACTTTAAAAACAGAATTTCCAGCAGTCAAAAACCATCAAAACATCAAAAGCATTCCCATATTTCATTACAATTGTCATCCGATTCCACAACCTCCATTTGCATTGCTTAAGCAAATCAAGATTGTTTAATCGTCATTACAAACAACAATTATTTTGCATTTGCTTTAGATAAAGTAATGCAAGTTAAAATCCAACGCAATTAAAAAAATGCCAACACTGGTGCCGACAAACAAACGTTGAATTGTGTATGTGCATGTGAGATTGACAAACTGTACGACTAGTTTCAAGTCAACATTAATCATTTGGATTTCGACAATGATATGCAAAAAAAAGTCCAAAATATTGAAAGCAACTAAAATTATAAATGACCAAAATAACAACAAAAAATAGCAAATAGCTTTCTCGTGGTATAGTAATTAACCAAAACATCTTATAAGTATACTTTACCTATTGCAGAATCAGAAAACTTTTTTAATAGCCCAGGAGACAAAAAGTTTCTCCGCATTTAACACACGACCAAAATGAATTTAAAGGGTGTCTCAGTGAAAATTCACCTTTTAATTTTAAAATAAAAACACGTATTTTTTGAGATAATATTTTTAATACAATTTATACTTTTAATTCATTGGATTTCCATTTGCTCATGCAATGCAAGTGCAGGTTGTGGAATCGGATGCCAACTGTAATGAAATATAGGACTGCTTCTAATTATTTTGAATTTGTTTGACTGCTGGCAGTTCTGTTTGGTGTTGCCTCGTAGTACTAATCGTAGATTGGTGTTGCCTCGTAGTACTTTCAAATTATTGAGCCTGTACATTAGGGTACGTCATACTTTTTAACTTTTAATTTTTGGTTAAAGAGAAAACTTTTGTTATATAAGGGCATATTCTAAGATGATTGGCATCAAAAAAAAAAATTTTAAAAAAATGTCTAGCTGTTGGGAAACCTCAATTTGTGCAAAATTTCATGTTTTCAAAGACCCATAACTTTTGTTTGCTCTATCTATACAACGCCTCGTCCGATTCTATTTAAAAAAATATAGAAAAATTAGGAACTACAATACCTTTAATCTGTTCCTATACTATTTCTTAACATAATCAACGTTTTAACAGTTAAAAATACATTTATGAAGGAAAAAATCAATTTTTTTTTAAGAGCCCCAAGTTTTGCCTGCCATAACCCGAGAACGCTTCATTGGAAAAAAAAAACATTTGGAAAAATAAATAATTACAATACCTTTAATCTATCCCTACACCATTTCTCAAAGTTGTTACCAATTTCACAGTTAAAAATAAAATTATGAAAAAAAAAATTAATTTTTTACTTAAAAAATTAAAATTTTGTATTTTTATAAATCATGAAAAAATTCAAAACGCAATCAAACGGAAATCTTGTAGCCATATTAAGGATTTAATTTTGGTACACTTTAATAAAGTTTTTCTTTGTTGTTAGAGAAGGCATCATTTCCCGATGACGCAACTTTGTTCTTATAAAGCCGTCTCTCTTGGCCCAACCATAAACTGATTCAGACGCCTCAGTACCCAATTTGACTGCTCTCTCACAACTTTGAGTGTGTAGTGAATATGGTGGTAGCTCCAGAGGTGTCTCTTTCAATTCATTAAGTTCGGCCAAAGTCATTGTTGCTGTGAAAATTGGTTCAGTGATGACATCTACTTCCCAACCAATCAGTGCCTTGAGGTCGCAAGCATAGAGGTTTACAGTTTTTGGTACATTAAAAGGCCGCACTGCAGTGGAACCTTGTTCGCATCCAGCCCTGACTGTTATTATTTTGCCAACTGCAAAGACTCTCTGTTTTCTGTCATCAGAAGAGACAAGAGCTACAATTGTCCCTCAGGGAGTAAATCAAAAATCCGAGCCTGACAATATGATCACTTGTTTGCAAAAATGACACGAAGGCCCCAAATCTTTGGGGGCCCATAAAAAAAGTGCATGACCTTGGGCAAAACTGGGAGACACGGGTATTTTTTTTGCCTTTTATCACGTAGTGGTGCCCGTATATGGTATATTTTCATGACTTTAAAAATTACGCACAGTGTAATTGTATGGGGATGTATTACGTAGAATTTAGAATTGAAGGTATTATGAAAGAAGAACAATATTTTCCAATTCTGCAAAACCATTTACCAGCTACTATAGAAAAAACGGGTATTGCTACTGAAAGAGTGAGTTTTCAGCATGACAGCAACCCAATTCATTCGGCCAAAGTCTTTAAAACGAGTTAAATAGTAACAATTTACAAATATAAAATGACGAGTGCAGTCACCTGACTTAAACCCAATTTAAAACTTTTGGAGTTACATAAAATCTCAGCTCGCCAAGTACCCAGATGCTCCAAATGGCGTATACGAGCTGTGGGATAGAGTAGAAGAAACCTGGGATGCGATTCCAGCGGAAATGATGGCAACATTGTGAAACAGCATGCCTCGCCGCAGACAAGCTCTTAAAAAAGCTAAACACTACTGGCCAAAATATTGAATCAGGAAACAAATAAATGAACATAAAACCGGAGTGCGAAATTGTAACATTTGTATAACTTTTCAATAGCGGTATTCACAATCTGTTGTATTTGTAGTAAATAAATACAATTTGATACAACAGACTGTGAGCACACACTGTACTTTACATTTTATTTTGTCAAATTATTGTTTATTAAATCTGCAAAACAAACCGTTTATACTTCTAAATAACAAACATTTTAACAAATACATACCGAACAGCAAGGTCCATGTTTGAAATGAAATAATTTCTTGATTACAAACTGATTACAAACAGTGATGGAAAAACAAAGTACGTGTAACAATTTTTGGACAGCAGTACACTTAAATGTAAATATAACCTAAATCTGAATTTGAAGTATTTGCTTCAATATTTTAGCTGTGATAGAAATCTGTATTCAATGCGTGAAATCTTGGGCGTGGGCCATATTTTCCGAAATAAAAGCACCAATCTTTGGATATATTATTCTTCATACATTAATATTTTAGCTTATGCGTAGTTTAGGTCCTACTCTCCAACCAACAAAATGCATCTTGGTCGGGATAGAACCTTTGTATATCAATAAATGTTAGACAAAAAAAAAATCCATGAGTGTTCGAACTCACTGGCGATGTGTTAACACCTTTTTGTTACACGGTACCTGTTCGATTTTAATGAACACATTAGTAAATGTTACATTGGAAAATAAAAAAAAGAATAGTTTTTGTGCTGAAGGCTCTTTTTGCTATTGTACTTCCTTTTTTCTTACATCTGCTTTAACATTAGCTGTAATATTGTCAAAATAAAAAAAAAGTAATATTTAGCTCAACGAAATAACTGTATTTTTTTGTCATAAACAGAGCGACGAATAGTATAGAGAACTTATTGCACTCTTTTTCCGCTCTCATGTAGAGAATCTAAGGAAAAGAGCATAAACGCATTTTAAATTTTTTTCACTAACCGGAGAAAACATGATCTCTTACAGCCTTAAAGGAAATTACAACTTTAAACATAACGAGGATCTAAAACAACTAAATTTGAAACATATGGTAGGGCCAAACCAAAACAGAACGAGACAACTACAATTAGAATAGTTCGTTCTATAAATAGAACTTTCAAAAAACTTATGCATCAGTGCGTGTAAGTAGGAAAGGAATGTGTAAGTAGCGACAACAAACGCTCTGCACACAATCAATAAATGTCTTCGGTTAGTGACTTGTGTAAATACGCTGCTGAAGATGATGCTTCACAAACATCGAAACGATCGTCCAGCGAATGCGTGTTCGAATCCCACCCGCGGCATTTACATTTTTTTCACTAAAAAATGATCTCTTACAGCCTTAAAGGAAATTACGAGTCTTATTCTCTTTGTAGAATATTTCAATATAAATGCAGCATTTCGACAATGTTCTTGCATAAAACAATACAAAAAGCATAAATGTTTCAAAAAGCATCAATGTTTCACATCAAAATTATTAATGGTTCAAGTTATGACAAAAAGAGGGTAATACATTTTGAATCATTCGCCAGATGTCGCCAGTGCTTTTGAGTCATACAATTCGTTCCATGAGCTCTCTATACCATTCAATACTCTTTGACGATGACGACCTGCTTGTTTGTTCGCTGCCGCTACATCAATACCGTCATACTTATTTTCAGAAAGAGACTATTATAAACTATATACAACAACCACGTATGTGATGCTCAAAAAGGATGTACAAGTAGAGAAGAGAAAATCGGGGCAATTTGGCAACCCTAGTAAAAGAAACCCAAAAAAGTTGACGCGATTCACTCAAACGCATTTCTTTCCCGCGTCATAACTTGATTCTTTCATACTTCTTACATACTTTAGGCAATTTTATTTAAATATGGTTGGAATTTCTATTGTTAGATACAATAACACCATGAGTAAACTGCTCGTGTATTGAAATATTCAACGAAGAGAGTAAGAGAAAGAGCAGAGAAACGACGCGCTTCACTCGTTTTCTTTGTTGACATTCTTTGGCTTTATGTGATGCTAACGCTGTGTTGTTTGCATGTGTTCGCTTTGATGGATTGCCCTATCCGTACCTTTAGATGTTAACACATCAAAAACATTTTCGTGAAAAGTGGCAACGTTATAAAACATATGGTTTAAGTTTTAAAGCGTCACGTTGTGTAGTATTTTTATTTGAGCCATCTGTAGTAAACGATCTCAGTGAATTTGTTAACATGGAACAAATTGGTCACCGTTATGTAATTCAATATTTCCATTTGAAAATAAAAGCCCAGCAAAAGTAAAGCCGAGCTAGATTGTACACAGTGGGACTCTGCTCCTGCGTTTACGACTGTAATATATTGGGTAGCAGAGATTAAACGAGGCCGTACGAGCTGCCAAGATGAACACCGTAGCGGTCCACCAATTGAGGTGTCAACGCTAGACACGGTTAAGAAAATCCACAAAATGGTATTGTATGATCGTTGGCTAAAGGTGCGTGATCTAGGTTAAATGATAGGCATTTCAAAAATGCTATACATGGTATATAGAAGATGAGAAAGCTGTGCGCCAGAGGGGTGGCGCGATTGCATAAACAGCGTCGTGAGGTTGTTTCAGTAGAGTGTTTGTATCACTGCAATATAGCCGAATTTTTTGGCGGATTTATAACCATGGATGAGACATGGGCCCACCACTTTACACCTGAGACAAAGGAAGAGTTAATGCAGTGGACTGCAATGAGAGAATCGTGTCCAAAAAAGGCAGAAACGTTTCCATATGCAGGCAAGGTCACGGCGTCTGTTTTTTGGAATGGTATGAGACAATTTTTATTGTTTATCTTCAGAAAGGAAAACCATCAACGGTGAATATTATGCTATTTTATTGCAGCGTTTAAGTGCTGAAATTGCAGAAAAAAGGATGGATTTGGCGAAAAAGAAAGTGTTGTTGCATCAAGACTATGCTCCCGGTCACACATCCACTATTTCGATGGCCGAAATTAATGAATTAAAGTTGGAATTGCTTCATCACGCACCTTATTCGCCAGTTTTAGCTCGCTCGGACTATTTTCTATTTCCAAACTTGAAAAAATGGCTCGGTGGTAAAAGATTTGCCAACAATGAAGAAGTGGAGTCTGCGGTTGATTGCTATTTTAAGGAGTTTGACAGTGAAAAATGGAAAAATTTGCCAACAATGAAGAGGTGGAGTCTGCGGCTGATTGCTATTTTAAGGAGTTTGACAGTGAAAAATGGAAAAATTGTATCGCGCTAAAAGGAGATTATGTTGAAAATTTAAGAACATTTTTCCCAACTTTTTGGAACGAAGTTCCTTATCGCACGTTGCGGGATGAGGGTAAAGGAAAAAACACTATTATGCTACAACCCTGTATTATCGACTATATTGGTTACTTTTGCTTTGGTTTGAGTCTAGACTAACAGCATATGTTGGAAAATTTCTTGTTTAATGGGAAGTTTTCCAATATTTAGTATATATTGTAGTTTTTAACCCAATAAAAAGTATATTTAGAAAAGCCAAAGTGAAAGAATTTGAAAAAAGAACATTTTCTTAAATAAGTGCCTTTTGTTAAAAATAATCAATTTTCTCAAAAAAATACCTATTCATATCTTAAACAAAGAACATTTTCTTACAAAAAAGTATTTTTTTTAAAGCAATTATCTTTTCTTAAAAAAGGAAACGTTCTTACAACAAATTGCCTTTTCTTAAAAAACTACATTTTCTTTAAAGAGTACCTTTTTTATGAAACAAAATAACTTTTCTTGAGATAATATCTACTGTTAAAAATACATCTATTCTTGAAAAAAGGACCAATTCTTAAAAAAATACCTTCTCTTAAAAAAATACCATTCCCTTTCTTACAAAAATTCATTTTCTTAAAAATAAAATAATACCTTTTCTCTTCTTTTCTTGAGATAAGTAGCCTTTCTGAAAATACGTAAATTTTTTTAAAAGCGAACCTTTTCCTAAAAGGAGTACAGCTTGTTTAAAATTACTTGTTTTTAAAACCAGTACTTTTTTGTAAAAAAAAAAATTGTTATACTTGTGGCTTTTTCTTACAGAAAGTGCTACTTCTTTAAAATAGTACCTTTTCCCAAAAAAAAAATCATTAGCTTTTAATAAAAGAAGTACCTATCTTTCAAACAGGAACTTTTCGGGAAAATATAATACATATTCTTACAAAAAGGAACTAAAAATATATTTTTTTTTAAAAAATACATTCTATAAAAAAACAATTTTTTCTTAAAAAAAGTTTACAATTTTACAAAGAGTATATTTTCTTAAAGATCCATTTAAATTATTGTAAACGGCCGACTTAGGCGTGTTGGAACTAACTAGTACATAATATACAGCGAAAGGAACTTTGATCTAACCGGGTGTCCCTTGACACCTGATGTAATTTTTGTGTCTTCTTTGTTAGGTCGGCTAGTGTTGGGCTGTCGACGAATTTCTCTCTACACCTCCTCTCTTTTCGGGAAAGCTAATTAAATTGCATACACATAATTTTTTTGTATGTGTACTTAGTAAAATTATTATGGTTGATAAATGGAAAATAAACATTGGGACGGACCACTCGACCAGATTTGTATTTGCTATCGGTATGCGGTTGTTGAATTTGTAAAAAGATGAGATAACCATGCGTTACCTTGAAGTTAAACCAGTGTATACTTTGAATTTTAATAGATATTAATGCAGTTTTTTAATGAATTCATTAATAATTCTGAGTTAATCAGAGGGTAAGTTTTGGTACTACAAAACAACTAAACACATGAGCGGAATAATTAATTTGGCAAATTGTATCTCATAAATATCGCCGACGTTTTTTTTAAATTTTTTTTCTAAAAATGGATTCTGCAAAACTATAACTGCTTGAATTTTGTATTTTGCAGCCTCTACAAGACTATAATAAAATTTATCATACATATGTTCCAAATTTGCATTCCCAACTTTCATACAAGATGCGCCTAAATTCATTTGTTATTTTCAAACTTTTTCTTGCCAATTAAAATGTTTATAGCTTTTTGCAGGGTAAACCAACAAAGAAAGAGGAAATGAAACATATGGCATGAAATCGTAATGAAATCCTTGTCAGTGTGCAATATACCAGGGGTCCTTGTTATGTTTTATAGTTATATTTCATGTTACTAGCGCCAAATGCGTGTTCAAATTTTTTCTGACTTGTTTACAAAGGAACCTTAACCTTAACATAGCCTTAAAACACTGGGCTTTAAAAAACTGTGGGAAGTAGAACAATAAAAATGTTAATAACATTATTAATAAACCACAAGCAAAAGGAGAAAGAATTGAAAATCATTGGCAAGGTAAACCATGATGCATGGTTTTGCAGAGTTCATATTTGTTGCACATGGGTGTTAAGGAGCAACTTTTGCACCATGCTGTGATTTATTGCTTTCGACTGATGAGTCACAAAAATGGTTTATACCTTATTTTTCACAGTGAATGATTGTGGGTGTACTCTATATTATTAGATGCTCCTCTAGTAAGCCTGCAAATTTCGGCTGGACTAAACGTTAAAACTTCGTCATAGGGGTGAATTTGTTCGTCAGCTCAACAAACGTTTACATCAAAAGTTAAATAACGGATAGATTCATTAAAGCAAAGAAGATACTTACAAAATACACTACACAAATAACACATTAAGGAAGATGAGGGTTTGTATGTTGTCCCCAACTTCCATTTACATCGAGTTCGAGTTGCTGTTGTATGCTACTCTCTGGTTGGACATAAAGTGGAGAGAAGTAAAAGAGAATGCGTATTTTCGTACACGCAGCCAACATAAAACATTATTTCACTGTCATTAGTATAAATCAAACACTATCTAAACTATCTAAACTTTGCTCCATGGTTTGCTTGTGGTTGCTTATCGATCTCTTTTCCATCCACTGTGTTTTCTATTAATTTCCTACCACTAAGTCAATCAGCTGTGTCATGGATACCCATAAAGCAACTGTGGTATAGAGAAGAAAATTTACTCATGGAGTGGAATGCCAACAAAGAAAACGAGTGAAGCGCGTCGTTTCTCTTTTCTCTCTCTCTCTCTTACTCTCTACGTTGAATATTTCAATACACGAGCAGTTTTCTGTTGATGTTATTGTATCTAACTATAGAAATTCCAACCATGTTTAACTAAAATTACATAAAATATGTAAAAAGTATGAAATTATCCAGCTATGAGGCGAGAAAGAAATGCGTTTGAGTGAATCGCGTCGACTTTTTTGGTTCTCTTTTACTAGGGTTGCCAAACTGCGCCGGTTTTGTTGTTTGGATACAAATATAACGTGTTTGTAGCTTGTCGCAAATATACTATACTTGTGCTCAAACACGTTGTGTTTGCTATTCAATATATCATGTTTGAGACACAATGATTAATAGGCAATAAGTTATATTTTTTAGACCCAAATTTGGATTTGTTGTTGAAAACCGCTAAAAACAAAAGCGAGGCATATAACATAGAGACAAGCTGCAAATCTTCAATTCGTGAAAACAATTCTTGCAAACATATACATGTTTCCTGCAATGTGTTGCTGGGGCGACTATTTTTCAGCGTGTACTTGTACATCCGTTTTGAGATACCCCCTGCCAACATATTGCAGGAACCATGTGTTTCTTTGTTGTCTGTCACGGGTTTGTTTTCAGCAGTTTCACCAACAAAACCATATTGGGTCACAAAAACATATACTTTATTATAACATATTAATCGTTGAGTCTAGAGTTGGGTAGTTCATTTAGGGTGACCAGACATCACCCTCATGAACATAATGCACATGTTCGATACGGCGAGTACGAGTATGTTCGTTTTTGTTACGACCGGGCACCTTAAATGAACGATTTCGAGAACTAGTGAACGAGTTCGACACAAGTATAGTTGAGTCTCCAAATGTATTACTATATTTGCTACAAGCGACAAACAAGTAGTATTTGCATCCAAATAACAACAAACAGATAGATTTTTCAGCGTTCAGTAAGAAGCAAAGACTATTGTAACTCCAAGTATTGCATTACTTTTATATTCTAATATTCTTTATGCTCCTACACTAGTCACGAAGCGGTCAGTCAGTTTTCTTGTGTGAAAATGGCCGATGGGCTGACCAAGTATTCACAAAATCAGTTGATTAAGAAAACTTTTTGGTACATCAGCACTTGTTCTGAAAAAGTTTTATTCAACCGTATTCTATCGTACCTTGCGATTTTTTAAACCGGTGGAAGGTTACCAATGTGCTGGCAATCCAGAAAAAGTGTGAGTCTAGCAACCCTGAAATTTGTCGACCTATTGTTATATGTTCTGCCCTTTTCAAGGTTGTAAAGATCGTGATTAAATTACTTGGAAGTACATCACCTTAAGCCCGGTATTCAGTTTTTATGAAATTTTCGATGCCATAAGAAGTACGTGTCTAAAAAGTAACGAAAATTTCAAGAACCGAAAATTTCGCACACTTTGTATACTTAGCTCTTGCGAAAATTTCGTTGTCAAAATAAATTACAGGGTTGTTACACTTAAGTTGTTATCTTGTTTGGGAGCGGAATTTTGACATTTCGATTATTTTAGCAACCAAAAGGATTTAGAAATGAAATAAATAAATAAAATAAATGGTTTCCCATTACATCCCATAAAGGGACTGGGGAGAACTTCTCACAATCACTGAGCTATGCGCTTTCCAGTTTTCACTCACTGATTGGGACCTACAGTTTTACACCGATTCCGAACGGTAATTTGAGAAGCTTTTTCATGGCTAGATACTCGATAGTGTCGCCGTCACTATGCGAGGTGACCGCCGTCGAAAGAAATTTTTTTTGAAGGTGGTCAGAGCCGGGTTCGAACCCAGGATCTCATGTACAAGAGCCGCGCACACTACCCATTGCACCACCGACGGAAATAGTTGCTAGGTAAATCAAAGACAGGTGGTAACTCTCCGCACAAAAATGACAAAATTTCTTACGAAAATTTCGCATTGAATACGGGGCTTTATCAGCGATTGACAGCGTGACCTTTGTGGAAGCCGGTTCATGGTATGCCTAATGGCAGTGCTTTAGAAAGATTCGTTTCCATAAAAAGTTCGTGTATAAAAATAAAAAAAATTTAATGAATCGCAAATTTCGCTCACCTTCATTTGGTTGGTGTTCAGCTGTTTGCAAAAATTTGGTGAACGAAATCAATTACAGGGTTGTTATACTAAAGTTATGTCGTACGGAAGAATTGTTTCATAAATGTATGTGACCATAATTTTGACGTAGCGATTATTTTGGCAAGGAACAGTCACACAACTTGCACTCGAATTAAAGTTGAATCGGAGGAACTTAGGATTCACACACGTCAATATTACTTGCGCAAGTTCCGTGTTTATTGGAGTGAGAGGGGAAGAGTTTCCATTCCTGCGCAAGTAAAATTACCGTGTGTGAACACTGAGTGAATCAGAGGTGGTAACTATCTTCAACAAAAATGTCCGTGAAGAGACAATTTACAAAATGGGTTACGAAAATTTCGCAAAGCTGACTTTTGGGCTTTACGGTCAATGTATCAGAAAACTTGGTCATGTATCATAAGCTGAATTGATGGCATTGGACATATTGAAAGCATTTGATTGAGTCTGGCGCGTCGGTGTTTTATCAAAGCTTGGAGCCTTTGGTGCCGATAATGTCTTCGCTCGATTCATTTCGATCTCTCTCAGAGATCGAACTTTATGACCTGTTGTAGATGCGGTTTTTACGATGAACCTACTTTGGTTGCAGGGGTATCACAAGGCTCCGTCCGATCTCCTTCTCTATACCTTATCTTCACAAATGACGTCTTCTTTAGAACTGATAATTGTACATACTCTTTCGGGAATTTGAAGCAGTTGGTACGTGACCCAACCAATTCTGGTCTTAATATCTGTGTAGAATCAATAGAGTTAACGTTAATGTGGATAAAGCCCAATGTTGTCTGTTGACGGACAAACGCTCCATAGATTTGACACTGTCACCAATTTCTAGGCTAAGTGTTGGTCTACAAGGTGGGGCAAAAGTAATCACCCAATGTTCTTTTGCTGTAATTTTTTTAAATGAAAAACTTTGGTTCTGCTTGTGAAACCTGCGAGCGACAGGTTCTCGCATTCTTGGCGAAAATTCACCTTAAGGGCTTCAGGAGTCTGAGGCTTGATAACGTTAACCCGCGACTTCAAAACACCCCATAAAAAGAAGTATGGAACGGTTAAATCAGGTGATCTCACCGGCCAGCGCAAATAACCAAAACGAGAGACTAAGCGATACGGAAATGCTTGCTTCAGAATATTGGTTGTGGCTCGAGCAATGTGCGCCTTTGCACCGTTCTGTAGGAACCACAACTTCTCCAGTCCCAATTCATCCAATTCAGGAAGAAAAATTTCGGTAGTCATGGGTCTCTAGCACGCGCCGTCCACAGTCGTCGTTTGGCTCACGGCATTCTCAAAAAAAGAAAAAGGTCCGATGACTCCTCCAGCGTAAACAGCACACTACACAGTAAGTTTGAGTGGGTGTAATGGTTCTTCGTGGGAGATACACAGGATTTTCGGTGCCCCAGAAATGATTATTTTCATGTAACCACTAAGATGGAAATGAGCCTCATCGCTCATGATAATTTTCGATGAACAATCGTCCACATCTTCGTTGAGATTCAGGATGGCTTAAGCGTAGGTTACACGCGTTTGGCGGTCAACAGCTAACAGCTGATACACTGTCTACACTTTGTAAGTGAACATCTTAAAATCTGCCACCAAAATTCTGCGTAGGAACCGCCGGTTAATGCCTAATTGCATGGCACGTCGTCTGGTCGATGCTCCGACATCTTGGGTAACATGAAACAATTATTCGGTGTTCTTGCGGAATAAACCGATTCATGGCTTATCGATTTGTATTCTGCGTTAGTTTATTTCACAAATGTCAATACCGAATTGACATTTGGCGCCAATTGAAAAATTTATAGGGATTTTCAATAGGATGATTACTTTGGCAATGATACTTTGGTATGAAAACACAAAGTGATATTCGTTGCACCAACCACATATTTAAATGTCGAAAGAAACATTCAAGTGCTTGGGCTTTTTAAAGCGTCTCAAGAAATACATCACTCCATCTGATTTTGTAACTACCTTCACTATGTACATCAGGCCTAAACAGGAATAGAGACCTGTATATGGGAATATGTAGTTCTTTGGAACTATAAGTAATTAACCGATTTCTCATTGGGAAAATGATGGTGTCAGACTCAATTCTTCCCCTTGAACATCGTCGGAGTGTCAGGTGTGTCACTATTCTATAGATATTTTCAAAGTAGATAAGATAAGTGATATTATCCCTCATCCTACAATATTCGGCCGAATATCTAGAAGGGCTCATCCATTTTGTATAGAATTGCCGATAATATGAATAGCCGACTATAGAGAAACCCTTTCTTTAGCTAAACAACCCTTATGTGGAAGTCTCTCCCAATTGAGATCTTTTATAAAATTTGCAATATACACAAATTTCATTCAATCGCTCCTCATTCTCTTTACCCAACTTCCCGATAACACAGTACATCGGTGTTATAGGGGACATATCCTGAGTTGGTTACAACTAAACAAATCAACTTGTTACGGACAAAATTAAGAAAGATTTAAGAGATTTTCTTATAACATATTCTCGTAATCAGCTGATTTTTTTGAGGTTATGGGGAGGTTATGAGTTGCTTGAGAAACCCACCCATTGTGCACTACTGACTAGAGTTCTGATAATGGCGAGGATGTGTTTCACGGGTGCACTGCGCATCACTCCATGCGTAGCTGCCAAATTTTTAGGTTTCAATTAATGTATTTCAAATTTCAAATATAATTTTCAAATTTCAATTGATACTTTTCAAAATTAAATTAAGATTTTGCAAATTTTAATTGGGAATGGTGTAGTGAGTCACTGCAATATGAGACATCTGACGGATAATTGGGGTGGTGTTGCTGTGGTGGACGTTGTTGTTTTTGTTTACGGCTGATCCTAGGTATATAAATTCTTCCATCACCTAGAAATTATAACGGTTACCAACGTTAACGTATTGGTCTAACCGCGTGAAGGCTCAGCACATTGAAACCATCAATTTTGTCTTGTCCTCATTTACCGTCAGACCCACTTTTGCTGACTCCTTCTCAATTCTCGAAAACACCGCAGTAACTTCTCTCATTGTGCGAACAATGATATCTACATCGTCAGCATACGCGAGCAGCATGTGACTTTTGCTGCTGATGGTTTTATTCATGCTGACCGCGGCTTTTCTCAGAATAATCTCTATTAAGATGTTAAACAGATCGCACGATAGGGTGTCGCCTAGTCTGAGGCCTCGCTTAGTTTCGAAAGGTTCGGTAAGATCCTTACCGACTTTCACTGCGGATTTGGTGTTTGGTAAGGTCATCCTGAAAATTCGTATGAGTTTTGCAGGAATACCAAGCTCAGACATTGCTTCGTAGAGTTTCTCCCGTATCGGGCTATCGAAGTATGTGATATATGTCGATTATGGTCCAATCAGGTCAGCGATAATTGGTTTTAGTCTTTCGCACATTATACTTGATAGAACCTTATATGCGATGGATAAAAGGCTTATTCCACGGTAGTTGGCACAGAGACTCGGGTCGCCTATCTTAAATATGGGACATAGTACACTGAGAACCCAATCGCCGGGAATTCATTCATCTAAACAAATTTTGTTAATGAAATCATGAATGCACCTTATCAGCTCATCTTGTGCGAACCTTTGCTGCTCCATGTAGTGATTAGAATCAATGTTAGCTCCTCTGACCACACGTACGTCCATTGCACTGGACTAATGTATGCTCCCTTTTTTGTTCTTCCATACCCACCTGCACATTCTTCTTTTACTTTCCTTTACTCTCTCGTTTTTCATCGGACAATCACAATGGATCATTGGATCGCCGTGCAATGCAGTGTGAGCAGGATTTTACCAGGCCACACGTGTTCCAAACCTAACATAACCCTATTCCATTAGAAATAGCACACTCTTATACCGGAAAGAGATTCCTGGTATAAAGAAGTTCCTGGTATACAGGGATACGTGAATTTCTACACGGTTAGGTCGCAAAGCAATGATCACGTAAGGTTTGGGGTCTACTCTAGGGAACTAGGGTTGTCTCATTCTCATTTACTACCTGACCACTGTAGCGTGTATCAGGATTACATTCTGGCTATTATGAAGTTACCGCTTTCGTGGTAGATAAATGTCCAGCAGTCATTGGGGTTAATGTCTCCTCTGACAATTAGGCGGTAATCAAGTCTCGAGAGTCAGTTTTCCTGAGCTCAACATTAGCCCAGGTCTGCCGCAGATCTCATAACAACATGTCCCAGTAGTACGACATTCACCTCATATGGATGTCAGGGACAAGAACATTGCAGGGAACTGCAGTTCGGATGAGCTGGCTAGACTAGGGACTACCTTACAGGTTCCATAGGAATTGGAACGAATTTGCTTGCCCCTAGAGAGCGCTCCTATGTGATGATGCACGAGTGGTGCTTGAGTGGTGCATTAGGGAGAGGTACATAGATAAGCGATAGTGGATAGCAGGACAACCATCAATCTTCTGTCGCTAGCCGGGCCCAAAGTATCAATGCTTGTCTCATTGGTAGCTATATGGTGGTAGACATATGGCCCATAAAGGTCAGGGAAAATTGCTTCTATAGAAGCTGTAACGAAAAGGAAGGATCTACAAAATATCTTGTCTGCATGAGCTCCCCACTATGTCTACTCTGGTATCCTACCTACTTAGGTATCTAGTAGAACTATCTCATATAGGTGTAGACAAGATTTTGAGCTTCTTGAAGTTAAATAAATGGTCGTAGTCTGGGGTTAGTGCTAAATCTCGTAGACTGTTGTACTACAATGTACTAATAATTCTAAGTGAGACATTCATCGCCCGCCCTCAATACATAATAATTTTTCCAGGTGGTACGCGGAACTGCTGATTTACTTTTGTTCATGCCGTTGAGGTTCGAACTTATCAAATTCTAATGTATTTGTTTTATGTATGTTTATTTACTTAATTGTTTATTTTTTGTACAACTTGACAGCTTCACCTCCTAAAGAAAAACAAAATGGCTGTTGTTGCCTTCAATTACAACATCTTCTGCTATAACCTGTAATAAATAAACCTGAAAGCTTTTTCATGGCTAAGTACTCGATAGCATAGGTAAAGCAAATAATAGATAAACCGCGACCATTGCATTTCACTAGGTGATGTTCTGTACTAACGCCACTTTCACTGAAGTTTCATATAATTATCACTGACGTTTATTCAACACTGTGAGAAATTTTTGTGAAAAAAGTTAAACAGTCGAAAATGTGACAAGCTTTAACCCTTTCGCAGCGGCATTAAGTAGTAAATGATTTTTTTAAATAAATTATGTTTATTCCAACCAGTTTTTTTTAAATTTGTTCAAAGGGCGGGCTGGAGACGGTGGGACATATATGTCCCTTTCGTCTTTTTTAATGGGTGTCATATTATTTCGCTTTCACTACTTCCAAAAGGATCATTACTGGATAAGCTATCGGATATGTTCAACAAATGTTGCTCAATATCTTCCTGATTCATTTTCCTAAATAAAAACGAAAAATAGGAATTAAATTTAAAAATATTACACGAGGAGTAGTGAGACATACATATAAATATTTCCCGTCAAAAAAGGCGACTGGGATAAATATGTCGCGCAGCGAAAATTTTTTAGAAAAAACTTTAAAAAATATATATAGTACATTTTACTAAACACTTTCAATATTTACTTTTTCTTCAATTATTATGCAAAATACCTCTTTCTTGAAAATATTAATTTTTATTTAGGACAAACAATAATTTGTTACCATTTCGACTGCACTTCACTATTTGGAATGCAAAACTAAACACAAATCAGATAGAATTTTAAAAGACGATTCGGGACACATATGCCCCATATTGAATGCAAACTTTAACTTCAGCCGTGTTTAAACATTGTCTGGGACATATGTGCCCCGCAGCTTAAATATTCTCTTTGGATAAGTATAACAAATAATTCCAAAGCCTCGAGAACAGTGGTAGAGTTAATAAGAGGAAAAAAACTCGTAAGCCCGGCTAAAGTCTGAACATTCAGGGACGCCTTTTTATTTATTTATTTAAGTCTACAGAAACAAAACTCTTTATAGACCTTTAATAGTTATTACATACAATTCGTAATAATTCTTATTTAACATCAATTAATAACTTAAAAACAATTTATATTTAATATGGGACCTTAACAATTCTTTAAAATTCTTTTGATCCACTGAATTCTACAGTGTATTCACGATTTAATTCATTATAATAACTAAGTGCCCTAATAATTGGGCCATTCAAAGTATAATTGTGCCGATATCATTCAATCTGAAACATGCTAAATTGCCTTAAGTTACGACAAGGAATATTGAGTTCTATTTTTTCTAACAAATCTGGGCAATCTAAAAGCTTCCACCGCCCAAAAACTGTAGCAACCTCTGTGGTCGCAGATGACAAAACCGATTAAGAGCTTGACGACTCTCAATCAAGAATTGTATTGAATTGTAGATATAGCGCAGCGCGTCCATTTTCAACTTTGTTCACTAGGTGCTGTCCTGTACTAGTGTCACTTTCACTGAATTTTCCCATAATTCTCATTGACGTTTATTCAGAATTGTGGAAAATTTTTCTTTATTTAAACCAAGGGAAATGTGACAAAATTTTAATGATTTTATATAATAGCATCTGTTTTTTATATACAAATCTATTTCAAAGTCATGAGGCCGGTGTTGGTATATCTATAACAGAAATCCTTTAACACCGCCCAAATATGAACATCTAAAAACTTCCCCGCGCAAAAACTATTTCAACTTCTGTGGTCGCAGATGCCAAAACCGTTAGAGTGTCTGAGTTCTCTTAACAAGGAGTGGTAGCTGAACCGGAGGAAGAACCAATTTATTAGGACTTAGTCGGTGGTGTCATGGCTTTGCAATTCTATTGCCATTATATATTCTACTTTCTATTCTATTCTTGTTCGGAAGTGATATTTTTATTGAAAATAATTTTTTCTTTTAATTTGAGATTTTAGAATTTTAATGTCATATTTGCTTACTTTTGTTTTGGGAACAAAAAATATCCCATTTATTGCTTTCAACGACATCTAGGAAATTACCCATTACATTAAAATTTTCCCAACACTTGCGCTTCATCTATTAGTTTACTTTATCTATGCTGCAAACCATATGTTTGAAATCTCGGAAACTGGGTATATGTGAACATTGCTTAATCTAAGCAGTTTTCTTTCAGTGTAAACATGTGGTATTTACTAGGTCGCGGTGCTAATATGTTCGAAATAACTTTCAAATACAGTATCGTTCTGATAATTCATTTTCCTTTCCACAATTTCAGGTCTTCGCCACAAATGCAATAACAGCAACGAGTGTGAAGACGGTCTAATTTGTACACATGAGAATACGAATCGTACCATAGGTGTTGCCAAGTTTATGTCATCGAAAACCAAACTGTGCTTATGTGATAATGAAAACGGATTTTGGGAAGATGTCCATCATGATATCTGCAGTGGCGGTAAGTTGACGACACTTGTAGATATATATATATCATATTATACTTTACCCTTATGTTTTCTTTCCATTGCAGCTGCTATGCAAGCTATAACAGATGTTGTGATATCATTGATAACAGCGGTGTTACCATTTCTCGTGTATGCCTGCATGAAGAATCATTTCTAAAACACACAAAGGAAAGGGAAAATACATTGAGTTTTATAATTTAAAATATATTTTCAATCAACATTTTCTAATGTAGTGTATTTTTGGCACCAATTTTTAATTTCTATTAAAATACATATAAAAGGGTTTTTGATGTAGTTTAGAGGTTTTCTCAATTATTCATCTTTAGATATACTAGTATAGAAGTGTTATTTACCATACCGTCATATATTTATACATAGAGCAGCAAACCTATAATTGTTAGCATATTTATTTAAATAGATACGTTTATTAATATATTATTATTACAAGAAAATTTAATAATTTTTCGTTTAAATGCGTGGCTTTTATAAATTCTACCGCGTGACTTTGAGCACATAGAATACAGTACGGTTGTAGAGTTCATAGTTGCCATTTTATAAACAGACAAAATCATTAATCTCTGTAGTCATAACAAAAAGTTAGTGACTGTATGTAGACTCCGTCCAACATGTGTCTAACTAGAATGTTTTTAAGGCTTATTCACTCGTTAGTCAATGGCAGATTCTTATCTACTGTCTATGTCTAATGTGAATATGTCTCTTTTAGCTAAACGCAAATCTGACAGTTATGATTGTTGCTAGTCAAATGGCAGCTGTTCGTCAAAAGTTGGCATGTATTCGTTCGCTTCGTAACCACTCGTTGGAGATAGATTAGTTTAAGTATTATGAATTAAATGTAGTACGTCAGGAGTTGTGGCCGTCGGTGGTGCAATGGTAGTGTGCTTGAGACTTGTACATTAGTAGGTGGATTCGATTCCTGCTCAGACCACCTAACATTTCTTTCAACACCGGTCACCTCGCTTAGTGACGGCGACACTACCGAGGAAAGTTTTGTAGTTCATAAATGAACTAGTTCTATTGATGGATTCAATATTTTGAACTGGATGAATTAGTTCACACTGGTCCGCTCTTTTGTTTCAGTAATTAACTTGTTTCAGCAGTTTGTTGTATTTCAGTTGTGCAGTTCTCTCTGCCATTTTCTAGTTCATGATCTCTTTTGCACAATAACTACAGCGTTCATCACCACGTTTGTTCGAAAATATAAAATCATTTCAGGAGCATCAATATTTCGTTAATATCGTTAAGCCGATTTAAATTTGTATATCCGCGTAGGTTTATGTCAAGTAATGCCTTCAATTATGGCGATTTAGTGTAAAAGAAATCACAGTATCCAAAACACTTTAGAAACCTGGAAAAATCAAAACTTTTTGGCGATTATTCGCTCCGACTGAACTAAAACTGCAAGTTGAGTAAAATGAGCTCTTTAGTTCACATTTCATATAACCTGTTAAGCTGATATGATACAATGAACTAAATGAACGAACTAGTTCATTCTGTTCAGCTGAATTAAAAAGAGTGCTCACTTGAATGAACTAAAATTCCTCAACTCTACTATAAAGTATTTAACCGTGAAAAAGCTTCTCAAAAATAACGTTCGGAACCGGTATACAATTTTAGGTCCCAATCAGTCAGTGTAAAACTAGAACGCGAAACTAGAAAATGGGAAAAAAAATTTAATTCAAATGATAGCCACTGGCTAATGTTTTGTTATGATTACGAGGGTAAATTTATTAATAATTCCCTACACAGCTTTGCATTTTCAGAGATTGCCTTGAAACTTTATCAATTTCCATATAATTTATCCGTTGTTTTGGATTACAAACATCATTGACCAAGTCAATTCATTGTTCTGAAAATTATAATTAATTAAGGGTCATTATCATAATGAGTGACCAGAGCTAACTTAAAAATATATATTTAAAACTGGCAGATATATCTGTGGTTTGTCCTTCTAAACTATTTTTAATTCAACACGGGTTATCTCTAACTGTAGGATAACTAGACATGGTAATAATGGGGTAAGTTCAAAAATGAAAAATAACAAAAACATACCAATCTAACTGTATCATTAGTTTTTTGGCCTATAATGATGAGAAAAATTAACAATTACAAAACCTTTAATCTATATCTATACTATTTCCCAAGATAAACAATAGTTTCGCAGCTATAAATAAATTTATGAAGCAAAAATAATAATTTTTTGCTTAAAAAATTAAAATTGTGTATGAAAATTTTTCTATAAAACCATCATTATAGGGCAAAAAACTAATGATGCAGTTCAATTTGTAGGACCGGAATTAGTGTAAATCCTTTGAGTCCACTCTGTTTTTTTTCGACTTGCACAGTGTAATTGTTAAGGCCCAAGAAATTTAGGACGGAATTTTTAAGGTGGCAGTAAAAATTATTGTGCTAAAACTTCAATCTTTGGAAAACAAAATGTACACAAAAATTATTCTGTAGTGGATAACTAAAATTTCAAATATATAGTCTAGGTGAAATTTCATGACTACTGCGTAGCTGATATTAATTGGTTGACGATAACTACGTTTACACAAAAATTAAAATAATTTACTACATCATTAGTTGATTATAACTGGTTTTGTTTTAAATAAACATTATATCCAAGTTTGTTGTCACAACTAACTTAAATGATATATATCTGATATCTAAAGTTGTAGTTTATTTAAATAACATAACACAACTACATTTATAGTTAAAATAAACTAGAACGCCAAGTGAAGAAAATCTGAAGAAAAAGCATTGTTAAACAACTATTTAAATTATAGAATTATAAAATTTTCTTCTGACAGTAATTCCTATATTCGAGCGTGGTTTTGAACATACCTGTTTAAGTTGAACCAGAGGAAGTAAAATACCACGTAATAAATTCAAAAATGGTAGTGAAATCCATCACTATGGGTATTTATTCAAACTTGTAAATTCTTCGAGTACATCATAATGCTTGAAAATCTTCAAAATTTCAAACATTTTTAAAGTTTGCATTCAAATCTCAAAGGATATCGGTGTCGTAGAGTAATATGTTACAAGAGTGTGCAAAAATGTTTCAATTCCACCAAGAGCGGAGAAACTATAAAGGGCATTTAAGAATTTTGAATGAAAACCCATAACGTCTGTATGCACTTAGTATTGATAAATTCCTCCCACTGGGTATTACGATATATGGCAAAATATGAAAAACTTTTAATTTACATCATCAGGGATGGTTTTTATTTATTCGTCACTTTTATTGAGTAATAAAATTATAAAGTTTTAATTTATATATATGTAAATTTTTTCATATCGAAGAAATATTGGAATTGTATTTACTGGTTGCGGCAATTGATTTTATTATTTTGTCAATTCATAGTTATAACTGATGATACTTGCATAATTTACTTAAAACAATAGTTGCAAATTATTGTTGAATAGCAAACATAATATGTTCGGACACAAGTATACCATATTTGCGACAATTTACAAACACATTATATTTGCATCCAAACAACAAAAAAAGAAAAACAAAGCGTTTACGTAGAAGCATTCGTGTGTTGCCTCCTTAATAATCGATTGACGACAGAATGCATGGAACTAAAATGCAGCAGATTAATCAAAAATTCATTTTCAAAACATTAAGGAATATTTATGAATCACTGACTGAAAAAATAATCCAAAAATACAGTTATGCACTTGCAATAACATTGACTTAGGCTAAGAACAATCTTCTTTTGTCCCTCTTTCATTATTATGCTCTCGACAGAGCAAAGCGACAACAAATATTATGTAGCCAGTGCACCAAACACAGCTGAATTTGTATCACAAATAAATCTGCATTTGAATGACTGTGTGTCAAACATGTAATATTGAAAAGCAAAAAAAAAGTGTTTGGACACAAGTTTACTATATTTGCCACAAGATCCAGAAACACGGTATATTTGCACATAAACAATAAAAAAAGGCAGATTTTTCAGTAGTGTTAATGTATTTTAGAAGTAGACTGAGTTCAAATCTCCCAGTTCCTGTTTATCGTAAAAAACACGGTTTTCCCAAAGTTGTCCTCCTTATGTTTGCCGGCTGAAGTTAAGAACGGCCGGGCGACTAATTGCAATATAAATTTAACGATTTTCAAAACGGTCTACCACACGGTACGAGCAACATAAGTCTCTGCGAGGGCTACTTTTCAATTTTCTCACATTCGTTACTTTTTCTTTAATTTGGTTTATTTTTAAAAAAAAAAATTTTGCATGCCCCAGGTCCTGAATTTTTGCCTGTTTGCCAAGGCTGAGCACTGTATTAGCTAGTGTTCAGGAGTTTCGGCCATAAGCCCGTCGTCGCAATTACGATAGTAACGTTTGTATTGTTTTTCAATCTTAGCAGCATCAGTATCAATCGTCCAGTGACCGGTTATGACAGCTGCCAATCTGGCTATTGTAATCCTGTTTAGAGTCATCAAGAACTAGGTTCTCCTACCGTAATATCTAGGCCAAATACCACGTGATTTGCGACAGATAGTAAGTTCTTTCCAGTGTCCGTCCGCCTTGTGGTAGGAGTGGCGATCAGTCGCGTTACCCAACCCTCGTGGGGCCATTTTCTCAATGACCGGTGAAAGTGTATGATTATTAATCGGTACTTTAATATATCGGAAGGATATACTAGTCTGTTAGGGTTTTTAATTTTTTCAGACTTAATTTAATGTTAGATGTTTTACGCTGGCAACTACAGTTGCCAGCACTGTAAGATATCAGCTGTTTACTTTAGTATTGTGTATGTGCAGAGCAATTGATTATTTATGACTGAGAACTATCCAAATGCTTAAGTCATAAAAACATGAAAACCAAACAGCTATTGTCAACAGTTGTCAGCTGTTTGAATTTATCGTTCCGATAATTTACAAACTGGGAGTTAAGCGAACCAGTCTAGTCATTCATGAGCATGAACTTGGAATTTGAAGAAAAATATTACCAATGACTTTTGTGACCATGAGAGTGATGCGAACAACTTCCATTACATTCATATATGGTATCAATAAGGGCGGTAAAACGACAATAAATACCAACGATACCTGTTGTTCATGCTCATGAATGATAAGTCTGTGATATGCTTTAGACCTTCTGTTAACGTTATCGGCCGGATAAATTTTAAGTAAAGGGTTTTTCAATAAGAGCGCTTCAAAAGTTTTTTTTAAATAAAACAAAACCGGTTTTAGATACCAATGAAATTCTTTATTCCTGTGAAAGTACGTTCGATGCCATTATGTATGGAACTCGATTTCTTTTGCATGGCCACTACGGGCACGCTTGCAGAATTCCAGACGCTGAAACCATTTTTCGACGGTTTTCAAGCATAAATCGGCCGATGCTGCTGCAATTTCACGTTCGATATTTGTACTGGCTTGTTGGCATAGACCATAGACTTGACGTAGCCCCACAGGAAATAATATAACGGCGTCAAATCGCACGACCGAGGCGGCCAATCGACTGGGCCATTTCGTGAGATAACACGTTCACCAAACTTTGTTTCCAATGAATTGATTATGGCATTCGCTGTGTGGCTTGTGGCGCCGTCCTGTTGGAACCACATGTCCTCCAAGTCCATATTATCAAATTGGGGCCAAAAATATTCGGTTATCATTGAATGGTAGCGATTCGCATTGACAGTAATGTGCCGGTCTTGATCATCACGGAAGAAGTACGGCCCAATGACGCCGCCGGCCCATAAACCGCACCAAACCGTAATTTTTTCGGGATGCAATGATGACTCATGGATTACGTGTGGATTGCTGTCTGACCAATAACGCATATTTTGCTTATTGACGAAGCCATCTGGTAGGACGATTATGACGACTCCAAATTTCGGTAGTAAATTTTAATAATTTCGACTCGTTGTTGGCTCGTATATCTTTCCATAATGAAATGGCAAACCTTACTGAAGAGAAATGTCAAAAGAGTGGGAAAAAATATGGCGTCGTTTTCTGTCCCTATCGATTTACTTTTGTAGCGTCTCTGTTGAAAAACCCTTTATATATTGAGAAAATTAAATTCTGCTATACGGTATTTTAGCGTTACGATAAAATATAACTGGACATTGAGAAAGTGGCCCTTAGAGAGCTTTCAATTCCCTTTCGTCCATCCGAATTTCCATTAGAACCTTTCCTGGCGAGTTCATCAATGGTTTCGTTCCCGACTGTTTTCGTACGACACGGAACCCACACTAGGCAAATCCTTGTCGTGGCGCCGATCTCGTCTAGCATACTCCCGCATTCACGAACCAGTATCGGTCTGTACTCCAACTGAAGATTGATAGTGTAATACCAAGTGAAGTTGAGTACTGCCCACTTCCCACTCCACTATCCGTCTTATAACCACCCGCAACGAAGTGGTTCTTCCACTCTTCTCTACATATGCGGTAGTCGGTTCTTTCAGGTAAGATCTCACTAGGCAAAATTAACAGAATCCTACTATGGCCATCGGCTTCGTTGAATCCAACATTTCAACTCTACACTCCGCTACACTCTTAGCAAATTGTTCAATCGGAGGTAAATTCAGCATCGTACTGAGAACAACAAGTGTCACATCTGTAATGCGCTTGTCGCACCAACGTCTGCTTTTCTCTGTACTGTGGACAGTTTCTATTTATCTCCAAAGCCGGCCACCATTGCGATACTCCGTAGGCCAGAACGGTTCCATAATACCATAATACCATTCTCGGATTTAGGCTCCATAATGTCCCAGTTGTTTTCTTAGAAGGCACCTTGCTCCTTCTTAATATGTCATTTACACCAACCAAGATTAGCTCATTTCAAAGGCTAACTTCAAACGTTAACCCACGCTAACCCAGAAGATTACTCATACACTTGTAATCTGTAAAAACTGAAGTTTAATTTTTAACCTAGTTTTAAACTGGTGTACAATTTGATGCATCTCTGCTCAGTATCAAAAAAAAAAAAAACAACCATAATAAAAACATATATAAAAACCAACTGTTTGACAGACGGAAGCCGATCGAAATTTTTCCGACACGTCACCGCCACCAAAACAGTTGGAGTTGCTCTAAATTGGTTTATGCTCAAAGTTGCCTCCTGAAATATCAATTTAATCTCAAATTTCTTGGTGTAAACGGCAAAGATTAGAGAACTAGGTTATCGCTAACCTGACCGCTAAAATCTGCGGAATAAATGCAATATAATACGGCATTTACAGCGACCAAGATTAATGCACTTCGAAGGTTAACTCCGTTAACCCGCGCTAACCTTGAATATTACTCATATAATTTTAATCTGTAGAAACTGAAGTTTAATTTTTAATCTCATTTTAAACTGGTGTACATTTTGATGCAACGCTGTTAGTAACTAAAAAATGCAACCAGAATAAAAACATACACAAAAAATTAACTGTTTGACAGATGGAAGCCGATCGAAAATTTTCCGATGCGTCGCCGTCACCAAAACTTTTTTGAAGCTCACGCCGCCGCCGATATAAATGTTATCTTATTGGTTTAAACTATATGCAGACTTTAACGACTGGCCCGATTTGACTCACTGGTCCAATCTTAAAGGTTCAGTTATTTCGAAACCATTCCAGTTTTGTAGAAAACCGGCAAAACCAATAACCGCCAACATAATTTTTCTGTTGTTTGTCTAAGCACAGAGTTGCCAACTAAAATGTCAATTTAATCTCAAATTGGGCGGTGTAAACGGCAAAGATTAGAGAACAAGATTATCGCTAACCTGCCCGCGATAAAGGGCGGTGTAAATGCGATATTACTGGTTTAAAACTGGCATGAAAATGCTTTGGCCCATAAAAATCTGTGTTAAGGTGCCAATATACCGGAGCGTGCGTTTTTTAGTTGACGCGTAGAAAATCCGCAGACGTAACGAATAGGCAAAGGTATTTGTGTATTGTGTATTTGACGCTAGCGAAAGTCACCTCAAAATAATTAAAATTTAGTCCAAAAATATATTTTAACGGTTTAATTTCAATATTTTGAAATATTTTAAAATGCACTTGGTCGGCCAAACTCCAAATTTTATTAAAACATCCGATATTCAGGGAAAATGTAAGAACACAATAAACAAAACAAAAATTGGCGGTCAGGACCATGGAGCCCACACGGTCCAAAAAACGCTCCACTGAAGGACAGCTAGGAACAGATAAGTGTCGGTAACAAAATTGCAAGTATTCTTCTCACGGATTTAATAGTGCCTTTACTTTTGTGGTGCAAGATCTGTGGGTCAAGATAACCACATTTTTGTCATATTATAGAGGTTACGTTTAGTTTGGTAGATTTCGAGTTACATATTTTTTTTTAATTTCTCTTTTTCTTTAGATTCCACAAAACTGCAAACAATACTGTAGGTTCATCATTCCCTTTAATTTCTACATTTTTGGGTTCAGGCCGGGCAAGTGTATTTTAGCCCAATATTTTAATTGTCTCAATATTAAAATTACTCATGAACTTAAACAGAGCAATGAAATCGTTTTTTTGTATTTCAGTTTTTGTTTACGGACTCTTTGTTGACGGGCTCAATGACATCCCAGATCAAAAGACTAGTGAACAATGTTGATAAATTTGTTTATGGGAATACATTTTAATTCAAATTAAATTGATATAAATGTAACAATACAATAAACTACTGGCAGAAGCTTAGACCATAAGCGTATGGAATGAATAGGCTTTTATAGGCCACGAATATCAAGGTCATCTTTAAGTCACCACGATCACAAATTTGCTGAAACCGAATTGCTCTGAAATTCATCGTTGCAAATGGGATCATCTGGATTTAGAATCTATACTATAGAATAGGAATACTGTGGTAAGGAAGCTCCTCCTTTGGGTACTAGGGTCATTTTACGTCTCATTCTGCAGTGAAGAATCGCTTATATAATGCGTCTTCAGGAAAACACCTCGCTCTTGATCTTCTGCCAAATTTTCAATAGTAACAGCAACCAGTTAATCACTATTAGCAACTTTATTTATAGCCTTAATTTCTGGTTCTTCCAGTATTCCAGTAGTCAATTAAGCTTGTCAAACATTTTTGCGTAAACAGCATGTCAAAATATTTTAAACAAAATGAAATGTTTTTATCTGACCCATAGAATAACACATACTATAGAAGAACTTATTCTCTCATCTGACGTTTCATTTCACACTCTCTCGGTAGGTCTGTGGAAATGTTTACATACACCAGGTGGAGTTACAAAATATGTTCACTTAACTATTTCCTGTCGTTTTGGTGTAGAACTGAAAAATTTAAATGTATTTTGCACTTTTTTGTTGACTTTTAACGTTGGTATTCATTTGTATTGTATTTAACACAACTAGTTTGCCACAAAAACACGAAATTCGGGTGTAGTTCCTTTGCGGATCGCTGTATACTATTGCCACCATCTGGTATTATTGAACCCATATTTTCCACCCTCCGCTGTGTAATTTCCATCGTACCTATGACGTTTAATTTATTGAGCGAATAAAACCTTCTACGTATGTGTTATTTTATGATCTGACCCATAGAATAATACATACGTAGATAAACTTATTCTCTCATCTGACGTTTCATTTCACACTCTTCATCGTAGGTTTGTGGAAATGAGAGCAATTAAATTTAAAATTATCTTCAGCAGGTGGAGTTACAAAATATGTTCACTTAACTTTTTCCTGTCGTTTTGGTGTAGAACTGAAAAATTTAAATATATTTTGCACTTTTTTGTTGGCTTTAATCGTTGGTATACATTTGTATTGTATTTAACACAACTAGTTTGCCACAAAAACATGAAATTCGGTTGTTGATCGCTGTATACTATTGACACCATCTGGTATTATTGAACTCATATTTTCCACCATCCAATGTTTACTTTCCATCGTACCTATGACGTTTATTTTATTGAGCGAATAAAAGCTTCTATGGTTTGTATTATTCTATGATCTGACCCATAGAATAATACATAGTATGTATTGTATTATTCTATGATCTGACGTTATGTGAGGCAAGTCAATCATTGATATGGACATAGTTGTATTGTGCGTATTTATTCATAACGCTGCAAATGAATACACGCAACAAATATTAGACGCTTTGGTGTGGGATTTCTCATAAGAAACGCTTTGCTGAAAATACGATCCGGTGTGTTGGCACCTTTATTCGCTAAATAGAAACCACACAGCTCTGTGAATGTGAAAAGCTTTCCCCAATCTCTGCATATGGTGGAATGGAGAACTACACGTAAAGAAAAATTTCGTTGTTAAAAGTTAGAAATTTAACTTCGTTTGGGGAATGAAATTTCGCCAAACGAACGATTTTGTTGAATCAAACATCTCATTTCCTTAGTGACAAATGAATAACACCGTTTACGAGAACCGAGAAACGTTTACTACAAATGATATATGTTTATTCTAAACTATAAACAGCGTTCACGTGAATTAGTGAATAAGTGTTTTGTATAAACTTGTTTTCTCTCAAAAAATAGAGAAACAGTTCATGAAAGTGAACACCTTTGAGTGTATATTTTTCATTTATAATAAACGGGTTTCTTTATTTGCCGCAAAAGTATTTCAATTTTCATTTTCAATTGATTTATATTATGAAATTATATTAGGAATATATATGAAATATATGAGGAGTCGCAGATTAATTCAAAATGTTGGGAACCAAGATTATTTCTTTTCATCCGATTATACGATAAAATTACGACATTTTCCCATCTCTAGTTATAATCCGTCGGTGGTGCAATGGTAGTGTGCGCGCCTCTGGTACATGAGATCCTGGGTTCGATCCCTGCTCAGACCACCTTAAAATTTCTTTCGGCGGCGGTCACCTCGCATAGTGACGGCAACACTATCGAGTATTTAGCCATGAAAAAGCTTCTCACAATACCGTTAGGAATCGGTGTAAAACTGTAGGTCCCAATCAGTGAGTGAAAAACTGGAAAGCGCACAGCTCAGTGATTGTGAGAAGCTCTCCCCTGTCCCTTCATGGGATGTAATGGAAAACCATTTTTTTTTAGTTATAATCTCTAGTCTATGAGAAGAGAAGAAAAATTATGCAAATAAGATTTTTTCCAATAGAACTTAACAACATCAAAAAACCATTTTGAAAGAAAATTAAAAAAAATCAGGTTTTGTTCTGCGACTCCTCATATTATGAATATTCTTGGGTAAATGAAAGTTTGTACAAAATAAATGTAACGACTTTTAGGACAAAATATTTTTTGTTTGTTTTTGCAATCAACCGTAAGACTATGTAGCGAGCGAAATATTATTGGGACAAATAAATAATTTTACTCCCAAAGGAGCTCTAAACTTTTTTCTTTACGTGTTTGATGGCTTGTGAACAAATCGTGGTATCTCCCTCAAACATTGCGAGGAAAGTGACAAAGTAATTTGACTTGTTTTGAAGTAGTATTTTTAAGTGAACATGACAGACATTGTGCGTTTATGTTATAGTGACACATAATTATGGGTATATGATAAAGTATCATAGGGTAACAGCCACATACATTTTCGAGTAAAAAGGTGATACATGTTTTTGCTTCACAGAATAACGCAATTGATTTTCGAGGAATAAACGAAATTGTAACCCTCTTTTTCCCAGCAGCGGAAGTCGCAAGGTCTTCCACAAATAAGGCATGCGGAATGGTTCTTTTGTAATGTCTTCCTAAAATAATGTTTTAGGATGGAACTGATGTTTTCATCAGATATAACCAAGAAGAAGATGTTTACAATTTTGAGAAATTTCTTTTCCGATTCTTTTTAACCGTAATTTAATTGGAAAATTCACACAAATTTTAAAATTTTATTTTTTATTTAATATTTTCCATGGTATTTTTAAAATTTTCAATTAGAATTTGGGCGTGGTACAACTTTCTAAGCTAGATACATACATAGTTATAAATAAATATGTAGAAGTGGTTAATGATTTTGTGATACAATAAATTATTTTAATTTTATTTTTGTTTAACAAAAATAAATTAAAGTAAATGATTTCTAAGGCCTTCCTCTTTGCATGCCTTCTAAGGCCTTCTTTAGGCAATGGGCAAGGAAGGCCTTGCCTCTCAATCTCACGCAATGTTAAAAAGAAATGAGGAGGTAATGGGTAGGGAAGACCTTCCGTATTTTAAAGAAGGCCTCTATGGTCATGATTTCAGGAGGGAAGGGATTTTAGATACAGCCAATTTGATTGATATGAGAAAATTGCAGATGCTAAGATTTTTTTTCCAAGTCATCCAAATAACGTTTTTGGCTCTGTCCTCTTTGTCGTCCGGTTTTTATTTACTTTACACGTATAATAGTATCGTCAGTTTCAAAAGTGTAGGGTACCACCACCAGCATACACGGTGGAGAGAATACAAACATTTCCTTCCTTGACATTCGATTTATCTGCACTTAGCAATAAATACACCAACATGTGAAATGTCACTATTGCAGACAACACAATCATCGGCTTCTCCACTCCACTTCATATTAGTAGAAAGAAAATAAATAAGTTTGCATGTTTCGTACACTTTAGGAATTACTTGACTTCTCTTTGCTTAACTTTGTTCCATACAATGTTGCTGTGTTTATATTATTACAGATAAATAATAGATTATTATGTGACATTATTACATATTATTAATAAAAACGATGAAATTTACAATGAGTTAAGTATACAAATCACTTTATCCTCTCTTTCCGTGTATCTCCTCAAACCCCATACTTGAGTTTTCGACGGAACGAAAGTTATTATTCATAGGATTTACATTGTCTACATAAAATGGCACATACACATGCATACATACACATGTATATTTTAGTTTTACCAATTAAATTTCCTTCAAGAAACACAGTAAATACATACATATATAAAGACATTTATTAATAATATAAACAACAATTACCAGTAAACAATTCAAATTAGCGTGCATTAACAATATTTAGCCGAATTGATGGATGATAAACAAAATGATAAAAGTGTAGTGAAATTTTGCAAATTGACAAAATGTCATAATTTAATGTCAATGTCAGTATAATATCATATGATACTCTTATACAAATTCAATGCATATTATAATGTATCACCAATATTATCCTCCAGTCACTCCTGCTCCGTATGACTTCTTTACACACGCGAGAGTGTGTTATCATTTAAGTCTTAAGTCTAATATTGACATATGTTACACGTACATATCAGTAAGAAATATTGTAAAACATTTTCATACCTTTAATTTTTAATAAAAATCCAAAAAAAATAACCCAAATAAAATGATTTTATTATTGCTAAAACTATTTGAGTATTGTATTACACTGAAAGATAAACATTACCACGAATTAACGAAAAGTTTGGTTGGTCCTATTATAATAGGACATTAGATAATTATCTACGAGGGACTGACTATGCTTCCTATATCAATAAAAACAGGATATTTTTAAAGTAATGATTCTGTTAACAATTATCTTCAACATTCATTGGCAAGGATTATGGAAAACCCTAGACTGTGAAATAGCGGTGGTGAATTTGAAATTTTTCCAAATGGCACAGAAATGATGAAAATGGTAATATTTCCCAGAAAATACAAGTTATTTAAAAACACTTTAACCATATATGTATATTAGGGCATAATGAACACTTTTTTGAGGGGGTTTCAAACGACTCGTAATCAAGAGCTGATTCATAGAATAATACATACATAGATAAACTTATTCTCTCATCTGACGTTTCATTTCACACTCTTCACCGTAGGACTGTGGAAATGAGAGCAATTAAATTTAAAATTACCTTACACCAGGTGGAGTTACAAAATATAACTTTTTCCTGTCGTCTTGGTGTAGAACTGAAAAATTTAAATATATTTTGCACTATTTTGTTGACTTTAATCCTTGGTATACATTTGTATTGTATTTAACACAACTAGTTTGCCACAAAAACACGAAATTCGGTTGTTGATCGCTGTATACTATTGCCACTATCTGGTATTATTGAACCCATATTTTCCACCATCCAATGTTTACTTTCCATCGTACCTATGACGTTTAATTTTTTGAGCGAATAAAAGTATCTATGGTATGTTTTATTCTATGAGCTGATTACGGAAACGTCAAACTATTTTTTACAGTTGAAGTTTCGATTCCTAGTACACTTTCGAAAAAAAAAAATTTTTCCACAATATGGGGCTCAAACGATGTGTCATGATAAACATAAATAGAAAAAAAATTTTTAAAATTTAGACAGAATATTTTTTTTCTCGACTTCATTTTGAAATCTTTATCATGTATATTTTAACTTCCCCATTTTGCTGTATTTTACAGAAATATTCCATCAACTATATAAAATAAATATATTTGTAGGTGATTTTGCGAAATAGAAAGACAAACCTGCGAATCAAATGAGATTTTTTGAAAAATTAGCTATTTGATGGAATATTTATGTAAAATATCAAAATTTTGAAATTATTTTTTTTCTATTTATGTTCATCATGATACGTCGTTTGACCCCATATTGTCTAGAAAAAATAATTTTTTTTTCGAAAATATACAAGGAATCGAAACTTCAACGGTCGGTAGGGGACTATAAGTATAAAAGAAGTTTGACGTTCTCGTAATCACCTCTTTAATACGCGTCCCTTGAGACCCCACCACGGTTGAAATTCCAAAACAAAAACGTTTTTCAGTACACCCTAATGTATATGGGGATTTCCAGGGTACCCAACCCGACATTCGTACGTCTTTGAAGTGAAACAAAATATTTCAATTTTTTTCTTGTTTCCATTTTTAGATAACATTTTCGGAGCAATATGTTTAGTGCAAAAGGTAGGTTTTGTCGAGTTGTTGTTTCATATATATAAACAATATACATGTGATTCCCAACGCGACCAAAAATAGAAGTCGTTTTCGTCTGCATCTAAAATAAAACAAAAATTGCGGATTGCAACATAATTTCTTAAATCGATTTTTTGTAAACTAAAATAGAATAATGCGGCTTTCTATTGATAGTTGTCGTGTTGAAATATTTGCATTCGTTTTTTTTTACAACCGCTAGTAGGATTCACCACGTGACATTCCCAATGCGACATATTTTCCCGTCACTTTTGTGATAAGGATTAGTTCAAGTGATTTCAAGTCAAAATTGCACTAAGTACCAAAAACTTCGGATTTGTTATAATATTTTATATGTACACTAGCTGACCTGGCAGACGTTGTCCTGCATAATATTTCAAGCGATTTGTATGGGATGTACCACGCCCCTTTGTCCAATTGGACCGAATAGTAAATCTAAACCACCCAGGGCGCCACACAAACGCATACAAAAAAATTTATTCAAATCGGTCCAGAAGTTTAGGAGGAGTTCAGTCAAAAACACACGTGCAGTAGAATTATATATATAAAGATATATAGAGTAAAATTATCTCATATAATTTTTCAACGAATACTCCGTTTGAGCTGCTTTGATTTTCAAATGTTCGTCACAGGAGAAATAATGCAATTTTCGGATGCCCGAAATATTTGATATTTTCTTCCATTTTTCTGTTAAGTTGGACTCAAATCTTTGATTATGTCAGAACCAATATACACTATTTGTATCCCACTTATGTGCTCTCGTGCGCAATTGAGGAAAGAAAATCCATCGCTTAAAATAATATTTTTTTATTTTGGTTATAACCGAAATTTTTAATTTTATAACCGCTCCAACTCCATCGACTGCACCTTTCTCATGGGAAGTTGCGAAATAGTTCCATTTAATTGTTTTGCAACCGAATTGAGTTAAGAAATCATATAAACTCGAAATAATAAATTTATTTTTAAATTGGCTGCTAATTCCGTCCGAGACTAAAAATATATTTTGAAAATTTCCGTGTTGAGTTTTTATCTCCTGAACAAGTTTCATTATGAAAACGTAAACGTCGATTTTGCTGTGACATAAACTATCACTGAGTATAGCAAACGATTTCGATTTTTCAAACATCCTCGCAACGCAAGTAAAAATCGTAACTTGCCTGTAGTTGAAGTGCGCGCTCTGTACTTCATTTTGGCAGATCAGCCTGTAGTTTGCTCAAAATCAATTTGCAAGACTAGTATATTTATATTTTCCTTTAAGCTTTCAAAATAACTTTGTTGGCCACATTTTACAAAGAAATGTCGTTTGAAAAGTGGCAGCTGCACTTCTAGTTTATGAAGTAGGTCTGATAATTGAGCAACAGTGTAGGTTAAGATTATTCGGTCATCCACTTTCCTCTAATTTTGCCATTTCAAATTTTCATCCATTTTTGTTAAGAATTTTTAAGATCCTGTGTACAATTTTCGCAATCGTTTCTCATACAAATTTTATCATCAATATTGCAACAAACAGATTATAAAAAAACCTTGGAAGACGGTAGATTCCATAACTTTTGCGCAACCCTCTAAAAACAAACTAAAATTCGCATGACAAATGCAGACACACATGTTATGTGGCATTCTGCTCGAGAGTTGGATGTGCCTTGGTCGCCATTGGAAAAACGTTGACTTGCTAACCCATTTGCCAGTTAACTCTTTTTTATTAAGCTCGTAGGCTTCTGATACCTTTATCAGCATAACGCGCTTAGCAATAATTTCTCCATCAACGATGAGAGTATCCTTTCTGCTTATACCTTCACGCATGTAAAAGCCTTTGATGAGGTTTAAATGTTTTTTCATTTTCAAAGAGAGTCCAGAGGACGTTTCTGTAGCATTAGCTGGTTCGACATACTTTTGAAATAGTACTTCAACAACTTTAACTTTTTTCAATATATCCACTGGTAATGGATTTTCAGCCTTCTTTACTTCTTTTCCCAATGTTTGCTTGCAGGTATAAGGCACAAACTTGTCTTTCTCTTTAGCATCATTTTGTGTTCTATCTAACTTCTTCTACCTTACACGATTATTTTCTCTTTTTTCTTTCAGCAAATTGCTATTTGTTTTTGCCAATTTCGATAGATCTTTACGGTGTATTCGCATACTCTCAGCTGCTTTATCGCAATATTCTTTGTACTGGAGTGGATCTTTTGGCGTAGAATACGTCTTACCTTACGGTATAGGGAGTCATGTCAGATTGTTATTGTTGTAATCTTTATTTCATTGATTATGAGGTAACGGCGAGATAACTTTTTTTAAAAATTTTTTTGTAGGTAAATGAAGATGATATCTTTCCTTTGATATACATTTCATATTGATTGATATCTTCCTAATATTTAAATTTCTCAAATGAAAATTGTTTAAACACATACATTCAAACATATGTGTGGTGTTTGGTTGAGTGTTTGAGTTTGTAGCGTGAACACAAACTATGCTGCTGTTTCAGTGTGGACACAAACCTTCGGCTGTTGTTTTGATTGATGAAATATTGAAATTTCGTATATTTACTTATGTATTTAAGTGAAACAAAATGTTAAATGTGAATTTGAATTTAACATGTATATATAATTATTAAAAATATAAATCAAATTGTTTTGCGCCTGTTATTTATCATTTATCCTTACTCTTTTAATTTAAAAACATATTTATCCTATTTTTCCTACCATAAGCTTATGTATATTATCAAAAGTAACTATCAAATAAATAAATTCATTTGGTTATGTTATTTATCATTTATTGTTATATATGTTTTCTGTCTTATCGGATGGCGTATTCTACGTTAAACTTAATGGCCGTGTCTCTGACACAGCCTGCAGGGACAGTCCGTGGCCGAAGGCCTCGGACAACTGTCTGCTGTATTTTTTTAAATTTTTTTCAAGTACCGCATTTTTCCTTTCTTTCTCCATTCAGCACACGATATTACCAAATAGTTACTATGATTATCAAATTTTATAACGCAAAGTAAAATCGAATAAATTTGTTACATGCCCCTACAATACTAAACGCGACACGCTTTGGAAATAAAAATTAAATGTTTAGTGTGACTGTTATATGCAGTTACTTTCTTTTTAACTAATGCCACTAAATTGTGTGTTTGAATTAAAATGTTCAGCCAATTACTTAGACCGATCGCGAGTACTGATAAAAAAATTATGTTTTTTGTGCCCTAACGCGACATTAGAACAATACCAAAAGAAAATGGAAAAGTTACCGTTAATCAAGCTTTGTTTGGTATCTTTTCATTTGTTTGTATTAATTTGTTACTGATAGAAAGATTTCATAAGATGTGTGCATTATTCATAATATAAATACATATGTCCACAATAAATACTAAAAAAAAAATGTCATTTAAAGTACCTAAGAGCAAAAAATATATATTTTAAGTTTTCCAGCGAATTTTCCCATCATAACAACTGAGATAAGCTGGAAATACATTATATTATAAAAAATGTAGATATTATTTTAATATAATTTTAGAAAAAATCAGTGGCCTATTAACATTTTAATTTTTGGTCCCGGTTGATCTTTCTCTGGAAATACCCATATACACTAGGGTGGCAATGAAAAATCAACTTCGGATTTTTGGTAAATACCAAGCGGATTCTTATGCCATTTAGTCTAAAACTACTTACTTACTTATCCGGTCTCGAACAACCCCGAGGGGTCAGGGACCTTACAAAACGGAGATAACATATTTCGCCAACCAATTCGACCTTTTGCCTTATCACTCCAGTTGGCAATACCAAGTGTACGCAGGGATTCGTCAACCTGATCCCTCCAGCGGAGTCTTGGTCTTCCTGTTTTTCATCTTCCTTCGAGTTCGGTTTCGAAAACCCTTCGGGCTGGTTCTCCTTCATCCATTCTACTGACATGGACTAGCCAGCGCAATCGCGTTATTTTGATCCGCTTAACCATGTCAATGTCGGGATAAAGCTCATTCAGCTCATGGTTCATGCGTTGCCGATACTCGCCGTTGTGCACTATAGGTCCATAAATTTTTCAGAGTATTTTTCTCTCGAAGACTCCTACAGATGTTTCTTCTGCTTGCGATAAGACCCAGGATTCTGCGCCATAAAGTAAGACAGGTTGTATTGGAGAGTCTGTTATAGTTGGACTTTTGTTACTCGAGAGAGGGATTTACCTGTAAAGTGCTTGCTTAGCCCAAAATAACATCTATTCGCAAGCACAATTCTCTGCTTGATCGCAAGTCTAAAACTGACGTGGTAAAAATTTGATCCCAATTGGACAACTCTAAGCCGGTCCGACTTGTGGTCAAAGTTTTCGGGTTTTGACAGTTTGTGTGCAAATTTGTGTACACTAGAAAATTGTCATTTCTCAGTTGATTTGAATAAAAAACTACACATTGATTTAGACTGACCGGAATATAAAGTGGTAAAAATCTGAGAAAAATCCCACCACTCTGGGCTTCAAACTCTCAATTTGAAAAAATTGAAAATGTTTAGAAAAAAATTAAATTTGGGATCTTCATGGTTTTTCCCAAAAGTTGTATCTAAACAAAAAAACTATTCCACTTCGATACCAATGCCTTCTAGTAGAAGGCTATATGCTTACAATAAGGTATAACACGATATAGTCACTCAACGATTTCAGGATGATATAGAGTGGTAAAGTAGATCATCTCGAGGAAAAATTGCCAAGATGGCCCAATAAGGGTGTCAAACCATAAAAATTGCAAAAGACGATCTAAAAAACATAATAATAAAAACAATTAGTTTTAGAAACCGGTTTAAAAACCCACGTTTAAAAGCCTGGGTTTAACACTCGCAATTAAAAATCAGTTTGTAGAAAACTGTTAATAAATCCAGACTTGATTTTTGGAACCGGTCTTTTATTCCAGTATTTGGAGCCGGGTTTAACAACCGCGGAATCTAACAATTGCAAGCGATGAATTGAACATCTAACTTATGTGGTCAAGCCGGCTTAAGAACCCGGGCTTGTGGAACGCAGTTGTCGAAACCTGTTCCAAAAACCATACTTCAAAATCAATTTGTATTGTATAAACAGATATGACAACCGGTTTTGATTATAGATACCGTTTGGTTCATTAAAATCTAGTTTAAATCTAAATTACCAGTTTATTTAAATATATATTTAAAAGGATTTGTAGAAGACAGTAAGATATTAATGCTGAAACTAGTGAAACTAATAGTTCTACAACTGTCTTGCTCAAGCCTGGAATTTTAAGCTAGCTTCACCACATAACTTGTATTTACAATTCATCTCATGCAATTACTGTTAACCCGGTTCCAAATACTGGAATAAAAAAAATTAATGTGAGTCCGATAACAGGGGAGATGTGTAAACATCTAGTAATGAAGTTGGAAGTACTTATGCTTTTAGTATATTTTTTTAATTAATCAATTAAAAGTATGAAAACTTTCAATATCGTAAATACATAGGAATTTGCTGGTTTTTGTTTGTTTTATTTAACGTATTTGGTTAGTAATATATGTACTGCATTAAAAATTACAGTAAGCAGTAAATTTACTGATTACTGAAAAAATTCAGTAAATTTTTACTGATAATGAAATTTAATTTGCATTACCAGTCAAATCATAGGGGCGTATTCATAATAATCAGTAATCGGGCAGTACTGATTACTGAAAATTCAATGCACCTCATCGTAATCATGTAGGCACTTTATAAAAATTGCTGAAAAAAATTTTAGTAATCAGTAAAAATTTACTAGTTAAAGAATTATTTTTACTGAAATTTTAGTAGTACTGCAAAGTGCCCATCTATGGTAAATGCCTTAAGTAAAAATAGTTAATATTGGCTTATGGTAACTAAAATAAGATATATAAATTTTTGACTCGATTGTATTTAAAAATCTATGGAAAACTGCATCTATAGTAGTGGAATTGTTAGTTGTGGGGGTTTGTGGAGAATTGCTCACATGCAAGTGGAAAACGTCAAATAAAAATTTTGATAAAGCTTGCGACTGTGGGTTTGCACAATTTGTATTAAAATCTCCACCCATAATAATTGGCATGAGATGGAGGTTGTTACCGAATTGTCGTGCACCAGTTTCAGTGTAAGGCAACATTACGTAATGAAGATATGTTATAATCTTAATTTATATTGGAATCTAATAGAAATTTTATTAGAATTAACATTACCTCCATTCAGCTTTGATACACTTTGTGTTGTTTTATGTTCTGAGTTATAATTTTTTTGGTGTTTTGTAAAATATTTTATTATTTTGTATTTGTTGCGGTTGACAAGTTATTAATCAGCTGTTTACTGAAATGTAATATTATTTTGCAGCAATGGTTTTCGAAAATTAGTAGCTAATATTGCACACTAGATGGTGCTTCTATGCAGCTGTTAAGTACGAATGACAATCTCAAAGATGAAGAAAACTTTTAGTTTTTAGTTTTCCTTATATTTGACAAGTTTAGTTTTTAGTCTTCCTTATTTTGCTTTGTTTTAGTACATTTTTTATTAAAAGTGCAAAAAATCTTTTTAAAAGTTGTTAAAATTAAATGTTTTTGTATTTATTTTATTTATTTGTTTTCATTTGCCTACGATAACATAATGTACGACAATTAGTGAAAATTAGTCGCTACTAAGGGCTAGCACAAGTGCATGTTTCGGTTCATTTAATTCATCGTGCAAAATGTTATGCTGTGTGTGTAAGGCCGACGCCAGCAGCGGTTCGAGCCATGCCATGTCTACACGTAAACCCACTCATAGTAGTCATTGCGACGCAACCGTCGAGTCATACGATGCTATTACTACCCAATGATTGGGTTGAACTGTGTTGTGATACGTGTTGTACTACCAGCAATCTACGTATGTTGATTTACTTTAGCAACATAAAAAAGGAATTCATTTCAAAAAAAAAAAAAAGAAACAAGTAAGGAAAAGGTAATTTTTTAAGAAAATTTCCTTTTTTTTATAAAAAGCTGATTATGTAGGAATAGGAATGTTTTTTAAGAAAAGATAATTTTTAAGAAAAAGTACTTTTGTTAAGTAAAAATACTTTTTTAACGAAAATGTACATATTTTACGAAAACAAGTGAAAAATAATTAATTGCGATAATTTAAACATCAATATTCTCCATTTTCCCTTTTTTTAATTACAAGCGTGCGCACACAAATCAAACGTTAGAATAACATAAATTCAGTGTGGGCGACAGAACGTCATCCTTACAGTCTTGGATGAGTGGTCGTATGTACCATGCAACACTCAAGTAAAACGATTCATGTTCGAACACGTTGGATTGATTTACTTGAGTCGAACGTAACATTGCCGTCGAAGTCCTATGTATACCAAGTAGTAACAACATGCATGACATGACAATGTATTAGTGTCACACAAATCACAACTCAATCAATTCATCTCGCGCTAGCCTCTAGTCGCTACTATTGCACACTAGATGGTGATGAGTATATTGTATGCAGCGTATGAGTACACTAATACACTCATACATAGCTCACACCGATTTGATAACGCTTTACGATTGGTTAACGATTACATCGCACATCTTACTCTAAATTTGTGATTGTATTGTGAAAAAGATTTTTACCCCCAGCGTATAGATGTTTACACATCAATAATTTTAAATTATTTGGGGGTAATTTTTCATTTTTACACAAATAATTAACTTTGATATGGGACTGTCCTTGAAGGTGGAAAGTTTCTGATAGCCATTCACTTAGGAGTGGCCAGAAATGATTCCTTCATTGCGTAGTCCAAGCAGTTCACTATATCCACGCAGTATGTCCTGGGCAATGGCTTATCGGAAACCTCCGTTAGCTACCGTAAGTGAGAAGGCGAAACGAATGAGCCACCTGAGTGGTAATGCGGTCACTGATACGTCTCAGGATTATTAGGCGACCCTATCACTGAAGCTCTTCGAAGTAGTCGACATATAAATCGGATATAAATTGAAGAAACCAAAATCCAGTTTCGATACACTGCATTCTGGTCAGCGTCTGACCAATAATGGGCGGCTGAAACATAATCATCCTGTCAGTAGGTAAAATGCAAACCACAGTGGGTTGGATTTGCCTCCCGCCACCGTTATATGGGCAATAAAAATACACAGAGAAAAAAATCCCCTAACTGTTGACGACCCTTACAAACATTATAAGGACTACGATTTAAGGATATGCACCTGTAATGTTCGAACGCTATACAGGACGGGTGCCACTTTCCAACTGGCGGATGTCCTCGAAAAATATAAAGCTGACATCACAGCGATCCAGGAAATGCGATGGACAGGATATGGTTGCGTCGGAGAGAAAAACTGCGATGTTTACTACAACTGCCCTGAGCGAACGCACGAATTCGGGTGCGGATTTATAGTTGGCAAGAAACTGCGACACCTAGTTTCAAGGTTCAACCCAGTGAGTCTCGTTAATTTGTGTGCACGCACCGACAGAGGATAAAGATGATGAGGTGAAAGAATCATTTTATGAGCGTCTGGAGGAAGTATACGAACGCTGCCCTGACCACGACATTAAGATTATTCTAGGCGATTTGAATTCAAAATTGGGAAGGGAAAGTGTATATAATGGGGTTTTCAATAAGAGCGCTACAAAAGTTTTTTTAAATAAAACAAAACCGGTTTTAGATACCAATGAAATTCTTTATTTCTGTGAAAGTACGTTCGATGCCATTATGTATGGAACTCGATTTCTTTTGCATGGCCACCACGGTCACGCTTGCAGAAGTCCAGACGCTGAACCCAATTTTCGACGGTTTTCAAGCATAAATCGGCCGATACTGCTGCAATTTCACATCAATCGTCGCCAGCTTGTTGGCATAGACCATAGACTTGACGTAGCCCCACAGGAAATAATCTAACGGCGTCAAATCGCACGACCGAGGCGGCCAATCGACTGGGCCATTTCGTGAGATAACACGTTCACCAAACTTGGTTTCCAATAAATTGATTGTGGCATTCGCTGCGTGGCTTGTGGCGCCGTCCTGTTGGAACCACATGTCCTCCAAGTCTATATTATCCAATTGGGGCCAAAAATATTCGGTTATCATTGAACGGTAGCCATTCGCATTCACAGTAATGTGCCGGTCTTGATCATCACGGAGGAAGTACGGCCCAATGACGAAGCCGGCCCATAAACCACACCAAACCGGAATTTTTTCGGGATGCGATGATGACTCATGGATTACGTGTGGATTACTGTCTGACCAATAACGCATATTTTGCTTATTGACGAAGCCATTCACCCAGAAATGAGCCTCATCGCTGATTGTTGAGGCCTCTTAAAGTTGAGGCCACTGACTCCAAATTTGGGTAGTAAATTTTAATAATTTTGACTCGTTGTTGGCTCCTGAAATGGCAAACCTTACTGAAGAGAAATCTTAAAATAGGGGAAAAAAATATGGCGTCGTTTGCTGTCCCTATCGATTTACTTTTGTAGCGTCTCTGTTGAAAAACCCTTTATATATATTCATTGCGAGAGGTTACTGCAGTATTTTCAATCGAAAAAGAATCAGTGAAGGTGGGTCGTGCTGTTAATGGGGGCAGTACAAAATTGATTGTGTCAACGACTGGACAAACCTCACGACATGGTCCGCACTTGAACGTCGATAACCGATTTAATTTTGAGGTGGTAGATGAATTTGTCTACTTCGGATCCGCCGTGAACAAGGACAACAACGGATATACTATACCGGACTCTCATTTTACCAGTCCTGGCATATGGCTCCGAAACTTGGGTCATATCGCAAGCGGATGAAGAACACCTGGGAGTATTCGTGACGAAAATTCTCCGTAAAATATATGGTCCTGTTAGGGAAAACGGCGAGTACCGACATCGTTGGAACCAAGGGCTATATGATTTATATTCTGACGTGTACATCTCTAGGCGAAGCAAATTAGGCCAATTGCGGTAGCTAGGCCATGGATGAAGATGAGCCAGCGCGAAAGGTTTTCAATAAAGTACCAGATGGAAGCGGGAGAAAATGACGACCAGGACTCCGATTGAAAGACAAGGTCGAAGAATTCCTCCGAATCCTTGGTGTTACCAACTGGCGTGAAAAGGGGAAGGATAGAACCAGTTGGAGAAATATGTTGAAATTAGTTTAATTTGTTTAATTAATATGTATAAGACACCTGACCTCATGAGGTTGTATAATAGTCAATAAAAGTAAATTAAACAAATATTCAATTCGGATACCAACGCCTTCTAGTAGAAGTCTATACGCTTACAGTGAGGTATAACACGATATAGTTACTCAACGGTGTCAGGATGATATGGTGCAGCAAAATAGACCATCTCGAGGAAAAATCATCAAGATGGCCTTTTAAGAGTGCGAAATCATAAAAGTTTCAAAATATGAGCTAAAAATATAAGTTATATGACAATTTGGCTACAATAACCGGTTTTAGAAACCGGTATAAAAACCCGGGTTAAACACTCGCATTTAACACTCAGTTTGTAGAAAACTGTTAATAAATCCGGATTTCACTATTGTAACGCTGTTGTTACTACTTGGTATACATAGGACTTCGACGGCAATGTTACGTTCGACTCAAGTAAATCAATCCAACGTGTTCGAACATGAATCGTTTTACTTGAGTGTTGCATGGTACATACGACCACTCATCCAAGACTGTAAGGATGACGTTCTGTCGCCCACACTGAATTTATGTTATTCTAACGTTTGATTTGTGTGCGCACGCTTGTAATTAAAAAAAGGGAAAATGGAGAATATTGATGTTTAAATTATCGCAATTAATTATTTTTCACTTGTTTTCGTAAAATATGTACATTTTCGTTAAAAAAGTATTTTTACTTAACAAAAGTACTTTTTCTTAAAAATTATCTTTTCTTAAAAAACATTCCTATTCCTACATAATCAGCTTTTTATAAAAAAAAGGAAATTTTCTTAAAAAATTACCTTTTCCTTACTTGTTTCTTTTTTTTTTTTTTTGAAATGAATTCCTTTTTTATGTTGCTAAAGTAAATCAACATACGTAGATTGCTGGTAGTACAACACGTATCACAACACAGTTCAACCCAATCATTGGGTAGTAATAGCATCGTATGACTCGACGGTTGCGTCGCAATGACTACTATGAGTGGGTTTACGTGTAGACATGGCATGGCTCGAACCGCTGCTGGCGTCGGCCTTACACACACAGCATAACATTTTGCACGATGAATTAAATGAACCGAAACATGCACTTGTGCTAGCCCTTAGTAGCGACTAATTTTCACTAATTGTCGTACATTATGTTATCGTAGGCAAATGAAAACAAATAAATAAAATAAATACAAAAACATTTAATTTTAACAACTTTTAAAAAGATTTTTTGCACTTTTAATAAAAAATGTACTAAAACAAAGCAAAATAAGGAAAACTAAAAACTAAACTTGTCAAATATAAGGAAAACTAAAAACTAAAAGTTTTCTTCATCTTTGAGATTGTCATTCGTACTTAACAGCTGCATAGAAGCACCATCTAGTGTGCAATATTAGCTACTAATTTTCGAAAACCATTGCTGCAAAATAATATTACATTTCAGTAAACAGCTGATTAATAACTTGTCAACCGCAACAAATACAAAATAATAAAATATTTTACAAAACACCAAAAAAATTATAACTCAGAACATAAAACAACACAAAGTGTATCAAAGCTGAATGGAGGTAATGTTAATTCTAATAAAATTTCTATTAGATTCCAATATAAATTAAGATTATAACATATCTTCATTACGTAATGTTGCCTTACACTGAAACTGGTGCACGACAATTCGGTAACAATCTCCATCTCATGCCAATTATTATGGATGGAGATTTTAATACAAATTGTGCAAACCCACAGTCGTAAGCTTTATCAAAATTTTTATTTGACGTTTTCCACTTGCATGTGAGCAATTCTCCACAAACCCCCACAACTAACAATTCCACTACTATAGATGCAGTTTTCCATAGATTTTTAAATACAATCGAGTCAAAAATTTATATATCTTATTTTAGTTACCATAAGCCAATATTAACTATTTTTACTTAAGGCATTTACCATAGATGGGCACTTTGCAGTACTACTAAAATTTCAGTAAAAATAATTCTTTAACTAGTAAATTTTTACTGATTACTAAAATTTTTTTCAGCAATTTTTATAAAGTGCCTACATGATTACGATGAGGTGCATTGAATTTTCAGTAATCAGTACTGCCCGATTACTGATTATTATGAATACGCCCCTATGATTTGACTGGTAATGCAAATTAAATTTCATTATCAGTAAAAATTTACTGAATTTTTTCAGTAATCAGTAAATTTACTGCTTACTGTAATTTTTAATGCAGTACATATATTACTAACCAAATAAGTTAAATAAAACAAACAAAAACCAGCAAATTCCTATGTATTTACGATATTGAAAGTTGTCATACTTTTAATTGATTAATTAAAAAAATATACTAAAAGCATAAGTACTTCCAACTTCATTACTAGATGTTTACACATCTCCTCTGTGATCGGACTCACATTAATTTTTTTGATGTGTTAACATCTATACGCGCGCCTCTAGGGCAGTAAACTATAAATTTAATACATACACAAGTGTTAGGTTTGGAAGAGTAAATCATCGTTTGTTTGTTCGTTGCTTGGCAGTCGGTATTGAAAGTGATTTATGGGCGATTTTCATATAATTTTCCCACGTGATTTTCTCCGGAAATTCATAGCCGATTTTATTAATTTTTGGATTAAAAAGCTAGTGCGGGTTTCGACGAAGAGTTTAGGCCAAAAATTAAGGCGATCCGATATCGGCGAGCCGAGATTTAAGTGTTTTAATTTGGAGTAATATTAAAAAAGTATTTTATGTTGATCTTCGGTTATATCGTACGAATATAACAATGTATGTATGTATGTACAAGTGTCTGTTGCTTTGCATTCTTTGACTTTTGTGGGAATAAAACAAAAAGTATTGAGCAAGAAAATAATGACACATGTGCTTGCACTGGGTCTTTAAATAATTTTAAGTATTAATATTATTTAACTGTAACGTCATCATATGATTGAACGCTGTTTTTTATTTTCCAATGTAACATTTACGAATGTGTTCATAGAAATCGAACAGGTACCGTGTAGCAAAAAGGTGTTAACACATCGCCCGTGAGTTCGAACACTCATTGGATTTTTTTTTTTAATAATTTTGAATTTGGGTCACTTTTTACAAAATTGGGGGTATTTTTATTAATGAAAAATGGCCCCAGATTACACTAGGAAAACGAACCCAATTTAACTGGAAAAATTGCCCCAAATCTTTGTGTTGTTGCAGTAGAAGTTGGGGCAATTTTTCATTTTCGCTTTGGGACCATTTTGCATGGAGGTAATTTTTCAGGGAGCTGGTGTTGATAGTGATACCGACCATCTTTGTGGGCACCTTCCTTCTCCGTTTCGCGGCTGCGAACGGTATTATAGACAAAATTGTATACAATACAATACAGACCGTCTGCAGGACACATTCATATCGATGCTATACCATTAATCTTCGCAGGCCCCACAGTTTTTATATATGTGGTAGTCCAAAACCCACCTGGGTGGGTTCTATATTTATCGGCATATTTTTTTATGGGAACAACCGGATTTATACCAAGTACGATAAGAAACATGTAGATAAACACGCCTGTGGTCATTTAGGGGTAGAATAATGTTCATCCAGTACATCCCGTCAAAACCTGCTAAGTAGGGAATTAAGACCTGGTGGGTTTGTGACTCATCAACATATTATCCACTGAATGACCAAATATATACCGGTAAGACAGGAAATGTATGGGATGCCAATCAAAGATTTGGTTGCTCCATATAAGGGAACGGGTAGAAATGTGACAACTTTTTTACTATCCTATCATTGGCCGAGGAAACGCTCTTGTGGAAATTGTCAATTATAGGTACTTTGAAAAAAAAAAAGATATTTGCCACAAGAATTTAAACGCTCCAAAACCAATAATGTGTCTTACGTTCTCGCTAAAATAAGTCTGCTGCGTTATTGTCAACGATGCCTCGAGATAAAGCTATAACCCGGCCAAAAAAAACAAGCCAGGGAAAAGAATATCCTACAATAAAACGAAGGGCCATTACATGGTTGTCTAACACCCGCAGATTTGGTGAAATTTTGGATTTCCTCTCCATTAAAAAGGGGACAAAATTCTGTTTCAATACACCTGCAAGAGAGGAACACATCGTTAGCCTCTTGCCTTGTTCTTTAAGAACGTAGACACAGCAGCTCTTGCAGCTTACATTATAAGCATGGAAAATATCCCAGAAGACAGCATCAAAATATCTCGACGCAAACAATTTATGGAGCAGTTGGGTGTAGATCTGTGTATTCCACAGATAAAATCCCGGTCAAAAATTCCGCGAGTTTTTGGATTTCCAACACGGTCAGCAATTGAATGCATTTTGGGTACGTGTGCATTTGCAAGTCAATTTACTATATAACTTGTGTTATTGATATTTACAGGAGAACGTATATCAGGTGACATGAATGAAGAGTTCATCGTAGATGAAATACAAGAGCTTGATGCCACTGGTCGTATAAAGCAGAAAAGCAACTGAAATATGTGTCGCGAAGACAAAAAATTGCAAAACACAAGACAGTCTCGTATTACATGCAAGAAGCCGGTCTGCCTTCCGCATAGCCACATGCAAACAAAGTGTCAAAATAGTCATATTTATGGCCACCCCTTCTTCGTCCCATAATTTGCGATAAATATGTCTGTAATTTGAGTTTAACAGTTTAATAATTTAAATGCATAATTACATTGATTTGACTTAATTATTTATTTGTTTACATTATTTCTGATCATAATAATACAATAGTTTACCCGAAATACACCCGGCTGGATTTGTTGTTATGTTCTGGAATGACATTGTTATGTTTGAAAGTCGAAAATCCGAGCCAGGTGGGGTTTGGGCCTGCGAAGGCTAAACTCTATGAGCTAGTTTGGCACACAACAGGTCAAAATACGTGGCCAGGCATTGTTCGAACGCTGAAGGCACCGTAATATGCGTAGGTTTCCTGTATACGATTTTGCCTCTAATATCGGGTTTTTCAATAAGAGCGCTACAAAAGTTTTTTTAAATAAAAGGAAACCGGTTTTAGACACCAATGAAATTCTTTATTCCTGTGAAAGTACGTTCGATGCCATTATGTATGGAACTCGATTTCTTTTGCATGGCCACCACGGGCACGCTTGCAGAAGTCCAGACGCTGAACCCAATTTTCGACGGTTTTCAAGCATAAATCGGCCGATACTGCTGCAATTTCACGTTCGATATTTGTACGAAGTTCATCAATCGTCGCTGGCTTGTTGGCATAGACCATAGACTTGACGTTGCCCCACAGGAAATAATCTAACGGCATCAAATCGCACGACCGAGGCGGCCAATCGACTGGGCCATTTCGTGAGATAACACGTTCACCAAACTTGGTTTCCAAAAAATTGATTGTGGCATTCGCTGTGTGGCTTGTGGCGCCGTCCTGTTCGAACCACATGTCCTCCAAGTCCATATAATCCAATTGGGGCCAAAAATATTCGGTTATCATTGAACGGAAGCTATTCGCATTCGCAGTAATGTGCCGGTCTTGATCATCACGGAAGAAGTATGGCCCAATGACGCCGCCGGCCCATAAACCGCACCAAACCGTAATTTTTTCGGGATGCAATGATGACTCATGGATTACGTGTGGATTGCTGTCTGACCAATAACGCATATTTTGCTTATTGACGAAGCCATCTGGTAGGACGATTATGACGACCATAAATTGGACGTAGCGCTCTTAAAGTTGAGGCCACTGACTCCAAATTTGGGTAGTAAATTTTAATAATTTCGACTCGGTGTTGGCTCGTATATCTTTCCATGATGAAATGGGAAACCTTACTGAAGAGAAATGTCAAAAGAGCGGGAAAAAATATAGCGTCGTTTGCTGTCCCTATCGATTTACTTTTGTAGCGTCTCTGTTGAAAACCCCTTTACCGTTGACAGCCGCTTGATGGAGGAGGAAGAAAGATGCCCACAAAAAGTTGGTGGTCGATATCACTGTGAGCAGCATGTCTAGATTTGAGGATTTGTGATGTGAGTCTTTCAATTTTTTCCAGCTATTAAGGAGCGATAAATGGTTGTTACTCACAAAGAACAAGATCCCATTGACCATTAATGTTCATACATATTCCACTGAATGTCGAACGGTGCGTCCATTACCATGTCCATAAGTACAAGAAATAATGTGGTAGATCAGTCACATGGTTGTCTAACATCCGCAGATTTGGTGAAATTTTGGATTTCCTTATCCTTTAAAAAGAACTGTATATATACACACGGCCGCATAAATCTGCGTACAAGGATAAAAAAATATATTGACATCAAACTGGGATGTGAAATAAAGATACGATTGAATATTGTAGTTTAAAGGTTATTTTGAAGATCAGTGCTAAAATTTAAAATGAAAACAAAGCGAACGAAAATTTATGTTGACGAGCGAAAAATTATTGTTCATCTGTGGAAGAAAGGAAAATCTTTCCGAGAAATTGCGGAAACAGATGAAAGATGTAATTCTTCAATCCATAGGATGGTTAACATTTATGAAAAGTGTGGATTTTTAGTTTAGACTCATCGATTATTGGAAAACATATGCGGACTCAACGGATTTACACTAATTCGGGTCCTACGAATCGAACTGTTTAATTCTTACTCAGAGGCTGCGATTTAGATCTAATTTTTTGAGACAAGTTTATACATATGCCACCATTACTCGAGAACACCTAATCCGATTTTGTTTAATTAAATTCAAAAAAATTAACAATTACAATACCTTTAATCTATACCTATACTATTTCCCAAGATATGCAACAATTTCGCAGTTATAAATAAATTTATGAATAAAAAATAATACTTTTTTGCGTAAAAAATTAAAATTGTGTATGAAATAATTTGTCTAAAACCATCATTATAGGGCAACAGACTGATGAAGCTGTTCGATTTGTAGGACCCGAATTAGTGTAAATACGTTCAGTCCACTTCTGTTTTTTTTTCGATTTGCACAGTGTAATCGGTGACAACTTTCGTCAACAGTTCAATAAGTAGAAGTAAGTAGCCTCTAGTGTTATTAATCAACAGACAAAAACGATTTGCGTTTGCAAAAGGGGACATAAATAACCCTCCAGAGTTCTGGCGGATGGCCTTGTTTAGATATAAAATAAATAATTTCCCATTATATCATATGAAGGGATAGGGGAGAGTTTCTCACAATCAGTGAGCTGTGCGTTGTATACGCTTTACAGTCACTGATTGGAGCTTATAGCTTTACACCGATTCCGAACGGTATTTTGAGAAGCTTTTTCATGGCTAAATACTCGATAGTATCACCGTCACTAAGCAAGGTGACCGTCGTCGGAAGAAGTGTAAGGTGGTGAGAGCAGGGATCGAACCCATGTTCTCACGTACAAGAGTCGAGCACACTAACCATTGCAACACCAATTGTTTACCTACGAAGGCAAATATTGCATTTTTGGCATCAGCTATTTTATTAAAAAAAAATTAAAAATTTGGAAACCTACAGTGAAGCTTGGTGCTGGTGGTGGTGTGATGATTTAGGTTTGCATGTCATGGTGGGTAATTTGTAATTTATTCCATGAATCATGGATCATCGATTGTTTGTCGAACATTTCAGGTTATAAATTGACTACACCTGCCTGGTGATTCTGTAATTTGTTCCTCCAGACCATCTTTCGTTCGCATGTGTAAGAGCTTCTAAGAACGAGTTTTCTCATCTGATCTCCAGTCGCCAGTAACGTTCGTGTGCCCCGGCACACATATAAGGTGGCTATCAAATTGCCGTCGATGGTGCAATGTCTAGTGTGCGCGGCTCTTGTGCATGCGAACGTGGATATAATCCCTGCTCTGACCATCTTACAATATTTTCGACAGCGGCTACCTGGCTTAGTGACGACGACACTATCGAGTATTTAGCGATGAAACAGCTTCTCAATATTGTGTACTGTTTCTGGTTGTGGGACGCTCTCCCCAATGCATTCATTGGATATAATGGGGAAAGATTTGTTTCATTGATTTACATTGTTTTGGTAGCTGGAGATTCTGGTTTTAAAGTACTTTAGTTAAATGGACACCGTGGTCAAGTAGTAGTGTCACCCGCACGGAATGTTGCGGTTGTACGACTTTCATAAAAAGCTATAAAAATTCACGCATTTATGCAGAGGAAAAAATTGGGCATTTTCCTTTTTTCCCAAACTGAGAGAAATGCGGATTTTGGTTGACGCATAAAGCTTACAACAACCCAGAATAATCAAAAGGGTTGAAAGTCGCTCGACATGGGGAAACAGTTATTTGTTTGGAACAAATATGGTCGCCACGCCCATTATGGTACTTTGCATACAAAAGCTTGGTGGTCGTCCGTGTTGTCAATGCGATAAGTCGCGTGAAACACTTCCGATCTTAATCAAATTGTGAATTAGGCTTCATGTCATCAAACCGACTATGACAAGGGTGATTTTGACACGCCCATTTTGATACCTCCCATACAAAGTTGTTCGACCGGCAGCCTGTTCGGCCAGTTAACTCCCGTAAGTCTTTGCCGATCACAATGATATTTTGTTAGTGACTATTATTTGTCCAAACTTAGGCTGGGATTGAAAATGGGCGTTTTGGCCCATTCTGTTACCTCCCATACAAAAGCTTGGTGGTCGTCCGGGTTGTCAATGCCATAAGTCGCGTGAAACACTTTCGATCTTAATGAAATTAGGTTGTAGGCTTCGTGTCACCAACGCCAGTTACTGATTACGACAAGGGAGATTTTGCCACGCCCTACCATCATAAGTTGTGCGGCCGGCTGGCTATTTGGCAATATAACTCCCGCAAAACCGAATCAATCTTTATGAAATTTAGGACTAGACAAAATTTAGTCAAATGCACATAAAAGTTTGGCGGATCACCTGTTTATCAACACGATGACTCACGTAAACTACAAGGGATCTTAATGAAATTCGGTACTCGACAATGTTTTCCTAAAACTTAAAGATTAACTGCTGTACCACGCCCATTTTCATACCTCCCATTCAAAAGTTGGGTGACTTTCCGGCTCGATATCTCCCGTATACTACAACCGATCTTAACAAAATTTGGTACTGATCAATATTTTGTGTAATACTGTGTAATAACAAATGAACAACTTTGCCATGCTCATTCTTGTACCTCCCATATAACTATTGGGCGGACAATTGGTTGGTAGTCATGATAACTCCCCATAAATACTTAGGATCGTAATTAAATTGGCTATTGAATATTGGATCCGCTAAATCGCAGTTTCGCTCTTTTATGTTTTTCGGACTCGGACCGGGTTCAAGAAAGATTCGCTAAATCGCGAACTCGTAACGTATTCGAGACGGAATTGCCGAATCGCAATTTCACTGATTCGGTTTTTATGTTTTTACGGACTTGTAACCGGTTCGAGAACTCACATTTCTCATTTTTCTGATTTTGCGGACCCGTAACGGGGTCGAAACGGATACAAATCCGGTTTTGTGCACATTGGATTATTTTATTTTTGTGTATACACACATACACGAAGTCAATGACTTGAAAAAACAGCGAATGCCACGTATGATGTCTTGAGCAGCTATCTAGTATTAACCAAACACTATTTAAACTTAGTTTATTGCATTGTTTGCTTCTAGTTGCATATCGCTCTTTCTCCCATCTACTCTGATCACTATCACATACCAACTACCATGTGGATCAACCGTGGCATGGACACCCCCGGTACTACACGACTTTTTCAATTACTGGACAAACTTTTCTCATCTAACAAAATTGACAACTCTTTTGCGTAGCGGATTTTAAAATGTGACCGCCTATTTTAAGAGAGACTTTCACAACAGTCAAAATGCAATTTTAATCCCATTAGACCAATTGCTGTGGATTTGACTACCATCAACGTTGAAAATTCGCACTTGTATTCCTGTTGACCTTAAATATATCTGATTTGTTCTATTCGTATCGCAGCGACTTATATCCTGCTTGTTTAGTTTCCAAATTCGCTGTCAGTCATATATATAATGACGATTAATTTGGAGTATTTTGATACATTTCATAAAAATGTCATTATGCGTTTCAGAATTTCAAAAATTAAAGTCAGTTTGAAATCGCATGATTTGTGGTAACTTTGGATTTGCGAGACGATTCACAAGAACAAATTTCATTACCAGAATACAATTATTCACGTGAGTAATCATAAGCGCACCGTATATGTCACATTCGTCTATACACTTAGTTAAAACATATGTATTTACATTTGTCTATTCAATTCGATAGTTATGTATTTATGTACATGATATATCATTCAGATTCACATTCTGACTCGTCCGATTGTTCCGACTGATCCGTTTCTTGCGCAGACTCTTCTGATTGCTGTGAATCACTAACTCTCGCAAAATCTTCAGAAGTGAGTTCTTTTAATTTTAAATATTTCATGCCCATTAAGTAGATTTTCTCATTTGCATCATCTACAGAATTTAACAGTTCTCTATTCTTTGCAATGGTTTCCTCCTGCAATTTCAAATTTTATGAATTTTGAAATTTATGATTAACGCCAAATAATACCAAAACTTGTGAGCGATTATTGAGCACCAATTTGATGTCGTGCAATTCTCTTATCATGGCATTCCGTTCCATGGTGTGATAATCCCTTTGCATGCGACATTCATCTTTTAATTCGAAATTCGAACGTTTCAAGTGATACATTTCCGCCAACATCACATTTTGCTTATCTATAATGGTTTTCACTAAACTCTCAAGATTTTCAATGGACACACGAGCTTCAACCAGAGATTTTCTCAAAACCCATATTTCAGCACGAGCAGCGGCTAATTCGGTGGCAGATACATTGCTTCTGGTGGAACAGGCTTCTCTGCAATGTCTATGGGTTACGAATAATTTTGTAAATTGTCTCTGTTTATACTTATCATCTGATGTATCGGCTATCGCTTCTCCTCCGTTATACGAAACAAGCTCGAGAGCAGAACTGTTGGTATTTGTGGTTTGATCTTTGGAATGAACGAAATATTGACAAATACAGGACATATTAATGAATCAGCAGATAGTCCTTGGTGCAAATGAAAAACAAAATAAAATATATGAATTTATGTTTGTTTGTATTTGGGTATTATTATGTTTAAATTATGCTGGAATGGGTGAATAATAAAAATTTAATTTTCTAAAACAAATTAACCTAAATTATGGCTGAAAGCGTAATTTCCCAAGGAACTTTCTGTTATCGCAGTTAATAATTGAACACATCCCTGAAGTATGACAGAATTTCACAGGAAAATATTTATTTTATTTCATTAACAAAAGTCAACCATTATTCAATTAAAAAAATGTTCCTGACCTTGTAAATCATCGGTCATAAAATTCAAAAATCATTAATCGTCATTTATATACGTCATATGTACATTCTGTTTAGATAACGACGCCATAATTCAGCGGGCGTAACAATGACGTTCAAAGACATTGACACGACCGTTTGTGACCAAAGTCTTCCTATACGATACTACCTTGGTTTGTCATGCAATAACCCCAGTTGCCTTGCAAGACGCTATGCTGACGTCGCTAGATTTTTCATTACGTTATGGCTTAAATGTCATGATATCCTTGGTTGCGTGTTTAATAGATTCATGTCTAATGTTGTTAATTTTTTATACTCAAGTTTAAGCACCAGGTTGATGTGAAATCTGATTTTTTTAGCCCGCATGAAATTCGACTCTTGCAGTTACGTTAATCACTCATACCAGTAATTAAAGTTGAAAATTGTTTCAAACTGTCTTTGGTACTACACTCGCAGTGAAGTGCTTTTCGACATGATGTGAACTTCAAATTTTGGGCGCCATTGTCACCAATGCGTCCATAACAATTCGCCAGTTGGTAGGCGGTATCATTGTGTTTCTACACTAAACCCATTCCTATTAACCCGTTTTTGAAACGGTTGGAATGCATGCGTTTGGTTTCTCAATCCAATTTTGATCTATTTATGATCTAGCACCCATATTCGGTCATCTTGACGCTATTTCCTTGAGGTACCCCATTTTGATTCATCTTTCTATTCAATTGACAAAATTCGGAAAGTTTGTATTGACATTTTATAAATTTTGACAATTTCTCTACTGATTTTTATATTTAAAAAGTTACAGAATTCCGGTTATTGGAACCATAGATAAATTAAACAAATATGTAGATGAAGCACAAGTGTTGGGAAAATTTTAGTGTAATGGGTAATTTTCTAGATGTCGTTGAAAGCAATAAATGGGATTTTTTTTGTTCCCCAAAAAACAGTCAAAAAACATGACATTAAAATTCCAAAATTTCTTATCAAAAGAAAAAATAATTTTCAACAAAAATATCAAGAATACAACACGTTACTTAAAGTAGAATATCTGATGGCCATCGACTTCCAAAGCAATGTCACCACCGTCTATGTCCTAATAAATTGGTTCTTCCTCCGGTTCAGGTACCATTCCTTGTTGAGAGTCCTCAGACACTCTAACGGTTTTGGCATTTGCGACCACAGAAGTTGCTACAGTTTTTGGCCGGGGAAGTTTTTAGATTAAAAAGGCGTTCCGGGATATTTATCCTTGGGCGGTCTTACGGGTTTTCTCCTATTGATATCCCAACACCGGCCTCATGGCTTTGAAATAGTTTTTTATATAAGAAACAAATGCTATTATGTAAAATCACATACATTTTGTCACATTTTCCATTGTTTAAATTAGTTCCCTAAAAATTTCCCACAATTTTGAATAAACGTCAATGAGAATTATGGAAACTTCAGTGAAAGTGACAGTAGTACAGGACAGACCCTAGTGAACAAAGTTGACAATGGTCGCGCTATATCTATTATTTCCTTTATCTATGAGCGGAACTTCTGTGGTCGCAGATGCGAAACCGTTAGAGTGTCAGAGGACTCTTAGCAAGGAATGGTTGCTGAACCGGAGGAAGAACCAATTTATTAGGACATAGACGGTGGTGACATGGCTTTGCAATTCGATGGCCATCAGATTTTCTACTTTAAGGAACGTGTTGTATTCTTGTATTCTTGATATTTTTGTTGAAAATTGTTTTGTCTTTTGATATGAAATTTTAGATTTTTAATGTCATATTTTTTGACTCTTTGTTTTAGGATCAAAAAAATCCCGTTTATTGCTTTCAACGACATCTAGACAACTACCCATTATACTTCAATTTTCCCAACACTTATGCTTCATCTATTTTTTTACTTTATCTATGATTGGAACCAAGGAATAATGACGTATAGAGTGGCCAACTCTCTTAGTAAGTTGGTTGAACATTTGGTGTGTTACAGATGGGCGGTTGGATGTTGGAAAGTATTGCTTTAATAGTACCAGCACCGGAATTCTGCAAATTTTTAAACGATACAAATCAGTAGTTAAATTCTCAAAATTCCTAAAATTTCAATACAACGTTTTTAAAAGTTTGTCAATTTAACTTCCGATTTTCATAGTTAAAAAGTTACAAAATTCCGGTGCAGATAGAGGCAATGACTCAGGCATAAATCTAGTGTAGCAACAATGCTCTGATTTACACCAAAATTTCACCACCGACAAAACCTTCTACGCTGAGTCGGTTAAGTGTTCTTTTTTCTGCGGACGGTCCAACTTCTTGAGATGTAGGCCTTTAAAGCTTGAGTATATAATCGGTCATATCTTAGGTATTTGTAATCCGATCTACCTAAAATGGATATCGTTAAAAATGTCTTTCTAAACTCTAGAAATCTGTGTAGAAACATATTTATTTTTATAAATCCATTGGTGGCTAATTTAAAAAAGGTTTAACCTCACTTTTTCATAAAAATTTCCTATTTTCAAAAAAAAATTCTAGCCAATTTATTGTCCAACCTTTTTTTTTTTGAAATAACTTTTTTCCTGTGGCGCTTTATTCCCTACAATATAAAAAAAATATTTCAAAAAATCGCTCTATAACATAAAAATACTATGTCGAAGCCGCGAAGCCGGTGATGGACCTACCCCAGAGCAGAAAATCTCTAAGCCCGGCCGAAGGCCGTCCAAGCAGAACGCTTTATACCACAAAAATACTATGCCGAAGCCGCGAAGCCGGTGTTCGCCCTACGGCAGAGGAAAAAATCCCTAACACAGGCCGAAGACCGTCCACGCAGAATGCTTTATAACACAAAAATACTATGCCGAAGCCGCGAAGCCGGAGTTGGCCCTATTGCAATCTTAAAAATAAGCGAAAAATATTAAATAACTTTTTTCCATAATTAGCGTAGTTATCGAGATAGCAGATGCTAAAAAATATGTTTAAAGGAAAATAAAGGTTGGCTTGTGGGTATTTTTAGCAATTTCGCATACATTTTGACAATAATTTAGTCAGTTTCGTTGAAATTGACATGAAATTGTAGTACACAACTTTCCTATTGCTCCTCAAAATGAATTAGGTACTTTTTTGTACAAAACAAAAAACATTGTGTCCCAGAACATCCCATGAAGGGATTGGGGAGAGTTTCTCACAATCGGTGAGATGTGCGCTTTCCAGTTTTACACTCACTGATAGGGACCTACAGTTTTACACCGGTTTCGAACGGTATTTTGAGAAACTTTTTCATGGCTAAATACTCGATAGTGTCGCCATCACTAAGCGTGGTGAACGTCGTCGAAAGAAATATAAGGTGGTCTGGGCAGGGATCGAACCCACGTTCTGATGTGCAAGAGCCGCGCACACTAACCATTGCACCACCGACGGCCATGGTTTGCACAAATTCTTCGCAAAAAAATATATTAAAATTTGTATTTTCCATCGCAATTACATATTTAGAGAGAACAAAATACAAATTGTGTAGAATTAGTGACTCAAGCTAATTTTCATGCAATATTAAATCCATATAACAAAATATTGTTCATTTGCTCTAGACACGAAAACTTCACTCATGGTGATGTGAACTGCGACAGCGATAAACAGTTGTCATTTTGCAACAAAATTGGGTCAAATGTCAAAGACCACCAGTGTTAATGCTGGTCTTACATGTTACCAACCAGTTGGTACAAAGTAGAGCAAATATCACTCATGTAGAACTGTTAGAGGGACGTACAACCAGTTGCAACGTGTATGGGCAACATAACGACTTCAATATTATTCAAGAATTTAAATGCGAAATTGTCAATTCAATTGCCAATTTAATTTCAATTGTGTGAACAAGGCATTACAATTGTCTGCTTAATAGGGCGTTTACATAAATCGAGTTAACTCAATATCTGGATTACAGATGTCAGATTTGTATGGAAATTGGCATTTATAGTTCTTGTAACCATAGACGAATACATACGTAGATACATTTATTCTCTCATCAGATGTTTCATTTCACACTCTTCGTCGTAGGTTTGTGGAAATGAGAGAAATTCAATTTAAAATTAACTTACACCAGGTGGAGTTACAAAATATGTTCACTTAACTTTTTCATGTCGTTTTGGTGTAGAACTGAAAAATTTAAATGTATTTTGCACTTTTTTGTTGATTTTTATCGTTGATATACATTTGTATTGTATTTAACACAACTAGTTTTCCTTTGTTGGACATTGTTTACTATTGCCTCTATCTGGAATTATTGAACCCATGTTTTCCACCATCCAATGTTTACTTTCCACCGTACCTATAACGTTTAATTTATTGAGAGAATATATGTATCTATGTATGTATTCGTCTAAGCTTGTAACACTCTAATCAAAAACGATGTACTGCAGTAGACAGTCAAAATTTCTCTTGACTCTAAAGCCAACAAACAAAACGAGTGAAGTGTTACCGATCATAGAATAATGTCATATAGAGCTGACATTCTTCTCATCTGACATTTCATTTCATACTATTCACGGTTCGGTCGGTGTGATAGAGAATAATTTTACGTAAAGTGGCATACACAAGGTGGAATTAAAAAAATTGTTGACTTAAATTTTTCATGTCGTTTTGATGAAAAACTGTGAAGTTTAAACGTATTTTTGCACACAACTCCTGGTCGTCCATTTATTGATAGCTTTTGCTCTAATGTCCATCTATGTAAAATGGGGGCAAAAATTATGTACTAAAGTTGACAGCAAAATTTCTCTTCAATCGAATGCCAACAAACAAAACGAGTGAAGCGTTAATCATTCTCTGCCTTCTCTCTTATAACGCATTTACACCGCCATTTATCATGGCCAGGTTAGCGATAACCTTGTACTCTCATCGTTGCCGTTTACACCACTAAATTTGAGATTCAATTGACATTTCAGTTGCCAACTCCGCGAATAGACAAACTCCGCGGATAGACAAACTCCGCGCCCAGACAAAATTATCGAAGACAGGCGCACAACAGAAAAATTAGGTTGGCGGCTAATGGTTTTGCCAGTTTTGTAAAAATTTGGGATGTTTTTGAAATAACTGGAACTTTAAAATTGGATCAAATCGGGCCAACCGATAAAATCGGCTCCCACTTTAAACCAATAAGAGCCATTTATATCGGCAGCGACGCGTCGAAAAATTTCGATCGGCTTCCATCTGTCAAACAGTTGAGTTTTTGGGTACGTTTTTATTATGGTTGTATTATTTTAGTAACTAACAGTGTTGTATGAAAATGTACACCAGTTTAAAATGAGGTTAAAATTAAACTTCAGTTTCTACAGATTAGAATTGTATGAGTAATATTCTTGGTTAGCGTCGGTTAACGGAGTTAATCTTCGAAATGCGTTAATCTTGGTCGGTGTAAATGCCGTATTGCTCTCTTCATTGAATATTTCAGTACACGAGCACACAAATTCCAACCATGTTGAAGTAATATTATGTAAACTTTACAAAAAGTGGGAAATAATCAAGATATGACGCGAGAGAGAAATGCGTTTGAGTGAATTGTGACAACTTTTTGGTTATCTTTTATTAGGGTTGCCAAATTCCGCATATCTGCTGGTCGTTTACTTGTTGATCGTCTTTGAATTCATCCATTGTCCACCATAACTCCGAGAAACTTGATAGCAGGCTTGGAATTAATAGTCTGTGGACCCACACGCAGACTAACGGTCACTATTCTTTTCCTGCTAGTGATAAGCACGGCCTCCGTTTTTTGTAGAGCTAATTCTAGCCCGTTAGAATCGAACCAGTTCTTTATTTTCCGCATTGCTTCATTCGCGGTCGCCTCGATATCCTCGATATGCTTTGCCACTACCACAACAGCAATCTCGTCTGCAAATCCGACGATTTGCACTCTTCCAGGTAGCTCCAGACGCAGGACCCCGTCGTACATGATATTCCACAGGAAAGGACCCAGAACTGAGCCCTGTGGTACCCCCGCGGAGACGTCATAATACATTGTTCCTTCTTCACTGCTATTTTCCAGTTTTCCATCCGAGAGATAGCTGGACAGAATTCTCCTCAGGTAGATCGGTACATCCATCCGGGCGAGTGCCTTTTTATGGCTGACCAGTTAACCGAGTTGAAGGCATGCCTTACGTCCAACGTTACCACTGCGCAGTATTCCTTCGACCCTTCTCGCCACCTTACACTTTCTATCGCTGCGGCTGCCGTGTCTACGACACTTTTAATGGCATCCACCGTGGATCGATTCTTTCTGAATCCAAATTGGAGGTTTGACAGTGCGCTGTTCTCCTCGGCTACTGCAATTAGTCGGCTGTAGATAATTCGCTCCAGTATCTTACCCATTGTATCAAATAGACATAATGGGCGATATGCTGCCGGTTCTCCAGGTGGCTTCTGTCCCTTAGGGAGGAGGACAAGGTGTTGGGTATTCCATTGCCTGGGAAATGGAATGTTCTGACGAACAAATCCGGTCTTCGTTGCACCGCCGTTTTCACTGCAACATTCGATATGCCGTCGGTTCCTGGTGCCTTGCGGTCGCCAATCCTCCTACAGGACATAAGTAGTTCGTCCGTCGTGATCTCTGGACCGATCTCCTCGTTAGGTTCCCTGAATACCTGAAATGCTGTATTGTGCCTTCGTGGAAACAGCTCTTTTATTATCCTGTTTAGCATAGTTGGACACGTGATTTGTGGGGAGGCTCCATCCTTCATCTTTGACATCACCATCCTATAGGCGGTGCCCGTGGGGTTTATGTCAATGTCATCACAAAGTTGTTTGAAGCATTTGGCTTTGCCTTCCTTTATCGCTTTCTGCAGCGCTCGTTTGGCTATTCTCGAGGCTGTCAAGAGGTATTCGAAGTTTGGTCTTCCCCTTGACCGTTGGGCTGCTCTTCTTGCATGGAAGCACTTGAACCGAAGCGTCTTGATCTCCTCATTCCACCAGTAGCACGGAGTTCCTCTTTGCTGGGTGTCCTCCTAGGCATTGCTACGTCGCTAGCTCTACCAACAGCTTGTGTTAACTCTCTGGACCTTCCTTCTGCCGTGCCTTCGCTCAGATTTGCTTCGCCTATCGCCACTTCGAAGGAGTCCTTGTCGAAGGCGCTATCATTTCACTTCGGGGCTGTCCTTTTTGTGGGGGATAGTGCCAGTTCTGTCCGTGTTCAGTGTGAACAAGACAGCTTGATCGTCACTATAGGCGAACTCTTCACTCTTCCTCTGTAAGCTGCAGCTCTTTATGTGTGTGCATTTTACAACCATGTTACAATTCATCAAAAATGATGTACAAGTAGACAGTCACAATTTCTCTTGACTTGAATGCCAACAAACAAAGCGAGTTAAGAATTATGACTCTTTACTCTGTCTCTCTTACTCTCTTCAGTGAATATTTCAATACACGAGCAGCTTTTTGATGATGTTATTGTATATAACTGTACAAATTCCACTCATGTTTAAGTAAAATTGCATAAAGTATGTAAAATGATGAAATAATCAGAGAAATGCGTTTAAGTGAATCGTGTCGACTTTTTGAATTCGGGTTGTGTCCGACAACTCGAATTACACTTTTGCTGATCCGATTTGGATTCAACTCCGACCTGACATGTCAGATATTGTTTGAGCACGACACGTCGGATTTCGCATTGGCTGATTCGATTCGGATCCGGTACAGATCCTTTTCGCTGATTCCGTTCATGTAACCAAGAATAAATAATTTAGTTCTTTTAAGTAATTTGAACTAGGTGGTAGTTTTATTTTATATTTCATATTATTTGCATTTTATATTTTATATGTTTGTTTTATCCTTGTATAACGGACGAAATATTAGTGTATAAGTGGAACAACATATAGCTCTTTAGATAATTTCATTTTGAAATCCTTTCCTATATCTAATACCTTTTGTTGCATTTTAATTTTCCGGTACAAATTTAAACCCGAAATGATTTCGATACCGGATTCTATATGATCTATATACACATCGGATGCGTTCTCGTTTTGAGATCGATTACGTTCTAGTTTCGAGATCGGATCCGACTTCATTTCTAAATCGGACACAATTCTCGTTTTGAGATCGATAGAGGAATGATAGTCGCTCGAGTATCCGATCCGATCCGGTCCGAACGGACGCAATCTCGAAATTAAATCTGAGAGTCTGATGCGATTCAGCGCCGATTCGGATCCGATGTTCTTAATGGGATGGAACCATAGAGTAATGTCATATAGATTTGCCGTCTTTCTCATCTGATGTTTCGTTTCACACTCTTCGTGGTGCGGTCGCTGCGATAGACAGTTATTTGACGCAAATTGACTTACACCATGGAATTACAAAAATTGCTGACTTACATTTTTCATGTCGTTTGGATGAAACACTGTGAAATTTATACGTATTTTGGACTTTTTTTTGTTATATTTTATTGTTAGTATATGTTTGTGGTGTATTTACGCAAAAAAATGTTAACGCACAAAGCGAAATGCCGTGAATGATTTCCTGTTGGTTGGTTTGAGTCATTGCCTCTACCTGGTATTATTAAAGCAATACTTTCCAACATGCAACGTCCATATGCAACGCACCAAACTTCGATATTTTACTGAGTCAAATCGCTTCTCTATATGCCATTTCTTTATGGATGGAACTATTACAGTGTTTTGTTATGAATACTGCCCTAAGTATTTTCGTTATGTTAATATGTATACAAATAGTTATATTTTCTCAATAGATAATATTTATTTTACTAACTTCCGCTTGAGTGGAATAGCTAAGGAATAGATATATGTAGATTAGTTTTGTTAACATAGTTATGTGTCTCTGCTACTGCTTTCATATTGGAAAAAACTGTTCCTATGCCACTCATTTGTTATAAAGAAAATCCCATATCATAATATTGTTTTCATTGTATTTTTAAATGTTTTTTTTTATTTATATTAGATTTTCAAAAAGAAAAAGAAATTAAATTATCATATTTAATAACTAAATAATTATAATTAATGCTATAATAACTAATACACGTTCTCTATACTGAATATTTAGACTACGTTCATGATTTTTTATTTTTTTGCTTGTTTAATTGGTTACTTTATCTCCGAAATTTGTCATTAAATAACATATTTTACACTTGTAAATTGTATTAATTATCTGGGTTACAATTACTTAAATATTGCTTTGGTAAATTTGCTATACATATTTGCATTTGAGAGAATAACAACTGGGATGGCTCGCACTCCCTAAGATCGAAACATATAAGAAAGATTTTGATATCTCGAATCCAATCCAGATTTTTCCAGCACGATATTGGTCTAATAATTCGCATCTCGCATCAGTTGTTAAAACATTGAGAATCGGTTCGTACTTTTGACCGATAAGGAAAAGAAAAACACGAAGAGATATAAACAGAAGTTAAATTCCAATTTAGATTTTAATGAAAATTTAACTTTCTGGGAAAAATGTAGAAAGTTGTTTGGAATTCAAAGGACCTATGTAGATGTATCTGGTATGTTATGCTTGTGATTTCAATTCCAAGGAGTACAACTCGTCCATAATACAATCGTCAGTGTAATTGTAGTAAGTTTTTCGAATAACATAACTATTTGTTGGTTTTTTCTCTCAGTGCAATTTAATGATTGTTGATAACATATGATAGAAGTTAATCGGAATGTTAAAGACAGTTTATGTTTTCTTCAAACAAAAGTGCATATAATAATTACGTTGATATCAAATATATGATTTGCATGCAAATCAAAATTGAACCATTTATCACGTAATAATTATTGTTGTTGCAGCTGAAATTAGAAATGAATGAGGTTTTGTACATATTTTGTTGATTGTTTCTTTTTGTCATTCGCACAAATTTTTGTTGGATTAACAAATAAATACTATCAGTGTACGAATGAATATTCATTATCTAAAAGTTAATTAATTTTGCTTTGATTGATATGTTGTGATTTGGTGTTGTTGCCCCAGTCTGAGAAGGAACGAGGGGAGGGAGTAAAGGACTTCTAATAGTAGGCCTGTTTAATTGCAGCACTGGTGATTAAGAACGCTGATCCAATTAACAGGAACGTTATTATTTTAAGTGCACTTGGCCTTCCGGAAGAATCTGTAATTAGAAGAGTTTTGTTTTTACCCATTTCGATTTTCATTCATAAGACAAATTTATGACTCACTTTTCTTGCTGGGCGCAACGCGGTAACAAATCTTTTGTTCAGCATCACTTTGGTAACCGACTTTACACTGGCACACTGAGTTACGGCATTCAACGGTTTCTGGCCCCTTTTCCACAGAACATTCACTAGCTTTTGCGCAAGCTTCGCCCAGACCTTAAAGTGGAACAAGAGGATGTAAAGTATTAATAAATGTTTCTAATAGATCAGCAGATTTAATAGATATCTAAATTGTTTACATTACATTTTTATTTAAAGATTTTTAAATTATCTTTAACGAAATTTACTACCCTCATAAGGTAAAAGTTGACCGTACGATATCCGTACATGTGGATAAGTTTCTCCCCAAGGTGGTTAAAAGTTACAGGGGTTCAAAAGTTGCAAATGAAAAAAAACGTTTCCTAGGATCTGAGGAAAACAACCATTTGCTCTTAGAACTTGCATAGGGCTATAAATATATGCCAAAAAAAGCTTTTCGTCCATACATTTAGTACAATCTACATCGACGAACAATATAAGGGACCAGTTTATACCAATACTTACCAACTCTGACCACAAATGGTACACAGGTACGACATTTGCCATCTCTATTGAACGAAAGATGATGGAACGAAAGATGAGTTCCGATGTGGATCACCTTTTTACGCCACCCTTCTAATTCTCGTTGAGGTTATAGTGGTCATTGGATAAATAGTCGACTTTGGTATGGGATAGTCGGCGGCTATCACTCCAAGATGAAGTTCATTGCCAAGTCGAGGACATTATACCCGACCCTAATAGTTACCCCTCGTGAGTACTGCACCTTTGTTATTACCACGGCTTTACCCCTCGTGGGTACAGCACCCTGGTTATTACCTCGGCTTTACTCTTCGTGAGTTAGTTATTACCTCGACTTTACTCTTCGTGAGTACTGCACCTTTGTTATTACCACGGCTTTACCCCTCGTGGGTACTGCACCCTGGTTATTACCACGGCATTACCCCTAGTGGGAACTGCACCCTGGTTATTACGAAGATGTTGCTCCTCGTGGGCACTGCAATTTTGTTATTAGGAAGGCTTTACTCTTCCTGAGTACTACACATTTGGTATTACCACGACTTTAACCCTCGTGGGTACTGCACCCTGGTTATTACCTCGGCTTTACTCTTCGTGAGTACTGCACCCTGGTTATTACCTCGGCTTTACTCTTCGTGAGTACTGCACCCTGGATATTAACTCGGCTTTACTCTTCGTGAGTATTGCAACCTGCTTAATACCACGGCTTTACCCCTCGTGGGTACTGCACCCTGGTTATTACGAAGATGTTGCTCCTCGTGGGCACTGCATCTTTGTTATTACGAAGGCTTTACTCTTCGTGAGTACTGCACCTTTGTTTCCACTATTATTTTTACTCTACTAACCCGACTTCATTACCTATGTCATTAATCTCTATTACAGCAGAGCTAGCGGGACAGCGATAACGAAGCGGGAATACACCGCAATACATCACCGAACCAGTAACCAGAATACTTGTAATCACCGACTTAATAATCCCGAACGCTGTACTTGTACCCAATCCCGAACAGAGACGACACTCACCGACTAAACGCATTCCGAATTCTCATTCAAGGGCCCCGAACCAACAACCCAAATCCACCGAATAAATCTCGCCCCGTAATTACCCGTCATCTACCATCACCGCACCTGTAACCCGAATCTACAGCACCTTTGTTATTACCACGGCTTTACCCGTCATGGGTACTGCACCCTGGTTATTACGAAGATGTTGCTCCTCGTGGGCACTGCATCTTTGTTATTACGAAGGCTTTACTCTTCGTGAGTACTGCACCTTTGTTTCCACTATTATTTTTACTCCACTAACCCGACTTCATTACCTATGCCATTAATCTCTATTACAGCAGAGCTAGCGGGACAGCGATAACGAAGCGGGAATACACCGCAATACATCACCGAACCAGTAACCAGAATACCTGTAATCACCGACTTAATAATCCCGAACGCTGTACTTGTACCCAATCCCGAACAGAGACGACACTCACCGACTAAACGAATTCCGAATTCTCATTCAAGGGCCCCGAACCAACAACCCAAATCCACCGAATAAATCTCGCCCCGTAATTACCCGTCATCTACCATCACCGCACCTGTAACCCGAATCTACAGCACCTTTGTTATTACCACGGCTTTACCCCTCATGGGTACTGCACCCTGGTTATTACCACGGCTTTACTCTTCGTGAGTACTGCACAAAACAACAAAACAAAATCAGAGCACGAAATGTACACGAAACGACACTGTCGGCGGTTGCTGGAAAGTGTACTGTCTATATAGCTGGCTGGACCCTACATCACCGAAACAACTTTTATCTTTGTGACAACTAATACATATTATCAATTGTTTTGTCTCGAACTGTACCGTGTAAACGCACCGTAAGACGTACCGTCATCAGTCGTGCCATAAACAAGACGATTGCTACGCTTGCCAAGCCAATGAGTCAGGCCACGTTGATTGGGAAATTTCTCTAAAGAATTCTTGTTTACTCGACAACACCTACAATAAAATTAGTATCACTTCCCAGGTATTTCTACTTCATTATTTTTTGGATTTTGGATATTCATCCATTGTGTTGGATGAATAAATGGCAGATTTTTAAATTTCTATCTTAAATCCAAATATTTTTTAGAAAAACGTAATTTTGTATTTCAAAAATTAAAAAAAAAAAAAAATAAATGGTTTCCCATTACATCCCATGAAGGGACCGGGGAGAACTTCTCACAATCACTGAGCTGTGCGCTTTCGGGTTTTCACTCACTGAATGGGACCTACAGTTTTACACCGATTCCGAACGGTATTTTGAGAAGCTTTTTCATGGCTATATACTCGATAGTGTCGCCGGCACTAAGCGAGGTGGCCGTCGTCGAAAGAAATTTTAAGGTGGTTGGAGCAGGGATCGAACCCAGGATCTCCTGTACAAGAGGCGCGCACACTACCCATTGCACCACCGACGGCCGACATTTCAAAAATTAAGCAAAGAGAATATTTTGTTCGATATGAAGGAAACCCGAAAAATAAAAAAATAGCCCTAAATTTTAAAAAAATACACTGATTTTGTTTTTTGATTTTGTCTTAGTTTAAAAAAATACATCTATTTCCTAGGTTTGTGGAAATGAGAGAAATTAAATTTAAAATTAACTTACACCAGGTTGAGTTACAAAATAAGTTCACTTAACTTTTTCATGTCGTTTTGGTGTAGAACTGAACAATTTAAAGTATTTTGCACTTTTTTGTTGACTTTTATCGTTGGTATACATTTGAATTGTATTTAACACAACTAGTTTGCCACAAAAACACGAAATTCGGTTGTTGTTCCTTTGTTGGACGTTGTTTACTATTGCCTCTATCTGGTATCATTGAACCCATGTTTTCCACCATCCAATGTTTACTTTCCACCGTACCTATGACGTTTAATTTATTGAGAGAATAAATGTATCTATACCTATATTAGTCTATGGTTTGAGGTTTTTTGAGCAGCAAAGCAAAGTGAGTAGTGATTTTCTTTTGAGTTATCGTGTTAAACAGCCGATATAGCTCCCAGCCTTTATGTGGGAAGAAATTTGACATTTTTAAATTCTTTATGGCAATTCTTATGCATTTTTGGATTGATTTTTAAGCCTTTTCCCGTGATCGAATCGGGCTGAAATTTCGCAGACAAACTAATGACGGCAAAAATGAACTATCAAAATATGGCGGGATTGGACAAAAAAGGCGTGGTCATACGGGTTTTTTGTGTGTTAAAATTAATCATGTATACGAGTCGGAATGGAAGTCCCGAGACTTTTAGAACTTCCCTCGTAGTTAATTAAAGAGCAACACTGCTTTCGTCAAACATAAAGCAACTATGGTATAGAGAAGAAAATTTACTCTGCTAGGGTTGCAAAATTACGCCTGCTTTTTCTTCTATACCTGCACATCCTTTTTGGGTCAAATACCATCCATAGTAGAATTGCCTATTAGGTGTAGTCGCATTAGCAATTCTGTGGTTAAGCTGTCAATATTACATGAATAATGAAAACCACTATGTACACAAAATGTGAAAACTTTTATAAGCTTGTCTTACTTGATACAGAGTCGATGCTATTAAATAACAAACAAGAAGAAACAAAATCGAATTTGACAGCTTACCCACAAAAAAAGATGAAAAAACCATAAATCAGATGGGCTGACGCGTTTACCCGATAGATACATTTACCATGAAATATGCTTTGTTTTTAAAAAATTTTACCAGCATCGTGAAGCTTTAGTAAAGAGAAAGTGCATAAAAGGATCACGGAAAGGTTGTGAAGGCATTATTCCAAAATTTTTGTTTTAATGAAATCTTCACTAACTCAGTTAATTAATACCGGATTTTCAAAAATAAAGTTGCTTTTTACTCATTAGGAAACGTTCATTTTGAATAAATTCAAGAGTATTATGATTTCTTTATAAAATAATGTGTGAAATTATCGGTCAAGTTGAAAACTGGCGAACAAAATTAAAAAAATATCTGTGTGCTGGACTTCTCATATTTCCGTAAATAACGTATATATCGTTGGAAAGGCCTAAGTTTTTTCTTTTTAAATCCGGTGAGAAAATGAAAATCGGTTGATAATCAACTAACTTACAGGATTATAAGTGCGCAAACGTACGCAAAACCGGTTTTTAACCGGTTTTCAAGATTTTGGGGTGTTTGGGAAATTTCACAAGCAGATTCTTGTTTTCAGTACCTACAAGAAAAATACTATCGGTTCCCAAGTATTTCTACTTTAGTCTTTATTGTATCACTGTTTTATTATAGTTCTCGAGGTTACATACCCATTTTATTTTTGTAAAATATAAATTAAATAATAATATTGTCTGACTTACCTTTCCTCGCTTCACATTGGCCATTTTGGAAATGTTGTTCGTCAGTGCAGGAACACTTCTTGTTGCTACAGGTGGCCAACAAAGGTTTACACTGTTCAGTTTCTTCACATTCCTCTTCAATCTCTTCCGCTGCAAAACAAAAAATTAAATGAATTAAATTCTCTAAAATATATAGCCCACTCTTACCTTCTTTAAGACACTCATCTTTGAAGTGGACGAAACCTTTACGACATTGGCATGATTTCCTTTGTTCCTCAAAGGAACTGGAAATTGTAGCTTCACATTTGGAATTAGCAATATTGCTGCACTCAACATCTTCCAAACACTCTGCTCCTATACCTAGAATATCAATTTGTCATATGTGGACTAATTGCGATATACACTTCCGTTGGTGGGTCAACCAACACCTACCTGGTACACATTGATTATTGCTTTGCACATAATTATCTTTACACACGCAATAGCGATCCAAACACACTGAATGATCAACGGGACAACCATCATTGGAATCGCACTCTGAACCTAGACCCTTCTTGTAGACACACATCTCCAACATGGCATCGTATTCGGCATATTCTTCACAGGTGCAACGTCTGGGAATATCTGGATGGCAAAAGGCAGCACCAAATGGACTGCATTGGCTATTCGAGGTACACGATAAGTGATATTGTATGGCTGTCGAAAGGCAAATGAAAGAAAATTCAAAGCGTCACGAAAATCCAAATGATGGTTAATGGTTACTTACGTTTACGACACTCTCTAAGGCTTCTTTCATATAAGTAATTGTTTTGGCAAATGCATTTTTTGGATACGTTTTCGAATTCATTTTCACATTCATCAGAACTTTCCGCTATCTCTCCCAGTTCTGAAAATTTTGAAAACATATTAATTTTTATTTACGTGTTAATGTATGAGAAGTTCCTGCTACAAGCATACAAGGTCAGAAATACTTTTCTAAGTGACAAAATGGCTGTTTTTTATAATAACAGACCATTCAGGAAAGCACACTCACTGACATGATTGGTTTCGAACTCAATGCAGTGATCCCAAATGTAGGGAAAATTCCCTTTTTGTAGGGATTTTTTCCAAAAAATTCATGTGCAGGGAAAAAAGGACAGATTTTTTAGTTTCGGTCGATACGTAGTTATTTTTTGGTCGAGTTGAAAACGTTCAATTTTGTTATTTATATACATTTTTGAATGTGATTACGACATCACGCAAGTTAAAAAATTATAGTTGTCTTTATATTGCACGTCTGAAGGGCCCTAATCATTTTCAAATTGATTTCACCGCCGTCAAATATGGGTGGCCCAGAACTCTGGCTGCGCAAATAATTTAAAAATCAAAGAAAAGTCAAGTGAAGAAAAGAGTTTTTGAAAGACAGTGTGTAGTAAAAATATAAACTTTAAAAGAAAAATTTCTCAGTAGTTACAGATGTTCGTACAAAGAAAAGAAATAAGTTAAGTCATGATAATCTAAGCTCAATATGTATAATGAGATCTCACCTACAGCCTAATTAATACAAGTAATTGTATATGTTTTAAATGAACCGATAGTCACTTTAAGAGAATGTTTTTTAAAAAATTGTACAGATAATCTGTTACAATTATTTAAAATTGAATGAGTGAATAGTTTTTATATTATTTAATTTTGTTTTATTAAATATTAATGAACAGAGCTAATTTATAAAACAATAGCTTTGAGCAAAATAAATATAATTTAAATAATATTTGTTTTGACGTAGAAAGAAACGAAATAAGTTGTGTCATGATAAACTAAGTTCAATACGTATAATAATATCTCATCTACAATCTGTTACAAGTAATTGTATTACCCTTATTACGGTTGTCGCTGTCGCAATACGACTAGTGTTAATTTTGGGAAATTTGGACAAAATTAGCACTAGCCATATTTCGACAATGACAACCGTAATAAGCTTGATACGGTTTGAACGCACTGATAGTCTTTTTAAGAGAATGAATTTTTAAAGAACTGTACAAATAATAAGTTCCTATTATTTAAAACTGAACAACAAATTCATTTATTTATTTGTTTTTATGTTATTTAATTTTATTTTAATTTTTTGTTCTACTAAATATTAATGGAACCTGAAGTAATTTATAAAACTATAGCTTTGAGCAAAATAATTTTACATAATTTAAATAATATTTGTTTTAAATCCAAAGAACTTGGCGTAGGGGAAAATGTAGGGAAAACGAAACTGCCTGTAGACGAAAAAAGGGAATTTTTTTGAGATACGTAGGGATTTTTGAAAAAATGTGTTGGCATCACTGACTCAATGACAAGTTCATCATCAGATGCCCAACTACTGTGCCTGAATTGATACCACCGATAGATCATCAAATATGTTTGAACCAATTGCCGAAACACTTTTGCCACTCTGATTGAGGTTTCTCCAAAACATGCATACTGGTGTCGAAAAACGTTGACCTCTCAGTTTGTTTTTTACGTACAGGAATAAAAAGAAGTCATTCGGTGCCAAGTCAGGACTATACGGCGGATGACCCATCAAATCGATGTTTTGGGTGCTCAAAAATGCAGTTTCAGCCGATTGTAAGAGCTCGCATTGTCGCGGTGAAGAGTGATCCGTCTTCGGCGGTTGGATTTCCTGATTTCTTAGAAGACAACTAGCATACATTCACTGTTCTGCGTTGTTCTAGTGGTACGGTTGCGACATGTCCGGTTTTTCCGAAAAAACAGGCGACCATTTGCTTGGAAGTGCTTTGGGCGCGAATAACAACTGTTGGATTTGGCTCATCTTGAAACACCCATACAGTTGACTGACTGCTGTTTACTTTCGGGTTCATACGGGTAAATCCAGGATTCATCACCTGTCACGATGTCATAGACGTGTTTCGAAGTACCGCGATCGTATTTTTGGAGAATTTCTTTCGACCAATCGAAACGAGCCTTTTTTTGAGCGATTGACAAATTGTGTGGGATCCAACGCGAACAAATTTTTTTGACAGTCAAATGTTTATGCAATATTGAATGTATGCTGGTCCCACTAATGCCTAAGGTTGTCTCAATCTCACGATAGGTCACATGACGATCTTGAAAAATCAGTTCGCGCCCACCATTAATGGTTTACGAAACAACAGCTGATTTTGGACGACCTTCACGAAATTCGTCTTGGAGTGAACTACGACCACGATTGAATTCATCATACCATCGATAAGCACTGGTCCTTGATGGAGCTTCATCGCCAAAAATTGAATTAAGTTCATCCATGCACTGTTGCTGAGTTAATCCACGTCGAAAGTTGTAAAAAATAATCGCACAAAAATGTTCATGAATTAAATCCATTTTTGGGCCGAGATGTATCTTTTAAGTTACTGTAAACAACACAAATAGCGCTCGTATGTCAAAAAGTTCTGAGGACGCATAACATAAACAATTTCCAACTTTACGATAGAGCTGTCAGTTGCCAGATTACAACACTAGGGTTGCTAAATCCCGAAACATAAAATTCAACCTCGTATACCCAGCAAAAATATATTGGAGTAGTTCGAATGGTTCTACTCCTTTCAGTGCGAATTTTGGCATACAGCAATCCAAAATTGTATTACAGATATTATGGTAGTTGTCAGAGAAAAGTGTTTTTTGTCACTAATGGTATTATTGCTCGTCGAAGCACAATGTCTTCGACAGCTTGATGGTTAAACGCTCGACTTCCAATCATGGCGCTTGAGTTCGAGTCCCGGGTCACAGACGGAAGCCGGCCGAAAATGAGCCGTTGCCGCAGATGATGTTTTATAGCTGCTAATTTATGTGGCTCGCATCGGTTCATACGAAGCCGTCGTTTTTTCGGCTCCGCAGCCAAAATATTTTGGCAAACCCAGAATTTTCAGGGTGAGCATTCGATTACCAAAGTACTAGTAAATCAGATTGCTACAGAACTGAAAACGCCATTTATAAAGATTCGTTACTTTATTTAGCGGCAAAAGCTAAATATTTGTAAGAGTGTGAAAGTAAAAATAGTTAAAATATGAAAAACGCAAAAGCAAACATTTCTTTTGCAAGCGACGATGACGATAGAGTTTCCGAATCATCCGATTCAGAGCACCAGCTAAACGGGAAGAAGATCGATCTGACCTACCTCCAGAAATTTATCAGGCAGAGGGAGTTGGAAAAGATGACCCGAGTCTCTGTGCCAACTACCGTAGATTAAGCCTTTTTTATATAGCATATAAGGTTCTATCAAGCATGTGCGAAAGACTAAAACCAATAATCACTGACCTGATTGGACCATACCAGTGTGGCATTATACCTGGAAAATCGACAACCGACCAGATTTTCACGTTACGACAAATCCTGGAGAAGACCCACGAAAAACATATCGACACCCATCATCTATTTTTCGATTATAAGGCGGCCTTCGATAGCCCGATACGGGGGAAACTCTACGAAGCAATGTCTGCGCTTGGTATTCCTGGAAAACTCATACGCATTTGCAGGATCACCCTGATGAACACCAAATCCGCAGTGAAGTTGGTAAGGATCTAACCGAACCTTTCGAAACTAAGCGAGGCCTCAGACAAGGTGACACGCTATCGTGCGATCTCTTTAACATCTTAATAGAGATTATTGTGAGAAAAGCTGCTGTCAGCATGAATAAAACCATCAGCAGCAAAAGTCACATGTTGCTCGCGTATGCTGATGATATAGATATCGCACAGTTAGAGAAGTTACTGCGGCGTTTTCGAGAAGTGAGAAGGAGTTCGGAAAAGTGGGTCTGACGGTAAATGAGGACAGGAAAAAATTAATGGTTTCAACGAGCAGGGCTCCACGCGATTAGACCAAAGCGTGAACGTTAGTAACCGTTATAATTTCGAGGGGTGGACGAATTTATATACCTCGAATCTGCCGTAAACAACAACAACAACGTCAGCCTTGAGATCAAGTGGAGAATTGTGCTTGCGAATAGATGTTATTTTGGGCTAAGCAAACACTTTAGAGATAAAGCCCCCTCTCGAGTAACAAAAGTCCATCTATACCAGACTCTCTCATACAACCTGCCTTACTTTATGGCGCAGAATCCTGGGTCTTATCGCAAACATCTGTAGGAGTTTTCGAGAGAAAAATAATCCGAAAAATGAATGGCCCTATAGTGCACAACTTCGAGTATCGGGACGCATGAACCATGAGCTGTATGAGCTTTATTCCGACATCGACATAGTTAAGCGGATGAAAATACTGCGATTGCGCTGGCTAGGCCATGTCAGTAGAACGGGTCAAGACGAACCAACACGAAGATTTTTCGAAACCGAACTCGAAGGAAGACGAAAAATGGGAAGACCAAGACTCCGCTGGAGGGATGAGTGATGAATCCCTGCGTACACTTGGTATTGCCAACTGGAGAGATAAAGCAAAAGATCGAACTGGTTGGGGAAATATATTTGTAAGGTCCCTGACCCCTTCGGGGTTGTTCGTGACCGGATAAGTAAGTAAGTACAGATTGACAGTTTTACACCGGTTCCGAACGGTCTTTTGAGAAGCTTTTTCATGGCTAAATACTCGATAGTGTCGCCGTGAGTACGCGGGGTGACCGCCGCCGAAAGAAATTTAGTGTGGTCAGAGCAGGGATCGATCTCATGTACAAGAGGCGCGCACAGTCACCACTGCACCACCGACGGCCATAGGAAGTCTAAAAATGTCTATAACAATACTTCTAAACTTTTCCATATATTCTAAACCATTCTATAGATCTTAAACTTTTCTATAGAAAACATCCAAACTTTCTACAGGAAGAGCCTAAAGTTTTCTATGGAAAACTTGTAAATTTTATTATAGGAAGAGTAAAGTTTTCTATAAGTATAAAAAACTTCGTAACTTTTTTATAATAATTCTAATCTTTTGTATAGAAACATTCTAAAGTGTTCTATAGGATGAGTCTAAAGTTTTCTATAGAAAATTTCTAAATATTTTTATAGAAATTTTGTTAATATTTTTATAAGAAATTTAATAACTTTACTATAGCAAATTTCGCAACTTTTCTAAAGAAAATTTAAAAAATTTCCAAAAATTCAAATATTTCTATAGGAAGATTCTTCTACTCTTATCAATATGAAGTCTAAAGTTTTCTTTACAAAATTTTTCTTAGAATAAAAATTTGTTTTATATAGAAAATATCTTATTGTTTTATAGGAAATTCTTATTTTATTTCATAGAAATTTCAAATTCAAAGGTTAGGTTAGGTTGAAAGGGTAGCCAGTAATTTGACTTAGAAACAAATAACGAGTTCACCCGAGACCGTAATTTCGGTCCATTGTGGTTGCCTTATAAAGAATTGAATGGAGCAAGGAATAGTTGTAGAGAAGAGGAAGAATGTAGGAGAGAAAGTAAGTTAAAGGAGAAAGTCCAGCCAAAAATTTTACTCAGTTATCCTCTTGTGCTCTGCTGAACCAGCAAGATTTTTCTATGAATTTGACGAGGGGTTTAATTGGAGCGTCTGCTAGGTCATTGCGGTGTTCGAAGAGCCTGCCCCCTAGGAAGGCTAGACGATAATCTTGCAGTTCTCTACATGAACAAAGCAAGTGCTGCTCTGACTCTTCCTCTTCTGGATCTAAACAACTTCTGCAGAAGTCTTCATATGGAGGTTTCATAAATGCAGCCATGTGGCCTATCACGCAGTGTCCAGTTATGACTCCTGTGAGAGTCTGAGTGTGTTCTTCCCAAGGGAGAGCAGCCCTTTGGTACGTGTTCCATCAGTGGAACGATACTCCCAGTTCGTCGACAAGGTTCCTCAGTCCACGAACGGAATATGTACGTCCAGGATCGCAGCGTCTTCCCGCACAGCCCGTTCTGGCGCATTCGTCTGCTATTTCGTTGTCGTGAATGTCCCGGTAACCAGCAGAGCGTGAATTGGTGCTGCTGAATTTGGGTTAGAGATAAGAAGCATTCCATAGTACAACGTGATTTGATGATTCTTGAGTCTAAGGCCTTGAGGGCTGTGCTGTCGTCGACGTAGATTTTGAGTTTCGGTGGAGATAAATCCCGTTTCAAAATCTAATCTGTTTTGCGGCAACGTTAATGACATAAGTCTCTGCCTGAAAAGACCGTACATTTGTTCGAAAGTCTTTCGGAAATCCTGAGATTTTGGGGTTCGGAGTATATTCCCGATCCCGTGCCCGTTTCCAATTTAGATCCATCCGTGAAGATTGAGATTTTGAGATTGAGATTTTCTAAGCTATTCTATAGGATGAGTCTAAAATTTTCTATAGACAATTTTGTAATCTTTTTAAAGTCTAGAACATTTCGTAACTTTTCTATAGAAAATTTTTAAATTTGTCGAAAGAAAACTTCGTATCTTTTCTATAAATAAATTCAAAACTTTTCTATTGAAACATTTTAAACTTTAATATAGGAAGAGTCTAAAGTGTTCTGTGGAAAAATTGTAAGCTGTTCTAAAAAGCTCTAATACTTATATATTAAATTTTTTTAGTACATGCATGGATACACATCAAATTTTCGTATTTAGTTCATATTCTGCCGAAAACTTAGCCGCCGTCTGTTAAAATTTATCATCGACGCCGCCGATGAGTCCTAAACCATTCCGCCGCCGACTAGTTGGTGTCGGCTTCGTTCAGTGATTCCGGGTCGGGGGAAAATTGTTAAAGAAATAGTGTTAATTATTAGACCTAAACACACAAAGATATTTGTATGGTACACTTTCAAACGAATACAATTTAATTCCGCAAAATTTTCGTTCGTTCGTTTACGTGCCTCAGTTGCTAAATTATTTTAAAAATGGCCACAAATTTAACCGATATTTTAAAAAAAATTCCAAAGTTGACTACTTTTCCTTTTTGTTGGATTTGCAAGAAAACAAAAATTTTAATTTTTTTTGTTGTTATGTTTTTTGAGTTGTTTTGACGCATTTGTTTATAGTTTATAGGTTTTTTCAGATTTTGAAAATTTAAAAGGTTAGATTTAATTTTTTGACTTTTTTGAACTGTATCTCGAACAGTTTCAGAGCTATAGCACTCAATTTGTTCGTGTTGGTAAACTTGGTTTATTGGCTTTAATACGACATCTAACTCTTGTTTCTCCTGGATATAGTTAAGTTGTAATAATTATTTTGAAAAATACCGATTTTGAAAAAGCAATTGACTTTGGACTAATATAACTTTAGTGAACAAATGCGTCAAAACAACGCAAAGAAACATAACAAAAAAAATTACAATTTTTGTTTTCTTGCAAATCGAAAAAAAACGAAAAGTATTCAACTTTGGAAATTTTTTTAAAATATACCCCACTGTGCGATTTGCAATGCTGATCTGTCATTGTAATTTCTCACTACACTCAGTTTTTTACAGAACTCAAAAATGTTTTCTAGATCAAAAGATATAGACTTTTGACCGATGGAAATTGAATCTGAACCACTGTGAGGCGCAGCATTTATTCTACTTAACAGTGTCCAAATTAGGAGTACGTACTATCATCCAGAGCCAACACAATGTTAAAAGCGACAGTGCAGCAACCTAATTTGCACTACCTCTTGCTGCGTAGTTCTGGTGGAAATTCTGGTGTTAGGTATACACATTTTTTGCTGGGTATATACAAACTAGTGTGAGAAACTTTATAAATGCGAATTAGTACCGGTCGAAAACCCCTGAGTATCAATTAATCCTCAAAATTAAATTATTCAAACTCAGGAACAGAAAGCCTGTATCCTCCTGCCCAGTTATGAGGTTAAGTTTGTTCTATAACACACAGTAAGCATTTTGACAGTGGGAGTAGTTTTTATCCAAATTTATGGGTTAAATTATTATATTTGTATTAATAAAGGGTGAGCCTTGTAAAATGTGTAATTTGAACTCCCCTTTATTTCAAACCAGATAACTTATTAGTTAAAAGTTAGAAATTTACGAAATGGGTCGCTTTACGCTTGCAGAAAATTCGGAAATATTAAAAACGTTCTTCGAAAGTGCGTTCAGTGGATAATATTGCCGTTGTAGCTGAAATTGTGCTCGAACAGCCACCGCCCGCAGCAATTGAATATATCTCGCACTTCTTTACGCAGAATTTTGCATAAAGATGTCGGTATGAAGTCTTCTAATAAAGTCCAATTAGTCCAAGAACTAAAGCCTCGTGACCACCTGATTCGTTTCCCCTTCGATGACTGAGCTGAAGATCGTTTCACTGAAGATGAGCATTTTTACCGATAAAACGAGTTTTCCTTGAAGCTCATTTTCAACTCGTGGACTACGAAAATCCAGACGTCATCGAGGAGAGGCCGATGCATCCACAACGAGTGACTGTTGGTTGTGGTTTCTGAATGGCCAATTTTTCGTCTATTGCGCACAGTGCTCGAAAACCTCACAATCAGCCGAAACTCGGAAATCCATGGACCGCTTCGGAGCAGTTTTTTATTTGATCCCTTCAGAGTATTAGGTTTGTGCTCCGTGAAAGAAACACGCTGAAAATCTGTATTTTTTGTTGTTTGGATGTAAATATAACGTATTTGTAGCTTGTCGCAAATATACTATACTTGTGCTCAAACACATTATGTTTGATATTCAATATAACATGGTTGAGACACAACGCTTAATAGGCTATAATTAATAATTAATAAGACCCAAATGTGGCGTTTTATTGAAAACTGCTGAAAACAAGAACGAGGAAGATAACAAAGAGACAACAAGGCAGCAGATCTTCAATACATGAAAACAATGCTTGGAAAATGTTCATGTTTCCTGAAATATGTTGCTGGGGCCATTATTTGGCAGCGTATAAGTGTTACGCAAACTATCCGAAGTTCGCGAGATAGACGCCCAAACATTCCAAAATGGGTAGATCGAATGAGGTACTGTAAAGCAAGTCGTGGAAGGCAATTGAGGGATGTTGTCTGTCATTCATAAATGTCAATGATGGGCCTTACCAATATAATCATAATTTTAAAAAAAATTTAAGTATATTAGTCTTTTTTAAAGTGAAATTAAATTCACAATTTACATGGCACACCCTTTAGTAGTGGTGTTCATGTAAAAGCGCAAGAGCCTCGAAAACTTTTAAACCTCGAAAACTTGCACAGCAAATGTCAAACAAACAATTTTCTCATACAAAACGACTTGCACAAATGTAGAAAAGTTTCGAAAACGAAACGTCGGACATTTGTTTAAGTGGTTTTGTATGATAACATTTTTGTTTTGTTTTGACGTTAGCTGTGCAAATTGTCAAGTTTTTCGCGTTTACACGAATACCACTATTAAAAATTCGGTGATCAAATTTTAACTTTATATTTAAATCTAAAAAAAGATTTGAATTTGGTATTTATATTGTCAAATTTATTCAAATGTCAAATCTATATTTATATTTCCAATTAAAGTTAAAGTTGTCCCTTTGCGTTTAGGTTAAGAATGGGCTAAGAATGTAGTTTAACAAATTTAATATAATGTTACTGTCAGAACTGCTCTCCTGGAATCCACTGGATACAACGATATTAAAACCCCTATGTTTGCAAAAAAAAACAGTTTCGTCGTATCAAAAACTGGGTTGTTCAAAAATTTGAAATTTTTAAAAAACAGCGTTCGGTTTTAAAAATAAAAATAGGATTGTCGGTGTTTAACAATACTGCACGCTGCAAAATCTGTCGTGTTTTGTTGCTTGGATGCAAATAAAACATATATTTGGAGCTTGTCGCAAATATAGTATACTTGTGCCCAAATGCATTGTGTTTGGTATTCAATATTACATGTTTGAGACACAATGATTAAAGCGAACCACAGACCCGTCATTCATGAGCATGAACATCAGCTATCGTTGTGGTTTATTGCCAGTTTACCGCCCTTCTTGATGCCAAATAAGAATGTAATCGATGTTGTTCCCATAACTATCATGTTCACAAAATAGTTTGGTAAAAAATTTTCAAATTCATCAGTCAGATAAAAAGTTATCGACCAAGCTCATGCTCATTAAGAACAAGTCTGTGGTTCGCTTAATATGTTATAACATATGTGTTTGCGACCCAAATATATCTGTGTTTGTGATACAAACACAGCCTGTTTATGCTCTCTCGAGAGCAAGCGAATAAAAGAGGGGCAACGAATGTGTATATCTTGTAAGTGTGTATCTGTATTTTTGCATTATTCTCTCAGTGAGTGATTCATTAATATTCCTGAATGTGCGTGATGTATTGCGGTTTAATTTCATGTACTGAGTTGTCAATGGTTCATCGGACAGAGGATATCAAAAGCGCTTGATCAGTGAAAGAAGAATAAACCAACGCTCGGACGGTTAAGTGGTTTGTGATGTTGCTTTGGTTTTTGTGTATGTGTTTAGCATATATTTATGTGTGATACCAAAGTGAGAAACAACGTGAATCCCTTTTCTGCCCGAGCCTCTACTGAAAAATCGGAATTGGCAGACCATTTGTGAAATATAATAAAAAAAACAAGTAATTATTACACGCTTGTTTTGTATGAACTAGATTTGTATATACATAAGTATATTGTTCGTGTACCAACGCATAGTGATAGCCAACGGATAGTTGAAACCTTCTGAAGACAAAAACGTAAGAGACAACAGAGAAGGAGAAACAACAGAGCACCAGATTCAAAACAAATAATGCATAAATTTTTTGCATTAATTATTTATATAAGTAAATGTGGATATATATTAATAAAATTAATTATAATAAATAAAGAAAAAAAGAATAATTCGTTTCTAAATATTACTATGTTGGGGAGAAAATACGCTATGTTTCCACGTAAGTATATGGGTGGAATCACGCGAATGCTTCCACGTAAGTATTTGGCTGTTTGGAATGAATCAAGTGTATGTTTCCACGTAAGACCATACATATTTGTCAGTAAACATGATAATGTTTGCATTTAAATACACCTGAATTTGGGACTTGCAAACATATAAATGTTTGAAGTGTGTTGCAAACAAATACATGGTTCCTGCGGAATATGTTCTGGAGAATATGTTACAGATGCCGTTTTTTCAGCGTATGGGAAAAGAAAATCACACGATAATCTGGATATCGCAAAGCATCTCTGGGCTATAAAGATAGAACTGGTACATTGATGAAGATGAAACCACAATAGAATATTGGACGCTTCAGATCGGGGAGGAATAATAAAGGTCGTGTAGAAGACTGTTCGGATGGGGACAAGATCAGCAGGCTGACCCACAGGCTTAGGTATATGCCATTTTATTGCACATGAACTGAAGCACCACTGCTTTCTCAACCTAACATAACTTAACACATTTTCCATTCCTTTACAACTGCTGCAAAAGTGGCTAACAACAAATATCAGAATTCATCTGTCCGCTGGAACCATGCCTCATTTAAATATGAAAAGGAGAATCTATTCACACGCTGAGATAATGGACAGCCCACTTTTTAGAATTACTGTTATCAGTGGAAAACAGTACTGGCTGAAAAGAACGGTCCCTGTAACATTACGCAGGAACCATGTGTATGTTTGGAACATCCATATGCAAGAATTGTTTTCATGAATTGAAGATCTGCTGCTTTTTTGTTCTTTGCTGTCTGTCACGTTTTTGTTTTCAGAAGTTTTCAACAAATAAAGTCATATTTGGGTCATAAAAACATATATAACATATTAATATGTGTGTCTCCAATATGTAATATTGAAACGCAAATACAATGTGTTTGTATACAAGTATACTATATTTACAAAAAAAGGCAGATTCTTGAGCGTGTATATGAAATGAAATTTTGAATATAGTAGCAAAGCAATGTTCCTTCCGGCTTCAAAAGTTTTATGCCTACTGACAAACCTATTCAAAGGACGGTAGATAAATAAATATTTTCCCATTACATTCCGTGAAGGGACAGGGGAGTGCTTCTCACAATACGTTGACCGTCTTCGAAGGAAATGTAACCTGGTCAGAGCAGAGATCGAACCCCCGTTCTCATGCACAAGTGTCGCGCACACTAACCATTGCTCCACCGATGGTTACATTTGATACACAAAATATATGTTTTCCCGCTACATCGCATGAAGAGATTGGGGAGAGCTTCTCACCACCAGTGACTTGTGCGCGTTCTAGTTGATACAAACTAAGGCTAAATTAGGTCATAAATCTACGGTATCTACATTGGTGTTGGTCACTGTTTTCATACATTCAATCAATCAAGAGGTTAATGACATGCAGTTACTCACCTGCAAAACATTTTCCACTTTTATTATAGTATCCTTGCTTACACAAGCATATACTACTGGAACATATGGAATGAGGAAGGCCAGAGCAGGATTTTCCATTTTCAGTGCAGGAGCTGCCGTCTGAAAAATAAGAAATATCAGAATTTCATGAACATGGAGAACTTCCTCAGCTGTTTTCATTTCAAATATTTTCATTCCATTCCATTTCATTCCATTTCACTTTACTTACAGTTTCTGTTCTCAATATCGTCATCAGTGTTCGACACAGTTGAAAAAGTTTTTTCATCATCTTCAAAACGAAATAGGGTTGGACGTCGTCGTGGCTTCGAGGTTCTACGGCTGCTTGAACTTGTAGAGGCTGTTGTGATGGTGCCGACATTCTTCTTCTTCGGTGCTAAATATTTTAACTCGAATGTTTCGATGCTTGTTTGTACAGCGATCTCACGCAATTTTTGTACTGACTTGGAGTTGTGAGGCTCGTTATCTCTATGGGATTTCCCTAAATCGGCTGTGTCCTGGTCAGGTTCCGCAACAATGCTAACGGAGTCGGTATCACTGCTAAAGTGGTCGTTGTTGTTGTTGTTGCTACTGCTGTCACCATTGACGAGTTTGGGCCGGTTGTCCAAGGTGCTTTCAATGGGCGATGATTTCGAGATATTCGATAGGGTTTCAGATGTTGTTGTGGAAGTTTGTCTTTTCGTTGTTGTGTTCTTAACGTTATTATTGTTGCTGTTACTGTTGTTGTTGTTGTTATTATTATTGATGTTATTATTGTTGTTATTTTTGAGATCTCTTAACTTTGTGGACGAGTTATCGGCGCGAACTTCATCGACATATTGACATTTCAAATTGACACATTTAGCAGTTGCTCCTAAATCCTCACAATCCGTGGCAACGACACAAACATCACCAATGTCTGGTACGAGAGAGATAACAAACAAAGGATGAGAGTTCCTGCGGTTGCATTTAAATTTATAAACTCATCTAGAACTTACCCATTGATTTGCGTCGGCATATGTTGCCATGTCTATGGTAGTATCCATTGGCACAGGTACAAATATTATTCTGACATTGGACCGACTCGCGATCATAACCGAAATAACAATCTAAATCGTTGTCGCAATATTGATTGAGACCGTTCAATGGCCTGCAACGTCCGCGTACATATGATTCTCCATCGGCACAATCACAGACCCCCGATTTACAATTGGCTCCCGATGGCATAAGATTGCATTGAACACTTTCTTCGCATTGGTCACCAAACAGTGACGTCTTCAGACATTTCGTATAGTCGCTCGAGAAAACTGTCTCGAAGTCATCGCACTCACATTGAGCAGTCGCAGGGTTACAATTCGATCCATCCGCTATACAATCGGTATTCCCTTCACATGGCCAAATGAATGCGTCGGTACCTGAAACGACCGGATGGATGACATTTAATTACTTACAATCATTTAAAATGTTGCTTCAATGTTCTAACGTCAAAGTGGTGAAAAGTTTGTTTGAATTGAGGTCAAGTAGTGAATGTCATTTGTATGAGCGTGAAAATTGTAATCACTCAAACTGCTGGCGCTGCTTTTGTAACTATTGTTGTCGTTGTTGCTGTCGCTATCGCTGTTGCTGTCATTCAGTCGGTGTTATATCGCTTTTGCAGCTGGTAGGTCATTGCGTCCTGTTGTTTAGGCAGTTAACATTTCAATTCTTATCGATTTCAGCTTTGAATAGTATATATAGGTATAAATTCTTATAGATTTGTTAAACAACAGGTGTTTAATTGTTTTATCGCCAACGAATAAATGTGATAATATTTTTCCACTGGAAATTTATGCACCAAACAATTATAACCTGGCATCACATTCATAATTTATTCCGTACTAGGAAAACTTAACCAAAATCGTATAAAATTATGGCTCTGCTTTGCCCCTTAACATATCGCACCCTAAATACAAAAGCGTCATAACTCAAAATTTCTAGATTTTAATTTTTTGCTTAAAAACAAACACCGAGAACCATTTCTATCTTCTGCAAAAATCTGGCGTCAGTTTCTCTTCCCTTTCGTCAAAGAAATCCTGTATCAATATGTCTACTTTTGAGACTATTCACACATTTTTTTAACTTTGCAAGCCAGTTTTTTACCTCTGCTGAAAATTTTGGAGTTGTGACACTTTTGTATTTAGGGTGCGATATACTGAACTGCATGAAACCGACATTGTTTTCCTGAATGTAAATCCCCTAAAACGATCGATAGTAGATTGTTACAATTTAATTCAAATATGAAATTTAAAATATCCGCTTATTAAGACACTAAAACGAAACCCACCACCATTGTAAAATAAGAAAGATAAACGCACTGGGAATGGTTGTAATTTTGGGCAACAAAAACAGGCATTTGTTTTCAGTAAAAGTAAACAAAAAAGTACAAAAACAAAATACATGTCAATTTGACACAAGAGAAACACTTAAACAAGAAAAATGTTCAAATCAGTAGTTCCAACGAGTTTACCTTACTTATTCTACCACTCCCACCACGTTGAGGCAGAGGCGGTTTTATTAAATTTTTGTTGTTAACCAAATTTGTAAGTGTATTTAGTTGACAAAAGAGAATCAGATCAAACAGAAGAAAAGAATTATCGACAAAAATTAAATATCGACATTTTGATGAATTGGACTATGGAAAAATTTAGGGAAATATTGTTTAGCGCCCCAACCAAACCAACCTTAATGGCAGTAAAATATCGCTCCCAGTTTTGCTCTACCTCATTAAAATGTTTTCTATTATGGCAATACTTGTAGGTGACAGTAAAATATGGCTCCCAGTTTTGCTTGTACTTACACCTATTATCACCATCTCTGGATATCTTAGAGTTATACCTACCTAACAGCTAAGGCTGCCAGATTGAGTATAATTTAAAATCAATAACTGTTGGTTAGATCTAGCTAAGCATTGTGATAATGGCTTTAAATGTACCTGTGTTGACAATTTACCACCGCCTGTTTAGTTCATGTTCACAATTTTTTTCTCCAGGTGGTCACAATAAGCATTGGCATGGATTCATTCACCTAGTCCTAGTTCCAACAATGCAGCATAGGTCTTGAATGATATGACGTCAATTCTCGACAGTATCGATAATCATCTGATTGCGAGACGACCAAGGTTTCTTTGCCATATAGCAATGTAAGCGGTGTAAGAGTCGTTACGACAGACCTGAGGTAAATAATCGCGTTATAAGCTCTAAGTTAGAATTGTTGACGACGTTCACATTTTGTTCCACACAAAAGGTTTATTCGAAACATAAGCTTTTTCATAAAATGGAAAAACCCGGTGAAACCGTTGAATTGTCGGTTTTATTTGCGGTTTCTTTTCGTTTTTTCGCTTTGGATGGAAAACAATATGTTTTAATTTTTGTAGAAAAATTAATATAAAATCAGCATGATTAGATTCATTATTATTCAGAAAATATAAAACTATTGTTCAGATTTTAATATACGTTATTAAAATTTTCTTTAAAAAACACATCAGTAAACATTTCTCTTTTGAAGATAAAAAGAATTCAACTGATTTAGATTAGACTATGTGAGATTAGATTGGACTAAATTTATTGAATTGAAATGCATTGAATTGAGTTGAGTTTAATTGAATTGAATTGAATTGATTTGAATAAAAACAAGTACAGAAATTTCAGTCGGGTGAACCGACTTAAACATGCCCTCACGCGAAGTCATCCATTGCGACGGAGTTCTATTGAATATTGGAAAATGTGCCAACGTGTCCGAAGTGATTATGGGGAGTTATCGTGAATAGCAGCCAATTGTCCGCACAATATTTATATGGGAGGTGCAAAAATGGGCATGGAGAAGTTGTTCATCTGTTATTATGCAGTATTTTAAGTACACCAAATATTGATCAGTTCCAAATTTTGTTAAGATCGCTTGTGGTATACGGGAGACATCGAGTCGGATAGCCGGAAAGCCGCCACCTTTAGTATGGGTAGTACGAAAATGGGCGTGGACAGTAGTTAATCTATAATTAATCTATAAAATATTGCCGAGTACCAAATTTCATTATGATCGCTTGTAGTCTACGAGAGTTATCGTGTCGAACAACCGGTCACGCGCCCAACTTTTGTGTGAATTCGTCTAAACTTGCCTTAGTACCAAACTTCATAAAGATTGGTTCGGTTTTGCGGGACTCTTGACTTCATCTGTGACTGGCGGTTGACGACACGAAGCCCATAACCCAATTCATTAATTCAACGCGAACGGCCACCAAGCTTTTGTAAGGGAGGTACCAGAATGGACGTGGCAAAACAACTTATTTTCCATAGAAGAGTGGCATTTTACTAAATTTCTCTCGTTTGATAAATGAAACCTATAACCTAATTTCATTCAGATCGGAAGTGTTTCACGCGACTTATCGTATTGTATGGGAGGTAACGGAATGGGCGTGGGTACCTCGCCAATTTTCTCCAGTTAAGTAAACATTTACAGATTTTTAACCAATGCTTGAGTTGAAGCTAACAATATCAACCAGAAAAAAGTTTTAGAAGAAACATGATTTCGTACTAAATGTGTCGATTTGTTTGGGAGGTACCAGAAGGGGCGTGGCCAAAACGCCAATTTTCAATCCCAAATTAACTTTGGACAAAATATCGCTGTGATGGATAAATATTTACAGCTGGTATCGTGTTGACCAGCCAGGAAAATCATCTTAAAAGATCCCAAAACGAATTTCGCGAAAATGTGTTACATTTTTTTCCGTATTAAATGATATGTATATACCCCCATCCCTATAGGTGAGGGTATAAATATATGAATTGAACTGAATTGAATTGATTGGAATCGAAATGAATTGAATTTAATTTAAAGGAATTGAATTGAATTCAATTGAATTGAATTGGATTGAATTGAATTGAATTGAATTGAATTGAATTGCATTGAATTGAATTGAATTGAATTGAATTGAATTGAATTGAATTGAATTGAATTGAATTGAATTGAATTGAATTGAATTGAATTGAATTGAATTGAATTGAATTGAATTGAATTGAATTGAATTGAATTGAATTGAATTGAATTGAATTGAATTGAATTGAATTGAATTGAATTGAATTGAATTGAATTGAACTGAATTGAACCGAACTGAACTTAACTGATCTGAAATGAACTCAACTTTGGAAATACGCTTCATCGAACAATATGACTTTTTTTTGAAAAATTGGCATTGATTCACTTTTCTCATTTTCCCATTGACAGCTGCCAAATTTCAGACTTGGCACTTGCACAAAAAAATGACGGTAAATTTAAAAAGTTCAATCTTACTGAGACACCCTTTATTATTGTATTACACTCATATTACAGGTTTTTGATGCAAACAAGTTAACAAGTCAACTTTAAAAAAAAAACACTTTGTAAAATTTACTAAAAACAACCTATGTTTTGCATAAACAGAGATGTTAAACATTGTATTAAAAACAAAAAAACCACACTTTATTATAAAAGTAATTCAAAACTTTATGAGGTACAGTTCAAAAAAGTCGACAAAAAAAGAGAGTAAAACCATATGATATCACAAAAGGTTGACCTAACCCCATCTGATTTTGATGATTTATGGTACGCTGCTAACATCTTACACAAAACAACAAACCACAAGATTTTAGACCCACATCTCCTACACGGTCAAAAATAGGTATTTTTTGTTGCTTGGATGCAAATATATCGCGTTTGTAGCTTGTCTCAAATATAGTAAACCTGTGCACAAACACATTGTGTTTGCTATTCATATTATTGATTAATATATTATAATATTATTTGTGTGTCGCAAAGATGACTTTGTTTGTTAAAAACTGCTGAAAAATGTACAAAAAACAAAGAAACAAAACAGCAGCAGATCTTCAATTAATGAACACAATGCTTGCACGTAGGTATATGGATGTTCCAAACAAATACATGGTTCCTGCATAAAGTTACAGTCGCCGCATTTTTTCAGCGGGTATATCAAATAAAATGAAGTAATAGACTAAACTGTTCTTTAATACATTTGAATATTTCCTGGAGAAAACAGTAGAATTTGGCCATATTGACGAAGATACATCTTTGTATATATAATTCTACTGCACGTGTGTTTGTGACTGAACTCCTCCTAAACTTCTGGACCGATTTGAATAAATTTTTTTGTATGTGTTTGGGTGGCGCCCTGGGTGGTTTAGATTTACTATTCGGTCCAAAAATTAAAAATCCATTATTTCTGCTCCTGCTAACGGTATTTGGTAACGGTATAATAAAAATCCTTCTTATATGGCATGGAACACGATTATGTCCAATGAAAGTTCACAGGTCAGTATGCAAAATTGTAAATGAGCATGCCCAGTATAACCTATTTTAGAACCAAATATATGATATGAAAAAAATCAAGGTTTCTAACAAATATGTATACACGCACTTGGGAACAGTTAGTAATTTTTAAAATGTTACTATATCTGAGTGTGTAGCATACGACTACATCGTAAGAGGTACGATGTGGAAAACTACATAGCAATAACAAGATTTAACAGTTTTGAAAATGGGATTAGAGTCTATGTTTTGCAACAATTCATTCAAAAAGACATAATTTTCAATCCAAAAATTCAAGAAAAGTCAATGAAAGGGCAACTGATGCATACACGTTGAAAAATCTGTATTTTCTTGTTGTTTGGATGCAAATATAATGTGTTTGTAGCTTGTCGAAAATATAGTATACTTGTGTCCAAACATGTTATAACATACAGATGTGTTGGTGACCTAAGTTTGGATTTGTTTGTTAAAAACTGCTGAAAACAAAAACGTGAGAGAAAACAAATAAACATTATCGCAGCAAGTCTTCAATTCATGAAAACAATGCTTGCAAACATATACATACATGGTTCCTGCAATTTGTTTTTTTTTTTCAGAGTGTAGATAGATATAACTAGAGGCATCGGACCCAAAATCATCAAAATCGGAGTATAGTAAGTAAGGCCAATTTGGTTGATTTAGGCACCAATAATATTTTTTAGATTTAATTTTAAACCGAAAAGAATTAATTTTTTTTACGTGTTATGAAGAATTACATCAGAACACATAAAAACAAAAATATTAAAATTTGGATTATCAAGTTCAATCAAATCAATCAATAAATCAAAATCCGGTTCAAGATCATATTTTTATTAAAAAAAAATTTTTATTGAAAACAGTTTTTAAAAGAAAAAATGAAATTGATTATTACGGTGTATGCTTGCGAATATATCGTAGCTATTTTAAGACACCTCTTCAGCTCCCTTCTCCACAAGTATTTAGATATATCATTATACTTATACATTATAGGGATGAACAATTCTTAAATTAACGAGAATTGTTTCAACTGCACCTACTAATGCGCAAATATCCAAAAACATTTTATTTTCTTGGAAATCATAGTCAACTTTGGGTTAATTTCTAAAATATACTCAATTATTTGATTTCTAATGTAATATTTCAAAATAATTCCCGACTTCTTTCCTACAATCGGTTTTGCAAAGAACTCGGAAATTTCTACCAGATCAAAAGTTATTGAATTTAGGCCGATGGCAATCGATTCTCAGCCACTGTGCCGTTTGGCCGGTTTTGAAAATACCGCGAATACAGATCATACATCCTCAGGGCCTCTCCTCTACATACGACACAGTTTCTATATTTGTAGGGAAAGTCTACCGAATCAAGATGATGTAAGAAACATAGAAAAGTCATTCAAGGACAAAGGATAAAGACGATCATACTTACAGTCATCGTTAAGGGTTATATTCCTTAGTATTATTTCGGGTATTGTTAATAACGGACCATTATCTGATAATAGACTGGTATATTCTTTTAATCCCATTCGCATTCCATTCACACTTAGAAGAAAACTGTATTTATGTACTGATTCGTAAGGTACAACAGTCATCTAAGTTTCGGAAGATGTTAACAATTTTGGGATGGGGTAACTCCAGGCATATACATAAATACATATGTATTTTGCTCAAGAGACCGTAGCTCTAAGTCGGATTTGGAGCCCCCCAAAATTTCAAAATAGATTTTTTTCCATATATACATAGAATAATTTAATTAAATTCGTCATAAAATCGGATAGAATTATAGTAGATTTCTCAATGTGGGCTTGTTTGATAGGTATTTTTATCACCTTTCAGTGTCTGTATTGATACCAATATTTTTTTTTATTTTTAGTAGAGATATTAGGAATTTTTTGTCGAAAAATAGCCTAAAATGAGCTCTTAACTAATAAATTCTGAATTTTCTTCGATTTTTTTTTGCAGATTATGAAAGTTCAGATAATTTCCAACAACTTTTATTACGATCAATTTTTTTGTTTTCGAACTCCTTTTTGTAGGAAAATCGATCTGAAAAAATCAACATTTTCAAGGTTTCAACAAAAAAAAAACACTATTAACACTAATATCTATTTTGAAAATTTGGGGGCTCCAAATCCGACTTAGAGCTATGGTCTCTTGAGCAAAATTTCTGTTTTTTTGGGTACATTGATCATTTTGTAAGTAGATTTATAATCTCCTTAGCTAGACCTACACGCTGAAAAAAAGTCTCTGTAACATATTCACTCAAACACATTCTGCAGGAACCATGTATATGTTTGGAGCACACTCCAAAAATGTATATATTTGAAAGTCCTAAACTCACTCACTGACTTAAATGCAATCATTAGCATGTTTACTTTCAAAGATGAATATTTTTATATGGAACCAAATGCGTGTTTCATCCCTAACATCCATATTCTTATGTCGAGGCATTAGGTTGTTTCCTTTTAAACATTCCAAACGAAAGATTGACGACTGAATGCATGAAACTAAAACGCAGCAAATTTGTTAACATTTGCACACACATTTTGGGAATATTTATGACTCAGTGACTGTAAGAATGATGGAAAAATACAGTTATATACGAGAGCGGCTCAATAAGTTCGTGACTTTTCGAACTTCCCTCGGAGTTATATGAAATGCAACACTGCTCCCATCAAGTACTACCTGTTAATAAACTACTGACAAATTTTGAGCAAGTTCCGTCATTTACTTTGCGTTTAACAGCTGTTCAAAACATACAACCTCGTGCAATTTTTTAAAAATGGAAAAAAATAAATTATTTTTTGCGAAAAAAAACGTGAATCAAACCAAGGAAAGAAAGCTTGATAAATTCTTTGGGGACTCTGCAGTATCGATTTCAATGGTAAAAAAGTGGTTTACTGACTTTCGTTGTGGTCGTACAAGTACTAATGACGCTGAACGTTCTGGATGGCCAATTGAGGTCAATACACCCGAAAATATCGAAAAAATCCACGATATGGTGTTGGCCGATCGAAGAGTAAAAGTGCGTGAGATTGTTGATGCCATAGGCATTTAATATGGCAGTATGCTTTCGATTTTAAATGATCAGTTGGGTTGAAGAATGCTGTCTTGAAGATGGGAGCCGCGTTTGCTCTCAATTGACCATATATGCACGGGTGCACACGTGTGTAGTCTCAATGGCAAATTCCATGAATTGAGATACGAATTGGTACCTTCATCCGCCATATTCTCCTGATTTAGCCCCCAGTGACTATTTCCTATTTCCAAACCTAAAAAATGGCTCGGTGGAAAGAGATTTAGGTCCAACGATTAAATTATTGGTCAAACAAATGCCTATTTTATGGACCTCGAAAAATTCTATTTTTTGGAAGGGATACAAAAATTGGAGAAACATTGGACAAAGTGTATTGAGCTAAAAGGAGATTATGTTGAAAAATAATTTTTTTTGAAAAGAAAAACTGTGTTTCATTCAAAAAGTCACGGACTTGTTAATCCACCCTCTACTTAAAACAACATTAACTGAGGCTGAGAACAATCTCTCTTTTTACGAATTTTTATGTTGCTCTCTACAATTCATAGCGACAAAAAAATTAGGAAAATTATACGAAGCACAGTTTTATTTGAATCACAAACATAGCTGCATTTGGATCACAAACACATATATTATACCATATTAATCATTGTGTCTCAAACATGTAATATTGAATAACAAACACATTGTGTTTGGACCCGAGTATACTATCGCTTAGTGATGGAGACACTATCGAGTACTTAACCATAAAAAAACTTTTCAAAATGCCGTTCGGAACCGGTGTAAAACTGTAGGTCCCAATCAGTGATTGACAAATTAGAAAGCGCACAACTCACTGGTGGCGAGAAACTCTCCCTAATCCCTTCATTGGAAGTAATGGGAAACCTTGTTTGTTATACTATATTTGCGACAAGCTACAAACACACGTTATATTTGCATCCAAACAAGAAAAATACTGATTTTGCAGCGTGTACATCGTACACTAGATCCTTTCAAAACTATATTTTGTCTGTCGCACCGTGTAATTTTTCCTACAACTTTTTTCATACATACATATATTTGTGAACTGAAATGTTAGTTGTACAAGTTGTAAGAAAAGGTTAAAACAACTTAATTTAATTTTTTATTTTCCCCTTTTCGAAAATGTCGTAAACCTTTTGACACATTTTCCCGCTGTATATACTTTACATATACACATAAGTACTTGTACATAGTACAACGCTGACCTCCATTGATACAACTACATTAACTTTACTTGTGTGTGTAAAGTATGTACTACATCCATATCCATAATAGGTTTCCAGCAAATGGTCACTGCGGTTTAAATAAATTTTCCCAACTGAGGTGACGCACGGTGGTAGAGAACTTAATAATGAAACAAAAAAAAGAAATATCGCATTCCCCATCAAAATGTTAATAACAATGACAAAACAAAATACGACTGACAAATAAAATTTGTTTATTCCGAAAAGAGGACAATTGAAATTCTCTTTTTCTATGGGAGTGCAAGAGAATATTAACAAAACAACAACAACAACACACAAACAATGCCAGTGAATTGTGAGAATAGTCCACCGCAACAATTACTGGTGCCACAAACAAATATCGTGTAGTCAAGGTCAGGTCCTTTCAGCTTTCGAATGTTTTGGTCGAACATTTCACTTGACCAATGATTTTGACTTTATACAGCTGTGGCTGTGGCAAAGTACCAGTATCACTATTAACATACCGTTAGACCAATTCACCACAAAAGTTGTAAATATGTCAATCTATAAATTTTAAATTGTTTTTGAAGTGAAACTTCTCTTGACAGGTTATTGAAATTCGAATTTGCAATCTCCTCTGTGACGAAGAAAGAGTGGGGTCACAAGCCGTGTTACCGGATATAGAGTTGAGGTTAATTAGTCGCGTCACACAAAAGTATAAAAAGTGTACACAAGAGCACAACAATTGGAGACAAAGGTAAGAAAAGTATAGTACAAAAGTATAAGATCATTGCAGATATAACAAAAATGAATTTACTGATTTTGCCAAGTGTTGTTTTGGTGTTCACCTGTATGGTGACAAATTTGATTTTTAAGTAGGACGAACGAGTTGAGGCGCTCTAATGGATCTATCAACATATTATCAGTTTATTAACAATTATTCTATTTTTATCTTCTTATGACACTAGTAGAAGGAAGTTATGGATGTATTAACACAAACCTCTATGGACTACATTGATTTATTTTTTCAACGGAATAAAATACGAGTATTGGTTGGCCCTATGAAAACGTCGCACTGCCGTGAAACACGTTTGGTAAAATAGACGTCAATATTCTCTGAACCCATTAACCTATTGTTAAAGGCAAGCATACATCCAATGGTTGGGTTTATTAAAATTTTTTTTACATAATTTTGATTTAATTCTCGAGAAATATGACATAACTAAATGCCAATTTTTATAAATCGCAAGAAATTAATAATAAAAAAAATTGTTAATAAAAATCATACCATTCAAACCTTTTTTATGTTGATTTTACCCCCATTATCACCATCACCAGTTATCATACAGTTAAAGCTAACTAACATTTTTAGCAGTTAGTGTTGCCTCAGCAACATATTGCAGGAACCATGTACAGGGTGGGTCAAAAGTCACCATGGGGTTTAAAAATTTAATAACTTTTTCGTTTATATATCTTTTTTATTTTTCTTTCACATTATATAAATAAAACCTGGAGAATATATAATGGAGAGATTCACAACAGAATAAAGAACTAGAATAACAGAATTTTATTATTTAAATCACGGATCAATTATTTTAGCGCAAAAAACATATCGTTGACATTTTAACGTCAGAATTTCGCTCTCTGGAAGCAATTATTCATTGTTTATGTCGCATTTATACAGCATTTACATCGACCAAGATTAACGCATTTCCAACGTTAACTCCATTAACCCACGCTATCCCAGAAGATTATTCATACAATTTTAATCTGTAAAATCTGAAGTTTAATTTTTAACCTCATTTTAATTTCGTGCACATTTTGATGCAACACTGTTAATTACTAAAAAAATGCAACCATAATAAAAACATACACAAATAATCAACTGTTTGACAGCCGAACATAAAGCAACTATGGTACAGAGAAGAAAATTTACTCATGGAGTGGAATGCCAACAAAGAAACCGAGTGAAGCGCGTCGTTTCTCTGCTCTCTCTCTCTTACTCTCTTTGTTGAATATTTCAATAAACGAGCAGTTTTCTGATGATGTTATTGTATCTAACTATAGAAATTCCAATCATATTTAAATAAAATTACATAAAGTATGTAAAAAGTTTGAAATAATCAAGTTATGACGCGAGAGAGAAAGGCGTTTGAGTGAATCGCGTAGATTTTTTTGGTTCTCTTCTACTAGGGTTGCCAAATTGCGCAGGTTTTTCTTCTCTACTTCTACATCCTTTTTGAGATGGAAGCCGATCGAAACGCGTCGCCGCCACCAACACTTTTTTGAAGCTCTCGATGCCGCTGATGTAATTGGCTTTAAAATATGAACCGATTTTATCGACTGGTCCGGTTTTACAGACTTATCCAATTTAAAGTTATTTCAAATACATGCCAAATTTGTACAAAACTGCCAAAACCAATAGCCGCCAATCTAATTTTTCTGTTAAGCCGCCATCTTCGATAATTTTGTCTCTGCGCGTAGCTGGTCTAAGCACGGATTTGCCCCCTGAAGTCTCAATTTAATCTAAAATTGAGTGGTGTAAACGGCAAAAATTAGAGAACAAGGTTATCGCTAACCTGGTGCGATAAACTGCGATGTAAATTCGAAATTAGTTCAACGTCGCCCACCACGATGGCACCGTAAGAGATTTGCCTCGAACTGGTAGACCACGATTACTATGAATATTGAATATGTGGAGCAAAGTGTTAACGAAACACCAGAAGGCCTTTTGCTCAGCTAGGAATGTCTCGTACGTCGGAACGGCTCATTTAAAAAAAATTGCTGTTATTCCCATATAAGGTGCAAGTGGTTCAAGAATTAAAACCCGCAGATCAACGGCATCGTTAAATTTTTGCAGTTAAATTTCAAAAATGGTGACTTCAATTGTGACTTTTGACTTTATCAAATTTTATATTCTTATAAAAAAAATATTTCACTTAAGCAGCTTTGGGACAGCAATTTGCTGAGAACAGGAACGGGGCTAAATACCCTGTTCTTCTCGGAACCGGACTCCACAGAAAATCTGTATTTTTATAAAATTTTATATTCTAATAATAAAATATTTCACTTAAGCATCTTTGGGACAGCAATTTGCTGAGACCCGGAACCGGTCCAAATATCCGGTTCTTCTCTTAACCGAACTCGACAGAACCGGTTCTTAAAATACGAGGAACCGCACATTACTAAGGCTACTGTTTGCGTTTAAATATAGGTGGCAAATTACACTAGGTCACAAATAACAAAATTTTCTCTGTGATTTGTTTTTAGCATACTTTTTCTCATTGATTTTGACCTACTAAACACGAAAATGAGATTTAAAAATTTTTCTGTTGATTGGTTTTCGAGATACAAATTTTTGAACTTTTTTTTTTAAATTTTTGGAGGTACACTTACAATTTTGAGCATATCTTTCGTCTTCTTTGACGTATTTGATCCTACTACTACTCAAATTAAAGCAAATTGAGCCGTCTACAACTCATTCTCAGAAAATTTTCAAATCGGGTGAGTAGTTTAGATGTTAGCGGCTTAAAAAGGTTAAAAAACTGAGTTTTTTTAGTAAAAATGTGGCAGAAAAATTCATATAAAAATTCATATAAAATATAAAACGCGATGCTAACAGCGATTTTGGTTTTTTTACGTATAGCTGGCATTTTTCCAAAGAAAATAAGCACTTACTTAACAAAATCTGACAACAAATGGCGGATTTATAATTTTTTTGGTAAAACACCGAAATTCCGCTATTTCACGATATTTTGATTTTCATTATTTGCACAGCTAACCTACTAGGAGGGATCGAAAAAGCAAGTTTTTTATAATCCTTTTGGAATAGAACGGAACAGTTGCTCCTATACATAAGTTACTTCTGTTCAAAATTTCACCACCCTGGGTTAATGTCTTCTGTTCTGGCAAGGGACGTGAAATTTCAAAAATTTAGTGAAATCAGAAATTTTTTTTTTTGGAAATTTTTTTCAAATGTCACAGCACTTAGCAGTTTTGATAAAATTTTTAAATTAATATTAATAACACAAATATTTCATAATTGTAAAAAACCTATTTACAATACCGTAGGGACGTTTCGTCGATGTTTTTAAGAAAATGGTATAATGAAAATGCAGAACATAGAAACACAGGTGCATTTTACGATACGAATTTTGGCAAACCCACTTTACATGTATAAAATTGTTTGGAAAAAACGTTTACGTAATTTTTATGATTCTCAGAATTAAAAAAAATAAGTAATACACAAATAGTTATTTAATTTTTATGATTGTGGTTGCAGAGTAATATACGCTTCTGAATGTGCGTGGACGCTCTTCGTGTTCCTTTATGACTGCTACTCCGTTCACAGTCAATTAAAGGGAATTACACTTTTTTATTGATGTGTGTTTTCCCGATGGCTACCTGTATCGGATTTTTTTACAGAAATTCCCCCCACATTTGTGAGTGGTCATTATTTGGAAGCTTTTCCACAATTTGAAACGCAGACTTGCTGAATCAGGTATATAGCCAGTATAGTATTTTTTTGTCATTCAACAAGTGTCTACGAACGCGAGTAGTACGAGTAAAAAGTGAAACAAATTGAATTTAAGTGCATATAATACCTACCCAACAAGTAAGACAATGAGTAAAAGACTACGTGTGTTCGAGTGTTTGAACAATCCAGACAATTTCTGCAATGTTTGTGGCGAGTTTATAAAGAATAATCACGCACATACGTTTACTCCAGCAGTGCAATTGCACTATTTGAATTATTTTGGTATTTCACCAAATATCACAGAATCATGGACACCTAAGTCGCTATGTGATCTTTGCTATATAATCCTAACCAACTGGGCAGCTGGCGGAAGGTAAGAATTTTTATTTAAACACATTAAGCAAAGCAAATATAGTAATTTATTTTAATTTTAGGCGCCATATGAAATTCGATACACCAATGATGTGGAAAAAGCCGCTATGCCATTCCACAGACTGTTATTTTTGCCTCACCACAAACAGTGGGGTAGGGAGATTTTTAAAATGGAACTACGCTCAAGTGGGATCGTTTGCACTTCCAGTACCACATTCGAATGATGTACCATATCCAGTGTGCCCTGGTGTATCTCTTCAAAAAGCAGAATCGTCAGATCAAGAGTCCGAGTCAAGTGCAAGCGAATTTGGGGGGGGGGTATAGCAAATATAATTGGAAAATATGCGCCGACCTCAAAGTTGTGGCCATTCTGTGTGGACTCCAAGGAGGCTATACGCGACATTGCTGTTTTCTGTGCCTTTGGAATAGCCGCGCTGATGATCAGCATTATATTCAAAAAAAATGGCCGGAACGAACGAAACCTGTAGTTGGAGAAGCGAATGTTCAGCGCAAACCACTAATAGAGAACCGTGAAAATATAATACTTCCGCCGCTGCACATAAAATTGGGTTTGATAAAAATTTTGCCAAAAAATTGGACAAAGAAGGTGAAGCTTTTGCCTATTTACGGTCAATTTTCCCTTACCTTTCGCTGGCAAAAATTAAAGAAGGAGTCTTCGCAGGACCCGATATAAAAAAAATGTTGAAAGATGAAACATTCCCGAAGCTGTTATCACCCATCGAAGCCGCAGCATGGAATTCCTTCAGGCTTGTTGTGGAAAACTTTTTAGGAAACAACAAAAGCCATAATTATAAGGACATAGTTGAGGATCTGGTAAAGAACTATGAAGCAATGGGTAGGTTTTTTTTTAAACAAATGTTAATTTAAATAGCGTTTTAATTCTCGTTTTTTTTTGATTTTTGGGTAGGAGTGCACATGTCACTTAAAATACACTTTCTGCATTCTCATTTGGATTTTTCCCTGAGAATTTAGGAGACGTGAGCGACGAACACGGCGAGCGCTTTCATCAGGAATTGAAGGCTATGGAACGACGCTATCAGGGCATCTATGACACGGCTATGATGGGTGACTACATTTGGACCCTAATACGTGAGACCAATTGCAGCGAATACAAAAAACAAAGAAGAAGTCAGCTGTTTTTCCACATGGCATGAAATGTACAGTTATATCTTTGTTTCTACTCACTTTTTATGGGCGTTGATTTGGTTAATTTCGTTAGTTTAGCTAACCTGGCACATCCATTTCTAATTGTGCCATACATTGAGTATGTAGTGCTCTAAATAAATTAAAAAATAATATACTAAGACTAATTTGTTTATTTTAAATTAAGTTCAAATGTATTTATTCGTTTGCGTTGGGTAGGTAAGCTGTGCAAATAATGAAAATCAAAATATCGTGAAATAGCGGAATTTCGGTGTTTTACCAAAAAAATTATAAGTCCGCCATTTGTTGTCAGATTTTGTTAAGTAAGTGCTTATTTTCTTTGGAAAAATGCCAGCTATACGTAAAAAAACCAAAATCGCTGTTAGCATCGCGTTTTATATTTTATATGAATTTTTATATGAATTTTTCTGCCACATTTTTACTAAAAAAACGCAGTTTTTTAACCTTTTTAAGCCGCCAACATCAAAACTACTCACCCGATTTGAAAATTTTCTGAGAATGAGTTGTAGACGGCTCAATTTGCTTTAATTTGAGTAGTAGTAGGATCAAATACGTCAAAGAAGACGACAGATATGCTCAAAATTGTAAGTGTACCTCCAAAAATTTAAAAAAAAAAGTTCAAAAATTTGTATCTCGAAAACCAATCAACAGAAAAATTTTTAAAACTCATTTTCGTGTTTAGTAGGTCAAATACAGTGAGAAAAAGTATGCTAGAAACAAATCACAAAACGACTGTTGGCTAGTGTTATAGGTGGCAAATTATAGGTGGCAAATTATGTATATTTGGGCTGTGTTCCAAACATGTACATGGTTCCTGCAGAATGTGTTTGGGAGAATATGTTACAGCGTGTATTTATATACTTATATAAAATGGTATATATCCTTGACGGAACATTGTATTCTTACGATTTTGGTATTATTCGGAAGAGGACTTAATATGCTTTCTGATGCCATAACCACAAAAAAATGTGATCTCGATGGTGATCGGGATAATACCAGTTAAAATTTAATTCATAAAGCTCGATATCTAGGTAATCGTGAGAGAGTGTGTAATAATTACATAATTATTTCATAGATTTCGGATAGGTCTACCTTAGATCGAAATAATATCAAATACTTCTGCTGCAGATCAGGCTGTAGCTCAAATCGAATTTTTCTCAGCATAACTTTGTGAATAATGCCGACATTATCACACCAATTATCTTACAAATTGTGAGAGATGTAGCACACAGAAACTTGTCATTACTGAGTGTATTACTTCACCTATCGAGCAGCGTATAAACTATTTCGCTGCCTATAACCTATAAATGTCTACAGATGATAATTAATTTTGAAGACAAGTGTGAACATTGACCTCTTTGAGGCAGTGTCAAACAGCAAGCTATCAATGCCAAATTTATACGTACTCATGTATGTTTCTGATAAAATAAAAAATAATCACCATGGTGTACCCGTGGACCAACAAAGCGTCTAGTATACTTTTTGAGCGAAAAGTAAAAAAAACTCTTATAAGGGACACCCCAATGTACGCGTTTATGGGTTTGATAAGGAATACAAGGCAACGTCAATCAAACCCACAAACCCGTACATATAAAATACGTACTTTAAAAACAGAACTGCCCGCAACCAAACAAATTCAAAAAAAATAATACAAATTCAAAACAATAGTTTTGATCCTCTACGTACAATTTAACTGTTTTTACTATTTTTCCAGTTTTGAAAGATACTGTTGTCATTTTGTCATAGAAAATGTGAACAAATTTATTTATTTATTTATTCATCGGCATATCGTATATCGACTTGAAACCATTGAGCAATAGATAAAAGTTGCAATCCCTCTCTTTACGTTCTCCTGAAGGCGACGGGGTAGTAGGTCATGCCATCGAGTTCGAGTTGCTGTTGTATATTTTTCTTTGGTTGGCCATAAAACGCACCAACATAACATAAAACATAATTTAGCTGTCATTACTATCAACCAAACACTATTTACACTTAGTTTGCTGCATGGTTTGCTTCTGATTGCTTGCCGCTCTCTGGCCTATCTACTTTGTTTTCTATCAATTTCCTACTTCATAGTCGATCACCTCCTGCTTGAAACACAAGTCGGCCAAATGACAAATCCGCCGAAAATATGTTCGGCGTTGGGACCACAATTTGTCAGCATTTCACCCAACTACTATGTGGGAAAACAACAAATTATACATTTTTTTGTATCAATTGGACAGAAAAAAACGTTGGTGTCAGCTTCCTTATGGAACAAACTACTGCAAAAGTTTTCTTTGGTGACCACTGTTTTTTATAATAAAGATTTTGAAAAGAAAACATTCCAAAGAAAACAATATTTTTATAAAATAAAGTTTGACAACAAAAATTTGTATAAGAAAACTTTTAATTCACATTTTCTATAAAACAACTGTGAGAACAAATATTGCTATCAGAAAACTTTAATAAAAATGATTTCTATTAGAAAGCTTTGACACAAAGATTCCTTAACGAAGCCTTGAACAGGAAAATTTTCTAAAACTTTTGGCTACAAAGCATTCTAAAAGAACCTCTAAAAGACTTGTGGAAAGCTAAAAATAAATACTCGATAGATTTCTGCAGCAATGTGGAAAGCTTTTACGAAGTACCGAGGCTTAGGGAAATTTTGACCGCAACACCATGTAATATTGGGTACATTGGGAAAGATGACGGTTCTTGAACGACCTCCAGTGAGGAATCACTGGCGTGTTGCTGGATACAAATTTCCCTGGAAATTCTAATGGTAAACTAGATACTTCAGTTGAAGATTCCGTTGAAGTACAGCCATCGGATGTTGTCAGTGATATTGTAACTGAATCTAGAATTATTTGGTCTACAAAAAGCTTCAAACCTATCAAGTAGCCAGGACCGGACAATGCCTCGCCGGCAGAACTACAGGCTGTAACCCTAACTCAAAGAGCACTACACCGGAGGTATCAAGCAGGTATGCATACCTTTGAAATGGAGGTAAACTATGGTTGTCTTTATTCCTAAACTAAACTATCCTAAACTAAACTATCCCATACGGGACTTTAGGATTTCCGACCGGTTAATCTATTGTCATTTCTTTTGAAAACCTTGGAGAGACTACTCGATAGGTATCTTATGATCAACATTGATCACAGACTACTGTCTACTCAACAACATGTCTACATCAATCGTAGGTCTACTGGATCCACTGTTTATGATCTGGTCATCTTTATATAAGGTGCTATAGCTGTTAAAGGGTGCACCATGATAGCCTTTAACAATGTAAATCCAGTCGCCATAACTGCGGCTCTGGGGGTTGACAGCAATACTGTTTGTCCACAACCTTCTTACAAAGAGCCACATTTTGATAGTTCAGGTCAAAGGATCTCTATTGATTTGCCAGCAGAGTAAGGCCTCAAGGCGGCGTTTTGACGCCTCTACTATGGAATCTCAATTCCCTTCTCTGAAAGCGCAAAATGCCTCGTTACTTTACTCGAGAGGAAGTTAATCTCCAAATTCTGGAAAGAGCCAAAAATCTCGTGATTGCGCTATACACCCACATCCAAAGAACTAATTGCTTCCCAATGTTCCATATGAATCCGTTACGAAGTCAAGACGGATCCGTTTCTGCGGACGGTTTGTCCGAAACGGACGTCCGTTACGGACTCACAACGAATTCGTTTTCGTATGAAATTCCTCTCGAAAACGCGAATCATTTTTTGTACATTTTCGGATCCGTCTCGTAACGAATTTCATATTCGAATCCGTTTCGGATTCGTTTTTTGTAAATAAAATGAATTCGAGATCCGCCTAATCGCAATTTCACTGATTCGCTGTTTTATGTTTTTACTGAATCGTAACGAGTTCGACACGGATCCGCCAAATAACAATTTCACTGATTCGCTTTGTTATGTTTTTATGGACTCGTAACGAGTTCGAAACGAATTCAAGAACCCACATTTCGCTTTTTTATGATTATACGAACTCGTTACGAGTTCGAAACGCATCCGCATCAGTTGTTGTACACAATGGGTGAGAAAAGGTTGTAGCAATTGTAAATTCGGCTGTTTCCCCCGAATTGCGGTTGCCACAACCGAATTGACGTTGTCACGACCGAATTTAGTTCCCACAAATGAAATTCGATTGAAGCAGTCGCTTTTTATAATTGATTCGGTTGTGACAACCGAATCTTCAATTATATTTGTTCGGTCACCTAAATTTAATAACCGAATTTAGCCTTAAGTCAGATGCAAGGATCGAATTTGGCGCCTTTGGTGGACGGTTTCTGCGGAAATCAACCTACTGCGTGATACTGGATAAAGTTCAGCGAATGTCTTGCACATGGACATGGGACTGTCCGTGGAGGTGGAAAGTTTCTGATTGCCATTCACTTGGGAGTGGCCAGAAGTGATTCCTTCATTGGGCAGTCCAAGCAGCTCACTACTTCCACTCAGTATGTCCTGGGCAATGGCTTTTCGGAAACCTCCGTTAGCTAGCTAGAGTGAGAAGGCAAAACAAATGAGCATCAAATTAGGTTTAGTAGGTGGCTGATGTCACTGAAGCTCATCAAACAATCGGGCATATTCTTAGAAGGCGGATGAGCCAAACATACGGGCCAACGGCGGATAGAAACTAAAAGAAGAAAATCCAGGTTCAACCTATCGCATCCTGGTCAGCGTCTGATCCATAATGGGCTGCTGCAATCAAATATCCTGGCAGTAGGTAAAATGCAAAAACACCGGGGCTGGGTTTGCCTCCCGCCACCGTTCATAATGGCAGTGAAAATACGTAAACGAACAAGAAAACATAAACAACCCCTATTTGTTGACGACCCCCGCAAACGTTATAAGGACCACGATTTACGAATATGCACTTGGAATGTAAGAACTCTATATAGATCCGGTGCAAGTATCCAACTGGCAGATGTCCTCGAAAGTTATAAGGCTGACATTACCGCTATCCAGGAAATGCGATGGACAGGACATGGCTGCAGAAGAAAAAGAAACTGCGATATATACTACAGTTGCCATGAGAAAAAACATGAATTTGGTTGCGGATTTGTAGTTGGCAAAAGAATGCGACATATAGTCTCCACAATCCGCATAAAAGCGAAATATTTTTATATTTCCCTAATTTGTGTGCATGCCCCGACAGAAGAGAAAGATGATGATGCCAAAGACATATTCTATCAGCTCCTAAAGGAAGCGTGTGACCGCTGCCCTGGCCATGACATTAAGATTGTACTAGGAGATTTTAATGCCAAAGTAGGAAGGGAGAATGTGTTTAATCCAACTATTGGCAATTTCAGTCTACATGCTGACAGTTCCGACAACGGTATGAGACTGATTGACTTTGCCGCGGCAAAAAACATGGTCATTAGTGGTACAAGATTCCAGCATAAAGACATCCACAAGGCTACTTGGGTATCCCCTGATCAAAGATCTAAGAATCAAATTGATCACGTGGTAATTTATGGAAGGCACTCATCCAGTGTAATGGACGTACGAGTGATCAGAGGAGCTAACATAGATTATGATCACTACCTGGTAGCAGCAAGGGTTCGCACAAGATTGAGTAGAGCGAAAATCGTACGAAACCAGACGCAGAGGAAGCTGGACATCGGAAAGCTGCAATTACCAGAGGTAGCCACAGCCTACTCAAGGAAGCTTTCGCAACTTTTGGCACAGAACCCACCCCCTCCCGATGACGATCCTGTTGCGCAGTGGAAACCCATTTCCGACTCTATAAAAACTGCCGCAACAACCGTACTTGTTTTCGAAAAACCGCTTCGCAATAAACCGTGGTACGATGAAGAGTGTCGCATTGCAAATGACGAAAAGAACGCTGCACGTATGGTAATGCTTCAGTCAACTGCAACGCGAGCTGCAACTGAGCGGTATAGGGAGAAGAGAAAGAGTGAGAAAATTGAGACATACAGAAGGAAGAACGAAGCCCGAAAATTCTACCAAAAAGTTAAAACGGAACTAATGGACAGGGTTCAGGGCCCCCCTTCTGTAAAGACAAGGACGGAAATCTCGTCGCAGATGTGCTGAGCATGTTGGGAATATGGAGAGAGCATTTCTCCGCGCTACTAGTACCTGAGATATCCAATGACGATTTGACAATCGATCACACTACGGACGACGACGTCCATAGTCCCCCCTCCTAACCAAGACGATGTCAGAACAGCTAATGCCCGGCTTAAGAACAACAAAGACGCAGGAGCCGATGGATTACCGGCGGAGCTATTTAAGGCTGGCGGCGATGAGCTGATAAGGTGCATGCTCCTATGCTCCATATTTAAAAAGGTGACCCGAGTCTCTGTGCCAACTACTGTGGAATAAGCCTTTTATCCATAGCATATAAGGTTATATCAAGTATAATGTGCGAAAGACTAAAACCAATTATCGCTGACCTGATTGGACCATACCAGTGTGGCTTTAGGCCTGGAAAATCGACAACCGACCAGATTTTTACGTTACGACAAATCCTGGAGAAGACCTACGAAAAACAAATCGACACCTATCATCTATTTGTCGATTATAAGGCGGCCTTCGATAGCCCGATACCGGGGAAACTCTACGAAGCAATGTCTGAGCTTGATAAAAAAAAAAAAATAAATGGTTTCCCATTACATCCCATGAAGGGACTGGGGAGAACTTCTCACAATCACTGAGCTGTGCGCTTTCCAGTTTTCACTCATTGATTGGGACCTACAGTTTTACACCGATTCCGAACGGTATTTTGAGAAGTTGAGAAGATTTGTCATGGCTATATACTCGATAGTGTCGCCGTCACTATGCGAGGTGACCGCCGCCGAAAGAAAATTTAAAGGTGGTCAGAGCCGGGTTCGAACCCAGGATCTCATGTACAAGTGCCGCGCACACTAACCATTGCACCACCGACGGCCTGAGCTTGATATTCCTGGAAAACTCATACGCCTTTGCAGGATCACCCTGACGAACACCAAATCCGCAGTGAAAGTTGGTAAGGATCTTATCGAATCTTTCGAAACTAAGCGAGGCAAGGAGACACCCCATCGTGCGATCTCTTTAACATCCTAATGGAGATCATTATGAGAAAAGCTGCAGTCAACATGAATAAAACCATCAGCAGCAAAAGTCACATGCTGCTTGCGTATGCTGATGATATAGATATCATTGGGCGTATAATTAGAGAAGTTACTGCGGTTTTTTCAAGAATTGAGAAGGAGTCAGCAAAAGTGGGTCTGACGGTAAATGAGGACAACACAAAATTAATGGTTTCAACGAACAGGGCCTCCACGCGGTTAGACCAAAGCGTGAACGTTGATAACCGTCATAACTTCGAGGTAGTGGACGAATTTATATACCTCGGATCTGCCTTGAACAAAAACAACAACGTCAGCCTTGAGATCAAGCGGAGAATTGTGCTTGCGAATATATGTTATTTTGGGCTAAGCAAACACTTTAGAGATAAAGCCCTCTCTCGAGTAACAAAAGTCCAGCTGTAGCAGACTCTCACTCAACCTGTCTTGCTTTATCGCGCAGAATCCTGGGTCCTATCGCAAGCAGACGAAACATCTGTAGGAGTTTCCGAGAGAAAAGCACTCTGAAAAATTTATGGCCCTATAGTGCACAACGGCGAGTATCGGGACTCATGAACCATGAGCTGTATAAGCTTTATCCCGACATCGACATAGTTAAGCGGATCAAAATACTGCGATTGCGCTGGCTACGTCATGTTAGTAGAATGGGTGAAGACGAACCAGCACGAAGGGTTTTCGAAACCGAACTCGAAGGAAGACGAAAAATAGGAAGACCAAGACTCCGCTGGAGGGATCAGGTTGACGAATCCCTGCGTACACTTGGTATTGCCAACTGGAGAAATAAAGCAAAAGATCGAACTGGTTGGCGAAATATGTTATCTTCGTTTTGTAAGGTCCCTGACCCCCCGGGGTTGCCCGAGACCGGATAAGTAAGTAAGTAAGTAAGTAAGAATGTCTTGCATGTGTGTCACTGTTGTGTTGAGAACGACAACGACTGATGCAATAAATGTCATACTACATATGTTGAAATACTTCTTTGGGTACCCGTGAAAGTCAGCATTTGTGTAAAATTGCAAAACTGTTCTGCTTGATTCTTGCCCCAAAAATCAATCTATTCGAAAGCTTTGAAATTTGTATTTACAAAATTCCTCTCGAAAAGGCAAATCGTTTTTTGTACTTCTTCGGATCCGTCTCATAGTCGTAACGAACTTCATATTCGAATCCGTTTTGGATCTTTTTTTTTGGAAATAAAATGAATTGGAGACGGAAAATAAATGAATTCGAAGCGCCTTCACAGATTCGCTTTTTTAAGTTTTTACGGACTCGTAATGGGTTCGAGACTTATTCGCCAAATCGTAATTTCACTGATTCATTTTTTTTTGTTTTTACGGACTCGTAACGAGTTCGAGACGGATCCGCCAAGTCACAAATTCTCTGATTCGCTTTCTTATGTTTTTGCTTACTCGTAAAGGGTTCGAAACGAATTCGAGAACTCGCATTTCGCTTTTTTATGATTTTACGGACGCGTTACGAGTTTGAAACGGATCCGCATCAGTTTTTATGCCCATTGAAGAGGTTGTAGCAACTGTAAATTCGGCTGTTCCCACCGAATTACGGTTGTCACAACCGAATTGAGGTTGCCACGAGCGAATTTAGTTCCCGCAGCTGAAATTAGGTTGAAGCAATCTCGTTTCATAATTGATTCAGTTGTGACAACCGAATCTTCAATTATATTTGTTTGGGCACCTAAATTTAATAACCGAATTTAGCCTTAAGTCAGATGCTACGGGCGAATTTGGCGTCTTTGGTGGACGGCTTCTGCGGAAATCCACTTACTGTGCGATACTGGATAACGTTCAGCGAATTTCTTGCATACGTGTCACTGTTGCGTTGAGAACGACACCGACTGATACAATAAATGTCATACTACATATGTTGAAATACTTTTTTGGGTACCCGTGAAAGTCAGCATTAGTGTAAAATTCCAAAACTGTTCTCCTTGATTCTTGCCTAGAATATCAATCCATTCTAAAGCTTTAACATTTTTATTTCAGTCTTTTGGTAAATTTTTTGTATCCTTTTGTAATAACCCAACGTGCCATATGAATCCGTTACGAATTCGAGACGGGATCGTTTCTGCGGACATTTTGTCCCAAACGAACTTCCGTCATATCGATTTCGCTTTCGTATGAAATTCCTCTAGAAAAGGCTAATCGTTTTTTGTACTTCTTCGGATCTGTCTCTTTTTTTTGGAAATAAAATGAATTGGAGACGGAAAATAAATGAATTCGAAGCGCCTTCACTGATTCGCTTTTTTAAGTTGTTACGGACTCGTAACGAGTTCGAGACGGATCCGCCAAATCACAATATCTCTGATTCGATTTTTTATATTTTTGCTTACTCGTAACGGGTTGGAAACGAATTCGAGAACTCACATTTCGCTTTTTTATGATTTTACGGACTCGTTACGAGTTCGAAACGGATCCGCATCCGTTTTTGTGCATATTGGGAACATTATAGCTGTTGTAGGCATTTACTCTATATTCCTTATTCTGTTGACTTTAATCCTAAAGCACATCCAAAATTCTGTATTTGATGATTTTTACGACTATATGGACAGCGATTTAAATTGAAGTTGCGTATAAACCAATGCAATGCCGACACTACTTCGCTGGGAATAAAATGTCTGATGGATTTCAAATTTGATCATTAATTTATCTCGTTGGTGTCGGAACAGTATTTACACTTCACTAGCGAATTTACAGTGTTTCAAAGTTTCCACGTCCTGATTTGATGTACAATTTATAAACAGAATAATACTTTTGTGTATCGGTATAACAAAAATCACTTCTATACCTTTTATTAGAATGCAAATGAAAACACATGCACTTAAAACGCGCAATTTCCTTAAGTCTATCATTTTTTAACGTAATTTAAGTTGAATTTATTTGAACAATTAGATTTCTTAGCTATGAGAAGGAGTCACAATTTTCTTTAGTTGATGTATAAATTGGAACTAAATTTAATTTTCAACAAATACCTTAATTTGTATAACTTTTGGTCTGACAATATAAATTCATTTCGATTTCGAATAACTCTTATCTAGTTTTGAATTCTGGAGGCAAAAATGTTGGTCATACCGAATGCTTTTGTTACCTGTGCCAATTGATACAAATGCTGAAGGTTTTCGATTTATAATCTGTAGATTTCGTCATATCAGTTCCGTTCGACTTTCTCTAATCATTGCTAATCGCATGGGCTAACTACACTTTAGTTGTTATCGCTTTAACGGTTTAATGGCGGTTCGAATATCAACAGGTGTTGAAAACCTCACGATATCACAGTAGTTTCTTGTTCTTGAACACCTGTTCGTCTTCCCATGTAATAAAGTCATAAAAAATAATTATCTTGACGACGACAAAGCAATGAATAACTTCGGTATAAACAATATAATTTTGTTTGGGGTTATTTTAAATAGGTGGTTAGGTTTGTAGTTTCGTTATTGAATATCGGAGTGATGACTGCACTTATTCAAGAACGTTCATATGTACTTTATATGTAAATGATGAATCATGGCGTTAATTAATACAGGGTAATTATTCACAAAGTGATTTTAAAATTCGTAATACTTGTCCTACAGCTTATGTTCTAAATTACTACAAAACCATTATTAGTCTTTGCAATCAAATGCGTACCATCTCACTTACAGACGGCGGCTCTATCGAGTTATTAGCTTTGACTTTTTTGCTTTCACCATAACCGTTTACAATCGGTATAGATTAAAATCAGTGATTATAAAAATAGTTAAAATAGAGTATAATTGAGAGAAGCCTTCCTCAATTTCTCCATGGAATGGAATCGGTAACAAAGTTTAACTTAGTCTGTTACTACACGCTGAAAAATAACGGCCCCAGCAACATATTGCAGGAACCAATGTTTTCATGCTTTGTTTTCGTGAATTTCACATCTGCTGCTTTTTGTTTCTTTATTGTGTGTTACGTTTTTGTTTTCAGCCGTTTTCAACAAGAAAAGCCAAATTTGGATCACAAATACAGATATTATAACCTATTACTCATTGTGTCCCAAATATGTTATATTGAATGGCAAACGCAATGTGTTTGGGCGCAAGTATACTGTATTTGTGACAAGCTACAAACACTTTATATTAACATCCAAACAACAAAGAGGCAAATTTTTACGCGTGGACGTTTATACGATAGTTTATATTGCGATATCATATCGCGATATGTCAAAAAAGTACGATATTATCGATATGCACCGTCTAAACATAGTGTATGCTGCTTAATTTGTCAAATGAAAAATATTGGAATATTGGAAAATATCTTAAGACAATTTCAGGTGTTTAAAAAAATCCTTCTATAATGGACAATTATTTCGTCACCTAAAATGCAAAATAACGTAACATCACTTTTCATAAGTTTACAGGAGAAGCAAAAAACGATGTAAAATGGAAACTACTTGAGATATTGAAACAAAATTTTCAAATCTGGATTAACATGAAACTAGAAATATATTTTAGACTAGCTGACCCGGCAGACGTTGTCCTGCAAATTTTGTTCAAATACCGTTAGCAGGAGCAGAAATAATGGATTTTTAATTTGTGGTTTGTATGGGAGGTACCACACCCCTTTGTCCAATTGGACCGAATAGTAAATCTAAACCACCCAGGGCGCCACCCAAACGCATACAAAAAAATTTATTCAAATCGGTCCAGAAGTTTAGGAGGAGTTCAGTCACAAACACACGTGCAGTAGAATTATATATAGTTACTAGCTGACCCGGCAGACTTCGCCCTGCCTTCAAAAGTATTTATAAAATCAGATGGTAAAGAATGATTATTATCTAGACGTGGGCGCCGCGCCATCTATTTTATCACGGTGCAAAAAAACTAAATACTGCGCCATCTGTCGGACGAACTTCAAACTACACAGAAACACTACTCACGGCCCATAGAGCATGTATATACAATTTGGTCAAAATCGGTCTAGTAGTTTTTGAGTTTAGCGATCACGAACATACACGTAATTTTTATATATGTAGAGATAAAGATAAAAGAAATCTGTTTTTTTTAAGTACAGTTTGTGCTATGTGTCTTTAAGGTACGGTCAGATTGGGCAAATATTTGATCAAAATATGTTTCACCATATTTGCTCAAAATGTTGTCAAATCAATACAGGGTTGATTTTGTGTTCACACTATGCACATTTATTTGCTTCTTTTTGTTTGATCAAACAGGTATCAAATAGCATCAAATAAACAGTAGGGCAAATACATTTGCCGTGTGGTCACACTTGAACAAATATTTGCAACAAACAATTGTTTGATCAACCTGCCAGAAAATACAAATTTGTTTTCTCAAAAACGTTAAAGAAATTGGCAGTAAATACAATTATGTTTTTTCAAAAGTTTTAAACGAACTGCAAGAAAATATTTTAAATAAATATGATGGAGCAGCGACGGTGTCAATTTTTTTATGAAAAATTTTAAACAAATTAGCAGTAAATACGATTTTGTTTTTCCAAAATTGCTAAACAAACTGCAAAAAATATTTTAAATAACTGTGATGCAGGAGGATGAATGTTTTCTTTTTTTCTGCTGTGGAGAAGCGACGGAGTTAGTCATGGAAGAGGAGAAATCTTAAAAGCAAATTTGGGCAAGTTTAGCTCCCACTGGCATAGTCAAAAAAGCTCACTGGTTTGAGGTAGAACTCATTGTTTTAAGCAAAACATTGTAAATGCCAATTTTGGTGACGGCCCCTATTTCCGGAGTTATGGGCTTCCAAAGTTCGGATATACGGGAAGATATTATGCTGAATGAGCCACCTTAAGCGATTTATGTGGCCTCTAATATATTTTTGTTATAAACGAAGTTAAAATAAACAAAAAAACTTAAATGCAATTTTTTGATAACTCACTTAGTTATCGAGATATCCAATGTTGAAATTTTGAAATATTGTCCAATATTTTTTAAATTCTTTTTTGCGAGTTTGACTAGCTTGCTCTAAAATCACCTAGCATAATTGCAAGGTCTGACGGAGGAGATTAGAACACCATTTTCAGTAGCTTCAAAATTCTAAATATGTGACTTGCTCCACGAAAAGGGACCTCTGCGCCGAAAAGAAGTTATTGAGAAAAACGCGTTTAAAAAAAGCGCTTCGTTTTTCCGTATTTTGCGCATGGTTATGCGTGGTTATGCATGGTTATGAGTAAAATTTTGATATTTTTGTAATTTTGAACCTTTGATATTGAACTTTTTTTAAATTTCAAATATTATATATATTTAGCAATATGTCAAAAAAGGTGGTTTTTCCAATTTAAAGATATATGTACCAAATTATATGTACTGATTTGGGGATACATTCGGCTATCTGAAATGCTCATTAGGGTGGCCCTCAATTACATGATATGTGAATTATAGGGTGTTCTTGTTGTCATTGATTTTTCAACTGATTACGAATTTTTTCCTGTAATTTTATTAATATCCGAAAAACTGGAATTTTTTAATTTTTTACAATAAACTGGGTTAGTAGCCTTTCATTTAAGATGAATATTTCATTCGTACACTGAGAGAAAAAAAATTATTATAATAATAAGTGGTAAAGGTAGATTTACGACTTTTTCATTTAAAATGGCACAAAAACGGCTAAAGATTTTTGGCCAAAATTTTCTATATCTCGTTTAGAACCTTAAAATCTTAAATTCTACCAAGGCGCTTCGCAGTACAATATTTCGTTTGGAAAAAAAATTGAAAAAACTTCAAGAAAAATGGAAAAAATCCAAAATTTTTATCTTTTTTACCTTCCTCAACTCATAACGTCCAAACTAAGCTTTGTGACGTGAAGCGCCTTGGTGGAATTTTAGATTTTAAGGTTCTAAACGAGAAATAGAAAATTTTGGCCAAAAATCTTTAGCCGTTTTTGTGCCATTTTAAATGAAAAAGTCGTAAATCTACCTTTACCACTTATTATTATAATAATTTTTTTTCTCTCAGTGTACGAATGAAATATTCATCTTAAATGAAAGGCTACTAACCCAGTTTATTGTAAAAAATTAAAAAATTCCAGTTTTTTTTTTTTTTTTTAATTTAATTTTTTAATTTTTAAGCCCACGAAAATGGTTAAACTGTGTTATATTTTGAAATACAACTAATTTAAAAAAAAAACTCGTGGAATAAATATTGTTTCTGAGTCCCCAAAGATTCATATTCAACAATAAAAAAGTTCTTTTTCGCAAAAAGTCGTTTTTGACATATTGCTATATATATTATCTGTTTATATCACATTTTTCAATTTTTTCATTTATTATGTTCATCTTTACAGGTGATTTGTAAAAAAAACTATAAGAATCACTGAAAAAGTAAAAAAAAAAATTTCGGCGCAGAGGTCCCTCTTCGTGGAGCAGGTTACATATGGCCAAATTATCCTGATTAGTCGCAGCTTAGTCGGTTTACCTAGTCGGTACCAATTCTTCTTTTTAGTTTAATGTTGGAGTTTTTTCATTTTATAATTTGAGTCGTAAAAGCTGGCAACACTGCTTATACCACCGGTTATTTACCATTGTTTGATCTTTGTTTGATCTTACAATTCTTTTGTAAGATCAAGTAAATGTTTGTCAAGTAAATGAGAAAACTATTTGCTCTTTAGTGGTCACACTGTGGCCACATTGAGCACATTTTTATTTGATGGCAAATAATTTTGTTTGACCAAAATCAGCTCTTTTGTTGTTTGCCACACAAAAATATTTTATGGTCAGACTGGGGCCAAGAAATATTTGACGTTTTTCGTCAAATATTTGCCCAATCTGACCGTACATTTACGTCATTTTGAATTGTTGTTTTCCGAAACAAAAATAACGTATCATCAATCTAAATCTGTATTAAAAAATAAAAATTTATATATAGATATGTGTTTTATTTTAGATAAAAACATTTGTAGTCTTTTTTATATTTTCTGTGTTATATTTTTTTTAATTACTAATAAGTACATACTGGTTTAAACTAAAAATGGTACTTCATTAAATTTTCGTAAAGACAAAAAAAAAAGATATTTCAGTTTATTAAAAGAATAATTATGATACTACCAAAAATAAAGTATAAAAAGCTAATTATTAATTAACTACTTAAAAGGTATACTATTATAACAGTAATGGCAATGTGGTGGACGCAAAAGTTTTAGGCGCTGCAGATGCTGCCACTTCTTCCTGGAAATTCTTAGCATTTGGGAGTGCAATAGGTTAGGCTGCCGAATTTGAAAATTTCTAAAACAAAACTAGGAGCAACACCGAGTTGAACTATTTCCACAATATTTTGATGTGTTATTATTATTCTTGGCATTCTTTCACAAACATTTCCCCTTGACAATCCTTCTTATTTCTTTCCATTCCTACGATCTTTTTTTATTTCCCTTTCTTTTGTTAGATTTTTTGGAACTATTGATATTTTTAATGTAACTATTTTCTGTATTAGAACCCATTTTAATTATTTTTACCACATTTCTTTTGATGTGTTAACATTTATAGGCACGGGTAGGGCAATCCATCAAAGTGAACACATGAAAACAACACACAGCGTGCCTGAAAATAAGTATGATGGTATTGATGTAGCGGTAGCGAAACAACAAGCAGGTCGTCGTCGCCAAAGAGTATTGAATAGTATAGAGAACTCATGGAACGAATTGTATGACTCAAAAGCACTGGCGACTTCTGGTGAATGATTCAAAACGTATTACTTTCTTTTTGTCATAACTTGTTCCATTCATAATTTTTATGTGAAATATTGATGCCTTTTGAAACATTTATGCTTTTTGTATTCTTTTTTGTAATATGTTTTTTGTAATAACATTGTCGAAATGGTGCATCTATATTTAAATATTCTATAAAGAGAATAAGACCCGTTTTTGCTCTTTTAATCAAACTCTCTACATGAGTGCGGAAAAAGAGTGCAATAAGTTCTCTATACTATTCAATACTTTTTGTCGTCGCTCTGTTAATGACAAAACAATTATTTCAGTGAGCTAAATATTACGTTTTTTTCAGTTGTATACCAGCATTCAAACAAGCAGGTCGTCGTCGCTCTGTTTATGACAAACCAAAAACAATTACATACTTCAGTGAGCTAAATATTGATTTTTTTACAATATTACATCTAATGATAAAGCAGCTGTAAAAAACATAAAGTGCAATAGCAAAAAAGCCTTCAGCACAAAAACTATTCTTTTTTATTTTCCAATATAACATTTATTAATGTGTTCATAGAAATCGAACAGGCAGCGTGTAACAGAAAGGTGTTGACACATCTCCCATGAATTCGAACTCTCATTGTTTTTTTTTTTATTGCTACTCTTCAACTGCGAGTTTAATTTTATATCATAAAATTCATACTAAAATGATTTTGTCCACGGTAAACGAAACGAAGATTCATCATAATTAGAAAAAAATCATTGCATGCTTTGTTAATAACAAAAACTGAAATATTATTGTGTTTTCATTTCTTATACAAGTGTAATGATACGTTATTTTGCTTTATGAAAATCATTCACTTGATGATACATTTTTTTGAATTTTGGTTATAAAATCGTTATTTTTGGATGTACAAGTATACAATTTTGCAGAAACGTGTAGCTTAATCAAGTAAATAATAATTAATCAAAATCTCAATTTTGATTTTTTTATTTTTCATTTTAGGTGACGATTTGTATTATCTTGCCCTGATTGAAGAATGAGCTTTGTTCGTTAAAATTTTATTTAACTTTTTCAACACTGACTTATTTTTCTTCCATGAACTAAGCTCAATGACACCCAATCTTACGATTGCTACTAAATAATACAATTTCTACCACCCTTTAGAAAATATATTTTATTATTCAATTCTTTTTTAAAATTTTAATATTTAAAATTTCGTGGGATTGTAACTTTTTTGGACTATGACAGTAGCATCCATCCCAACAAACCAAATGCTCAGAAATCATCACGACAGTCGGAAAAATCTTCTAGTCGTTACTGCGTGGTTGACACGAGATCTGACCTACGTAGCTGAGGGAAATCTGATGTTATGCACGACATGTCGTACCGACTTCTGAATGTGAATCGTGGGAAATTCTGAAGTGAAATTCGACGCGTCGTAACGAACATCGTACCAAATATCTGTAGTAATTCGATTGTTCTTGCCGACGCGTCGTACCGATTTCTGCCCGACGTCCGTCGGTAAAATTCGAATCCGAAATCTGACAGAAATCGATTCGAAAAACTTATGAAGTGGTTACGAAGTGGCCTTCTTCTGAATGTAAATCGTGGGAAATTCGTTGTGTTTGATTGGTTGCAAATATTTTCAAGGCCTTGATCATTTTCTTCTGTCATTTCTGACTCTAATAAAGACTTTAATCAACTTTGAGTCTCCTTTTTAACTTTTTTTCTGAATGCTTGACGTGATTTTATTACATTTTTAAAATTCAATATATTCACTTGTTTTCTAATATTTCTTACACTTCACAAATACTGCATTAACAAAAATGTATTTACACAACTAACAAAGGGAACATAATCAACTGGCGAAACCCATAAATGGAAAGTAAAAAACACTTAGAATTTGTTCCTTAGACAGCACAGCCACGGTTACAGTACAGCCACTGCGTAAAAAACCAATAAAAGGGAACAACCAAATCAAAAATTAAACAAACAACGGGAACAAGCAAAAAATCTATAATAAAACATCAGACTCAGCGTTCAGAAATCGGTCCGAATTCGTACAGCCGTGTTGTGACAAACGATGATGGCGGAAAAAAATCAGTAAAACCAAAATATACATATATCCATCCGACGCAGAGTTCAGATCTGGCGGAGCAAAATAAATCAAATTTCCCTTCAACGAGTCGTACAGAATTCTGTACGATATTGTTAAGAAGAGCTCAGACAATGTTCAGATTTGTCTGATATCAGCCAATGTCCGATAATTAAGTTAGCTGGGCTTTGTTTTGTTCTAACCAACGCTCAAGCAATGCCGCCTATGTTGACGGGAAGTTAGGTAACAGGCAGGAGGAAAGAGGAGATAGTGTCCGTTGACACTATAAAATTATATTTAAAGAGTAAAATTAAATTTAGGTGCTCGCGTTGAAATGAGTTATTTGCCCATTTTTAACCTGTAACCTGCAATTGAAAATACACTTCCGCTGAAAGTAGATTTCGGGTTAATTGTACAGATGGATTTATACAATTTATTCAACTCAGGGGGTTTCGATGACACAGCTTGTCGACCTTCTAACTGCAAATTTAATACTGCATAGAATTTGAAAGAGAATTAGCGATAGTCGAATTGAAAACACTGACTTTAAGGGTGGTATTCTATAAGTCGTGAAGCAGTCACTTCGCGCTACTTTTGTCGGTTTGATAGTTTATAAAACGTTACAGCTGTTCGGTGACTATCTGCGTTGAGTTTTGGCTGAAATGCAAATGGACGGATTGAGCTGAAACTGTTTTTTTAAATAATTCAAAATTATATTGTTTACGCACTGAAATTCTTATTTTCAATGATAAAATTAGAAATGGAACATTCAAATAAATAATGTGTTGCAGCAAAACTATTATAATTATATTTAAAAATTATTGACATCAGTTGATGTTGACAATAATAAACAAAAGAACCAATACATTACTATCAATACATACCGCCAAATGACACATGTTTTTAAAAAGATAACTAACTTAATATAGGCGGTGAAATTTATTAGACATTGAACCCCAAAATAACATAGGTTTTTTACACATTTTTTGTGAATATTGTTGGTATTTGCAGTGAAATAAATAATAGCAATCGTAAAATCTGTTAATCTACTGAAATATCTTTTAAATCTTTTTCATTCTGAGCATTTCACTCAAAATAACTTTTTCTGATCTATAATTGTTTAGTTTAGTTTGGCAACTCTATAAACCGCAAGTGTCAGTTACAGCTTTCGTAAACAAACGCAAGCGCGAATTGATATACAAACTACCATTTTTTGACTTTGGCGTTCGCGTTGGCTTTTGCGTTTACGTTCACTTTCGGGACTTTTAGAGTACTACCCTAAGTTTTATTTTATTTGCCCTTTTGAATTTTAAAATAAATTTATTTGAAATAAATTAGTATAATTATTATATTATTACTATATATTATTAGTTCACAACAATTTTCTTAAATTTTTATTTGTATTACGTCCAAATTCTGGCAGAAAAAAAATGGCATGAAATAAACGTATCAAAACTGATGTTAGCCCAGTAACTTTCGACGAGAATTTGGTGCAACTGAAACACACATGCACACTCTTTATATCTTTCTCTATGATTCAACCTCTCCAAATGTGCCAAATTATCGCTAAGTAAATTTTATTTTGAACGTATTGTACTTCTTTTTGGATTGTGAATATGGATTTATGCTGACAGACACAGCAAAAACCAATTAAGAACTTGTTTGAATACAATTACTTTTTAATTGCTTCAAGTACTCAAGTTCTTGACTGAAGAAATTTATGCAAAAAATCGTGAAATAAATAAATACAAATGGCACCAATTACTACAAGGTCATTTACATTTCCGGCATAGGCAAATTTTAGTGTTGCCAGGTGCAATCTGGCAAGACCATAGGAAAGTGTTACAGTTTTTAGCTTAACGGTAGACAGAAAGTATTATCTTGCGAGCATTATTTCTGGATTTTTCAGTTACTCAGAATTTCATATAATTTCATAACTTAAATCTTTATATGTCGATGAACTGAACTGGTATTGCAATATTGACATGTGACATACCATGAGATACTCGTATAGTCAACCTTGGGCATAATTTTCACTCCCATACACTCAATACTGCATGAACATTTGGGCGTAAAAAAAATTTGCGCGTGGTTGATACCTCATAATTGGCCAATCATTCAAAAAGGCTCGTGTCGATTGGCACAAGAAAATGTTGAAAAATTCAGTTGCGGTACTTCAAAAGACGTCTATAAGATCACGACAGGCGGCGAATCATGGATCTATGCATACGACGAGCCAGATCGAACAAAAGTTGATCGCGTACGAAGAACTTCAATCCAAATGGTGGCCTGCTTCTTCAAATAACAACAGTTCCGTTAGAGCACCTTAGGACTGTCAATTCTGAATCGTACACAATCATTTGCTTGCCAGAAGTTTTTGGTGAATTAAGGAAACGAACCCCCAAAGAAGAATCATTCTCCATCACGACAATACTAGGTCTCACATATCGGCTGTATTGCATTCTGTTGATGCATTCAAAACGTATTGATCTTCATGGAGAATATTTTGAAAAACAATCAAACCAGTTTCGATCATTAATATTTGTTTGTTCATTATTGGGAAATATAATATCACTTAAACCAGTTACACTGTGAGACAAAATTAGATTTTTTCAAAATGATGGGGTTCTGTCAACGGATGCTGGTAGAAAGGTCTAAAAACAATATACGTGTATCGGCGTTTTGCCAGATCTGATCAGAATTTTTTTTAGGGCGGGTCAAAGTTTCCGCCCCTTGGAACTTTCCTGCAACATATCGGCTTGCAAAATTGTGTGTTCCTTACTTCTGAGGTACAAAATATGTTCAGAAGTTTTATAGAAAAGATTCAGATAAACATTTTTGTGTAACAAATTAACCCTCTAACTGTCACGTATAACCATAATTTTTCATTTTTTTTGAAAACTCGCAAAAAAACGGCTCGAAATTGACGGGCGGGTCAAAGGTTCCATAAAAATGATCGCCATAAAGTTTCACTATATGTGTCCGAACACTCCAAAACACAAATCTTAGCCCAAGTGCTAGATAAAAGATGAAATATGACAAAATTCATTATATTATGTGGACAATTTTTAATGGAAATAGCAAAATGACAAAATTCATTATTAACCCTTAGAAGGCAGTTCGATTTTGCTTATTATCTACCACTTGGGCTAAGATTTGTGTTTTGGAGTGTTCGGACACATATAGTGAAATTTTATGGCGATCATTTTTGTAGAACATTTTGACCACGCCACCGTCATTTTCGAGTAGTTTTTAGCGAGTTTTTAAAAAAAAGTAGAAATTACGTGACAGTTAGAGAGTTAATTTGTTCCACAAAAATGTTTATCTGAATCTTTTCTATAAAACTTCTGAACATATTTTGTACCTCAGAAGTAAGGAACACACACTTTTGCATGCCGATATGTTGCTGGAAAGTTCCGAGGGGCGGAAACTTTGACCCGCCCAAAAAAAAAAACAATTCAGATCAGATCTGGCAAAACGCCGATACACGTATATTTTTTTAGACAATTCTACCAGAATCCGTTGACAGAACCCCATCATTTTTTTGGTGCCGCACTAATAACTGTACTTGAAATTACAAAATTCTAGATACAAGCGACTTCAAATTAAATTTAGTAGGAAAGTATTGGTTTGGCTTCTTTGGTACTATGAGGTGTTGAATCCATTCTCGTTAAGTTGAGTTTTGTTTATCCCTAAAGGTGCGATGGTATAACCTAAATATTTCTGCTGAAGGGAGATGATGAAATGTACCATTTCAACCACCCACCATAATAATCAATTTACCAAGTAACATTTAAAATTTTAATTAACTTCTTTACTTTTGTTGACTATTTTACAATCTCTCGCCAATTAGTAACACCTTCTGATAAAATGGTCTAGCCAACGTAATTGGCCTAATTTGATACGCCTAGCTATGTCCACGTCAGAAAACAAGTGATATAGCCCTTGGTTCCAACTACGTCGGTACTCGCCGTTTTCTTTAACAGGACCATATATTTTACGGAGAATTTTTCTCTCGAATACACCCAGGTGTTTTTCATCGGCTTGCGATATGACCCAAGTTTCGGAGCCACATGTCAGGACAGATAAAATGAGAGACTGGTGTAGCTGGGCTTTTGTCTGTCGAGAGAGGGCTTTGTTCTTAAACTGCTTGCTGAGCCCAAAATAGCATCTATTTGCAAGCACAATCCTCCTATTTATCGCCAAGGTATATTTAGCTAAGGTACATAAGCTTGTCAAACACTATAAAAATTAAATCGTTTGTCGACGTTCAAGTGCGCATTAAGTCGAGAGGTTTGTATAGTCGTTGACACCATCAATTTTGTCTTACCCTCATTAACTGCAAGACTCCCCACCTTCTCTGATTCTTTTTAGATTCTTGAAAATACTGCAGTAACCTCTGGCAAATTCCGCCCAATGATGTCTATATCGTCAGCATACGTCAGCAATATATGGCTTTTCGTGTTAACGGTCTTGTTTGTATTTACTGCAGCTTTTCTTAATATTATCTCCATTAAGATGTTGAAGAGATTGCACGAAAGTGTGTCGCCTTGTCTCAATCCGCGATTGGTACCAAATGGTCCGGTGAGGTCTTTCCCCATCTTCTCTGCTGATTTGGTGTTCGTCAGCGTCATTCTACAGAGGTGGATCAGTTTTGCCAGAATCCCAAGTTCGGATATAGCTTCGTACCATTTTCCCCAAATGGGGCTATCGAAAGCAGCTTTGTAATCGACAAAAAGACGGTATGTATCGATTTTCTTTTTGTGGGTCTTTTCCAGGATCTGGCGTAGTGTGAATATTTGGTCAGTCGTGGACTTGTCAGGTCTAAAACCATACTGATAAGGTCCAATTAGGTTTTCAACAATTGACTTTAGTCTTTCACATAATACGCTCGACAAGACCTTATACGCGATGGATAAAAGACTAATACCGCGATAGTTGGAACAGACACACGGACCACCCTTTTTGAATACAGGACATAATACACTGAGACTCCAATCGTCAGGCATAGATTCCCCTAGCCATATACCGCATACAAGTTGATGCACGTGGGGTAGCAGTACTTCGCCATCGGCCTTAAAAAGTTCAGCGGGTAGGCCATCCACTCCAGTGGCTTTATTAGTTTTAAGCCGGGAGACCTTATTTGGGGGGTACAATCTACACTGTCTTCCACAATCATTACCTCCTGGACGTCAGTGGAAGAATCTGAGTGGAGTAGTGCTGAAAAGTGTCCCTAGCAGGAGAGTGAGCGTTTGTTGATAGGACTTTGACATCTCCGGTAATTGAAACATGTCAATATCTAGCTTTTCTTGTGCGAACAGCAACCAAGTAATGATTCGTGTCGATATTAGCACCTAGAATCACACGTACATCCATTACACTAGAAGAGTAAAAAAAATGTGTCCCATAACAAGCCATGAAGGGATTGATTAGAGCTTCTCACAATCAATGAGATGTGCGCTTTCTAATTTTTACACTCACTGATTGGGACCTACAGTTTTACACCGGTTCCGAACGGTATTTTGAAAATGTAAGGTGGTCTGTGCAGGGATCGAACCCACGTTCTCATGTACTAGAGCTGCGCACACTCACCATTGCACCACCGACGGCCACCACACTAGAAAAGTGCCTGCCATTTATTATCATGTGATAAATCTGGTTCTTCGTCCTCTGATCAGGAGATATCCAGGTCGGCTTATGAATATTCTTATGATGGAATGGTGTGCTACTAACTACCATGTTCTCTGCAGCGGCGAAGTCTATCAGTCTTATTCCATTATCGGAGGTGGTATCATGTAGACTGTTATTACCGATGGTTGGTTGAAAAATACTTTCCTTTCTCAATTTGGCATTTAAATCGCCTAGAAATTTTAATTAACATCGTAATTAATTTCGTTGATTAATTTGGTACTCAAGTTGATTACACATAAAATAAAATATTAAATCTCTGTTTAATTAGTTTGGCTTGAAGTCATAAAATGAAAACACCAGCGGGTTCGATTAGCATCGCTAATCATCCTCAGGATTATATATACAATATTTTTGTACATATATAGAACCCTGAGGATGCTAATCGAAATATTGGGAAAATTTATTAAATCTTAAAAAAACAGTCGAACCGGCTGGTATTTTCATTTTATGACCTCAAGCCAAACTAGTTAAACAGAGATAATATAAAACGTCAACAAACAACATCATAATACAATATTAAATGTTACATAACCTCGTACTCCATTCAGTTATGTATATAATTGAAAAATTAATTAACTCTTGATTTACTAATTTTATTGTTTTTTTCCTTAAATTTTTACTGAAGGTTATTATAAGTTCAATTGAAATATATTTACCGACCTATAATTTGTGTGCAATTTCCCCCGTTAGCTGAAATTCAAATACAAAATTAGGATTAATTAATTTTTTTCTGTCAACTACTTTTGTTGTCATCAGTTCCGGACTTAAAACCTGTATCGGAGTTGGCAGACATGGAAATAAAATAAATATAAATATTTTCCAATTACATCCCATGAAGGGAAAGGGAGATCTTCTCAGAATCAATGAGCTGTGCGCTTTCCAGTTTTCACTCACTGATTGGGGCCTGCAGTTTTACACCGGTTCCGAACGGTTTTTTGAGAAACGATTTCATGGCTTATAACTCGATAGTGTTACCGTCACTAAGCAAGGTGGCCATCGTCCAAAGAAGTGTAAGATGCCCAGAGCAGGGATCGAACCTACGTTCGTTGCACGGCTTAAGAACAACAATGCGGAGCTATTTAAGGCTAGCGGCGATGACCTGATGCATTCCGGAGATTGGAGTCTCAGTCTACTACGCCCCATATTTGGAAAAGGTGACGCGAATATCTGTGCTACCGTGGAATAAGACTTTTATCCATAGCGTATATGGTCCTATCGAGTATTATATGCGAAAAACTAAGGCCAATTATCGCTGGCCTGATTGGACCATACCAGTGTGGCTTTAGGCCTAGAGGACCCACGGGGAACAAATCTATACCTATCATCTATTTGTCGATTATAAGGTGACCTTCGATAGCCCGATACGGGGGAAACTCTACGAAGCATTATCTGAGCTTGGACTTCCTGCAAAACTCATACGCCTTTGCAGAATAACCTTGACAAGCACCAAACCCGCAGTGAAAGCTGGTAAGGTTCTTAGCGAACCTTTTGAAACTAAGCGAGCCCTCAGGTAAGGTGACAGCCTATCGTGCGATCTCTTTAACATCTTAAAGTCAAATGCTGCTCGCGTGTTCTGATGACATAGGTATCATTGGGCGCGTAATGAAAGAAGTTAGTGTGGTGTTTTCGAGAATTGGGGAATCAGCAAAAGTGGGTCTGACAGTAAATAAGGACAGGACAAAATTAATGGTTTCAACGAGCAGGTTTCTTTATGCGATTAGACCAAAGCGTGAACGTTGATAACCGTTATAATTTCGAGGTAGTGGACGAATTTATATACCTGGGATGTGCCGTGGACGAAAATAACAATGTCTACCTTGAAATCATGGGGAGAATTGTGCTTGCGAATATATGCCATTTTGGGTAAGGCAAGTACTTTGGAGATCAAGGCCTCTCTCGGGTGACAAAAGTCCGACTATACCAGACTCTCGTACAACCTTTATTGCTTTAGGGCGCAGAATCCTGGGTCTTATCACAAGCTGAGGAAACATCTGTAGGAGTCTTCGAGAGAAAAATACTCCGGGAAATTCATGGCCCTCTGGTCATAATGACGTGTATCGGCGACGCATGAATCTTGAGCTATATCTCGACATTGACATCATTAATCGGATCAAAACAACTGGATTTCGCTGGCTAGTCCATGTTAGTAGAATGGATGAAGGCGAACCTGCACGAAGGGTTTTCGAAACCTAACTCGAAGGAAGATGAAAAATAGGTGGACCAAGACTTCGCTGGAGGGATCAGGTTGACGAGTCCCTGTGTACACTTGGTATTGCAAACTGGAGAGATAAGGCAAAAGATCGAGCTGGTTGACGAAATATGTTATCTTCGTTTTGTAAGGTCCCTGACTTCCCGGGGTTGTTCCAGGCGGGATAAGTAAGTAAGTAGGTAATGTTGTTACGTCTTATGGTCTGTACTAAGTTCAATTTATCGCGCTCATTCAATTTGCCAAAAATTATCAGTTAATTTATTAAAAAATAAGTTTTGTGTTAAAAAAATCTTAAAAACACAGAAAATACAGTTGTTAATCTTGAATTGTTGATGTTCCATGTCCTCTGTGTTTGTTGTCCGATGTATGTTTGGTAAAAGCAGTTTCGAGAGTTACTAACTTAATATCAGCCTTTCAATAGAGCATTTATATACTGAAAGTAAAACGCCGTGAGTCTAATGAAATTGTTATTTGCCACGACGAATATTTTCATCGAATGTGAATTAACGTACAGATTCACTGCAGGGACAAAAAATAGTTTTATTAACTGAAATAATTTCGTTACTGTGACAAATATATTTCTTTGTTCCGATGAATAGGGTCAAAATGTGATCAATATATTTCACTGGTGCAATGAATATATTTAATTGATGAATTGAATTTTTTTCTTTGATGCACTAAATGTCTCAGAAATGGAATGACAATGTAGTCGTAATTGATACTGTTTTGGCAATGGAACTAAGTTGTTTGACTCATGATAACTGACTGAAAATCGTTAAATTTTTCATTAACATTTTACAAGCTACAACCTAATTTGTCTATAGAAGTATCGATTTAGTACATATAAAAGATGGGCTCCCTTCATCAGCCCATTTTACATTTCTGTTCGTATATGTGGATTTCAATGAAGAATTTAAATTTTTTATTTTAAACTTCATGAATGAGAACTTGTTTGGTCATTAAGTAAAGTAACAAAAAATGTAACGATGTCTACAAGATAAGTCTACAAAACTTAGTTGCAACGAATATTAAGCTATTACAGCAATGAAACGCCGAACATTATCGTATGAAATATGTTGCTGCAGCAGCAACAATATCATCGATTGAACGAAACATTTCATTGCACCAATGTTATCACACTAATGAATACGCTTCACACCTGTGACGAAGTGTTTTTCTTTCAGTGCAGTTGTTTATATAACTTTGAGAAATTGTAGGTCAATCCGGCTGTTTCTATTTTTATAAATCTTAACACGTGGCTAATATGTGGCCATGGAAATAGAACAAAGAGGCGTCGTGTCAAAAATCTCAGCTTCTCAAAAATAGCGCTACACGCTAATGTCTATAGAAAAAATAGTACGAGTATTTATCAATAAAGTACTTATTTTTAGATAAAGGTACAACAAAAGCAAACAACAAAAATTATTTCCGGTTCCTGGTAGTTTATGTCAATACACGTAACCTAAATATGTGCAACTAAAATTTGTGGGTTTTCTAAAAATATACATTAACTGTTATCTGCATTTTAATGTGTACAAATATATTTATAAATATATATTTGACCTTCAGCAAACTTTCATTAAATGAATACAATTTTTCATAAAATGAATAAAAAATGTATCGATAAATATTTTATTTTCTCTCAAAAATCAAAATATGTAGGACTTTATGCGTCGAACAGTGCACCATGGAGCACAGAAGCAAAGCCACATTTTCAAACAAATCAATTTTCAAACAAATAATATACAAATATAATATTTATGTTTGGGAGTAGCTACGTGCTTACGTATAACGATATCAATACTATTTACGATACGGATACGTCAACAAGCAGAAATGCCGTATTTGTGACGATACCAATGCACACGAAGTCCGCTAATGGCCACGAAGTTCACATTTTGGTGCAAATTGCATCACCGGTTCAATAGCGACAACGAAGAGCCAACAGGACGGCACTATACCACTGGCTCAGAAGTTAGCAACTTTACCCTACTACCCTCCGACCACCAATCCGAAAATTTTGAACCCGCTGCCATTTCGCACCCTTGCATTTTCGGACATGGTCCTAGTGGGCTTTTCTTCGTGAAATGAGCCAAGGAATACGCTGGAGAAATTTTTCCGGAACTTCCTGAATCACCCTGTATATACATTTCTATATTTTTGGTTACCGAACTTTTAATTAACTACAAACTACCGAACTAATTCGAATTAATTCGAATACATTAACCGAAATTGGTACTAAATTCAGATGCAACAACCGAATTTGGCATCAATACGGGTTCAAAAACAGAAATTGGTACAATTCTGATGTAACAACCGAATTTGGCATCAATTCGGTTGCAATTGTCAATTTTGGTATCAGTTTGGTCGCAATAACTGAATTTGGCGTTAATTCGGTTGCTGTAACCGAATATCTCAGGAATTCTGTTGCTACAACCGTATTCATTTCCAATTCGGGTACCGCAACATAATCCTATATATAAATATATTTCAAACCTGATATTAAAAATTCTAAAAGCAAATATATTAAAAAAGTTATAGAATGTACAATTATTGCTGTCGCGATGACATCAAGATTTTTTTGTGGTTAATATTAATAATATTATATTAATTACGGTTTTTGCATTAAAACGTCTTATTTTGTAGAAAATGTCCACACTCATTAGCGTGCAGTACAAGCAGATGTCAAAAGTTCTGACGTTTTTCAACGTCAGTCCTTTGAGATGTGCCTCCGTCGTCTTTAGATAAACCGATTTAGAACCTAAATCGCCAAACACAACACGTGAAAAATGATACGGTGACCCATGATGCCCGGGACTTTAAAAATGGTTGGAAGTAGTGTGGAAAAATAATTTGTTATCCGAAAGATTACACAAAATGAAAATCATTATTTCCCCGCTTTGTAATTATTTACGTGAATGCAGAAAAATAAATCACCAATTAATCATTAAACAATTCTCACTAAACGCGTTTCTAATTAATAGAAAAAATTTGAAATTCAATTGTGACACCCACTAAATTCTGTTGTGACAACTTCTAACTCGGTGGCAACAACCTCCAATTCGGTCGTAACAACCTCTAATTTGACTGTGACAACCTCATTTTCGGTTGAGATAACCTCTAAATTGGCTGTGACATCCCCTAATTCGGCGGTGACAAGCTTTAATTCGGTTAAAACAACCTCTAATTGGGCTGTGACAACCTCCAATTCAGCTGTAACAACCTGTATTTCGGTTCAGATAATCTGTGATTCGGCTGTGATAACCTCTAGTGTATTTGTGGCAACCTCTAAATTCGGTTAAGACTAATTCGGCTGTACATACAATTAGCCTTAGTTTCGTCAGTTTTGTAAAAATTTGGCATGTTTTTGAAATACCTGAATTATGTCGGCTGCGGCTTGAGCATGAAAAAATGTTAGATGACGGCGACGAGTCAGAATATTATCGATCGGCTTCCATCTGTCAAACTGTTGAGTTTTTGTGAATGTTTTTATTATGGTTGCATTTTTTTCGCACTTAGAAGTGTTGCATCAAATTGTACACGAGTTTAAAATGAGGTTAAAAATTAAACTTCAGTTTTTACAGATTTAAATTGTATGAGTAGTCTTCTGTGTCAGCGTGGGTTAACGGAGTTGACCTTCGAAATGCTCTAATCTTGGTCGATGTACATAAATGCCGCATTAGTAATCTTCAATACTTGGAGAAAACTAACTCCGAATTACTTGAACGTGTCAAATAGCTCAATATCTATCTACATCCTTATCTCAGTGCTCTCACCAATCTCCGTCTGAACATATGCCTCAGGCTAATTCTCAATCAACATCTCATTCACAAGCTCGTTAAGAAATATACGAAACTTATAGAGAGGGGCTAAATATCGTAGTAGGTAATTTCGAGCCATCAACGGGAAGACAATGGCAAATTATTTCAAACAAAAAGAGTACCAGAGGAGGTCCATGTAATGAAAATATAAATCAAATGCATACAATTCGACAATTTGTACGTGCCTTCACCAGTAGTTATGGGAGTGCATATCAATTGATAGGGGGAAAAGTGCAGCGTGTAGAAGGAGCCGCATTACACGTAGAATTGTCTATGGATCACATCCGATTTAAGACTTTTTAAGACTTCTGGCTGATAATCACGAAAACTGCCGTAAATCTCTTCCGATCACGATGAAATTTCGCCACTGTTTGTTAAATATTAAATTTTGGCTTGAAAATGAGCGTTATGGTCACGCCTCTTCTGGTACCTTCCATATAAATTGCCAAGTTTAGTAAAAAAGTTTGTTTCGTTCAAAGCCTTTCTTTGATATATCTGATCAACTTTTTGTCATGCCCATTTCTGGTGTATTCCGCCTGGTCTACAAGATATATCGCGTAAAACACTACCTATCCTTGAGAAATTTGGTACTAATCTATATTTCATTAAACACCACTCACTAACTAAATAGAGATGATTTTGCAACGCGCATTTTGGTACCTTCCATACAACGAATGGGTAGAAAATTGAACGATGCCGAGTTGATGTTCCCGGGTTTGCAGCGATACTCTCGTTCACAGCAGCAATGTTTTGGAGATATCGGCCGGTACGGCGATGCATAGGAGACCCCTAACCAACCCAGTTTCTTTAAATTTTTTGATCACTCTTGGAATTGTTGATACATTACACGACACTTTTCACGACAAAAAATTCAGCGTAACATTTTCAATTTTTGTAATGGGTTTTCACAATGGTAGCGCAATTTTCCTCAAACGTAGACCACATCTGTCAAATTTCAGAGCTGACACTTTTACAAAAACAAAAAAATTACACAAAATGTAAATCGTTCAGTTATGTTGAGAAAAAACTTCTAATGTCCTTATTAGGGATGCTAAACGGGACTGATTTTAAAAAATCCCGGGATTTCGGGATTTTTCGGGATCTCGGGATTTTTCGGGATTTTATTTTTAGTTTTTTTGGGAACTGGTCTATTTTACGGCTTACACTCCAATAAACAACCACAAGGGGGTAGAATACGGTATTCTAAGCAAAAATAGTAAAATAACAAAATCGGGGCAAATGCATAGTTTCGGAGTTATGGACCCCGAAATTTCGGATATGTTAGAGGGTTATGGAGTTAACGTACCGTGTAAAGCCATTGATACCGGTTGTTTGTATAAAACAATTCAAAACAAACTCATAAAATAGTGTAGCACTTTTTGATAAGTCGCTTAGTTTTGGAGTTATCGGATGTTGAAATTTAGAAAAATTATCGATTTTGGTATCACTTTTTTGTATAAAACTACTCATAACTAACTCAACAAAATACTGTAGCATTTTTCGATAAGGCGCTTAGTTATCAAGTTATCGGATGTTTACGTCTCTCAAACAAAAACAACAATTATTTTAAAAACATCGCAAGATTTTTCGAATATTTGTTTTTTCAAACAAAAACAAAAATTATTTTAAAAAATTTTTTAAATTTTTGTTTGATAAACGTAAACATCCGATAACTCGATAACTAAGCGACTTATGGAAAAATGCTACATTATTTTTTGAGTTAGTTATGACTAGTTTTATACAAAAAAGTGATATCAATGGCTTTACACGGTACGTTAGTGGAAAAATTATCCGAAATTTTGTGATCCATAACTCCGAAACAATGCATTTGCCCCGATGTTGTTATTTCACTTTCTTTGCTTAATGATTTACTCAACGCAATAAATTTTGTAATTTTTGGAGAGTAAGCCGTATAATAGATATACATATGCCAAAATTAGCTTAAGTTAAGATGTGTTATTAAACCTTTTGTAGAGCCGCCATTGGTTTTTAAACCCTTTTTGCACAATTTGCATTTTGCTTGAGATGCACCTTTCGACTCTTCCAAAAAATAACACCACACTGAACTTTTGTCATTGTTTTTAGTTTTATGTTTTTCAAAATTAATAATAATCCCGAAAAATACCGGGATTTTAATAAGTAATAAGGGATTTCGGGATTCGGGATTTCCCGTTTGCCAAACCCTAGTCCTTACACGATATCCTTACTTATCTGCTTACAAATTTTAAATAACGGGTCCGCCATCTAAGGTTTTTTTTCAACTAGTGCTTATTTCGTGAATGGTAACACTTAGCTCATGTCTGATTTGACAGATAATTAGTTTTATCCTTCCGCTGAACGAATATGGTTGTGTATACGCTTGAACAACGCTGGGAAACATGGGGAAAATGGGCCTGCGATCGACTTACAGAATATGCCGATTTTGCCAAAAAATCATCTTTTCAGATGAAGCTCATTTTGATCTTGGCGGGTATGTAAACAGGCAAAATTGTCGCATTTGGGGCACAGAAAACCCGCACGCATACATTTAAAAGCCGATGCACCCAAAACGAGTCACTGTTTGGTGCGGATTTTGGTCCAGAGGCATAATTGGGTCATTTTTCTTCGAAAATGAGCAAGGACTGGCCGTTACAGTCAATGGCGACCGTTATCGGGCCATGTTGAACGAAATTTTGTTCACAAAAATTGAAGAGGAGGATATTGGCAACATTTGGTTTCAACGGCACGGCGCTACGTGCCACACCGCCGAAGCTACACTCGATGTTTTGCGCCCTGTTTTTGAAGATCGCATTATCAGCCGCAGAGCTGATGTCGTTTGGCCACCTCGGAGCTGCAATTTGACACCGTTGGACTATTATTTGTGGGGTGCCTTCAAAGATAAGTGTTACGCCGACAAGCCAGAGACAATCGACGCTTTAAAGGACAATATTCGTGAAGCCATATTGGACCGATCGTGTAGGCTACTGCATGGCTAGCCGAGGCAGCCATTTGAATGAAGTTATTATCCATTATTAACCGGAAGGATTGTACTTTCAAATAAAAAAAGAAATTTGAGAAAATATTCAGAAGTTTTTTTTTATAGCATTTGCAAAAAAAAAAAGTTATTTGGCGGACCCGTTAATTGATAGTGACAATTTTACTTTTCAGTCAAACTTCCTATTATTTGTACCACTGTGCGCGGATAACTAATACCTCACGTGGAGTAGAGGTAAAAACTGCTGGTGCTCTATGCGTTTGGTAATTAATCCGTTACATGTAGGAGAACTCATAATTATACGGAGCTTTTTGCTTTGTATGTTTGTATACCCTGGAATACAAAAAAGAGGTCATATCAGTGATATTTTTGTTCTTTTTTATAACATTCTTATCTAAATATGTATAAGTATGTATTTGTACACATACGAACATTTTTTTTATTATTGGGTTTATATTACACAGGCACACTGTAATCTAACATATATACAGACATACATATCGCGTATATAAAAATATATATAATATTTATATCAACTGCGTGGGATATGAACATGTAAGTATGTAGTACATGTATGCAGTATATAAGTGTATATATATCATACGTATGTTTCATGTTACATATTACTTATCGGCCGGTGTATACTCCATTTTAGTACAAAAATTTGATGGAAACTTGTTTTAAGATATTAATAAGTTTGGTGTTTCATAAGTTTAATTATATGGAGAGCTTTCTAAGAAGGTAAAACGCAAAACAAATATTTTCTTCGAACATTTGTTCTACAACTTAGACATTGCTAGTAATGTTACCTACTAAACCAATGCAAGTATCGGGAAGCTGATTCGTGACCATACTCGTATGTCTGAATAAAAGTACTTCCCAATTGATCAATTTCACGCATTTCGTTTTTGTTTTAATAACTCAATATTCGTTGCCGCAACGAATATGTTTACTGTGGATTTTGGGGAAATAAAATGAATAAATAATAAAAATTTTAAGTTGACGAACGGAATGCATTAATGATTGCACTGATGACAAAAACTTATTTTCATGACATTATCGTATGCAACGGTGTTTTGAATTAGTACTTTTTTCTACAACTATGCTCAAACACATGGACATGGCTTTAACAGATATCAAGTAGACAGGGTCAAAGTTGGGGTGAACGCAACCAACGTTGTACTCCCCGTATCGTCGGTTGATTATTGTCGTATGTTTGTTTATGTTTATGTTTCTTTCGAGTTGATAGTGTATTTATAGGTTTTTGTGCGTTCCCTTTCCGAATCTGTTGTCAGATTTTTGATGTATCTTACCATTACTGTGATGTTTACTCTAATTTGTTTGTGTATCCCTAAAAATTGCTAGTTGGTAATAGTGGTATAGTTGTGAATATTGGTATCTCGGTTTCAAGCAATTGGCGGTTACGACAAAGCAATAATAAGTCGACGATATATTGTGATAGAAAGATCCGATTAATAAACCGTCAAACTGTTAGAGCACACTTTGGAAAATTATTGAAATTTTGGGTAAAATTTCCAAATTTACGCATATTGAATGTCAAGGGAAAATAGTAACGAAAATACATATTAACAACCTGGAAACCTATTTAGGCCAGTGACTATACCCTTATGAAAAGTTTAATGGTTGGCAAGAAAGTAATCATTACTTTAGTATTTATAAATAAATATAAACTTTTTTTAAATAAATAAAAGACCTATGTAAAGGGCGTCTCAGTAATATTGCACTTTTTTATATTTAGTGTAATTTTTTTGTGCAAGTGACAACTCTGAAAATTGCCTGTTATCACATATGCTTATTCCGATTAATAAAAATGGAGCGCTTTAGAACAACGAAGAACAAGAAAAGTTTGGAAACTTATGCTGAGATCGCTCGCAAAGTGCACCTAATGTGTCAATCATTCGAAGAGTGGTCAAAAAATTTGACGAAACTAGGTCGGTTATGGTCAGTAAGACTCCTGTGCGTCAACGTACCGGTCGTGCTCTTGAAAACATTGCTGCTGTTAATAAGAGTGTCGCCGAAATCCCGAAAACATCAATTCGGCATCGTTCGAATTTGATCTTCATGCGTACAAAATTCAGCTTACCCAAGAACTCAAACCAGCAGACCATGGAAAGTGCCGGCAATTCGTTCAATGGGTTCAATGGATAATGGAGCAACGTGAAGTCAATGCCAATTTTTCAAAAAAGTCATCTCCGATTAAGCTCATTTCCATCTGAATGGCTTCGTACATACACAAAATAGTCGAATTTGGGGCTCAGAAACTCCTCATGCGAGAAACAAATGCACCCACAACGAGCAACTGTCTGGTGCGTTTATGATGATGGGTCCGAAATTGCAGTGACTATGAACGGCATTCGTTACAGGTACATGACAACGGAGTTCTTGTGGCCTCAACTGAACGTCATGTGGTTTCAGCATGACGGCGTCACCTTTCACACCACGTATGAAACAATCGATTTATTTCAGCAACGATTTCGAGGACAAATTATCTCAAGAAATTCTGATGTCAACTGACCACCAAGATCATGCGATTTAACACCGTCCAATTTATTTCTTTGGGGTTTTGTGAAATCTCGGGTTTATGCGAATAAACCAGAAATATTCCTGAGCTGAAATCCGAGATCCAACGCGTCATCGATGAGACCCAGTCACATCTCGGTGAAAAGGTCATGGAAAATTTCATGAAAAGAGTAGTGGCATGTCATCAGAGCTGTGGGAGCCAATTGACGGGTATTTTATTCCATACGTAATCGGAACATGTCTTATTACAATCCATTAAAAAAAATATCAGAACTATTCAAAAAATACATGTTTTTATTTTAAAAAGAAAACGTCGTTTCTTACTGAGACACCCTTTATATTAGACCGCCTCACAAAAAAAATTTCATTTTATTCACCGCTCAAAATGTACCTTGGTTTGTTTTATAATTCCCAAAAAAAAAATTCGTGTCTAGCATTAAGATCCCGTTAGCTGGACCATTTTTAAAGAAGGTATTTTCTTTTGTTTTTCAGAAATGATTGTACTTCAACTAAAGAAAATGTACTTATATACAATATTAGAATCACACGAGTATGTAAGGTTTTTTAAGGCTCGTCCAACGCTATATAAAATATGTCAAAGCATGTCCTGACAATCCATTTTTCAGAGATATTTTGCACAATATAATCATTTATAACTTTGTAGTACGGAGATTTTTCTGATTTAAATGTCAGATTGAAATTTTAATCTCCAGTCGATTTAAATAAATACGTGTATCAGATTTTTTTTTGAAATTCGCACTAGTTCGGGGTTTAACAAAAATCGAATACGTTGCGATATAAACCGGGCAAAATGTGTAAAAACCGTTCTTGGACATGGAGATAATTTTTGTTTATATTCGCATTTTTTATATTTTAATACATATTCCGGGGTGCTCGGACCAAATTTTGAATATTTAGAATTAGAAAAATCTCCGTACTAAAATCTTAAAAATCCCCTTTTTCAGCATATCCCTGAAAAAGGGATGTGCCAGGCCATTTTTTGACAAGTTATATATACTGTTGGACGCGCATAAAAAATCCTTTCATATGATAGTAATTTTGTATACTTTGACTTTAGGTAAACTACAAATTACTTTGAAAAACTAAAAAATATACCATTTCCAAACACGGTCCAGCTCAAGGGATCTTAAAGATAGACAAGAAATATTTTGGAAATCGTGAGAAATCAAACCAAGGTACAGTTTGAGGGGTGTTCAAAAAACACATTGTTCCCCACCATACAATGTGAGTCGGTCTAATACGAGTATATACATACATATTAGGGTGGGTCGATTTACCAATCGATATTGTGCCATCAATTTTTAGATAGCTTTTGGAATGAGGATAAAAGTTCCACTATGACATATCAAAAAAATTATTTTCGAGGCGCCCAAATTAAAATTTTTTTACTTTTCTCAACTTTTTCTAAGTTTTTTTTAGTAGGTAATAAAACAAATCGGTTGATTTAATTTTGTTTATATATTACATATCTAAGGTGAAATTGTACGCTGAAAACGATGGCGATAGCAGTTTTTGTCGAAAAATCGATTTTTTTTCGCATTAATTTTTAAGGTTTTAAAAAAAAATTTAAAATTTTCTAAATATATCCTAGGGAAGGTAAAATTGTACGCTTAAAACGATAGCGATATAATTTTTATAAAAAAAATTTTCTTGGGTTTTCAGACGAGTTTTTGTCGAAAAATCGTTTCGTTTCGATTTTTTACTCTATTGCTTATTTTTAAGGCTCCAAACCAATTTTTATGTATTTTTCCCCGTATAAAATAGTTAATTTCTAACGAAATTAGCACGTTAAAAGCGATGGTGATATCAGTTTTTCGAAAAAAAAAATATAATTTTTAACGAGTTTTGGTCGAAAAATTGATTTCTTTCGATTTTTCATAAGCGAAACTCAATTTCAGCATTTATTTGTCAAATAAAAAGCATTTTCAATATTGCTTCTTACCTAAGTCGTCATCATGATAAGCGTCAGTCAAAATTATTTCCATTGTTAAGATCCATGATCCATGTTTCATCTACAGATACAAAACGCCGTAAAAACTCCTTTGAATTGCGGTTAAACAACTCCAAACAATCCTTAGAAGTTGTCACACGATTACGTTTATGGTCAATTGAGAGCAAACGCGGCACCCAACTTGCAGACAGTTTTCTTAAACACAACTGGTCATTCAAATCGAAACCACAGTGCCATATGAAATGCCTGTGCCATCAACAATCTCACGCACTTTTACTCTTCGATCGGCCAACAACATACCCTGGATTTTTTCGATATTTTCGGGTGTATTGAGCTCAATTGACCGCGCAGAACGTTCAGCGTCATTTGTACTTATGCAACCACAACGAAAGTCACGGACTAATTGATCTTCCCTCGTATAACGAACTTTTTTTGCCTCCTTGAGAATCGCTATATGAAAGTTCAACTATATTTTACTTGTTTTTGTAACCGAATTGAAAATGAGTCCGATTCTACCTGCAGAGTTCATGAAAAATTCGGTTACAGCAACCGAATTGACGCTAAATACGGTCGTTGCAACTGAATTAAAGCTAAATTCGGTTATTGTCGATGCCTAATTCTCTTGTTGCACCAGAATTGATGCCACGTTCGATTATACCAACCCAATTTGGTACCAATTTCGATTAGTGCATCCGAATTAATTCAAAATTCGGTTGACCCACCGAAATTTTAGCAAATTTAGTTGACAGAAAGAATATAATTGAAGATTCAGTTGTCACAACCGTATCAATTATGATACGAGGTTGCTTTAAACGAATTTCTGTTGTAGTAACGAAATTCGGTCATGACAGCCCCAATTCGGTTGTTGTAACAGACGAATTTGCTGTTGTTGTAACCTCTTCTCCAACAAATAATTCCCTGGGTGTTGGAATAATGGGTGTTTAAATAATAACCAATACAGAAATTTCAGTCGGGTGAACCGACATAAACATACCCTCATCCTAAATCGTCCATTGCGACAGAGTTCTATGAAACACAATATATATTTACCCTTATGTTGAACGAATGAGGGTGGTAAATGTGCCAATATTCAATAGCAGAGTGGCATTGCGATAAATATGATTCAATACCCAACTTAATTAAGATCCTAAATGATTTTGGGGATTTATCGTGACTACCAGCCAATTTAGGTAATTTTTAGGAAATCATTGCGTTTGATGACATGAAGCCCATAACATAATTTCGATAAGATCGGAAATGTTTCACGCGACTTATCGCATTGGCAACACGGACGACCACCAAGCTGTTGTATGGTAGGTACCATAATGGATGTGGTGAAATCGCTCATTTTCTCCAGGTAAGTAAGTATGCATTAACAGATTATTAACCAATGTTAGAGTTGAAGCTAATCACATCTATCAGAACAAAGTTTTAGAGGAAACATGATTTTGCACTAAATGTGTCGATTTGTATGGGAGGTACAAGAAGGGGCGCAGTCAAAATGTCCATTTCCAATCGTAAACTAAGTTTGGACATATAATAGTCATTGACGAAATTTCGTTGTGGTCGTTAAAGATTTACGGCAGTTAACGCGTTGACCAGCCAGCCAGGAAAACAGACAGACGGACATGAGTCAATCGATGGTCTAATATGGCTCCTTCTATACATTTTTTAAGCATTAAATGATATATACCCCCGTCCCTATGAGTGTGGGTATAAAAATACAATTACGCCTTGTGTTTAAGGTTATAGGGTCTGATGCCACTAAAATCAATCGATTTGAGTTCGATGGACGTTCCTGGTACTAGACTAATGATCCAAATACTATGGTGGATCCATAATGGTATGGAGATGTATTACAAAGAATGGAAGAAATTTAAGGTATTATGAAAAGAGAACAATATCTTCCAATTCTTCAAAATCATTTACCAAGTGCTATAGAAAAACGGGTTTTGAGTGATTTTTCAGCATGACAACGACCCAAACCATTTGGCCAAAATCAATAAAAACTGGTTAAACAGTCAACAATTTACGACTATGAAATGGCCAGTGCAGTCACTGGACTTAAACCCGTTCTAAATCGTTTGAAGATACATAAAATCTCAGCTTGCCAAGTACCCGGATGCTCCAAATGGCGTAAACGAGCCGTAGAGAAGCTCTTAAAAAAACCAAAGGCAACTGGACAAAATATTGAACAGAAAACCAATAAATTAACATAAAACCAGAGTGCAAAATTGTAACATTTGTATAACTTTACAATATTTCCTGTCACTTTGTAACGGGTTTTTCAACAGAGACGCCACAAAAGTAAATCGATAGAGACAGCAAACGACGCCTTATTTTTTCCCGGTCTTTTGACATTTCTCTTCAGTAAGGTTTGCCATTTCACCATGGAAAGATATACGAGCCAACAACGAGTCGAAATTATTAAAATTTACTACCGAAATTTGGAGTCAGTGGCCTCAACTTTAAGAGGCCAACTTTAAGAGGCCTTAACAATCAGCGATGAGGCTCAGTTCTGGCTGAATGGCTTCGTCAACAAGCAAAATATGCGTTATTGGTCAGACAGCAATCCACACGTAATCCATGAGTCATCATTGCATCCCGAAAAAATTACGGTTTGGTGCGGCGTCATTGGGCCGTACTTCTTCCGTGATGATCAAGACCGGCACATTACTGTGAATGCGAATCGCTACCGTTCAATGCTAACCGAATATTTTTGGCCCCAATTGGATAATATGGACTTGGAGGACATGTGGTTCCAACAGGACGGCGCCACAAGCCACACAGCGAATGCCACAATCAATTATTTATTGGAAACCAAGTTTGGTGAACGTGTTATCTCACGAAATGGCCCAGTCGATTGGCCGCCTCGGTCGTGCGATTTGACGCCGTTAGATTATTTCCTGTGGGTTACGTCAAGTCTACGGTCTATGCCAACAAGCCTGCGACGATTGATGAACTTCGTACGAATATCGAACGTGAAATTGCAGCAGTATCGGCCGATTTATGCTTGAAAACCGTCGAAAATTGGGTTCAGCGTCTGGACTTCTGCAAGCGTGCCCGTGGTGGCCATACAAAAGAAATCGAGTTCCATATATATAATGGCATCGAACGTACTTTCACAGAAATAAAGAATTTCATTGGTATCTAAAACCGGTTTTGTTTTATTTAAAAAAAAGTTTTGTAGCGCTCTTATTGAAAAACCCGTTACTTTATATATCAGCATAGAATAAAAATTGTTTTTATTTTGATTCACGAGAGAACAATAACTTGATGTAGTTAATTATTTTTTTTTGTTTTTAATCAAGTATTTAATATGCAATACTGTTACAATTTTGCGCGTCACTGTATAAACAGGAGTTCTATGAAAATTTTAATAATTGGAACATCCTTATCTTATTACAACAACACTCGATATAAACTTTGTTTCGTCCCAAGCTGGAAAATGAAAACCCGTATTACATAATTTTAGATTTCTGAATAATTTAATTATCAAATTCCCCAAATCTCCTACTGTTTGCCTTGAATCTCTTTCACAAAGATTTCAAACAATGAAATTTAATTTAGGCAAACATTTTTTATATTGAAATATTTTGCGTAACTGAGTCAACCTGTGGAATGGGATGTCGTAGATCCGGGCATGTCCTTGTTTCACTGTGCAAATATCATTACATCAACGTGTACGTGTAATTCCTTGGGATGGCACCACAATTTAATGTGCATTAGAGCTGCAAAATTATTTATTTGAAATGAAAAAAAAATATTATAACGTAAAACAACTTTGCCGCAAGACTATTACTGCAGGGAAATGTGAAATGTAATACTTAAGCGGTGTACATATTGACTTACACCCAAGAAGATATATGTATTTCGTGGATACAAACAAAGCGATTTATCACATGACTTGAAAAATAACTCATATACATATGTATATTCTAATGCCTTTGTGAACAACTTTTGCGGGATTGTATTTATTTAGATAATTTTGTTTTTACAAATTTAATGAACTAAAGAATTTGGTTGACATTTCATGTTATAATGCGATCAATTCATTTGCAATTTGTTTGATTTGTTTTTAAGAATTTTACCATGAATTCATATACGTATTTATACATCAGATCATTATCCCTGTTACTTACTTACTTGAGCCTGACTAATAGTTTGTTTAACTTTAAATATTCCTAAAATATCGAAATATTCAGACCCAACTTCAAAGCTGAAAATACACATTACTGAATGTCATGAACTCTATTGCATTTTACAAGTAGAACATTAAGGACTTGTAGTGGTTGACGCGTATGCCATAATTCTAAATTATTATTTCTCTAATCCACATGAATCTATAATCTTGATAAAAATAACAAATGTCATGACTTTGTATCACCGCAGTTCCTATAAATAGTTTAACAAAATATTGAAAAATAAAGGACAACATAACAAAAGAATGTTTCGTGTTTTTTTATTTGGATTGCCAGCAAAAGGTGGACATATGTCAATCGTTCACATGTGTGTATTTTAAGTAATGTCCTGTCAATTGTGCATTTATCTCTTAAATATCTACAAGTCGCTTGTACCAGTAAATGTAGCATTTAATTAACAAATATCCATTTAAGTTACCCAAGTAGTGGGATTATCTAAGAAATAAACATTTCATTTTTTATACGAGTATAATGAAATAATCGAAAATGTATTTAATTACCTTTATTTAATGCCAATAGAATGTTGCCAAGTTATCCTTCGTTGCTAAATTTTCTGCTATCGTTAAATCCTTGACGTTATTAAATTCCTCAACGCTCGGATATCAAGTGTGTGTGTGTGTATGTGTCAGTGGGTGTGTATGTGTTTAAATGTGTGTTGGGAGTCACAAGTAATAATGTACTCTCTTTTCACTTCTGGCGCTGGTTTTCCTTGTACACTTTGTATTTTTAGTTTCATGAAATTTTTATTTTTAATCTTTTTCTACATTCAAACATATGTATGTACTGCACTTTGACCTCCTGATATTAACTTTACACGAGAACCATTTGGAATTTTAAAATAAAAAAAAACAACGAACAATACAAATTGTGTTCTCTAACAAGTTTCTCGTTCTACCAAAGGTCAGATAAAAGTTATCACTGCTCATATCATCTTTTTAGAACGCGAGGAAGTTGTAGTGGAACGAATGCTACTATTTATTTTATATTCATATGAAAATCATTTGAACATAGTAATTTTCTATCAGAAATCACATTTGCAGAACTGGTCCTTAAAATCAAATATTCGGCCCTATTTGGGTTGTCGTGGTCGTTTTTATATTAACATCACTACTCACTTCTTTTCAGAATCGGCACTAATTTGATATTTTTTAATTCTGTTGAGACGCCGTCGACTGTTTATCGATAAATTGTTAAAAACATAAACAAACTTTGTCATTCTAAATGAATGACAGAAGGAAGAAGAAGAACATTTCAAATATCTTATAATATCTTATTTAATTTTCAAACAAATATCTTTCAAATATCTTATTTAATTTGGTGACGCTGCATAAGTTGCAGAAAAATATATAATTTTCCAAGGAGTCCGAGTCGGAAATTCATTCACTTGCTCTAGACGCCCTATATACTTATACCAACAGAACAAGCGAAAGCAAACGAACGATGAATTGACACGAACCCTTGAGCTAGAGATTCGAGATGGGCACGTGAGTAAGACTTGACTCACACTAACGCACGGTCACGAAATGTAGGCGGCCACTCATGTACAATCACACACCAATATTTTTTCACCTTCGGTGGTGCAATAGTTAGTGTGTGCGCCTCTTGTACACGAGATCCTGGGTTCGACAATATCGAGTATTTAGCCATGAAAAAGCTTCTCAAAATAGAAATTGGAATCGGTGTAGTCTGTAGTTCGCACAGCTCATTGGTTGTGAGAAGCTCCCCCCAATTCCTTCATGCGATGTAATGGGAAACAATTATTTTTTATTATTCACATTCACGTGTGAATCACGCGTGATTCACGACAATTAAGTAAAAATTGCTCAAGTAGACATTGGATGGTGGAAAGCATGGAATACCAGATGGAGGCATTCGTACAGAACGTTCAACAAAACAACGCCAACGGCATTTCGTGTTTGTATGGTGAAATAGTTGTGTCAATAAAAAAGTGCAAAATAGAGTTGAGTAGTTCACGAACGAACTAGTTCAATTGAACGATTCACTCTTGTGAAATAAATGAACTAGTTCACACTGTTCCGCTCTTTTGTTTCAGTAGTTCACTTGTTTCAGCAATTTTTTGTATTTCAGTCGTGCAGTTTCCTCCGCCATTTTCTTGTTCATGCTCTCTTTGTCTCACTCAATCTGCACAAAGGCAAAAAGGATGTACAAGTAGAGAAGAAAACACCGGCGCAATTTGACAACATTAGTAGAATAGAACCAAAAAATTCGTCGCGATTCATTCAAACGCATTTCTTTCCCGCGTCTTAATTTGATTATTTCATACTTTTTACATACTGTATGTAATTTTATTTAAAGATGGTTGGAATTTCTATATTTAGGTATAGGAGAGTAAAAGGGAGAGCAGAGAAACGACGCTCGTAACTCGTTTTCTTTGTTGGCATTCCACTCCATGAGTAAATTTTCTTCTCTATACCATAGCTGCTTTATGACAAAGGTTCCTAATGTTGCAATCTTTGTGGAATGGTTATGTAATCGACTTCTACACAATATGGTTTCCCATTACATCCCATGAAGGGACCGGGGAGAACTTCCCACAATCACTGAGCTGTGCGCTTTCCAGTTTTCACTCACTGATTGGGACCTACAGTTTTACACCGATTCCGAACGGCATTTTGAGACGCTTTTTCATGGCTATATACTCGATAGTGTCGCCGTCACTATGCGAGGTGACCGGCGGCGAAAGAAATTTGAAGGTGGCCAGAGCAGGGTTCGAACCCAGGATCTCATGTAGAAGAGCCGCGCACACTAATCATTGCACCACCGACGGTCAATAACTACAGCGTTAATCACATCATTTGCTCCAAAATACAGAAACACCAATATTTCAGAAACGGAATATCCCAATCATTAAGCCGATCTTCAATAGGGCGATTTAGTATAAACAAATATCACAGTATCCAAAACACTTTAGAAATCTGCAAAACTCACACCATTTCCGCGATTATTCGCTCCGATGGAACTAAAACTACAAGTTGAACTGAAATGAGCTCTTTAGTTCACTGCTCATGTTAACTGTTAAGCTGACATGATACAATGAACTAGTGAACTAAATGAATGAACTAGTTCATTCTGTTGAACTGAACTGAAACGAGGGCTCATTTGAATGAACTAAAATTCACAACTCTATTGCAAAGTACATTTAAATTTCACAGTTCTAGACCAAACAAACATAAAAAGTTAAGTCAACAGTTCTTGTAACTCTTGTAATTTCCTCTATGGCAAGTTGGAACATATGTCTTAAAACATATGTTTTGTGTGAACAAGCAAAATAAGGAAATATAAAGAATATAAAAGAACAAATTAATCATTGGAATTTTATTATTGTAGAGAAAAAGTGAAATTTTAATGCTCTGAAATTAACCTTTAACTAATTTTTTAAAATAATAAGTCAGTTTTGGTGAATTTTAATGTTTTGTTCGAACAGCGGTTGTTGGTTCTTCCCTGCGTACTTTTCCAGTAAAAAAATATCCAGTAACTATTTTTGAGAGAGTGAGCTAGATTTTACTCTTCCAGTAGCAAATATCATAAAAAGTACACAGACGACATCATAGATTAATTTATTCATAGATTTGTCAACTCGCTCATCGGTTAAATGATTGAAGGGAAGCGATCTCTTACTCTCTTCATTGAATATTTCAATACACGAACAGTTTCCAACCACCACATAAACTATGCAGAAAGTACGAAATAATCAAGATATGACGCGAGAGAAAATGCGTTCGGGTGAATTGTTACCACTTTTTGATTCTCTTTTACGAGGGTTGCCAAACTGCGCACATATTCTGGTCGTATACTTCTTGATCGTCGTTGATAACTATAGTTGTCAGCACTGTAAGATATCGGATGTTTACTTTATTATTGTTTTTGCGCAAAGTGTAATTTATTCAAATTTTGCCAGAAAACAATCAAAAGAGATACCGTGAGAAGAACTTCTCAGTTGCCGAGAAACATTTCCTTGTTAACCTGGTGGAAAACCGCGTTCATTTTAGAAATTGAAAAGTCCGATATCGTGACGTGGAATTACTTGGGCCTGATTTTACTCAAACTTTTCTTCAATCGATTGAATTTCACAAACTCTGTCGGTCATTTTTAAATGGAAACCAAATACTTAAATCATAACAATATGAAAATAAAACAGCTATTGTCAATAAATGTCAGGAGTTTGTATTTATCGTTCCGATAAACTACTAACCGGCGTTAGACTTCCTGTTAACGATATCGGCCAGATACATTTTAAATATACATTGAGAAAATTAAATTCTGTTAACCGGCAGTTTATCGTTAACTGAACATTGAGAAAGTGACCCTTAAAAGCCAATCCGTATGTTAAATTTAGTGTAGATTTTAATAAATTTTGCAAATAAACTAAGCCTTTTAGGCAGGAATAATATTTTATCACCTTTATCTCATAGAAGTTTACGTCTTATTTCCACTAATATCACAGTGCAACACGACAAAAAATAACCATATACGGACACCACTACGTGATAAAAGACTAAAAAAAAAAGACCCGTGTCTCCCAATTTTTCCCAAAGTCATGCACTTTTTTTTTTATGGGCCGCCAAAGATTTGGGGCCTCGGTATCATTTTCGTAAAAATGTGATCATTTTCTCAGGCTCATATCTTGCAAACCGTTCAGAATTTCGATTTACTCTCTGAGGCAAAGTTGTAGACCTTGTCATAAAGAACAAAAAATCAAAAAAAAACTTCACCTTCCAGATCAAAATCGCAAAAAAACTTAAAAAAATTCGATTTTTTTTTACCTTTTTTCCCGTGTTCAGGTCCATAGGTAGCAAACCGTTCAAAATTCAAGGAAACAATCAACTACAAAAATTTACCTAAGATCTCAATGAACAAATTTCTAGAACATATAAACTTCCTGGGAATTATTCTTAACACCGTTTTTTAATTTCATTTGTTTTTTATTTACTTCAACATTGAGATACTATGTATCTATTACAAAAATATTAAAAAAAAGTATTCGTATTATGTTTATAATGTTGATGGCCCTGGACTTGCAAATCGCGCTCTGTTAAGTTGTGGATCCAAATCCTCAGAGAGTAAATCGAAATTCTGAACGGTTTGCAAGATATGAGGCTGAGAAAATGATCACATTTTTACGAAAATGATACCGAGGCCCCAAATCTTTGGCGGCCCATAAAAAAAAAGTGCATGACTTTGGGAAAAATTGGGAAACACGGGTCTTTTTTTTTAGTCTTTTATCACGTAGTGGTGTCCGTATATGGTTATTTTGCCATGACTTAAAAAATTACACACAGTGTATTCTTCCAGACGTAGAAGGCACTCCTTCGCTAGTGGCTGAGCTCCTTGGAATACAGAAGATGATTAACGAAGTTTTGTAAGAGGGAAATGATATTACAAGTCTTTCGAAAAATCTTTATTTAACAAAGTAGTAAGAAAATGTAAAATAAATTACATAAAATAAAACATTCGGAAATATACGTGGCTCAAGCGAAAATAGCGTTCACGCACACTCTCTCACACAAAGATTGAACTCACGCTATAAGATTTTTTCTCTAATCACGTTCACGCACGCTCACGGGAGCAAAATGTTGTCCTACTCACATTCACGCGTGAATCATGCAAATTACGTGACACGCGCCCATCATGTTTGCGAAAATTATCTCAGTAAATTCACGATGGAACGATGGCTTTCTTAAAGGATTTGAACTGTACATTGGATAGAAAGTTCCCAGAGCAGGCGTATCTATATGATACAGATCGAAACTACCATGGATAAGGAAATGTGTCTATTGGTGGACTCCTGACATTATTAAGTGATGTCCTACATAAATAAATCAATACCAATAGCTAAATTGCATTTAGAGCAGTAGACGTGTTCAGGGCTCTGCTGGTGATAAAGGAAAGGGCAGTTTCAACAAAAATATAGCTGTTGAAAACAATAAATAATAATCCACCGTAACAATCAATTTTAAAGTCCGAGTATTAATGAACTACAGGTAAGTTCATATAACTTTTCCATAATAAATTTAACCTGTGATTTAAGTACAATCATGTCCTGAAGAAAAGGAAAATAAATAACTTCATGTGATGAAAAATTAAACATAAGCGGATTCCTGACCCAGGTGCGTCGTCATTGTCTATGAAGGTGTGAATATTGATGAATCAGACGCCCTTGATGTTCTGGGCATAAAAATACAATTTGATATTCGATGTATTTGAATTGTCGAAAGATGCATTCAAGTGTCTAGGCTTTTTAAAGCGGTGCAAGAAAATTAGGCCAAAGATAGAATATAACTCCCATATTTTCATTTTAAAAACTAAAATAAATGATTTTGATTTTTGTGGTGACTAAATTCTCGAAACTTCGATTTTGCATTCACCGGCGTTAAAATCTGATTTCGAATAAATTTTGCTTACATTCTGTTCTTTGATCACGGACGAACCTATTTCGATCTACGTTTGACAATATGATACTACCTGGAAGGTACATATGGTGGATTGAAATCTCCGTGACTTTTTTAACTTCCCTCGTAGTTAATTAGCAGTTAATTAACTCTGCTCCTGTCAATTATCATCTGTTACTAGATTACTGTATAATGTTAGGCTAGCTACGTCATTTAGTTTACATTTGACAGCCATTGGAAGCAGACAACCTCGTGTATTTCGACGAAAATGGGAAAAAGTGAATTTCGTGTGCTCATCAAGCATTAGTTTTTGTGTAAAAAAAGCATCATCGAAACCAAGGGAAGGCTTGATGAATACTATGGGAACTCTGCACCATCAATTTCAGTGCACTAAAAAAAATATGTTAGTAAATACAGTAGAAAAGTCTGCTGAAAAGGGGAAAGCAAACATATTTCCTATTTCAGCAAACAACACAGCAAACCCTGCAAAATGTTTGTTGTTATGGCAGTACATTTGCTGTAATAACAAAACATTGCCTGTTGATAGGTAACATACATTGTTTGCTATTAATAGCACACTTTATTTTTTGAGTGTGTTTAAAACGTGGTTTACTGAATTCCGTTGTTGTCGTATCAGCACAAGTGACGCCGTACAATCAGGTCGTCCATAAGAGGTCGTCACGTCAGAAATCGCCGATAAAATGATATTGGACTCTCGAAGAACGAAAGTGCGTGATATGGCTGAAGTTATAGGCGTTTCAACGAAGCGAGTATATTACATTTTCTATCAATATTTTAACATGAAAAATATATCTGCATGGGTGCCGCGATTACTCACACTCGATAATAAGCACAACCATGTGACCACTACAAAAGAGTGTTTGGTGATGTTGAAACGGAATCCGAATGAGTTTTTGCGCCGTTTCGTAACCGTGGATGAAACAAAGATCCATCACAACACACAAAAGACAAAGAAACAATCAAAACAGTGGACTTCTCCGGGTGAACGTGTGCTAAAGAAGGCCAGGAGGGGTCTGTCGGCCAACAAGGTCATGGCGACAGTTTTTGTTGATCACATCGATTACCTTGAAAAGACTAAAACGATCATATAATATTCACAGCTGTTGCATAGAATCGATATTGGCGACCGCATTTGGCGCAGAAAAAAGTGATTTTCCATCATGACAAGGCATCGGCCCACATGTGCGTAGTCGCCATGGCAAAAATCCATAAATTGGGTAACGAATATCCCTGCCACCCTAAGAGAACTATTTGTTTAAAAAGAGGTTGTAGCAACATTAAATTCGTATGTTACCACCGAACTGAGGTTGCCACAATCGAATTGAGTATGTCACCACTGAATTTAGTCCCAACAACTGAAATTCAGTTGAAGCAACCTCGGATCATAATTGATTGGGTTGTGACAACTGAATCCTCAATTATATTCGTTCTATCAAATAACTTTTCTATAATTATGGTTGCATCAACCGAATTTGATATTAATTCAGATGCAACAACCGAAATTGGTACCAAATTTGGTTGCAGCAACCAAATGTCGCATCAATTCAGGTGCAACAACTGAATTTGACATAAATTCTGTTGCAACTACTGAATTTGGTACAAATTCAGTCCCAATAACCGAATCTGGCGTTAATTTGGTTGCTGTAACCAAATTTCTGCTATAGTCTGTTGGTAAATGAATTCGGTTGCCAAATGAATTCGGCTGCCACAACACAATTCAATTTATTTCAAAGATGCGGTTTGAAATCCTAAAAACAACTATTATATTAAAATAGTTAAAGAGTGTAAAATTGTTGCTTTCGCGGGGATATAAAGATTAGTTTTGTTGTTATTAATGGCCTGTTTTTGTAACGAATTTTTCAATCATCGCACGTCAAACGACGAGTGAATTTAACTTTTGGTTTTTGTACAGTTTATTTCATAGATTAATTTATACATAGATTTGTTATCTGTCCCATCTGACGTTTCTCTATGCGCTTCTTCAATGAGGAAACCATAGAATAACACATACCATAGAAGCTTTTATTCGCTCAATAAATTAAACGTCATAGGTACGATGGAAAGTAAACATTGGATGGTGGAAAATATGGGTTCAATAATACCAGATAGTGGCAATAGTATACAGCGGTCAACAAAGGAACAACAACCGAATTTCGTGTTTTTGTGGCAAACTAGTTGTGTTAAATACAATACAAATGTATACCAACGATAAAAGTCAACAAAAAAGTGCAAAATACGTTTAAATTATTCAGTTCTACACCAAAACGACATGAAAAAGTTAAGTGAACATATTTTGTAACTCCACCTGGTGTAAGTTAATTTTGAATTTAATTGCTCTCATTTCCACAAACCTACGATGAAGAGTGAGAAATAAAACGTCAGATGAGAAAATAAGTTTATATATGTATGTGTTATTCTATGGAGGAAACGAACTTCTGTCAGCAACGTCGACCAAAATCCTCCATTTTTAGTTTTGTGCATTGACGATGTTCATATATTTACATATTTTTAAAATTCGCAGTAACAATTTCACCTGAGTTTGTCAAACCTCCGCGATATAATTAAACTCTTGACGTCCAAACACAAGTTCGCTTGCCTTCTATCGTTAAACCCATAGACTAATATATACATAGATACATTTATTCTCTCAATAAATTAAACGTCATAGGTACGGTGGAAAGTAAACATTGGATGGTGGAAAACATGGTTCAATAATACCAGATATAGTCAATAGTAAACAACGTTCAACAAAGGAACAACAACCGAATTTCGCGTTTTTGTGGCAAGCTAGTTGTATTAAATACAATACAATTGTATACCAACGATAAAAGTCAACAACAAAGTGCAAAAATACATTTAAATTTTTCAGTTCTACACCAAACCGACATGAGTATACATTTGTATTGTATTTAAGTTTTGGTTCGACAAATTCAAACACGGTCAAAAGAAAATGCCAAATTAGACAATTATAAAATAATAATCGTTGAATTGTAACCTTAGAGGAATTAAGGATAGAGTATTTTATTCTCTCATCTGACTTTTCATTTCACACTCTTCCTCGTAGGTTTGTGCAAATGAGAGAAATTCGACGAAAATTAACTTACAGCAGGTGGAGTTACTTTACAAGAACTATTGACTTAACTTTTTCATTTTGGTTTCGTATAGAACTGTGAAATATAAAGGTATTTTGCAATTTCTGGTTGGTTTTCTGGGTATCCAATGTTCTCTTGCAACCATACCTAAGACGTTAAAAACATTGAGACAATAAATTACTCTATCCTAAATTCCTCTATAGTTCTAACATTCAACAGAAAATTAAATATTATGCGGGTAAGGTCACATATTTTTTTTCCCCCATTATTATTTTAAACGGAAAACCGCAAATGCTACTGACGCAATCATTTTAGAAACACCTGATGTAGAATTATAAACCAATTAATTTTTGCTTGTTTATTTTTGTCTACAGATTAACTTATACATAGACTTGTTATCCGTCCAATTTGACGTTTCAATTTCTGTCAGCTGTTTTGCTGTTTATTTACAACAAATTGTGCGAACATAGAACAAATGTCTCCATTTTTAATTTTGAGCATTCACAATGTTCATATATTTGACATCTTTTTTACATTCACAGTAACAATTTCATGTGCGTTTATCAAACCTCAGCGACAGAATTCTTCCCTTGACGTTAAAATGTACAACTTCCACAAGTTCACTTCCCTTCAGATAGAAAAAGCTTTGGAGTCACCAAAAATAACACATGAAAAAAAAAGATCTTTGGCATAAGAATTTTGAATAACCTCTAATTCGGTGCTGATAACCTCTAGTTCGGCCAGAGACTAATATCATACACTAATACTTATAGTAGACCTAATAGTTATCTCGCCAAATTTATGACATTTGGCCTGGTGTGATATTTACGTTCGATGTTGAAAAGAATTGCTTTACTAATACCAGATGAAGGCAATGATTCAAAACAACGAACAAAATAATAACAACGGCATTTCGTTTTGTGTGTTAAAATTATTGGGTTAAATACAACACAAATGTATACTACCAATAACAGTCAATAAAAAAGCTTAAAACATACTTAAATTTCACAGTTTTTCACCAAAGCGACATGAAAAATTAAAGCAAGAAGATATTGTAATTCCACCTGGTGTATGTCACTTTTCGTCAAACATCTCTCTATCACACCGACCGCATCAAGAAGAGTGTGCAAGGAAACGTCAGATGAGCCAAATATTCTCTCTAGTATGATTTACTCTATGCCTAATATAGGTATAGATACATTTATTCTCTTATCTGACATTTCATTTCACACTCTTCGTCGTAGGATTGCGGAAATGAGAGAAATTCGACAAAAATTAACTTACAAAATATGTTTACTTAACTTTTTCATGTCGTTTTGGTATAGAACTGAAAAATTTAAATGTAGTTTGCCCTTTTTTGTTGACTTTTATCGTAGGTATACATTTGTATTGTATTTAACACAACTAGTTTGCCACAAAAACACGAAATTCGGTTGTTGTTCCTTTGTTGGACGTTGTTTACTATTGCCTCTATCTGGTATTATTGAACCCATGTTTACTTTCCACCGTACCTATGACGTTTAATTTATTGAGGGAATAAATGTATCTATACCTGTATTAGTCTATGAGTTCGGCTGTGACAATCTCTTATTCGGTTGTGACCACCTTTAAATTCGGTTACGGCTAATTCGGCTGCCTCAAGCGAATTTTTCTGTGAGTGTAGTCACCACGTGCTATTTCCAATCCTGAAGAAATAGCTGGCCGGTAAGAGGTTTGGGTCGTCACAGAAACAAACGGCCATTTTGAGGTCCTTCAGAAATATATTATTTGGAAGGAACAAAAAAATATGAAAAAACGATAGACTAAGTTATCGAGTTAAAAGGAGACAACATCGAAAAATTAAACGAAATAGACTTTATTCCAACAGTCAGGGAGTTGTCAAACTGCCCTCTATAATGGTAAGTGTGCGAGACTACCGTACTTTAAATCAAGGTATTCTAGTCCCACTCTGATCACATTAAATTTCTTTCGGCCCTGGCAACTTCGCTTAGTGTCTGCAAAGTTATCGAGTAATTAGCCATGAAAAAGCTTCTTACAATATCGTACTTCATTTATTTAATCTTTACAATGGCTCATCTTTGGGACTGTCGCCTGGTCTGCATGGTTACCACAACAACTGTCGAACAATTTTGCTAATCTGTGATAATTGTTGCCTTGGGCTTTGAATTCAAAAACCTCAATATATATTTAATAGACACCAATATTTATATTCATACACATATGACAAATGATCTTGACTCGTGGTCCATTTTCTCCAGATAATTATTATTAATAATACGATAATTTGAAAAATGGATCATCATCCAAAAAGAAATTTATACTACTTTAAACTAATTCATATTTTTTACAAACGCATGACTTTCGCATATCATTACCCTTGAGGTTTTACTAAGATTATAAATTAAAAAGTTTTCAACATTCAGCTGAAATCAAAAATACAGTAACTTCCTGTATCTTTCGCCCTGGAGTAAAACATAATAGAAAAGTTTATTATCTCAATAATTTTAACTTCACAGATATGGTTGCATGTAAACGTTTGATGGTGGAATAATACCAGATAGAGGCACTAGTACAAAACCTCCAACAAGACAACATCAACAGCATTTCGGCTTTGTTATGGTAAATTAGTTGTGTTGAATACAACACAAATGTAAACCAACAATATAAGTCAACAAAAAATTGCAAAATACATTTAAATTTCATAGTTCTATACCAAAAGAACATGAACAAGTTAAATCAATAGTTCTTGTAACATCACCTGGTGTAAGTTAATTTTCGTCGAATGTCTCTCATTTACACAAACCTACGACGAAGAGTATGACATAAAACGGAAGATGAGAGATATGGTTTCTCTATTCTAATTTACCCTATGTTTTTCACCATATAACTTGTCAGTCAAGCTGCGTCATTTGTTTGTGTTTGACAGCATATGAAAGCATATACCCACGTAATTTTTTGGGAAATGGAAAACCAAGAGTTTAATGAGCTCCTCAAGTGGAAATCCATCAATCAAACTAAGTAAAGGCTTGATGAATACTATGGGAACTCTGAACCATCAATTCTAATAGTAAGTTGTTTCTTTGGTGAATTTAGTTTAATCATATAAGGACAATTGACATCAAACGCTCTGAGTGCCCAATTCAGGTAATGACAATAAATGCCTGAAACAAATCTACGGAGGTTAAAAGTCCAAGAGATTTTAGAGGCCATTAGTAAATCAAATGAAAAAGAGGTTTACATTTTGCATGTCCAATTGAGTATAGATAAGTTTTTCACAAGATGGGTGCCGCGTTTGCTTATAATTAACTGCAATAGCAATAGTGTGACAACTTTGATCGATTATCAGGCGTCTTTTAACCATAAACCGGACGAGTTCTTGCGCCATTTTATAACTATGAACGAAACCAAAAGACAGTCCTAAGACTGAGCCGAAGAAGTCAAGGATGAGGTTTTCGTCCAACAAGATCATGGTGGCAGTTTTGTTCCGTAATGCACTTGGTGTAATTTCGTTCAAAAGGGGGAAAATGCGAATCGTACTTTTTAAGAAAGATTTAGCCAAGAACACCGTGATCTACCATCAATGAAATGCATTAACATTGATCCGGACTGTGACATAATACAAAGATGGAGAATTGCTAAAGCCATGCGAATATATGGAAGAAGGTAGCGTTTATCCTACCCCGATCTGGCTAACCCTATGGATGCGCTTGAACGTATATCAGACAGTAATAACACATGTGAAGCCGCTTTTGCATTGTCTGACGACGGACAGGATGTGACGATGGTAGGAAGACCAACTAATATTTAGTTTTCGTCAGATTAACCTTTCCACATTAAGCCTTCGCCAGACGAAAGACGATAACCAAGACGACCTAATCGAAGAGCTTTGGGCTGTTAAGAGCAGTGTTTGTGGGTTAAGGACGACCGAGTACAAGACGTAGCAAAACCTGGTGTAAGCACTTTCACAGCTTTCAGTCTAGAAGTGATGGAAATATTTTCTTGCTAACAGGACCTCCAGATAAGAAAGATATTGCGGACAGCCCCAAGAACAAAAAGGACAAGGAACACCTGACTCGTTAAAAGAAAGTGCCGTTTGCCAGCAGAACCCTTCCGACGTCTCAGGTAAAAGACGGGCATCCCCGATTGTGAGCGCGGATGCAGACGTACACTATATCTGTGGTCACAAACAATAACAGCCTAAGTCGATTCTAAAATTTTTCAGGGAGAGCAGTTTAAAGTTTAATATCTTTACTGGAAATCAGGAGTCGGAGTTTTTGTGATAACTTTGTTACAGATAACAAGGAAACGAATTCTTTTACTTACTTCTTAACAAAAAAAGAGTTGCTTATTTGAGCACGCTGACTTCTCAAAAATTTGTTTTCAATTTTGTCCTAACTCGAGTTAGGCTGTTATTGTTTGTGACCACAGATATATTAAGGGATATCACCGATATCAATGATAGGGATATCTGCACAAGACGTCTTGAATGACTATTCAAGACATTTACTTTTTTTCAAGACTTGTACTTTAGCGAAGCTGTGGCAAGAAAATACTTCAGTGTTCCAAAAAAAAAAACCATTCGTGTATGTGTGTTAAGTTGTAGAGCACAAAAAACAACAAATCTTTCAAGCCAAAGACAGAAAGCCCATCCGGAAGTTCTATGACGTCATAAAATTATATTTGAAAAAAAACATGGAGTTAACCCCTTCTTGCACCAAGATCTTCAATTTTGTTTTAATATTTGGGAAGTAAACAGATAGAGAATACACGTCGACAAAGCCATGGAATATTATTGTCCGCAATAACGCGGAATACTTGACCTCAATACGTGCGGACTATTTTTTATGGAATAATTCGTGAAATATTTGGGCGCAACGTGAATTTCGTCGCCGATCTAAGGCTAAGATGACTGGAAAACACGTGAGAGATGAGACCCTGTAAGGCCTCGTAGTGCTCGTTCTAATGATAATATTGCTGCTGTGGCTGAAGATTAGTTGCGTTCAAAGTTTGAAAAATATAAATCCTTATTTAAGTGATTTACCGTGTACTAATTCCCAAACTGAAAAGGTTAAACATCGCGTTTATAGACTTTAAATACGTATTTATTCCTAACCCCCGTATTCAGTTCTTGCAAAATTCTCTTAAAGCGAACCACAAACTTGTCATTCATGAGCATGAGTTTGGTCGATAACATTTTATTTGACTGATGAATTTGAAAAAAATATTACCAAAAAATTTTGTGAACATGATAGTGATGCGAATAACTTCGATTACATTCCTATTTGGTATCAAAAAGGGTGGTAAACCGACAATAAACATCAACGATAGCTGATGTTCATGCTCATGAATGACAAGTCTGTGGTTCGCTTAAGACATTTGTAGATTTATCTGTAAAGGGAAATTTGTATGCGGAGAGTTACCACCTTTTTTCGTTTCTCGAAACGTTCGGTATTTATTATACACACACTTCTTATGGATATGCAAATTTCAGAAGAACTAAATACGGGGCTTAAAATGGAAAAATCGTTACAAACATTTCCCACAGACTTTTGGCTTTTAAGCATATTATCGTTCCCGAGTCGCTGTTATAGTTCTTGGAACTGTTAATATCGTTCTAGGAACGGCTGCTAAATGGACACTTAGGGACAATTATTGGAACTAACTATCAATATTTGTATGCCTGGATACCAGTGGTGCAATGGTCAGTGTGCGCGACTCTTGTACATGTGACCGTGTGTTCGAACCCTGCTCTGGCCACCGTTTATTCCTTCGACGACAGCCACATCAGTTCGAAAAATTAGCCATGAAAAAGGTTTCTCATTACATCCCATGAAGGGATTAGGGAGAGCTTCTCACAACCAGCGCGGTGTGCGCTTTCTAATCTATCACTTACTGATTGGGACCTACAGTTTTACACCGGTTCCGAAAGGTATTTTGAGAAGCTTTTTCATGGCAAATTAGCGATAGTGTCGCCATCACTAAGCGAGGTGGCCGTCGTCCAAGGAAATGTCAGACCATGAGTCGAACACATGTTCTCATGCACAAGAGCTGCGCACACTAGCCATTGCAGCACCGGCGGCCACACCACCCACTTAGATTCCAAATAGTGTGTGTAAAACCAGAAAGCGATAGCTCATTGATTGCCTGTGTCGTCATTAACTTACAGAAGAATCGCCGAATTAGGAGTAAACGAATTTAGAGGTTATCACAAACAAATTAGGTATCATGACATTTGAAATAGAGGTAGTCACAACCACATTAGAGGTTGGCTCAAACTACACTGTGCGACACCAAAAAAAATTATGGGGTTCTGTCAACGGATTCTGGTCGGCGTATTTCCAGATCTGATCATAACATATCGGCATGCAAAATTGTGTGTTCCTTACTTCTGAGGTACAAAATATATTCAGAAGTTTTATAGACAAGGTCCAGATAAACATTTTTGTGGAACAAATTAACCCTCTAACTGTCGCCCTAAAAAAAAATTCTGATCAGATCTGACCAGAATCCGTTGAAAAAAATCTAATTTTGTCTCACAGTGCTATTAGAGGTTGCTTTAGCCGAATTTCAGTTCTTGGGACTAAATTTAGTCATAATAATCTCAATTCGGTTGCGGCAACTGCAATTCGGTTGCCACATCCAAATCTAGGGTATCTACAACCCCTTTTTAGAAAATTAGTTCCGTGAGTGTGAACTTCAAATAAATTACTGTTCTCCATGAAGTGGTGTGAAGTGAAGTGACAATATACAATGACACGGGGATTGATCTGGCAGGGTGTGGAGTCTATTGGGGAACTAAACTTGTTTATTTCTTGTAGACTGCCTTATCATTGGAGTTATTGTTAGTCCAACATTTTAGGAAATTTGACTGAGGAATAAAAGAGCACCCGGTAAGGGGCGTCAGTGTATTTTGTGACTGCCAAATAGCTTTTATGTGTCTGAAATTAGTCATCCTGAGCACAACAACTTCCCGCACTGCCGCAGATCTCTTAACGGGATAGCTCAGCAGTATTATATTCACCATATCTAAGTGACAGGGTTCAGTGACTTACCATAGAAGTGTAAAGCCGTTGTCCGAAAATTCTGACGAAGGGTCGGAAACATAACTAATGGACATGGCCACTTCTGTGAGGACAAGGACGGAAGTCTCATCGCAGATGTGCGGAGCATGTTGGGACTATGGAGGGATCATTTCTCCGCGCTACTGGTACATGAGATATAAAATGACGAGAAGACAATCGGTCACGATTTGCACGACGACCTCGATTGCCCCCTCTTAACCAAGGCAAGGTCTGAACAGCTATTGCCCGACTTAAGGACAACAAAGCAGCAGGAGCCGGCGAAGCTGTTTTAAGGCTGGCAGCGATGAGCGGATAAGGTGCATGCATCCGCTCATTAGCAAAATTTGGTTAGATGAACCAGGGCGAAGGGTTTTCGAAACGGAACTCGAGGGAAGACCAAAACTCGGCTGGGAGATCAGGTTGGTATTATCAAAAAAATCGAACTGGTTTGCGAAATATGTTATCTTCGTTTTGTAAGGTCCCTGACGCCCCGGGATTGTTCGAGACCGGATAAGTAAGTAAGTAAATCTAGGGACAAGTTTCGATGTTCCTCGTGAGTGGCAATCAATGAATGACTCACTCACAGATTTTAAATCATTGTGATTCCACACGCTAACGAGATTAAGCGTTAGCCGCACCTAAGAACCAATTAGTCTGCTCCATGAAGCTCAAAATCTTAAATATGCAATTCTCCCAGGTCTCTGAAGTAGTAGGATCCCATAATATATATCTTTCTAGAGGCTAGTGAGGGTCACTACAGTTTCTGCAAACGTCACTTGTCGTCAGTATTATTTCAAACAGCCCTGTCAGAACTGGCACAAGACTTGATGCTTTGGGCCTGACAAGAGACGGAAGGTTCATATTTAGATCTCCTATCCATTGTAGGTCAGATTTATCTTTCGCGTACGCAATATGTGTATCTGGTCCACATTTCGTGTATCATCACATAGAAGCAATCGCGCAGGACATGCTTGCAAGCCGTTAGGGACTTGTCAACACGTTACAATTCTTGTAGCATCTTCAGTTAGGCCGCCCAATGCGCTCTGCAGTTTTCCGGGATGTCCCTGTTCTCTGACACTCATATATGGTGAATATCGTACTGCTTGGCCGCAAGGTTAAGAAATCTGCGGCAGTCCTGGCCAAATCGTAGATGAGGTAGAATGGCTATCACAATTGACACACTTTGCCCAATGGCGACCGTTGTGATACCACTGGACGTCATATTCCGTCCCCATCGATGTACCTGTAATATTACCCAGTATGCTTACATATTCCAGGATGGAGCTGAAGAAAATACGTACATTGTCCCTGGCGAAACAATTAAAACTCCGCAGGAAGGTCCTAAAATCATTCAGCTTAACTTCCTCGATGTCTCTTAAATCCAACATGAAGTACTATCATAAATATTGTCTTCTACTCATACAAAAGGCCAGGCAGTATCATAAGAGATGTTCGAAGCTCTCGTCCTGCTCTTCATCCCCACAGTTTCAGCAGTAATCATGAACAGAGATTCAAAGTTTATACGCGTGTCTGCCTATTAAACAGTGTCCAGTGATCACATCCACTAGCATACAGCTAACTTTTATAGGAATGGATATCAGGTTCAGCGTACGATTTATGCCATAACTTGGCCATTCTTTCCTGTTGATCCTGCAGTTTGTGCCACGAGACCATCTATCATTCACATGTCTGAAAGTTTCAGTTTTATGCATGAGGTTGAATGCAGAGATGGGCATACCCACATGCTCCATATCCAGTGGAAAAGGTAAGGTAGCTCCTAATCTTGCCAGGTCATTTGCTTTATGGTCCCTGGAATGTTCCTGTGCTTCGACACCCATATAAGGTGATTATCGAATTGTTTGGCCATCTCGTTAAGAGATGAGCGGCAGTTGTGGGTAGTTCTTGATGTCAGGAATACAGATTGCAGGGATTATATAGCACCTTGACTATCAGAGTAGAAGTTGCTACCCCAGGTGGTGATGACTATTCGTACCAGCCAGAGGGAAACTTGTCCGATTGCCATGACTTCTTCCTGAATGACACTACAATGGTATGATAGCATTTGCATAAGGTCTAGATCCAGCTCTTTAGTATAGACTCAAAACCCTACCTTGTCATCAAGTTTGGAGCCGACAGTGGAGAAGCCCAAATACCGTCCATAACCTGGTATGCGTCCCTTCCAGTCGTGTTTGTTCGGGATATAAGTGGAGAAGTGTTTCTCAAAGGTTGAAGTGGGTGTCGTAGAGTCGACTTTTACTGTGGATAGCCGCAAATCCTTCTGGTGATCCATTGCGAATAATGTCCTAGGAATTTGCAACCATTCGCAGTCCCAGAAAATCTAGTGATAACAGGCGTATGATAACCCCCAAAACTTCGGTAGGGATGGTGTGAAGGGCACCCGTGATACACACTATTGCCACTGTCTGGACTTTTGTCTTAGGTATGTAGATTTTTCCAGTACCGGCTACCAACCGACAATGCCCTAGAGAAATAGCGAGCGGGCAACAATAAATAAATGGTACCCATTACATCCCATGAAGGAATTGGAGAGAGCTTCTCACAACCAGTGAGCTGTGCGCTTTATAATTTTATACTCACTGATTGGGACCTACAGTTTTACACCGGTTCCGAACGGTATTTTGAGAAGCTTTTTCATGGCTAAGTACTCGAAATTTTTAAGGCTCCAACAGGGATCGAACTCAGGATCTCCTGTACAAGAGGCGCGCACACTAACCATTGCACCAGCGGGCAACAGATGTACTTATATTTCCAGTAAACTATTTTCGGGGATAAGCTCCATCGTCCCCCGTTGACCGTTTTAGACGAATATAGGGCCACTATGGCTCTTGTGATTCTATCCATAGTGTTTGACTTGAAACTAAGTTTTCTATCGAGAATCACACCTAGCTATCTTCCACTGTCCGTTAGGCAAATGCTTCTACCACATAGGATGAATATAGGTAACCTTCTGCTTCCTGGTAAAGAGTACGAGCTCGGTTTTTTCTGGATTTCTCCGTGGTACACTTAGGGAGTCTCCTGATTAAGTTCTGGACCACATCTCTGCACGTGGATGGGTACTTTCCCATCACTGCAATTGCTAGCTGGTCAGCATATGCTGTGACTGTGCAATCTGCTCGCTCCAACTCTAGCAGCTGAGTGCTAAATCCCAGACGAGTGGAGATAAGAGTCCGTTTGGGGTGTTCCTCTATACACATTTCGAGTTAAGATCGTGTGACCCAGGAACGAGTCTAAGCGCCTTCTCTGAAGTAATTCATAGATCAAATTAATGATTCCCTGGTCAACACAAAGTGCCGATAGATGCCGTTGTTAAATGCACCCTCTATATCGACAAATGTGACAAGACCGTATTCCTTAATGTAAATAGATTTCTCTATGAAGCTCACAAGCGCGTGCAGAGTAATTTCCGTAGTTTTATCCTTGTTGTAAGCGTGCTGACATGTGGACAGGTGAGAAGTACCTATAGTCGTTCGGAGATATCAGTCAATCATCCTCTCCAACGCCTTCAGAAGAAGAGATCAGAGGCTGATTGGTCTAAAGTCCTTTAGACTAGTATCCAATGATTTTCCAGCTTTCGGAATCAATACCAACTTTCAGGTACGTACACACGATTTTCTTACTGGGGTCACACCGTGAAATTTAGGTTGATTCTCTTCATCTAACTGGAATATAGGATAGCTTGATGTAGCTCGTATAAAGTTTCAGTAGCCAGCGAGCCCAAATGTGTAGTCCATGATGTAACTCCACTGGTGCTAGGTGATTTGTAGGGAAGATTTTAATTTCAGGAATTCTAATTCCATGGAATTTATAGCCAGATAAGACATTGGCTTCCATAATTGTTGAACTATTATCTCATAGCAACGAGGTCACTTCCCTAATCACCAAAATTAGTGCCTGATAAAAGTTACACTTATCAGGTAAATAAAAATAAAATAAATGGTTTCCCATTATATTGGGAATTGGGGAGAGCTTGGGGAGAGCTTCTCACATCCAGTGAGCTGTGCGCTTTCTAGTTTTATACTCATTTGATTGGGACTTCCAGCAGGGACGGGGATGGGAATCTGGTGACTGAGAAACAGAGTGTGCTCAAAATGTGGAGAGACCACTTTTCAGCACTACTCCACTCAGATTCTTCCACTGAGGATCAGGAGGTGATGATAGTGGAAGATAGTATAGATTGTAGATCAGAATGGATGAAGATGAGCCAGCGCGAAAGGTTTTTGATAACGTATCCGATGGAAGTAGGAAAAGAGGACGACCAAGACTCCGCTGGAAAGACCAGGCAGAAGAATCCCTCCGTATCCTTGGTGTTGCCAATTGGCGATAAAAGGCGAAGGATAGAGCCAGTTGGAAGAATATGTTGAAATTTGTTTAATTTGTTTGTTTAATTAATATGTGTAAGACGTCTGACCTCATGAGGTTGTAATATAGTCAATAAAAGTTAGTAAGATTGGGACCTACTGTTTTTACACCGATTCCCAACGGTATTTTGAGAAGCTTTTTTGTGGCTAAATACTCGATAGTGTCGCCGTCACTATGCGAGGTGACCGCCGCCGAAGGAAATTTAAGGTGGTCAGAGCAGGAGTCGAATCCAGGATCTCATGTACAAGAGGCGCGCACACTAACTATTGCACCAATGACATTTATCAGGTAGTCTGCCGCAAAGTGACAGCCCTAAATTTCTCGATTAGACACCGTGCCCTAACCGATCATTCTGTTTCAAGTTGGCCGTGTAGAAATTCAAATGTCCCTCTATATCAGGAACTCCTTGTTCCAAAAACGGCCTTCCTGTATCCTGTATAATATTTTGATCATTCCACAAGATCCGCTTTTGTGTAGTCGACAAATCAAACTGGTAGATAAATCCTTTTTCTTTTTTTTTTTTGATTATTCTCATTGGTCTTCCCGTAACTCCATTTTACGTGCAATATATATCAGTTATTAAACTTCTGGTTTTGAACTGATGAACTTTAGACTTTTTCAGAGGATACTAGTGCCCAAATTCCTAAAATGGAAAGTACGGGAAGATGACTTCCGGTTTCATGTGACCTCAGTTTTTATGTCCCAATACCCACCCACCAAAATAGTCTGTTCGATATTGAGTGGTAGAAAAAAACACAAGTAATAAAATGTATTAAAAAAATATTGTCTCGGTGGTCTATTCCAAATGATTCTATCGTTACAGTTTCACTCGAGTAATATCGTGTGCAGGTCGAGTGCTCTCAGTCATTCATCCCATTCACTATTGGTAACTTTTATTGGTATTGTAGCGCAATCGTTACCACACTTCCGTTTCCAATTGCCACCTTTCTCCTTACAATGGGGTTAGCCACTTAAACGATGTTCATTAAAAATTTCACAAAAAAAAAAATATTTTAAAAAAAATATAACAACAACCCAATGTGACCGAGTATTTGAAATTGAACAGCAATTTATGTTACATGTATATGTATGTATATTTTGTTATTTTTATTTTTGTAATTATTCTCTACACGTAATCTTTAATAATTTGTTTAAAATATGATAATTATCATTTAATATGAATAGATTTCGATTACGATATTGACATTTTATTTTATGTATTCCTGGTTCCCGTTTTTGTATTACAACTTTTGTTTTATTGATTTTGCTGAAGAACACAAATGCACACACAACAAACACAACAACGCAATATTTAAATGTAATATTTTATGCACTTTTATTTCTCACATTATAAGCAAATTTTGTATACGTTATCCTTTCCACTGGTTATCCTTCTTTCATTGGGTTCAAACTATTTGTTAGTAGATTAAGTTGGTTGTAATTTCCCCCTTTTTTTATTAAATTAAGTTAGCGCGCGTATTAACCGTTTTATTTGAAATTGTCCATCCTTTTCGAAAAAGCCATTTAGAGCGACTGACATGTCGCCAAACGACACTCACTCAATGGCGGCGGCATTTGGGGCGATACGATATGAAACAACCACGAACGTTACTCTGCCTGTAATACGAGATACGATACTATACGATACGATACGAGACGACCATATATATCAGCCAGGTATCTCTCTGCCCTCTATTAGTGTGTGCATGTGTTTGAATGTGTTCGTCATTTCGGACATACACATTTTCCTATTTCCTTTATTTCTCCCAAATATTTACATTCACACATACATATGTATGTATGCATGTATGTGTGTGCTATATAGTTCATTCTATGGAATGAAATATTTCCACTTTTACTAGTATCTTTCTATAACTTTACCGTTAACAATTACATTTGGGCTTTCGTGTTAGTCTCGTTGGATGGATAGGTGGGTGGTTGGTTGGTTGGTCTGTCGGTCGGTAGGTCGGGTACAACAACAAAAAGCAACAACTTTTATTACTGTATAAACCTATGCCGAGAACTCGCATACGTTATAGAAGGAAACATAGGTATTTTTATGTACATACTTTCCTTATTTCTTGGCTGCCAGGTGCGGGGGTGGGAAACCTGAAGGACACTAACTAACAAAAATAATAAACAAATATTTTTACGCTTCCACTACCTTACGGTTATGAGGTGATGTCCGCAGCACCCCAAATATATATGTAATATCTATCAATGAATTTAGTTTCAGCCTTCGAAACTGGGGCAGAATTAAATAATACGTTTCGTATTTGAGTCCATATTTGAGAAGTGTGTTAAAATGGAAGCTTGTAGCCAAACCTAGGAAATAATTGTATGTATCAAGTCAATAGACGAATTCGATTTCTAGAATATTATATTTTTTAGAAATTACCTTCAAATTAGCCCTTTAAAATAACTTTCGTAAACCAGATTAGCATAGGAAACGGACACGTTAATTCAACCTCTTCGTCGACATATTCATGAACGTCTGAAATATATGAAACGATTTCAACCAAATTTTGTATGAGCGAAGGAAATAAATCTCTGCACAGACTCACAGAACTAATTTTTTGAAAAGAGTTTGTAGCAACCGTAAACACGGTTGTTGTCAACGAATTGCGGTCATAATCGAATTGAAGTTGTCACGATTGAATTAAGGTACCACAACTAAAATACAGTTGAAACAGCCTCGTTTGTGATTCGGTTGTGGCACCCGAATTTCCAATTAAACTAAATTGATTGACTATGGCTTTTGTACATAAAAACGGGGGTACGATCCCTGCTCAGACCACCTTACATTTCTTTCGACGACGGTCACCTATCTTAGTGATGGCGGCACTATCGAGTACTTAGCCATAAAAGAGCTTCTCAAAATACCGTTCGGAACCGGTGTAAAACTGTAGGTCCCAATCAGTGAGTGTGACAACTAAAGGCGCACATCCCTTCATTGGATGTTATGTGACATATTTTTTTTAAATTAACTATCAACTAAATTAACAACCGAATATGGTACCAATTCTGTTGCAACTAGCGAATTTGTTACCAATTTGGTTGCAACAACCGAATTTTAATTAATATATTTTATTGAATATAATAACGCATTTACACCGAAGTTTATCGCGGCCAGGATAGCGATAACCTTGTTCTCTAATCTTTGCCGTTTATACTATCCAATTTGAGATTAAATTGACATTTCAGTTACAACTCCGTGCTTAGACAAACTCCGCGCCGTGACAAAATTATTGACGACGGCGGCACAACAGAAAAATGAAGTCGGCGGCTATTGGTTCTTGGCTATTGTATAAATTTGGGATGTCTTTGAATTAACTGAACCTTTTAATTGGCTCACATTTTTAAACCAATAACAGCCAATTATATCGACGGCGGCGTCTGCTTAAAAAAATTGTTGGTGGCGGCGACGCGTTGAAAAATTGTTGATCGGCATCAGTCTGTCAAACAGTTGATTTTTTATGTATGTTTTTATTATGGTTGTATTTTTTTTAGTAACTAACAGTGTTGCATCAAACTGTACACCAGTTTCTCAGTCTCTCTCAAAGCTATAGACTTCTGATTGAGAAGCAACGGTGTAAGAAGTAGGGGGATCGTTAGTGCAATGTGTGAAGAGCTAGGAGACAGTCGAAGCGGTAGAGAGCAATAAGTTGTGGTTATTTTATATATGTATGACTGTATTTAAATTTGATATTTGTAGATATTCCTGATGATGCCTTTCGATGAAAGGCGAACTATCGAATAAAATTAAGATTGAACTTATTAATTAACTTTTTGGGGGAAACCCTTGGCTTTGAGCTTTATTTGGAAAACTTTGAGAAGAGTAATCTTCTGGATTAGCATTGGTTAACGGAGTTAACCTTCGAAATGCGTTAATCTCTTATGGTGTAAATGCCGTATAAGCCTGCAATTAAACTATGGCAAAGCGACAACCCTAAATTCCTTGAGTCAATCTCGTTCAAGTTGTCCGTGTTACAAATTCAAATATCCTATATTTTGGCAAAACAATTAATTTTACGTATCTAATATTAACTTAATAATTAATACGTATTTAAATTTTAAATAATAAATAACATTAATTTCTCTTAATCGAACCCTGCATCACAGGTTCAAAGATAAAATTCAACATACAGTCGAAATTCTCTATAACGCACGAGGGCGCACCCAAAACTAGCCGACCTGACGTATAGATGGTGCCAGTAGTTTGAAAAAAAAATATTTTGATGAAAAGTGGCAACTTTATAAAACATATGTTTAAAGTTTCAAGGCGTCACGTTGTTTAGTGTTTTTATTTCAGCCATCAAAAGTAAACGATCTCAGTGAATTTGTAAACAAGGAAAAAATTGGTCACCGTTATGTAATTCAATATTTCCATTTGAAAGCTTTCAGTCCAAGCAATATTAAAACCGAGCTAGATTCTACTCTGGGAGAGTCTGCTCCTTCGTTGACGACTGTAATATATTGGGTAGCAGAGCTTAAATGAGGCCGTACAAGCTACCAAGAGGATCTACGTAGTGGTCAACCAATTGAGGTGTCCACTCCAGACACAGTTAAGAAAATCCACAAAATGGTATTGGATGAAATGATAGGCATTTCAAAAAGTGCTATACATCGTATATTGACTGAATATTTGAAGATGAGAAAGCTGTGCCCAAGATGGGTGCCGCGCTTGCTTTCAATAGAGCAAAACAGCGCCATGATGATGTTTCAGTAGAGTGTTTGGCGATGTTTCACCGCAATACAGCCGAATTTTTACGTCGATTTATGACCATGGCTGAGACATGGGTCCACCACTTCACTTCTGAGACAAAGGAACAGTGGACTGGAATGGGAGGATCGTGTCCAAAGAAGGCGAAGACGGTTCCACATGCAGGCAAGGTCATGGCGTCTGTTTTTGGGGATGCGCATGGTATAATTTTTACCAATAATCTTCAGAAAGGATAAACCATTTATTGCAGCGTTTAAGTTATGAAATTGTGGAAAAAATGCTGCATATGTTCAATGCAATGTTCCAGTTCACACATCCACTATTGCGATGGCCAAAATTAATGAATTAAAATTCGGATTGCTTCATCACGCACCTTACTCGCCAGATTTAGCTGCCATGAACTATTTTATATTTCCAAACGTGAAAAAATGGCTCGGTGGCAAAAGATTTGCCAACAATGAAGAGGTGGAGTATGCGGTTGAGGGCTATTTTCAGGAGTTTGACAGTTCTTACTATAAACAGGGAATCGAAGCTATTGAATATCGTTGGAAGTAGTGTATCGAACTAAAAGGAGATTATGTTGAAAAATGAAAGATTATGTTGAAAAATTTTTCCCAACAATTTGTATCTTCTTTGTTAGGTCGGCTAGTTTTGGGACCGCCCTCGTAGCTGTTGGGGATTGGTAAATTTCTACGAAATTTGATTATAGAGAAGTCACAAATAAATCAAATTAGGTATACGACGCGCTGATTTGTAAGTATGTATATGTATATATTTTTGATCGTCATGAAATTCGATTTAGACACATTCGCCCATCCGGCCGTCCGTCTGTCTGTGGAAAGCACGCTACACTCAACAATAATTAAGCTAGATCACTCAAACTTTGCTCATATATATTCCGTAAAAACTTGGAATGTTACACGCAAAGAAAAAACTCATTCCTCCGAAGCAAAATCTCAGATAACTGAAGTTCGTTTGGGGAATGTAGTTGGGAGAAACGAACTTTTGAACCGAAAAATGTTTGCACCAAACGAGTTATGAAAAACATAAGGTGAAAAAAACGCTTGCGAGAAACGAAAAACTGTTCCGCCTACTGTTGTTTCGGTTACAGCAACCGAATTCTAGACACTTCAAAATAAAAAAAGTTTGCGGGAACTGAAAAACGTTTGCAGTAAACGGGTTATGGAAAATGAGAGCTGAAAAAACGTTTGCGAGAAAGAAAAACGGTTCCAACAACTGTTGTTTCGGTTACAGCAACCGAGTTGTAGTTTCTCTAAACTAAGAACAAGTTTGCGAGAATTGAAAATCGTTTGCAGTAAACGAGTTATGACTTTTTTTTCCAACTTTTATGATTTTGGTTTTACCCATAAAGTTTGTTTTATAAAAGTTGGGATTTTTGTCTATTTTTCACTGTCTAACTACACGCCTGTCTCGCCTTGCATTCAGATAACAACTCAAAGGGCAGCAAACTATGTATTGTCATCCAAGATATATTGACAAGATAGAGTGTGTATGCCAAACGAGTGGATAAGACTGTGTATACAGTCAACAGAATGAGAGAAATTTACGTTCTTCGTAATCTGTGCTCTGATTAGCAAAATGGCTAATTTCAGTTATCGCAAACGTTTTTAAGATTTGCGGAAAATGTAATTTTGTACACGTTTGATGCAAACGATAACTCGTTTGCAACAACATGATACACATTTGCGATATACGAGTTTATTGGGGAGAACTAAGTGAACGGTTGCGATTAATAAATTAATACAAATCAATCAAAGTATTGTTGCGGCAAGCGAGCAATAAACTTGTTTTTTCTTTGCGTGTAGATATTGAAAATGGGCCTGTGGTCTACCTTGAATTGTTTAACTCTGCGGAGAGAAGACAGCCAAAAAATCAATTGAATTATTTTATTAAGATCGGATAACTCGTTCAGCAGCAGCAATTTTATGTTTGGAACTAATACCAATATCGTTTTTCACAACTATTTTAGATATTTTGTACATCACAATGATATAGCCACTTTTCAAATAAAAATTCCTTCCGATTTCTGTCCACACACTAGTTATTGTTCGTTTCTCTTATTTAAACAAAATATATTTGGGATTCAGTTGTTTAATAATAAGGAATTAGATTTCACAACCAATACGGAGTCTCTTTGCACCATAGAAGGAAACATTACAACAGTAATTTGCTTTCAAAACTGCAAAACATTTTTACCGATTTGAAATGTTGAACCCTGAGCCAAAGCTGATATCTGATTTCAATAAAATTTAGCGCACCATCTATACTTTTATTTGTTAAAAAATTTTGCCCAATAGGTAATGTAACCTATGTAACCATTACGCAGTGCAACACGAAAAAAAATAACCATATACGGACACCACTACGTGATAAAAGACTAAAAAAAAAAGACCCGTGTCTCCCAATTTTTCCCAAAGTCATGCACTTTTTTTTTTATGGGCCGCCAAAGATTTGGGGCCTCGGTATCATTTTCGTAAAAATGTGATCATTTTCTCAGGCTCATATCTTGCAAACTGTTCAGAATTCAAACTGTTCAGAAATAAAACTTCACCTTCCAACGTTTCGTGCAACGTAACGCCCATGTCCATTTTAGGTGCAACATAACGCCCATGGGCTTTATGTCCATTCTAGGTGTGACATGACGCGTCACCGATTGCCTTATATAAAGTGTATAATTTACTCGCATTATAATTATTTATGAATATAAAGGAATACAAAACAAAGAACGCAAATTAATAAACAAACCTCTAATTCGGCACCCTCTAATTCGGTTGCGGCAACCTCTAATTCGGCTGTGACAACCTCTAATTCGGTTGTGATAACCTCTAATTGGGATGCGAAAACCTCTAATGGTTATGACAACCTCTAAATTCGATTACGGCTAGTTCGGCTGCCATTACCACATTTTTCTGTGAGTCCATTACAGCAGATGAAAAATGTAGAAGCGCCTATGTATTTGTTCTAGAGCAGGGACCAAGAAATAACTTTCCTACTAGATACTTCGGGCCGCCAGTTTTTATCAACTTATAGAACATTAACTTTATTCTTAAAAACAAACAAACAAGGTTTCCCATTACATCCTATGAAGGGATTGATGAGAGCTTCTCACAACCAGTGAGCTGTGCGCTTTCTAATTTTTCACTCACTGATTGGGACCTACAGTTTTACACCGGTTCCGAACGGTATTTTTGAGAAGCTTTTTAATGGCTAAGTACTTGATAGTGTCGGCATCACTAAGCGAGATGGCCGTCGTCGAAGCAAATTTTAAGGTGGTCAGAGCAGGGATCGAACCCACATTCTCATGCACAAGAGCCGCGCACACTGGCCATTGAACCGTTGAACAACTTTTTTCTTAATGAAATGAAATTCCTAAATCGCAACCCAGTAACCGCCTAATAAATTCGGATACATGATCACCTATACCCAGATAGAATACTTATCTCACAACCTGGTTAAAACATACAAGAAATGTGGGAAACAATGCCATTCCAACTGTTCTCCTAATTCCAAATGACAAGTAATATGCTACTGAATACTAAGGTCTTGAAATCACAACTACTCTCGGTACAACAAAATTTAAATGGTAATTAAAGTAAAGCTTCGAATCTAAGTAGAAACCAAGAGATTTACACTGATCCACGACTTGAACAACTACGCCATTTAGTGTGTTTTCCCAGGAAATAATACAATTGAATACATTGTGCGAAAATATCATAGCATTGGTTTTTAAAGGCTTAACATTTTGACACCAGTCATAAATTCGACTGAGATCATTATTTAGATGAAACATTTTCTTTGTAATAGTTGTTCCAAGTGAGATCTAATTTCTTAAAATTTAATTTATCCTGCTCAGTGTTATTTGGAACATTAGGAGCCTCGGTAAAGTCACACTAAAATTGAAAGACTTAGCGTGTCCTTATGGTAATCACCTATTCGGAACTGCGGATATACATATATTGGTAATTGGTTTTATTTATAAAATATAATTACAGCTGCTTTAAATTCATATTTGTCTATTAAAGCGATCAATTTCAGAAGAGTGAAATTACTTGAATAACTCGAGTTATACAAAAACTTTACTCGGTAGTTCGATTAGTCACAAAACCTATTTTCGAGCAACTCGATTACTCGAATAATACAAAAACTCGAATAAGACGGGCCCCAGGAAATAACACCCCAATTGCAAAATGAAAATGGGCCCCAAACCAATACACAGGTTACAACAACACGAAATTTTGGGGTGTTATTTCGTACATTTTGGGGAATATTCTCGGGGTGCAATTTCGTATGGCTGCTATAAAACTTAATGAAAAAACATCCCATAATACCAAATATTACTAAAAAGGAAATAAAACTAAATTTTAATTAACTATATTTTACTGTTTTAGGAAGAAATGAAAAAAAATTTCCAAAAAAAATCCCGCGATTTTTTGGAGAAAATTTTTTTCCCTGCGGCGCTTCAACACACTTACTTTACTTTTATTGACTATATTACAACTTCATGAGGTCAGACGTCTTACACATATTAATTAAACAAACAAATTAAACAAATTTCAACATATTCTTCCAACTGGCTCTATCCTTCGCCTTTTCTCGCCAATTGGCAACACCAAGGATACGGAGGGATTCTTCTGCCTGGTCTTTCCAGCGGAGTCTTTGTCGTCCTCTTTTCCTGCCTCCATCGGGTACGTTATCAAAAATCTTTCGAGCCTGCTCATCTTCATCCATTCTGATAACATGGCCTAGCCAACGCAATTGGCACACTTTGATTCGTCTAGCTATGTCCACGTCAGAATAGAGATTATATAGCTCTGCGTTCCAGCGTTTTCCCTAACAGGACCATATATTTTACCGAGAATTTTTCTCTCGAAAACTCCCAGGTGTTTTTCATCCGCTTGCGACATGACCCAAGTTTCAGAGCCATATGTCAAGACAGGTAAAATGAGAGTCCGATATAGCTGGACTTTTGTCCGTCGAGAGAGGGCTTTGTTCCTAAACTGCTTGCTGAGCCCAAAATAACATCTATTTGCAAGCACAATTCTCCTATCCACCTCCAGGCTGACGTTGTTGTCCTTGTTCACGGCGGATCCAAGGTAGACAAATTCATCTACCATTTCAAATTTAAATCGGTTGTCAACGTTCAAATGCGGACCAAGTCAAGAGGTTTCTCTAGTCGTTGACACCATCAATTTTGTCTTGCCCTCATTAACAGCAAGACCCACCTTCGCTGATTCCTTTTCGATTCTTGAAAACACACATCCACAAAAACTTTAATAAACTATATTTTACTGTTTTAGAAAGAAATAAAAAAACTTTTTCTAAAAAAAGACGTCAAAAAAGGGGAGACAAATATTTCAAATAACTATTACATTCTATCGAATTTTGATTAATGTTTCATGGAATATGTTTATGTGTGTATTGTATATTCATTCTAAAATTAATCCAATTGACGGATAAAACAAAACCAATTTTTGTCTATTGGGGCCGATTGTCCAATTTCTATTCTTTAAAATTGCATTTCAAGAAAATACACCCCAAAGAGTCAATAATGTAATCTGGCCCCAAATTGTATCAGTATACAACAAATAATTATTTTGGGGTCCTCTTGCACTTATTGGGGCCTTATTTGTAAACGGATTAAAACAAAAAAAATTAAAGCCGTCCCAACTAAAATATTTGGGGTCGTACTTCATAATTTTTTGGGGTCCTTCATCATTCCTTGGGAGGCTATTTAATTTTAAAATTTGGGGCCCACCTTCATAATGAAAACAAATCCTAAATTTGGGGACCATTTTGCAATTGGGGTGTTATTTCCTAGGGCCTGTCTTCCGGCCACCTAATTGGATACACTAGGTACAACCAAATTTGGCATAAAATATTTTGCAACCAACGAAGTTGGAATCAATTCAGTTGCAACAACCAAAATTCATTTTGGCTTAAGTGCAACATCTATTTTTATGAAAAACCAAGTTTACAGCAACCGAAGTTTTCATGAATTTCGTTGTCCACCCTAATTCATTATCAGTTCCGATGGAAAACAATTATTAGCTTAAAAATATAAAAGAAAGTTTTAAAAGAAATTGTTTGTGTGGCAAGTAAAATGTATTAGTTTCCCTAGAGGTTTCCCCATATAAAGTGTATTGTTTTGTAATTATGTATGAGAATATAGAAAATTAAATTTTCAATAAAATATGAAAAATTTTCACTAAATGCGTTTTTAATCAAAAAAAATTTGGTGAGGATGTGACAAGCTCCAAATTCGGTTGTGACATCCTATAAGTTCGGTTGTGACAGCCTATTAGTTCGTTTGTGACATCCTACAAATTCTGTTGTGACAACCTCTAATTCATTGTAACAACCTCTAATACAGGTTTAAAAACCTCTAATACGGTTGTAATAAGCTCTAAATGTGATTGCGACAACCTCAAATTCGGTTGTGACAACTCCTAATGCAGCTGTGACAACCTCTAAATTCGATTACAGCTAATTCGGTTGTCGCAGCCGAATTTTTCAGTGGATGTCATATTCTAATAATTAGTAAGAAACGTAATTTAAATTCTTCTTAAAAATATATTTGGGATGATGTTTCTGATATATTTCTGCAAAAGTTTGCACAACACTGACGGATATGTGCACTAGTATTGAAACTACTTATGTAGTTACGAGTACATATGACTATTATTGTTAGTCGGTAGACTTGTACTATAATGAATATTACCGAATTCAACACTAACAACAGGCGGCGGATTCTCGTTACATATAAACTAACTCGTACGAGTACAAAGATGTATTCAACAATTGAAGTGCCAACAACTCCAGTATATACTTTATAATATATATATATACAGTAGGTACATACATCCATATGTATAAATAAGTGTAATAATATATGACTGGTATATACAAGCAAACAGTACATGCATACACATATCCCCTACATACATTTGTAGTTATTACCACATTATTTCACTTTATACTGTAAAGGTTAATAGACTAATGAGGTTTCATCATTTATTTAGTACGATCCATTCGGATTTTGAGGTTGTCTAGAGATAACAGCTAATTACGCTTATCCATATTATCTCTAATACGGTTTAGATCCACCGGAAAAGATACCGGTCATCCAAGCTATGAATTAAGACTATTCGATTTTATGTAACAAAATTGCGCAAAAAAAGTGGGCAGAGTCAAAGGTTGAGAGGTGCAAGATGGAATAAAACGAAGTTATTTTTTGGACTATATGGTAGTCTATATCAACGTATTTCGATCCATAACTTATGTGTGTCAGACAATAAAACTTAATGAGATAAAAGCATGTACACTAAAAGAAAAACGCACTGAAAAGACTATTAGATCCCGAAAGGGTCCTCTTTTAAAGGGAGGTACTTCTTTTATTAAAAGCTAATGTTTTTTTAAGAAAAGATACTATTTTTAAGAAAAAGTACTTTCTGTAAGAAAAAGACATCAAGTATGAATTTTTTTACAAAGTACTTTTTTAAGAACAGGTACTTTTTAAAGAAGTGGTACTCTTTTTAGGAAAAGATTATTTTTTTAAGAAAATTTACTTATTTCAGATAGGCTACTTATCTTAAGAAATTTTTTTATTTTTAAGAAAAGGTACTTTTAAGAAAAGGAATTTTTGTTTTTTGAAGAAACGGTTTTGTTTAAGAAATGGGAATTTTTTTAGAATTGATCCTTTTTTCAAGAATAGGTACATTTTTAAGAGTACGTACTTATCTCAAGAAAAGTATTTTGTTTCACAAAAAAGGTACTCTTTAAAGAAATGTTATTTTTGTCTAAGAAAAGGCTATTTTTTGTAAGAAAATTTACTTTTTTTAAGAAAAGGTACTTATTTAAAAAAAGTACTTTTTTAAGAAAATTTACTTTTTGTATGAAAATTTACTTATTTTAGGCAAAGGTACTTTTTAACCTAAGGTATTTTTTTTTTAAAATGTACTTTATTTAAGAATATGAATAGGTTTTTTTTGAGAAAATTTACTTCTTTTAAGAAATGCCACTTATTTAAGAAAATTTTTTTTAAACTTCTTTCTCTTTGGCTTTTCTAAATTTACTTTTTATTTTGGTTCAAAGCTACAATATATACTAAATATTGGTTACAGGCTTCACCTAGAAAACTTCGTATTAAACAAGAAATTTCCCAATATATGTTAGTCTAGACACAAACCACAGGAAAAGTACCCAATATAGTTGATAATTCTGGGTTGTAGCATAATAGTGTTAACAAAAAATTGCTTAATTTTTTTTTAATTTAGCCCCCATCCCGCAACGTGCGATAAGGAACTTCGTTCGAAATATTTTATTACAGAATAGATTATATGAAAAATAATTGTGATGTCTTACTGGCTAATGACGGGGATATCTGGCGCTACAATTGTGCTATAACCCAGTATACAACCCAATATTATTCTGCATACTTTTAGGATTTGGTATTATTACTAGATTTGTACAGTCAGGGACGTATATGAGGGATGTGTTCTTTCATTGTGAAGTGTGCTGGCTTCAATGGAAGGCATTATGATGAATTTCATTTAAAAATCGAGATAAAATTGAAATTTTGAACCCGACCACGTCAGATATCGATGAAATTTTGTTCATAGCTAAATTTGATCAATACAAACAAACTCTCATTTTTAGAAATGACTGTTTTGGGATTTTTTGGGCGTGGCACAGTGGGAAAGTTTTCGAAAAAACGCGAAAATGGTCGAAAAGAGCTCCATTTAAACTACAATAACTCAGAATCGGATGAACCGATTTCCATACACTGTAAACAATTTTATAACAAAAAAAAATTTTAACTAACGAAAAAACCAAAAAGATCAAGGGTTTTTTTACAGTGTATTATTTTTTAGAAAGGTTTATCCTTCACCTATACTATATCAAAAAATAAAAATGGGTTCTTTTTTGGTTTTTTTTATAAAATTTTTTAAGTAGTGTCACTTCTAGTAATTGCCCTTATATTTCATATTTACAGGTAAAATAAATAAACATTGTCCCAGGAAAATTCATTTTGCTCCATTTAAACTACAATAACTCAGAATCGGCTGAACCGATTTCCATGATCTTGGTATCAATAAAAAATAAAAAAATACACTGTAAAAAATTTTATAACAAAAAAAATTTTAACTAACGAAAAAACCAAAAAGATCAAGGGTTTTTTTTACAGTGTAGTATTTTTTTAGAAAGGTTTATCCTTCACCTATACCATATCAAAAAATAAAAATGGGTTCTTTTTTAGTTTTTTTATATAATTTTTTAAGTAGTGTCACTTCTAGTAATTGCCCTTATATTTTATATTTACAGGTAAAATAAATAAACATTGTCCCAGGAAAATTCATTTTGTTCCATTTAAACTACAATAACTCAGAATAAGCTGAACCGATTTCCACGATCATGACGTTTCATAAAGCCTGTTAAAATATCTTTTTAATGATACCAAGATCATGGAAATCGGTTAAGCCGATTCTGAGTTACTGTAGTTCAAATGGAGCTCTTTTCGACCATTTTCGCGTTTTTTCGAAAACTTTCCCACTGTGCCACGCCCAAAAAATCGCAAAACAGTCATTTCTAAAAATGAGGGTTTGTTTGTATTGATCAAATTTAGCTATAAACAAAATTTCATCGATATCTGAGGGGGTCGGGTTCAATGCATCTCGATTTTTACATGAAATTCATCTTATGACATAATTACGGCTAAGGAAAGCGAGCTTCGCTGAACATGTTGGAAGTGTAAGGAATTCGATGTTTACTTTTTTGACTTTTGCGTTATTAACAGTATTACCCCATTCTGTGTGCTTGTAGTTCAAGTCTTCCGCTAGTACATAGTAGTTATTTGAATTTTAAAGATTCATAAAATCAAATAGTTTTTGCAAGTCTGCTCGTACTGAATTTATATTGCCGGCCGGATAGTACGCACATGTAATAAGTAAAAAGTTGTCGCTGTCAACGGGTATCTTTATGGCGCATGTCTCTAAAGCATCTAGCGAATATCTACTTTTTTTATCGGGACTGTAGTATTGTATGTTATTCTTAATTAATATAGCAGTTCCCCCACCCCTTGTTGCATCAATTCTATATTTGCTTATGATTTTATAATTTTTAAATATTACATTATGTGTATGGTGTAATTTTGTCTCATATAATAGAACAATCTCTACTATCTACCTATTCTTAAAAATTTACCTATTCTTGAAAAGGGCCAATTCTAAAAAAAATACCATTTCTTAAAAAAAACCTTTTCTTCAAAAAATACCTTGTTGTAAAAAATACCTTTTCATACAAAAATTCCTTTTCTTAAAAATAAAATATTACCGTTTTTCCTTGAGATAAATAGACTTTCTGAAAATAAGTAAATTTTGTTAAAAAATAACCTTTTCCTAAAAAGAGAACCACTTCTTTAAAAAGTACCTGTTCTTAAAAAAAGTACTTCTTTGTAGAAACAAATTCATACTCTTATGGCTTTTTCTTAAAGAAAGTACTTCTTCTTAAAAATAGTACCTTTTCTTAAAAAGAAACGTTATCTATTAAAAAAGAAGTACCTATCTTTAAAAAAGGACCTATATAATACATATTCCGGAAAATATAATACATATTCTTATAAAAAGGACTTAAAAATATAAATATTTTTTTTAAAAAAAACATTGCAGACAAAAAAATTTCTTAAAAAAAGTTTTTTATTTTACAAAAGTACCTTTTCTTAAAGATCCATTTAAATTATCGTTCTTTTCAATGGGCGCTTTATACGTGCTGGAACTAACTAGTACATAATACATTGCGAAAGAAACTTCGTTCCAACCGGGTGTCGCATGACACCTCATGTGATTTTGTTTATTATATTTCACAATGGACCGACAAGGGGCTTCACGCTTTTGCTCTTGCCAGTTTCTATCCTCAAAATCGTTTCTCACTTTGGTAGCACACATATACACGACACACATACACAAAAACCCAAGCAACATCACAAACAATTTAACAGTCCGATCGTTTGTTTATTCTTTTTCACTTATCAAGCGCTTTTGACGACTGAATACATGACACTAAAACGCAATACATCAACCAAAATAAGAAACACTGACTTTATCTGTAATTTACACGCACATTCCGGAATATTTATGAATCACTCACTGGGAGAATAATGCAAAAAATACAGATACACACTTACAAGATAGACTCTCTGGTTGTCCCTCTTTTATTCTCTTGCTCTCGAGAGAGCATAAACAGTGCAAAAAACACGGCTGTATTTATATCACAAACACAAATATATTTGGGTCTCAAACACATAGATTATAACATATTAATCATTGTGTCTCAAACATGTAACATTGAATTAGAAACACAATGTGTTTGGACACAAGTATATTATATTTGCGACAAGTTACAAACACACGTTTTATTTGCATCCAAACAACAAAAACGACAGATTTTTCAGGGTGTAGAAGCTGATAAATGATTTTTCAGAATTGGAAGATACTGTTCGTTGTTTCATAATACCTTAAATTTTAACCAGAGCTACTCCATTCTTCGTAATACAACCCCATACCATTATGGATCAACCACCATGTTTCATGGCTTGTGTCACCGTATTCGGGGTAGTAGTATTTGGATCTTTGGTCTAGTACCAGTAACGGCCCTCGGACTCAAATCGATTGAGTTTAGTCTCATCAGGCGTAATTGTATTTTTATTACTTCAAACGTGTCGAATTTAATACTTTACCTATTTCCAGTCGGCCTCAGTCCTCAGTTGCGTAGACCTGGGCGAATTCTTTACGAAGCTTTATATTCTTTTGTGACAAAAATTGTTTCTTTTTCTTCTCTGCAGCCTTAACACCCAATCTTTTGAGACTTTGACGAGCAGTCCACTTACGCAAGAAATCAATCACCACCAAAAATTTGAATCTACAATCATCCTATTTCAGAAATATGTTCGAAATTTGAACTATTAAGCAGTGAAAAGGTAGAGTGGTCTTAAATCTTAGTAATCAATATTCAGATAGGACCAGTGTAGCTAGATTTTTGAAATTTGCGGTGTGTTTAATATGTGAGGAGTACATAAGCCAAACTGATTAACTCCACTAATCCCAAATTTTGATATATTAGTGTCTGTGGCTTAAACAAATGTACCCAGTATATTTAGAAAATAGCTAAAAATGCCTCAAAGCTGCAGCGGTCTAGAAAATATTCGTTTTCGATAATCTATTATCCAATTCAAAGATCTACGATGAGAATTGAGGAAGTCTATAAAAAGACGAAACAGGGAATGATTTGAAAATATATGCCGGAACCTGACATCAATTCCCGAGATATGTCATATAGATTACATCTCAAGACAGACCAAAAAGAGGGTCATAGGTCACCGCAGGTTACTACGGGAAATCATATGAACCCTATTTCTGCAATATATTCCGTACGTTACTGGTAGCATGCAAACACAACCAGAGGAGGTAATCGTAATCCCTGCTATAATGATGGAGGACGTTATGGTAGCTTTTCAAAAGGTTCGGATGGAAAAGCTCCAGGATCAGATGGAATTTCCAGCAAAGCATTAACGGCAGCAATTCTCCATAAGCCGGGAGATTTCTTATCATTCTTTCAGTCGTGGAAGGGCAGATGAAAGCTGCATAGACTGATCCTAATAGCAAACGAGGATAAGCCATCAGACGAGCTCTCGTCGTATCAACCGATACGTCTTATGGATACAATGGGTAAGATACTGAACCAAATGATCTGTAGGCGCTTAACAGTTAGCCGAATAGAAAGAGGCTCTCTCGGACAGCCAAAACTTTATTTTCCCAAATCTCGGTCAACTATATTTCACAAAAATTCTAAACACTAAAATAATTTTGCAATAAAAATTAAGAAATTTTTAAAATGTTATATATTTAGAATGCCAGACAGCCGTCTTGGGACCTCCAGTGTCAACAACTTATCACTGTATATGTTAACGTTTTACCCACATCTTACGGTATAGAGCACATTATTTTACTGGAATTAGGTCAAATGTCTACTATCTCACGTTCATAAAACACCCACCCTTTATGAACTTCTTCCCACCATCAGGAGCGTTTAAATACATATACTATTAAATGTGGCACTTTGTTTATGGAAAAATCTGTCAGATGGTAATTTGGAAGGCCACCGCAGTAAGACTGATGAATGCTAATAACCAAATAATCAAGCGACAGCCTAAAACCCATAATGTCTGGGGAAGAATTAAAGTAAACCACCTCATACCCAAACTATTCCTGTCAACGTTGTAACAATTACAACAATATATCAATTACGAGACGTACGACAGGTAAACGCAACGACTAACAAATTAGGATGTAACTTATGTTTTAAGATATCCTGAAGAAGGTAATTATATCCCAAGAGCTATAGAATAGTTACAATGATCATTCTATTATTAAAACAATTTGAAAATAAATAGAAATTTTAATTTTACTATATCAATGCACACCATCACCATCAATTTGAATGTACACGCAATGAAAACAAAGGTCCAGATTTCGTTTGGCGCAAAAATATTTATTTTTCGCCAAAAATATTTCGTTTGCTGCATTTTCCCGCAAATATAAAAAATAAAATTTTTGTTACAGTAAAAGCAGTGTCCTTTGTTGTAACCCTGATTTCATTTGCCTCAAAAGTGTAATATTTTACTTTTGCGGCAAATAAATAAACCCGTTTATTATCAACAAAGAAGTGTACACGTATGCGCATTAGGGATGCTAAACGGGATTGATTTTAAAAAATCCCGGGTTTCGGGATTTTCGAAATCCCGATCCCGAAATCCCGGGATTTTCGGGATCCCGGGATTTTTCGGGATCTCGGGATTTTCCGGGATTTCGGGATTCTATTTTGAAATTTTTTTTGGGAACGGTCTATGTTACGGCTTCCACTCCAAAAATCAACCACAAGCGGGGTAGAATACGTTATTCTAAGCAAAAAAAGTAAAATAACAAAATCGGGGCAAGTGCATAGTTTCGGAGATATGGGCCCCGAAATTTCGAATATGTGAGAGGGCTATGGCGTTAACGTACCGTGTAAATCCATCGATATCAGCTTTTTACATAAAACATTTCAAAATAAACTAATAAAATTATGTAGCACTTTTTGATAAGTCGCTTAGTTATCGGATGTTGACATTTAGAAAAATTATCGATTTTTTTTACTTTTCTCAAACAAAAACAAAAATTATTTTTTTTCCAATTTTTTTTTTTTTAACAAAAATTATTTTCAAAATTTTTTGAAATTTTTGTTTGAGAAACCTAAACATCCGATAACTCGATAACTAAGCGACTTATCGAAAAATGCTACATTATTTTTTGAGTTTGTTTCGACTTGTTTTATAGAAAGTATCCGAAATGTCGGGGACCATAACACCGAAACTATGCATTTGGCCCGATTTTGTTATTTTACTTTCTTAACATGTTCTACCCGACGCAATAAATTTAGTAATTTTTGGAGAGTAAGCCGTATAATAGACTCTTCCAAAAAAATAACACCATACTGAAGTTTTGTCGAACTTTGTTTTTAGTTTTATGTTTTTCAAAATTAATAATAATCCCGAAAAATCCCGGGATTTACTTCTTACAATCCCGGGATTCGGGATTCATCAATCCCGAAAAATCCCGGGATTTCGGGATTCGGGATTTCCCGTTTGGCATCCCTAATGCGCATACACTCAAAGGTAATCACATTCACGAATTGCTTCTCTCTTCTTTGAGAGAAATCAAGTTTATACAAACACACACATACGTAGCACTCTTTCTTAATTAAAAACTAAGATCCATTTTTTTGACTGGATGTTTAAATTGGTAATCAGTTGATTTTGATTTATGTTTGATCTGACTTTAAATACGAAAAGAGTTTCTCAGTGCTTTGTCAAATAATCTTACTACCATGTGGCAACAGTGGCAAATGCTAAGAAAAATAACAGGGATTCATACATTTATCAGCTAATCGTTACAATGCATCAAACTGACGCCATTTGCAGAAGAAAAGTGAAGTGATAAAATACAAAATATTTAATTAAATAGGAAAATATTTGAGCAGAAATAAAGTTCTAACTGCACTACGAGTTAAATGATACGTTTTTATTGTTATTAGTTTAAATGCCCAACTTTGGCTGTATAAACAGCAATCAACTATTAACCTAAAAAATGAATTCAGAGTTTAAATAATGTTTGATCGTTGATCAAAGATGATTGACCAGTCAAAAATTGGGCCTAAGTGTGTTTTTTATTTCCTGCTAAACTAATTTTTCGACGACTTTGTATGGGAAGCCGCTTAAAATCGCTTAATATACCTGACATCGATTTTCTTGACTTTACCACTTTTGTTGATTTCAAGCAGAAATTAAGAAAATTTGCTTAATACGTTTTGACAGACGACAAATCGGGTATTTTTTCTTATTTGTCTGTTTGATTTGCTTTATGCAACGCTGTTTTATCTCACCAAAAACGATGTACAAGTAGACAGTCAAAATTTCTCTTCACTCAAATGCCGACAAACAAAACGAGTGAAACCCTAGTACTTGTCTACTCTCTCTCTTATTCTCTTCATTGAATATTTCAATACACGAGCAGCTTTTTGATAGTGTTATTGTACATAACTATACAAATTCTTACCATGTTGAAGTAAAATTACATAAACTATGCAAAAAGTATGAAATAATCAAGATATAACGCGAGAGAGAAATGCGTTTGAGTGAACTCCTAGCACTTTTTGGTTCTCTTTTACCAGGGTTGCCAAGTTGCGCACATCTTCTGGTCGTCTAATTCTAAATCGTCTTTGATCTCACCAAAGACGATCTAGAACAAAAACGATGTATAAGTAGACAGTCAAAATTTCTCTTCACTCAAATGCCAACAAACGAAACGAGTGAAACCCTAGCCATTCTCTGCTCTCCCTCTTACTCTCTTCATTGAATATTTCAATACACGAGCAGCTTTTTGATAATGGTATTGTATACAACTATACAAAGTAAAATTGAAGTAAAATTACATAAACTATGCAAAAAGTATGAAATAATCACGATACGACGCGAGAGAGAAATGCGTTTGAGTGAATTTGTAGTACTTTTTCTTTTACCAGGGTTGGCAAATTGCGCACATCTTCTGGTCGTTTAATTCTAGATCGTCTTTGTCTTTTGACAAACAAAAAAATGCTATTAGGTATGTGGCAAAAATTGTGAGTGTTGGAAAAGAAAAAAAGGGTAGAAGGGAGGCAAAAGCGAGCAACACCGTTCGCAAAGTTTTGGAATGTGATACAAAATGTTAATGCGGCCATAAGGTTGAAACTTTGAGCAAAACAGGTTATTTATTGTACTCAATCAAATAGTTTTAAATGATTTTGTGCAAATCAAAACTAAAAATTTTATATTTAAACATTTTGACATTAAAAGCAAAAAATGTGTTTTTGTAAATGTAATGCTGGTTTTAAGTTTTACCCACATTTGACTCTTTTTAAGTACTATGATTTTGTAGCCACTACACTATTTTTAATAAGTTCCACATGTTATCCTAATTTGAAGTTTTACCTTTTCTTCCCCCTTTTACAATCATACAAAATTTTAAATATACATATTCCCAATGATGCTAATTTTCCTTTTAAGATATTACGGCTTTTACACTTTTACCCCTTGTTACGTTTTTTACCCACTGACACTATTTTAACATATTCCAAATCATTCGAAACGATTTTTCTCGCATTTTAAAGTTATAACCCAGGACCCTTTTACACCTTTTACATAAACACATTATGTTTAATATATTTCTAATCATTTCTAAATATTTTTGTCGTTATTTGCATTTGCTTCCTTTTTTTGATGTGTTAACATCTATAGGCGCGGGTAGGGACTAAACTCACAAAGTGAACACATACAAACACAGTTTGTCCGACAGATTTGTGACTGCGAAAAAAAACACACCCTAATGTATTTAAATAATTTTAAGTATTAATATTATTTAAATGTAATGTCATCATATGACTGAGCGCTGTTTTTTATTTTCCAATGTAACATTTACTAATGTGTTCATAGAAATCGAACAGGTACCGTGTAACAAAAAGGTGTTAACACATCGCCCTTGAGTTGGAACACTCATTGGATTTTTTTGTTAAGTCTAACTCTTTTCCGGCATTTTTTGCCTCTTTTTAACCATACACAGTAGCATATCGTTGTCCAAATCAAATTTTGGTCTGCCTTTAGTAGCCTAATTTAAACTTATATATATTCCAATTATTAGTCGAACTTTAGACCCAGTCATTTCAACAAATGTTATCGTCATTTACAGTTCTTCACCAACTATACTATTTAATTTATATAGGTACATTCGTTCCAACTGATTTTGTCCACTTTTTATAATTCTGTTCTATCTGATAGACGTCCATTATTTTGTACATCTCCCACAACAGTCTAAACGATTTTTTTTTGCACTTGGCTCTTTGTGTATCCAAATTCGAAAAAATTTCAGTCGAGTGTCGAAAAATTAGGCTCCTCTGCAATATAAACCTCTCACTCCCAGTATAATAAAAATTAAAATAAAGAGTGAATTTTAATTTAATTAAATTTAATTATTTAATTAAATAAATAAAAAAATTTAAAAATTAAATTAAACGAATTCATCTTCCTGGAACCGGAAACTGGCAACATATAAATATAAAACATTAAAATTTTACTTAGACGTTTCGTCATTTTATAGAGTATTGTTAAGCTTTTACTGAAACGTTTGTTTAGAAAATAATATTCTCAGCCGAAATATTCCTCGGCCTATAAAAAATTGTGTTGATCGGGAATAGAACCGTTGTGATACCATATCCATGTACGTTCATAATTTTTCATTTGTACCCTCGTGCAATCGGTCAGCAGATAAAACCAGGGAGATCTATGCCACAGCTGATCAACCTTAGAGTTGGGAAAATATGCAGGATAAAGTAAGTAAGAGAAATAGCGATAGATGACTAGAAGTACGTAGAGTTTCTTATTGCGTTTTTCACACATTTGACTTAGTTCATTGAACCCATAGTACAAAACTCATCAACTGAGAGCGAAGGAGGAAAAATGGGAGGAAAAGTGAAGTAGAGCAAAATGTAATGAAGTGATAGAGTAAAACTTTTTATAGAGATTGAAATTTGAATTTATTATTATGAAATTATTATTAAAGTAAAGATGTTTTCCCAGTCTGCATGGATTGCCAAGTCTGTATAACTCTTGCTCCAACCTTTCCAGTGACTTTTCTTGGTTTCCGGTCAGAAAAACAGCTGATGCTGACTCTATGTATATTATTCTATGGATAAAACACATACAAGCAGAGTTCAATAAATAAGTGCCTATCCAGCAAAAACTGTTAAGTGTTTGGAAAACATGAGCAACTTTTGTCTCATACTAAAGTGCTTACTTGGATGCTCTTACATGTGCATACTGTCGAGAACCGGTTCCTCGATTCTGTACATCACTATCAGCCACCCTGCAGTTGAAAAACAATAATGCTAAATATTTGGTCGTAATTTTTTATCTCAAACAATAAAAGGCAACATCGTAACATCTTACAATATTTACTGACCCTAAAGTAGACTTATACAGCATTTACACCGACCAAGATTAGCGCAATTCGAAGGTTAACTCCGTTAACCCACGCTAACCCAGACGGTTACTCATACAATTTTAATCTGTAAAAACTGCCGTTTAACTTTTAACCTCGTTTTACACTGGTGTACAATTTGATGCAACTCTGCTAATCGCCAAAATTTGCACCCAAAATAAAAACATACACAAAAAATCAAGTGTTTGGCAGACAGATGCCGATCGAAAATTTTCTGACGCGTCGCCGCCACTAAAATTTTTTTGCAGATCATACCACCGCCGATATTATTTATTCTCATCGGTTTAAAATTTGTAGCGATTTGACAGCCTGTCCGGATTTACCCGACTGATAATATTTTAAAGGTTCAGTTATTTAAAAAACATCCCAAATGTGTAAAAAAAAAATGAGAAAATTCAAGAGCCGCCAATTTAATTTTTCTGTTGTGCCGCCATCTTCGATTATTTGGTATCGACATGGAGTTACTCTAAATTGGTCTAATCACATAGTTGCCACCTGAATTGACAATTTAATCTCAAATTGGTTGATGTAAACGGCAAAGGTTAGAGAACAAGGTTATCGCTAACCCGGTCGCGATAAACTACCGTGTAAATCCGACATCATACGGCATTTATACCGACCAAGATTATCGTATTTCGAAGGTAACCCAGAATATTACTCATACAATATTAATCTGTACAAATTTTAGTTTAATTTTGAACCTGATTTGGTGTACAATTTCATGCAACTCTGCTAGTTACCAGAAAAATGCAGCCATGATAAAAAAAAATACACAAAAAATCAACTGTTTAACAGACGGAAGCCGTTCGAACACACCGTATTTGGTTTTCATCGGTTTAAAGTATGTGGCGATTTGACCGACTGGCCCAATTTGACAGACTAATCCAATTTTAAAGGATCAGTTATTTCAAAAACATCCTAAATGTGTACCAAAACTGTCACAACCAAGAGCCGCCATTTCAATTTCTCTGATCTGCCGCCGTCTTCGATAATTTGGCCTCGGCACGGAGTTGATCTAAATTGGTTTATGCACAAAGTTGATGCCTGAAATGTTAATTTAATCTCAAATTACGTGGTGTAAACGGCAAAGATTAAGCAACAAGGTTATCGCTTACCTGGCCGCAATAAACGGTGGTCTATATTCGACATTATACCATTTCCTGAAAACCTCTCATAGTAAGTTTTTAAATGCATTTATATTTTGTATGAACCGTATTTTATGTCCCATCTAGTTCGCACACTACTGTCAGTTACTGGCAAAATAGTAAAATATCGTACTAACAACAAACAAACAATCAAACATTATTTACAAGCACGATGACAAATCAAACGACATGACCCCGAGAGAAAGAGTTTTGTCATTTCCGTCGCTAAAAGAGAAACCAAAAAAAAAAAACCCGATACGAATTTCGAAAATTCGAAATTTATTGTCGACAGGTGTGTGCGAGAATTTCGAGGATACACAAAGGACTTATAAGTCATAGAGAAAATATTGTTACTAAAATGTACAGTTATAATTATAATTTGCCTATGTATGTATAAACAAACAATCGACTACAAATGCATATACTACTACTAATGTATTTATATCGAAGTAGCTTTCATAGAGTAATGACGTATAGAGTAGCGATTGGTCTCAGTAAATTTAAGAAAGAGTGGTGTGGTTGCATATGAACGTTGCATGTTGGAAAGTATTACTTTAATAGTATTACCAGATAGAGGTAATGGCTCAAACCAACCAACAAGAAAACGGAATTTCGTTTTGAGCGTTAAAACTTTTGTGTAGATACACCACAAATATTTACTGACAATAAAATATATCAAAAATGCGTTTAAATGTCACAGTTTTTCATCAAAACGACATGAAAAATTTAAGTTCAACAGTTTTTGTAATTCCACCTGGTGTAAGTCAATTTACGTCAAATAACACTCTATCACATCGACCGCACCACAAGTAGTGTGAAATGAAATGTCATATGAGAAGAATGACAGTCCTATATGACATTACTCTATTATAGCTTTATACACAATCACATTAATATTCATATGTGGAAATAGCAACAGAATTAGCAGGATACTGACTGAAGTGAGTGGAGTTAACAACTGCTCAATCATTGCGGACATATGGACGTATGATTGCTTAACATTGACCGAACATTTGTTTATTTGACTCAGAGTCATTGGAACAACTGTCGATTTCGCTTATGTAGTTCAGTTCAATTCATTTCCACTGAGGCCAACATATTGGGCTGAATTTTGTTTGTTTGTACATTTTGTACACGCTAACTTGTGCTTTTGCAGATGAGTCCCTAAAGGACATTGTACGAGTTGAATGCTTGCATGCATATATATACGTGTGTATGCAAACAAATACATATACATATGTATCCCTATGAATACAATGTATGAGTTTGTGTTAGATTTTTAGTCCTTTAAAAAATGCAATCAAGAAATATTTATAAAATTTCGACATATGGATTGTGGCATATGGTAAAACTTAGGGAAGTGTCAAAAATGTTAATATACTAATTAGTGTTCATTTTATAGTTGCAACAAACATTTTCCCATCTGCCTGACATATACATACTTTCGCACATATTCATTCTATGTACCGGCCTGAACGTTATTACCAATAAGTCCGTTCTATTTTGAATGTTTGCAAAAGGAAATGATTTTCTCAAGCCACGTCATATCTGGCACCTCCATTTGAAATTAGTGTAGTAAATAAAAACGGCGACTGAAATCTGTCATGTAATAGGCCTCACATTAATGCTTACGATCTAAAAACAGGTATTATTAGTTTACTTGTACACTGAACGGAAAAGCATCGTAGCAGGGATGAACATTTTTTTCACTCCAACAACTTTTGTCATCAAGAGTGAGCTAACGTACAGTTTCATTTCCGCTACGAAAATGTGTGTTAATCACTATAGTTGTTGCTGCAGTGAATTTGATCCATTATTTCAACGATTTTGTTTCGTTGCTGCAACGAATTTGTTTCATTGCTGCTATCAATTTGTTTCATTGTTAAAATGAATAAGTATCGTTCCTGAAATGAAATTATTTCATTGCTGCAATCGAAGAAGTTTCAAGTACACTTTGTTCATTTGACTTCTTCGTTTTCATTGACTTCGAATCCAAATACCAATACAACGAAACAAGCGCGACAGAATTATGCGTAAAAACACCAACATTTTGTTGCGATATGTACCGTCACGGTCATACACACACTCAAATGTTCATACATATTTCGGGGTAGTTTTTCCTTGTTGCTCCTTGCTTTCTGTTTATTTATCTATTAGATTTATAGATACTCAAGTTACACACACGATCATAGCAAACACATAAATTCACACAATTTATTTTTCGCAATAAAGATTATTACTAAGTACTTATATAACTAATTAGTCTGTTTTAATAAATATATTTAAATTATTCTGGCGGAGAAACATGCCTACCACTTTCGGCTGCTGCAAAATAAGTGATTTAAGATGTGTACGTGACCCAGCATTCACGCTCACCATGTTCTCTTGCTGGCCTCTTTTTTACGCTCGCACATTTTTTTGACTGCTTCTCTCTCTTTATCTGCAGAAAAATTAGTTTCGTTGTAATAACGAAATTGTTTCGTCAACTATAAATGTTGGCAAACCTCCGAAATAAATACATAATAAAAATAAACTATATAAAGGGAGATATAAATCAACAGTTCAAACCTCATGCACTTACTTTTTTTAATTTTTAACACATTTTTCTACAAAATTCAAATTAAATAAAATTGTTGCAGTAACGAAAAGTAAGTTCTTGCAGCAACGAAATGAAAAATTGTCAAAGACATCATATATGAAATTTTTCGTTGCAGCGACTACCAAATTGTCGGATATACGACACTTTTCATTGTAGCAACGTAAAAACCCTAACGAAAATGGTTCATCCATGCGACGAAGCGTTATTCTTTCAGTGTACTTGGGATGTTTGCTGGACAAAACTGTCATTATCTAAAAAAAATTACATGAGGTGTCAGGGGACACCCGGTTGGAACGAAGTTCCTATCGCTATATATTATGTACTAGTTAGTTCCAACACGCCTAAGGCGCCCGCCGAAAAATACGATAATTTGAATGGATCCTTAAGAAAATATACTTTTTGTTAAATGATAAACTTGTTTTAAGGAAAAATTTTTCTTTATAGAATGTATTTTTTTAAGCATATTTTTAGGTCCTTTTTGTAAGAATGTGTATTATATTTTCCCGAAAAGGTAGTTTTTTAAAAAGAGGTACTTCTTTTATTAAAAGCTAATATTTTTTTTAAGAAAATTTGATATTTTAAGAAGAATAACTTTCTGGAAAAAAAGCCATAAGAGTATGAGTTTTTTTACAAAGAAGTACTTTTTTTAAGCACTTACTTTACTTTTATTGACTTTATTACTTTTATTGACTTTTATTGGTCAGACGTCTTAAACATATTAATTAAACGAACAAATTAAACAAATTTCAACATATTCTTCCAACTGGCTATATCCTCGCATTTTCTTGCCAGTTGGTAACTCCAAGGATACGGAGGGATTCTTCTGCCTGGTCTTTCCATCGGAGTCTTGGTCGTCCTCTTTTCCTGCTTCCATCGGATGCGTTATCGAAAACATTTCGCGCTGGCTCATCTTCATCCATTCTGATAACATTTCCTAGCCAACGCAATTGGCCTAATTTGATTCGCCTTGCTATGTCCACATCAGAATATGGATTATATAGCTCTGCGTTCCAGCGACGTCGGTAATCGCCGTTTTCTCTAACAGGACACATATATTTTACGGAGAATTTTTCTCTCGAATACTCCCAGGTGTTGTTCATCTGCTTGCGATAGATATGACCCAAGTTTCGGAGCCATATGTCAAGACAGGTAAAATGAGAGTCTGATATAGCTGGACTTTTGTCCGTCGAGATAGGGCTTTGTTACTAAACTGCTTGCTGAGCCCAAAATAGCATCTATTCGCAAGCACAATTCTCCTATCTATCTCCAGGCTGACGTTGTTGTCCTTGTTCACGGCGGATCCAAGGTAGACAAATTCATCTACCACTTCAAAACTAAATCGGGTGTCAACGTTCAAGTGCGGACCAGGTCGATAGGTTTATCTAGTCGTTGACATCATCAATTTTGTCTTGCCCTCAATAACAGCAAGACCCACCTTCGCTGATTCATCTACCACTTCAAAATTAAATCGGTTGTCAACCTTCAAGTGCGGACCAAGTCGATAGGTTTCTCTAGTCGTTGATATCATCAATTTTGTCTTGCCCTCAGTAACAGCTAGACCGACCTTCGCTGATTCTTTTCCGATTCTTGAAAATACTGCAGTAACCTCTCGCAAATTTCGCCCAATGATGTCTATGTCGTCAGCATACGCCAGCAACATATGGCTTTTCGTGTTAATGGTCTTGTTCGTATTTACTGCAGCCTTTCTCATTATTATCTCCATTAAGATATTCTCGCTTGGTACAGAATAGATCAGCGAGGTCTTTCCCCAATTTCAGTGATGATTTGGTGTTGGTCAGCGTCATTCTACAGAGGCGGATCAGTTTTGCGGGAATTCCAAGTTCAGACATAGTTTCGTACAATTTTCCCCGTATGGGGCTATCGAAAGCAGCTCTGTAATCGACAAAAAGGTGGTATGTATCGATTTGCTTTTCGTGGGTCTTTTCCAGCATTTGGCTTAGCGTGTATATTTGGTCAGTCGTGGACTTGCCTGGTCTAAAACCACACTGATAAGGTCCAATCAGGTTTACAATAATTGGCTTTAGTCTTACTCGTACTCGTAATACGCTTGACAAGACCTTATAGGCAATGGATAAAAGACTAGTACCGCGATAGTTGGAACAGACACACGGATCACCCTTTTTAAATAGAGGACATAATACACTGAGACTCCAATCGTCGGGCATTGATTCCCCCAGCCATATACTGCATATAAGTCGATGCATGTAGGCTAGCAGTCCTTCTCTACCTGCCTTAAAAAGTTCAGCGGGTAGCCCATCCTCACCAGCGGCTTTATTATTCTTAAGGCGGGAGATCGCCGTTCTAATCTCGTTTTGGTTGGGTGGAGTACAATCTACACTATCTTCTACTATCATTACCTCCTGATCTTCAGTGGAAGAATCTGAGAGGAGTAGTATGGAAAATTGGTCTCTCCACATTTTGAGCACACAATGCTTATCAGTCACCAGATTACCATTCTCGTCTTTGCAGGAGGGCACTTTTTAAATAAGTGGTACTCTTTTTAAGAAAAGGTTATTTTTTTAAGAAAATGTACCTATTTTCAGAGAGGCAACTTATCTCCAGAAAAAAAAGAATAGAAAAGAAAAGTTATTATTTTATTTTTAAGAAAATGAATTTTTGTAAGAAAATGTATTTTTTTAAGAGAAGGTATTGTTTTGAATAAAATGGGATTTTTTTTAGAATTGGTCTTTTTTCAAGAATAGGTACATTTTTAAGAGTAGGTACTTATCTCAAGAAAAGTTATTTTGTTTCACAAAACAGGTACTCATTAAAGAAAATGTAGTTTTTTAAGAAACGGTAATTTGTTGTAAGAAAATTGTCTTTTTTTAAAATGGTACTTATTTAAAAAGAATTAATTTTTTTAAGCAAAGGTACTTCTTTAAGATAAGGTATTTTTTTTTTTTTTTTTTTTTTTTTTTTTAAGAGTGACCGTCGGTGGTGCAATGGGTAGTGTGCGCGCCTCTTGTACAGGAGATCCTGGGTTCGATCCCTGCTCCAACCACCTTAAAATTTCTTTCGACGACGGTCACCTCGCTTAGTGACGGCGACACTATCGAGTATATAGCCATGAAAAAGCTTCTCAAAATACCGTTCGGAATCGGTGCAAAACTGTAGGTCCCAATCAGAGAGTGAAAACTGGAAAGCGCACAGCTCAGTGATTGTGAGAAGTTCTCCCCGGTCCCTTCATGGGATGTAATGGGAAACCATTTATTTATTTTTTTATTTTTTTAAGAAAATGTTCTTTGTGTAAGAATGTGAATAGGTATTTTTTTGGGAAAATTTACTTTTTTTTTTAGGAAAATGCACTTGTTTTGAAAACTTTCTTTTTTTAAACTTTGGCTTTTCTAAATTTACTTTTTTTTTGGTTCAAAACTACATTACGAGTATATGCCATAGATGAATAAAAACCATAGATGATTCATTTGTTTAATCACCATTTTCACCAGAGGGCAACGGCTGTTTCCGTACGACCATTTTTCACTCGGATGCGACGAAAAAGCACTCACACAACATTTTTATTTCGATTTTGTTGTTTAAATTTGAAAATAGAATATAAATAATAGAAAGGCATATAGATTTTGATATTTGTTGACAGAGTCCGCGTGATTTAATGTGGTTCTCGACGTGAAGTCCTTAACCACAGGTGAGCACCGCCCCACCAAGAACATGTTTGATACGACTGTTAGCGCCGCCCGTGAGATATCCGTGCTACCCCGCATAGAGGGGCAGCCAAGAGATCAGGAATAGGAAGCCTTACACCATTGGTATACAAACGCCCCGTATTCGCATATCCGCCAGCGCGACTTTTTTCTTCCGTCCACGAGCTACCAATTGAGCAAACTCTCTGTACATGAGCTACTCCTCCTTGGTAAAGACTGAGGTACTATCCAAACCTCTTCCGTGATAAGGGCCACGGATCCCATATTCCGAGGATATGCACCTGCCTAGCATACTTCGTTACAAGTAACTGATATACAAGGCAACTACATAGCCTCTACCAGCGATTTTGGTGGCAACCACAGCCAGCACGATCTCCCACAAGGGGGCCAACACCACCCGTGCTACCAGATAGGCATACTCTCTGGTCCGAGTTTCGCAGTGAAGCTGCTTCCAGTTTTTACTTTGTACTAAGTAGGGGAGTGGTCACCCCCGGCGACAAAAGCATCAATCGTGAAACAATTCTACAAAATCAACACCAACAACAACATCACGTGACATTGCCATTTAAATGCTAAAATTGCAATTTAAACGGTCTAATAACTACAGTCAGACGGCTGCAGCTTTCTCACCGTGGGAGCAAGGCTGTTTCCACCTCTTGCGGTCAATGACAGCGACCGGCAGCCAGTCTTCCGGCTTCGCCCGATGATGCCCCCGTGGGTCACAAAACAAGACACAAACTGAAAGGGCACGAGTTCGAGCCCTTCCACGTGTCAATCCCAAACAGCACACGGTACCAGAAATAGGCCTCTGGTCAGACCTCGCGGCTAATCCACTTCCATATTCGACTCCGACGAAGTCCGGGAACTGGCAGTCCCTGTGTTCGCAGGGTTCAGCGGTACCGACAACGAGATGCTAAACGGCTGAATAACTAGCTTGAAAAAGCCAGGATCACGAAAAACATTTAATCACTACAAAAGGGAGACACCGATAGAGACCAGTGAAACCCACAACATCAACTAAACCGTCCTAGCGCGCCGACTCGCGAAAACACGAGAGGCAAACCGCGTTGCCACACACAACGCATCCGGAGACAGAAGCATACTACTCACACACCACTCACCACCGGATCTGGTGACACACATGCCGACTAAATCCCTAAAAGCCCCGTAAAGGGGACACTCGCACTAAACATGGAGCCAATCTTCGATTGGCGCTTCGCAATCACACGACTCCCGATCCGCAAGTCTCATTCTGTGCAAGAATGCATTTAACGACCCGTGACCTGTTAGTATGAAACCAAGGCTTAGGTTGAAGCTAAACTCAGGGTTCTTCCCGACGAATTCTACATCCAGTATAAACAAAAAAACATGGTTATATAGTTTTAGCAATAGTTTTTGTTTCCAGGGAAATTTGCCCATATCCACCACTCCTGCGCCATCTAGAAAAATTCCCTTTACTTTCAAATCCACCACTTATCTTTCACCATCTATGGTGTGTTTATTTATCTATGTACATACTAAATATTGGTTACAGGCTCTACCTAGAAAACTTCCCATTACACAAGAAATTTCTCAACATATGTTAGTCTAGACACAAACCAAAGCAGAAGTACCCAATATAGTTGATAATACTGGAGTGTAGCATAATAGTGTTAAAAAAGTTATTTACCGCATCGTGCGATAAGGAACTACGTTAGCGAGAGTTTTGTTATACAAATTTAGGGCGCTCCCAAAAAAGTTAGTAATTTATCGTTTATATTTACAAAACCTTAATTTCCGTTTCGGTCATTCTGGCGCATGGATGTAGCTTTACTCAACTTAATTTATTATCTTTCAATCGAGAAATTATAATTCTACACTGAACGGAAAAGCATCGTCACACGGATGCAAATGTTCATCACCCCAACAACTTTTGTCATCGAAAGTGAGCTAACGTAACGTTTCATCAAAATGTTCATCAACAACTATGGTTGTTGCTGGAATGAATTTGCTTCATTATTGCAACGAATTTGTTTCGTTGCTGCAATGACTTTGTCTCGTTGTTGCAATGAATAGGTATCGTTCTTGCAAGGAATTTTCTTCATTGCTGCAATGAATTTGTTCATTGCTGCTATGAATTTGTTTCATTAGTACAACAAATTTGAGTCATTGTTGTAATGAATATGTTTTGTTTTGTTTCATTGCTGCAATGAATGTTTTGAAGTGTGTTTGAAATTATTTATTGACAATTGTACATAAATATACTGTTAGTATTACATTGCAGGTGTTTTGATAACAATTTTTTGAATTTTTGTTTTCGAAAATCTATTTGCTAAATATATTATATTCATTCTATGTTGAAACACTCGTCTGGAGAAGATTGTGGTAGTCTAGGGGTTGAGTGCCGTCATATTCATGCTCTTTTATTTATTTTAAGCAAATTTGTTAATATTTCGATTGGATTCATTTGATTCCACGTTTAATTGTTCTTTTTTATGTTCGTCGTACTTGAAACACTTTGTTTCTTTGACTTCTCCGTTTTCATTTACTTCGACTACCTGCACAAATGAATCTATGTCTTTCCTTTTTTTTCTGAATCCAAACTCCATCACAACGAAACAGGCGCGACCGAATTATGAATAAAACACAAAAATATGAACATTTTGCTTCGACTTGTACCGTCACGCGCATACACACACACAAAAGTTCAGTTACCTATTTCGGGGTAGTTTTTCTGCTATCGATGCATCACTTTCTTTGCTGTCGTGTTGCTCCTTGCATTCTGTTTATTTATCTATTCGATTTATAGATTCACAAGTTTCACAAACGATCACAGCAATAACATAAATTCACAAAATTTATTTTTCACAATAAAATATTATTACTAAGTATAACTAATTAGCCTGTTTTAAAAAAATTGTTTAAATTATTCCGGCGGAGAAATATGTCTACCACTTTCGATGGTTGGAATGTAACTGATTTAAGATGTGTACGTGACCCACCACTCACGCTCACCATTTTCACTTGCTTCTTTACGCTCGCTCATTTTTTCGACTGCTTCTCTCTCTATACCATCATAAAAATTAGTTTCGTTACAATAACGAAATTGTGTCGTCAACTAAAAATGTTGACAAACCTCCAAAGTAAATAAATAATAAATATAAACTAATACTAATAAATATAATACAATAATATATATAAATATAAATAAATAATATAAATACTAAATATCAGTAGTTTAAAACTCATGCCTTCCTTTTTTTAATTTTCAACCCATATTTTTACAAAATTCAAATTAAATAAAATTGTTGCTGGAACAACAAGTAAGTTGTTGCAGCAACGAAATGAAAAATTGCCAAAGAAGTCGAGTATGAAATTTTTCGTTGCAGCGACTACCAAATTGTCGGATATGCGACAGTTTTCACTATAACAACGTAAAAACATTAATGAAAATGTTCCATCCATGCGACGAAGCGTTTTTCTTTCAGTGTATATATCATACTTACAAAACATACTGGAGCAGCTTTAAAATTTATTTTGTGGTTGACCATTTTTCTGATATGCCCATATGTTGTTATATGTTATGTATTTTTCAAAATGAATATCGATTTTTATTCAGCCAAGATATTCTCAAATAACTAAATAAAAAAGGTCGATGGTATTCCAATATGACTACTTCTATAGCACAACACCTCAGGCATGCCCGTATCAAAATTCATCGTGAACGGACTAGCGGATTCGAAACGGCTGATTTATTTCCATTTTTTTTTGTGAAATCACCAACTGTTTAGCGTTTCGGACGTCATAGAAGTAAAATAACAGTGTTAGGTTTGTTTACAATCTCAATGTGGTCTCAAAAAAGTTTTTGCGTCATATATATATATTACCTTAGTTTCCGTTGCGGACGTTACAAAGCGTGGACCTTACTTTACTCAATTTTATTTATTATCTTTCAATAGACGATTTGAAGCTTTTCAATGTACGAAGTACCAAAACTTTGGTTAAAGCTATATTATTTTGTTGAAAAAACTTTGAGTCCTGATTTTCGTAAAATGGATAACAGAAAAAATATTTTCTGATTATATATATAAGTACATAGATAAAGGAAAAAAATACATATAGCGGTACCGTTGTCAACTTTTTTCACTAGGTGGTGTCCTATATTACTGTCACTTTCATAGAAGTTTCCCATAATTCTCATTGACGTTTATTCAGAATTGTGGGAAATTTGTACAAAAAAAAGTAAGCAAGGGAAAATGTGTCAAGCCCGCTAGCCCGGCCAAAGTTTAAACAAGTAGGAACGATTTTTCTAGATAAAAATTTCCAACCCAAAAATTTTTGCAACTTCTAACGGCCTCTTCAAATAACGGTCTCTCTAACATATTCTCCCAAACATATTCTGCAGGAACCATGTATATGTTTGGAACACACTTCAAACATTAATATGTTTGCAAGTCCCAAACTTACTTGTATTTAAATGTAAACAGCAACATGTTTACTGGCAAACATGTATGCTTTTACATGGAAACATATGCGTATTTTCCCCCAAACATAATAATATTCAAAACGAATTATTCTTTGATTTCAATATATATGTATGTATGTATTATTTATTATAATTAATTGTATCAATATAAGTCCACATTTATAAAAAATTAATACAAAATATTAAAAGATTTAAAACGGCCTTTTTTACATTTAGGTGCATTGAAAGCATTATTTGTTTGTTTTTCATGAAATGGGAATCTGCTGCTCTCTGCTTCTCCTTCCTTTCATACAAATCAAGTTCATGCAAACCAAGCGTTTATTTCACAAATGTTCCGCCGCTCCGATTTTCTCAGTAAAGGCTCGGACAGACAAAGGGCTTCACGTTATTGCCCTTTCCAGTTTCTTTCCTCAAAATCGATTCTCACTTTGGTAGCACACATACATATATACGAAACACATGCACAAAAACCAAAGTAACATCACAAATCATTTAAGCGTCTTCGAGCCTTCGTTTATTCTTTTTTCACTGATCAAGCGCTTTTGATACCCTCTGTCCGATGCAGCATTGACGACTGATTACAGGAAACTAAAACGCAATACATCAGCCAAGATAAGAAACACTGACTTCATTTGCAATTTGCACGCACATTCAGGAATGTTTATGACTCACTGACTGAGAGAATAATGTAAAAATACAGATACACACTTACAAGATAGACTATCTCTTTGTCCCTCTTTAATTATCTTGCTCTCGAGAGAGCATAGACAGTGAAACAAACACAGTAGCACAAACCTAAAAATATGCGGGTTCGAAAGACATATATTCTAATACATTAATCATTGTGTCTCAAACATGTAATATTGAATAGCAAACACAATATGTTTGGACACAAGTATATTATATTTGCGACAAGCTCCAAACACACTTTATATTTGCATCCAAACAACAAAAAATACATATTTTTCAGCGTGTAGTTTTACACTCACTGATTGCGGCCTATAGTTTTACACCGATTTCGTGCGGCTTCTTTTTTTGAGTAGCTTTGTCATGACAGATAACTCAATAGTATCGCTGTTGCTAAGCGAGGTACACATCGTCGAAATAAATTCAAGGAGATCCGCCGCGATATTAATTTGTAGCCAGGTGCAAATATAGCTCAACTCGTATATATAATCATACATCTGGCTAGATATGAACTTATCTCGCTATTAATTATATTTCATGTTAGATCTACTTACGAATATATTTCATTTGGATCCATTTAAAGATCCGTTTATAGAAACACCGTCGGTGGTGCAATGGGTAGTGTGCGCGCCTCTTGTACAGGAGATCCTGGGTTCGATCCCTGCTCCAACCACCTTAAAATTTCTTTCGACGACGGTCACCTCGCTTAGTGACGGCGACACTATCGAGTATATAGCCATGAAAAAGCTTCTCAAAATACCGTTCGGAATCGGTGTAAAACTGTAGGTCCCAATCAGAGAGTGAAAACTGGAAAGCGCACAGCTCAGTGATTGTGAGAAGTTCTCCCCGGTCCCTTCATGGGATGTAATGGGAAACCATTTATTTTATTTATTTATAGAAACACAACCATTATCTTCTCTAAAATTGTGGACTACAATATTTTTGACAGCTTCGTAAAATACACTAACTACCAAAAGTGTCATATATCTGTTGTAATTATCAAAAAGTAAAATATTGATGATCAAAATTGCTTTAATTTTTTTTCATAATATTCTCCATAAGGATCAATACACTTTTTCATGCCAGTCCTAATGCGGTAGCTGAAAAACATGCGTTTTGGTCTATAATCTGTTTTTTAGACGTCAAAAGCCGTTTTCGTGAATTGAACAGCTGCTGCTTTTTTATTTCATTGTTGACTGTCACGGTTTTGATTTCTGCAGTTTTCAACAAACAAAGCAATATTTGGGTCACAAAAACATGCATATATTATAACATATTAATCATTGTGTCTCCAACATGTAGTATTGAATAGCAAACACAATAGGCGTGTTTTGGTTACACCACTTGCTTAGAATATCACTTATTTTGTATGGAGAGCTAAGCGATATTAAGCGGCACTTGAAGTGATCGCTTCCATTTCACTTCTAAGCAAGCATAAAGTTACCAGTCTGCAAAAATCAGAAAAACTGTGTTGGATATCGTTAATATAAACATTTGCAAGAATAACTACAAGCAATGCGTTAGAGCAAGACGATTATATTTATGTATTTCCGGTTGAAAAAAGCAGAAAGTTTCCAGTAAGAAAAAATTAGAAAACAGTGTTGGACAAGGAGAATAATATACACATATTCAAGAATAACTACAAGCAATGCGTTAGATCAAGTCGATTATATACGTATATTATAATAAAGTATCGCAAGCTAGCTTCTAAAGAAAACACGCCTAATGTGATTGGACACATGTGCAAGGTGCTATAACGTGATTGTGAAAATCATATGGTCCGACTACAGGTAAACCAGTCAACATTGGGTGGTTAAATCTTTGTTAACCATTGACTGAAAAACACAACACGATGTTTAACCGCAATTTAACTAAGAAACGAAGATGACCAATGATTGGAAAACTGCCCATAAGTTGTCAGCCATAAGAGTATCGAGGAAGATTCGAATGTTTCTGAGAAAAATGCAACGACCAAATATATTGAAAGAAGAAATGACCAAAATTGTCAACTCCCATCCAATTTCTAAAAAAATAGATTACTACACCATTTCCAATTGAAATTTGAAAAAAATCAAATTAAATTTAAAAATTCTATTTGAAATTTTAAATACATCGATTGAAATTTAAAAATTCTATTTGAAAATTGAAATACATCAATTGAAATTTAAAAAACATCTATTGCAATTTAAAAGACATCTATTGAAATTTAAAAACATCAATTCAAATTTGAAAGCCATCAATTGAATTTTGAAATACATCAATTGAAATTTGAAACACATCAATTGAAATTAAAATACATCAATTAAAATTTGAAACATATCAATTCAAATTTAAAAAACATTAATTGAAATTTTAAAATCTAATACATAAAATCGGTTAATAATTTTTAAATTTTAAGTGACGACCCAGCAAAAAATATTCAGGGTTTTGGAAGCACTAGCAATTTTTTCCCCATACTGAAGCGCTTACTTAGAAGTCATTACAATTCCGGCATACCAAACTGCAATGAAGTATGTAATCACAAACGAAAAGACCATTCTATAGCATACAGTTGTGCTACCGAGATAGCGATATTGTAAGGCAATGCTAACTCTTTTCTTGTCGCTCGCTTACTGCACTGCAATAAAGTAAGGCAATAACCTTCATATCTTTCATATCTTCTGGACTGCAATGAATGAAGTGCCTTTGGTCGCCTTTAAGTAGTGCTTCCAAGTGGGACATCCCATACAAAAATCATGCCTTATTTCAGCAGGTTTTTAAGCGATGTTTTCGCCTTACAATTCCGCTTCCGGGTAAGCAGTGTTTTTTGATGGGGAGTTTTAAATTTTAATTGATGTGTTTTAAATTTCAATTGATTTCTTTTAAATTTCAATTGATGTATTTTAAATTTCAATTGATGTCTTTCAAATTTCAATTGATAGTTTTCACAATTAAATTGATATTTTTCAAATTTCAATTGGAAATGCTGTAGTGTACAACAATACTAAAAAACAGAGAGAAATATAGTCGTCTACACTGATATGTTGCTGGACTATTTCGCAGAACAAGAAATTAATGTTGCTCAATAGTTTTCACGCAAAATATCTTAGTACTGGCTTTAACGTCGAAACTAAACTCAATTCAGCTGTTCAACTGGCAATCATTGAAAACAGTGTTGTCAATTGAAAAAATAGTCCTCCACAGAAAAACCATTCCTGTGAATCTCTAGTTTAAATTCGCGTAAGAAATTTAGGCTATTTAAAACACATCAACTTAGAAAGCTCAAATCTTTATTTACATTCCTGATTTAATTTTTTTTGTTAAAATATAACAACTGGCAACAATTAAATTAAGTTATATATGTATACCCGTATATAAGATATGTTTTTAAAAATATATATTTTAATATTATCCTATAGATGAAACTCCCTTTTCCATATTGACCACAAACACAACAGTAGGGTGTGTATTCCCATTATGGATAATTATAGGCTAGCCAATAGTTATATCTATTAACATATGTATGTGTCACAGTAGAAATCGAAGAAGTCATTCGTGTCTGCCTGACATTAGTAAAATGATTAAAATTAACACAATTTTCCATTGGCGATATTGTTAAGATAAATGTCTTGAAGTGGGCTAACGAAAACTTTAACCCACTCTAGGGTGTCAGCACAATTAGCCTTTTCGCATTTGCGTGGCTGACAAAAAGCTATTAAATGAACTCTTAAAGTCAAATTTAAACACTTTTTGTATTTATTTAATTAGTTAAAATACAGATTTGATCAAAGAGTTAAAAAATAGGAAATTTAAATATCTGCTTTAGTATTTATTCGAATAGACATGTACACACATATGATTCGAATAGGGTGACACGAAATGGATAATTATTTTGAAAATACAATGGGAATAGTTTGGTAACTGTCTGCTTACTTTCTTACTTATGCGGAATATATCAACCCAGAGGGGTTCGGGACCATACAAAATGAAGATATCATATTTATACAACCGGCTCGACATTTGCTTCTGTCTTCCAATTGGTAACACCAAGATCTCGTAGGAATTCTTCCACCTGGGGCGCAGGATTATTCTGATCCATTATACTTATATGGACTAGCCAGCGTAAACCCGTTACTTTGATTCGCATTACTGCATCGATGTCTGGATACAGTTTATACAGCTCGTGGTTCATGCATGGTGGACCATTTAAACCTTCCACATCTAACAACCCTACAACTTTTTCTTTTGTTTTCTGATCGACTTATAACAGCCCGAGTTCCAAGCGTCAGTCTAAGAGAATTTGTGCCAAGGAACAGTACACGCCAACACAACGCGCTGAGCTTTACGTTAAAAACATGTTCTTAATTGTGAGCACGAAACATGCGTATTGTACAAAATATCGAGTGCAAAGGCCGGCTTCAAACGAAATTTGTATCGCCACCTATAAATCCTAACAAAACCACAATTATCCCATTTACAAAACGAAGGACATTAACTATCCCTACGCTTCACATAAGAGATACGGAGGTTCAATTCGAGCAGGAGGTAAAATATCTTGGTATTATGCTGGATAGAACTCTCTCCTGGAATCCTCATCTAAACATGATACATAAAAAGGCTACAAAATCAATTTGGGCTAGTAAACAACTCCTAGGCAAAACATGGGGCTTAAGTCCAAAGATGTCACTATGGATATACAAACAAATGGTTCTTCCCAGTATACTCTATGGCTCGGTAATATGGTGGCAGAAAACCACTCAAATCACAGCCCAGAATAAATTGTCGAAAACCCAAAGACTAGCCTGTTTGAATATCACAGGGGCAATGAGAACAACGCCAACGGCTGCTTTGGAGGTTATCTTAAACCTTGACCCGTTGCATTTGGCAATACAAGGAGAAGCCTTTAAACAGGCCATCGAGCTTCATAAATTATTTAAATTTAAAGTAGGCGACCACACAGGACACCTGAAAATCCTTAATAAAGCTAATCATATTAAAGAGATGACTTTATGTAGTGATCAAATAGAGCCTGTACTGGAGCTGAAACGAAATTACACTGTTCTTATCCCAAAAAGGACTGAATGGGATTCAAACCCTATATGGCTACGTGAAGGAGCCCAAAAATGGTTCACTGATGGATCAAAAACAACAGAAGGGGTGGGAGCGGGCATAGTAGGACCCAGGTGTAGGCTCCAGATTCCCCTAAGCAAGGATTCTACAATATTCACAGCAGAATTATACGCACTCAACACGGCTACAGAAACGCTGTTAGACAGAAATCTAACAAGAACGAAAATAAACATAATGACAGATAGTCAAGCAGTTCTAAAGGCACTGAACAAACCCATCTTTCACCACAAATCAGTGTTGGAAGGCCATAGGGCCCTAAATCAGCTGGCAGAGAATAACAAGGTAACACTTGTATGGGTGCCAGGGCACAGTGGGATTGATGGAAATGACTTGGCTGACGAAAGAGCAAGACTGGGAGCGCAACGGCCATTCATAGGCCCAAATCCTCAATATGGCTTCACTAAAAAGGACATTAAAACAATGATCACAAAAGTAACAAAAGGAGAATCGAAGGAGTTTTGGATCAAAAAAGGACCACTCAAACACTCGAAAAAATTCCTATCACCCAATGAAAAAAGAAGCAAGGATGCTCTTCAATTGAACAGACCCAATCTAAGGCTCCTATGTGGAGCTCTCACTGGACACTACACATGCAACTTCATGTTGAATAAGATGCAAATAGCGGAGGAGGGAACATGCAGATATTGTTTGGAGGACGATGAAACCATGGAACATATACTTGCGAAGTGCCCTGCTTTTGCTTACCAGAGACTTAAGATACTTGGCGGATCCGAAGTTATGGAGGACGCATATAAAAAACTAGCGGTGAAGGATATTGTAAAGTTCCTGAATGATACCATGAATTAAACTTTAATGGAGGGCGCACAATAGATCTACCTTGGTCGCGGTGCAGGAGGACACGTCTCTCAACCCAATTACATCGTAAATCGTAAATCGTGTATCGCCACCGGCAATGTTGGTAATGTCAGTCATCAAGGCCGACGTCGTCCGAAGCGGTTTGATGAGAACATTCAGGCTGTAGAGGCCAGCGTTGAGATGCACCTTCAACATCCCATCGTCGCCATCTTAATTGGGCATCCCTCGCTCGGCTCTCTATCACATAATTCGTGCTGATTTACCGATCGACAACCCGATCCACGGTACACCCTGTACGTCGTCAACGCTCGAAGTTCTCTATCATATGACCATATATTTTTCAAAGTATTTTTACTTATTATTTTGTGCGCAATAAGAGCTGAAATCGATTAAGTTTCAATCGATTTTTATTAGATATTAACCCCCCTCCCAGTTATCCCATTGCAACCCATGAAGAGATTGGGGACAGCTTATCACAACCAGTGAGCTGTGCGCTTTCTAATTTTTCATTCACTGATTGGGACCTACAGTTTTACACCGGTTCCGAACGGTATTTTGATAAGCTTTTTCAAAGCTAAGTACTCGATAGTGTCGCTATCACTAAGCGAGGTGACCGTCGTCGAAAGAAATGTAAGGTAGTCAGAGCAGGGATCGAACCGCACACTATACATTGCACCACCGACGGCCATTTAACCCCACACTGGGAAATCTGTCTTGTTTATTGTTTGGATGTAAATATAAAGTGTTTGTAGCTTGTCGCCAATATATTATTCTTGTGTCCAAACACACTGTGTTTGTTATTCAATATTAAATGTTGGAGACACAATAATTAATTACTTATAATATAAGTTTTTGTGGCCCAAATATGGATTTGTTTGTTGAAAATTGCTGGAAACAAAAACGTGACAGACAACAAAGAACAAAAAAAGCAGCAGATCTTCAATTCATGAAAACAATGCCTGCAACATAATTCTTGTAATATGTTGTTGGGGAAATTTTTTTTTCAGCGTGTAACGTGAGAATGTAGATATGGATAACGTGCGATCTTTCCAATTAATAAAGGCCGAGCTTCAACAATGGGTACCAATACCCCACATAAGATTTTGGAACGCATCAGATGGGAACAGAGCGTCAATGAACCTGTAGGGCGAACCAGATGGGTACAAGACCCAAACAAACTCGAAACTCGAACTCGGCTGATACATGAGTGTTCTAAGTCGATACTTCACTCTGTGGACACACCTATGTGGTTAGGTTAGTTTAGAGTGACTGTGAGTTCCTCCCAAGGAAGCTCACCCAAGTAGCAATGATGACGATTTGAATAGCCACTTTACCCAAAAAAAAAATACAATAAAAAAGAATGTGCCAGTAATAACCTGAGGCTACCCAATTAATAGTGTTAGAGTATTCTAGAAGTAGACTGAGTTCAATACTCCCCAGTTCCTGTATTCCGTCAAAAAGGGCTTTGCCAAAGTTGTCCTTCTTATGTTTGCCAAGGCTGGGCAGTTTAGGAGATAGGGTTAAGCAGTTTCTGCCATATTCTCGTCTTCGCAACTACGACAGTAACGCCTGTATTGAATTCCAATGAGTACCAATCGTCCTGTGACCTGATAAGACAGATATCATTGTGCCTTTTGTTTTCCTGTTTAGAGTCATCAGGAGCTCAGTTCTATTGCCGTCAGATCTATACCAATTACCCCGTGATATGCGATAGGTAGTAAGTTTAATTCCATTTCCGTCTGCCTCGTGGTGGAAGAGGCAATCAATCGCGTTAGCCTCCACTCTTAGACAGCTTCCATTTCACGTTTCGTCCATACGCATTTCCACTATAGCCTAAACCTAATTCGTTCTCGGCCATTTTCGTATGACCCGGAACCTATACTAGGGAATGTCCTGTCGTGGCACCGAGCTGGTATTGCAGACTCCGGCATTCGTGAATCAGTAGCGGTATATTTTCCACTGAGGATAGAACCCTATCCGCTTGGAAGATCCTATCAAAAACAGGGAGACCGATTGATAGGTGTTATACCAATTGAAGTTAAGCTGGGGTTTATTTAACTTCCACTACACTATCCGTCGTAAATACTTACTTACTTACTTAGGTGGCCTCACACCACCCAGAAGGGTCAAGGGTCTTACAAAATGAGGATAATATATTTCTACACCAAATTCTCGCCGGTTAATTTCGATAACCTTCGAGTACGTCTTCCAATACCTTTCGCTCTGGTTCATTATTATTCATTCTACTGACATGACCCAGCCAGTGCACACGCACTATTTTGATAAACATAACTACGTCGATGTAAGGATACAGTTTATATAGCTCGTGGTCCACTCGTCGCCGATACTCGCCGTCTTCTATTTCAGCACCGTATGTATTTCGGAGCATTTTTCTCCTGAAGATTCCCAGTGATGTTTCGTCAGCATGCGATATGACGCAGGATTCTGCGCCATAAAGCAAGACAGGTTGATTAAAGATACTGGTATAGTTGGATCTTCGTTTCTCGAGAGATGTTCTTATGTCTGAAGTGCTCGCTTAGCCCGAAATAACACCTGATTTTTAGGCTGAGGTTGTTGCTTCTATTCAATGCAGATCTGAGGTAAATAAATTCGTCCACTACCTCGAAATTATAATCGACGTTCACCCTTTGAACCACCCGGGTTGATGTTCTGCTAGTCGAAACTATTAATATTGTCTTGTTCTCGTTTACTGGCAACCCACCTGTCCATCGCTTCTCCTGGATAGGATTAATTTCAGCAATATAATTCTCCAAGACATCTGCCAGTTGGATAGTAGCACCGGATCTGTATAGTGTTCTAATATTCCAAGTGTATTTCCCTAAACCGGGTTTTATGTTTCGCCTTCTCATTTCTGTATTTTCATTATTAATATAACATGACGGTGGCGGAAGGCCAGCCAGGCCACCACGTAATTGCATTTTATCTACTGCCAGGATGATTATGTTTCAACCGCCCATTATGGATCAGACGCTGACCAGAATGCAGTATGTCGAAACTGGCTGCCCTCATCCGCCTTCAAAGGACAAAAGAATATGTCCGCTTGTTTGAACAGCTTCAGTGACAGGGTCACCTATTTAACCTGAGACACATCAGTGATCGCATAACCAATCAGACTGCTCATTCGCTTCGTCTTCTGACTCTAGCTAGCTAACGGAGGGTTCCGATAATGCCATTACCGGTCCATCCGTCTTCATCCGTAAAAATGTCTATGTCAACATCCTACAATGGTGAGTAGTTCCTCCACTCTTCTCTATGCAGTACAATTATGCTGAAGTTTTTCAAGAAGTTCAACTTTCGACTAGCACAGTGCGTTCTTTCAAGTATAAGTAGGCAAAAGGCACAGAATCCTACTATGCCCATAGTTTCGCTGTGTCCACAATTTCAACTCTCTAAGTCGCAGATTATTTTGGCCGGTACACTGTTAGCAAATTGTTCAATTGGAAGAAAATTCAGCATCGTATTAAGAACAGCAGAGGGATACGTCGGTAATGGCCCTGCCACGCCAACCCATGTTTTTCTCTGTCCTGTGGCATTTTGCTATCTTGATCCAAAGCCAGCCATCATTCCGATGCTCCTTAGATCAGAACGGGTCTACCGATTCTAACGCCCAGTGGTTCAGAATCGATTTTCATGTACCAAAATTCGATATCTTTTGATGTAGCAAACATTTTCAAGTTCTGTAAAAAACCGATGGTAGGCAAGGAGTCAACAATTATTGCGATATCTCAACATTGAAAATGGCACAGTGGGTATATTTCAGAAAAATTTCCAAAATTGACTAACAGAAAACAAAAATTTTGGATTATTTCTTTTTATGTTTTTTTTTAACATATTTTGATAAAATTACGCACAAAAATTAAAATTCTTGTCGTATTACAGATACGTGCCATTTTCGAATTTTGAATATGGAAAAATTTTGATCTCTTTTTTCGAATTTGTTGAACTGCATCTCATTCAGTTTTAGAGATATTGCACTCAGTTGGCTTTAATATGCCAGCTAAGTTTTGTTTGTACCAAGCTCAGTTCGGTTGTACTATAAATTTCGAAAAATATCGATTTTGAAAAAATTTTTTCTTTCGACCAATAGAACTACTTTGCTTCAAAAGCCTTCAATGTACGCCGTTTACATCCATAATACCATACTCGGGTTTAGGTCCAAATGTTTTCTTGCAAGCGTAGAAGGTACGAGTACCTACTTCGCCCTATCCGACAACTCAAGTGGTTTACCATTGAGTAATTGTAGCGATATAGTGGAATACTTTGTCTATTAGTGAATAATACAAGATCTGTTTTATACGGGTTAATGCCTAGACGACAGCCTGTGGTCCAAGTGCTGATCTTTTCCAATATATTCATGACTTCACTTATCACGGAGATAAAGGGACCTGTTACCAACCCCACGACATAATCCGCATATGTGACTACCCTTAACCTTCTGCTAACCAAGTTCAGCAGTAGAGTGTTCACAGCCGCTACTCATAGTAGTTGTGGTATCACACCATCCCGGGGTGTACCCCTACAGACTGATCTAGTAACCCACCAACATAACCTGTATATCTAGAGAAACTTGAATGAGCCGATGCATCGACACGACGAAACACTTTCACTGATGATACAGTACCCAGTTTGGAACTTTTCAAGGTAACGGATTGGAGGACACTGAGGAAATGTGTACGCAGCATGAACTTCCTGTCGAAATAGTTGAAGTTCCCATGTGACAACGAAGCAAGCCGAACTAGTAACCTATTTTGATGTAAACTGGTATATTGGTATATTATGATTCATATATGGATGATCCACTTGTTTCTCGGTTCAATGAAACAATGATATTTCATCCTTAAATTATCGTAAAATTTGGGACAGGCGTATCAAACGGAACTTCAATCCAATGGATAACCGAGGGTGAAATTAAGTTTAAGTCGGCTCACTGAACTGAAATTGCTGTACTAGTCAATGCATATGTACATAAGGTGGTGGCATCTGGAATTTGGAATTTGGTTTTGTCTTTATTTACTGTCCAATTCAACATAAATGTAGACCAACAGTAAAAGTAAACAAAAAACCAACAAACAAAAAGTAAAATTCATTCGAATTGGACAGTCGGAAAACTATTCAGCTGTTCTACTAACACCACCTGATATAACTACGCCTTAGTATACTTATATATCACATTAAAATTCTCCATATTTCGGAGAAATTAGGTTTGGAATTTGAATTGAATTTGAAATTTATATTATTATAAAATTTATTCATAATGTTTTTTTTTATTAGTGTTTTTTATTCATTTTGAAGCTCTCTATGCAATTATATTTATACACAAAATTATTGGAAAACTGCATAAACTATTGGTGTATTTTACATCATCCTATTCGAAGGTTTGCGAAACGTCAGCTGTTTTGAAAATAGTTTTAGAATTATTAATACTTTAGCAAAAAAAAAACATCATGCATATATTTATAGTTACAATTGGATTGAATAGGTCTTGCCAAAACAATAACACACATCCATACATATGTACAACTTGAATCACCGTAAATATTAATCGCCATATGCTTGTTCCACATGAAATCTATTTTTAAACAGCACTCGGGTGACACAAAATGACCGTATTGAAAAGTGAAATGATGTCAAATCAATTTCGTGTCGTGTGCGTTATAAAGGTTAATTTGCGCCTCGAAATAGGCACAAGTTATGTATGTCTCCACCAGCTACTTAATTTCAAATTTGTTTCAATCGACCACAACGGCAAATTTCAATTTATTTTCGGTTTATATTATACCTAGTTCTTAACTGATTCATCAAATATCTAATTTCTTTTCTCCTATTTAACAGATTACATCTTAGTCTTTAATCCTACATAGAAACTTTTTAGATAATTCATGAAATACTGAAAAAACATTGCAAACAAATCCCGTCACGTACGTGACGGTTACAGTCAACCAACATTCAAAATTGTTAGAGTTGAATCTAAATTGCAGCAAAACTACTAGACATTGAAAAAAAGTGTCTTAGAACCAAGTTATATTCAAGAATCAAGCTTGCTGCTGAGGAAAAAATATTTTCATTAAAACACATATTCATAATTAAGAATAGGTTATATTTTGTCACGTACAGACAAATCGTGTCACGTACGGGACATAGTTGAATAGTTGAACATAATGAATAATTAAATATAGATTTATCTAGGGATAAGCTATGTTTTCTGCACTCACCAACTTTCTCCTTAGTTTTAATAAAATGGAAGTTTAAAATTTCAGGTATCGCGATGGTATTTTCCAATGGTTTTTGTTTTTGCACTCCAACCAAATATTTTTAATAAATTATTATAGATAAAAATAAAAAATTGCTAATTTATCAACAATTGTATACAAAAATCTATATTTTGGAAATGGCTATGAATTCCACATTTTCATGGAATGCTCTCTTGAGATATTTTAGTTTAAGCATTGTACTATGCTGAACCTGAATTTCAGCTTTCCATATAAAGTCTATCTAAAAACGCAACCTGATTTTTGTTTACATAGACTCATCTTCATCTCAATATTGGGTCTAAACTAGAGAAGAACATTGCTCAAAGAAGATTGCTTCTTATTCCCACTACTATTCTTCCACATGTAGGAAACTCCTTCACTTGTAGCTGAGCTCCTTGGAATACAGAAGAGGGAAGTGATATTGCAAGTCTTCGGAAAATACTTTGTTTAACTAAAATCGAAATTAAATGAAATCAAACATTCGGTAATATGCGTGGGTCACGCGAAAGTAGTGCTTACGCACGCTCACGTACGGAGGCTTTTTCACTACTCACGTTCACGTACGCTCAGGCGAACATAATTTGGTCCTACTCACTATCACGTGATTCATGACAATCACATGACTCGCGCCCATCTCTAGTTTAAGCTAGTAGTCGTTTTAGCTCCCGAGCAAGCCTTGAGCCAAAGTTGAATCCTATTTTCAAAATCTCGGAAATATAGCATCCGGTCGCGAAATTAACGTCACTGTTGAGTACATTTTCAATAGTGGTATTCATGCAAACAAGAAAACCTAGAACTTTTGCTCAGCGTAAGTTTACCCCGAAGCGTTTCACGAGGCACCAATTAAAGTTTCTCAGTGTATCTAGCTATGCAGCAATTGTCAAAAAAAATGCTGATAAAGTAAATAAACAAAGTAAAATTAAAAAAATGTCTAAAGAAAGTGATTCCTGGTTATCTTTTACTGCTTTCACCACTTGAGTAAGAAGAACCACTTGAGTAAGAAGAATCCCGCCATCTGTGTATGGACTTCGAGCGCTTGCGCTTGGACTTCTGTTCATCGATCTGGAATAATTTTGTTTAATAAAAAAAAATAAAATAAATGGTTTCCCATTACATCCCATGAAAGGATTAGGGAGAGCTTCTCACAATCCAGTGAGCTGTGCGCGTTCTAGTTGTACACTCAGTGATAGGGACCTACAGTTTTACACCGATTCCGAACGGTATTTTGAGTAGCTTTTTCATGGCTAAATACTCGATAGTGTCGCTATCACTAAGCGAGGTGACCGTCGTCGAAAGAAATTTAAGGTGGTCATAGCAGGGATCGAATCCACATTCTCATTCACAAGAGCCGCGCACACTACCATTGCATCATCGACGGCCGCTTCGGAGTTATAGCCATTCTTTTATTTTGGCGATTTTTTGAAAAAAAAATCTCTCATACGAATTGGACCAGTTAAAAATTAGTTATTTTTTCGATTGGACTCTCCGTTTCTGAGCCAAGGACATTTCTTCCAATTTTTTCATATTTTCGTTCAAAAATGGGCATGGGCTGCACTGGGTAATGTGTAAAGGACCATCGTCGTGGGTAGCTACCCATTATTTTCCCATTACCCGCAGGGTAATGAAATGAAAACGTTCATTACCCATTCCGCTCGGCGATGTGTATGGGTTACACATGGGAATGCAAAAAGGACTGTGGGCACGAAACTGACGCCATCGATTATAGAGTTGTACTGATACCAATGAGAATAGTGAATTACTTGTTGAGTATGTACTCGATATTAAGCTTGCCATATTCAATTCGTTCTCTGATCATAAATACGAAGGATACCAGTTGTATTGAAATTTGTCCCAGCTTGAAATATTTCGGTATATTTCATATTTCGCTCTATGAAAAGAATATTGGCATCGGGCCAAACTGTGCAGATACGCTACATATATGACATAGAGAATGTAAGGGACAGTTTCACGAAGGTTCTCAAGAAATTACTGCAAATTTCTTGTCAACATATTAAGTCAAGGGGACGAAGACTCCTCCCTGGTGGATCGAAGATTAAGAAGTTATGCGAGAAACAAGGAGTACTGGGATAGATACAAAGTCGGGCTAAGGGGGGATAAGGATGTGTTTGGAGTGGCAAAGAAAAACGAACAAAGAAAAATACTGGCGACAGGTACGCACAGGGAGAAGATTAGTTGGAAATCAATTCAGCCATGGGAAATTCCACGATAAAGTCTATATTTTGATCAGAATTCGTAATTGTCAAACATCAGATTTATTTATAGATGTTATTGATAGATAGAAAATCGGTCTTAATAAATACAAGTTGCTACTACCGAACTTTAGTTGTATTAACCAGTTTGAGTATTTCAAAAACCTCATTCATCTAAAATGGAAGATACAACTAATAAGTACAATATTAGAGTTCGTATTCAAATATTAGTCACTGTAATCATAATTTAGTTACTGTAACAAAAACACTTGTTACAAAGTTATGTATTCGAATTTTCACAAGAGGCTTTGCTGTTAAAGATAATCTACGAGGACTTTACAGAAAAACTAATATTTTAAACAGAAAGTGATGAAAAAAACAATAAAGTGTATACTTATTAGGGTAACCATTCATTTAATCAATATTCGGTTAATCGATTAATCGTGTTATAAAATTAACGGAACATTTTAATAATTAATTTTTCGATTAACGATTAACTCGAACAAATCATAGCGATTAATCGATTAATAAAATATAAGTAAGTGTTTGTGCAAGCAGTCCGTCTGGAAACACTCCTATAATGTGTCAAACTCATATGACAACGATTTGCGAACAAATTTCATAACTTTATACACATTTCGAACAGATTTGATAGTTTGTTGAGAGAAAACGTCGCATAGTACTTAGGCTCAGATAAAAAATTGCCTCAAAATTGGTTTATTAAATTGGGTCTAATAGTCTTTCTATGTAATAGCTCTTTCTCCACAACCGCTTTTTCTTCCTAAACAAACGGGTTTCCTCTCTCCTCTTCTCCTTATACCGCTCTGCGCTCGCGGCTCGCAACACTTCATCGTACCATGGTTTGACTTTAGAGAGTTTTCATAACCAAGGACGGTTTTCATAGAGTAGGAAATGTACATCCACTGCGCTTCAGGATCATGAGGTGGTGGTGCGTTCTGCGCTAGTATTTGAGTAAGCTTCTCTGCTTCTCGCTGCTATCTCAGCTAATTGCCGCTTTCCGATATCCAGCTTACTATATGTCTGTGTTCGTACGACTTTCGCTCTGCTTAATATTGTGCGTACCTTAGCTGCAACCAGGTAGTGATCCGAATCGATATTAGCTTCTCGAATCACACGTACGTTCATTAAACTAGTAGAGTGCCTTTCATCAATTACCAGAATATCAATGTTTTTCTTCGTCTATTTATCAGGGGATATCCAAGTAGCCTTATGGATGTCTTTATGTTGGAATCTCGTATTACTAACAGCCACGTTGCTAGCTGCCTCAGAATCTGGCAGTCTCATTCTGTTATCGGAAGTGATGTTGTGTAGAATGAATTTATCGATGGTACATTTTCTCTGCCGACTTTAGCATTAAAATCACCTAGAACAATCGTTATGTCATGACCAGGACAGCGGTCGTGTGTTTCCTCTACGCGCTCATAGAACATGTCCTTGCTGACATCGTCTTTTTTTTCTATCGGGAACTAGGGTTGTCCCTATCTTTTCCAAATACAAATCCACAACCAAATTCACGCTTTTTCACATGGCAGCTGTACTATATGGCACAGTTCTTCTTCCTTGTTCAGTCAGGACGAGTCCATAGCATCTCCTGGATAGCAGTAATGTCAGGCTTATCTGCCAATTGGATAGTGGCACCGGGTCTGCATAGTGTTCTAACATTCCAAGTGTATAACCGGTAATCGTGATCCTTATAAAGTTTGCGGGGTCGTCAACAAATAGGAGGTTTCATGTTTCTCATTCTCATTTTGTATTCTATTTTCAGAGAACAACGACGATGTTCATCACGAGTGCTCTGCGCACCACTCACATCGGTGCAAAGAATATAGTGTTACATTTGTTTTCGGTGAATATTATGGGAAAGCAGATTGTTTATACATCTACCACTAGGTTAGAGCAACTGTCTTAATGAGGCAAGATCGGTGCCCGTGTTGTAATGTGTTCTGACTATGTCGACTACGCAAAGCGGAACCAATATTCGATCAGAAATAACACACTCGCACCACGGAAATGGATTCCACAGTACTTCCTGGTATATGCATATTCCTACACAGATGATTCGTAACAGAATTATCTAGTAGGATATGGCCGTCAATAGTGCAATGGTAGTGTGCGCGGATGTTGTACATAAGAACGTGGGTACGATCCCTCCTCTGACCACATTAAGTTTCTTTTGACGGCAGTCACCTCGCTTAGTGACGGGGACACTATTGAGTATTTAGCCATGAAAAAGCTTCCCAAAATACCGTTCGGAACCCGTGTTAAAAACTGTAGGTCCCAATCAGTTTGTTAGAAGCTCTCTCGAATCCCTTAATGGGATGTAACGGGAAACAATATGGAGTCTACTGTAGAGAACTAGGCTTGTGTCTATGAGCGTTTTCACACTAGCCGACACGACACCGGCACGACACCGACAACGACATCAGTGGGAGCGCAAACTCATACAATTATATGGGCATGCTTTCACACTTGCCGACACGACGGTTTTATGTCGTTGCCGGCGACGACATGTTGGCGTGATGCAAACACTCCACTCATGTCGTCGACTACATTTTTACATTTTTATGACCACTGCAGAGTGTTTTGTTATCGTGCAAAATTTTTTAAGTAAAATTTAATAAAATTGCCAAATATGATATTGTTACATGGATTGAATTAGTTGATGATGATATATCTTCGATCAACAAACAACAACTGTATGTCGGTATCGTGTCGTGTCGTGTAATGTGTAAGCACTTTGCAAAAATCGTGCCGGTGTCGGTGCCGTGCTGGTGTCGCACACTGTGTCCGCTGCGGCAATAAATCATTTTGGACCTGCTCTCCGATTTTGATGATTTTTGCACAGATGGTTAAAAACTATCTAAAGGTCATGTGTGTAAAATTTTATGCAAATATCTCCATTGGTTTTCTGTCCCGAGCAGCGCAAAGTTGACATATGTGAACAAGTCTCAAATGGGTTAGTTTTCTATGTCATATTTAAAACCTTGTTACTTATAAACTATACACCGAGTGTACCTTATAGAAATTTTTTTCACTTAAAATAGGCATCAAGCATTATGTAAATTAAAAAAAAAAAATAAAAATTGAAAAAAAAAATAAATTTTTTTTTTTATTTTGGGCCAAAAAAAATAAACATTTATGATTTTCCGTTAGACTTTTAGTTGTGTGCGAAGCAGTGCGAAACATGGAGTCCTATACCAAATTTAAGCTGAGGGTCTCAGCTAACAGATTCCAAAAAAAAATTCTGCCGAAATTTGCCCGCGGCCAAAAAAACAATGGAAAACCAAAAAATTACAGTAAAAAATATGCGTTATGCGTTATTTTACGCGTGCATAAACAACTGCGCACTCTTTCTTTCGTTACTGCTTGTTGTTGTTTTGCCTGTGTGCATGCCTATTACTATAAATAGTATATTTGTAAGATAACTGTGTATAAAGTGCTCGTACACTGAAATTCAAATCATATCAGTTATTATTTTTTTTTAAATAAATTTTTACATACCATAATGAAAACTTCAGCATGAGTTGGGCTCGAACTCCAGATGTTCGCACACCAGCCGCCAACTCTATCCACTGAGCTATTAAAGACGTTGGGATTGAATGAATAATAACGTCACTTATTATTACACGCAATGTGTAGAGTCTTTTAAAATTGTAGCAGTTCATATAGTCATTCTAAAAATAGAACCTATGTTGATGTGCATTTTATTTTTGTAAAGTTTTGTAAAATTAAAAAAATATAAGGCTATTTGTTTATGCTCTTTACTTCTTTGTCATTCCCAGTTGTAGTTGGAAAAGTAATAAGTGAGTGTTTATTAAGCAATTAAAGCAAATTTCTTAAAAACAATGGAAAAGTCAAAAATATCTTTCAGAACGCTTTCGGAAATTGTTGTTAAATGTAAAAAAGATATTGATCTTATAATTGGTGAAGTTTTCGTGAATTATAAAAGCGCGTCTGAGATAAATCAAGAAAAGTTCAGTCGGTTTTTGAAACAAACATTCATGCCTCAATTTTTAAAGAAGTGGAACAAGAGTCATCGTACTTCGTCAAGATTTTATAGTGATAATGATGAATGGCTAACACACTCTTATACGTTGACTGATGAAGTAGTGGATGATACAGTGGATGACGAAGAGCAAACCCAGTCTACTCCTGGTAAACGTGGTCGTCCAACGAAAACCTTTGAGGAGAGCAATGAAAGAACGAAAAGGAAAAAGCTGACTACATTTTGTGAAGACAACTCTGAAGATATCATATTATCTGCTGCCAAAAAAATTGGAGACAAAAATGAAGTCCAAAAATGTTTTAGTCCTGAAAAAGCACTTAGTCTAATTGTTGATGCTTCATTGACAATACACCAGTATGAAATACTGCGAAGATCAGCAAAAGATATTGGTTGTAATATATATCCAAGCTACAAAAAAGTTTTGGCGGCCAAAAAAACGTGTTATCCAGCAAACGTTATAGTAGAGGAAAATTTAAGCAAAGTTAATTTGCAGGAGCTTTTGGATCACACGGCAGTTAGACTGATGAAGTCAAAATCCGAAAATGAAGTAGCATCATTTCCAAAATATATGCAACTCATGAGTAAATGGGGATGTGATGGCTCATCAGGACAGTCAGAGTATCACCAAAACTTTGCGAATGAGACTTTCTCAGACAAAAGTTTGTTCTTGACGTCACTTGTGCCATTGGTAATGACTGAACGGAACGATGAGTCAAAAGTTTTGTGGAAAAATTTAGAGCCATCTTCAACGAAACATTGCAGGCCGTTAAAATTTGAATTTGTTAAGGAGACAGCAAGCGTAATAAATGAAGAAGTTAACCGAGTAAACCATGAAATAAATAATTTAACAAATTCAATTATTGAAGTTCATAATAAGAAATTCGTTATTACTCATAAACTTTCATTGACTATGATAGATGGTAAAATAGCAACAACTTTAACTGGCAGCTCTTCAATGTCCTTGTGCTTCATATGTGGTGCTAAGCCTAGGGAGATGCAAAATTTAGACGAATTGGCAATAAGATCAAATTCGGGAGAGGCTTTAAAATTTGGTATTTCACCTCTGCATGCGCGCATAAAATTTATGGAATGCATATTGCATATCGCTTACAATAAAAGCTTTGCAGCATGGCGAACAAATAAAGATACAAGACAAATTAAAGAAGAAGCCAAGGCCACAATTCAAAAAAAACCTTAAATTAGTATTGGGAATAAATGTTGATGTGGTAAAACAAGGAATGGGTTCCAGCAACGATGGGAATACAGCTCGACGATTTTTTGAAAACCCTGAAATTACAGCTGACATAACCGGAGTAAATGAACAACTGATTCATAGGTTAAAAATTATATTATCCACAATAAGTTGCAGTCAGGCAATAGACTCTGAGAAGTTCTATATATATTGTTTAGACACGGCAAAATTGTACATTGATTTGTATGGATGGTACTACATGCCTATCACAGTGCATAAAGTTTTGATACATGGTAGCAAAATTGTATCTGAGGCCATTCTACCTATAGGTAGGTTAAAGATACGATTTGTTTCATACATTTTGAATTAACATATGGTTTATTTTTCAAAGGAATGTTATCAGAAGAAGCGCAGGAAGCGAGGAACAAAGACTATAAACGTTATAGGCTATATAACTCGCGCAAGACTGGGCGCTGTTCTACTAACGAAGACGTAATGCATCATTTGTTGATATCCTCCGACCCATACATCAATTCATTAAGAACGAAATTGAAGCTTAAAAAATTAGATTATCACGAAGATGTGAAAAAGTTGCTAATAAATTAAATAGAGTGAACTGTAAAATTTTTGTATGGGGGTTGTATGGGGGGCGGGTGTTACAGTGGGCGGATTTTCTTCATATTTTCAAAACAGCATTTAATAGATGCTGTATGCATTTTTGCGAAAAATAAACATTCTAGTTATAAATTTACAGAAGATATGCCATTTTTGAAATATCATTTGTATGGGAGGTGGGCGATGGGCGTGGTCAATGTTGATGAAATAATTTTTTTTTAAAAGGTGTTGCATAGATATGTTCTTCCAGCAATTTTCAGGAAATTTGTAGCAATAGTTAATTTTTAACAGCCAAAAATGATTTTAGTTTGTATGGGCGGTGGGCGATGGGCGTGGTCAATTTTGTCGATACTTTGAAATTTTCTTAATTCTATTATATTAGGGACTCGTGCCAAATTTCATTACTCTCGTACAACTCCTTCTATTTTTGGCCATCGAATGTATGGGAAGGACACACTGTGTGTCGTGTCGGTGCCGTTGTCGGTTAATGTGAAAACGCCCTATCTCGTAAACTATCTAATCATTGTAACGATTAGCAGACAGAAATGTTTGCCATTAAGATATGTAAGCAGTTGACAAAAATAATTCCTGAACTTAACATCTGTCCTGGACTTCCGGATATCAATATTCACAGTACAATATTCACATTATATGGGTGCACGGACACGCATTCCGGGAAACTACAGAGCAGATGATCTGCCACGAACAAGAACTACCGTGAAGGTTCAACAGGAATTTGAACGTGTGCATGTACTAGTCAAATCTGGTCGACATTGGATAGGAGGAGATTTATGAACCCTTTGCCTCTTCAAGCCCCGCGATATTAATACTTGCATCAGTTTTGACAGGCACTGTCCGCTAGGTAGATATGTGACGATATTGAAGGTAAATAATTTTTACAGAAGTTGTAACGATAAGGAAACGGAGGAATCTACTGAACATCTCATCTGGACGTGTCCGGTACTATCCAACAGAAGTATGTTTGCTATGGGGTTCAACTTCTTTAGGAATCAGGGATGACTGTCTCATTTAAATGTGGCTAACGATTAATGTCGTTAACTTGCGTTATCAAAATGGACTAAAAAGTCTAAATGAGTCGTTCATCGAATTCAACCAAATTTTTAATGGAATGTGCTATTGCTACAACACGTGCAATTCATATGATGTTGTACAGAAAAATTATAGAATTGTCGAAAACAAAATCCCACAATTTATGCGGTAATTAGTTTCTTCTTGACCTAATTTTGTTTCCATACAATATAATTCCACCCTTTATAACATTTACACACCATTCACTCAAATGCACAAGCCAATGTATGTATGTATGTATGTACGAGTATACTCACATATAGGTACATTAGGGTGTCCCATCAATAATTTTTTTTTTGCTCAAGCTTTATTTGAAAGTAAAGTATCTGTGAGAACTTTTTTAGATTTTTCGGAAGTGGTTTAGAGGTCGCACAAGTCGAATTTCCCCAAAAAATCGGGTATTCCGGGCGTTTTTTGAATTTTACTTAAAACTCGGTAATAACCACGATTTTGTTAGTTTGTAAGTCAAAAGTTTTGAAGCTAAACGTCCAAACTTTTATTGTATAGTATATGCACAAACCACAAGTTTCGGTAATGTTTTTTCTCAATAAGGTACCACGTATTAAATTTTTTCGTAAATTTTGGGTAAATTTTGTAAATAACGCTTTATATCTTTTAAAATTCCTATGAAAATTTAAAAAGCAAATGATGCACTTTAAAAGAGGTATAAGTTCCAAGTACTCTGGAACAGTAACTGCTAATTCAAAATTTTTTCTACAAAATTGCTTGGCATTAATCCGTCTTTTAGAATGCATCATTAGTTTTTTAAATTTGCATAGACATTTTAAAACTTACAAAGCGTTACTAACAAAATTTATAAAAAATGTACGAAAAAATTTAATACGTGGTATCTTATTGAGCAAAATCGTTGCCAAAACTGGTGGTTAATGCATATACAATAAAAGTTTGAACGTTTTGCTTTAAAAATGTTGACTTACAAACTAAGAAAATCATTGTTATTGACCGAGTTTTAAGTAAAATGCAAAAAACGTCCGGAATACCCTATTTTTGGCAGAAATTCGACTTGTGCGACCTCTAAGCCTGTTCCGAAAAATCTCAAAAATACTTTACCCGATAAGCTTTCCGAAGAAAAAGAATCGAAAAAGAAATTTTTTTGGGACACCCTAATGTACATATGTGTTTAGTTACCAGTAGCGGATTGCAAGGAGTAGACGCCTGTGAGACATTCCGTAAGGCCTCCCCTTGGAGTTGATTCGGTTTGACTTTCAGCAGCATACATAGTACAGGCATAACCATGTTCTCGGTTTTAAAGGCAGTAAGGACAGTAACCTTCCTATGTACTATCGACCAGGGCTTGGTTCCTCCCAGTTTATAAAGCCTTGGCCCGCTACTACATATATTGACGTTAAGTTTCTGTTAACTACTGATCATATCTGACAAAACAAGAAAACGTATAAAACGCTTGGAAGTAAAAAAGTATGAATCATGAAAACAAATTTGCCGAAAATTTTTTAATTTCACTGTGTATAGTTTTTTAAGTCATGGAAATATAACCATATACGGACAACACCATACCGACATCTTGCAAACCGTTTGGAATTTTGATTTACTCTCTGAGGGAAAGTTGTAGCTCTTGTCATAAATAATTAAACATATAAAATCAAAACAAAATCACCTTCAAGGTCAAAATCGCAAAAAACTTTTAAAAATTCCATTTTTTTAACTTTTCCCCCCTGTTCAGGTCCATAGGTAGCAAACGGTTCAAAATTCAAGGAAACAATCAACTACAAAAATGTACCTAAGATCACCTAAACAACTTTCTAGAACATATGAACTTCCTAGGAATGATTCTTAACACCGTTTAGGTAGCCTCAAACGTGAAATATTTCCCGAAAATTTTTTAATTTCATTTGTTTTTTCTTTACTTCAACATTGAGATATTATGCTATCTATCTTATAAAAATAATAACAAAAAAATATTCGCATTATGTTTATAATATTCATGGCCCTGGTCTTGCAAATCGCACTCTCTTAAGTTGTGGATCCAAATCGTGTTCCGAATCGTCCGAATCTGAATCGTCCGAATCCGAATCTGATCCAAATCGTGTTCCGAATCGTCCGAATCTGATTTTATATGTTCACAATTTTTGTTCTTTCTGACAAAAGCTACAACTTACCCTCAGAGAGTAAACGGTTTGCAAGATATGAGCCTGACAAAATGATCACTTTTTTGGAAAAAGTACACCGAGGCCCCAAATCTTTGGGGGCCCATAAAAAAAGTGCATGACTTTGAGCAAAACTGGGAGACACGAGTCTTTTTTTTGGTCTTTTAACATGTAGTGGTGTCCGTATATGGTTATATTATTTCGTGTTGCACTGTGATGATGAGATGAGATTCAATAATGGAGGGTTTATGATGAACACTCATTCTCGGATCAAAGATACATAAGGTTCAAAATATCACGGTCACCGCCGAAACCAATAAGCTTTCGAAACAAGGCCAGGACAAACTGGACAACATACGACAACCTACTTAGAAATCGAATAGATCATTCGTAGCTCGAATACTCTGGTAGGGACGAATTAGACGACAGCTGTCCACTTCGAGAGAGGAAATCGGTTCAAGAAAAACACTGGGTTCCAGGGGAGATGCGAGATTTTGGCAAAAAAAAGTCCGCAGACGGTACAACAGGGTTAAGCATTAAAAAAATTACTAGTATACTGGGAGGACAATAAAATAAGTCTCAGTGAATACAATACGATACTGAGAAAGGCGAGACGAAACTCTTGCATACTATTCTGCGAACAGGTGAATAGTCATCAATGATAATGATGAAAACATTCCTCTGCAAGACCCACATTCAGGCGGAAACGCTAGTGGTCGACACAGGGAAGTGAATGGAGACAATAGAACAAACGTTAAAGCACCCGATGAATTCACAATCCGAATGGAAACGCGGAACCCACTAGGGAACGGCGACAGTACGGAAATGGGTTACATCAGGCGCCAATCATCACGGCCCAAATGGTCAAAAGGACTAAAAATACCTTTTGCCCATATAAAGCGGCGAGAATGGGTGGGATTTTCCAGGCCATTCTACAACATGAAGTTGGCCCTATAGCAACTCATTTGGTGGGAATGCGTACACCCCAAAGAATTGGCAGGAGGCTAGGGTACTATTAATACCCAAACCTGGAAACGCAAGTTATACAAGGTGTTTCAAAAGAAGTCATCCGATGTTGTTTGGCTCTCATTTTTTTTCTAAATAAAAAACTTCGATTCTGTTTTTTGATTATGTTTATTTGAACCTTTAGAATTTTATTGGTTAAGGCGAGAAGCTCATATCGGTTAAATGGGCGCCGTCACATTTGATTACCATACGGGCTCGTTTTATGCCATGTTTCATTATTCACGTAAACACGGGACAAAAAAAAAACCACAAAAAAGTATGGAACAGTTAAATCGGGCGATCTTGCTGGCCAGTGCAAATCGCCAAAACGAGAGATGAGGCGACCCGGGAACGCCGCCTCGGTTGTGGCTCGCGCAGTGTGTGCCGTTGCTCCGTCCTGTTGTAACCACATGTCCTCCAGTCCTAATTCGTCGAATTGCGGCAGAAAAAACTCGGTTAACATGGCCCTATAGCGCGCACCGTCCACATGAATATAAGAGACAGGGTTTAACGTGGAACACCACTCTTGTGGGTCGTCACAATTCAGTCTCCTAAGGATTCTTACCAACGAAGGACTTAGATGATGTTGTAATACCTCTTAGGGAAAAGACTTGATTATGCAGAGAGGCCTGGAAGATACTGAATATAGCGCATAACTGAGCACAGCCAAGGGAGTTTGAATGTGCACCCGGGCAAAACGGAAGTATGTATATTCACAAGAAAAACGAAAACGATAAGGCGATTAAAATATGCTATAAGGTTAGATATTTACAGATCGGAAATTAAATTGGAATCACCACTCAAAGGGCAGGGAAAATAAGGTCTACAGATGTTGGTCGCTATGCAGAAGGGCTATAGGATCCCAGAATTGACACATTGGCTCTACAGAAGCTTAATACTCCAGTACTAACAGATACTACCATAATATTGTGGACGGCAGTTGAAAAGAAATACAATATTGCGACACTGCATAAGATTCAAGGTATGTGCTGCATTGGAATCAGAGGTGCAATGAGAGCACCCCGACAAGGATATGGAGACTGTTTCATGTATCCAGCCAATTGAGATCACGGTCACATACGACGCAGCTCTTGTGGTAAAACGTCTTCTGGCGATAGGTGAATGGGTCAAAAGGGATCACAAGTCGAAACACCAACGAATAATGAAGGCCTTGGCTGGTGACTCGGAAGCTGCAAGTCAATCCGACCGAATCTCCGACAAAATGATTAAGACGAATTGCGTGACTACGACGCCATGTAGGGACGCTTGGCAGGATGGGACTCTGGCACAAACGCCAAATCGAACTCGCTGTATACGGATGACTCAAAACTAGGGAAGATGACTCAAAACTAGGGGTTTTCATTGGAAATTGGGCGACCGAAACCTACCTACACTTCCCGGATCACAATCCGCACTTTCAAGCGGAAGTTCAGGCGATTACGGAGTGCACTAAATGGCTCGACAACACTAAGAGCCCAAAGTAGCCACATGACAATTAAGGCAATATAATCGGAAACTTATAAATCTAAAACTGCCCTCGACTGCAAAAAGGGTGCCGGAACCCAGTGGAGTTATCGGTAATGAGCGTGCGAACCTTCTGGCAACAAAAGCCAGAAAACTTCCCTATGGGGAGACCCCGTGGTTTGAAATCAAAGGGCTTGCTGAAACTGGGAATGCATGAGGGTTCGTTCCATGCTCTAAACACCTTACACTGTCGAATAATTAGGCGTGAAAAACTCTTGTGCATGAGAATGTGGATTCGATCCCTGCTTTGACTACCTTACATTTCCTTCGACGACGGCCACCTCGCTTAGTGATAGCAACACTATCGAGTAATTAGCAATGAAAAAGCTCCTCAAAATACCGGGAGACCTTTCTTCTGTTGATAAATTTTATCCTTATAATTGAAGTATCGGTTGTCCTTAATGCAAAATTGTAGAGCTTTCATAAATAAGGTTCTCGTCATATCCGTATACTTCTGTATCTCTGGCCATTTTTCCTCTATTATCCGTAGGGCGAAATCAACCGGAATACTGGGGAATAATGAGACAACATCCAAAGAGAATATACCCTCATCTTCCTCTATTTCCTTATTCGTCCCCATCTCTTTGAATTGTACCGAATTTGTCACATTGTATTTCGATGTTTCTGCTATCTTCATCAGAATAGTCGTCAAATACTTACAAAGATTACCGGATGGTACGTTGATTGAAGAACAGATCGGTCTAAGTGGATAATTCATTTCTCTCATTTAATTTCTCTTAAGTGTATTCGAATTTAGTTTAAAACAAATGCTATGTTGATGATCACTTATACGGTTTCGTTAAAGACGAGAATTATATCTGCTCACTCTAGACCTTGGTTTACTAATGTCATTAAATCTTTTAAGATTTAAAACTCCTGCCCTCTATGACGAAAATCGGCCAGCGAGAAAGAACATAAATGTCAAGAGATCCGCGTTTCTAAAATATAATATTTCACACGGCGTTTTAATTCTGCACAGGGAGTCTGTTGAAAGCTCATAAATTTTTTGAACTTGACCACTACTACTAAACAATTACTTGGCTGATACCTTAACGGTTGATTTTAGGTTTACCTATACACATTTAAACTTCTGAGGTTAACGTAAAGGTATACGTAACAAACGAAATTAAGGGTGTCTCAGTAATAAGGCATTTATTACTTTTAAAAGAAAAACACGTATTTTTTGAGATAGTTGTAATTTTTCATTGGATTAGTATAGAATAAAATTAAGTATTAATAAAAGTATAGAATAAAATATAAGTATAGAATAAAATATCCGTCAAATGGCCCTCATGGCTCTGATGACAGGCCATTGTTACTCTTTTCATGAAATTTTCCATGATTTTGTCACAGAGATGTGGCTGTATCTCACCAATGATGCGTTGGATCTCGGATTTGAGCTCAGGTCTTGTTTGTGGTGTGTTCGCATAAACCCGAGATTTCACAAAACCCCAAAGAAAGAAATCGCATGATCTTAGTGGCCGGTTGACATCAGAATTTCTTGAGATAATTTGTTCTGCAAATCGTTGCTGCAAGAAATCGATTGTTTCATGCGAGGTATGGCAGGTGGCGCTGTCTTGCTGAAACCACATGTCGTTCAGATCCATACCGTCCAGTTGAGGCCACAAGAACTCCGTTATAATGTTCCTGTAACGATTGTCGTTCAGTCACTGCAATTTCGGCCTCATCTTCAAAAAAGTAAAGCCCTAAATCCGTCCTTGTGTATTCACGAAGCCATTCAGATGGAAACTTAAAATTCTTCCCTCGACTGAAGTCTGCGAGCGGTTTTTTGTAATAAGTTTCACAATTATAACGTTCAATTAATTAATTATAACGTTCTTTCGTAAAGCGCTCCATTTTTAATAATCGGAATAAATATATGTGACAACTGCCAAATTTCAGAGTTGACATTTGCACAAAAAAATTACACTAAATTAAAAAAGTTCAATCTTACTGAGACACCTTTTATTTTTGCGAAAACGGCCACCAAACATTTTTTTGGTTACGTTTACGTTATGATTTTACTCCTTTTTGGATTTTACATTCACTCATTCTTGGAAGTTATTAGTCAGTCACTCAATTCCCACTCCTTTTAGGTCACATACGGGATAGCAGGTTGAGGAAATCGATAAAAATTACATTAATTTTTTTTAAAGATTAACGTGAAAATTTTTCATACTTCATTATCTTTCTTATGGCCAGTTTTTCTGTCAGTGGTGATCTTCGTTTCTTAGTTAAATTCTGGTTAAACATCGAATTGTGTTTTTCAGTCGTTGTTTAACTATGATTTAACCCACAATGTTGGTTGGTTAACTTTTAGTCAGAACCATATGATTTTGACAATCAAATTACTGACTGTCAAAATAAGAAATGTTAGATTGTATAAAATATATGATTCTGTTTAGCGTATTTGTACACGCGTTGAGTCTAGATCGTTAAATGATTGCGCCTTTATAGTTTTTTACACATTTTTGTTAAAATAACTTCGATTTTATGCATCTATTTCTTATTTTACATAATACCATGTTGTTTGTTCCTCTTTGTTGTTTTGGTATTTATCCCAAACCAGTTGTTTTTTCCAATACGAATACAAGGGTTGTCATAATCGTTAACAATATGGCGACTTACATTAACTCACCATTGAAAAACAATATGCATAGTTAACCTTCTGAACACTCAACACCACGCCCCTCTTTTCGAACTAACTAACTAACTAACTAACCTCAAATTAACTTTCAATTACGAGTAAGTAATCTTATAGTTAACTAACCACTTAAAAACTGGACATTAATGTTCAGAAGTAGATATAAATTTGATAAGCATCTAATGAAACCAAGTTGAATCGAATCTACTAGCCAACATTTGCCGCCTTATATTGAATTCGCCTTGTTTGGGTACTGCGTTATGTGAGACTTGCCTGTGTACACTCATTTGAAATCAATTCGCCAATAATTAACCACAATGGAATTACTATTTGAAAACAAGACCTTCGTCGGTATTTTTATAGTTTGTATTCTTATTGTTTTACTGCGTTAAACACTTCTCGAGATGGGCAATTTAATTTACATTGTTTTTGTTTTTGTTGATGTAGTTGCTGTTTCTCTGTGCATTCTTATCACCTCGTGCTGTAGTAGCTAAACGAGGGCACAGTGGGCACTTGGAAGTGCCAACAATTACAGCTGCTTATTATGCCTCCCAAGCAGATGTCTATGGAATTCGAATAAATTATAATACAGAATTTGTCTAACATTCACATACGTTGTAAATTTTAATAAATCAAATTGGAAATGCACACACATGTTCCCACAAGTAATTTATTGATTAGAGAGAGAATAAATAGGCGGTTTGAGATTATTCAAATGCATCTAAGAGAGTCGTCGTCAAGCCAATAACGAGGCACCCAATAGAAAGTGTAACATCCCAGCAGTCGGGGTAAGTTGTGAATGATTTGTGATTTGACTACTTACCAATAATCACCAGTACTTACCGGCCAAACCATTGGCAATGTTAATGAGTGGCGAATTTAACATGGGGATATCATAGGAGGTAGTCACTTGCTACCCAAGTCATTACCTCTCAGCAGTCATTTCGTTTGTGGTATATGGAATATAAGTCTGATTTTTGTTTTTGTTAGATTGCGATGAAGTAAATGTTTTTCGATTTTAATCATTTAATCAAATCAAAAAATGTAATACAATGTAATGTAAATGTAAACTTTTAATGATAACTGACGCCACCAAACAAACTTATGCCACAGCCGCAACTAGAATTTGCGTGGGATAACGGCACCTTTTTGCATTCTCTCTCTTTCTCCTAAATCGTATTGGCGTCACCCAAAATACATATATGTGACCTGGTCTACGGAAAGGAGGCTTAGGTGTCAAAAAATCAATTTTCACTTTTTGGTTGATTCGGATGGAAGATGAGATGCTTTTTCACGTGGTGAAAAGCAGAAAATCCTAACTTGCTTAGAAGTGTACTAAAAATGTAGAGAAAGAAGACTAAAAATAGTGTTACTTGTTACTGTTACTTGTTAGTGTTCAGTGTTACTTTTTTAAATGTTCCACACTAGCAACTTACACGATGAACTATAATAATATTCCGACCAACAACAACACTTACTGGACGTCCGGCGCGGAGAACAATTAACGAGATAATGAGAAACTGACGAAACGAGTTGCTTACTTTTAACAGCTTTTTCACAGAAAACTAGTTTTCGCACGTAAGCTCCCTTTTCGTAGACCAGCAGGTCAATTCTGTAATTCTCCTAGCTAAATCTCTAACTCTATCGCTAAAATGCTAAAAAAATTTCAAGGCAAACTTCTCTAAATCCGTATTCTGTAACTGCAATCTCTTAGCTAAAATTTCCTATTTTCGCCGTAGCTAATTTGCTAAAAGTAGTCTATACTACTCACTCTGCTTTGATACAATGCTGAGAAAAAGAGACAAACATATTTCGCATACATTTGACACTTTATATTAGAGCTGCCAAGCTTCATATTTTGTTATCCTCAAAAACATATAGAATTTTCCTTGATAAAATTGTAAAAAGAACTTGTAAATTGCTAATTTTTAAAGGTAAACTTGAAAGTTCTTGTCAAATTGTATTTAGGTTTTGCAACATACGTTTAGTATTTTGCCGAAAAACCACCAATTATTGATATCCCTCTAAAATTTTGCAAAACATGGCAGCTCTATAAAGGCTTAGTTTATTTTATGTAAAAAAGTAAACAAACAGTTTATAAAATTTGTGCTCCTCCATGTATTGAACTAAAATGAATTTCTGCTGCTTTGTTATTCTTTTGGTGGTTTCCTCCATTTTACTGCTGAAATTACAATAATTTTAACAAATTTTTTTTTCAATTTACAATTCCTTACCTTTTAGCGGCTTCAATTTTTGCTTGCTAAAAATTCTTCATTTAAGAGACAATTAACAGCTGTTTATTGCGTACAGAATACAAAATAAGAGTATTTTAGAGATGAAGGTTAACGCTAAAATTACTGCGAATTCCATTTTTAAGAGATAGCTAAATTTAGATACACGTTACAGAATTGCATTTGATGCTAAAAATCTCGAAATTCATTTTAGAGTTTTTTAGCGATGGAGATTAAGCTTTAGCAACTTACAGAATCCAGCTGCAGGTCACATATGTATTTATAGAGATAGTAGCAACAGTTGTCGTACACAACAAACACCTCAAAGGAAACAACAAAAACAGCAAAGTAGTAGTTTGGCATTCCATTAAGATGTAGTCAGCTGTAGTCCTGCTATTACCTCTATAAATATATCTTGGCGTCACCTTTTTTATGGATTCTCGCAATTATGTTCTTTTGGTTTTTTTCGTATAAAAGTGGAACTTTGGAATTACCAGTGGTATCAAAAGTATTGAAGTACTTACTTGTAGAGTTGGGCATTTTAGTTCATTCAAGTGAGCGCTCTTTTTAATTCAGCTCAGCAGAATGAACTAGTTCATTTATTTAGTTCAGTAGTTCATGGAATCATTTCAGGTTAACAGTTCATACTAACTGTGACCTAAAGAGCTCAATCGGAGCAAATAAACGCGAAAATGGTCTGATTTTTGCAGATTTCTAGCGTTTTGGATACTGTGATATTTGTTTATACTAAATCGCACTATTTAAGATCGGATATCGAATGGCTTATACCGTTTCTGAAATATTGGTGTTTCCGTAATCTTTCTACATTTTGGAAGAAAAATGGTGATTAGCGCTTTAGTTATTATGTAGACGCCGGCTACATATACATTCCACAAAGATTTCAACATTGGGCACCTTTGTGCAAATTGAGTGAGACAAAGAGAGCATAAACTAGAAAATGGCTGAGAGAACTTCACAACTGAAATACATAAAACTGCTGAAACAAATGAACTACTGAAACAAAAGAGCGGAACAGTGTGAACTAGTTCATGTAGTTCACAAAAGTGAATCGTTCAATTGAACTAGTTCGTTCGCGAACTACACAACTCTACTTACTTGCGATCACTGGTTACTGCCACCGCTGCAGGGATAGTAGACTTCCATGCATACATATGTAAATCAAATCTTTATGACATAAGTTGATACATAGTAATTCGGCAATATCTTGTATGACACTATATTTTTCTCACTGCATTAAAAGCATATTCATAAAAAGTTGTGACCAATGTGAGAGAGGTTTTTTGTATGACAAATCGTCTCTCAATCCTGTCATAACTTTTTATGAATAAGGCTGTAAACCTTTAACTACAGCCAATTTATTACAGGGTAAATCCAAAACGATTTAAATTAACCATACCTGACCCCTTTTGATATTAATCAAATTGGCCGCATTTATTGTCCAGTCAATGGGAATTATTGAGTGTATAATTCAACTATTAATTCGTTATGATTGATGTTTACGGACTGTGATTGATGTTCTCAGAGATTTTTCATATATGTACTTTCACTTTATTTCAAGAACTATAATTTGTAACTCGTGGATCTAACTTTGGAACATAAAAAACAATTAGACTAAAGGACCCATTGGAGCCATATTGGGAGATATGAGTGGTCTTAAAAAATCGGACTTTATTTTGCCCATTTTTAGCTGACTTTATACTTGGTCCAAAATTAAATCATTGTGCAAAATTTAATCGAAATTGAAACACACTTGCAGCTGCTTCGAATTAGGACCTAATCATGCAAGCCAGTTTTATGCCATTTACAATATCAAAAACAAGTGGTCGTAGCCACAGATGGACAGTCACAAAAGTAGAACCGGTCTAAATTATACTCTGCCATAAGAGGGAGTTTCTATGGCACAGCTGACCGAAAAGGTACTAGGGAAATGATGTCGAATGAGCGACCAAAGAAGACATAGATATTATAGACCATGCGGCAAACTAAGTTTAAATAGTGTTTGATTGATACTAATGATAGCTAAATTATGTTTATTTTGTTTGCATTGAACGAAAAGACGCATTCCCATTTATTTCGGTCCGTATTATGTCCAACCAAATGAAACATTTCATTAGCAACTCGAACTCGATGAAATGGCGTACTACCTCGTCGTCATCAAGAGAACGTGAAGAGAGGGATAGCGGCTACTGTCTATTTTTCTATGGCCTTACCCGACTTATAATATTAAGCTCCACCACGTAAGTCTGTAGTGTCATTAATAATCTATCAAGCTAGGTAGGTAAATCGTGGTCCGATGAAGCCCTTTTTCATAAGCGATCGTAGTTCTTTAATTAGATAATATTTGTAACTACCGGGCATCGAATTTCAAAAGTGAAATGAATTTCGTTGAAACCAGTTAGAAGTTGTTACTCCAAGCACCAAGCTTGCTTGCTGCATTTTGCAGAGAAACTATACCAAACTGCGGACCGACATCGCTTCTTTTCAAAAATAATTGTCTTTGGAGCCGATAGTAATAAGCTTGGTTGGGAACTTTGGAGAGGGGACTACATATATCAGAAAGGGGACTGATATTGTCCATTATCAAAAGTATATGATTGTTTGATTTCATGTTTTAAGTTGTCACTGGGCTCGGGATTTTTCGCGTAACACTTACTTTACACGGCGCCCCAGATATAATAGTCTAACGGAATCAAATCACAAATGCGAGGCGGCCAAATGGTTGATTATGGTGAAAATATCGATTGTAGCATTGGCTGTGTAGTACGTAGTGCCGTTCTCAAAATACCGTTCGGAATCGGTGTAAAACTGTAGGTCCCAATCAGTGAGTTTAAAACTAGAAAGGGCACAGCTCACTGATTGTGAGAAGCTATCCCTAATTCCTTCATGGAATGTACTGGGAAACCATTTATTTATTTATTGACGTACAATTGAGCTTCATCGCAAAAGATGATTTTTCGGAAAAAATGCTGATCTCAGCCAAGCCACCTTCAGCACATTCAGAGAAGCAAAAACGCATCGGATGGTAACGAGGCTTCAGTTTTTGGAATAAGTGGACATTATAAAGCCCCGTATTGAGTTCTTGCGAAATTTTCGTAAGAAATTCTATCATTTACCTCTAAACGGAAAATTTTGTTGCAGAGAGTTACCACATATCTCTGATTTACCTGGCAAACATTTCATTAATAATTCCTCTTCGTACTCCATTTTATTTTTAACGTATGAGGGGTTACTTTTATGTGCTAAAATAATAGAAATGTAAAAATTCCGGTCCCAAACAATTATCAAACAATTGTTTTCGTACGAAATAACTTTGGCGTAACAACCTTGTAATGGATTTTGCCTACGAAATTTTCGCGAAGAGCTGAGTACCAAGCAAATGGAAAGTGAACGAAATTTTCGATTCATGAAACACGTATTCCTTACGGCAACGAAAATTTCTTAAAAACTGAATACAGGGCTTAACCTAATTTTTTAACAATTTCAATTGTTTTATTGTCCATGAATTTTATACAAATTTGTTTTCCAATATTTATATAAATATGACATATTTTTTCTCCTAACGTCGTGAGAAAGTACTAGGAATATGTGACTTATAATAAATGATAACCTAAAAAATGAATCCAGAGTTTAAATTGTGTTTAGCAGTTTAAACAGCCAAAGTTGGACATTTAAACCATGATCAAGTGACCATATGATTTTGACAGAAAACAACAATAAAAACAAACACAAAGCTTCTTTAATTGTTAATGTGAACAATTATAATCACCATCCTAGTTGGAATAACAATGAAAACGTATCATTAGTGAAGTTAGAGAACTTTATTTCTGCTCAAATATTTTCCAGTTTCATTAAATATTTGGTATTTTATCACTTCACTTTTCTTTTGCAAATGGCGTCAGTTTGATGAGATATGAATACCGGTTATTTTTCGCAGCATTTGCCACTGTTGCCACATGGTAGTAAGATTATTTGACAAAGCACTGAAAAACTCTTTTCGTATTTAAAGTCAGATCAACTATAAATCAAAATCAACTGATTATCAATTTAAATAACCAGTCAAAAATTGGGTCTAAGATTACGTGCCGATTTATAACTAATCAGGCGGAGTGGCTCGGCGGCGTAAATGTCTAGTACATGGGTCCACTCTATAGAAAGTCTGTGGGTCAATCCGAAGTATTTTTATAATTTTCCGATACCCTATTTACCCTATTGGACGATAGCCTATTTAGTTGTTTTTCAGAAGAAATTGTGTTGTTCGCTTGGATGGCTATTGCTGAGATATCTCGGGAATGATAAAAGGATGATGCATAAATATACTAATTGTGTATAACTTTTCAGAACGGTAAAAAAGTGAGATCTCCGCAATATCGCTAAAGCTGCATAAAGTATATGCTATTATTCTTTTCGATTATGAAAAATTTTTATTAAAATTTTAGTTACTTGTGTAGAGGAGTTTCATATTCATTTTGACAAAAATCTGGCTGAGAGTGTCATGTGTGATCTGTAGGTTGTGTTGAAAATGGAAAAATAAGAGAATGGGACTGGAATGATAAGGTGGTTAGTCCGCATTTTCGCTGCCACCTTTCCCACTGTACTTCGCTACAAGAAATTAAATATGGTCAACGCTAGCTTGAACTCGCGTTCTTATGCACAAGATACTCACACGCCTATAATTGTAACGATAATTGAATTTTCAATGTCACTGACTTGCTAACCTCCTCCTTGCAAATCGGCATAACTTGCAATTGTTTTGATCACAACAAAATTTTTGGAACGACCCTCGTGTGTAGAATTCACAATCCCGGGTGCATGTAAAACAAAATGTAGTACAAGTTCATGAAATAATAATTTAAAAACAAAACGAAAACAATTTGCGATATCTAATAACACCATTCAATTGGACGTTTCTTCAAGAAATTGAAATAAAATTTTTCAAATTGCAAATATTTCAAAGAATCGTGACTAAAGCTGAATTTTCGTTCTTCTGCACTTTGGATTGAGTTTAAGCAATTACAACAAATACAGACATATGTGATGATATTGTTGTTGTTGCACTTGTATCGGCTGCTGCTGTTCATTTCGATTCTTCATTACCCCAGTTTTCCATAGTTGATGATATTGTTGCTGTTGTTGTTGCTGAATTTTGGTTTTGATTTCAATTTTGTTTTTGTTTCGATTTCGTTATTTTTGCCGTAAGTTTTGTAACGGTTATACACGTCTCTATGGGGAAGCAGCAGCACCAACAGCAGCAGTCCACAGTGACTGTCTAAACATTTCTTTCTACTCGCGTTCGACTAAGTTCTCAATTCCCGATTCTGTCAAATATTCCGCGGTTCCTCGTTGTGTTCCATTCAGCTACACACAGCCCGCTAGAGTCGGTCAGTGCTCGATAGAATTTGTGAGAAGCAACAACAAAACAATTTTGTCCACTCTGTTTCGGGCCGACCTTTTGCCGTCTAAGCGTGTTTTCCTCCTGTAATCGATTGTTTTATACGTTTCTTCTAACTACGTTTTAAGTGTTTAATGTTTTGTTCAATTGTTAAATGGCTAAAAGTGAAAATCTTAAACATTTTGATGGTATTGCCGAGAATGCTGTTCCTGTTGCCAAACCTCCACCTTTGTGGGGATCAGCCCGCCTTTGTTACACGATCTGTGCCTTCCTGGCAATGGTCATTCAGTTGTGTCTGCGTAATACTTTGAACTTTGTGATATTGTGCATGGTGAAACCTCAGCCGGTGGGTAATTCCACAATAAGCCATGAATTTGCCGAGGCGGATAGTCAATGCGGTGCCATTGATACAGGAAGTGTCAGTTCCATGCAAAGGGTGAGTGTGGCGAACAAATCTGATATCGGATTAGTAATAACACAAATATCTCATAATTAACAAGATGTAGTGTACTTGTTGCAGAATGTTGATACCCACTTTTACCACAAAACATCTCAGATTATAGCACGTTTTAACCATAACGAACCCTTCACTCATCTTATACGACGTTTACACTAGAGATGGGCGCGAGGCACGTGATTGGCGTAAATCACGCGTGAATGTGAGTAGGACCAGAATGTGCACACGTGAGCATGCGTGAACGTGAGTAGGGAAAAAATCATCGTGCGTGTGTCCAATATTTGCAAGACCTCAATTTTCGCGTGAGTCACGCTTATTTCCGAATGTTTAATTTCCTTTAATTTTAATTTTCTTACTACTTTGCTAAACGAAGTATTTTTGCAAGACTTCTAATATCATTTCCCTCTTACAAAGCTTCGCTAATCACCTTCTGTATTCCAAGGAGCTCATCTACAAGTGAATGAGTGTTTTCTACGTCTGAAAGAATACTAGTGGAAATAACGAGCAAACTTCTTTGAGATAAAGGTGATAACATATTGTTCCTGTATAAAAGGGCTTTCAACTTAGGGATTTGCATTTAAGTGCAATAGTGGCTAATGCCTGAATTCGGTCCAATTTAACAACTTTCTTTTTACGAACATTGTGTTGGACAAATTTTTAAATATTGGTTCGAAACAGGGGGTTTCTATGGCACAGCTGATCGAAAAGATACTAGAAAAATAATGTAGAATGAGAGACCAAAGAAGACATAGAGATTATAGACCATGCGGCAAGCTAAGCTTAAACAGGGTGATTCTATGGCACCGCTGATCGAAAAGGTACTAGGACGATGATGGAAAATGAGAGAGCAAAGAAGGCAGGAACTAATTTTAAATAGTGTTAATTGATGCTAATGACAGCGAAATTATGTTTTATGTTGTTTGTATTAAAAGAAAATACGCATTCCCTTTGATTTCTGTCCGTTTTATGTCCAACGAAAGTGTAAAATTGGTAAAATACCGCAGCAAATAAAACTCTATGTATTGGCCTATTACCTCGTCGTCATGAAGAGGCAACGAAGAGAGTAATGGAAACTCTTAAGTATTTCTCTATGGCTTAAATAGTGTTTGATTGATACTAATGACAGCTAAATTATGTTTTCTGTTGTTTGCATCGAACGAAAATACGCATTCCCTTTTATTTCTCTCTGTGTTATGCCAACAAAAGAGTAAATTACAAAGGCAACTCGAAATTTCGGTATGTTCGAAATTAAAGCAATAGATTTATGTCAAAAAACGGTTTTATTTTTGTGAGTACTTTTTACGTGATTGTCGTGAAGAACGCGTGATTCACGCGTTAATGTGAATAGGATAAAAATCTGATAACGTAAGCGTGCGTGATAGTGAGTACTGAAAAAATTTTCGTGCGTGTGCGACATTCTTCGTTTCGTAATTCTGGGTGATCGTGAGCCAAAACTTATTCGCGTGCCCATCTCTAGTTTGCACACAACAAAACTATCGAAATATGTATCGGGATTAAAGGTTTTTTGTTTTTTTTTATGGAATTTGACATTAATAATCCATATAATGGTATGATCTCCGTCTGTGTAAACGCCGTATTACTCTGCTGTCCCATGTTTTCCTCTGCAGACAATTTCTATGATTCCCATACAAGTTTTTGCAAAAACACATTTGTAAGTCGGCGTTCAGGTATGCCGAGATGTCGAGATTTGAACCCATCGAAAATATGTTTTACCGTCAAAAATAATCAATTGTTTAATCTATGTAGGTATGGCTTAAGTAATCTTTCATCTGGTTTTTTGGCGATTCCCGAAATGTTTCGGTTACGGCCATAGTCGCCGTACGTAAGCTTAGCCATACAAACTAACAATTAAAACTAACAATTAAAAAAAACAGTATAGAAATTTCAGTCGGTTGAACCGACTTTAACATACCCTCACCCTAAGTCATCCATTTGATCCGAGTTCCATTAAATTATTTTTCAATTATTTTATTCAAATAATTAATTTTAATCCATAATGTAGGTGTCATTTTGTTCGATGACCTTCTGCCAATGTTCAGGCAACTTTTTGATCCTAGATTCATAGAATGACTGGTCCGTCCCAGAAATATACTCGAATAACTACGTTTGTAGGTCCTCTTTTGTATTGAAGGAACGATTTTCCATTCAAAATGTGTTGCAGACTCCGGAATTAATAAAAATCCCAAGGTGCTAGATCAGGTCTATAAGGTGGATGTGGGATCACTTTCCATTCTAACTCCAATATTTTTTTACCAGGTCCGCAAAGACGTGTGAGGCCAGGCGTTGTGGTAATGGAAAACCACTCATTTGCGACTTACCAATTCAGGTCGTGTTTCTTTCAGTGGCCCATCAAGGTACGTCAATTGTTGGCAAGAGACGTCAGAATTCATGATTTGGAAGCAGTTCAAAATAAAATAATTCCCCCCAAATGGTCAACAAACCTTACTTATATTTTGGTGCAGTTCAGCTTCGATGAAGTTTGAGCGCTTGGACCAGATCTCTTTCGGTTGGCATTGTTTGAAAGAAAGAACGTGTCCAAAATTTATCATTTTTGTTGCGTTTGAGCAATAAGTCTGCTTATCCGCTTTCCTTAAGATCGTGCGGGACCAAATGTCAAACTTTTTGACAAGTCTAAGCCGTTTGAAATGGGTTTCAATGGTCGTACGCGACACTTTCAGCTTATCTGCAACTTCTCGAACAGAAAAGTGACGGTCAGATACGATAAGGATTTTGATGTGATCACGTTGCCTGATTAATCAATTTCTGGCACATCTATAATTTTTCCGGAAAAAAATAATGGACACGAAATTCACTTTTGTAAATTTTTATGCAAAATCACGAGGTTGTCTGCTTTCAATGGCAGTCAAACAAAACTAAATGACACACCTTTTTTTTAAATTGTACAGTAGTCTAAAAAAACGGGTTTTCAGTTTGTTCGAAAGATCAACTTTTCAAAAAAACCCGGTTAACGGTAGAACCGGTTTTTTTCGGTTTTTTGTTTTTAATTAAATTATACATGAAACAGTTACAATAGATTTGTCTAGCGACCATTTCATTTACTTATTCGTGTTTACAATTGATAATTTCCAGATCAATTTAAATTTGGCAATCACGTTTAAATTTTAAATTAAAATTTAAATCATATTCCAATTTGGGATGCGTGCTTAATATAAAATTTAACAGTTTTATTCAAATTCTCATTATACTGAATTAAATTCGAAAATCATATTCAAATTTAGAAGAGTTATTCATGTATGAAAATCATATTAAGTTTGTAAAATTTATTTATAAAATAATTTAAATTTTAAAATTTGAAAAAAAAAATGTTTGAAAAGCTTAAAAAAATGCAATCCGATTACATCCCATGAAGGGATTGGGGAGAGCTTCTCACAACCAGTGAGCTGTGCGCATTCTAGTTTTACACTCACTGATTAGGACCTACAGTTTTACACCGGTTTCGAACGGAATTTTGAAAAGCTTACTTAATTCTTATTCAAACCATAAAATCATTTTGAAACATGAATAAAAATTACATGAGGTGTCAGGGGACACCGGGTTGGAACGAAGTTCCTTTCGCTATATATTATGTACTAGTTAGTTCCAACACGCCTAAGGCGCCTGTTGAAAAATACTATAATTTAAATGGATCTTTAAGAAAAGATACTTTTTGTAAAATGATATACTTTTTTTAAGAAATATTTTATTTATTGAATGTAGTTTTTTAAAAAAAGTATATAATATTTCGGTCTCTTTTGTAAGAATATGTTTAATATTTTCCCGAAAAGGTCCTTTCTTTAATGAGAGGCGCTTCTTATATTAAAAGCTAATGTTTTTTTTAAGAAAAGCTACCATTTTTAATAAGAAGTGTTTTCTGTAAGAAAAAGCCTTTTTTAAAAAAGAGTACTTTTTTAAGAACAGGTACTTTTTAAAGAAGTGGTACTCTTTTTAGGAAAAGGTTATTTTTTAAGAAAATTTGCTTATTTTTAGAAAGGAGACTTATCTCAAGAAAATAAAAAAAAGGTATTATTTTTTTAAGAAAAGGTACTTTTAAGAAAAGGAATTTTTTTAAGAAAAGGTTTTTTTTAAGAGAAGGTATATTTTTTTGAAGAAAAGCTTTTTTTTACAAAAGAACATCTACAATTTAAGAGTAGGTACTTATCTCAAGAAATGTTATTTTGTTTTACAAGAAATGTACTATTTATCGAAAATTAAGTTTTTTAAGAAAAGGCAATTTGTTGTAAGATAGTGTACCTTTTTAAGAAAAGGTACTTATTTAAAAAAATTATTTTTTTAAGAAAATTTACTTTTTGTAAGAAAATTTACTTTTTTAAGCAAAGGTACTTCTGTGAGATAAGGTATTTTTTTAAGAAAAGGTAGATTGTTTAAGAATATCAATAGACATTTTTTTTTGAGAAAATTTACTTTTTTTAAGAAAACGCACTTACTTAAGAAAATTTTATTTTTTTAAACTTCTTTCACTTTAGGATTTCTAAATTTACTTTCGATTCGGTTCAAAACTACAATATGTAATAAACAGGCTCCAACTAGAAAATTTCCTATTAAACAAAAAATATATCAAAAAATATATAATATATGTTAGTCTAGACACAAACCAAACCGAAAGTACGAGTGTAAGAGTGTACATAGATAAATAAAAAACCATAGATGGTAAAAGATAAGTGGTGGATTTGAAAGAAAAGGGAAATTCTCTAGATGGCGCCGGAGTGGTAGATATGGGCAAATATTCCTGGAAACAAAAACTGTTGAAAAAACTATATAACCATGCCTATTTGCCTTTTGTATTGTCAACAAATATTAAAAGCGATATGCCTTTCTATTATTTATATTCTATTTTCAAATTTAAACAACAGAATCGAAATAAAAATGATGTTTGAGTGCTTTTTCTTCGCATCCGAGTGAAAAATGGTCGTACAGAAACAACATGAATCATCTATGGTATGTCTATCATCTTTGGAGTGTAAGAGTAAGTGTGCTGCCAAATGTAATTCCATGCTCAGGGTTGTATTTCATGGATTTGCCAGTCTTGGACTTTGGCTTTTCGAAATTTACTTTTTATTGGGTTCAAAACTACAATATGTAATACTCAGGCTCCACCTAGAAAACTTCCCTTTAAATCAAACCAAAAGTACCCAATATAGTTGATAATAATGGGTTGTAATAAAGTAATTAAAAAAAGTTGTTTTTCATTTAGCCCCCATCCCGCAACGTGCGATAAGGAACTTCGTTCCAAACGAAATGTCATTTAGAACGTATTGGAGCATGAAGTGAAAAACTTATATTTGAAAATAGAAATCATGTTTCTTAATTCCAAAATTAAAATTCAAAAATCATATCATTTATTTTAAATTTTTGTAAGGATATCAAAAAAAAATTTAGTAAAACCCGGTAAACCGATTAGCCGACGTCGCATAACCGGTTTTTGGTTTCTTCAATAATTAAGTTTTTTAAAACACCGGCTCTCGGTTAATAGGTAAAACCCGGTTAGCCTGCATCACTTGTTTTTCCGTTTCGGATTTGGACACTTGTCTAGATTCAATAACTTTCAAATCGGAGTCTATATTGTTGCGACTACATATTAACTAATTTTAATAAACTTTTAGTATATTAAATAAAATAGTTGAAAAAGAAGTGAAAAATTTTCTTCTTCTTCCTTCTTTCATTCACTCAGATTGACATCTTCATATTTTTTTTGATAAGTTATCGATAAACATTCGACATCATCTCAATAAAGAAAATGCGAAATTATTGGCAATGTGATGTCGACGTTGACGCGCTGAAAAATGATTCTAAACCGCTTTGTTCAATCACTGCATGGAGTTTATTAGGATTTTTTTTAAATATATAATTAGAACTATGTATGTATAAATTGTAACTGTTATCTAATTTATTAATTCCAATCATGCTCATACGTGAAATGAATCTGTCAGTTCATAAATTTCAACAAAATGCTGAACACAATGATTTAGTCAGAAAAACTGTTCGTTCATTTACGAAACTGTTCTTAAACGGAATCCCACCAAAAATGTTATCTATGCAAATTCTTTCAGATAAATTTATTTATTACCTCCAAATTATATTTAAATTCGGCATGTGAGTACATATTTTGAAATTATCAAATCCAAATTTAATTTCGCTTATATCTTCCCTTTTTTGGGATTGCGTCACTTTTCAATGCGGGCATAAGCCAAAATACAATATATGAATGGGATTATGAATTCATCGGAGGGGGTACTTAAGACCAAATACTAAATTTGGGATCATTGCTTTGGTTTTATGCCACGGCGTCTTCCATTAATACCCTACACTTTTTTATGTTCGGCAGCAGGGTATTATGAGATAGTGCTGGTGTCTGTAATATACAGAAATATAAGATATAACGGGTTTTTCAATAAGAGCGCTACAAAAGTGTTTTTAAATAAAACAAAACCGGTTTTAGATACCAATGAAATTCTTTATTCCTGTGAAAGTACGTTCGATGCCATTATGTATGGAACTCGATTTCTTTTGCATGGCCACCACGGGCACGCTTGCAGAAGTCCAGACGCTGAACCCAATTTTCGACGGTTTTCAAGGATAAATCGGCCGATACTGCTGCAATTTCACGTTCGATATTCGTACGAAGTTCATCAATCGTCGCTGGCTTGTTGGCATAGACCATAGACTTGACGTAGCCCCACAGGAAATAATCTAACGGCGTCAAATCGCACGACCGAGGCGGCCAATCGACTGGGCCATTTCGTGAGATAACACGTTCACCAAACTTGGTTTCCAATAAATTGATTGTGGCATTAGCTGTGTGGCTTGTGGCGCCGTCCTGTTGGAACCACATGTCCTCCAAGTCCATATTATCCAACTGGGGCCAAAAATATTCGGTTATCATTGAACGGTAGCCATTCGCATTCACAGTAATGTGCCGCCGGCCAATAAACCGCACCAAACCGTAATTTTTTCGGGATGAAATGATGACTCATGGATTACGTGTGGATTGCTGTCTGACCAATAACGCATATTTTGCATATTGACGAAGCCATTCAGCCAGAAATGAGCCTCATCGCTGATTGTTGAGGCCTCTTAAAGTTGGCCTCTTAAATTTGAGGCCACTGACTCCAAATTTCGGTAGTAAATTTTAATAATTTCGACTCGTTGTTGGCTCGTATATCTTTCCATGATGAAATGGCAAACCTTGCTGAAGAGAAATGTCAAAAGAGCGGGAAAAAATATGGCGTCGTTTGCTGTCCCTATCGATTTACTTTTGTGGCGTTTCTGTTGAAAAACCCTTTACTCAGAATCCATTACTGACTGACTTGTCTGTTTTTCCCTGTCCGTCTACCTGAACGTTTCAACGAAATTTGGTTTATAGTCTTTGATTGCGCCAAGGATGAACCCTATTGAATATGGGCCACGTTTGGAGATACCCCTCATAAACATGTGTCTTCAAAACTTAGTCCTACGGCTCGTGTGGGCACATTTTATCTTGGAATTGAGTAAAATTCTGTACAAGCTTAATAAATGGCACGTGAGTTAAGCGGAAATAAGTCACATCGGTTATCAAATATCTCAACAATCTCGGTAATATCGGCTTTAGAGGTTACAAATAAATTTTAGGAGAACGAATTGTATGAAAGCTATGCAGTTTTAATTTTAATTTTTTTTCTTTCTGATGTCAAGAAGTTTAGATGTTACGGGCCTTGAAACATTGAACACCACCAAAGTTGTGTACTTTGACACCATGGGTCACATTGTGTGTTTCAACAGGGTGTCTCTAAATAAAATATTCTGAAAGCTTTGCTCCTCCCCTACAAATATCTTTTAAAATCTAAAATAATTCGAACTATAGTCTATAAGTTCTGATATTAGTACCATATTTTTTTTTAATCGGAACCACTGTGGTAGATAAATATTCATTGAACCAATGAACAGTTTCATACATCCGACGATGTTTGTCTTTGTTTCATTGAATATTTGCGTTGTGGTGACAAAGTTTAAAATAATTATACAATTTCATCACCACAATGTAATTATTTAAAGAGTCCACAACAAAAATCATAGGAATTCAGCGTTTTCACTTCATTAATTTTTTTATTTTGATTCACTTTTTTAGGCCTAATTTTTGAGTGGAAAATCATCTTTGATCAACCATCAAATATAATTTAAACTCTGAATTAATTTTTTTGGTTAATAGTTGATTGCTGTTTAAACCGCTAATGTCGGGCATTTAAACTATGATCAAGTGACCATATGATTTTAACAGAAAACAACAAGAAGAACAAACACAAAGCTTCTTTAATTGTTAACAATAAAAACGTGTCATTTAACTCGTAGTGCAGTTAGAACTTTATTTCTCCTTAAATATTTTCCAATTTGTTTAAATATTTTGCACTTTTCTTTTGCATATGGCATCAGTTTGATGCATTGTAACGATTAGCCGATAAATGTATGAATATCGGTTATTTTGCGTAGCATTTGCCACTGCTGCCACATGGTAGTAAGATTATTTGACAAAGCACTGAAAAACTCTTTTCGTATTTAAAGCCAGATCAAACATAAATCAAAATCAACTGATTACCAATTTAAATAACTAGTAAAAATTGGGCATTAGTGTATGAAGATGTGCAATCATTTCAAATATCACGTTCAAATAAGTTAGTAACTACTTCTAAAATGACTGCTGCAAAGGACAAACAGTTTTTATGACAGTATTTGACAGTTTATGTTTATGTTTTTGTTATGACAGTTTTTATGACAGTATTTTTGTAGAATAGCAGACGAATTGTCTGCTGAAATATTGTTTGCTGTTTACAGCAAACTTTATTTTTTGAGTTGTATTTCTCTATTGTTACAATTATTACAATTTCAACCATAATGTCAAAATATTATAGAAAACTGATAGCGAATTATTAAAATAGAGCTGGACTAAACATTTGTAACATATACTTATACACATATACTAACCAGAATATCACATTTAATATAATCCAACCACTTGTATATGACAGCGGTTTTATTTATATGCATGTTAAACTATAAGTACTGTCGGCAGGCAGAGGTCGTACTTCAGAATCACGAGTCACATTAAGGTTTATTAGAAGAGTTTGCGCTTACAGTTTCTGCTGTGTATAATAACTTGGGGATTTTATATGAACGTCCGAGCAAATACGAACCCTGTCTATGTGCAAAATAAAACTAATGTAATTTTGTATATATTGTATATATTAGTATTCTATATTACCCATTCTTGGTCGAATTATTTGCTCATTCATTGCACAATTCGGAAATAAAACAAATATTGACAAAATTACTTTAGGTGTAAGAATAGTACGGGGCTATCTCAAAACTGAGAGCCATATAGACAATAGGAGTCCTCCTTGTCCCAAACATAACTATGCACAAAAATTGCTTAAAACCGGTCATAATCATAAGTCAAATGAGCAAATGACTCTTAGTTGGAAGATGTACATAGATGGTGTAGAATTTTTGCCTGTTGCAAATCTCAACGTCTCGAGCTCACATCTGTCCAGGAGCGACGCAGATCTCTTAACGAGATGATCCAGCAGTACCGTATTCACATTATATGGATGTCTGGGGACACGGGGATTCCGGCAGAGGATGAGCTGGCAAGACTAAGGCCTGCCTTACAGGTTCTGCAAGAATTGCAACGTATTGGCAATCCCCTACCGATTTGTAAGCATATCCTGCGAATTATGCATTTACTCTTTAGAGAAACATAAATAAAAAATTACACAAGGTGTCAGGGGATACCCGGTTGGAACAAAGCTCCTTTCGCTGTATATTATGTACTAGTTAGGTCCAACACGCCTAAGGCGCTCGTTGAAAAATACGATAATTTCAATGGATCTTTAAGGAAAGATACTTTTTGTAAAATGATACATTTTTTTTAAGAAAATGCTTTTTTTTATAGAATGTATTTTTTTAAAAAAAAGTATATTTTTAGGTCCTTTTTGTAAGAATATGTATTTATTATATATTCCCGAAATGGTCCTTTTTTAAAGAGAGGTACTTCTTTTATTAAAAGCTAATGATTTTTTTTGGGAAAAGGTACTGTTTTAACGATGAAGTACTGTCTGTAAGAAAAAGCCATAAGAGTATGAATTTTTTTTAACAAAGAAGTACTTTTTAAGTACAAGTACTTCTTAAAGAAGTGGTACTGTTTTTAGGAAAATGTTTTAATAAAATGTACTTATTTTCAGAAAGACTTCTTATCTCAAGAAAAGATAAGAAAAGGTATTATTTTATTTTTAAGAAAATGTAATTTAAGAAAAGGAATATTTGAAAGTAAATCCATTTTTTTAAGAGAAGGTACTTTTTTCAGGGACCGTAACTGTTATAAGTTTTATAATAAAAATTGCAATATAACAATTATTTCCAAATTTTTATTTAAAAGTTACAAAATAACACTTATTTTTGATTTTTTACAATTAAAATATAAAATAAGAGTTATTTTTGATTTTTTAAATAAAAGTTACGAAATAACACTTATTTTTGAGTTTTACAATAGAAATAAAAATTAAGACTTATTTTTGATTTTTTAAATAAAAGTTACGAAATAAAATATTGAATTTGAATATCTTTTGATCCAAGTTGTGTATTACCAAAATTACCAAAAAATATTCTTGATCTATGATTCAATACCTTTCATATGATATGTCCTTCAAGGACGAATATTAAGGATCCTACTATTTGCTGAGGCTATTCCCTTTAACTCGTACACGAATTTGTATATTTATTTTTTTTTTACTATTTTCGACACTCTCGTAGACCCACTTTTCGTCATCACAGCGAGCTGAAATTTGGCAAACAGGTTGATGTCACTTGACAATTGAATCTATCAATTTCCCTGGAATTTTCCTGATTTTCCAGGTTTTCAATGGAAATTTTCGGTTCAAATTTTGATATATTCAATTGTCACGCGACATGAATCATAGATCAAGAATATTTTGTAAATTTTGGTAATATACAACATCGATCAAAAGATTTTAAAATAACTCTTATTTGGTAACTTTTATTTCAAAAATCAAAAATAGCTCTTATTTTTTATTTCTGTTGTAAAAATCAGAAATAAGTGTTATTTCGTAACATTGAAATAAAAAATCAAATTTAATTATTAATTTTTCATTTTTTAAATAAAAGTTAAAAATTAAGAATTGAAAATGATTTATATAATAAAAATTCGCAAATAGTAGTTTTTAACTGATATAGCTTATTACGACTAAAATAGAAATTTTGGTGTATTCCATGTTGCCTTAACATACTTCCTTCACATTGTTTTATTTATTTAAAATTTTCACTCATAACTCTTATTTGCGGTCCCTGATTTTTTTGAAGAAAACGCTTTTTTAAGAAATGGGAATTTTTTTGAGAATTGGTCCATTTTTCAAGAATAGGTAAATTTTTAAGAGTAGGTTCTTATCTCCAGAAAAGTTATTTTGTTTCACAAAAAAGGTACTCTTTAAAGAAAAGGTAGTATTTTAGGAAAATACAATTTGTCGTAAGAAAATTTACTTTTTTAAGAAAAGATACTTATTTTAAAAAAAAAATATTTTTTTAAGAAAAGTTATTTTTTGTATGAAAATTTACTGTTTTTAAGCAAGGTAAAGGGTTTTCCAACAGAGACGCTACAAAAGTAAATCGATAGGGACAGCAAACGACGCCATATTTTTTCCCGCTCATTTGTCATTTCTCTTCAGTAAGACCCCTTTCTTGCGCAAGTCTCTTGCCCAAGTCTTGGTTTGTTGATGACAGAGGTAAGGTCGGGTTAGGGGAATAAATTTGAGGTACAGACTTGCTTGTACTCGGAAAGTTGAAAAACTGACTTGCGCAAGTAACTTGCCGAGTGTGAGAGGGGTCTGAGATTTGCCATTTCATCATGGAAAGATGTACGAGCCAACAACGAGTCGAAATTATGAAAATTTACTACGGAAATTTGGATTCAGTGCAATTTATGGTCTTCAGCGATGAGGCTCATTTCTGGCTGAATGGCTTCGTCAATAAGCAAAATATGCGTTATTGATCAGACAGCAATCCACACGTAATCCATGAGTCATCATTGCATCCCGAAAAAATTACGGTTTGGTGCGGTTTATGGGCCGGCGGCGTCATTGGGCCGTACTTCTTCCGTGATGATCAAGACCGGCACATTACTGTGAATGCGAATCTCTACCGTTCAATGATAACCGAATATTTTTGGCCCCAATTGGATTATATGGACTTGGAGGACTCGTGGTTCCAACAGGACGGTGCCACAAGCCACACAGCGAATGGCACAATCAATTTATTGGAAAGCAAGTTTGGTGAACGTGTTATCCACGAAATGGCCCAGTTGATTGGCCGCCTCGGTCGTGCGATTTGACGCCGTTAGATTATTTCCTGTGGGGCTACGTCAAGTCTATGGTCTATGCCAACAAGCCAGCCACGATTGGTGAACTTCGTACGAATATCGAACGTGAAATTGCAGCAGTATCGGCCGATTTATACTTGGAAACCGTCGAAAATTGGGTTCACCGTCTGGACTTCTGCAAGCGTGCCCGTGGTGGCCATGCAAAAGAAATCGAGTTCCATACATAATGGCATCGAACGTACTTTCACAGGAATAAAGAATTTCATTGGTATCTAAAACCGGTTTTTTTATTTAAAAAAACTTTTGTAGCACTCTTATTGAAAAACCCGATACTTCTTTAGATAAGGTATTTTTTTAGGAAAAGGTACTTTGTTTAAGAATATGAATAGTTATTTTTTTTGAGAAAATTTACTTTTTTTAAGAAAAGGCACTTATTTAAGATAATTTCCTTTTCTTAAACTTCTTTCACATTGGCTATTCTAAATTTACTTTTTATTGGGGTATATATTGTAGATGCTAGAAAACTTCCCATTAAACAAAAAACTTCCCTAGAAAACTTCCCATTAAACAAGAATATGTTAGTCTAGGCACCAACCAAATCAAAAGTACCCAATATAGTTGATAACATAGATAAAGTAAACTAATAGATGAAGCACAAGTGTTGGGAAAATTTTATTGTAATGGGTAATTTTCTAGATGTCGTTGAAAGCAAAAAATAGGATATTTTTTGTTCCCAAAAAAAAAAAAAAAAAAAAAAAAAAGTCAAAAAATATGACATTAAAATTCTAAAATTTCATATCAAAAGAAAAAATTATTTTCAATAAAAATATCACTTCGAAACAAGAATACAAAACGTTACTTAAATAAGAATAGCTGATGGCCATCGAATTGCGAAGCCACGTCACCACCGTCTATGTCCTAAAAAATTGGTTCTTCCTCCGGTTCAGCTACCATTCCTTGTTGAGAGTCCTCAGGCACTCTAACGGTTTTGGCATCTGAGACTACAGAAGTTTATACAGTTTTTGCGCGGGGAAGTTTTTGGATTAAAAAGGCGTTCCGGCATGTTCATCTTTGGGCGGTGTTACGGATTTTCTCTTATAGATATACCAACACCGGCCTCATGGCTTTGAAATTGATTTTTATATAAGAAACAAATGCTATTATATAAAATTATTTAAATGTTGTCACATTTCCCTTGTTTAAATTACTTTAAGAAATATTTCCTACAATTTTGAATAAACGTCAATGAGAATTATGAGAAACTTCAGTGAAAGTGACACTAGTACAGGACAGCACCTAGTGAAAAAAGTTAACAATGGGCGCGCTATATCTATTATTGCTTTTAGCTATGGTTGATAATACTGGGTTGTGCATAATGGTGTTAAAAAAAGTTTTTTTTTCATTTAGCCCCCATCCCGAAACGTACGATAAGGTACTTCGTTCCAAAAACAAATGACTTAAAATTTGAATTTCAGGTCTTTATTGAATATTCTGACTGATTTAACTACTTGTTCGTTATTACTGAGTGACCAATTTTGCTTATTAGACATAAGTTGTCACTCAACCATAATGCAGTCATTGCTCACAAAAGCAAGTTTTCTCTGTTATAGTAAGTTTTCTCTGATATCGTCTGCGTTAAAATCGTGAGAAAGAATGTGGTATTTGATATGTTTAATAATTCTGTAGGCAGAAGTGGAGTACGAATACATAACTCGGGTGTCTTTTCACAACACCTACGGAGGGTTTGGAGGTTATTAGTCCACATATTACCCGTAAATTTGATGGAAAGGAAAATTGCTGAAAATTCTGCAAACCGCCTAATTCATTTTTCGCGTTGGATCACCGGCCCATATATGTATGTATGTAGGAATGGGACGATTCTAAGGAATCTGTCTCCAAACTATATGGTTGGCTGAGGCAAACCTCATCACCGCTTGGGGTCCAACTGTAGTGTTCAAAACTGAAACCGGTTTTCGGCTATTAACCGTGTGCCGGTTTTTTAAAAAACCAAATTTTCGAATAAACCGAGAACCGTTTATTTGACGTGGGATAACCCATTTTTACTCAATTTGTGTTATATATCCTTAAAAAATAATAATAACTGACATGATTTTCGAATTTTAATGAAATTTAGGAATTAAGAAACATGAGTCTCATTTTCAAATATAATTGAATGCTTCAATAAGTTCTAAATTGCATTTGCAACCAAACTTTGTATTCAAATTTTAAAATGATTTATGTCTTGAATAAGAATTAATTAAGTTTTTCAATTTTTTTGTCAAATTTCAAGATGTTAATTATTTTACCAATACATTTTTCAACTTAATATGATTTTCATACACGAAAATCTTTTCAAATTTGAATCTGATTTTAAAATTTAAATCGGTTTTATCCGAATTTGAATAAAACTTTTACATTTTATATTTAAAAATATAAATGTAAAATGAAAACGTGATTGTAAAATTTAAATAAAAAGACTGGGTTCCCATTACATCCCATGAAGGGATTAGGGAGAGCTTTATTTCAACTTACGTTAAAATAAACAAAGAAACCTTCTATAAGCAAAACACATGAATTGTTTAGCAATGAAATATTATCCGCCTTATTCATAATAGGTTGTGAGAGGTTTGAGAGACGTTTTTTGTATGATAAACTCTTTATAGTGTATCTATATATCTAACTATATATCTTTATAGTTTTTTTTTTATAATATTTTTACAGTTTTTTATAATAAAACCAATCTCAAATTTCAAAAGGACTGAATTAAAAATAACCGATTGATATAACACGTATAGTTTTCCATATCGACAAAAAACCGTAACCGGTGTTTCCCTACGGTTTATCCGAAACCCAGAATCGCTAAAAAAGTGAACTAAGTTTTCGTTACTTTTTATCATACATGGGCAAACTCATTATACTCGTATGACAATTATAATTTGTGGTTTAATTTGTACTTATTTTCAAAGCATTTCCTTTCATAGAGTAATGACGTATAGAGTATCCAGATCTCTCAGTAAATTTATAACATTTTTTGTGTTGCAGATGGGCGGTTGGATGTTGGAAAGTATTGATTTAATAATACCAGATAGAGGCAAAGGGTCAAACCAACCAACAATAAATAAGCAATGGCATTTCTTTTTGTGCGTTAAAATTTTTGTATAAATACACCACAAATATATACTAACAAAAATATAACAAAAAGTCCAAAATACTTTTAAATTTCGAGATTTTTCTTCAAAATGACATGAGAAATTTAAGTCAATTTACGTCAAATACCTATCTATCACACCGACTGCACCACGAATAGTGTGAAAGGAAATGTCGGATGAGAAGAATGACAGCTCTATATGGCATTACTCTGTGTTTCCTTCCAATTTGGCAGTTTTGGTTTTGAATTATTTTATATGTACAGGGTTACGAACTTGATTATCATATTATTTTTTATTCAAAGTTCTTCTTTTTTTACTTCTACATGCGCTTACGCTTCACAGGAATATTTTTTTTACTAAACCGAAAAATTATAGTTAAAGCAAACGAGTATACACAAAAAAGAGAAAGAGAATGAAACATCCTTTTTCCCCGGATGTTGGCGGAGGTTCTATCCGTTTTTACGTCAGGGTGGGCCTCTGCAAGCTAGCGGAATACTATTGAGCATTTAGCCATGATAAAGCTCTCATCAGGTCCCAATCAGTGAGTGTAAAACTAGAACGCGCGCAGCTCACTGTTTTGTGAGAAGCTCTCCCTAATCCCTTCTAGATGGCGCAGAAATAGTGGAAATGTGTAAATTTCCCTGAAAACAAAAACTATTGAAAACTACATTTAAACATAAAAGCCATAGAATAACACATACCATAGAAGGTTTTATTCGCTCAATAAATTAAACGTCATAGGTACGATGGAAAGTAAACATTGGATGGTAGAAATATGGGTTCAATAATACCAGACAGTGGCAATAGTATACAGCGATCAACATAGGAACAACAACCGAATTTCGTGTTTTTGTGGCAAACTAGTTGTGTTAAATACAATACAAATGTATACCAACGATAAAAGTCAACAAAAAAGTGCAAAATATATTTAAATTTTTCAGTTCTACACTAAAACGACAGGAAAAAGTTAAGTGAACATATTTTGTAACTCCACCTGGTGTAAGATAATTTTAAATTTAATTGCTCTCATTTCCACAAACCTACGATGAGAGTGTGAAATGAAACGTCAGATGAGAGAATAAGTTTATCTAGGTATGTATTAGTCTATGGCCTACATACATATATGTATTTCATTTTCAAATTCAAACAACTGAATCGAAACAAAAAGATTTTTAAGTGCTTTTTCGTCGTATCCGAGTGAAAAATGACCGAACGGAAACAGCCTTAGCCATCTGGGGAAAATGGTGAATAACACAGTGCAACACGAAAAAATGTAACCATATACGGACACCACTACGTGATAAAAGACAAAAAAAAAGACCCGTGTCTCCCACTTTTGCCCAAAGTCATTCACTTTTTTTATGGCCCCCAACGCTTTGAGGCCTCGGTGTCATTTTTGAAAAAAAGTGATCATTTTGCCAGGCTCATATCTAGCAAACCGTTCGGAATTTTTATTTACTCTCTGAGGGAAAGTTGTAGCTCTTGTCATAAAGAACAAAAATTGTGATCATATAAAATCAAAATCGGAAAAAACTTTAAAAAATTCGATTTTTTTTTACTTTTTCCCCTGTTCAGGTCTATAGGTAGAAAACCGTTCAAAATTCAAGGAAACAATCAACTACAGAAATGTACCTAAGATCTAAATAAACAACTTTCTAGAACATATGAACTTCCTAGGAATTCTTAACACCGTTTAGGCTTAGGTAGCCGCAAAAGTGAAAAATTTCCCGAAAATTTTTTAATTTCACTGTGTGTAATTTTTTAATTCATGGAAATATAACCATATACTCGTGCGGAGACCACTACGTGATAAAAGACCAAAGAAAAGACCATTGTGTCCCAGTTTTTCCCAAAGTCATGGACTTTTTTTTATAGACCCCAAAGATTTGGGGCCTTGGTGTCATTTTTGCAAAAAAGTGATCATTTTGTCAGGCTCATATCTTGCAAATAATTCGGAATTTTTATTTACTCTCTGAGGGAATGTGGTAGCTCTTGCAATAAAATGAAAACATGCAGCTTTAATGCCATCGATGTGCTGTAGCACTTTCACAACCTGCACTTGCATTGCCTGAGCAAATGGAAATTCAAAATTTTTTAATTACTTTTGCGAACAATGGTAATTCTTTATAAATCCAATGCAAATTAAAAAATCCCAACACTGCTTTTTATATATATATATAAAGTAGATCTTATGAGACCGTAAATTTCATTAAAATTGAATACGGAGCTTGCATGGGTGGAGCAAAATTATTCTACTGGGCTTTTTTATCTCTTTTATAGGTGACATGCGAAAATAATGAGTAGGTAAGGTAGGTAAAATATAACAATCTTTTTGGATTCGTTGAGTGTTATGCAGTTGGGTTGGGTCAAATTCAGGGGTCTTTCAGATAAAAAATGCGATTTGTTTTTTAATTTATTTATATTTATGAACAAAGTCCAAATGAGCCTAAAAAAGCCCAGTCCATGGCACAGCTATCTGCCAGGCAATCCCTTACAGCTGATTTTTAATTTTTTCTCATTTCCGTGTTTAATTTGTCAATTTTTATTTTGTTTCTATCGTTCGCATCCACCTTGTAGTAAAATATCAACGAATTTCAAATAAAAAGAATTGAAAGCGTAAATATTTGTTAAGCTAGGTGAGCTAATTGGTTTAATGTTTCACCACCAACATTGGGTCGAATTAATCAGCTGATTTTGACAACTTAAGCACGGAATTTCTAAGGCGGCTAGTACTTTGGTTGTACTACTGGCCCAGTTCATCATCCTGGGGTTAAATACATAAATATATTTTTAAGGAAATAAAATGATTTCATTTAATTTAATTACTCCCATTTCAGACCGGTGACATATCATGGACCCGCAATCAGGAATTTGCTTTGCTTGGAACATTTTACTATGGCTATTTAGTGACACTTCCTATCGCTGGACGATTGTCGGATCGCTTTGGCGGTAAACTTCTTTTTATACACTCGATAACAGCACAGGCAGTGGTATTTATGATGATGCCATATTTTGCCCAAAGAAGTTATACCGGTGCTGTTGTAGTGCGGATAGTTCAGGGTCTAATTGCTGTAAGTGTATGTTTAAATATGACACACGAACTTCCTAATCCCTAATCCTAAAATTGTTCCTATATTCATATTATACATTTTATTTAAGATATTAATGATTTTTTCTAATTTAAAGGGCTGTGGTAATCCGGCTTTGTATCAACTTTTCTCCACCTGGGCCCATTCAACCGAACGCACTGCCTTTTTATCCTTTGCATATGGCGGTTACTCTGTCGGAGCCCTCTTAGTTTTTCCAATATCAAGTTTCCTATGCAAACTGGGCTGGGAATTGGCCTTCTATGCCGTAGGCGGAGTATCGCTAGTGTTCGGCCTATGTTGCCAGTGGTTGGTCTACAGTACTTTGGAGGAACACCCACGTTTGTCGAGGGAAGAATATGAGTACTTAAAGTCTACTCACGTGGAGAAATCAACGACTGGGGTGCCTTGGAGGGATATACTGACATCGCGGCCAGTTTATGCATTTATTTTTACACATATTTTCCACACCTACGGAATTATGGTGTTTACCCTGCTGATACCGAGATTCTTTAAAGAAGCCATGCGGCTGCGACTGGATCAAGTAGGCATTTGGTCGTCTGCGCCATTTTTCGGCTCGTTCATTTCGAAAGGTCTAACTATAACCTCGTGTAGTATTATCGAGAAGAGGGCAAATCTAAATCTTACACGTTTTCGTCGAATTCTCTATGTTGTTTGTAAGTTTTGAAAAGTTCATTAGATCTTGAAAAAGTTATTAATATAATCCTTGTATACAGGTAATATGTGTACCATCCTCTTCATTCTGGGCATTGTCCTGTCCGATTGTCAGCAGAGTGCTTTGGTGGTTATGTTTACTATGTGCGTTGGCGTTACAACGGATCTGGCATTCTCGGGTGCCTACTGGCCCAGTCTTTTGTTTGTGGCACCAACATTTGCTGGTCTCATTTCCGGCATTGCAAATTGTTTGGCCACAATTAGTGGATTTCTAGCACCAGTCGGAATATCGGCCATAGTGGTTCATGTAAAACTATTAACTTCCCTTGTAATTTGTTTTCTTCATACTTATTGGGAATAATTTCAGGGAACCAAAGCCGAATGGAACTATGTCATGTGCACCTTAATGGCTTCATATCTTTTGGGGGCGGCCGTCTATGGCATGTTTGGAAGTTCCAAACTAGCGAAATGGGGCAAATCGGAAATGAACGAGAACAACAATATCCAAAGTACCGAAACATAGGTTGTGCATTTTTATAAAGCACACTAATTTTTTTATGATAAAATATTGTAAATACGACTGTTAATTTATTTTATAGTTTTATGTAAATAACATTGTTAGTATGTCTGTTTTGTTATGATTTGATTTATCAATATACTTTTATAATCGAAACGATTTTTAATGCAATTTATAAGAATTTAAGGAAATATTTTAATCTATATCATACCCCAGACGAAGCTGAAAATAAGTGTATACTTAAATATTGTCATTGGATAGCGTGCCCGACTATTGTACATGAGAAGAAGATACCCAATCCAAAGCATAAAGCCCTGCATTCAGTCAGGGGCTAACCATGACACATCTGATCGACTATGGAGTAGGAAATTAATAGAAACAGAATAGATAGGCGAGATAGCGATAAGCAACCAGAGGCAAACCACACAACAAATTAAGTTTAAATTGTGTTTGCTTAATACTAATGACAGCTAAATTATGTTTAATGTTGGTTGCATCGAACTAAAATACGCACTGCCTTTTATTTCTGTCCGTTTTATGTCCAACCAAAGAGTTAAATTCAACAGCAACTCGAACTTGATGAAATGGCATACTACCTCGTCGTCATCGAGACAAGGTAAATAGAGGGATGGCGACTCTTATCTATTGCTCTCAGTTCTTCTGAAATTTTCGTTCTCATAAGAAGTACGTGTATCAAAACTAACGATATTTTCGTGAACTGAAAATTTTCTGAACGGGGGGGGGGAGTTGTTCTGCCAAACGTATTTTGTACGGTCAAAAATTTTGGGGCCGGAATCTTGACATTTCGATTATTTTAGCAAACAAAACTAACATCACATGCGTTGAAATTAAAGGAAATTATTCATGAAAGGTAAATCAGAGATAGGTGGCAACTCTCTGCAATAAAAATTTCCGTTCGGAGATAAAGCCCAGTATTCATTTTTTATGAAATTTTCGTTGCCATAAGAAGTAGGTGTATAAAACATAAAAAAAATTTCAAGAACCGAAAATTTCGCTCACTTTTCATTTCCTTGGTAATCAGCTCTTTCCGAAAATTTCGTAGGAAAAATCAAGACCAGGGTTGTTACGCCGAAGTTATTTCGTACAAAAACAATTGTTTGTTAATTGGTTGGGACAGGAATTTTGTCATTTCGATTCTGTTAGTAAAGAAAAGTAATACCACAAGCGTTAAAAATAGAATGGAGTGCAAAGATGAATTATTAATGAAACATTTGCAAGGTAAATCAGAAATAAGTGGTATCTCACTGTAACAAAATTTTCCGTTTAAGGTTAAATTAGTCTTTACGGTTGACGGTTGACGGTAAGCTATCAGCTGTTTGAAATGGGTTTGCATTTACCATGTGTAAGAGAGAGACAACTAAAATTTACAGTTTACGACGGTAGACTTCTGCAGGTTGCAGAATCAACCGTCAGCCGTCAAGACCGATCAGCTGTTATTGTTATTGTTTTTACTTCGACATTTTTTGCGCGGCAATACACAATTACACCGCAACCACAATTTTCTTTTTATTTGACACAATCACTTTTTAACACAAAACTCATGCATGCAAATTATATTTTGTACAAATGTTTTTCGATCAGTTTTTTTTGTTTCTACCGTCATAACCGTCATAACTAACCGCGCAATATTAATTGGACCTTTAGAGATAAATCACAAAATTTCTGAATACGGGGCTTAAATGGCAAAATTGCTTACGAAATGTTCGCAAGCCCTGAATTCAGTGGTGAAACGGTGTAAAAATGCGTCCTGAGTGGGAGGTCTAAAAATGGAAGACGCACAACAAAATGTTTTTGGTAAGCTCTTCTTCAATGGAAACCCCATTTTGACTATAAGCTCTGCCCTCGCCGGTTTCCCTCCTGGGCCAAAACAATAAGCACTGATAATTTAACAAACCTTTTTTCATCTTATGCGGGGAATACACGATACATCTGATTGATGTAAATGTAAATGTAAATGATTACATTGTGTAGTGAAAATAATATGCGTGCACCCAGAGAACCAATTATTTGAGACGATGAAATGAGGTTGTCACGACCGAATTTAGTCCCCACAACTGGATTTCGGTTGAAGCAACCTCGTTTCAAAATTGATTCGGTTGTGGCAACTGAATCTCCAATTACATTCGTTCTGTCAACTAAATTTTCTAAAACTTCGGTCGGAACAACCGAATTTGGAATTAATTTGTGACTTTATCTAAATTCGGTTGTTGCAATTAGAAAGTCCACAAAGCAAAACCAACAAATTTGAATGAACTAAAGTAATTCATTCGAGAAATAATTGCGGCTCTTCCTGTCTCAACTCTCCAAGCAGTAAAGAACAACTTTTTGGTAAGATGCCGCACATGAATCAACGAGCAGTAGCGGCATTTAAATTCCATTATTTTTAAAACTAATTACGCTATATTTAATAAAATTTAATGAGCTTTAACATGAATAAAAGAAAAATGAATTCCATACACTGAAAACAAAGTTATTTGAGTTTCGTAATGTAGCAATATTCATCAGCCACTCTGTACAAGACAAAAGTGTTCATCAATCAAAGCAAATATCAAAATTATGTTGATATTTCGAACTGATGGATTCTGGTGATGTATCATGTATTCCCTGCATTACATCTTCCATCAATCTATCGAGAATGTTAACATCTTGCCAAATAAAACTGACACCTTGAAACCTCAACATTTTTGAAATATATTCCACTCTACTTTGTTTCACCCAACATCATTCAATAATTGTAAGTCCATGACTACATGGGGCCTACGATGGGAACTTATGGTAGTTGCCTATATAAGTTACCTAATATGGTAAGTAAATATTTTGTTTACCTATGGTAGGTACCTACGGGAAACTCAGGCTAACATAGGGAATAGCAGAAGGGGCATAACTCAACGACCTACATATATGTAAGTTAACTGTGAAGAATAAGCAGCCCCCGACCAAGAGCGGTAGAGTCCGACAAAAAAGGGTACAAATGTCCGAAAAAGATTCTGCGACATGGCGAAAGATGCCGTTATTTATTGGGTATCTTCTAACAATGGACACTCCCAGGAGGGGTGGGGGAGAAGCCATCGTGCCTCTCCGGTCGAATTACGTCTGGTAAACATGTCGGTTTGTCGCCAATATCTTAGGACTTAGGATCCATGATACACTTACTGCTTGGCAGAGAGATTCTCTGACATGGGCTCGTAATGTTATTGATAATCAAAACATTACAGCGGCTTCCGTCGGTTAGTGTGCGCGGCTCTTGTACATGAGTACGTGGTTTCGATCTCTGCTCCGACCATCTTTAATTTCGATGATGATTTCTTTCACCTCGCTTAATGATGGCGACACTATCGAGTACTTAGCCATGAAAAAGCTTCTCAAAATACCGTTCGGTCCCAATCAGTGAGTGCAAACCAAGAAAGCGCACAGCTCACAGGCCATAGTTATTTTAGTGAGATTGTAAAAAACATCCTGGTTATGGCGGTTGTCGACAAGTGGGTGGAAGACTGAATCATTTCGAAGAATAAATGAAAATATGTTGTGGATGTATTGTCCTCAATATACTACGTTCAGCTTCAAAAGAGATGCCGGGATCTCATCCCCGATATCACGACGGCGTCTGGTTCCAAGGCCGGGAAAATTTAGTGGCGTTTGCAGTTCAGCGGTCTGTAGATTACTACCGTGCAGCTTTAAAACAAAAGTGCGCGAGCTGTGTGAGCAGCACTAAATGTTGTTCAGAGGGAGGACCATGCCGTGGGCACATGAAATGTAGGCAATTGAGTACATTCTCAAGAATAGTAATCCGGAATTCGCACTCTAGAAGATGTAGATGGTATCCGTATACACGCGATGTTCATTTTGAACGAGTTACTGACACTTCAAAATATCCGGTTGCGTAGTCTCGTTTGCTTTTGGGCAGATAACACTGAAGATTTATAAATAGAATCAGGAATACAAGACTGTTGATAGCATGCCGACAGTGAAGGGACAGCTCGCGGAAACGGGAACTGGAATGTGAGGCTGTGGATATCATGCCGATGGTGAGTGGGAATATACTTAGTCATGGAGACTTGTTAAAACCCTTACCAGATCGGGAAAAGGGTTGTCCCTTATCCGACTCCAATCTGGCTAAGCCTATAGAGGTTCAACATACTGGTGATAGTGACTCTGGCGAAGCATTTTTTTTGGTGTCTGAAGACGAACAGGATGTGACGGTGGTGGAAAGGGCAACATATATTTTCGTTTCTTTAGATCACCCTACATCATACTAAAGTGGCATTTGCCACTTTAAGCCTTCGCCTAGCAAAAGGCGAGGTGGATTTGTGGGATTTGTTTTTGTGTGAAACACTCATGCAGCTCCAGGCAAGAGTTTCTAGATGTCACCTTTGCAACGGTTGACCTGTATGATATGATCAGAGTCCTTTATGATAATTCGCTCTCTGATCTGATTGACCCAACCTGAAGTAGTTCGTCGCAATGTGAGGAAGACTGACTGGCCCCTGGATAAAAAAATTTAAGGGCTGTCTGGGATCAGAAATATCTGTGGAGATCAGGTGCGTAGAATGACATAGGTAATGTAGCGGACTGTGTAGCGAGTGCTCTCAACAAGTCGCTACAAATCTCTTTCCCGAGAACGAATCCAAAAGAAGAAGAAAAAGCCTCTCTGGTGGAATAGAGAACTTACGGAAGTCATGCTGACGACTATTTGGAGCCAAATCTTCAAGATATAAGCAGGACTGGGATAATTACAAAGTTGAGCTAAGCCGATATAAAAATATAATCAGTTGGGCCAAAAGAAACTCGTGAATGCTCTTCTGTAAATTAATAGAAGATACATCCGATGCGTCTGGGCTTCACTCAATCTCCTTATGAACACCAATTTCCATGGCACTCGCTGAGTAAGGAGATCACTGCAGGTAAACATACTCCTCATAGATCAGAGGTTGACATTAATATTGTTGCTAAATCCATGCATACATTTTCTATCGCCAGCTTCAAAACCTTTAAGTCTCGTGGGACCGACATGGTATCACCAGCAGAACTTCAGGCTATTGATCCCGTGGCTCATAAAGTTATACATCGCGTGTATAAACTTCATGTAAATACCTAGAGGAATATATGGCAAGTATCACAGTGGTGTAAGGGGCATTCTCCGAGGTAGCTTAAGGTCTTTGAAGAGATGGACTGAGCTAGTCCTTTTTACCCAAAGGGCCCATTACGCCCATTGTATCAATATGTGGTTATTCCTGTCGAATAATGGATCAGAATAATGGATCTGAAATCATATATATTCGCCTTTTTAGATGAACATTTGTTTATTTCAGTAGATTTTTAGTGGCATTTAAACCTGCTTATGAAGGTTACTGCATGCTTGTCAAAGACCAACATTACCATAGGATTGAATAAAACAAGACTTTGTTTTAGAGAGCTGACATACATACATTGGTTTCAACGTTGGTGGAGTTGTGATGAAAACCGAAGCAGAGAAAGTAGATGCAATAAGGCGAATTCCAATTCCGAAATCTGTCCGAGCAGTTCGAAGTTTTCTTGGGACAGTGGGCTGCTACCGTCGGTTTATTCGGAATTTCTCTACCGTGACCACGGATCTTATAAAAAGGGAATCAAATTTAAAGTCACCGAAGCAGCTAGGCAAAGTTGTGTTCAATTGAAATAGGCTCTAACCACAGCACCTGTAATAGCGCATCCTGACTTCTGGAGAAGATTTTTTATACAATATGATGCCTCTAACTACTGAAAGTCCAAGAACATTTTTCTCACATAAATTAAATATGGCCCAAAGAAATTATAGCTGAACAGAAAAATAATGTTTGGCTGCATTGCTGGCTATTAGAAAATGTAGGCCTTACGTGGAGCTAATGCCATTCACGGTTATTACTGACCATGCATTATGGTAGTATTTTTTTGGTACTTGGTAGTGTTGCATCAAATTATAAATAAATAAATGGTTTTCCCATTACATCCCATGAAGGGACCGGGGAGAACTTCTCACAATCACTGAGCTGTGCGCTTTCCAGTTTTCACTCACTGATTGGGACCTACAGTTTTACACCGATTCCGAACGGTATTTTGAGAAGCTTTTTCATGGCTAGATACTCGATAGTGTCGCCGTCACTAAGCGAGGTGACCGTCGTCGAAAGAAATTTTAAGGTGGTTGGAGCAGGGATCGAACCCAGGATCTCCTGTACAAGAGGCGCGCACACTACCCATTGCACCACCGACGGTCACATTATACACCAGTTTAAAATGAGATTAAAAATTGACCTTCAGTTTTTACGGATTACAAATGTATTGGTAATCGGCTGGGTTAGTGTTGGTTAATGGACTTAACCTTTGAAATGTGCTAATATTGGTCAGGATCAAATAATCAAAAGAATATAGAAAATAATATACATAGAATTTTGAAAAAGGAAGAAAGAAAACCCCGACTTTCAGTTTTTATAACTAATACTTTTATCAATCATCCCAGCAAACAAAGCAATAGTGTGGCGATATCGTTTTCATATCGCGATTTTTATAATTCAAAGCCATCAATAAATGTTATCAGAGACAACATAAAATTAAAGTCAAAAATAATTTAAATTAACGAAAATAACTTTTATTTCTTGAGTAATTAAATAAAAGTCAAAAAGTAACTCTTAAAGTTTGAGTTTTATTATAAAAATTGTAACTGTTACGGTCACTGCTTTTTATTTCTTTCCTGAGTATTACTGAAGTATCCCGGGAATGATAAAAGTAAGATACTTACAAATACAACAAACATTCATATTTTCCCATTACATCCCATGGAGGGATAGGGGAGAGCTTCTCGCAATCGCTGAGATGAGTCCTTTCCGGTCTGCCCTCACTTATTGGGACCTACAGTTTCATACCGGTTCCGAGCGGTTTTTTGAGAAAAGATTTCATGGCTTATTACTCGATAGTGTCGCCGTCACTAAGCGAGGTGGCCGTCGTCGAAAGAAGTATACGGTGGTCAGAGCGGGGATCGGACCCACATTCTCTAGCACGACAGCCGCGCACACTACCGTTGCACCACCAACGAATAATATTTTTCGTGACAATAAAAATGTGATATCTCCGAAATACATTTTCGTTTAAAAATACTCAATTTGTTTTCTATGGCTGAAATAAAAATATTTCAAAAAATTTTTCTGATTTCGATTAATTTCGATTTTGAAATTTAATTTTAATTTTCTATGGAAAAATGCAAACAGCTGAAATTGTTTTTCATAATTATTTTTAAAATATGTCTGTATTTATTTTTTTGTGGAAAAAATGCAAAACATCAAACTCAAAAAACGTTCGGAACAAGTGTATAACTGTCGTATCCTATCAGCGAGTGTAAAAATAGAAAGCGGTAAGCTCACTGATTGATTTGATTTTCAGAGCATTGGACGTTCTGTAAAAATTAAACGTAGAATTAATTTTTTTATTTGAAAGGAACAAATGTAGCTTAGGAGCAATTGTCCAATTTTTTTCCCTTTTTTACCTGATTAGAGGATTTAAAAACAAAAATTTTTGTCACTTCTTGATATATTGACTGGCAAAGCTTAAGTTTATAATCAGCATATCTCTGAAACTACTTGTCCGACCTAGTTGAAGTTGATGTCATTAGAAAGATATTTATTTTTAAGTATTAACCCATTGCCGACTATTTAAAAAAAATTTTGTTATAACCTCACTTTTTTCTTTAAAATGGACCACAGGGTCGGTACGTTTTCTCTACTCACCGTTCATATAAAACATTGTAGGCCTTTTTCAAGGTATAATACGGCTCATTAACCCTTCAAAACCGGAGATATTTAAAGCCGGCATTTGTAGGGCTTAGAAATGCTTAAGCTTCAATCAGTACAAAACAATTTCAATCAGGTCGGACAAATCAAGAGTTTCAGAGATATGGGCAGTTAAACAGTCTTTGGTAAAATTTCCCAATTAAATATCTGACCCTATGTTGCCCATTGCACTGGCTGATATCAGACCATGAATTTGGGTAATTTTACACAAAGTTTTTTTTCTGTGTATGTTGCCCACTGGATTGGCTGATATCAGACCATGAATTTGGGTTATTTTACGGAAGGTTTTTTTCTGTGTACCTTTTACTTATTGTACAGTGTTGCGAATATATTGCCACCCTCGCCAGTTTTTTCTCATTTGGCTACATCCGAAACAGTCTGGCATTCCCTGTCATTTACATCTGTTGCTTTTTGTTTTTATTATTCAATTTCCTTTTTGTCATCATCCGACTTTTTTTTCATTCGTTGCTATTTAGCCATCAAAGTCGGTTGATAAATTTGTAGTTTTTATTCGATTCGTTCGTGTATATATTTCATTGGATTTTTTTATTGAGCGGAGAGATAATTCAGTCAAAATTCATTGTGTTTATTATTTGGGTAAAGAGAAATTGTTTTCATATAACCAAAAAATTGCTGAAACAAAGAAATATTATAACTGTAAGTAGACGAGATTTTACCTGATTTTCGCGTAGTTCATAACAAAAGTGATTCGATAAAAACAACAACACTGCAAGGAAATGGAAAAGCTCCATTTTATTGCCTCATTCATCCAAAGTTATGGAATTGGAAAGGAACAGCATTCAAGATGAATTAGTGTTAAAGATTGTGCAAACTACATAGATTTAAGAATTTCGTATTCGAAAGTTTACGACATCTGCCGGAAATAATTGTAACAATTTGCGAATTACTTCCGTATTACGTTTTTTTTTTTATTTTGCTTTTTTTCTTGATGTTTGGCACTTACAATTGGTGGCGAAAGTATACGCCACCGTTTTACATTTTCTCGACATAAAATTAATGATTGAATATTGAATTATGCGAAAGAAAAACACAAAATGTATTTTCCCATTGCATCCAATGAGAGCTTCTCACAAACAATGAGCTGTGGGCTTTCTATTTTTAGACTCGCTCGATGGGACTGACACTTTTCACCGACTCCGAACGATTTTTAAGAAGCTTTTTTATTTCAGATTTGGGTACAATAGTTGGATTTGTGAAAATAGTACTGGAGTCGAATAATCGCATACGTTTCGTATCATAATCTGTATTCGGAAGCGCGATAATATGGAAACTTTTTTCCAAACTTAAACAATAGTTGCATTTATTAAGTCAATAGATCAACACTCCGGTATGTGATGGAAATCGATCGATTTAAATCGAATACGATTTAACATAATAATGATGTTTATTTTTGCAAATAATAGAAATCAATTAATTTATTCCAATTTTTATGACATTAGATAAAGTATATCGTCACCTAAAATGCCCAAAGACGTAACCCTCATTTTCAAAACTTTACAGGAGGAGCAAAAAAACTTATAAAAACTCCTAAGTATTTCAGTTTTAAACGCGTTCATTCCACAGCTTACCTTAGGAACTTGGAAGTCTACTATTTTGCATATATACATATATATATTAGCGTGGAGTATTATATTCAATCAAAAAAAAAAAACAGTTTTTATTTTTTGAAGATTACGCCTTTGGGCATTTCAGGTGACGATATACAAATATTGTATCCTAATATTAGGAATTATGTCTCTAAAATTCATCAAATAGTCAAATCGTATTCGATTTTCACTCGATCGATTTCCATCACATACCGGACTGTATTTTCAGAAGATATAAAAATTAACCCTTTAAAAACACTTCCTTTGTCCAGATTACGACGCGAATAAAAATAAATGGTTTCCCATTGTATTCCATGAAGGAATTGGGGAGAGCTTCTCAGAAACAGTGAGATGTGCGCTTTCTAGTTTTAAACTCACTGATTGGGACCTACAGTTTTACACCGATTCCGAACGGTATTTTGAGAAGCTTTTTCATGGCTAAGTACTCGATAGTGTCGCCGTCACTATGCGAGGTGAGGTGGTCAGAGCAGGGATCCAACCCTGGATCTCATGTACAAGAGGCGCGCACACTAACAATTGCACCACCGACGGCCATTACGACACGAAACGGATGTGATAATTCGACGCATGTAGTCAGTCGGCTTGTACAGGTTATTTTTTATGTTCCATGCTGATGATTTTGTTTTAATAAATCTTAAACGGTACAATATTTTTTAATAATTTATTATTGCACGAAAGTTTGGTTAATAAAAATTATGTATGAAATATAATATCGGCCAAATGACCACCTCTGGCCTCTGCTTAAATGCGTGCACTTTTAACCATATTTTGCATAACTTTTGGTCTGTTTTTTTATTCCCTGCTAAACCAATTTTTCGACCACTTTTTATGGGGAGCTAAGCGATTTTATGCGGCTCCCAATACAAAGTCAAAAAATTAGTTAAGCAGGAATTAAAAAAAACAATTATTTTGGCATATTAATTTCTTCAATAATGTTGTTCTTTAGCATTTTCGAGTTCGGTCAAACTTTACTTTATCTCGTAGTCTATACAAAGTTACAAAATTATTTATAATGCGCTGAATGGTTGACTTGATCGGCACAATATTTAAAACAAAACCCGCAAAATTCTTCACGTTTTTAATAACTGCAACAAGTTGTTAGTACGTTAGATGGTCCATAATAAATTGTTATCGACAGCTCTGCCCAACTGTCAAATACAAACTGACAAATGTAAACCAAACAGAAATGGCGGTCAAAAAACATCGGCATGGAACATAAGAAATACACTGTACCTAACGGGTGGCCCAAATACAAGTATATTTTTAAAAATTATTATGGTTTTATTTCCATTTATCGAACACGATTTCATTCACGTGGCTGCCGCAGTCCAACTTTCTGACGGTTTCTGGTTCTATCTATCTCTCGGACGATATTAGCCTTGAGGATGTGGATCAATTTTCGATTATACCTCTTTTACATACTCTTTACAACTCTGCGTTTGAAATGACTTGTGACATGATAATAACATTATCGAGGTAAATTGACTCGTTCTTGGGTACAAAAATGTATGAGAAATCACATGATAATAGTGATTTGTCGATTATCGAGTCGATCTGCAAGATGGAGTGCATGTAAACGGCCTATTATTATTCGTATTATTCGGCTTTTAACGGCATCTTTCTTCATTCTATCTACATATGTTCTTCTAAAGGACGAATACAATTGGCCAGCTGGTCTACGAGTGGAGCAGATCTCTAGTGGATGCATTAATTGCCCAAGTCCATATCTTTCATTTCAGCTCATAAAATGTACTTAATCTGTAGCGCTCCCCTTTGACTGGCATGGCGTGCCCAGCAGCATTTTCGGAACAATCTATACCAAACGTGACGCACAGTTTGGGCAACACAGCATTTGCTTGGGAAATAAGTTTGCAATATGAAAAGCGACTCATTTTAGTCGGTTCATGGGCTTGGTCGATAACTTTTTAATTTGAATTTGAAAAAATATTACCAAAAAATTTTGCAAACATGATAGTGATGCGAACAACTTGGAATACATTCTTATTTGGTATAAACAAGGGCGGTAAGCCGACAATAAACAGCAACGATAGCTGTTATTCTGAATGACAAATCGGAGGTTCACTATATGATTTAAAAAAATACCTGTGTTAGGACCACCCGCTATTTTAGCTCCCACTGGCCTCGCAAACATTTTCATTATTTTGAGGTATTGATCTGACTGCTAATATGTATGTGGTAAAACAAGTCAAAATAAAGGGGGGGAAATAAATGATAATTTTCAATAACGTAATTGAAATTTTGGAAAATTATGGAATATTTTTAAAAAATTTTTAATTCGTTTTTTGGGAAATAATTTTTTGAAACATTATCCCGAGCAAACTTGATAATTTTACAATGCACAATCATAGGATTTTAAATACCAATGTCGATATTTGGTTTCCTCGACAATTCTTTTCAAAAATATAAGTACTATATAAATTGATATAAATAGTATAATAAATTTCAGAAGTGTAGACTATATACGGCTACTGCATATTTTACAGTGCAGTTTAATGCGGTTTCTTTATATAAATTTTCGTAAATGTAAATAAATGTTCGTAACACCTTTTAACAAACAGTCTACCGCATCGGCAGTCACCCGTCTGCCTATCATACATTGCGGTTGATCAACATTACTATGTTTTCCTTCCTTTTTTGTTTGGTTCTTCTTCTTACGCGTCATCAGCCTTTACCGCTCACTTTTAGTTTACTAGATTCATGCATATGCACATCGTCATACAGAATTGTACTCAATTTTACAACCAATCTGCCAACGTCTCATATAAAAATCCACTTGTGTCACCTTGATTGCCTTCAGTATTTGCGAAGGTTGCTAAAGTACGTTGTTCTTTTGTTGCAGTTGTTATTGCGCTTCGTCTGTTGAGTTTTGTTTTTATAACGAAAAAAAGAAATATTAAACACATGTATGTATGAATGTTTTTTCATATTGAATTGTTTTAATAAAAATATCACGTATTATTCTAGTTGTGCGTTAACATTTTGGAAGTAATTAATATTAAATTATTTAAACAATTCATGAGCATGGGATGAATGCCATGGGTTTTGAATGAATGCCCTAAGCGGCTGGATCAATACAATGGTTTATATTTAGAAAATATCACAACCTCTTAACCTTATGGGTCATAAATTCGAAACTCGATTAAAATAAAGGAGTAGTTTAAAATACATACATTCGCCTTGGGTTCCAGTTAAAATACTTGAATAAACAAAATACTTGAACAAACAAAGTACTTGACGGATTTCACGGCAGTTCATTGTAAGATAATTTATGAATATTATAACTTGTAAAACCTAAAAGTACGGAGTGCTGTCAGATGCTCTAAGATATATAATTTTATTTAAGACGGTTTAGAAAATATAAGCTTGAAAATTAAAGCGGTAACTATGATACAAAAGGGTTGTCAAATATTTTAGTGAGTCAGAGCAAAACATCTACCTATTGGGGCACTCAGCCCTCATTTTCTTTTCTGTTCTTTCAGCATCTCAGGACAATGGGTCGACTGACATCCGAGTGTAGTGTGTCTTCCTCCATTTTACTTCTACGTGCATATACTTTCATATCGAATTGGGTTTCGCCCTTAAATTGTTACAATTCATCTACACTTTGAACATTCTTTTTCTTTGACTCCAAAGAAACGGTAGACTACCGTGGAGGCCATAATTATTTATCAATATCAGTACTTCAGAAATAGTTTCAAACTCCTACAGCCATATTCATAAAAAGTTATGAGAGGTTTGAGAGATGATTTATCATACAAAAATCGTCTCTCCAACCTCTCATAACCTTTTATGAATAAGGCCGCTAGTACCTACGCAAAATATACCCTTTTGCATCCGTCCTTGTCTTGTCCACTATGTTTCTATAAGACATGAGTATTTATATGTCAAAAATGAGATGTTGCCAGTGCCACGCTTCTTGCAGATAATCTGGGCATCGATACTCTCTGGTGCTGATTGCCCAGCATATATATACATATACTTTGGCTTAACCTACAGTGAATATTTGCCTCGTCATAGCTACTTTATCTTAAATTGAGGATTGCAAAATAAATGATTGGAATAATTTAAAACTTGCAAATATAACATTTCGAAAAAATAATCATTGTTCATTGTGAACCTGAAACAAATATTCTATGAATCAGCAATGAGAATGCCGACGATCAGGCAAATAAACATATTTGCTTATTCTGAAAACCTAGAAGTGATGATTCAGACAATTTGTGAACAAATTTATGTGGAATTTCTATTGTTTTCTTTTTCAGAAAACACCACGTTTCTTTGTACTATAAATAATACTGATCGATATAAAAATCGGTTATTGACTCTTGCAATACTTACTTACTTACTTATCCGGTCTCGGACAACCCCGGGGGGTCAGGGACCTTACAAAACGAAGATAACATATTTCGCCAACCAGTTTGACTCTTGCAATGCTGATATAATAATGAAACAGTTTACTCACTGGTTTAAATATTCACTTATTGTCTGTCATGTATTGTAACATAAAATTAATTATAAATTATAAAATTATTACACATATATTCAACATAGACATCGATAAATCGCTATGAATATCCTATAGCTATATAAACATTTAGCGAAAATCGCAATTAAATTTATAATAAGGGGGTCGGGGGCCTATTGCTGCCCTAAATGTTTTTGAGTTATGCCAACTTTCATATAAAATCCGCTATAGATTTATATTGTACTTTATACCTGATACATTTGCCTCTTATCGCAATTATTTATCGCATCACTTCTTTGTTATTTCATTTGTTTATAAACAATTTTAAAAAACGTATACTTGTTTACTTCTCTCAAGTTTATGTTTCGCTTTCCTTTGGTTGTTTGTGCCCCGTACCCGTATTTTGTTTTCCATTATTACGTTTTGTTTTGTTTCTTCTACACATAACACACAACAAACATTAGTCATCCAACTAATAGCCATTCGCAATCCCCATCAGCCCTAGTTCGTCCAACGATTTCATTCGGTTTGTTTACGTGAAAGCGCGCAGGTCATTGCAAAGAAAGTAAAAATTAATATATTTATTTCCTTGGATTTCTTCAATATTTAGTATTGTCGTAAGTCGTTGTTTATAAGCCATAAATTTATATTGAAATAAAAGCTTAGCAGTAATATTTAGATCCACAAAAAGAGTAACAAAATCATTGATTCCAAATACCAAATTTGCCACCATAGTTGTTTGTAAAAGTAGAAAAAGCATTTGGAATCAGGAAGATGCGAAGATGAAAACAAATGAATTCTCGGCGTAATTAAAATTCTCTTAGTATATAGAATATATACAAACATAGTATATAATCGAAACCGGTTAAGTAAAATATTTTAACATTGTGTTAATAACCGATTATTTCTTGTTTTTTGTTTGTCATTACAGTTTTGTTTTGATTTTGTACTGTGTGTAATTAATAAAATAACTACAAAATGCTGATGAAAGTTCCCTCAAGCGACTGGTCGGACCAATTCGAGCAATATATTATAGAAGAGGAATCAGACGATGAATTGGATGATGAACCAGACTTTTCAGAATATTTATGGATGGAAAATGAGGAAGAATTTGACAAGACGGTAAGTATATACAGAAAGGACGAATAAATTATTTATATAATTGGTCTAGAGCAGTTAAGGTTGAGTTAACGAAGCTTAGTTGCTCTTGAATGGAAACTACTTTGTGACCACTTCGATCTATAACGGCTATAAGGATGAGGATTATGAAACCCATCTCGTTTCATAAAAATAACAATCTCAAAACAATTTCCTGCTCAGAGGCAAATTTGGGCAGTACAATCAAAATCAATGAAAGCTCTATATGTTTCAGTTTGACGTCACAATCAGTGAAATAAATACCGCTTTTGTCAAGTTCCTTTTTTTCGTGATTTGTTAATTTTTGAATTCTTGCTAGTATTTGTGTGCCCTACATTCATATCGCTCATTTGCGACAAGACCATCATCATAAGTCAAAAAAGTTTCAAGTTGTATAGTGTGTATGCAAAATGTTAGTTTAAAAATACTCTCGGAAAGAACTTAAAAATAATGTTGAAATGCGAATTAGTTTATCTGGTAGAACTAGACAAGAAGAATATTTTGTATTATTCAGTTCAAAAAGATAAAATTTGAGTTATGACTGTATTGTCGCAAATGAGCTATATGTAATATTTCTAAGCTGGTTGATTATGATGTCAATGAAATGTGTTATGGCCTGGTTGGGTTCTAAACACAAGATTCTAGTGGTAACTGTACGATTTAATGTTCATTTCTTCCGGGTAAAGTCTTGTTCTAACTGTCGCAAATTAGTTGTCAACTCTATGCATAAATGGTTTTTAACATAACGTGTAAACTTGAACTCCATCTTCAGAGTAGGTATTGAGCTTGGAGACAGCGGATATAATAATCGTAAGCGGATATAGTCTTCATTTATTATTTTATTCGGTCGTAGGATAATATCGTGGCGTTGCCTACTTCTCATCTCTTTCTGTACCTACAGCCTTCCTACGGATATGTTCTCTTCAATAAGCGACTTCTTTTCGGTTGCTTATTGTGTTCCGTCGATTGGTTACCCAAGGATATTCTATATTATGTATATTTAAATATTTTCTTTTGAGTTCGTGTCATAGTCATACAGCAAATATTTTAGCTTAAAATTAGTGGAATTCATAATGCAATATTTATATATATTTATGTGAGGCCAATGAATTCTAATTTGCGCGTCCTAGATACGCTAATTTTTAAATTTTTCTTTGAACTACATACGGCCTTATTCATAAAATTTATCGTAGGATTGTTAAAGGATAAAATTCCTGTGTTAAGAGTTGCCTAAGGTTGTCATTTTTGTTGAACATTTAACCCTTCTTTTCATTCAGTATTCAGTTCTTGCGAAATTCTTGTAAGAAATTTTGCCATTTATCTTTAAACGGAAATTATTGTTGCAGAGAGTTGCCACCTATCTTTGATTTACCTTGCAAATATTTCATTAATAATTTATCTTTGCACTTCATTTTAATTTTAACACTTGTGGTATTACTTTTGTTTACTAAAATAATCGAAATGTCAAAAATCCAGTCCCAAACATTTGTTTTCGTACGAAATAAGTTTGGCGTAACAACCCATTACGCCGTCGGTGGTGCAATGGTAGTGTGCGCGGCTCTTTTGCATGAGCACGTGAGTTCGGTCACTGCTCTGACCACCTTAAATTTCTTTCGACGGCGGTCACCTCGCTTAGTGACGGCGACACTATAGAGTATTTAGCCATGAAAAAGCTTCTCAAAATACCGTTCGGAACCGGTGCACAGCTAACTGGTTTGTGAGAAGCTGCCCCTAGTCCCTTCATGGGATGTAACGGAAATTTATTTATTTTATAACAAGCCTGTAATTGATTTTGCCTACGAAATTATCGCGAAGAGCTGAGTACCAAGCAAATGAAAAATAAGCGAAATTTACGGTTCATGAAATTTTCGTTATTTTTTATACACGTACTTTTATGGCAACGAAAATTTCATAGAAAGTGAATACCGGCATTTATTCACAAAAAATAAATAATTTGTTTACATTTCTTGAGTGTCGTACACACGTATTTATGTGGTATAATCACGCGGAATTATTTTGTATATATTTGCAGCGTTTATAATGTCACATTATCCTGTCAAGCCACAAAATAGCCAAAATTAAATTTAATTTACTTAGGGCGAGTTTAACACTCTTCATTTAAAAGCTCAATATAAATGTTCACAGAAAATTTTCATATTAATTGACATTTAAATGACAAACATCGGGCATTTAAATTGAGAATTTTCAACTATGAAACTGAGCATTAGTGATGTATATAAAATCAAAACATTGGAGCAACAACCCATTATCCGGTGTTACATTCGACTGCCCAAAAATTAAATCCAATTCGATATGAATGTTTGAAACCTCTTTCAAAGTTAAGAAGATAACAAATATTAATTGTTCTTACCAAGGGGTACCGATGAGACAGCTGATCCAGTTAGTACTTGGAGAACAAATAGAGAATGTGCTATCAAAGAAGACTCGTTGATAGGGACTGGGTTGCGGGGTGTGATTTTCAAACTTCTGCCGCCGAGTGTCAAGCCAGAAATACAAAACACATCAACTGGGAGTAAATTTTGCCAACTTAATCGATTAAAAAAAGGGATATACAGTGAAAAAATCAAAATGTAATGAAGTGTTAGAGTAAAGTTATTAGTGTAGATCCCAATTAACACGAAAATTGTTAAAATTAATGATTGCTCTCATTCTCTATATGTTTTCCTCGTAGGTCTCGGAGCTCGTTAGTACAAAAATCAACTAGTGCACACTCTTAAAGTATTACTCGGTGGTTCTTACTTTACTTTTAGTGGCTATTTTACAACCTCATGAGGTCAGATGCCTCCCACATATTAATTAAACAAACAAATAATCAAATTAAATAAATTTTAACATATTACTCCAACTGGTTCTGTCCTTCGCCTTTTCTCGCCAGTGTGTAACACCAAGTATACAGAGAGATTCTTCGGTCTGATGTTTCCGTCAGAGTCTTGGTCGTCCTCTTTTTCTGCTTCCACCGGAGTCTTGGTCGTCCTCTTTTCCTGCTTCCATTGGGTACGTTATCCAAAACCTTTCACGCTGGCTCATTTTCATCTATTCTGATAATATGGCCTAGCCAACGCAATTGGTCTAATTTGATTCGCCAAGCTATGTCGATGTCAGAATACAAATTATACAGCTCTTAGTTCCAACGACATCGGTACTCGCAGTTTTCTTTAAGAGGACCATATATTTTACGGAAAATTTTCTCTCAATACTCCCCGGTGTTTTTCAGCCGCTTGCGATTTGACGCAAGTTTCGGAGCCATATGCCAGGTCAGGTAAAATGAGAGTCTGGTATATCTGGACTTTTGTCTGTCGAAAGAGAACTTTGTTCTTAAACTGCTTGCTGAGCTCAAAATAGCATCTATTTGCAACCACAATTCTCCTATTTATCTGCAGGCTAACGTGGTCCTTGGTCACGGTGGATGCAAGGTAGATTAACTCATCTAATAAACTCTTCGAAATTAAATCGGTTGTCGACGTTCAAGTACTGACCAAGTCGTGAGGTTTATCGAGTCGCTGATACCATTAATTGTGTCCCACAAAAGTTCAAGTTCAGACATAGCTTCGTACAATTTTCCCAATATGAGGCTATCGAAAGCAGCTTTGTAATCGATAAAAAGATGATATGTATCGATTTTAATTGATCTAGTTGTTGGATATTACTCTCCATTCAAATTCTTTAATTCAGTCTATCGGTTGTTGTTCATCTTGCGTTTACCATTCCAAGCACTGTGAGAATACATAAAACAGGGTTGTCAGTCTGTTATCAGTTCCCTAGTTGAAATTCTCATTATGAACACGGTACTAATGAAACCTTCAGTAGTTCTTAAAGCTCAATAACTGACGATGGAGCATTCCACGGTCACGTACAGACAAATTCAACTATTTTTAGTGTTTATATTATACCCAGTTTTTTACGGATTCATCAGATATATACAGCATTTATTTTCTATTATTTAACAGATTACATTCTTTATTCATACATATAAACTTTTTAGATAATTCTTGAAATACGGAAGAAAAAAAGTAAACAAATGCAGTCACGTATTGGACGGGTCCAATTAACCAACATTCGAAATTGTTAGAGTTGTATCCAAATTTCAGCGAAACTATTAGAAATGGAGAAAAAGTGTCTTAGAACCAAGTTTTATATAAGAATGAAGTTTGCTGCCGAAGAAAAAATATTTCCATTAAAACACATATTTATAATTAAAAATTGGTTTTTATATTTTGTCACGTACAGACAAATCTCGTCACGTACGGGACATAAATAAATAAATAAATATTTTCCCATTACATCCCTTGAAGGGATAGGGGAGATCTGCTCACAATCACTGAGCTGTGCGCTTTTCAGTTTTCACTCACGTACGGGACATCGTTGAACTTAACTCCATAAAATAAATAATAATCAGTACTGAAATACAGATTTGTACTCGCATATGGTTTAGCTATGTTTCCTGCACTCCACAGCTTTCTCCTCATTTTTAATAAAATTATATTGAAAATCAGAAAATATCAATTGAAATTCAGAAAACTTCAATTGAACTTCAGAAAACATCAATTGAAATTCAGAAATTGGGAATTGAAATTCGGAAAACAGTAATAACAATTCAGAAAATATCACCTGAAATTCAGACAAATGTTTTAATAAAATTATATTGAAATTATATCATTTTTAATAAAATTATATTGAAAATCAGAAAATATCAATTGAAATTCAGAAAACTTCAATTGAACTTCAGAAAACATCAATTGAAATTCAGAAATTGGGAATTGAAATTCGGAAAACAGTAATAACAATTTTGAAAATATCAACTGAAATTCAGACAAATGATATAACACATCAATTGAAATTCAGAAAATGTAAATTTAAATTCAGAAAATGCAAAATCCTTGGGTGGAGGAAGCATTGAAGGCGTGGTTTATACAACAGTGCAAATATCAGCGGACATTATAAGTATATCACCTTTTCGTTTATTGCCATACTTTGCCAAATTGACAAAATTAATTTGCATTATTACGAATGTCGTTCTCGTATTTCAACTACGACAGTTTTGTAAAATATTAAAAACAAACTTATCTTTAATCTTTTACAAAACTGTCGTAGTCGAAATGCGAGAACGACATTCGTAATAAGGCTGAATTTTTTGTTTATATAACGACCAGACCTAAATGTCGCGTGGGCGTGACGTAAGCAATCTCATTTTTTCTGAATGTACTATATTGAAGGAGGAAGTGAATACGAATGCGAAAGCGAATATTCCAAAATTGTTTTTTTTTGCGAATGCGAAACTGAATCGAATAATTCGCATTCGCATATGCTGCATTCCCAGCAATGTCAAAGCAAACTGAACATTTTTGACTTTGGCACATGTAAAGCATCATGCGTGAACTGGCAAAACTTAAAATATTAGTCGATTTTTCAATTGATATTTTTCAAAATTAAATTGATATTTTTTGAAACTCTATTGGAAACGGTGTAGTACTTCTAATACAAAACGTTTCTTAATTAATTTAAAAAAATTCTAATTCTACCAATACTAAAATAATCTTCCGTTGTATTTTTTATTTATTAAAATTCTTATACGTTTTTTGTTTTCAGGAATTACAACGCCTTGAGGATGAAGAGTTAATGAAGGAATGTTTAGACGCTATGCTGGATGATGAGCTAGAAGCCCAAATCAGCGAATGGGAAAAGTTTAAAAGTGAAGAATTAAGTGCAGCTCTCTCATCACTGGCTGTGAGTGATTGTAATGTGGAGAATTCTGTGCTCAATCCTTTGGCTGCTGAGTTTATACCACAATCACATTTTGAAATAGATTTAGGCACATCATAAGTGTCGCCACGCGGCATGACCATACGGCGTCTAGAACAAAAAGAAAAATCGTGTATCTTGAATATATTCATTAAGTAGTGATACGATCTCTTCATCTTCTACGTTCACTAGAAATCACACATAAACAACAAACAAAAAAAGGACTAAACTTAAAGAAACCAAAAAAAAACAAAACAAATGAAAAAATCCTACTTGTTGCCATGCAACTTGATTTTTTAGAAGAGCCGTAATTTACAAGCACATTTTACATTTGATATCTGAAAAAGGATACGATCAAGGTTTGTGTTTAGCCGCTTTTCAAATACTCTATTAGAACGACAACAAGTTAAGACTTAAAAAAAATAAATAAAACGTAAAAATCTCGAGCATAAAAAAATATAAACAAAAGAGCAAAAAAACGTTAAAACATTAAAAATAAATTACAATATTTTTACGAAACAATATTCATCAACATTGTATATCGCGCCACCGACTGCCTTTTTCGTTTCTTTTTGTATTTTCACGAACCTACTTTGAGACATTCTTAATTTTGCTTTCATTGAGCAAATAGAAAGAAAGGAATCCTTGAATCTAGTGTATAATATTTGTTTAGAAAATAATTCAATATTTGTGTGGGATGTTAATTTTAAACGGAGATATTTCTGTAAAATATTTTGCTTTGTGATATTTATACAATTTTAAGTTTAAACAATACAACAGGATTTGAAGTTTGTTTTTAAACTTCTACTCAAAACTTTTTGTATTAAAAGAAATCGCAGTTTTAGGATTTTGAAAGGATACATATTTTCCTTTAGATTATACCTTTTAATCTCCACACAGCTTTGTGATTGTTTCTTAATTTTATGGCAGTTGAAATTATTAACATTTTAAGATGGCTTATTAATTGCTTTTTTTTTTAAATATCTCAATATCCTCCCCTTCGATTGTCGAAAAATATTGTTTTCTTATAATATATATTACTAAATTTATGTTAAATTTGTTTAGCAAATCTTATATTATTACGGCCCGTTTCTCCTGCTAACTCTACCTCTCCCAAATTTAGTTGTAAAAAGAAACTTGTAAATTTATTTGTAATTACAAAAAAAAAAAAACAAAAAAGGAAAAATAATAAAAAAAAAATGTTAAATGTAAATCTACTTCCGCGTCTATAGGATTCTTATACGAATATATCTTAATATTTAATACGATATTGAAATATAAATTGATAAATATTTCCTAAAAATTTCCTTTGTGTGATATAAAATATAGAAAAGAAAGAAAAAAATTTAAAAACAAACTATGAAAAATGCAATAAAAAGTATTACTTTTATTATTACTAGGTAAATAATCAGATATTTTATTTTGTTTTCAGATGTGGGTGGGCTTTGAGTGGGATTTTTAATAAATTAATAGGCATGATGTAGTATGTTAAATGTTCAGTAAAGTTATATTAAAAACTAACTTTAAAACAAATTAACTACAGGAGTCATAACTCAAAATTAGGGAGTAATAATTGTTTGCTTAAAAATAATTCGGCACCACCTTAAAGCATCACTGGATATAGTGCGGTATATTAGATGGATGTAGTGTAGTTTTCGAGTTTAGGTTACTACGGATTTTGAACAGTCAGCCTCATTATGCATGGCGTAGTCACGTCGAATGTTTGTCGTTTTTTAAATACGACATTACCGATGTCGAAATTCGACTCTGTCGTAGATCTATTACAATTTTTGTATTGTGTATGTCGTTTATGACTGTGAAATTTGACGAAAACAGTCGTAGTGAATTTTACTGGTGACAACGTCGAAAAATATAAAAAAAAATCGGAAAAGAGCGCAAAATTAGAAAACAAAAAATGTATAATATCAAAATAAAACTTCAATTATTAGCTTTATATCAGATATATAGTAAAAACCAATATTTTAATACACATTTAAGGATGAAAAACCTACACCCAAATAATTTGAAACTCTTGTCAACTTTATGATGCAAAGATTTAAGAAAAATGGAACGATCTGATACGAAAGCTTAATACTACTGATACTCTTACACCCGAATCTGAAGGTTGGGTGAAAGTTTAGGCGGATTTAAAGACTGGTGTTAAGAAAAAGCTCGTCTTCAACAAAGCAGTCAAGCCAAAAACGATGTACAAGTAGACAGTCAAAATTTCTCTTCACTTAAATGCCAACAAACAAAACGAGTGAAACCCTAGTACTTCTCTACTCTCTCTATTACTCTCTTCATTGAATATTTCAATACACGAGAAACCTTTTGATAGTGTTATTATATATAACTATACAAATTCAAACCATGTTGAAGTAAAATTGCATAAACTGTGCAAAAAGTATGAAATAATCAAGATATGACGCGTGAGAGAAATGCCTTTTAGTGAATTTCCAGCACTTTTTGGTTCTCTTTTACCAGGGTTGCCAAATTGCGCACATCTTCTGGTCGTCGAATTGTAGATCGTCTTTGAGAACGCGATTCATTCAAACGCATTTCTTTCCCGCGTCATAACTTGATTATTTCATACTTTTTACATACTTTACGTACTTGGACTGTCCGTGGAGGTGGAAAGTTTCTGATTGCCATTCACTTGGGAGTGGCCAGAAATGATTCCTTCATTGGGCAGTCCAAGCAGCTCACTACTTCCACGCAGTATGTCCTGGGCAATGGCTTTTCGGAAACCTCCGTTAGCTAGCTAGAGTGAGAAGGCGAAACAAATGAGCATCAAATCAGGTATAGTAGGTGACTGATGTCACTGAAGCTCATCAAACAATCGGGCATATTCTTTTGTCCTTAGAAGGCGGATGAGCCAAACATACGGGCCAACGGCGGATAGAAACTAAAAGAAGAAAATCCAGGTTCAACATATCGCATCCTGGTCAGCGTCTGATCCATAATGGGCGGCTGCAATCAAATATCCTGGCAGTAGGTAAAATGCAAAAACCCGGTGGGCTGGGTTTGCCTCCCGCCACCGTTCATAATGGCAGTGAAAATACAAAAACGAAACAGAAAACATAAACAACCCCTATTTGTTGACGACCCCCGCAAACGTTATAAGGACCACGATTTACGGATATGCACTTGGAATGTAAGAACTCTATATAGATCCGGTGCAAGTATCCAACTGGCAGATGTCCTCGAAAGTTATAAGGCTGACATTACCGCTATCCAGGAAATGCGATGGACAGGACATGGCTGCACAAGAAAAAGAAACTGCGATATATACTACAGTTGCCATGAAAAAAAACATGAATTTGGTTGTGGATTTGTAGTTGGCAAAAGACTGCGACATCTAGTCTCTAGGTTCAATCCTGTGAGTGAACGAATAGCCACAATCCGCATAAAAGCGAAATATTTTTATATTTCCCTAATTTGTGTGCATGCCCCGACAGAAGAGAAAGATGATGATGCCAAAGACATATTCTATGAGCTCCTAGAGGAAACGTATGACCGCTGCCCTGGCCATGACATTAAGATTGTACTAGGAGATTTTAATGCCAAAGTAGGAAGGGAGAATGTGTTTAATCCAACTATTGGCAATTTCAGTCTTCATGCTGACAGTTCCGACAACGGTATGAGACTGATTGACTTTGCCGCGGCAAAAAACATGGTCATCAGTGGCACAAGATTCCAGCATAAAGACATCCACAAGGCTACTTGGGTATCCCCTGATCAAAGAACTAGGAACCAAATTGATCACGTGGTAATTGATGGAAGGCACTCATCCAGTGTAATGGACGTACGAGTGATCAGAGGAGCTAACATCGATTCTGATCACTACCTGGTAGCAGCAAAGGTTCGCACAAGATTAAGTAGAGCGAAAATCGTACGAAACCAGACGCAGAGGAAGCTGGACATCGGAAAGCTGCAATTACCAGAGGTAGCCACAGCCTACTCAAGGAAGCTCTCGCAACTTTTGGCACAGAACCCACCCCCTCCCGATGACGATCCTGATGCGCAGTGGAAACCCATTTCCGACTCTATAAAAACTGCCGCAACAACCGTACTTGGTTTCGAAAAACCGCTTCGCAACAAACCGTGGTACGATGAAGAGTGTCGCATAGCAAATGACGAAAAGAACGCTGCACGTATGGTAATGCTTCAGTCAATTGCAACGCGAGCTGCAACTGAGCGGTATAGGGAGAAGAGAAAGGAGGTAAACCGTCTCTTTAGGCGTAAGAAACGGCAGTGGAGAAAACGCGAGAGTGAGAAAATTGAGACATACAGAAGGAAGAACGAAGCCCGAAAATTCTACCGAAAAGTTAAAAACGGAACTAATGGACATGGTTCAGGGCCCCCCTTCTGTAAAGACAAAGACGGAAATCTCGTCGCAGATGTGCAGAGCATGTTGGGAATATGGAGAGAGCATTTCTCCGCGCTACTAGTACCTGAGATATCCGATGACGATGGGACAATCGATCACAATATGGACGACGACGTCGATTGCCCCCCTCCTAACCAAGACGAGGTCAGAACAGCTATTGCCCGGCTTAAGAACAACAAAGCCGCAGGAGCCGATGGATTACCGGCGGAGCTGTTTAAGGCTGGCGGCGATGAGCTGATAAGGTGCATGCATCAGCTCATTAGCAAAATTTGGTTAGATGAATGCATGCCCGGCGATTGGAGTCTCAGTGTACTATGTCCCATATTTAAAAAAGGTGACCCGAGTATTTGTGCCAACTACCGTGGAATAAGCCTTTTATCCATAGCATATAAGGTTCTATCAAGTATAATGTGCGAAAGACTAAAACCAATTATCGCTGACCTGATTGGACCATACCAGTGTGGCTTTAGGCCTGGAAAATCGACAACTGACCAGATTTTCACGCTACGCCAAATCCTGGAGAAGACACACGAAAAACAAATCGACACCTATCATCTATTTATCGATTATAAAGCAGCCTTCGATAGTCCGATACGGGAGAAACTCTATGAAGCAATGTCTGAGCTTGGTATTCCTGCAAAACTCATACGCCTTTGCAGGATGACCTTGACGAACACCAAATCCGCAGTGAAAGTTGGTAAGGATCTTACCGAACCTTTCGAAACTAAGCGAGGCCTCAGGCAAGGCGACACCCTATCGTGCGATCTCTTTAACATCTTAATGGAGATCATTATGAGAAAAGCTGCAGTCAATATGAATAAAACCATCAGCAGCAAAAGTCACATGCTGCTCGCGTATGCTGATGATATAGATATCATTGGGCGCACAATTAGAGAAGTTACTGCGGTTTTTTTCGAGAATTGAGAAGGAGTCAGCAAAAGTGGGTCTGACGGTGAATGAGGACAAGACAAAATTAATGGTTTCAACGAACAGGGCCTCCACGCGATTAGACCAAAGCGTGAACGTTGATAACCGTTATAACTTCGAGGTAGTGGACGAATTTATATACCTCGGATCTGCCGTGAACAAAAACAACAACGTCAGCCTTGAGATCAAACGGAGAATTGTGCTTGCGAATAGATGTTATTTTGGGCTAAGCAAGCACTTTAGAGATAAAGCCCTCTCTCGAGTAACAAAAGTCCAGCTGTACCAGACTCTCATTCAACCTGTCTTGCTTTATGGCGCAGAATCCTGGGTCCTATCGCAAGCAGACGAAACATCTGTAGGAGTCTTCGAGAGAAAAATACTCCGAAAAATTTATGGCCCTATAGTGCACAACGGCGAGTATCGGCGACGCATGAATCATGAGCTGTATGAGCTTTATCCTGACATTGACATAGTTAAGCGGATCAAGATAACGCGATTGCGCTGGCTAGGCCATGTCAGTAGAATGGATGAAGATGAACCAGCGCGAAGACTTTTCGAAACCGAACTCGAAGGAAGACGAAAAATAGGAAGACCAAGACTCCGCTGGAGGGATCAGGTTGACGAATCCCTGCGTACACTTGGTATTGCCAACTGGAGAGATAAAGCAAAAGATCGAACTGGTTGGCGAAATATGTTATCTTCGTTTTGTAAGGTCCCTGACCCCCTGGGGTTGTCCGAGACCGGATAAGTAAGTAAGTAACGTACTTTTATTTAAACATGGTTGGAATTTCTATAGTTAGATACAGTGGCCGCACAGCTCGCTGGTTGTGAGAAGCTCTCCCTAATCCCCTCGTGGTATGTAACGGGAAACCATTTATTTATAGATACAATAACCTCATCAGAAATCTGCTCGTGTATTGAAATATTCAACGAAGAGAGTAAGAAGAGAGCAAAGCAACGACGCGCATCACTCGTTTTCTTTGTTGGCATTCCACTCCAAAAGTAAATGTTCTTCTCTATACCATAGTTGCTTTATGAAATGTTAATGAAATGCTATAAAAATTAACTCATTTATGTACTCATTACTTTTGTACTCTCCACACTACCTACACTCATGTAGTGAATGGTAGCGAAATCTGAAAATCGTTTATGGATTCATCGATCAACTTTTTTCATATCGATTTTCAATGCGAATATTTTTAATACGATACCGATTGCCAACATTTCGATCAAAATCTATCGATCACGACAGTGTTGATTATGCCCCAGGGCTTAATATGAGTTTTTTGTTGTTAAAAATGTTTGAACAATCAAGCTCTAGGTCTGGTTTATTCTTATTTATTTTCTGTTTTTATTTGATATTTCGTCCCTCTTTGAGGAACATCTTCTGGAATTAAAATTGTAAACAAACAAAGCAAACAAACTTTAAAAAAAATTATTTAAAACGAATCGGCCATATAGTTTTTGAGATACATTGAAATTTGTTCTCAATATCCTGGTGTACGGACAATTGTTTGATATAGTATATGTAACAGTAAAATATAGACGTGTGTGGTCGCAGCCTCGGCTCTTTTTTTGGCAACTTGCTTCCAAATAGCCTGTTCGTATCTGTAGGCGAACTGTAACATACTGTGAAATTTTCAGGACGATCAAACTATTATGACTGCTATAACGGGTTCTTTTAAAAGGGACGTGGCACATCCCACTTCCACCCTGGCTGTAATTCATACTGTACCAACAACATATATACCAAATCTCATCTTCATACCTCTGATAGTTCATGAGATATAGCCATTTTAAATTTCAAGTTGTATGGGCGGTGCCACTCCCTTTATCCAACAACTACCAAGTGTAGCTAAGGACTATCAACAGGTCATCAATTTTCATAACAATCGGTCTATTAGATAAGCCGCCAGAGCGATTTTTGAAGAGGGGCTGCACCGCGCACTTCCACCCTGACTGTAATTCGAACTATACGAACAACTAATATACCAAATCTCATCTTCATACCTCTGATAGTTCATGATATATAGCCATTTTAAATTTTAAGTTGAATAGGCGGCGCCGCGCCCCTTTGTCCAATCTTTCCCAGTATAGCCAAGGACTATCAGCAGGTCATCAGTACCTCATTGTGAAATTTTCAAAACAATCGGTCTATTAGAAAAGCCGTCAGAGCGATTTGTAAAAGGGGGCGTGGCACCGTCCACTTACACTCTGGCTGTAATTCGAACTGTACAAACAACGTATATACCAAATATCATATTCATACCTCTGATAGTTCGTGAGATACATCTGTACAAAGTTTCAAGTTATATGCCACGCCCACTGATCCGATCCCGCCAATTTTTTGTTGGATTTTCTATCCACAAGATATTGTGTTTTCAAAAATATTTATTTTTACCACCGACAACACAGCTACATTCTGTGAAAATTTCAAAAAGATCGGTCCAACCGTTTTCGACTCTATACGGTACTAAAAAATGCAAACAAACCAACAAAGATATATAGAAATTGGTTACAGGCTCTACCTAGAAAGCTTCCCATTAAACAAGAAATGTCCCACCATATGTTAGTCTAGACACAAACCAAAGCAAAAGTACCCAATATAGTTGATAATACTGGGTTGTAATAAAGTTGCGATAAGGAACTTCGTCCCAAAACTTCGTTTCAATAACTTTTATATAACAGCTGATTTGCAATGTAAACACCTAAAGAACCAAAAACCGCAGTTTGAAAAAAATATTGGTTAGGTTTTTTTGCTAAAGGTGGGTACTATGTTTTTTCACGGGGAAAAAATAAGCCCAACCATTTTTTCCTCGTGAAAACACTACTAGTGTTGTAAAGTTGAAAAGAAAGTTGACTACGAGCTTTTGGTTGTTTCCAACACAGAAACGACGTCTTTTTTTTTGCCGCTTTTCAACACATAAATCGACGAATATTGGTTTTTCTTTTGACATTTGTTTGTTTACGTGCTCCACAAAGGTATTTACATTTGTGCTGCCCATTATCATGCCAACTGTGTTGGATTGGCCAACTTTCCAGGTAAGCACACTCATGAATATTCTACTGTACTCTCGCTGAAACCTTGTACTTCTACACAGGTTCCCGACCTGGTTAGAATTGCCACCAATGCTGCAGATGTCTACCATTGCTGCAGATTAACCAACAGACAGACACAAAAGGACGGCAGCTGCTGAATTACTCAGCACAAAACAACGAGCCGCGATTTAAACAGCTCGGAGGAAGACGCCCCTACTAAAGAACGAAATTTAAATAGTGTGATAATCACACATTGTGCTAATGGCGCAATACCAACGTTGCAGAAGTACTGGCGATGCTTAGTCTACAGCATATTTCATGCAAGGATCGGAAAACAATTGTTTTGGTTTCAACAAAAATAAATATAAAGTTGGGCTGAATTGCCTTTGGTCGGGGTAGGCACAGAAAATGATAAAACAAAATTGAAATTAGAGACAAAATCAAGAATGCGAGAAGATTAAAAATTAGCTGTCGCACGAACCCATGGGGATCACAAGGTCGAAAAAACTTGTCCACTTAAGGACAGTTGGGTATGGGCAAGTGTGGGTACTTAAACGAAAGGTATTCGTCTCACAAATTCAGCGGTTTTTCGTGCGATGTCTGTAAGCCTAGTTATGTCCAAATTAAAAATCGTGCGAGCATAAAATAAAGCTAAACGAACGAAATTCAGTCACTAACATTCGATTGAAATTGGGTTCCTCTAATTCGAAATTTTCGTTCAACTGGCTCTATATTCGTTCCCTAATACAGCACATTCGAACTATAGGAACCAAAATTTGTAGTGAAAAGTTTTGAAAAATTTGATGTTTTTGTTCGACTTCAAATGAAAAGATTGTGGAACCTAAATCAACTTTCTTTCAACAAGAACACAAACGAAAGCTTTCGTTCGAGAAACAGACTGTTAATCTTTTTGAAAACTTTAGTAAACTATTCAAACAAGTTTTGTGTGATTAATTGATTAATAAGGCAACCTGATTAATCGAATTCCTGATTAATCATACATTTTAATTAATCATATTTACGATTAATCTTCATTTTGATTAATCAATGTCCATGATTAATTGATTGATCTAATTTTTGAGTAATCAACTATTTGTATAATTAAGCAAGTAAGTTTTTTTGTTTTTTTTTTCAACTTGAGTTTTTCAACAACCTGTACTAAAACGGTTATTCAAAAATTATTTGAATGACGATAAAAATTATTCAAATATGATTAATCAATATTCTAATTAATCAGAATTTTTGATTATTCGATTAATCGCACATCCCTAGTTCAAACTGCTGTTGTAAACTTATTTCCAATGACATTTATAAGGAATAATTAAATATATAAGTACAAAACGTATAGATAAGTCTGAAGCAATTCTAAAAATACCACATTTTTTCGACACGAATCTGCAGCTGTGCAACTTTAACTGTTTTACAATTATGATTTACGGAATCAGAGCCAAATTAATTTTAATACTTAACTATTCTTAGAACTTAAGTAAAATTATTCATTTCGTAACTAAAGGTAAAAAATAACTATTATTAACTTCTACAGTTCTTTATCTGTAGACCAGATAGTTCGTTCAAAGGGAAGAAATACTAGTTTCGAAATAGCATATTTTACTACGATGAGCGGATTAAAAGGTGATGTTAAAAACATATATGACATGTATTTAAAAACTTAAGTAAATTAAACTATAAAATTCTAAATTCATATTACATAAATTAATGCCACTTACTAGTTAAACTTAAAATTAAGAAAACGAAACAATAAACCGAAAAAATCAAACACTACCATTATTATTCATCCAAATATTATTTGAATTGTGAGCACCTGTGGCAACATCAGCACCAGCACCACCCAGGGGAGAGTCGAACATATCAGCAAACGGATTGCCCAATTGCAATAGATCATCTGAAGCTTTAGTGGTCCAAGCAGCACCATAAACATAAGGGAGGTTACACGAAAAAATCGAATTATATAATGCCTGAGCCTTTAATTGTTTACCAATGCCATTGTTGGTATAAATTATTACTCGAGCCAGCAGCTGTGCCAAATGAGCTAGTAGAAGATAAGGCAGGGACAGTGGATTTTACGTTCTTTTAGTTGCTACTTTTTGTATGAAAAAATGCATTCGAAAGGCCATAAAAGAAAAATTTAGGCAAATTTTAAATGAAAATAACAATCAAACGGTGCGATAATTTCAGCAGAAATACAAGGATTTGTTGGGTATAGGGTAAGGATTTTAAAAAGTAGTAAGAAAACAAATGTTTAAATGGCAAGAAACATTAGGGAAGAAAAATAAAAATAAATAATTAAAATTATAAGAACTAAAATTAAAGTAATGGAACAAAAATTTATTTTCTATAGAAATTAAAATCGTTTAGCAAAACAGATTTTATCTTGTTTAAAAAACATATTTTTATAGTACAAATATATTGGTATCCTCTAAAATAACATTTACGATAGATACATCCATTTTATTTAGTTAAAAATAAAATAATTTTGATTAAAAAATAACCGGATAAAAAATAAATTCCCTACAGAAACTAAACGTCCCAGCAAATGTATTACTGATTGTTCAATAGATAAAACAATGCACGTTGTTGTGCACGTTCAGCATCTTTATGCCTTGATTTTTGGACGAATTTGCATTTAGAAGTATCGTTTACTAGGGATATTTAACGATATAGTAATTGTAAAAGAAGTTAATTCATTCGAAAATCGTTCATTGGAAAATGAAATCAACACGATCAAAACAAATCATACTAAACCAATCAGAAAAGGCACTATTCTAGAATGAATATTGGAAATATATGTATATTTTAAACCAAAAGTATTTCCATTTCATTTGCATCCGTGAAGAAAAAAATTACTAGTTCTGAACCATAGAACTAGTACTCGCCCTTACATACAACTGTAGAAATTAACATTGCGATGTACTAGGATTGGGAGAAATTATTATTAGTCATTGTAATTTGAGCATTAAAGATTTGAAGTTTATAACAGATATAGTTTTTAAATTGAAATTTGGCAAAATGCATCCTCATGAGAAACAATATTTTTTCTAATCTCTGCAGGAAACTGCCAAAATAGTTCATAAAAGTTCTAGTTCATGCACTAGAGGAGAACTGAACCAGTTATATTTTGAAAATATTTCAATTGTGGCGTTTTCAATTTTAAATGAACTGCAGAATATAAAGCTGCATTTTATAAGTATAACCGTTATTTCATTTTATTTTAATACTGTAAACTATTTAAAGTTTTCAACACCAACGTGCATGCAGCTTACATTAATGGCCTGTTTTATAAAACGAATTCCAATGAACGAACGAATCGGCCAAAATTGAAACGTATAGGCCAGATGAGTTATTTATTTCAGATATTCATTCTTCACACGTTCCTTTAATAATTTTCTAAATGAATTATATAATTTGACCAATGAAATTCAATTATTTCCGTTTTACTTTGGGCCGATTCGTTCGTTCGCTCAAATTCGTGTTATGAAAACAGGTCATTATTATGTTTTATGTGAAAACAGTGTAAATTATTAAGCAAAGTATACCATTAACAAAATAAAATTATGGCCAAGTATAGAATACAGAAAATTTAGTTTTATTTTTTTGACTGACGGTCCTTGGGTCCTTTGATCTTATCTTATCATTGATCTTATCCAATGTTGTCCGACAACAAATTTGCCTTTATTGTTTTGGCACATTTATTTTCTCTTGTTTCACCCAAAATTCAGCAATTCAATTCAATTCAAGTACTATCTACACAGCTCTAGTTAAGTACCAATTTGTAATGCCTAGTACTGAACTATGTTTATTTTTTATGGTACAGAACTAGTTAAAAACCGATCATTTAGAACTACTCAATTTGACTCTGACCTATTGTTAAACTGGTGCACCACTAGTTTACAAGCGACACTCGATAGATAATTTCTTCCAATCCTAGGACATTGCAATGTTAATTTCTACTGTAGTTTGTATGGGCGATTACTAGTTCTATGGTTCAAAAATACTAGTTCTGAACTAGTATTTTTTTCCTGGTGGGAATGACACAACTTAACGAATACTTTTGGAGAATTTATTCGCCATTATTCTATTTACACATAAAAGGTATTTTTAAGTGCCTGTATTTGCTGCTGATGCTATGTGATGGTTTTAAGGAAGCTTGTTGCTGATGAGGATGGTGGTGATGCATGGAAGGCAGCGATGGCGGCATCCGCTGTTGTGGCTGTATTGTAGTATTTCCCACCTCATGGGATTGAAGCAAAGCCGATAATTATTGTTGCTACTGCAGTTGTGTTGATTGACCATAGTTTAACGACGATAATGACGCGGATAAGCGGTTCCTATTAAAAGGGGCACGTCCCGAAACAATGTGTTTATATTTATCCGTTTCGATACCAGCATATAAAACCCCATGGAATATCATATCAACCCTGAAACAAATACAGTTTTTGGTAGATCCAATTTCGAATTATAAGTTACTATGTTTTTTAAACACGCGAATGTTATAAATAGTACTTATATTTGTTTCAAACAGTTGCCGCTGTCATTTTTCTTCTAAGAAATCTGCTTGCAAACCAGTGTTGTAAAAAACAACAACTTTTCCTCGTGAAAAGAACATAGTACTGTCTGGTGGAAAAATTTAGCTTGAATTTCACGACCATTTTTTTTATATGGATTTTCACCGTGGAAAGTCAGCATAGTACCCACCTTAACGGGGAAAATTATATCTGCCAACCTTATCTCGTCTTTGCCTTATCCAAAGACGATTTACAATTAGACGACCAGAAGATGTGCGCAACTTGGCAACCCTGGTAAAAGAGAACCAAAAAGTGCTAGGAGTTCACTCAAACGCATTTCTCTCTCGCGTCATATCTTGCTTATTTCATACTTTTTGCATAGTTTATGTAATTTTACTTCAACATGGTTGGAATTTGTATAGTTATATAAAATAACACTATCAAAAAGCTGCTCGTGTATTGAAATATTCAATGAAGAGAGTAAGAGAGAGAGTAGAGAAGTACTAGGGTTTCACTCGTTTTGTTTGTTGGCATTTGAGTGAAGAGAAATTTTGACTGTCTACTTGTACATCGTTTTTGCCTTATCGGGGATAGGCTGTAAATAAAAGTAGTAAAAAAGCAGCGGTAAATAAAAATGTTACCAAGTTAACATATTATCTTGACAAATGTGTACTGAAAAGAAAATAAAATGCATTGTGACAGGAAGAATAGGAAAGAAACAAGAATTTACAACTTTATTGAAACACAACTAAGATTTATAGAAATGTCTGGGTATGGTTCCACAGTTCTGTTCTGTTCTTGGCAACCGACTCAAATCTATGAATGCCACTTTGTCCTTTGCGGCAGACGTTGTGGAAGTCGCTTTGTTTTATGTATCATCTATGTTAGGTGTATAAATACTTAATCATGTTTAATATTTTAATTTGTTTTGCAGATGACACTAACAATTTGATATTTCAATGGGAAGTACGAAAATTTGTTTCATGGAACCAGCTAAAAGTATAGGTTTCGTGTATTGACTAAATGTTTAACACAATCATGACGCAAGAAGGTCAGCATTGAGGTTGAACTCACCAATTAAGCCTACATTAATTAAATGGATTTAATATCCTAGGCTTGTACCCATTCTCTATCCCTGAAAATGTCATCCACTCTTGCAGTGTCGCTTATGCCCGAGAGACTTCATGCATTTAATAACCTTTTTAGTTTAGTTCAAGAAAAATATGTGAACAATGTTCTTGAAGAGATAAAAGGTACTTTTCTGCACTATCCTGTATTGTTTTTATATAGAAAATAGCCTTGCAAAACAAAAGTATGTCTTGCGGAACACTTTTATACAGAAAAGTGTTTGGAATACACTAAACGAAACTGGTTTTAGCTTTTATTGGAAAGTTCCTTCGATAACAAGTATATACTAAATGTATCTACAGAAAATGTGTATTAATTGTAATTTTTTATATTAATATACATTTCAAGACTACTCCTTATAGAAAACTTCCTTGCAGTAGAATTTTTCTAGGGTAACTTTTCGTGCAATATAATTTTGCAATAGAATTGTCTTGCATACATTTTATTAGTAGAGAAATGTCTTCCAATACACTTTTCTATGGAAATGTGTTTTTAAGAAAAGTGTACATGATGTCTGTACAGAAAAAGGCGAACATCGAAATGTCCAAATATAGAATGTTCACAACCACGCATAGGCAGTGCCATACCCTTACGAATTTACAATGATGATCGGAAGTGCCCGCGAGCCAAATGGGGGTCAACATACACACTATATCTTCCATAATTTATATTCCTTTGGCTGACGCCCACCTATAGCGCTATGTCATCCACGACCCCATTGTTATTAGCTTTGCTCACAGCGTATGTTGACAGGAGCCACCGCACGATGTTTCCATGCCAGATGTTTAAATTCGACAGAACAACCATTAAAATTGTTACAAAAAAAACGTAATAATTGTAAATCACCAAAACTGTCTTCTTAAACAAGTAGTTAAAAGGTAATTTTTCCTAAAAACAAAGTTCCAATGATAATTTGTTAATTTATGTTTTTTAAATTTCCTAATTTTGTTTGTTTACATAAATCATAGGTTATTTCTTGCAAATTCTTACTGCTTTTTTGCTCTCTCTCAGACTCTCTCTCGTGTAAACAGACAACATCCAGTAACAAGTTGTACAAATTCTTACAAAATATCAGTATGTAAAAACTTGAAAGAAATAATAACTTTTGTATGTAAACACCTGATTTGCAATGTAAAAACGAACAACCGCTGTTTAAAAAACACGCAAATTGTATTCTTTTTTAAAAGAAATAGGATTAAAGAAATGTGAGTGACGATACGGTGACAAGGACTACGCGAGCACTGGTAAAGTCATTCGAAGATAGTTGGCCACTTCGAGAGAGGAAATCGGTCCAAGAAAACCCTTGGGTTACATGGGAAATAAGAAGTTTGGCAAAAAAAAAGTCCACTGTACAAAAGGCTAAGCGTAAAAAAGTGCCGGTTGACTAGGAGGACTATGAAAAAAGTTTCAGTGACTGCAACACGATATTGGGAAAAGCGAGACGAAACTCCTGGAGACTATTCTGCGAACAGGTGGATAGCGTCAATCGAAGATGAAAAATTCCACATTAAGACCCACATTAGTGGACGACACAGTGAAGAGGATGGAGACAATGGAACAACGCTAAGGCACCTGATGTATACACACTTTTCGAATGGAATTGCGGAACCCACGGGGGAACGACGACAGAACGAAAATGGGTTACAACAGGCACTAATCATCACGGACCAAATAGTCAAAAGAGCTATAACGAGCTTCTCCCCATATAAAGCGGCGGGACCGGATAGGGTTTTCCCGGCTATCCTACAACATGAAGTTGACTTTATGGCAACTCATTTGGTGGGAATGTTCACCGCATGCTTAAAATTTGCATACACTCCAAATAATTGGCAGGAGGCTAGGGTAGTATTCATACACAAACCTGGAAAGGCAAGTTATGCGAACGCAAACCCCTATAAACCAATTAGCCTCACCTCGTCCCTACTCAAGACCTTGGAGAGCATAGTGGACGATATAGAGAAAGGTAGAATACCAGACGATATGATGAAGCTCAGGCAACACGCATGCATATGTCAAAGGTTATATCAGAGGAGAGCGCACTTCATGAGGTAACCCACTACATAGAGGAATATCTTAAAAGTAAATTGTATTCACTTTCAGTATTCATAGATATTGAGGGTGCGTTCAACAATGTCCAGACCGAAACACTCATCCCATCCTTAGACTAGTTAGCAAAGGGCATTGAGAGACTGGTGATAAACTGCGGTTCTCATGGCATAAATATAAGAGACAGGGTGCATCGTGGAACACCACAAGGCGGGATTATATCACCATATTGTGTGTCTTCACAGTCTCCTAAGGATTCTTACCGACGAAGGACTTAGACCAGTATGCTATGCAGACGATGTTGTAAAACTTATTAGGGGAAAGGATCATAATCGATTAAGCAGAGACGCCGAGAGGGCACTGAATATAGCGTATACCTGGGCACAGCCAAGGAAATTAAACGTGAACCAGGGAAAACGGAAATATGTCTATTCACAAGGAAGTCGAAAATCTCGGAGTTTGAAGAGCACCGGTTCCTGGATGAGACGATTTAAATATCCGACAAGGTTAAATATTTAGGGGTAATCTTAGACCGGAAATTGAATTGGAAGCGCCACATAGAGGACAGAGCCTACAGATGTTGGTCGCTATGCAGAAGGGTTATAGGATCAAAATGGGGTCTCAGTCCGGAAATGACATATTGGCTCTACATAAGCGTAATTAGACCAGTACTAACATACGCTTCCGTAATATGGTGGCCGCCAGTTGAGAGGAAATGCAATTCTGCGACACTGTCAGGATAAGACCCTGGCTGTAACGACAATTGGAACCTTCTCTTATACGGATGGCTCTATCCGGCGACCGATACTACCTACGAATTCAAGCGGAAGTTCGAGCGATTACGGAGCCCAACGGACATGAATATCTTCACGTATAGCCAGATGACAATTAAAGTCGTACCATAGGGTGCCGGGACACAGTGGAGTTATCGGTAATGACCGTGCGAATTTTCTGGCAACAAAATCCAGGAAACTTCATACGATGAGCGTGGAGAGCGCGAAACCTTTCGAACGACGAATTCTGAGTTAAGCCAATGGACCGAATTGGTCCACAGAGCCCGGTGGAATCAGGAAACATTGGGCAGGATGACAAGGATCCTATTGGGAGACCCCGATAGGTTGAAAACAAAAATCTGGCTGAAACTGGGAAATGAGCAGGATGATGGGAGTCTTAATGGGACATTCGGACTGACGAGAAAATAGTGAATGCAGGGCGTGCAGTCAGGATGAGGAGATGATAGAGCATTTCCGGTGTCCATGCCGGCTTTCACATAGGCCACATCCAAGTATCTCTCCGACAGTACAATACCGGAAATAAGCAATCATATGGGAATAGACTGGAACTTTCTGAGGAACTTCGTGCATAGCACCGAGTATGTCTACAGGCATGGGAAGGATTAGAGAGTCATTTCTCTATCATACCCCTCTTTTTCATACTAACAAACTAATAAATATTCCCCAAACATTAATTTATCAATTCAATTTGTTCCTACTTCTTAGGAAGTTTTTTCTTACGTATTATTATTTCATTAATAATTCGTCTTTGCACTCCATTTTATTTTTAACACATGTGATATTACTTTTGTTTACTAAAATAATCGAAATGTCAAATGTCCGGTCCCAACCAATTATCAAATAATTGTTTTCGTACGAAATAACTGGCGTAACAACCTTATGATTGATTTTACTTACGAAATTTTCGCAAAGAGCTGAGTACCAAGCAAATCAAAAGGGGGCGAAATTTTCGGTTCAGGTAATTGTATCAAAATCAAGCAAAAGTCAAACGCGTAAGCACCAATGTGGCTTCTATGTGCCGGAACCTGTATTCTTGATGCTTCCGCAAAATTAATTATGTAGCGTGTATTTTTATGGAATGACGCACAACATTCAATTTTCAAGCTCTGTGCTTGAGCATACAGCGCCGTGGAGTTGGAGATAACGAAAATGTATGCCTATTTTCGTTTTGAAAATCCATTCTGAATTTTCAAAAAGGATGTACAAGTAGAGAAGAAAAAGCCGTCGCAATTTGGAAACCCTAGTAGAAGAGAATCAAAAAAAGTCGACGCGATTGCCTCAAACGCATTTCTCTTTCGCGTCATAACTTGATTATTTCATACTTTTTACATACTTTATGTAATTTTATTGAAATATGGTTGGAATTTCTATAATTAGATACAATAACATCATCAAGAAACTGCTCGTGTATTGAAATATTGCACGAAGAGAGTAAGAAGAGAGCAGAGAAACGACGCGCTTCACATGTTTTCTTTGTTAGCATTCCAATCGAAAAGTAAATTTTCTTCTCTATACCATAGTTGCTTTATGTATTTTTCTTTCAGTGTAATTTTATTTTGTATTTTTTAAACCAAAACAACAGCGTGTTTTTGCGCCAAAATAAGTACTGTACCTTCGACACGAACGTCATCTCTTTACGCCAGTTTTATGCAACTCTGTTGGCAGGCCAAAAAATGGTGCAATCACAATTGACATATGTGCCAAACAAAACAACCGACATACTGACAGTTGAGCGAAAAATTTATAAAGCCAATAAGCAAACGTAAATGCATAGAAGTTTTTTGTGTGCATCTTTCGGCTAACAAACAATCCTGTTCCGTAGTTTTCGACTAGTGTACGAGTACGGGCAAAAAATAAGTTCGTAAATCAATAATTTTTCGCAAATATCCGAGCAAATTGCTGTGTTTAGACAAGTGAAATTGTAAAATATAAGGGAGAAACAACCAGAAGTATGGATGAATCACGCGAAGAGAACCAATTCATCGTAGATGATGTAAGCAAAATCATCAAGGAAGCTATCGAGAATACCATAGGTGGCAACGCCTACCAGCACGACAAGGTAAACAACTGGACCGGCCAAGTGGTGGAGAACTGTCTCAGCATGTTGACCAAGGAGCAAAAACCCTACAAATACATAGTCACGTCAATGATCATGCAAAAGAATGGTGCCGGTCTGCATACGGCCAGCTCGTGCTATTGGAACAATGATACAGATGGCAGCTGTACTGTGCGCTGGGAGAACAAGTCTATGTATTGCATTGTTTCCGTATTTGGTTTAGCTGTTTAGAAATGCAGTCGGTCATTGCCATTGCTACTTCCATTGATGCCTAAATGCCTGTGGGATACGATAGTTTTCATTATTTCCTTCTAATTTGTAAGATTAGTCTATAGCAGCCGTCGTGCAGAAAGAATAGTTGCGAAAAATATAATCGAACAGCAACAACTATGGTATTAAATGTCATCAGGCAGCTGCATATATTCTATAGATTTTGGTAATTTTTCATTTGTGTTCGATTGTTTATTAATTTTCAAAGGGGAGGGAAGGAGAGACTCTTGTGTAGAATTCCAATAAACAAATATCGAAATTATAATTAAAACATAACGAGAAACTTTCTTCTTTAAAAGAAAAAACGGGAAGCAAATTAATATTTAATAAACTTAAACAAAAACATAACAAAATATCAAATAAAAAGTATACAATATTGAAAAATATCAGCAAACAGAAAGCAAATCACACACGCTGAGAGTAGTGGCTTTTTTGTTCTCCTTACAAAGTAATAATATTACAATATAGTATACAATATTATACCTATAGTTATCTAAAACAAACATAAAAAATATATTTCGAAGTAAATAATTAGTAGTTTAGAAACAAAACTAAAAGATAAAATTTATTTTTATAACAAAACACAACTTAGAAGCGATATTAATTAACTATGAAATAGCAAGGAGAAAAGGAGGAATTTATGCTTCCCCCGCCATACACACACACACACACACATACATATGATGAGGATTTGTTAGCGTGTCCTTAGATTTATAACTACTATTAGTTTATTTTTTTTATTGTAATTCTTAAATGCTGTCTTATTGGTTTCTAGTAATCTCTTACACATTAACTAATCTAATAACATGAAAATCTAAATCATAAATTTTAATAAATTATCAATGAACAAGACAAAACGAAATTGTTGTTTCATGCATTAGCAATGAAGTGCATAGGTTAGTAGTAGCACCCTACAGTGTGTACGTGGAGGTTGTCAATCTCCTTGTTGATGTGTCGGTGTCACTATGGTGACTTATAAATTAAATTAAAAAGTTAAACTTTAATTCAATAAAAAAATTAACTTAATTCGATTTGGTGTTCTTTAAATCACTTTCACTGAGAATTTTGTGATTTATTTTTTTTTTTTATTATTTTCGTGATCTATGCACCAACAATAGCTATGTCGCAAAAACTGGAATAATCAGGTTTTTGGTGCATTTTATACAATTTTAGCTAAAATGCCAATCATACATTTGATCGCTCAATGTAAGCACGTTGAAATTCGACCTTGCGTTTTCAAAGGTAAGGTATGGACTCGAAATATACCTGACGTTTTCCCCACGTGCGCTACTTTTTTCGACCCGTTGCATTCCTTTGTAATAAGACTGACTACATTTTGACGCCTACAACAAATCACCCAATGCCCCTAACATCTATAAATCACCCATGGATACATTTGCTATATCTCCTACCTGAGCAATTCTAATTGACAAATACCATATTCAAATAATTTTAAAATAAAGGCTGCAGCTAAACAGTCCAATATCGTCAGCAAAAATGCAAAGTGCCGTAACTAACACAAAAAGTCGATATCTGGGTTTTTATTGATAATTATCAGGCTTGTTCTGATATCACTTCACTTCGATATGGTTTTAAATCACCGGAATGGTGTTCTGCAAGCAGCGATTTTGCAAATCACGTGATACAAAATCGCTCAGGAAAATGACGGTGAACACAGATCACTTTCTTGTTGCATCTCGGTGTTGGAATAAGCGCTTAGTCAATTATCTATTAAAAATTGAATTTATTGTCTGAGGTTGATCCCTGTTTATTCGTAAGAACTAAAAACGAAAAGCAACTCATTGTTGTGCTATATGTTGATGGGGGACTAGTGGCAGGAACGGATGAAAAAGATATTCAAGATTTGTTAGAGAAGAATTAAAACCAACAAAAAGGCAGTTTACTTCTTGGGATTGGAGATAACGAAAGAAAATGGTGCAATCAAAATTTCTTAAGAAGCTTATGCCAAAAAGATATTGGAGAGATTTAATTTTGATGACTGCAGACCAGTATCAACTCCAATGACCAATGTGATTGAAGATGGCGAAACAGGGAAAGTTGAGGATGTAATGCTAGGTACTAGACCTGACCTTGCGTATAGTATTGATTACTTATCAAGATCTTTAGATAATCCTACAAAAGAAGATAGAGTTCTTCGATACACAGCGGGTACTAAGGACTATGCACTTCTATATAAAGCTAGCACTGATTTAAAGCTCGAATGCTAGTGTTTCTGATTTTGGAGGCTGTTTAAAGACTGGTAGGTCAACATCTGGAATAATAGTAAAATATGCTGGTGCTGCAATTTCGTGGATAAACCAAAGACCAGCGAAAGTAACAACATCTACAACAGAAGCAGAAATTGTTGCTGCAACCAAAGCTACCAAAGAAATTATGTGGTTAATGAGGATTTATTCAGAGGTAGTAGTACTAAATGAAGTTCCTGAATTGCAAGTGGACAATAATGCGGCGATAAGATTGGCTCAAAATCCAGAGTTTCATAAGAGAACTAAACATATTGCGATAAAACATTTCTTCATTCGTGAGAAAGTTTCCGAAAAGGAACTAAATGTTATACGAATATCAACTGAATGACAACTAGCTGATGTGATGACAAACCCATTACAAGCAACAAGATTAAAAATTTTAATTAGTAATTTGGGTCTTTCAAGTGTTAACAAATTTTCTTAACAAGGGAAAGTATTGAAGTTGATATGTTAAGATTAATTAACACCCTTTATAAACTTGTTTTGTAGGACCCTGTCTATTGTTTTGTACTCAAGCACTGTTTAAATGTTTTTCATTCCAAAATAAATTTCAACCACAAAAGTTCTGATATCACTTCACGTCAATATGGTTTTAAATCACCGGAATGGTGTTCTGCAAGCAGCGATTTTGCAAATCACGTGATACAAAATCGCTAAGGAAATGACGGTGAACACAGATCACTTGGTTGTTTTATGCAAAAAATTTATTGTAATGATTTTAATAAATTATTAGAAAACATAATTTGAAATGTTTTTTTCTTTTTTAGTATTAAAATAACTTATTTTAATAGAAAAACACATAAATTTCACAATTTCTAAAAATGATGTTTATTTTGGTTCACATTTGTTTATCATTACTCTTCTGCTTTTCGTGATTTTCTGTTCCTCTTTGCCTGTCCCTTGGTTGACTTTTCGAGAATGAAAATATTAATTAATATTAAACATTAATAACAAATATTAATGAAAATAATTTAAATTAAGAAAACTCAATAATAAAGCTCCAGGCATTTACAATTTTTCCAATATCTTTCACAAATTTTTATTAAATACTAGCTGACCTGGCAGACTTCGTCCTGCCTTCAAAAGTATTTATAACATCAGATGGTAAACAATGATTAATATCTCGACGTGGGAGCCATCTATTTTATCACGGTGCAAAAACACAAAAAAAACTAAATATTGCGCCATCTGTCGGACGAACTTCAAACTACACAGAAACACTACTCACGGCCCATAGAGCATGCATATACAATTTGGTCAAAATCGGTCCAGTAGTTTTTGAGTTTAGCGATCACGAACATACACGTAATTTTTATATATGTAGAGAAGAGATGTAACTATTTTTATTAAGTTGGGAAGCAAAGGAAATGAGAAACAAAGCAAACAACAAAATCAGCTGTTCTCTTGGTGATTTCGAAAACATAAAATAACGCCGACAAATATAAAATGACGTGATTTTTAGAACTCCTACAAATCACCGGGGTGATCTTAAACTCGTTCGTGGTTTAAAATCGTCGTGATATCAGAACAAGCCTGTATATATTTTATAAAAAACCACGTCTCACAAAAGTCTTTAGACTTCTACTAAAACTAATTATTGTCTTAGGTATTATTTGGAACTACTATTGTATTCTTTAGAATTGTAAAAGTTCTTTTGAATTGTAGCTAATGTTATGATCTTTATTTTGTAAATTTTTCTCACTTTTACTCATTTTGCAATTTTGGCGTATTTTGACGTTGGGGTTTCTCAGATTTCTTCATAAAAAGACAATTGTACGTTACTACAGATCACTAATTTCACTCATTTTTAGAGTTTCCTTAAAATATTAAACGATTAGGGTTGCATTCGGAAAGGCTCGAAAAAATCAATGTAAGCAGGAATAACCACTTATTTATCGCATTTTTTAAAATTCTTACGCCCCTATTCATTAAAAGTTAAGAGAGGTTTGAGAGACGATTTGTCATACAAAAAGGTCTCTCACAAATTTGTATGAATAAGAGGGTAAATCATTATTCACAATTTTATTTTCCCCCTATTCTATTAATATTTTTTAACTGTTGTATTTCGTTTCTGACTTTGCAGACAAATGTTACATTCTCCAAACCTGATAGTGAAAATCGAAAGCAGAATGATTTTCTTATCTCCCGTTCTTTTATCTTCCTCTTATCTCCCGTTTGAATTCGAAAGGATTTGCATCAGGCGATTCGGAGGCGTGTTTTATATTATACTAGCAAACCCGGCAGACTTCGTCCTGAATTTTAGTAGGGGGGAAAACAAAATAGCCTATAGCACTCAGTGATAATGCAGTATTATACTGGTGAAAGAATTTTTAAAATCAAGTGAGTAGTTTAGAAGATTAGATTTTGCTTTAGACAGCATATTTTAACATTATTGTGAGACTGCTAACATATCCTTGAACATGGATTATTTGCAGGACCTTAAGCCGAACTAATTACTACAGTACAATCGAGTTCTTAAGGATATTGAGTCTGTTACAATCACGTACATGAATATATACATATTTTAGTAAGAACGTGGGTAACATATTCCTTTGCGACCATAATTCTTTTCTTCCTGTATACTTGACAAATGATCCACATTTGGATATACTTCGGTCATGATATCCAGCTCTACGAAAAATTTGGCTTCCAAGTTGCAGTATTTTTCAGTTACATTTCCTACTTCAGCTCATATTTTTGCTGGACTTTTCTTTGGGCTTGCTTTTAATTTTCTAATAATGATTCGGCCTTATTAACCAGTAGGAATGCGTTATTATCCGTAGAACCTCTGGAATTGAAATGTTCTATTGCAGTAGATTCACTTTAAGACATAATGCTAGCAATTTTCTTTATGAATTGTTTTGCTGGTACAAATTTATTTTTATATAATGCAAATCCTTAAATATCTCTCTGTCCATTGCGTATAAACTATTTTTTCCGCATTTAAAGAACTACATCTTATTTTGTTTAATTCAATTCTCACTCATTGCATACCTACTTTTGTGACATCACTGTCGATGTTTTGTGGGATAAAATGCCTCAAAAAGTTAGGTTGAAAAAATACTAGAGCAGCCAAATCGATATTTATTTATAAGGCAAGAAACTGTATTGAAAATCAAGGTTCGAAAAAATACATACGTTAATGTTCTGTACGCACGGCACTTCATCACATACAGAACGCAAACTACACAACTCGAATACCGTACGCAAAATTTTTGGATTGACGTACACGACGAATACCTTTTAAGGGTTGTGTATTTTTCTGCGACCGTAACTGTTATAAGTCTTAAAATAAAAATTACAATATAACAATTATTTCCAAAGGTTTATTTAAAAGTTACAAACTAGCACATATTTTTGAATTTTAAAATAGGAATAAAATAGAATAAATAGCTCACTTTTTTTGCAACTCTCTAACTTCACGCTCGTACTGCGATTTATGCTCATAGAGCAAGTGGCGTTTCAAATTAGTTAGGTGCTCTTCAAAACGTGCTAGCATATCTTGCACACACTAACATCTCTTTCACATTCAAAATTCCGTAGAATAAAGTCGCGCTTGCAGGCATTATAAAAATATTCACTCGATACTACGCGTTACGAAAGAACAATGTATCATGTTAAAATCATACTACGATATTGATGCAACACTGGGATGTGCAGCAACCATGCATTTATTTGACAAAAACGATGTACAAGTAGACAGTCAAAATTTCTCTTCACTCAAATGCCAACAAACAAAACGAGTGAAACCCTAGTACTTCTCTACTCTCTCTCTTACTCTCTTCATTGAATATTTCAAAAAACGAGCAGCATTTTTGATAGTGTTATTGTATATAACTATACAAATTCCAACCATGTTGGAGTAAAATTACATAAACAATGCAAAAAGTATGAAATAAGCATGATATGACGCGAGAGAGAAATGCGTTTGAGTGAACTCCTAGTACTTTTTGGTTCTCTTTTACCAGGGTTGCCAAGTTGCGCACATCTTCTGGTCGTCTAATTGTAAATCGTCTTTGTATTTGAATCAGGGATGAAAAATGAAACTTCTTCAATTGTACCATCAAGCTTCCAAAACTGTACTTTTTTAATAGCAATTGTACCAAATTTAAAAAATTACAAGCTGTAAATTTGTTATAAACAGTTTTTTCAAACAAATATCGGAAAATTAACAAATAATAATTCAATCATATACATTTCTTTTTATAATAACGTAGGTTCCTTTAAGAATAAAGAAAACACGAGGCACACGTTCTTAAAAAAGTGAGATCAATGAAAAATATGTATAAATTTTATTGTTACAAATCACTACCTATTTTAAAGTTGTAGCAGCAAGAATTATGTGTTTTTAGAAGATCTTTTGTTTCAAGCTTGACACAGTTGTCACATTGAGCCTTTTTCTTTGTGCTCTGGCGTCTTCGGACTGCATTTCTAAATTAACATTATTAATTAGTTTAAGTACGTATTGTAAATATAAAATTGATAGTTTATAAAGAGGGTTTTTGAATCCAGAATATCTGAAATTAAGTTTTTCATGCTTGAAATATTCCTCAAAATCGACTAAATAAAAATTATACTAAATTAAAAAATTATACTAAAATTAAGTTTTTCATGCTTGAAATATTCCTCAAAATCGACTAAATAAAAATTATACTAAATTAAAAAAGCGACTTCCACTTTTCATGTATTGCTCATTCATAAATCGATTTCGATTGATTTTCCTAATTCAAATCAGGATAAAGTTTTCTTCATCATGTAACTACGCGATGTAAAAATCGATGTTAACTGAAAATAAAATACTTAAAGGAGTAAATGTTAAATTGTACCATTTATGTCATTGGTGTACCATCGTACTTTTATGGACTCAATTGTACCAAAAATGGTACAATTGTACCAACATTATCTTCCCTGATTTGAATGATGCGTAAATTTTGGTATTGTAAAAAGAGGAAGCCATCTTGATAAGACGCGTTTTTGAATATTCGTTTATAAATTGGTCATATAATTAAATTTTCGCTGAATAAAATCGTTTTTCGTTATTAATTATTAAAAGTTAAGATTTCTTAAGATTTTCTTGATTTAGTATAAATACATATTACAGTATCCCAATCACTTTAGTAATCTGCAAAAATCTGCAAAAATCCGATAATTTGGCAATTATTCGCTGCTATTGAACTAAAACTACAAATTGAACTGAAATTAACTCTTTAGTTCACAGCTCATATGAACTGTTAAGCTGCAATGATACAATGAACTAGTTCATTCTGTTGAGCTGAACTAAAAACAGCGCTCACTTCAATGAACTAAAATTCCAAACTCTAATGTAACTGGACCGCGTGAATTGGTACGTCAACACCAGTGTTGGCAACTTTTGAGAAGTAAAAAATGTGTGTTTAGTGGGGAAAAAAGGGCAACCACAAAATTTGAGGAAATATGATAGTTTTCAATCTGATTAACATATATCTTATAAATGTTCCATAAAATCCAATATCTTCTCTTTATAATAAAAGTTTGATGCCAACCTTGTAAAAAACCCGGTAAAAAAAGCTAAATTACCCTTGCCACTAATTTGGCGTGAAAAAAGCTGTTTTGGCAACACTGATCATCACAGTTACAACAACAACTTCGATCGTTGAGTTATTTCTTTTTTTCTAATTTTTGAAAAAAAAGTATATTGGGTTTGTGAAATGTTTTAATAATATTCAATTTAACTTTTATTTTCGATTTTTAAAATATAAATAAAAAATATTTCTTAGTTTTTATTTTTATTGTATAAATCAAAGATAAGTGTTGTTTCGTAACTTTTAAATAAAAATTTAAATTTAATTATAATTTTTCATTTTTTAAATAAAAGTTAAAAATAAGAATTAAAATTACTTATATCATATAAATCGCAACTAGAAGTTTTTCGCTGATATAGCTTATTACGACTAAAATATTAATTTTGGTCTATTCCATGTTGCCTTAACATACTTCCTTCACATTGACTTATTTAGTTAAAGAGTGGTGACCGCCATCGAAAGAATTTTAAGGTGCGCAGAGCAGGGATCGAGCCCACGATCTCATATACACCAAGGTTTCATATATACCGTCGGCCACATTAACAAAAATTAGGGTAGCTTAATTAGTATCAAGTTAACAAAATATTATGTATTAATATTAATAACAATATATTGACTTGTGTGGGTAGTATTGGTAAATATAGTACTGGCGTGTTTTATGTTCCAGACCGCGATGTTTTTTTTGAACATTTTCACTCCACTCTCGTCTGCGCATATAGCTATTTTCCATTACGGGTCTAAATACAAATCTTTTTTGAGTATTTTGAATAAAGTTGACGAAGACATTTGAAATTCCTGTGCACGGTGTCTAACTGACGTGTCTGGTCAACGTTGTCTCTCACTACAGCTATATTTTGTGCAGTACGTATGCTTGGCTCCAGGCTTCACATTATAATATTAGTAGCATTTTGCAAACAGCTCGTGGCGATTTCTATATATTGATGCTTTAACACCTGCAGCTAAAAATCCTCGCTGTTTCATGCGAGGCGCAAAAAGTGCAGCCTAAAAGTTTATACCAAAGTCACGCATCCAATCGTTTAATTCAGCCTGCGTTAATACCTGTTGCTTTATACCAGGCTAAAAACCCACTTGCACTTGATTCAAAAGTGCCATTCAACGTTAACGCAGTTTGAAGACCTGAATTTGGGCATGCTGGATAAGGCACATCATTCGATTTTGGCAATGGGAAAGTAACGGATACCGCATTGGCGTAAGTCCATTTCAAATGGTTTCCAATGCCACTTTTTTTGCTAAGGCAGAAAATACAATCAGTTACGTGGCACAATGACTTCCTCCAAATCATCGGTGTGTCGAAATTCACATATGCCGGATATGGTTAAAGTGATTAACTATATTTACTATGTTCGATGCGTAGGGATAGAAGACAAACATTCTTACCTTTTTCCAGCAGCCCAATTGATCAAATTGGAATAGCACAGAGCACATACCATGTTATGAGTCCAGACTCAGTGAGATTTGATAGAGCACCGAAATTCACAAAAATGTTTATCTCAAAAAAGGGCTCCTTGGAAAATTTTTTAAAATTCATTGTCGTGTTAGGGAGTCAAAGTCCATAAGAAAATCATAGTTGCAGAGAAAAGTTGTAAATTTGTCGGCTGGTGTTATTTAAACCAAAAAAATCCCGCACAATTCTTCGCAACACATTGTTGGTGCTCCATAATAAATTGTTATCGGCTGATCTTCACAACGCTGTCAAACGCAAACTGACAATGGTCAACCAAACAGTAATGGCGGTCAAAAATATCGCCCTGGAACATAAAAACACCCTGTTGTATGACAGATATTTCGGATAGCGTTATCAAGTCATTATTATTGCCGTTCACATATCGAAGTGAAATCGAATGCCAAGTACGAGAGTACTGATGGAACCCTGCCTTTAAAATCACAGAAGAAGAAAAGGACACAATTGGAAAACAGAAAGGGCTACAGGTAGAATAAACCAAAAAGGGTCGTAAGGGAAATTATACATGTAATTAAAAGAAAAATGTAAAAAAAAGTTGAGACGCGATTAAAGATGTAATTAGAGAAATTCTGTGGAAATAAATACAATTGAAACCACCGATAGAGGTTCCTAATAACGTTTAAATTGTAACGGAAATATCCAATGACCCAAAATAAAAAACAACCCCTTCGTTTCATCTCGGAATTGTACAAACTTTGAAATAATCTGAAATAATATTTATTACAAATACCACCACCACGCACACAAGTCAGTGTGGGCGACAGTTTTGAGCTCTATAACTCAATTTGGTGTGTACTATTTAATCTACCCTAGTTTATGTTAATATTTGGTAAATTGTTATAATATAAAAAATGCTCAAAATAAAATCTGCTGTATAATGAAAACTTATTAATTTTGTGTACAGCATTTAACTGGTCGACCACAACAATGTTGTGGCAATCCAACATTACTTGCGACCTTGACTTCCTTATTGGTCTCGTCCATGACATTATAAACGAGTAGAGGGGTTTTTTGTATCGTAGCAACAAATAAGATAATCAAATATAATATGTAACTCACGTGTGTGTGTGTAATTAACTGTCCAACGAGAAAAGGTAAACCTTTGCAAGGCCTTCGAGAAGGCCTTTTTGGAGCGCTACAAAATAAGGTTGCTGCATTCTATATTAATTTTGAACAGGTAAGTATTTGGGGGCACGACAAAGAAGCCTTCCTAGGCGAGATGGAAAAGGTGAGCGTAAAAGAGTTACACAAACTAACGGGGTTTTCAATAACAGCGCTACAAAAGTTTTTTTAAAATAAAACAAAACCGGGTTTAGATACCAATGAAATTCTTTATTCGTGTGAAAGTACGTTCGATGCCATTATGTATGGAACTCTATTTCTTTTTCTATTTGAAGTCCAGACGCTGAACCCAATTTTCGACAGTTTTCAAGCATAAAGCATGAAACACATAGACGACGACAGGCTACATGAACACACGACTACAAATGCCGCTGACTGCAAATGTAGACGTGTGGCAGCTACTGAATTATTTTCAAGACGGCAACTGCAAAGTAAACAGCTGATCTGTAATGTTGGAGTTTGTGTTATTGTGTTATTTGTGTTAGAAGAAAATAAAATGTCTGGAGAATATTTCATAAATATTATTACAAACATAACAAAAATTGTGAAAACAGTTGATTATTCTGTCAGTGGTGCCACTTCAGGCATTGACAGCTCTAACCTGTTGATTATCGCCCACACAAATAGAAATTAGTTTAATTCAACTACAGCTACATAAGTAGCATAGACAACAACCTGCAGTCGTGTCGCCTTGCCGTCGTTAAAATATTCACTTGCATATAAACGCATGTATTTTATTTTTGACAGGTTGTGGTCGGTAGCCTGTCGTCGTCTATGTGTTTCATGCTTAAATCGGCCGATACTGCTGCAATTTCACGTTCGATATTCGTACGCAGTTCATCAATCGTCGCTGGCTTGTTGGCATAGACCATAGACTTGACGTAGCCCCACAGGAAATAATCTAACGGCGTCAAACCGCACGACCGAGGCGGCCAATCGACTGGGCCATTTCGTGAGATAACACGTTCACCAAACTTGGTTTGCAATAAATTGATTGTGGCATTCGCTGTGTGGCTTGTGGCGCCGTCCTGTTGGAACCACATGTCCTCCAAGTCCATATTATCCAATTGAGGCCAAAAATATTCGGTTATCATTGAACAGTAGCGATTCGCATTCACAGTAATGTGCCGGTCTTGATCATCACGGAAGAAGTACGGCCCAATGACGCCGCCGGCCCATAAACCGCACCAAACCGTAATTTTTTCGGGATGCAATGATGACTCATGGATTACGTGTGGATTGCTGTCTGACCAGTAACGCATATTTTACTTATTGACGAAGCCATTCAGCCAGAAATGAGCCTCATCGCTTTTTGTTGAGGCCTCTTAAAGTTGAGGCCACTGACTCCAAATTTCGGTAGTAAATTTTAATAATTTCGACTCGTTGTTGGCTCGTATATCTTTCCATGATGAAATGGCAAACCTTACTGAAGAGAAATGTCAAAAGAGCGGGAAAAAATATGGCGTCGTTTGCTGTCCCTATCGATTTACTTTTGTAGCGTCTCTGTTGAAAAACCGTTTATAAAGAAAAATAAAAAATTTCAATATTAGTTGGATTTCCCGCGAAAATTTAACCCGCGGTCTTTGTATTGTTGTTTATCAGACATGCTATCTACTAGTATACCTAAGTAAGCTGCGCTTTAATGTAAAAGAGAATATAAACACGCGAGTCAACCCTGCAAGCATTTCAATGATCGTTTTCATCGCCATCCCTAAATATTTACTTAAACGTCACTTTTCTAAGTTGATTTTTAGATGTAAACAACTTTACAAAAACAAAATGCACGCCTATCATATTTTCATCTTTTACACCTATGGCTTCACAACAGTTTGAATTTTTGGAATTTAACGTTTTTGCAAAGTGGAAAGAAGAAGTCAGAAAACCAATTCCCTTAGTCCCCCTTTCCGCAGGCAAATATTTCTTTGTATAGTCTTGTCTTTGTAAACTATAAATGAATGAAATTTTAAGTTTTTGTTTAAATGAATAAGTTTTTTAAATTTTTGTTTTGAAATAAAGTTTTTTTTTTTACTAAGCACTCAAAATATATGTCTATATTTTATTAATTTGTGTTTCAAGATGTTTGCACCATATTACAAATACACACAAGATGCTATTGTTGGAATGGGTAAGACTCTTTAATATAACTTGTAAAAGATGATATTAGGGTACTTTTTCTTGTATCGTGATACAATCTTATGAAAGTATCACAAGAGTTGAAACATCATGGTATCTTAGGCGGGCTACACTTTCGCACCAAACAAGATGCAATTAAGATACAACTACGATATCGTATACGATGTTTTTCATCCAGAGAGCGTTACAGTCATGTAACTTATGCGATAGAAAATGTTTGCAGGGAACATGGTGATACCATTACACTCCTGGAATGACAGCATGCCATCACAGAGGAAGGGAAGCAACAATAACGTCTGTCATATCTTTTCTAATAGGTTAGGAGGAGCCCATCGTGAGTGCCTTTTTGAATAACTGTTAACTGAAAAGGGCTTAGCAAAGCGAGGTAATGATGTGTATAAAATATATTTTCATGTACAATGCTGCTGGAATGCACTTTTAGACGTATCATAAAAAAGGCCTTCTATGAGAATGCCTTGCAAATTTTTGACGCTGGGTGGAATGTGACAGTACAAAATGATATGAATTTTGCAATTCACCCCGTAAATGGGTTACCATCATGTGTAACTTATGACACATTTTGACATTCAAAATTTATTTTTAATGCAGTTTTTCGACGTAAATGGCTTTAGATCACTAAATTTAAAAATCGGATTTTAAAAACTTTAATTTTTTCAACAAATCAATACTCCTTATAGATTGGAATTATCAGAAATTCTGAGAACGAATAACGAAGACTGCATTTATACAGGAGACTCATCTCAATGACAGGCATCGGGTACATATAAATGATTATACATTGGTTAGAAATGACAATACTGTAATTTTTATTAAAGATTCGTTAAAATTCTCGAAATTCGAAGTCCTAACATGAATTTTCCAAATCGTCACCTGAAATGCAAAAGGCCGTAACTAACATTTTCAAAATTGTTCAGGAGAAGCAAAAAATAAAATAAATTTATTCACATTTGTTCGTAAATCTTTTAAGAATTTCGTTAAAAATGTCGGTGTTTTTAGTGGGAGAAGGTTAAAAATTTGCGAGGACGTGTAGTTTGGTATTATGTACCAATTTCAATCAAAAAGTCAATTTTGAAAATGTTGTTAGTTACGGCCTTTTGCATTTCAGGTGACGAAATGTTTTTTGGTCGTACACGTGAACATTAATGGATCTGCGGAATAATTACTTATCGGATCTGTATACTTACCTTGCAATTCTATTCAGGCGCATATTTATAATGGAAATTATTGATGGTTCGATTATTGGTGGTGATTTTAACGCTAATTCACAATTGGATTCCACTGGCTTCGGAAGGTTTGCTTAGAATTTCAGGGACTGTTCCACTAATTAGTTCAAATTTAATCAATAATATAAACAAAAATTATGATATATGTATCTTGTTTGCCAACCTTTTCCGTCCATTTTCCGCTAAAAGTGAGAGTTCAACTTAGCCATTTCGATATTATAATGACGCCATCATTATCATTTAAAAAACAAATTGGGACAAATTTAGAGGAGAGCTAACTGAATCCCTTTCCCTGCATTTTCCCGAAGCTGACAGGAACTTGACAAATGCGGAGATTAATGAGTTCATCGAGCATTTTACTTCCTCGGCTATCACTGTCTCTAATAAACATTCGGAGGAAATAAGCCTTAATCATAGAAAATTTAATATTTCTCTTAATATAAAAATTCTCTTCAAGATTAAATACAGCTGGTAAAATAATCTTAAACAAAATTACAATAAATATTTTAATCGCTCTAATTGGGAATATTTACTCTCTCGAATTGCTTAACATTATTATTAATAAACAAGTTGAACTCAAAAAGTGTAAAGTTTTTAGTGAAAAGGTTAAAAAGATTAAACTCGGTCCGACATCGTACAGGTAAGTCTATCAGATAGCAGGATACAAGAAGAGATCTGCCATTAACGAAATCTCAGTAGATGGAGGGACTACTAATGATGATGTTATATAGCTGGAAAAGCTTCAAGGGTACTTTTCTAAAATACGTACTTATATACAATAGTGCTGTACCTATTAGGGATATGTCGAATATAGATTCAGTTATGGACGGCACAATATCGCAAGTTCCAGATAATTTATAACAGTTTAGTACTGATTTATCAGCAAAAATTTGCAAAATAACGAAAATCTTATATCTCTTCAGGAAATAGATTATCACTGCTGCGTAATGAATAATAAAAAATCATATGGTTTGGACAAAATATCAAAATATATAATCAAAAAACTTCCCCATACAGCTTTTCAATAGCTTTGTATTTTATATAACAACTGCTTAAATAATTCATACTTTCCTTTGAAATGGAAGGTTTCAAAAATTATCCTAATTAGAAAAAAGCCTCGAAACAATAATATAGACAATCTTCGTCCTATTTCCATACTTCTCCAATCATTTAACTATTGTACTTATAAAACAATTTTATTATAACTCCAATGTAATTAAATGTATCAAAAAGCGACGCAATATGTTTGAGGAATGCTTCGGGGAAATGTAAAAAATGGTTGTTCCTGAAAGTAAAATACTACGTTTATTTTTGAATGGTGTAGAAATTCATTTTAAGAAAATCTCAAATACCTTGGAATACATTTTAATATTTTAATGAGATTTCATAAACATGCTAGATGGGCTTTAGGGAAAGCATATTTAATATTCGGAAATACAAATTTACGGGTGAGAACTAAATTACTTTTGTACAGGACCTGTATTATATCGGTGTTACTGTACGGATTCCCAATATGGTTAATATGTAGTTTATGTACGGATCATTTTCAGGACTGTGGAGAAATACAAGTTTACCGGTGAGAACTAAATTACTTTTGTACAAGACCTGTATTAGATTGGTGTTACTGTACGTATTCTCAATATGGTTTTATATTTCTCCAACAGTAATGAGAGAGTTTGAGATTCTCGAGAGAAAGGCAATTAGACACTGTATCGGGAACACAGAACACGGCACAACCGAATCTCCAATATTACATTTATAGGGAGTCAGGGATTACTCCTATCGCACTGTATGTTTGCGACATTTTGAGGAAATTTTTAGTTACAGAGTCGAATTAAACCAAAATGTGCACGTTAACAACATTTACAAGGAGCAAATGAATTTAAGTTGGTCTAACACCATTTATTTGTCGCCGGTAGGTTTTAGAAATCTTTTAAATGCCGATTGTGAAACAATGTGCATATGTATATAAAATAAAGTATTTTTTTTATTTCATAGATTTAAGTCGGAATGAGACACCAAAATTCGGGTCAATTCCTCAAAAAGCGGGTACATTGGTCAGGTTAATGATACTACAACGCAAACAAATTTATTACAAATCTGTAGTAATAATTATCTATCGCATTTTGATTTATTTTTATACAAGTAGAATAAAATATTAAAGGCCGTTTTAAGTTGTTAGTGCAAATGGAACGATTCGCGGTGAGAGAAGTGGAATGAAACTCTCTTTCATTTGATAGAAATCATTATATCATTATGTTTGCGATTTACACTGTCAGTTTTAGGGAACGCTAAAACATGTCTGCAAAGGGACAAACAAAATACAAGTTATAAAATAAAAATAGAATACAGAAAAAAAATTGTGAACAAAAACCAAGCATTTGTAAAAAGTTATGAAATAAAAGCTCCAATTGCCGTTTACTTTATTTTTGTCGTTTCATTTGAGAAAAATCAAAAAGGTACAGAAAACTAACAGATCTGTCAAAATGTTGTCTGCAAATTCTCAAGTTTACAATATTCCATTTCCCTCACCAAAATGACAATTTTGACATATCCAACGATTTCTATAACAGTCACACGCCCTTAAGGATTTGGAAATTCGCAACAGCAGTGGGTATCGGGCATTTAAAACAAATTATTGGAACTTTATAACAGAATCACCCTTATTATGCATGCCGTAGTCACGTCAAATGTATGTCGTGTATGTCGAAATTCGAGTCTGTCGTAGATCTATTACAATTTTGGTATTGTGTATCAGAGAATGTCGATAAGTACCATTTAGAATACACTTACAAGTATTATTCGCAAAACAAATACAAATACATACAAGTAATAGACGAAACGCATACAATACTCTACATATTTATGCCAACGATAACTTAAGTAGCTACAAGCGCTAACATTCGATGGGTAGTACATAAGTACAATTGCGGGTTAGGGTTGTTGTTGGGCGCTTGTTAAACGATAGCAAACGAAAACACTTGTGTGTGTTAGGTTATACAGAAGTATACAAAAACACTTGTGTCTGTTAGGTACTTAATACCCACTGGGTATGAGTAAAAAAAAGGTTGCTGTGTAAAGGAACGCTGTTGTACGGTGAAATTATATGGAAATATGTATGTATGTATGTATGTATACACATTCACAAAGTGTGGAAAAGTGAATAATAGAACTAGAAAATATTAAAAATTAGCGCACTGGTTTTTAATTAACATTTGAATATTGGGGCTTATGCAACAAGACCTGGTAATGCATTGTTTTGACGTAGTTTAGTGGCCTTATTAAAAAATCGACAACAAAAATTAATCTCATTCTGGTCCTCAAACAAAATAAAATTGAATTAAAAAATTATTATTTTCTATGGGTTTGGTATTAAGGATTTTATTAAATAATGAATTCATAACTGTATTTAGAAATATTTTTTAATAAAATATAATAGTTGGCAAAAAATCATCAACTACATTTTTCCGTTTCCACAGCACTTGCTGTATACTTATAAGTACTTGTGTGTACCCATACTTATAACACGACTCTTTATACAAATTTGGAAAACTACTTCAGTAAATGTGGGTACAATCTTCTTTAGATGTATTCTGGCGAAGAGAGCGAATAGGAGTGGATGTGTGGAGAAAATGTTCCTTATAAGTATAGAGTGCACACATAAATGGTACAACGCAAATATGTGGTGGTATGTATTCTGCGTGTTATAAATTTGGGTACACACAAGTATGAAAATTCTGTGTACGTACTTGGGTATACTTTTGCAACGAGTACTTATTGTTATTCTCTGTTGTGTATGTCGTTTATGACTGTGAAATTCGCCGTAAGCAGTCGTAGTGAATTTTACTGTGACAACGTCGAAAAATATAAAAAAATCGGAAGAGCGCAAAATTTGAAAACAAAAAATGGATAATATCAAAAAGTAAGTTCAATTATTAGCTTTATATCAGATATATAATAAAAAATAATATTTTAATACATATTTAAGGATGAAAAAAAATACACCCAAACAATTTGAAACTCTTGTCAACTTTATGATGTAAAACGGGCCATTGGCGAAGGGAAATGGAACGATCTGAAACGAAAAAAATGGAACGATCTGAAACGAAAGCTCAATACTGTTGGGCACCCTTGTAGGACTAGGTTGTGCAAGGCATACATTAAAATCATTCAGCAACCCTTTGATAACTTACTTCAGCAAGCATTCGCATTGTTGCTGCTAGTCGTAATGTCTTCCTCACTGGCATTGACCTCAACGATTCTGAAAGTTTACATGATATTGTTCTTAGCACGTACCGGAAAGCGTCCTTGTTCAATCTAAAGTTGGTCATAAATCTGAAGAAGAACCCTTACATTTTAATTCTCAGATGAATCCACAATAAACTTACATGCAACTTAGTAGGGTAAATATGTTAGACCGGAACCATAATTGTATCCGATAATTTATGAGTTATCTGCACTGGCATTCATTTTCTTCATTAGAAGATGAAAAATGACACACTTAGCACTTTTTTATTATTTGTTTTAAAATTTAATAAAGAAACACACGACCGCGATTACAAAAACTTTTTAACTGATTTTTTTTCTATCAGTTGATCTGTTGTGGTGGCAGGGTGACGCATAAATTTGTAAAAATGTGCACCAACAATCTATTACAAAAACACTTACGTCGAAAGTGTTACACAATACCAATGAAATGTAAATTCGCGTTCGACTACGACAGTTGTCACAATTCGACAACGACATATGTATGTAATAAGGATGAGTATTTTTACGGGCGATTTGGTAAATTTATGTGGCTACATTCGAAAATACAAAGAAGGCAGAAAAGCTGCTCGCACCGTAATGTAACACGGATAGTCATGTTGCTGCAGCATTATTTAAAATTAACCTTATTCCATAGAATAACGAATAATGATTTACTTGTTGTTTTACATGCACTATATTAAAGTCGCTTTAACTTTATTTTCTCATATAATAAAATAAATTTTAAAAACAAAAATTATGAGGCAAATATTTAATCCTTCTTTTTTCTCGTAAAACTTGTTGATAGAGTTGGAGCATTCTTTGGTAATTTGAAAGCTAGCGTAGATGTTTTTGCTTTCGGAAAGGCAAACACAATGCGGGCGTATTTTATAACCTTTGCACGTGGAGCATTCAATTCTTGAGACAAAACAGCAACATCGGTTTGACAGCTATTATCAATTAACATTGCCATCACAATAAAGTGGCACAATGCTTTCTCCGTTGAAAATATGGTACGTGAACCGCTTAAAAGAAAAAAAAATTAAACGTTGTCAAAAAAGGAAAATAAAATGCTAAAAATTACTTACCCGATACTAGAATTTGGATCTGCAAATCGATCCCGTACGTTATTTTCAACCTTTTCAGAAATTTGTGATAGCTCAACTTTCTTTAATGAACGCATGCGTGATTTGATCAAGTTCAACAGAGAGTCCATATAAATTATTAGCTTTATGCGCTGGAAATTTTGTACACTGGGTGTGGCTTGTTGTATATCGGCAATTAGTTTTCGCAAATACTCAGAAGTGATGCTGTAAGGAGGATAAATTAGTAACGATAAGTCGGGAAAGTAACTATTAATTGCCTCTTTACTTACGGTATTTGATCTATTTGCGTTTGAAAAACAGTTTTTGCTTCATCTTCTAGACGTTCGAGAAGATCTGCCGGTACAACATCATTTATCTGATAGATGTCTCCAATTTTTTCGGCGTCCGAATTGTATTGTGGTCGTATACTATCAAAATATTTCGAATTGTCTATTTTTCCTTCGTCTTCCGCCTCCAAAATTCTTGATTCATTAACCGTGTCATCCAGTTCGTTTTGAACGACTGTTATATCCATACGCATTTGCTCTTGATCATTGATGTAACGAGAAGCTTTACGGCCACCAAATTTCTTAAGTAGCGTCATTTTGGTAACATTTTCAGAAAAGCTGCTCTTCTTAATTTGATCTAAGTCATTGTAGATGGTATTTTTAAGGCTTACCTGATCAATGGGAATCATAGTCATCTGCAAGAGAAATAAAAATCCCATTAAACACGAAATTAGAATTACGGTTGTATGAAAAAACTGATAAATTCTTGTTAGATGGTTTCTTTCGCACGAAATGATGTTTTTATACAAGAACGATGTTTTGTCATTAGGACTCTCCTTGTACTGTGATGTTTCTTCTCCAAATCTTATTTCCTTTTTGGAGAAGTTTTCTAATAAAAAAAATAACTCTTTCTATGAAGCTGGAAATATGTAAATTGTTGTTCTTTTTATTTTTTAACAATATCCTATCCTAACAAGGCATTACTTTTACAACGAGACAATGTAGATTTATCTTTAAACTTATCTTCTTTGGAAAGAGTTCAGTTTCTGGTAAGGGTACTCATATTAACGAAAATATCACACTGTAATATTTTCATCTCTTCGGTATTAAGAGTATAGTCTGGAAATAATAGTTTTTTGTCCTCGGGGTACAACACCGGCCTCGGGATAGTAAAAAAAATATATTGAAAGCTAATCCTGATTTAAATATTCATATAAGTGATCTAAAAAAATATGATTTTAATTGAATATGTATAACTCCAATACTGAGGTGGCGTTATATTTTTGTTTAGAACATTTTTTAATTAAAATCTTAGCTGCTCACCTTGTTTGTTTCCCTATTACGAACACAGATATAGGTATCAGTCAGTTGACTGGACTCTGTATTGTTGATGACACCCCAGTAACTACTGTCGTTGGCCACCAACAAGGCACCCAACTTATTCTTATCTTCTGTACAACGCAGCCGAGAGAAGTGTGTGTTTTCTTTCGTAAATGCAGCTAATTTACCATTCTGGAACTTCACTGAAATATGCACAAGTTAATTGTTGTGTTCATATCGACCAACTAAATGTGGTTAATAAACTCACTCAGTGTGGGAACAACTCCATTCTTTTTGCGGCTATAAACTTTATCAATTTCCACCTTTTCCTTCATTTTGTTACTAAATTACTTTTTGATTGAAACAAATTGTGCGACTGTTTACAAAACTACAAAAATCGTCCCACATGTACCACGTGAAGTTTTTTTGTCAACAATACCAGAACAAAAAGAAATGTCAAACAAAAATTCCAAAAAAAAAATTGAGCATCGTTGCATATGAAAGTATTGAATAAATGTATGTTATCGATAACACTACAATTCAATCGGAAATGCAAGAACGATGCAAACATGGTAAAATAAGTAAGGTAAACTCGTTAGAACAGCTGATTTCAACATATTTCTTGCTAAGGTGTTTCTCTTATGTCAAATTCACATGCATTTTGTTTTTATACTTTTCTGTTTACTTTTACAGTAGATACACACCTGAAGAAAGTTTGACAGCTTATGGACACCAAACAAAATGCCGGTGTTTGTTGTAACAATTCCTACTGCGTTTACCTTACTTATTTTACCATGGATGCAAATGTATCTTAGCTCATTCGCACTGCAAAATATTTTGCCTCTTTCGTATCAAATGTCTTAACACAATCTGAAGTGTTCGCATTGGTTTTTTTTCCTGATATGATTGAAAGTCAAGGCGCATTGACGATGTAGTGTTACTACGACAAGAAGCATGCCAAGCCTACAACATACGTCATTTTGGTTTGTCTGGCATTTTTCCACAATCAAATTCAGCACAAATATATTCAAGGAATAATTGTCACAGAATGGCCGTGACAACTATTGTATAGGGAAGAAAATTTACTCATGGAGTGGAATGCCAACAAAGAAAACGAGTGAAGCGTGTCGTTTCTCTGCTCGGTCTCTTACTCTCTTCGTTGAATATTTCAATACACGAGCAGTTTTCTGATGATTCCAACTATATTTAAATAAAATTATATAAAGTATGTAAAAAGTATGAAATAATCAAGTTATGACGCGGGAAAGAAATGCGCTTGAGTGAATCGCGTCGACTTTTATGGTTCTCTGCTACTAAAAATAAAATATAAATGGTTTCCCATTACATCCCTTGAAGGAATAGGGGAGAGCTTCTCTCAACCAGTGAGCTGTGCGCTTTATAGTTTTTTATACTTACTGATTGGGACCTACAGTTTTACACCGGTTCCGAACGGTATTTTGAGAAGCTTTTTCATGGCTAAGTACTCGATAGTGTCGCCGTCACTAAATTGCGGAGTTTTTTCCTTCTCTACCTGTACATCCTTTTTGGTGAGATAAAACAGCGTTGCATAAAGCAAGTCAAGCATTTTTTTTCCTGATTCCTAGGAAACAAAAACGATGTACAAGTAGACAGTCAAAATTTCTCTTCTCTCAAATGCCAACAAACAAGACGAGTGAAACCCTAGTACTTCTCTACTCTCTCTCTCTTACTATCATCATTGAATATTTCAATACACGAGCAGCTTTTTGATAGTGTTATTGTATATAACTATACAAATTCCAACAATGTTGAAGTAAAATTACATAAACTATACAAAAAGTATGAGATACCAGGGTTGCCAAGTTGCGCACATCTTCTGGTCGTCTAATTGTAAATCGTCTTTGTTGGAAAATAAGAAAAAAATACCTGATTTGTCGTCTGTCAAAACGTATGGGAAATCAAGAAAATTTTCTTTCTTGACGTAACAGGTCTATTTTACGGCTTACACTCCAAAAAAAAAAAAAACATTTTTTTGATATGCATAAAAAATAAAAAATGCATAGTTTCGGAGTTATGGTTACATATGGTAATAGGGTAATGTGGTTGAGGTACCATGTAAAACTATTGGTATTATAACTTTTTTGTATAAAACAAATAAAAATAAACTCTAAAAATTATGTAGCATTTTTCGATAACTCCCTTAGTCATCGAGTTATCGCATGTTGAAATTTTGAAAAATCGTCGAATATTTTTTTTTACTTCTTCAAAACAAAAAGCAAATTATTTTAAAAAAGTCGCGCGATTTTTAAAAATTTCAACATCCGATAATTTGATAACTAAGCGAGTTATCGAAAAATTATAGATAATTTTTTGAGTTTATTTTGACTTGTTTTATAGAAAAAGGTGATGATATCAAAAGCGCCATAACTCTCTCATGTATCCGTAATTTCGGGGCCATAACTCCGGAACTATGCATTTGCCTCGATTTTGTTACTTTACCTGTTTTGCTTAAAATAACATGTTACCATAACTCCGGAACTATGCATTTGCCCCGATTTTGTTACTTTACTTTTTTTGCTTAAAATAACATGTTCGTTTTTAATTTTTGGAGAGTAAGCGTATAATACACATAAGCCAAACTTTAAAATAAATATTAATATTTAACGTCAAAAGGTACACAAAAGGCTTTTTAGTAGTTGAGTTCTGAATATAAAAGTATTATTTAGGTACCATACTTCTTGCTAACAAATTCTGAGTCATTTCAAAACTGTAGCAGCAGGAATTAGTCGAAACAAACAGTCTACTCATCTCTTTGGTTTTCATTATATTTTGATACGAAAATATCCTTTCCACATTTTCAGATGAATGGGAATGGGGCAACGCTCTGACCACCTTACACTTCTTTCGACGACGTCGATCCCGCTTAGTGACGGCGACACTATTAAGTAATAAGCCATGAAATAGCTTCTCAAAAAACCGTTCGCAACCGGTGTAAAACTGTAGGTTCCAATCAGTGAGCGAAAACTGGAAAGTGCACAGCTCAGTGATTGTGAGAAGCTCCCCCTATCCCTTCATGGGATGTAATGGGAAAATATATTTATAATTCTTAAAATATCGTATCAGTAAACATCAGTTCATTTAGTTAATTTTTCATTTGTGATACTTTCGACCGAAAGGTACATATACGAGGGCGGTCTCAAAACTAGCTGACCTAACAAAGAATACACCAAAAAGTAGGGAAACATTTTCTTTATTTTTCAACATAATCTCCTTTTATAGTAAGAACTGTCAAACTCCTTAAAATAACCATCAACCGCAGACTCCACCTCTTCATTGTTGGTAAATCTTTCGCCACCGAGCCATTTTTTCCAGATTGAAAATAGAAAATAGTCCAAGGGATCTAAATCTGTTGAAAAAGGTTCGTGATAAAGCAATTCGAACTTTAATTAATTAATTTTGGTTACCGCAATATTGGATGTGTGAAATGCAGCATTGTCTTGATGAAACAACACTTTCGTTTTCGCCAAATGCGGACTTTTTCCAAAGTTTCATCACTTAGGCCCAATTTTTGGCTGGTTATTTCATAGATCATCCAATATATTTTGCGGATTTTTGTAAACGTGTCTAGCGTGGACACCTCAATTGGTCGACCACTACGTTGTTCGCCTTGGCAGCTCGTCCGGCCTCATTTAAGCTCTGCTACTCCATATTTTACAGTCGTAAACGAAGGAGCGGACTTCCCTAGAGTAGAATCTAGCTCGGATTTAATGTTGCTTGGACTGAGAACTTTCAAATGGAAATATTGAATTACATAACGGTGACCAATTTTTTCAATGTTTACAAATTCACCGAGATCGTTTTCTTTCGATGGCTCAAATAAAAATACTAAACAACGTGGCGCCACTTTTCACTTAAATATTGTTTTTTCAAACAAATGGCACCATCTATACGGCAGGTCGCCTAGTTTTGAGAACGACCACTAAAATTCCAAAGTGGGTACTAAATGAAACGCTCAGTTATTACCCAGTGAACATAATTGTGTCCGTAGAATTCCGCAGCACAACTTTATTGAAATTTTGAAAAAAACATTTTTTTTTATTGATTCTTTCACAGAATATTAGCCTTTTGAATAGTTATCTGCATTGAGACCAAGTGCAGAGAACTGATAATGTTTACTTTTAATTATGTTGACCACTTGCTAAAATAATAAAAGATAAATAAGATAAAGATTAATGTTATGGAATCGATTTCATTATACAAATTATACCATAACCAATTTAATTAGGAACACGGCAAAGGTGAGAAAATTAATGCTCATCAAAGCGGCTTCTGGGGGAAAATTGATGTTTGATTCATCTAAAATACCACGTTTATGCCGCAAATGGCGGCCTTCGTCGTCGCCGCTATCAGTGCTGCCGTCTGCATCCGGGTCTGCTTCCGGCCATATTGACATAAATTGTTGCTCTGGAATAAGGAAAAAATTGGTAAATACAAACTGAACGAATTCGAATTCGTTAATTACAATATTTAAATAAACTGTCATAAATAATATAACAATAGTCGTGTTTTGGTTACAAGCGAGCGATTGTCGCTTGCTAAGTCGCAAAGAGATGTCAAAAAAAAATTTGTTTAAACTTAGCGAAAATGATTCTCGTCGCTAAGTTCTCGCTAAGTCTTTGCTAAGTGCTTCATACAAAACAAGCGAATATATAAGCAAGCGGTGTAACCAAAACGCGCTTAATTTTAGTTGTGTTAGATCCTCGTTATGTTTAAAGTTGTAATTTCCTTTAAGGCTATAAGAGATCATGTTTTCTCCGGTTAGTGAAAACAATTTAAATGCCAAGGGTAGCAGAAAACCGGAGAAAACATGATCTCTTATAGCCTTAAAGGAAATTACAACTTTAATATAACCATAATTGTATCATACATAGACTAATACTTATAGTAGACCCAATAGTTCTCCCACCAAATTTATGACATTTGGCCTGGTATGATATTTACGTTCGATGTTGAAAATAATTGCTTTACTAATACCAGATAGAGGCAATGGTTCAAAACAACGAACAAAATAACAACAACGGCATTTCGATTTGTGTGTTAAAATTATTGTGTTAAATACAACACAAATGTATGCTAACAGTAACAGTCAATAAAAAAGTTTAAAACACATTTAAATGTCACAGTTTTTCACCAAAATGGCATGAAAAATGAGAGCAAGAAGTTATTGTAATTCCACCTGGTGTATATCACTTTTCGTCAAACCGACCGACCGACCGCAGCACGAAGAGTGTGAAAGTTTGAGATTACTCTATGGAAAAGGTACTAGGGAAATGATGTAGAATGAGAGACCAAAGAAGACAGGAACTAATTTTAAATAGTGTTTATTGATACTAATGACAGCTAAATTATGTTTTATGTTGTTTGCATTGAACGAAAATACGCATTCCCTTTGATTTCTGTCCGTTTTATGTGCAACGAAAGTGTAAAATTGGTAAAATACAGCAGCAAATAAAACTCGATGAAATGGCCTACTACCTCGTCGTCATGAAAAGGCATAGAAGAGAGTAATGGAAACTCTTAAGTGCGGAACACAATTGCGACGCATCGACGTACAACGTACGGCGTTCGGACGTAAAACGTCGTGAAAATACGTCCATACGTCCACCATGCACACAATAGCGGCGTACAACGTAGGAATGTATTATACATCAACATACATATGTTTACATTTTATAATACATTTTATATGTCCTTACCTCCTCGATAATCTTTTCATTTAAATTATTTCCGCTCATTTTTTATCAGCAATTGTTTTATTTTATAAATAATTTCACCAAATTTGAATTTTATTTATAAACATCGCCGTACGTGGCGTACAAAATAGAAATAAGCATGAAACACATAGACGACGACAGGCTACCGACCACAACCTGTCAAAAATAAAATACATGCGTTTATATGCAATATTTTAACGACGGCAAGGCGACACGACTGCAGGTTGTTGTCTATGCTACTTATGTAGCTGTAGTTGAATTAAACTAATTTCTATTTGTCTGGGCGACAATCAACAGGTTAGAGCTGTCAATGCCTGAAGTGGCACCACTGACAGAATAATCAACTGTTTTCACAATTTTTGTTATGTTTGTAATAATATTTATTAAATATTCTCCAGACATTTTATTTTCTTCTAACACAAATAACACAATAACACAAACGTCAACATTACAGATCAGCTGTTTACTTTGCAGTTGCCGTCTTGAAAATAATTCAGTAGCTGCCACACGTCTACATTTGCAGTCAGCGGCATTTGTAGTCGTGTGTTCATGTAGCCTGTCGTCGTCTATGTGTTTCATGCTATAGATATAATTGAACGTACGACGGAAAAACGCCAATACGTTGTCGTCGTCAATTGTGGGCGAGATCATAGGAACATGTGTGTTTTATTTTTGACAGCGTATCATTTTTGACGCCGAACGTCGAAACGTCGCAATTGTGTTCCGCACTTTAAGTATTACTCTATGGGTTTACACTCACTGATTGGGACATACAGTTTTAAACCGGTTCTGAACTGTATTTTGAGAAGCTTTTTCATGGTTAAGTACTCAATAGTGTGTAAGCTAAGTGACTAAGCGATGTGACCGTTGTCGAAAGAAATGTAAGGTGGTCAGAGCAGGGATCGAACTCACGTTCTCATGTACACTAACCGACTATTAGAAACAGAAAAATACTCTGCTTAAAAAATATAAACATGCAGTAGGATATGAATTTTCCTGTAAAAATAATAACGGAAATACCATGGCCGAATTAAATGATAATTTCTCTGCATTACCTGCCCATGGAGACGAGCAAATATACGACGATGCAATCGATTGCCCCCCTCTTAATTGAGACAACTATGGACTACCGGTATAGCTGGTTACGACTGGACTCGACTAAAACTTTACATAGGGTCAGACTAGTGTGCATTACATAGGGTCGGCCCCATACAAAAATAAAGTTGGGTCAGTAACCACCTATATTTAAAGATTAAAAAATAAAAATAAATGGTTTCCCATTACATCCCATGAAGGGACCGGGGAGAACTTCTCACAATCACTGAGCTGTGCGCTTTCCAGTTTTCACTCACTGATTGGGACCTACAGTTTTACACCGATTCCGAACGGTAATTTGAGAAGCTTTTTCATGGCTAGATACTCGATAGTGTCGCCGTCACTATGCGAGGTGACCGCCGCCGAAAGAAATTTTCAGGTGGTCAGAGCCGGGTTCGAACCCAGGATCTCATGTACAAGAGCCGCGCACACTAACCATTGCACCACCGACGGCCATTTAAAGATTAAGCTACAACAATTTCAGAATTTAAAGATTAACAATAAATTTTTTTGACGCTGTGTCGACATTTGAAGTCCGATTGGGGAAAAAATTATGCAGTTGTTTTGTTTTGTAAAATCTACATTTACCCTATGTAATGACTTTTATCTACTTTTGTACCTCATTAAGCGGAACATATTTTGTAACACAAGTAAAGGCATTTCAAAATCATGTAACTTTTGTCTTCGAAGTACCCAGCTTTATTCGTAAAGAAAACAGTTACAGAGGTTTCAAAATATCAAAAAGTACCAGAGGTTTAAAATACCGACTTGTTACTGTTGGTATCACTCCCTCACACTACAAGTATCGAATCATACTCAGAGGATAAATATGACTAGTTGATTCCTAATTTATTTCGTTTTATTTTCCGAATACAACAACATATGTATGCAAACTTGTGTTTTCATATATTTGTTTTATTCTTGCACATCTTCCTACTTATATTCCACATCATCTATGTCCATATAATATATTTCGTCGGCCAGTTTTCTAATAAATCACGCTTTTATTTGAACGACAATATCAACTTTTGGAATTTATGATAAAATTCAAATTGTTGGAATTTCTTGCACCTGTGATTAACAGTTTCTGGAATACGATAATGTCATTAGGGTCTTATTTCAAATTACTTCAGGAATTTCCTTTCTTCTACCTTTAACCTTTCGTTTATACAAGAGAACTTTATTCTTGCCACTTAATTATCGATAAAATCAGTCGATATGAAACTGTGATTTAATTAAGATCCATAGAGTAATGTCATATTGAGCTGTCATCTTTGTCATCTGACGTCTCGTTGCATACTCTTCGTGGTGCGGTCGGTGCGATAGAGTGTTATTTGACGTAAATTGACTTACACCAGGTGGAACTGCAAAAATTGGTGACTTAAATTGTTGATGTCGTTTTGATGAAAAACGGTGAAATTCAAACGTATTTTGGACTTTTTTTTTGATATATTTTATTGTTAGTATTATATATGAGGTGTATTTACACAAAAATGTTGACGCACAAAACGAAATGCCGTAGCTGTTTTCGTGTTTGTTGGTTTGAGCTATTACCTCTATCTGGTATTATTAAAGCAATACTTTCCAACATGTAACGTCCATATGCAGCACACCAAACTTCCTAAATTTACTGAGTCATATCGCTTCCCTATACGTCATTTCTCTATGTTAAGAACCATATTGCCAAAAAAAAATATAAAAAACTTAGAAAAATTAAATAAGTTTAGGCCAAAGTGATCGAAAAATGGATGTCGAAGTGAATATTTTTATATTTAAAGGAAAATGGTGCCTCCACTATTATAAAAAAAAAGTTATCGAGTTATGTACACATTTTAGTAAAATTGTTTTCTGAGTTGTGAGAAAATACAAATATTCCAATAGTTGCAAATTCTACAATTAGAAAATTGTTAATGTGTCTTTTGGGCAAACGCTACCAAATAATTAAAAAACCTAATAAATATGTGGAAGATGAATGTAATAATTTATTTTAAATTTAAAAGTGCACGTGTGAAATTGAAATGGACTGTTAATGCAATTATCCCGAAGTTAACAAAATTCGCCCAAATATAAAAATGTTTTATGTCGATCAATGTGGATCACGGATTTTAAGTTTTAAGATTTTAAAGCTATGACAGAGGCGTAGATATGCTCGACATGAAATCTTGTACTTCTATAGTTCAACGCGTTCCTTATACATTTGAATATGCTCCAAGTCCTAGCGAAGAATGTGAATTCGAAGCCGAACCGAGCAGCAACAGCAGGTATCAGATATACACTCCGGTTCACTTATTTAAACGCACTAAAAATTCCATATTCAGCAGCCTGTATCTTTTGCAATTTGTAACCGATTGCAGAATTTGCAGAAGTAAGCGATGATTTTTTTGTAGGGAGCGTTTGTTTATTACAATTTATTACATGTGTTTTATGAGTCAAAATGGCAAAACAAAAAATTTTAAATCTATCGGAAAAAACTAAAATCGATGTTTACCGTTCTGAAGTATATTCTAACCGCGCAATATCTAAAAAAAATCCAATGAGTGTTCGAACTCACGGGCGATGTGCTAACACCTTTTTGCTACACGGTACCTGTTCGATATCTATGAACACATTCGTAAATGTTACATTGGAAAATAAAAAACAGCGTTCAATCATATGATGACGTTACAGTTAAATAATATTAATACTTAAAATTATTTAAAGACCCAGTGCAAGCACATGTGTCATTATATTCTTGCTCAATACTTTTTTTTTATTCCCACAAAAGTCAAAGAATGCAAAGCAAAAGACACTTGTACATACATACATACATTGTTATATTCGTACGATATAACCGAAGATCAACATAAAATACTTTTTTAATATTACTCCAAATTAATACTCCAAATTAAAACACTTCAATCTCGGCTCGCCGATATCAGATCGCCTTAATTTTTGGCCTAAACTCTTCGTCGAAACCCGCACTAGCTTTTTAATCCAAAAATTAATAAAATCGGCTATGAATTTCCGGAGAAAATCGCGTGGGAAAATTATATGAAAATCGCCCAATAATCACTTTCAATACCGACTGCCAAGCAACGAACAAACAAACGATGATTTATTTACTCTTACAAACCTAACACTTACGTATGTATTAAATTTATAGTTTACTGCCCTAGAGGGCAGTAATTCCATTACTACGAAAGTTATGTTTTCTTTGTGTGTTAATCTTTTAAAACGCTTGTGGAATTTCGCAAAACGTCTCACGTAGTTTAGGTGGCCAATAATACAATTTTCACCCACCTATAGCTCTCATCAAAGTCTCTTTCAAATTGTAGAGAAATGCAATCTTATTATCAATACGAAATAAAGACTTTTTCATCCAGGTCCTTTTGAGAGACTTTACAAAGTCAACGAACCCCGATATCGAGGGAAATTTCAAGCCAGTTGCATTTGAATCGACGAATTCATCAGTTTCCGACTTGTCATTTTTCTCCCAATGATTAGTCACTTCTTCATCCACATGAGTATTTTCATACTGGTCTTCCCGTTTTTTATCATGGTCACTTCTTTGCCTGGAACTTGTCTCCACTTTGACTTGGATCGTTGCTACGGGTTTCGAGTTTGGATTAACACTTACAGGTTGTTTCACTACCGCACTATTTTTTAGCCCCAGATCTGGGGTAGTTGTGGGGTTACGTCTATTATATTTGGGGTCATTTCTTTCTTTCTGATATTTAATCCATTCCGGACTGGGTGTTTCACTGTAGTCTCTACTCGTGTCATCTGTGGTTTTCGTTAACAATATTGAGAAACTTCCAAAGATTAATAACACGATTATTGTCAAATGCATTTCGCACGAGTTGAAGTATTGGACTAACTGCAATAACTTCTTTAAAGTGCTTCGAACAGGAGAGCTAAACAATTGTTATGGTTTTTTGATTTTAAGAAGTTTTGTTGTTGGTGTCATCAAAATCATAAAGCGTGCAGTCATGCCATGTTCTTAGAAGTCTAGTGGAGTTGCTCCAAATTGCACTTTCAATGTGCAACAGTGATAATGATTTAATTTAATGGAATACTTATGAAGGTTTCTGGCACATTTGTAAGACAGTGTGCACATTGTATGTACATTGTACCAAAGTACTGAGGTAGCTTGTAATAGAAGAAGAAATCGTAAAGAAGAAAAACCTAAATGACACAATTGTTGAGTATTTTTAATAGAACGCCAGACGGACATGCGGACATGCTTTATAATTAGAATGTAAAAACTGCAACCCACCATGTAGACCTTTAACGAGGGTAACAATCACGAAGCAGTGCGAAGACGTGAGGGTGTCGATTCGAGCAATCATAAAGTTCAGATTGAATGACACATTACTAAATGTTAACTATTCATTGTCCGGAGTTCAGGCAGCCCTTTCTCCACGGATATTTTGAAGTATTGGATATTAAAAAAATTTGAAAATAAATCAAAAATCCAAACAAGTGTGTGGCCCACCCGCCGATGCCAGTTTAGAAGGAATAACTCAGAAACCGATAATCCCTGAAATATACAGTCTTTGTTTGCAAAATTCTGGAAAAAAAAATATTAAATTCTAAGTGGACATGCTGCTTCCAGGGTTTAGCTTCTTCGCTTAGCCGAACTCAGGGGTGGTAAAATACTACCAAATAGCTTTAAAAGTACCTTACGAGAAATGAGACCGGTACATGTAATATATTAACGTACTGATCTAAAACAACCCGTCACAGAATAAGTCCCAATTGAACCCGTCACAGAATAAGTCCGTATTGAACCAGTCCCAGAGAAAGACCCAATTAATCTCTTAAACACACCTTCAGAATTGGTATGCACCTTGAGAACTAGTATTAATTAATTATGTATTTAAAATAAATTGATAACTCGCTAACTATGTGACGCTAACGCTGTGTGTTGTTAGTAGATTACTCTACCCGTGGCTATAGATGTTAACACATCAAAAATTGTTTGAAAATCTTATTTAGAATTTATTCAAGCTTCAAAATCGAATATGAAAATTGAATTCATGTTACTTACGGTAAAACGAATTTGAACAAAGGAACCAAAACTAAAGCCCGGTATTCAGTTTTTATCCCTGAAATATCCAGTCTTTGTTTGGAGAATTCTGTAAAAAAAATATTAAATTCTAATTGGACAGGCTGCTTCCAGGGTTTAGCTTCTTCGCTTAGCCGAACTCAGGGGTGGTAAGATACTACCAAATAGCTTTAAAAGTACCCTACAAGAAATGAGACCGGTACAGAACCAGTCACGTGATAGGTCCATTAGTCATAGTGACCGGTCCATGTATCGTCCCTTTTGTAGGAAAAGAACCGGTGTCTTTATCATGGCTTTGTCATTGGAGGTGGCAATTTACTCTCTTTAGATACCCTGTACTGATCTAAAACAACCCGTCACAGAATAAGTTCCAAATGAACCCGTCACAGAATAAGTCCCAAATTAACTCGTATATATTCTATGTTTCTTCTACAACTATCTGGAGCTTATGTTTAGTTTGATATACAGATCGAAGACAAGTCTCGTAAATCATTTATCCCATTACGACAAAGAATCGCTTACAATGGATTGTCGCTTTTACCCTTGTACTGAAAACTCAGCTGATGTTTTTGGAGCGAAGTTCCTTATCGCACATTGCGGGATGTGGGCTAAATGAAGAAAAATTGAATAACTTTTTTTAAACACTATTATGCTACAACCCAGTATTATAAACTATATTAGGTACTTTTGCTTTGGTTTGTGTCTAGACTAACATATGTTGGGAAATTTCTTGTTTCATGGGTGGAGCCTGCAACCAATAATTAGTATACTTTACATTGTAGTTTTGAACCCAATAAAAAGTAAATTTAGAAAAGCAAAAGTGAAGGAAGTTTAAAAAAAGTACATTTTCTTAAATAAGTGGCTTTTCTTAAAAAAAATAAATTTTGTCAAAAAAAAAATTCATATTCTTAATCAAAGAACTTTTCCTTAAAACACCTTACCTTAAAGAAGTACGTTTGCTTACAAAAAAAATTTTCTTACAAAAAGTACATTTTCTTAAAAATCGTATTTTTTAAAAATAAGTACATTTTCTTAAAAAAGTATATTTTCTTATATCAAATTGCCTATTCTTAAAGAGGTACTTTTTCTTTAACGATTTCCTTTTTTGGTGAAACTAAATAACTTTTCTTGAGGTATTTACTTACTCTTAAAAATGTACATATTCTTGAAAAAGGGACCAATTCTAAAAAAAATTCATATTTCTTACAAAAAACCTTTACATCAAAAAAATACCTTCTCTTAAAAGAATACCTTTTCTTACAAAAATTCCTTTTTTAAAAATAAATTAATTCCTTTTCTTTTCTTTTTATGAGATAAGTAGCATTTCTGAAAATAAGTACATATCCTTAAAAACGATAACCTTTTCCTAAAAAGAGTACCACTTCGTTAAAAATTACCTGTTCTTAAAAAAAGTACTTCTTTGTAAAAAAAAATGCATACTCTCATGGCTTTTTCTTACAGAAAGTACTTCCTTTTAAAAATACTACCTTTTCTTAAAAATAACATTAGCTTTTAATAATAGAAGTAACTCTCTTTAAAAAGGGATATATATAAAAAATATTCTTACAAAAAGAACTAATACTATACTTACTTAAAAAAAAATACATTCTATAAAAAAAAAGTTTTCTTAAAAGAACTTTATCATTTTACATAAAGTATCCATTTAAGTATCCATTTAAATCATCGTATTTTTCAACAGGCGCTTTAGGCGTGTTGGAACTAACTAGTACATAATATACGTATAGCGTAAGGAAATTCGTTCCAACCGGGTGTCCCCTGACACTTCTTGTGATTTTTTTGCTATATCGTTAAAATGAAACGGAATAAGTTTATAATTTTTCAAAGTTTATATACGGTCAAGTGGGCGCCGCCATTGTTGGTGACCATCTCTCTTTCAATCGGTCTGATGAGTTTCGGCAACTCTTTTGACTTATATGCTCTTTGACAGCTTCCAGAGTCTGTAGATTGTACACATAGACCCGTGACTTTAAAAAACCCTAAACGAAAGAAGTCTGTAGCGGTCAAATTGGGCAATCTTGGCAGCCATTGCTAATCGCCACAACGAGGCATTGGGCTACCGGGAAACGGAACCCTGTTCTGTTGGAGCTACATGCCCTCCAGTCTCACTTAATCAACTTGTGGCAATAGAAACTCGTTGATCATGGTTATGTATCGCTCACCAGTCACAGTAACGGTGTTACCCACGGCGACCTCAAAAAATAGGGTCCGATGACTCCTGCAGTGAGTTTGAGTGAATATAAATGAAAGCGGGCCTCGTCGATCATAGTAAATTTCGACTGAAAAACGTCCACTGCATCACACAGTTGGGTCGATTGAAAAAAGTGGTAATAATATCAGAATTTTAAACTATTGATCTGATTGTTTTAGAATGTCCAAGGGGCGGAGTTAGGGTTTTAGAATATTGTGTTTAGAGTCACTGTTAGCAATGACAATTAAAAAATGTTGAATTTCCATTTGCTCAGGCACTGCAAGTGAAGGTTGTGGAATCGGATGCAAATTGAAATTAAATATGAGAATGTTTTTAATTATTTTGAATTTGTTTAACTGCTGGCAATTCTGTTTTCAAAGTATTTGATATGTAGAGGTTTGTGGCTTCGATTGTTATGGCCTTGTAGTACTTTCAAACCAGTACATATTAAATATTTGGAAACTAAAACTGCCAGATATGAAGGAAATACTTTGAAAATAAATACAATTGCCGATAGTATATTAATTTTTTTTGAATTGTAGAGGTAATTTAAATTAAACTACAAATTATAATTGTCATATAATTAAGTTTCCCCATGTCACCCTGCTTCAACATACGTTGTGCTACAAGGTGTCAAAGTAGACCTCCTTGGTGGTGTTCAAACTTTCACATGTAATTTCTAAACTTCAAAGGTTTGAGATTCTACTAAACAGCACAAACACCGTTACAAAGATATTTGGAGTCAAAAGTTTAAAATATAAATTTGTGCGCTGACTTTGTTTAGTTTTTTGCTAATAACTTCTTCATTTTGAGTCAAAATTTAGTTGTAAAAATATAGCTAAGTTCTCAAGACTTCCACAAAATGTAAGTTGACAGTTTTTTTTTAAATTATTTCGAATCGTTTGGGAGCGGCAACATCTCAAAGTTAAAACCTATCTGGATGAAATTTGGTATTAGCCTATATATTTCGTCAAACTCAAGACCAATAATTACCACTTTTAATTATAGAGTATAATTTGACAAAATATTGTATGTAGAATCTCAAAACCAAAACCAAAACATCTTTGAACTCGGGATACAAGTTTAGAATTTACAAATCCCATATTCGGAAAGCCTGACTTCTCCCCTAAAAATATCTAGTACATTTTGAAACAATTACACCAAAAAAATTTAAGTTCTGATATTATTACAAATTGACGCAGTCTAATTGTTTGGCTTTCATAATATTGTGTTTAGAGATACCCTGTTTGAACGTACGTTGTGTTACAAGGTGTCAAAGTAGACCACCTTGATGATGTTTAAATTTCCATGGCCTGTAACTTCCAAACTTGTAAACCGATTTCAAAGATTTGTTTTTCTGAGAATCTACTAAGCAGCGGTTACAAAGATTTGTGGAATCAAAAATTTAAAATGTTATTTTTTTCACTGACTTAGTTTAGTTTTTTGGTATCAAGTTTGAGTCAAAATATAGTTTTAAAAGCGGAGCTACATTGGTGAAACTTCAAGAAAATCTAGGTTGAAAAATTGTTACATTTTTTCAAACCGTATGGCAACACCATTTCTCAAAGTTGATTTGATTTCAACCAGAAAAAAGCTAAAATTTTTGGATTCGTGCAGTATTTTAAATTTTTTGGTAGAAATCTATAAAATATTTTAGTTTTTTTAAAGCAACAGCCTTAGCAAGGTATTAAATGTAACAACAACTTTTTGGATATTCACCCTAGAGCCACCTTTGTCAGAAATTCGACGATTTTCGAAAAAATTACTCAGTTTTCGAGTTTGCCAAAAATGTTCATGGCGAGTTTTACACATTTTCGAATATATAACAAGCAACAAAAGGTAGACATAGTATAACGGACAATACAGACAAACTTATCAGCTTGTGATTTTGGCGCAGTGAGTCAAGAACGGTGATTCAAAGAGAAAAGACGTAGAAAAGACGATCGCGAGTAAAGAAGTTAAAACGCTCAAAATCATTAAACTGTTGTAAATACCAGAAACCCATAAACAATCAACTTTTTAAACTATTTATTGAATTACTATTTTTTATTTCATTACCTACTTAATAAACATAACTTAAATAAATACCTTAAAACAAGCTGTCTAGTGTACATTCATTTACCATAAAAAGAACCCCACATATTGAAATGTTATTAACTACAGGTGAGGTCCTTATTGGAAAGTGCTGCCATTTTTGTATGAATCTCTATACTCCTATAGAGTAATACTTAAGAGTTTGCATTACTCTCTTCGATGCCCCTTCATGACGACAAGGTAGTAGGCAATTTCATAGAGTTTATTTGTTGCTGTAGTTTACCAATTTTATACTTTCGTTGGACATAAAACGGACAGAAATCGAAGGGAATGCATATTTTCGTTCAATGCAAACAACATAAAACATAAATTAGCTGTCATTTAGTATCAATAAACACTCTTTAAAATTAGTTTCTTCTTTGCTCTCTCATTCTCCATCATCGGCCTAGTACCTTTTCGATCAGCTGTGCCATAGAATCCCCCTGATACGCCTCAAGAACGCGCGATACTTGTGGCAATGTTTGTACGTAATAATTCGTCAGTGGTGTTAACGCAACGTGAATTTCGGCGAAAATATCCCAATCGTACAGTGCCCACAGCGCAAACAATTCGACGTCGGGCAATCTGATTTGAAGAGAGCGCACAAAACGGGATAGCCGTCATGCCGGAAGGTCCCGAATCGGCCGTTTGGCTGAAAACATCTAAGCAGCGCGTGAAAATATGGTAGAGGTGCCCGAAGCATCCACAAGAAAAAGTGGCCAACAATTGAATATTTCCCGTATTTGCCGGAAAAAATTTTGATGAAATTCTGACTCTTAAGCACTACTGTGAAGTTAACCGATGCAGTCACATAAATTAAATTGTGTTTCATAAATAATGAGATAGTCTGTTCTTTCCAATAAAGCCATAATGTACCAAAAGGAATATTTAAGAAAACACTTGTATTTGGATCACCCTTTATATATTCTTGATCATCATAAAAATCCATGTCAATCTGTCTGTCTTTTATAAACGAACTAGCGTCTAAAAGAATAGTAGGAATTTTAAAGACAAATTTAAGTGACATCAATTGAATTTAAAAAATATCAATTGTATTTAAAACACCTTAAAAGTACCCTTTACACCCATAGCAAATGTTAAAAATCTAGTTTGGCATTCAATTCACATTTGCACATTTCTGTTACAATAGTCGGTATCATAGAGTAATGACGTTTAGAGTTGCCATTGTTCTCATCTGACATTTCCGTTCACACTATTCGTGGGCGGTCGGTGCGATAGAGAGTTAGAGAGAGCACAAAACGAAATAACGTTGTTGATTTACTGTTGGATGGTTTGAGCCATTGCCTCCATCTGGTATTATTAAAACAATACTTTCCAACATGCTACCGTCTATATGCAACACACCAAATGTCATCAATTTACTGAGAGAGTTGGCGTCTCTATGGCGTCTCTCATTACTCTATGGTCGGTATGAGGATGATATTTGTTGTATAGAGTAAAGTTTAATTTATTTATTTATTTATTTATTTATTTATTTAAGTCTATGGAATTATATCCTTACAGACCAGCAAATATCTTACATAACTATTTAACAATAATAAATATATAGTAACAAAATAAACTTAACTAATTAATTAAATTACATAGTATTTGCCTAAACTTATTTTGAGGCAGACAAAAATCTATGTTATTACAAAATGTATTAAAAAATATCATAGATCTATTAAAAGGCTCATTGGAAGCATAATTTGTTGAATGTATTTCTATATTAAATGTAAACATATGACGGAGAGAGCGAGATGGAGCATTAAAGCGTATCAGTGAAAGTAACACTGGACAATCAATAGATCCTGAAATAATGGCATGAAGAAACATAATAGACGCTATTTTCCTTCTGGCCTCTAAAGTTTGCAAAGAAATAAGTGCACAACGAGATTCATAAGTTGGTAAAGGTAAAGTAAAGTTTAGTGATGATAAAGCATATGAAAACTTTTGAAAATTTGTTGAAAACTTAAAAAAAATTACATAAATTGGGTTTTATTTTAGACCAGAGATTATAAATAATTCTCGATATTTTTAACTTGGCTGTACTGGTCAACAATTTTCAATGAAAATTAAACAATGTTAATTTCAATTTTCTCAAAAAAAAAAAAAATCAAAATAAACATCTCCCTGAAGAAGCCGGGAAAATCCGGAGAAACGTTGGAGAAAATTAACATTATTTAATTCTCATTGCATTTATTAACATTGTTTAATTCTCATTGAAAATTGTTGACCAGTACAGCCAAGTTAAAAATATCGAGAATTACATAAATTGTTGTTGAAAAATAAAAAGACAACATGTCAGATGACAGTTCAGGGATTTTAACAAAGAGCATATATAATTGTTCATACACGTATGATTGTGACAATTAAAATTTTGTTGTGCAAACATCAAAAAAGATCATGTGACCCTTTACGATGGGTTGGGCAGAGGTAGTGTGTGTGGGGTCTAACCCAATGCTGATAGCTTATAATTGCCCTATGGTTTTTAAAAATGGAACTCTAATTAAAAGAACAACCGCGTTTTCATAGTTGAGAAATATTTTCAAACTAATGAAGGGGTTTCGAACAAAATCATCGTCAGCGGTAGTGATGCACAGAATCGAGAAACCGGTTCGGAAGACCCGGTTCTTTACAAGAACCGACCGGACCGGGGCTCATAAGAACCGAAAGACGGGTCCAAATGAACCGAAAGAGGACTCGTTTCCAAAGGAACTAAAGTATTGACCTTTGGGTGAGGGTACGAAAATTTGTATTTTCATCAAATTTTATATTCATATAATAAGATATTTCACTTAAGCCTCGTTGGGACAGCAATTTGCTGAGAACCGAAACCGGTCCAAATACCCGGTTCTTCTCGTCACCGAACTCGATAGAACCGGTTCTTAAAATACGCGGCACCACACATCACTAGTCAGCGGTGAATTGGGCAAAGGAACATTGCACCGCTCATAGAACACATAACATTTGCTAATAATATCTCAGACTTCACATGGGGCAGGGGGTTTCTATGGCACAGCTGATCGAAAAGGTACTAGGGAGATGATGTAGAATGAGAGTCTAAAGAAGACATACAGATTATAGACCATGCAGCACACTAAGTTTAAAAGTGTTTGATTGATACTAATGACAGCTAAATTATATTTGCATCGAACGAAAATACGCATTCCCTTTTATTTCTGTCCGTATTACCAAAGAGTAAATTACCAAAGCAAGTCGAACTCGATGGAATGGCCTACTACCTCGTCGTCATTACGAGATCACGAAGAGAGGCATAGAAGCTATTTGCTATTGGTCTGTGCATGAGGTTGGTATAGTACGAGTATTAGTGGAAAAATAACTTTGAATTATATTCCCGTGATAAGCTGTTCAATGGTCATTGGTGTGACATTCCAAACAAACCGGGTTTCAGTATACCCTAATGTAAAAATCCCAAATATAATCGAATCTTATTGGTAATATGAGTAACAGGAAGGCACTTCTAATTTTTTACAAAATAAAATAACTTTATTTAAAGACACTCGAAACTATTTTAAAATTAAATCTAGTGTCTCGAACAGGCATCCCAACTAAAGCACTACAATTCGGATTTAATTTTCACAAGAGCTATTAAAGACAACAAACAATCCGTAATCATCAATACGAGTTTAAATAAACAATATATTTTTACATTAAATTGTAGGTAATTATTAAAAAAGTTTGTTCATAAATTACACTATGCAACAAAATGGGGTTATTCGAATAAAAAGTTACATTCTGTTAAGATTCCAATTAACGTGATGGAGATTTCGTCTTTGACTAATAAACGGTTAAAATGTTGTGCAAAACAATCATTGCACAATTCCACAACAGACGTATTAAATCTAAATTTAGGTCAGAGTAAAATTTGTATGGGGTTTTCAACAATATTCTAGTCAGAAATATGAAAACTTTGCCAGGCCACACAACAAAATTAATTTACTGGTCTAACACGTCATTAAAATATTAAAATCGTTCAATCCACAAAAACCGAGTTTCACAGTGTTATTTGTTCTCTCGAATCGATCAGTATGAGCTACAATAATCATCTCATTTTTGAATGATAGAATTCCTCTGCCCATCTTTATCAACATGCAGATGCATGGATAGTTTAGAGGGAAAATCGGATATCTCCACTTTTCTAAAAATTTAAAATTTTAGTTGCAGGGATTGGGAAAAGTTAAAATCCCGTATAAGCAAGTTCATCCCTCCCGTACAATAAGACGAAGCATTAGAATTTGGTTGTTGGAAAATAAAGCTGTGTGTCTTCAGTTATAACTCGATATTTTTATGTTACGACTTTGTTTTAAATTTTTCTGAATGAAATAAAAATACATGGCGTTATGTTAATATAAATGCTACAAAAATGCTAAATAATAGACAGATAATAAGGCTCTATACGGAGACAAAATACTTGGGGGTTGCCATTTATATTTCGGGTCCTGGCATTACTAATGTTGCCAGATGCAAATTGGAACCTCCATTGGAAAGTTCGACACATTTTAGCATAAATATACATAGAACGTTTTCACTTATATATTTCCAGTGTGTTGAAAATTTCTTCTCGGTCAAAAAATGGAATTATTTTTTTACGATTTTTGACGTGGAATATCGAATCAAGAGTATCTCAATCAACTGTTTTCGACTTTTGGTGACCAAGAGTTCAGTCTCGGACGCCGTTCGCTCCAGGATGAATTTTGTGAAGGTCGTCCAACTTCAGTCGTTTTGCCGGAAACCATCGATGCTGTGCGTGAACTGATGAAGTATGACCGACATGTGAAAGTTTTATTTTTCGTGTCATCTGCATAGATAGCTATGGTGACATTACCCGATTGGGGCATATCAGACTTGTAAAATATGTATAATAATGGTCCCAAAACACATCCATGAGGTACCCCTGAATTTATGTCACATATAGAAGACGTTTCATCATTTACTTTTACATAAAACATTATTTCATGTAAATATGTGGAAGGAGATTTTATTACCCAGAACTGCGCCGAAGACGTATTCCGTTTCAACAGTATTTGGTTCCAGCAAGATGGAGCAATTGCACACATAGGCAGACCGGTTATAACGGACCTTCAACGAAAATTCCCAAACAAATTAATATCCATAAACTCCACTTTCCGGCGGCCTCCCAAAGTCACCTGTCCTCACTACACCAGACTTTTTTTTATGGGGTTACGAGTATGTCAAGTAAGAGGTGTACAAAACGAAACAACGGAATTTGACTGAATTGAAGCGGCCTTCAGGCCGCAATGACACACGCATTCGATTGTGCAATACGTTTGAAATAAAAAACATCACGTAATCATTGGAAATACTCGAAATTCGTCATCAAAACAGTTATAGCTTAATGCTATGACGAATTTCGAGTATTTCCAATGATTACGTGATGTTTTTTATTTCAAACGTTTTGCACAATGGAATGCGTGTGTTCTAAGAAGGAGAAATTGAAAAAATTGAATTTCGTCGATTACAACGCCATATATCATGAACCGAACAAAATATTTCATTCAAATCATACGTACTTTTAGTCGTAGAATCCGTATCTGCAATAAAAAATATGGCTTCCTTTCTTAGTTTAAAAGTTACCCCCGCCCTACCTACAAAGCCGGGGGTGGGGGACTATTTTTTTGCACTAATGTATTTCCCCCGCGGTATGATTAAATTTTGATTATGGACATTTTTTCCGTAGAGTGGCTATTTTTCGAGATATTTGATCGTCTCAGTTTAAAAGAGGCACCCTGTATATAGATTCCTACACAGACATCTTATCAGTTTCTCTTATACATGAGATCCCTTCACTGACCACATTAAAATTTCTTTCGGCGGCGGTCACCTCACATAGTGACGGCGACACTATCGAGTATTTAGCCACGAAAAAGCTTCTCAAAATACCGTTCGGAATCGGTGTAAAAACTGTAGGTCCCAATCAGTATAAAACTAGAAAGCGCACAGTTCACTGGTTGTAACATTTATTTTATTTTTGTATATGGGTATAACATAACACCTTTTACTATTAATGAACAAAACTCAACTTAATGAGAATTGTTCCTAGACATACATACTACTACGAAAACATCCAAAATAATGATTTCATACTAAATTTGATTTAAAGACTATTGAATTTAGAATTTTATAATTCCAAGTACACAAATAGTTTCCTCAAGTGACATATTCAGCCCTGTCATGGCTTTCGTACGAAAACGAAATGAATTCGTAAATGCCATTTCGAAACGTTTTGCTTTTGCTTCGTACGTCTTTCGTACGTTTTGGTAAAAACGAAAAAGAACTGAATACATTATTTTCGAACGAACATCTGACTGCTCCATGAGAAATAGACAAAACAAAAACTAGGAAAACAAAATAAGGGACCACGAAGAAATTGGTTAGAAACTAAAAGAAAAAAGTAGCTTTAGACGAATGTGAACAATTAAATCATTTCAAGTGCTGTATTCAACATAGAACGGAGTATGCCAGGAGTTTCAATATTAGCAGTTATTGAGCATCCAAGGAGTCAGTATTCTGTTCACAAATTGAACCGGCGAAGTTTAAGAGACGCACCTGATTCTCTGTCGCACCCCGATGCAAGGTAACTATAAACGTACGTGGCAACGCAGAAGTATGACAAGTTTTTGCGTTTCGTGCATATTCTTTAGTAAATCTTTAAAAAAATGTTTTATTAAAGAAAAAGTTTTGGAAAATTATATTTTTAAAAATACTATTAAACAAGACAAAATACTTTAATCAGTAAAAAAAATATAAGCAGTATTGTTTAGTGTTTTCTCTTTACATTTGTTAATTTTACTGCAATTTTACCAACTGTTTTGAATACGCAATATTTTTGCGTTTTTGATTTTCTGTAGAAGGACAAAACGAAATTGATTTCACTTTCGAACGAAATTGCGCTCTGTGACATGGCTGATTATTTGCCGGTTGGTTGCACATATTTTTGTTCGGTCAAATACTCGAGTAATTGACTCAAATAAAATGTAAGTGGATCGTATCAAAGGCGTAGTCAGGATCTCGGCTAGGGAGGGGTAATATATAGTACAAAAATTGTTAACACTAAAAGTTGTCTCTCTTTTAAGTCTTTCTGTGGGTTAAGTTAACTGAGTGACACCAACTTTAAATGACAAAGATGTATAGGCGGTAATTTTGAAGCAACCCAAACCGACTGTATAATATCCTACAGCACCTTCTTCCCGTACTTACTTACTTATGCGGTCTCAAATAACCCCGGGTGGTCAGGGACCTTACAAAACGAAGATAACATATTTCGCCAACCAGTTCGACCTTTTGCTTTATCTCTTCAGTTGGCAATACCAAGTGTACGCAGGGATTTTTCAACCTGATCCCTCCAGCGGAATCTTGATCTCCATATTTTTCGTCTTCTTTCGAGTTCGGTTTCGAAAACCCTTCATGCTGGCTCGTTTTCATCCATTCTACTGAAATGGCCTAACAAGCGCAATCGCGTTAATTTGATCCGCTTAACATATCAATGTCGAGATATAGCTCATGGTTCATGCGTCGCCGATACTTGCCGTTGTGCAATATAGGGCCATACATTTTTCTGAGTATTTTTCTCTCGAAGACTCCTACAGATGTTTCGCCTGCTTGCAAGGATTCTGCACCATAAAGCAAGACAGGTTGTATGAGAGTCTGGTGTAGTTGGACTTTTGTTACTCGAGAGAGGGATTTATCTCTAAAGTTCTTGCTTAGCCCAAAATAATATCTATTCGCAAGCATACTTCTCCACTTGAACTCAAGGATGGCGTTTTTGTTTACGGCAGCTCCGAGGTATATAAATTTGTCCATCACCTCGAAATTATAACTGTTATCAAGGTTCACGCTTTGACCTAATCGCGTGGAGGCCATGCTCGTTGAAACCATTAATTTTGTACTGTCCTCATTAACCGTCAGACCCACTTTCCCTGATTCCTTTTCAATTCTCGAAAACACCGCAGTAACTTCTCTAACTGTGCGTCCAATGATATCAATATCATCAGCATACGCGAGCAGCATGTAACTTTTGCTGCTGATGGTTATATTCAGCTTTTCTCAGAATAATCTCTATTAAGGTGTTAAAGAGATCGCACGATAGGGTGTCACCTTGGCTGAGGCCTCGCTTAGTTTCGAAATGTTCGGTAAGATCCTTACCAACTTTCACTACGGATTTGGTGTTCGTCAGGGTCATCCTGCAAAGGCGTATAAGTTTTGCAGGAATACCAAGCTCAGACATTGCTCTGTAGGGTTTCCCCCGTATCGGGCTACCGAAGTCCGCCTTATAATCGACAAATAGATGATAGGTGTCGATTTGGTTTTCGTGGGTCTTCTCCAGGATTTGGCGTAGCGTGAAAATCTGGTCGGTTGTCTATTTTCCAGACCTAAAGCCACACTGGTATGGTCCAATTAATAATTAGGTTTAGTATTTCGCACATTATACTTGATAGAACCTTATATGTTATGGATAAAACGCGTATTCCACGGTAGCACATAGACTCGGGTCACCTTTTTTAAATATGGGACTCCTTTCAGTTTTTTTATATGAGACTCCAATGGCCGGGCTTGCATTCATCTAACCAAATTTTGCTAATGAGCTGATGCATGCAGGCTCCGCCGGTAATCCATCGGCTCCCGCGGCTTTGTTATTCTTAAGCCGGGCAATAGTTATTCTGGCCTCGTCTTTGTTAGGAGGGGGCAATCGTCGTCGTCGTCCAAATTGTGATCGATTGTCCCATCATCAATGGATATCTCAGGTACAGGAGCGCGGAGAAATGATCTCTCCATATTCCCAACATGCTTTGCACATCTCCAATGAGATTTCGGTCCTTGTCTTTACAGAAGGGGGCCCAGAACGATGTCCATTAGTCCCGTTTTTGGCTTTTTGGTAGAATTTTCGGCTTCGTTCTTCCTTCTGTATGTCTCAATTTTCTCACTCTCGCGCTTTCTCCACAGCCGTTTCTTACGCTTAAAGAGACGGTTTACCTCCTTTCTTATTTCCCTATTCCGCTCAGTCGCAGCTCGCGTTGCAATTGACTGAAGCATTACCATACGTGCAGCGTTCTTTTCATCATTTGCAGTGCGACACACTTCATCGTACCATTGTTTGTTGCGAATTGGTTTTTCAAAACCAATTACGGTTGTCGCGGCAGTTTTTATAGGGTCGAAAATGGATTTCCACTGCTGCGAGAGCTTCCTTGAGTAGGCTGTGGCTACCTCTGGTAATTGCAGCTTTCTGATGTCCAGCTTTCTCTGCGTCTGGTTTCGTACGAGGGTTCAATAATATTCGTCACTTACCCAATTAAATGATAGTTATGTACCAAGTTCCGTTTAAATTGGTTTGTATTTGCTAGATGGACTTTCATCACAAAAATTCATGGATAAACGGACGTGGCTAAATCGATTCAGTAAATCAATGATCTTAAATTTCCCTATGTTGCAAGAATCAGAAACAACACATAATACCCTGGGGAGCATCTGCCCGATTTGCCACTCCTGACTACGCCCATGGATCGTATTTTGGTGTTTAAACAAGTTCTTAATTTACATTATTGGGCATTAATTTTTTCTGTGCACTTTGTTACTTTTTCCAAATGATGTTTTTAGAAGATACTAGGTTTTGCTTCCCAGCAATGCTTATAATCCATAGACTTTAATTCTGATTTCTGACCTGAACGTTGTGTTAATATTCCTCATTTTTGCAGTTTCAGTCATTCAATTGCTTCATCTTTGTGAGCAGTTCTCAATGAATTGGTTCATTGAAACCAAACAAATATGGATTCTAAAATCAAACAAAGAACCTTAATGAATATATTAGTTTTCGTTACGATATTTTAATTCGGAATTTAATTTCTTTTGAATAAAATTCAGGGATTTGTGAAAAATAAAATCCGTTCTTAATTGAAATCCGTATTTCCCAAAACCAATGCCGTTTTTCCCAAAAGCTTTTTATACAATCTCATATTCTAGTTTTCAAGTGAATGGAACCGTTTAGGAGGGGGTTTATTCTGAAGTCCACAACAAAAACTGTATCGCACCATCATCTCCTCAAATAACTCTCTTTCTCAATCTCTACCTTAAACGCAGTCCATGTGAGAGATTGAAGATTCTTAGTTATTCATATTTAGCTTGTTATAAAGTCAATTCAGGCATCGATCTGAGATTAGTCTGTGCATGAATCTCGCTTCTTAAAGTTCGTCGCGTTAAGTTGATCAAAAGCATTCGAAATGTTATATGCTCAGAAATTCCAAATAGTAGCCTGCATCATCGCAGCATTTTTTGTCAATACCTCAGTGTCACAAGCGAGTGAGTGTTACGACCAAAAGAACACAGAGTGCTTATCGCACACTCTTCGACAGTAAATGACCCGCTGGGTTATGGGGACTATAAAGAATCGTGATTAAATAAAACAAAACAAATATAGATGGAAGTGGCGAATGCTTAATAATGAATGTGTAGTCCGGTCAGAAATTAAGTAACACTCGCACAAAAAAAGAAAAGAAAACAGAATGAACGAATTTCATCTTCAGACAAAACTAAAATTCAACGAGAAACCATGTATTTTTTCATTCCTGCAACGACTACCGAAATACATGCATTGTATTATTTCGGTTACAGTACCAAATCAATAATTTACCACAAAAGTCTTACTAAGGTCACCATAAAATGCTTTTAGACTGACTCAAACTGCAATAGCGAATTAGTAACAAGAACATTTGTTTATCCATAAGGTTCAAAGATCTAAACAATTCCTATATTTTCTCAATACATTAGCTTGACCCATCAATATCGATGTGGATGAAGTAAACACCAACTAGTATTTCATGCGGTTATACCAGCCAAGTTCAAAAACCTTAACAATAATCTGAGCGAGCTCGTTTAAAGGTATGATGTATTTTTAAGTTTGGAAATTTTCCGGATCTGTGCAACAAACGCTGACAGCTCAAATCATTTTTGTTTGACTTGGACTTTGACCAGTTCAATACTTAGTAAGATAATTTCAGCTTAAAGAATATCAATAATTTTAATTTATGATCCAAACATTTTTTATGCCGGCCGACTTTTATATGGGCAAAACTCGATGAGACGGTGCAAGGTCGACAATTTTCAACAGTTGTATTTTAGTGTTTAGTTTAGTGTATAAACCTTAAGCAAAAATCAGGGTTTTTAACAAATTCGGATGGTATCAGTAGGATACCTCCTAACATATTCCTTATTTGCATGCTTTTACTTTTATTGACCATTTATTGATTCTACTGAAACGTCATAGCCAACGCAGTTGCTTCGTTTTGATTCGCTAAACTGCGCCAATGAAGGTGAATAAGTCAAGTCGTACAGTTTGTAGTCGATGCACGACGTCGCACAGTGGTTCAGAATCGATGTCCATCGGCGGAAATTCAATAACTTTTGATCTATTATACATTTTTGAGTTCCGCAATAAACCGATTATTGGTAAGGAGTAAAGGATTATGGGTAAATACTAATATTGAAAATAGCATAGTTGCGTATATTTTAGAAATTAACCCAAAGTTGACTGCATTTCTTAATTTTTGATTTTAAAGAAAACAAAAATTTTGGTTTTATTTTTATTGCATTGTAGAGTAGACATATTCCGATTAAGAATGCAATAAAATATCCGGCAAATAGACCCCGCGGCTCTAATTACAGGCACTTGGTTTGCGAAAGTTCAGGTTGTTGTGAGCGATGCCGAATTGATGTTCTTGGCATTTTGGTGACTCTCTCCTTTAAATCAACAATTTTTTCGAGATACCGATCGGTACGCCATCGCACAGAAGACTTGCTGTCCATAATCGATTCAGTTTCTTCAAATATTTTGATCACTCTCCAAATTGTGCACTTTCACGACCGAAAATTACCCGAAGTTTTCCCGTGGTCACAGCGTAATTTTCCCCATGTTTGTAATGTGTTTTCACCAGGGCCGTGCGCAGGAATTTATTTCGGAGGGTTGTTTAACCACTTTTCCAAAAATAAATACACAAATTATTTTTAACCATAGATAATACTTTTTGAGGTGAGCGAGCCCAAAAAATTTAAATTCTACTTGTACTGAAATTTAATTCGCATTAGAAGTAAAAAAAGCCGAGGCACAGACAACGCAATTCCACTTGGGATGGCTTTTCAAATATAAAGTCGCTTAATTATAATTTACAAAATTAAGGGTAGTATTCTAAAAGCCCCGAAAGTGTACGTAAACGCAGAAGCCAACGCGAACGCCAAAGTCAAAAAATGGTAGTTTTGCGCTTGCGTTTGTTTACGAAAGGTGTCACTGACATATGCGGTTTATAGAGTTGCCAATCTAAAATAAACAATTATAGATCAGAAAAAGTTATCTTGAGTGAAATGCTCAGAGTGAAAAAGATTAAAAAATGTAGCTCTATTTCAGTAGATCAACAGATTTTAAGATTGCTATTATTTATAATACTGCAAATACCAACAATATTCAATGAATATTATATACAGTTGGAATGTATATTATACTTTACAAATGTAAGTACGCAGCTGAAAAGATGGGGAAATAATTTTTTCCCTGATGGTATATTTTATACTAATAGGAGCCCATTTGTCGGTGTTATGCCCAAAAATCCCAAATTATACACCTTTTAAATCGTGAAGGTGAAATGCACACAGGTAGTACTGATATTCACTAAAAAGAGCCCACATTGACATTAGATTTTTGGGAAAAGTTCCGTAAAATGAGAGTAAATCCTATGCTCTCACAAAAAGACAAAATTGCACAAAAATAAAGAAACTCAAAAAAGAACAAATTTTAAATAAATTGAAACTGCTGGTTTATTAATATTTACATACTTATGCAATCCAAAATTTGTGTAAAATTTCTTTTATCCAAAAATTTTTAATTTACTTTCACAATTAGAAAACAGCTGATTGTTTGGCACTTTACCAAACAAAAGCTCTGTTCCCGTAAGTACTACAACTTACTACTTTTACTCGAAAAAGCGTTCCCATACTCAAGAAAATAGTTAAAGTAGTAAGAAATTTTAAAAGAGCACAGACAAACATGGCGATCTCTTTTACAACTTTTTACTCGAAGAATTTTACCGAGTAAAAGTAGTAAATTATCATTCTCTATTGAATTGTCAAAATAAATTGGAAAGATAATTTATTATCGGCAACTGAATTGATTTAATTTGTAAACAGGAGCGGAAATACAAAATATAATATCGCTGTGGTCGATTCTAGCAATGCGAGGTATTTCCTGTTGGACATTTCGGACAAGGGCCACGTTGTGGACACATTTCTGACATAAGTTTTACCACTTTTACTATTTTTTCGTTCCCGTACTTTTTTGAAACTTGGTTACTCAGAGATATTGTTTTGTAATTTCTGCTGAAATTCTCTTTTACTAATTTTACTATTAAAAAAAATACGGGAACAAACCTAAAGACAAGGAAACATTTTCAAAGAGAATGAATACAAGTAGAGAACAATCTTTACTGAGGGAGTAGAATGCCGACAAAGAAAACGAGTCAAGATATATTGAAAAGGTAGAAGCAATAGATTTTATAGCCATTTTGTTTTCGCTTTGGTTTGCATAAGTTATCAATGTCAGCTGATTTAAATGTAAATAAAATGCGAAAATTTAATCAGCAGCAGAGGCAAATCAGTAATGTATTATGTTTTATTTGTCAATCGATACATAACATGGTTAACATATTTAGTGCAATATATTTTGCAATAATAATGCAATTATATGTATGTTTAAGAATGTTATGTGTGGGCAAATGTAAGAACCATAGAGTAAATCTTAGTAGAGAAAATATTTGGCTCATCTGATGTTTCCTTTCACACTCTTCGTGATGCGGTCGGTGTGATAGAGAGATGTTTGACGAAAAGTGACATACACCAGGTGGAATTTCAATAACTTCTTGCTTTAATTTTTCATGTCATTTTGGTGGAAAACTGTGAAATTTAAATGTGTTTTAAACTTTTTTATTGACTGTTATTGTTAGCATACATTTATGTTGTATTTAACACAATAATTTTAACACACAAAACGAAATACCGTTGTTGTTATTTTGTTCGTTGTTTTGAACCATTGCCTTAATCTGGTATTAGTAAAGCAATTCTTTTAAACATCAAACGTAAATATCACACCAGGCCAAATGCCATAAATTTGGTGGGAGAACTATTGGGTCTACTATAAACATTCGACTATGGTAAGAACAGTTTATACCTATATTGGAAGAAAAGAAAGCTGCAGTAAAGTGCAATGTGTCCGGGTTGAGCAAAAACAAAACAGTGGAGTGAAGACTTATGTAAAGGCAAGAGGCTCGCCTTTTCCTTTTTATTTATTCTTGCTTTTTTCCCACAGTTTGAAAATTAAACCGCGTTGCTTTATTACTTTGAATCAAAACAATGCAACCTATGATAACCATAAAAATGTAAACAATGCAAATCGAGTGAAGCGCCTCGTTTCTCTCCTCTGTATCTTACTGCCTGCACTAAATATTTCAATACACTAGCAGTTTTTTTAAGTTATTGTACAAACTATTCAAATTCCAACCATGGTTAGGTAGAAGTAAATAAAGTATGTAAAATATATGAAACAATCAAGTTATGACACGAGAGAGAAATGCGTGTGAGTGAATCGCGTCAAATTTTTGGTTCTCCTCTACGGGGGTTGTCAAATTGCGCGGTAATATTCATCGTCTACATACATTCAATCGTTTTTGAAATTTTGGGTTGTTTTGGCATGGTTTGGTAAAAAGAGAAATTTAGGCTAGTATTCTAAAAGTCTCGAAAGTGAACGTAAACGCAAAAGCTAACGCGAAAGCCAAAAAGTGGTAGTTTGTACATCACTTTGCGCTTGCTTTAGCTTACGAAAGCTGTCACTGACATTTGTGGTTTACAGAGTTGCCCAACTGAGATAAACAATTATAGATTACAAAAAGTTATCTTGAGCGAAAAAGATTAAAATATTTAGCTCTATTTCAATAGATCAAAAAATTTTGAGAATACTATTATTTATAATACTGCAAATACCAACAATATTTAAGGAAATTCACATAAAGTGTGTAAAACATCTAGGTTATTTTGGGTTGCAATGTCTGCGTGGTCAGGGTTCGGAAAAGGCTTAGACATTTTCTCATCTGAAAGGGTTCATCATCGGCTTTAGCAGTTTTTTATGTAACAAAGCTTTTTGCGGATTTAGGCATTTTCTTTTCTGGGAAGGGTTTAACACCAGCTTCGGCAATTTGTCCGATTCTTAAGACCCCCTATACAAAAATTGTTTCCCCTTACATCTCATGAAGGGATTAGGGAGAGCTTCTTACAAACCAGTGAGCTGTGCGCGTTACAGTTGTACACTCCCTGATTGGGACCTACAGTTTTACCTCAGTTCCGAACGGTATTTTAAGAAGCTTTTCCATGCCTAAATACTCGATAGTGTCGCAGTCACTAAGCGAGGAGACCGCCGTCGGAAGAAAAAGACCCCCTGTAATACGGTTGGTACGGGCCCGCCGATGGTGCAATGGGAGTGTGCGCGGCTCTGGTGCATGAGGACGTGGGTTCGATCCCTACTCTGACCACCTTAAACTTCTTTCGACGGCGGTCACCTCGCTTAGTGACGGCGACAGTATCGAGTATTTAGCCATGAAAAAACTTCTGAAAATACCGTTTGGAACCAGTGTAAAACTGTAGGTCCAAATCAGTGAGTTTAAAACTAGAACGCGCACAGCTCACTGGTTGTGAGAAGCTCTCCCTAATCCCTTCATGGGATGTAACGGGAAACCATTTATTTATTTTTAATACGGTTAAAAATTGGGTTATCTTAACCCACCGATGTCACACATCAAAAGTAAAGCCACCATTGAATTCATGAGAAGAATACCTTCACTTGAGTACCCTCACTTGATTGTTCCTACGTGTCCCATCGGTTGACCCGAGTTTTGGACCTAGTGGTTCTGAACGCACATTTTGTGTTTAATATTACGTGTTCCTATATTTTTCTCTAATTTTGCAGTATTTTAAAAACAAATTTGAGCTCTCCCCGTTCGATTACATTTCTCGAAAAATAGACAACTAAGTACTTATAAGAAATGAAATGCATTATACATACTACCATCTGCCCATCCGATTTCGAAATTTTTCTTTCTATCTGTAGTTTCTTCAACTAACGCAAGAAATTATGGCGGGTTGCATTTGATAGCTCAAGTGATCGAACACGTTGCGCTGCGTTTTATAAACTACCCACTAAATAACGTAACTCAAAGCAGGTAGTCACAGACCAGTTGTTTCGTTTTATAAATTATCAAAACGACAGACAAAAGCAACTGATTCTCGACTTATAGAATGACACCCTTAATTTAATCTTAAGAGAGAAACCAAGTTTATGCGCAAAGATTTTGGGATGGTTTGGGATCCCGCAGTAACGTAAAGAAACAAACCTACTATGTCAATAGAAGGTTTTTAGTTACTATTATATTAATGTTTTTATACCTGAATATCAATAAAATTCACCACAATGACACCCAAACTCCCTCACGTTGATTGATTTAATTTTCATCGATCTAACGAGAAATTCGCATTCGAGAAATTTCGCATCGATCTGGCGAGAACTGCGGACGATAAGTTCTCGCCCTCAAAACGTGACATTAGGCGACACGGAAACACATCCTTCAAAATGTTCGATACAGCGTGAGTTGCCTGCCGACTTCACTAATTTGCGGCTTTAAAACTCGTTTGACCATGGTTCTATATTGCTCAACAGGCACAGTAAGGGTGCTCCGTGGGTAGCGGAAAAATAAGTAGTGACTGAGCCCCAATTTTTGACTGGTTATTTAAATTGGTTATCAGTTGATTTTGATTTATGTTTAATCTGACTGTAAGTACGAAAATAATACTATACTTTGCCAAATAATCTTACTACCTATAGGGAAACAGTGGCAAATGCCACGAAAAATGTCCGGTATTTCTACATTTATCAGCTAATCGCTACCATAGACGAATACTTAAAGTAGACCTAATAGTTCTCTCACCAAATTTATGACATTTGGCCTGGTGTGATATTTACGTTCGATGTTGAAAAGAATTGCTTTACTAATACCAGATAGAGGCAATGGTTCAAAACAACGAACAAAATAACAACAACCGCATTTCGTTTATTTCGTTTATTAACCGCATTAAAATTATTGTGTTAAATACAACACAAATATATGCTAACAATAACAGTCAATAAAAAAGTTTAAAACACATTTAAATTTCACTGTTTTTCACCAAAACGACTGTTTTCGTACGAAATAACTTTGGCGTAACAACCCTGTACTTGAGTTGGCCTACAAAATTTTCGCAAAGAGCTGAGTACCAAGCAAATGAAAAGTGAGCGAAATTTAGTTATTTTTTTACACGTACTTTCTATGGCAACGAAAATGTTATACATACTGAATACCGGGCTTTGTGCTTTGTTTTTGATTTCTGCTTGATCATAGTTTAAATGCCCAACCCAATAAACTGTTCACTTAAAAAATTAATTTAGAATTTAAATTAAGGTTGAAGAATAATAAATGATGAGTTTCCACTCAAAAATTGGGAATGAGTGGATGTAATGGCTCTTCCTATATGATACGTGAATTCTCAGTGCCCCAAACGCAAATTTTGTTTGTTTACGTTGTCGTTCAGGTGAAAATGAGCTTCGCCGCTTACGATAGATCCAATCGAAAAGCGTAGTTTTCACAAATATCAAAACAAAACTGGCAAAAGTTATAGCATCTTGCGATTGGGTGATACATTTTGGGCTACTTTGTATAATATTTCAATTTTTTTATTTGTTAAAAGTAAGATTTAATTTTTTTTCACAGAGATGTTGTAGACCAAAATTATTCGACGCGACTTATGCATCTCGTGAGACTCATATTGCAAATGAAAATGGATATATATTTTTTTCCAAAAACACCCTGGATTTGCGAACTTTAATCGCAAGTTAGGTCGAACTTCAACCCCAAGTTCTTAAGTTTGAATATTTTAAATTGTCCAGAAGCACAAAAAAAAGAAGGCAAGAAGTAAGTACTCCCTGCATAGCTAATCTATCGAGCTAAGCGATTTTTAGCGGCTCCCCAAACAAAGTCGTGGAATAATTAGTTTAGCGGGGAATAAATCAACACGCTTACTTTTTTTGATAAAATGCGCCACTAGATGATTACTTTACCCGCCGGTAGGGGGAAGAGAAAATGGTTTGATATTCCCGTAATCGACTCTTCAATACACAATTGGTCTGTTTTTTATTTCCCGGTAGTCCAAATATTCGACCACTTTGTATGGGGAGCTAAGACCCCTTTCACACTCGGCAAGTTACTTGCGCAATTCAGTTTTTCAACTTTCCGAGTACAAGCAAGTCTGTGCTCAAAATTTATTCCCCTATCCCGACCTTACCTCTGTCATCAACAAACCAAGACTTGGGCAAGAGACTTGCGCAAGCAACTTGCCGAGTGTGAAAGGGGTCTAAGCGATTTTAAGCGCAAACTCGTCGAAAAAACTAGTTTAGCGGGGTAAATAAAACATGCTTAAGGTTTGTACAAGTTCAAAAACTCAATTCTTCTTCTTTTTTAGATTGTGAGAAAATCAAAAATCGGTTCGAAAACAACTGAGTTGCGCGTTCATACACCCAATTCATACGACGATTTTTACGACGTCGTTGTTCCTTAACTGCTTTTGAAGGAACTTCCAAAAATCATTTATGTTCATACGATGATTTTTACATGCATGTCTTTTTTTGCAGGCAGAGTTGTTTTTTATTGTTTAATCGGTTAACATGCTTTAGTAGATAATTCGCATCAAGAAATACATATGTATGTCTGTATACAAAAATTATTTGAATTAATGGAAACCAATTTACGCCCAAATATTAAATAAAAATTCATTATTCCGCATTTTTATTTTTACTATTCGAAAACTTTAGTTTCTTCCCAAGTTCTGTAGTCAATTCTAAAATATATTTTTCTTAATGCCACCTGGCTACTTCAAAGTACGAAAAAGAATAAAACGTATTATGAAGACGAGAAATTAGCAGAAAGAGAAATATGAAAAAGACACGAAAAATACAAATCGAGACTTAAAGTTTACCCCTCTTGTTCCTCTAAACCGTTCGCCAACATACAAAAAGACGACGAAAAAGCAATGTCGTAATAATCATCGTATGAATTGGGTGATACTCACAATGGTAACTTAAAATTTGGACGGCATTTTTGTGACGTACCATAGAGGAATAGACGAGAGCCGTTATCCCTCTCTTCACGTTCTCTTGATGACGACGAGGTAGTAGGCCATTTCATCGAGTTCGAGATGCTTTAGTAATTTTCTCTTTGGTTGGCATAATACGGACAGAAATAAAAGGAAATGCGTATTTTCGTTCGATGCAAACATAATTTAGGTGTCATTAGTATCAATCAAACATTATTTAAACTTAGTTTGCTGCATGGTATATAATCCCTATGTCTTCTTTGGTCACTCATTCTACATCATTTCCCTAGTACCTTTTTGATCAGCTGTGCCATAGAAACCCCCTGGACGTACTCACGTATTTCAAGTTATTTTTCATTGTAGCACAGTGTAACTTGTTTTATATTTTGCTATGATTACACCAACCTAAAATTGATGCATGTTATTTTTCGAATTACTCTAAAGTACAAAAAATTAATTTCTCTTCATTCTCAATTCTTTCCCAGATAAACAATGTACTACACCCGATAGCGCTACGGGCACATGCATTAGTATCGTAGAGTGTCCCCCGCTATTAGAAGTTTTGAAAAATACCCAAAGGACAATGAAGCAAACTGAATTTTTGCAACAGAGTCAGTGTGATACAGTTGGTACTTTACCCTATGTATGTCATTGTTTATTCTCGAATATTGACAATATTAATCAAAGAGATTCCATTCCAAACAGGTTTGCTGTAACTTCCAAAAAGAGAATCGATTTTTTATACCAGAAACAACTGACGGCTTAAAGCTGCTGCCAACCACTCGCGAATGTGGCAAGTCATTTGACAATCGTATCTATGGTGGCAATGTGACCAAAATTGATGAATACCCTTGGCTGGCATTAATCGAGTATACAAAACGTAAGTTAGCACCAGGCGATATCAATTGCATTGACAAGAGATACTAACCGTTGCGAATTGTTTTCTTCCAGCTGGCAATACTAAAGGTTTCCATTGTGGCGCTACGCTAATTAATAATCGCTATGTGATCACGGCTGCTCATTGCGTGACTGGACGTGGCATACCCGCAGACTGGCGAGTGACTGGCATACGCTTGGGGGAATGGGATCGTTCTACAACCCGTGATTGCCAGGAAGCTACTAATAAGCGTCTGGATTGTGCTGATCCTCATTTGGATGTGCCCGTTGAGGAAATCACCCATCATGCCGATTATGACACCCGTTCGACAAATAATTTAAATGATATTGCACTCATACGCTTGAACCGATATGTATCATTTTCGGATTTCGTCAGTCCCGTTTGTTTGCCAGTTCAATCGCAGATGCGTACGAAAACCTTCGATTCCCTCAAACTAGATGTCACTGGCTTTGGTGCTACCGAAACGGGCACTGGCAGTGCTCTTAAACTGAAAGCCACCATTGATGCTTGGAGCCTCGCTACATGTCGCCAAAAATATGCCCCAAAAAAGATAAATCTCCAAGACACTCAAATGTGTGCGGGTGGCCAGGCTGGTGTAGACTCGTGCAGTGGCGATTCCGGTGGCCCCTTGGTGATCAAACAGAAACTAGACAATCGTGATGTTTATGTGCTAGCCGGCATAGTATCGTTTGGACCTAAGCCATGTGGCCTACCGGGCTGGCCCGGTGTTTATACCAGAGTAGGAGCGTATGCTGATTGGATTTTAAATAATATCAAAGCTTGAGGAAATGTTAATGTTCTTAAAACTTTCTTTTAATAAAATCGTTGCCAGTAATTCTGCGAAATTATAAAACCCCTATACAAAAAAAAAATAAAAATAAATTACAGAGAGTCTGACAGCTGCTTTAAGTACACGTAATTATTCCAAATTATTTATGTATTTGTTTCTCTCATATACTTGTTTTTGTATGGGTGTTTGGTACAAAACCCTAAAATGTTTGACTTGTATATTAACTTCATAGACGACTTAGCTCTAAGATGCTTAATTTGTGTTAAACGAGTTAATTGCTATTAAAATTTAGAAATTATTTCCATGAGTCTTGAAGAAATCAAGTTTTTTTTTTTTTGCCCACAATGTCGACTATAATCAAGTAAACAATGCGCTAGTGCAGGAGAGCGAAAACTATGGCCCGCGTACTGTTTTTAGACCGTTCGCTCGCAGAACATTTGCAGCAATTTATATTTCATCATCAAGGTCGTGTGGCGAAATAGCTTCTACGCAACCGTTTTAAAACAGTTACATGATCACCGCATTTTAGCATATTATAAATTTACCGCCTTATTCATAAAAGGTTGTGAGAAGTTTGAGGGACTTTTTTTGTATGATAAAATGTCTCTCAAACCTCTCACAACTTTGTATGAATTAAGGGCTAACTATAATGTGCATGTGTTGGCTTAAGCCAGCTTAAGCACCTGTGGGAACACATATGTTTTGTATGTGGCAAACTATAATGTACTTAATAAAAAGTTTCGTCAAATGTCATTTGCTTAAGCAAAGAGCCAAACTGAACGCACATTCCGTACGTAACCAGCTGTTTGTCTATGGTATACACAAAAAGCAAATTTGAAATGGAATTCAGCTATTTTTATTAATGTACACATCCCTTCCATTTCAAATTTAATCAATTTAAGGTACTTTAAATATTTCAATTTCTTATCCATTTTTCACAAAATAAACACAAAATTTGAAGTTGTTATTGTTTAGTAATTCAGAGATGCACACTGATGCATTTTTAGTATTTTAATCAATAAATTACACAAAAAGAAAAACGAGTGCAGTTTTGCATTCAAATTTTTGCAAAAATAAATAAAATATAAATAAATAAATAAAATAAAATAAGGTATGATTTATATATATTATGGTCATTCAATAAATTTTTGTGAACAAATTTCATATATTTATGAAACATGACAACAAATAAAATTCTGCAAACCTACCAATATTACATTTAATAGTTTCAACTTCATGTAAGTACTTCATGTAGTCACCTAAAAGTCTTTTCTGAGTTGGTTAAGCATTTGACAGGCTTTTCGTTCAGATTTGACAGTAGCTTAAGCCAACACATGCACATTATAGTTAGCCCTTTAGGCTGTTAGATTCTGTAGGTTATTGTATTTCCAGACCTGACCGACGCAATACAGAGTCAATGGATAATTAAATAAATAAATAAATGGTTTCCCATTACATCCCATGAAGGCACAAGGGAGAACTTCTCACAATCACTGGCTGTGCGCTTTCCAGTTTTCACTCACCGATTGGGACCTACAGTTTTACACCGATTCCGACCGGTATTTTGAGAAGCTTTTTCATGGCTAAATACTCGATAGTGTCGCCGTCACTATGCGAGGTGGCCACCGCCGAAAGAAATTTTAAGATGGTCAGAGCAGGGTTCGAACCCAGGATCTCATGTACATGAGCCGCGCACACTAACCATTGCACCACCGACGGCCATACATAATTAATACATTATAAACTGAAGTACTTATTTATTCCATTTCATTCTCCAAGGTTTTTCAACAACCAGTTTTCTGTTTAAATTAGATTTCTTCAGTTTACAAACGTAAGAAAATAAAGCAATTAGAACAGCTCCGTAAAAGTCGTATTTTTATAAGAGATATGGTTTGTTTCGTTTTTGTTTAGTAAATTATAAATCTATTTATTTATTAACAAATTCTTTTTAACAAAGGAAAGTATTAAGAGCTTTTCGATTAAAATTTCCAGTATATGCTTGCATGCAATTGTCCCTATGTGGTAGTCTGTCATTATCTTCAAAAATATGTTGTTAGAGTGGATCCAGTAAAAAGTTATGGCGAATTTTTTAAGATCGCATTTGATGAAATAATGTCATAACATTAACGAATAACATTAACTTCCATTACTTCTCTCAACCAATGAGCTGTATGCTTTCTAATATATCTGTTCAGTGAATAGGACCTTCCAATCTGAACGGTTATGCATTGAGAAACGTAGTTAGAGCGCAGATTGAACCCTACGATATCATATACAAGAGTTGCGCACGCTCACTACCGACATTTCTCCCACATTAGTCATACAACTTTAATATGGGAGCTACCTACTTGTAGGGACATAAATACTATTACAACATTGAACACACCCATTCCAATAGTGGGATTGAACGTACCCTGATATTACCATATTGTTTATGAAAGCTGGGTGTGGTAAAATCACCCCTGTTTCATTGAGTGACTGGCGTTTAACGACATAATTATTACCTAATTTCATTAAGATCCGAAGTGTTTTACGTGATTTATCGTATTGACAACCCCGAACCACCCAGCTTCTGTATGGCAGCCTCGTCAATATTCGCAAATGTGCGCAGTACGTTGGGGATATGTAAAGATAATTTCTCTTTCTATCCCAGGAGACTTCAATGGTGATTCGAGAGATGAGAAAATATAAAACGATGGCGACGATTGACTCCTCCTCACCGTGGCGGGGTTAGAACAAACATTTTCCGGCTTAACCCGTTGACAACCACACACTTTTGATCGAAACGTTAATTTTGTATAAACTCACCTATAGGATGGGGTATATATCATTGATTACGGAAAAAAATGTAACGCATCGAAGGAGCCACTTTAGGCCCTTAGTATCTTTGGACGAAATTTGTTTTACGGCATTTTAAGACGATTGAGCCATGTCCGACTGTCTGTCAGGCTGGTTAGCTGGTCAACACGATAACTGCCGTATCTTTACAGATCACAATGAAACTTAGTTAGTGACTATTAGTTGCCAATATTGAGTTTGGGATTGAAAATTGCCGTTTTGACCACGCCCCTTCTGGTACCTTCCATACAAATCGACACATTTAGCACAAAATCATATTTCTTTCAAATCTTTCTTGAGTGATTAGCTTCAAGTCTCAGACCGGTTCATAATATGTAAATTCCTACTTACCTGGTGGAAATGGGCGACATTGTCACGCCCATTCTGGTACCTCCCATAAAAAACACGGTGTTCGTTCAGGATTTCAATCCGATAAATCGCGTGAAACACTACCGACTGTAATGGAATTAGGTGTAAGTCTTCACGTTATCAAATGCCAATCACCGATTAAAACAAGGGCGATTTTGTCACACCCATTTCGGTACCTCCCATACAAAAGTTGTTTTTAAAAAACCGATTTTAAAAAAATTCGGTACTAGGCAATAGTGTGCTAAAAGCTGCTATGTAATTAATAACTGACTATTGTGCCACGCCCAGTTTATTTCCAGTTTGCCGACTCGATATCTCCAATAAATAATAACCGATCTTAATAAAATTTGTTACTGATCCATATTTTGGCAACAACTTCCCATGCCCATTTTTGTACCTCGCATATAAATATTGGGCGGGAAAAAAATCCCCAAAACTACTTAGGATCGTAATTTGGTCATTGGTCATTTAACATTTTTATGGTTGTTTTTAACAGAACTCCAATGCAATGGATGACTTAGTGTCAGGGTATGATTAAGTCGGTTCACCCGACTGAAACTTATGTACTGGTTTTTGGTTATTTTCGTGATCTAGGACATAATAATGGTTAAAAGGGACAAACTAATTTAATATTTTATTTCAATATGTAGTTGACCTTTGTAGATATATTGCTTTTTATTTGTTTCGGTTTAAGGTCATAAGAATAAAAAGAAACACTACAAGTATTTCCTTTTGTTACAATTTTATATAAATATTTTCCAATATTTCGACCAAATTCGTCGATCATTTTCAAGGATCTAATATAACAAGAATAAACAGAAAGTATTCATAAACATTCGTGAACATAAATTTTTCATTGTAAATTTTCTTCCATTTTAACTAAACGGTACACATACTTACCAAACATTTGTTCGGTCCATGTAAGATCATTGAAATTCGACATTACATTTTTATAAAAGTTATGGTATGGACGCATAACATACATGACATTTCCCCCACGTACGCCCCTTTTTTCAACCTCTTGCATCCCATTGTAGTAAGACCGCCTTTTGTCCCACTTTGATGGCTCATAGGGGTCAAATCGGATCAGTTAGAGTATTGTGGTCTATTACACTATTGTTGCTCCTATCGTACATTTCTCATATCTCCTACCTGTATAATTATAAGTGACAAAACCCCTAGCGCAACCACAATTGTCTGTGGTCGTCAAAGGGTAAATAACAACAAAGCCCCAGGTGGTACTGGGTTACCGGCTCGAGGCTGGGGGCGATGAGTTGAAATGGTGCACGCATCAACACCTAAGCAAAACTCGAACCTCAGCTTACTGTGCCCTGTATTTAAAAGTTGAACCGAGTACATGTGCCAACTATTATGGAATACAAGGTCCTCTTTAGCGTTATGAGCGAAAGAATAAAGCCATTTGTTGCACACCTGATCGGACCTTATCAACGACCGACTAGATATTCATATTACGGCAAATCCTGAAGAAAACCCGCGAAGACAAATCGACACCTACCATCTCTTTGTAGATTATAAGGTTAACTTCGATATCCCGATACGAGGAAAACTTTACGAAGCTCTATCGGAGCTATGTATTTCTGCTAAGCTGACGCGCCTTTCAAGAATGACACTGACCGACACGATATTCTCTCTAAAGAATGGTCAAATACACCCCAAACCATTTAGTACGAGGCGAGGTCTCAGGTAGGATGACAACCTATAGTGTAATCTCTTTAACATTTTATTAGAGATCAATATGACAAAAGCTTTAGTCAACATGAATAAAACTATCGGCAGCAAAAGCCGCATGCTGCTCGCGTATGGCGATAATTTAGACATCATTGAGCGATATATGCGAGAAGTTACTTCAGTATTTTCGATTCTCGAAAAGGAATATGTTTACAGCAAAAGAGGACAAGACAAAATTAATGGATGTGAGAAGAATTACATCCACCCAATTGAAGGAATGGGTGAAGATTGATATCCATTATAACATAGAGTAAATATACCTAGAGACCACTTCTCTCAAGAAATTTGTGACATTAGGCGTGGTTGCATATGACCGTTGGATGTTCAAGTGGATTGCTTTAATAATACCAGATAGAGGCATTAGTTTAAAGCAACCAACAAGAAAACAACAACGACATTTCGTGTTTGTGTCTTAAAATATAACAAAAAAGTTCAAAATACATTTAAATATCAAAGTTACAATAACAATAACGACATGACAAATTTAATTCAGAGTTATTGTAACTCCATGTGGTGTAAGTTACTTTGTGTCGAACCTGTCTCTATGGCAACTAACTTTCGACTAAAAGTGTGAAATGAAGCGTCAGATGAGACAGATGGTTCCTCTAGGTTTCTTTACTCTATGCAGTATAATTTCAAGGTAGTGAACGAATTCATTTACCTCGGAGCTGCCGTAAACAAAAGCAATAACGTCAGCCTGGAAATCAAAGGGAGAATTGTCCAAGTGTTATATCCGGCTAAGCAGGCACTTTAGAGATAAAAAAACTCTTGCAAGAAACTAGGATCCAACTCTATCAACCTCTTATACAACTTCTCTTGCTTTGTGGAGTAAAAAAAATCCTGGTTCGTATTACAAGCGGACGAAGAGGGCAGCATGCTCCGGAAAATATACTCGTATGTATGGGCCTATAATAAGCAGCGGTCAGTATCGACGTGTGAAGCACCTATGATTTATATCGCGACATCGATATACTCGTAGTTAAACGAATCAAAATTACGGTATTATGGTGACAAGACTTCACTGGAAGACTTCACCAGGTTGAGGAATGCCGGCGAGAGCTTGGTGATCCAAACTGCAAGAGAAAGACTAAAGAAAAAGCTTGTTGGGGGAAACATTTTATCTTCGTTTTGTAAGCCCTCTAACCTCCCTCGGTTGTTTGATGCCGCCTAAGTTAGTAAGTAAATTCACCAAAGAATATTTGGCAGTGTTGAAGGAATTGAAATGTATGTATGTTTCGTTACCGGCCGCTTGTCCGACAGATTCCAGAGTTAAGTGGAAATACGTCAGACGTCTAGAATTCAAATATGGAAGCTATCACGGCGGGCAAGCTTCGGATAATATTGCACCAGTGTTCAAATCCGAAAAGCGGCGTATAGTGTTTTTCATGAAAAAACGTGATTTCAAAAATTTTAATTTCGAATAGGGGGGTTTCAATTCGGATTTTTCCCGGCAAAAATATCGTTGAATCTTTGGTTTTTAGTTACAGGAGTTCTGACTGCCGTCGATGGGGCAATGGCTAGTGTACGCGGCTCTTATGCATGAGAACGTGGGTTCGATCCCTGCTCTGACGACCTTACATTTCCATCGACGACGGCCACGTCGCTTATTGATGGCAGCACTATCGAGTATTTAGCCATGAAAAAGCTCCTCAAAATTCCTTTCGGAACCGATGTAAAATTGTAGGTCCTAATCAGTAAGTGCAAATACTAGAAAGTGCAGAGCTCACTGATTATGAAAAGCTCTCCCCAATCTCTTCATGGGATATAATGGCAAACCATTTTTTTATACGTATACTAGCTGACCCGGCAGACATTGTCCTGTAAATTTTGTTCAAATACTGTTAGCAGGAGCAGAAAAAATGGATTTTTAATTTGTGGTTTGTATGGGAGGTACCACGCCCCTTTGTCCAATTGGACCGAATAGTAAATCTAAACCACCCAGGGCGCCAGCCAAACGTATACAAAAAAATTTATCCAAATCGGTCCAGAAGTTTAGGAGGAGTTCAGTCACAAACAAACGTGCAGTAGAATTATATATATAAAGAAGATGATGTATGTGTAAAATTCACATTGATAGTTTGACGTTTGAGCCTGCCTCACATTTGCGTTCAAAATGAGTTTATTTCCGGTGCACAGTGATTCAGAGTAGCTTTTCGTCGGCCCAAAGTCTATAACGTTTTATTTGGTAAATATTTTTGAGTTCTGTAAAAGATTGATTGTAGGCTAATTGTCATTTCACACTAGGTCACATATTACTTCTTCTATCAATTTGCCAAAGATGCTAACATTTCCCATCTTTGTGAGCTCAACATCTTTGAAAAATGTTCCTATCTCATTACTTTTCATAATAATTTTGATAATTTTGAGTTCATCTCAGTTGACCACTAGGAAAAAAATTTAATTTGTAGAAAAACTGACAGAAATTCAAACAACAAAACCAAAGATGTATTTATATCAGGTTGTAGGTATACAAAAACTGATTAAAATGTTTTCAAATCGTAGTCTCAACTGACTGTTAAATTCATATGTATTTCTTTTTTGTGTACTTGTATTGCAATTGTGACCACATTTGCTTTGAATTTGACAGTGGTATGACACCAAACAAATATAAAACAGCTATTGTCGTTGTCGCATTAACACCGCATTAACATCTAATATAAATTCGACTTGACGGAATAAATCATAGAGAAAGGTATAAAGAGAAGCCATGAGTGTTTCAGTTCCACCAAATTTCCGTTGAAAGTCACTGGGCTAACGACAGTTTTGATGCAGTTTTTTTAATGCCAGTTTTTTTCTTTTACCAGAATGTGGATGTAATAGAAGTAAAAATTAATGAAAATTGTTGTGATCTTCAAATCAAAACTAATTCATTGCATATAAAGTTATTTTAGAAGTCATAAGTGCCGATAAAATCAAATGTAAGTCAGTTTCAATTCGCCTATCGCTCACTCTCTTTCACATTGTGTCCTGTATAAAATTTGCAGCTAAGAGGTCGACCAGCTGTGTCATCGAAAAACGCTGAAATAAATGTTGGAAAAAAACAATTGTAATAAATATAGCCCTCGGTGGTGCAATGGTAGTGTGCGCGGCTCTTGTGCATGAGGACGTGGGTTCGATCCCTACTCTGACTACCATACAATTTTCTTTCGACGACGGTCACCTCGGAATCGGTGTAAAACTGTAGGTCCCAATCAGTGAGTGTAAAACTAGAACGCGCACAGCTCACAGATTGTGAGAAGCTCTCCCTAATCCCTTCATGGGATGTAACGGGAAACCATTTATTTATTTAACAAATATGAAATGCTAACAAAATAAACGTTTGACGAATGTTATTCTCCATTCATAGACAATATTCATAGAAACCAATGTTGCCACTATTGGTTTTCAAAACGACAGGAACAAATGCTTTGGTGTCATGAAAACCAATGTTATCGGGTTTATATTCGAACTCGAATTTATGTCGGTTTTAGGTGTCACAGAAACGAATGTTATTCCCTTAATTTAAAAAAAAATTACAGCAGACAGTTGTCCGAGGCCTTCGGCCACGGACTGTTCCTGCAGGCTGTGTCAGAGACACGGCCATTAAGTTTAACGTAGAATACGCCATCCGATAAGACAGAAAACATATATAACAATAAATTCATTTGCTTATATTATTTATCATTTATTGTTATATATGTTTTCTGTCTTATCGGATGGCGTATTCTACGTTAAACTTAATGGCCGTGTCTCTGACACAGCCTGCAGGGACAGTCCGTGGCCGAAGGCCTCGGACAACTGTCTGCTGTAATTTTTATATTTACCAACGGAGTTTGATTCAAGTCCGTTTAAAAAAAAAAATATTATGTTAAATTTTTTTAAACTTAATTTAATTTATGTATTTTAATTAATATTTTTATTGAAATAAGTTCTGCGAATGTTGAGAGGGCCGCCCTAATATTAAAAAAGGTTTACCTTATCGAGTCTTCGCATTAGCATTCGAGCGTTGTGTGAAAGCTTTACGCTTTACAATTCAAAATTAATGTTACAACAGCTTTATTGAAGCTTTCGCAAAAAAGCTTTATTACGTTAGCTTACTGTTTGTTTCACTTTTTACTAGATACATGTTGCCAAGCAACATTAGCTTGCTGTTCGTTTCACTTTTTACTAGATACATGTTCCTAAGCAATGTTGAGCAACCAAAAACACTCAACCAAACACCACACATATGTTTGAGTGTATGTGTTTAAACAATTTTCATTTGAGAAATTAAAATACTAGAAATATATCAACCAATATGAAATGTATATCAAACGAAAGATAACATCTTCATTTACCTAGAAAAAAAATTTTAAAAAAATTCATCTAGCCGTTTCCTCAAATTCAATGAAATAAAGATTACAACAATAAAAACCTGACATGACTCCTCATACCGTAAGGTAAGACGTATTCTACGTCAAAAAATCGATTATTTTTCAAAATTTCAACATACGAGGGGTCCATAACTCCAAAACTATGCATTTGACCCGATTTTGTTATTTTTATTTTATTATCGAGAAATGCTGGCTAATTTTTTGAGCTTATTTTGAATTCTTTTACACCCCATTACCCTCTCACAACCGAAATTTCGGGGACCATAACTCCGAAACAATGCATTTTGTTATTTTACTTTTTTTGCTTAAAATAACGTGTTCTGTCCTCCTCAAAAAATGGTTGTTTTTTGGAGAGTAGGCCGTGAAATAGTCCTTTTCCCAAAAATTGTTGATACTGTGCTTCTTCCGAGACTTATACTTGAATCGTTACCTACTGACCTCGTCAACTTGGTGAGAGGTCTTCATATAATAACAAAAATGTTACATCTGCTGATGCAATAGTATTTTATTTATAATGACTTATTCCTTTTTTTTATAAGTTTCTAGTGTAATACAATTACTTTTATTGATATTTCCATGAAAACTATTCAAACAAATAACCACATGTAAGCAACAGCTGATTCGAATATTGGATTTACTTACATTCGAAATTGTCAAAACCAACTTGGTTTCATGACACCAAATGAAACCAATATTGGTTTGCAAAAACGACAATTAGTAAAACCGACATGGTTTCTATGACAACCCTGATAGACAATATTTCCTAAACCATTTTATTACCAGTATATTAACAAATGAATATTGCAAGATGACAGATGTTCACATGTTTCATTTTTTCAACATCTTCCATGCGTTTCCTCAAAATGTACGCTAGTGTTAAAAAATTATAAGGTGTCGTCAGTAAATATTGTGATATATCAGCATTAAAAACCGCACAGTGGATATATTTTGGAAAACTTTCCAAAGTTGACTACTTGTAATTTTTGTTTTCGATTTCCAAGGAGACAACAATTTATTTTTTTTGTTTTCATATTTGTTTTACTTGTTCTGATGCAATTGTTCATAATGGGCACACCATATACTTTAATTGTAAAAAAAAAGAATTTTTGTGCGTTAGAAGCAGTTAATGTATTTGATACATAGTAGGAAGGACAAGTGTGTTTACGAGGGTAACTTTTGACCGCCGAAGATACACATTCAAAGATAGCGTCAATTTAGTGAAAAAGTAAATATTTTTCGAAAAAGCGAACAGCAGTCAACTTTGGAAAATTTTGTAAAATGCACTGGGTGATTTTCAATGTTGACCGCTGACGAAAGAAATGTAAGGTGGTTAGAGCAGGTGTCGAACCAATGTTCTTATGTACATGAGCCGCGCATACCATTATTGTAGGACATCACAACCGATTTAAAGGTTGTCACAAGCGAATTAGAAGTTGTCACAACAAAGTTAGAGGTTGTCACAACCGAGTTCGAGGTTGGCAGCACCGAATTAGAGGTTGTCACAACCGCATCCTGTTGTACCAACATAACACCACAATCGATTGTCGCAACCAAATTGGTACCAAATTCAGTTGTTACAACTGATCTGATGCCACATTCTGTTGTTGCAACCGAATTTGTAGAAAATCAGAACAAATATAATTGGAAATTCGGATGTCGTAACCGAATCAATTATGGATCGAGGTTGTTTCAAGCAAATTTCAGTTGTGGTAACTAATTTCAGTCGTGACAACCTCAATTTGGTTGTGACAACTGCAACAGCCGAATATATGATTGCTACAACCTCTTTGCAAACAATTAGTTCTGTACGTAAAATTAAACTCTAGTTGGAAAAGAATACTATTATTTTATGTTTGACAATTAATACTTTACTAGATGGGGAGTGTCAGAAGAAGGTCCTAGGTTAGATCACTTTCGCGTGTGGAAACCTAATCAAGATTTATTTTCGAGAAGAACAAAGTATAACATCAATGAACTCTCAAAAAAATGTCGTGTTATTTAACAACTATTTAGTCTGTAGTCGGTAGTGGCATGGTTAGTGTGCACGACTCTTCTACATGATAACGTGGGTTCGATCCATGCTATGACCACCTTCAAGTTTTTCCCATGACAGTTATGTTGCGTAGCTACATCTGCTTTATCTAAAAATTAGCCATGAAAAAGCTTCTCAACACCGTTTGGAATTGGTGTAAAACTGTAGGTCCCAGTCAGTGGGTGTAAATATTTTGAATACGCACAGCCCAATGATTGCGAGAAGTTCTCCCCTATCCTGTCGTGGGGTGTAATGGAAAAATATTTACTTATTTTATTCAGGAAAGCAAAAAATGCAAAATTTGCTGGAAACATTAGACCAACACATATGTACATATGTCGGGAAACTGTTTCGTGGATAGTGCGTCACAATTGTTCTATGAAAATATTTACATAGCGTTATTTGCTGGCCCATCAACCATATGTTTGTATGTTTCTTGTCTGATAATTTTGAATTATTTATTTTTTATTTATTCATAAAATATTCATGAGCATTAACATGACCCTCGTAGAGATACAATAATTTGATTTGATTTGATTTTGTTGTCGAAGAATATAACATTAGTAGAGATGCTATCATTATCTATGTAGTATGTATGTATAGTATATAGTATATATAGTATATATATGTATATTAATGTATGCATTGGGTATATGTATGTATGTTTGAATGTAATAATTATATGAATTATGTTGTATTTGTAGCACAATGTACACACATGTATTAAAGCGTTTTCAACACTGATGTAATCATAAGCAATTAAAAATACGTTTTCGCTTGTAAAATAGGCATGGAAGTATAACTAGTAGTATATTTTTGATAGATCTGCTAGATCAAGGTACCATTGTCAGAGTGTAAAGGACGTTAAAGGAAACAAAATACAAGAGTAACAAGAGATACGAATTAGATTAGAATTAAGCTTAAAGTGGCGTAAATTTTTGATCGTTGTGTTAGTTTCCAGCAGTTTACGGAGAAATTTATTAGTACGCATTTTGGCAAATCGGATCACTTGATGTGACGACATAAATGCGATCGCATCCACTTTAAAGCTTTGTCACCGATTGCCTCGACTTTGGGTTTACCGGGCAAGCTGCGGCAGCTGCAGTTTTCAATCTCGATTTGCGGCACCCTCGATTTTCGACGTGTTTCTTCTTCTGGCTGCTTTTGTGCTTGTTGTTCTTGTGGCTGCGTTGGGGAATCTGGAATTTCCTCACTTATCTGGGTTGATACACAGGTATTTAGGCCATTAAGTGGTCAAATGTCACCGGTGCCAGCCCATCGCATATCATCGGCTTCATGGGTGAGATATCGGGTACCAACTTGACCTTCTAAAGTCCGTAGATCACGGTAGGTCTGCTTGTCTTGCAGCCAATAATGCTGCAGACTCTTGTCGACAGTGTAGCGCTTTCGCTGTTTAACTTGCAGGAGGTTGTTGATCAAGTCAATGGCTAAATGAAGAACAAATTAATAGAAAAATGTTAGTAAATTCTTCAGATTCATTTGTCACTACTCACCGTTTGATGATATTTCCTTCCAAGGGTTTGGAGGATACATAAAGGCGGCATTTTGAATTTGATCATTAATGTCTTCCTCCTCATTAAAGGGGAATGTACCACTCAGACTCACGTAAATGATGACGCCCACACTCCACATGTCCAAGGAACGATTGTAGCCCTTATTGCGTAAAACTTCCGGAGCTAGAAAAATTCAGTGAAGCGCTTTAATAAGTCTCTCATCGCATTTTTCATTCGCTTAACTTACCCAAATACGCAGGAGTGCCCACAACCGAACGACGGAATGATTTCTCGCCTATTATGCGGGCATACCCGAAATCACACAATTTCACCTGTGGAAATTCAGCGTCGGATGATAGCAGCACATTTTCGGGTTTCAGATCACAATGGACGACATTCTGGCTGTGCAGATGTTTGAGGGCGATGAGTATCTGTGTTATCAGGAATTTTGTGACTCGCTCGCTTAGGCGTCCCCGTTCGTGGGAAAGTATCATTTCCAACATATCACCTTTGAGCTTTTCCATTACCACAAATATTCGTTCGGGAGTTTCGAACATACGTTCCAGATTAACGACACCACAGTGGGAAATATTCTGGAAAAATGCGAAACTTATATGAGTAAAGCGTACATAGTTGTTTAACGTGTATTTATTTGATGGCATCGGAATAATTGTTAATTAAATTTTATTCGTTCGTAGAACTTGTAAAAGTTGTCTCTTTATCATTTTAATTGCCTCTTTGTATGGGATAACGATTAAAAGGAATAAAAGTTAAATTAAAATCACTTTGTTTGTATGAATTTAAGGATCTATGTTGCAGTATTCACAGATTTTGTTAATAAGAAATGGACAATCGAATATTCTGATTGAATTTTAAGCTAGTGGATACATATATTGTGGCCGTTGGTGGTGCAAGAATTGATATGCACACGACTCTTGTTAACGAGAACGTGGATTCGAATACCGCTCTGACCAGCATACATTTCCTTGAACTACGGTCAGCTCGCTTAGTGATGACGGCACTATTTAGTAATTAGTCATGAAAAAGTTGTAGGGCTGTTTAGTACCTTGATGCAAACAGACGGACAATAGGGAATGCTGAAAACTGTTCTTTTTGAGGAGGAGGCTTTAAATCAACCGTATTGAATAGCTGCTTATACACGCAAAGAAAAAAAAACGTTTAATGTTCGGTTGCCGCAACAATACTTCGATTGATTTGTATTAATTTATTAATCGCAACCGTTCATGTAGTTCTCCCAAATAAACTCGTATATCGCAAATGTGTATCATGTTGTTGCAAACGAGTTCTGGTTTACATCAAACGCGTACAAAATTACAACTTTAAAAAACGTTTACGATAACTGAAATTAGACATTTTTCTAATGAGAGCACAGATTACGAAGATCGTAAATTTCTCTCATTCTGTGTATACACAGTCTTATCCATAGATTAATACTTATAGTAGATCTAATAGTTCTCTCACCAAATTTATGACATTTGGCCTGGTGTGATATTTACGTTTGATGTTGAAAAGAATTGCTTTACTAATACCAAATAGAGGCAATGGTTCAAAACAACGAACAAAATAACAACAACGGCATTTAGTTTTGTGTGTTAAAATTATTGTGTTAAATAAAACACAAATATATGCTAACAATAACAGTCAATACAAAAGTTTAAAACACATTTAAATTTTACAGTTTTTCACCAAAATTACATGAAAAATTAAAGCAAGAAGTTATTGTAATTCCACCAGGTGTATGTTACTTTTCGTCAAACATCTCTCTATCACACCGACCGCATCACGAAGAGTGTGAACGGAAACGTCAGATGAGCCAAATATTTTCTCTACTAAGTTTTACTCTATGGTCTTATCCACTCGTTTGGTATACACACTAACGCATACACATAAATACACACTTGTAGATAGGTAACAACAATGTGAGTACGCATGAGGAAAAGAACATGGTGGGAAAATTTGTTCTGTTCTTGTTGTTGGAATTATAGGCCTTTCAGTGATGTTGATACTTAGGGATCTTCGATCAATACTAATTCGCACAAGTGAATTGCAGAATTGAGTTTGTATATATACGATTGATGATCAACCGATGGTTCCAATTCAGGCACAGTAGTTAGGCATCTGATGATGAACATGTCACGGAGTTCGAAACTAATCATACCAGTGAGTGTGTGTAGAACTGAATTGTCTATTATTTCCAACAAAAAACCAACCATTTTTCAATTAGAAAAATGTTCATGACTTTGTAAGCTTGTAGTATGAATTTCTCATACATTAACCAAAAACCAAAAAATAGTAAGCCTGTTTTTTTATTCCCTGCTAAACTTATTTTTCGACCACTTTGTATGGGGAGCTAATCGATATTAAGCGATTTTAAGCGGCTCCCCAGACAAAGTCGTCGAGAAATTAGTTTAGCAGGAATTAAAAAACAAGCTTAGTATATATTTAAATGTTAAGCTTTTAGACGAGTTTTTCCTTTAGTTAGATAAAGTTAGATTTTGAGAAAACTCCTTCGCTTATCGTGGAGTTTGGCGAAATTGTGAGAAGTGCATTAAACAGTGCATCCAGTTTCTGCGATCTCTACTTTTGTTTTATCCGAATAAATAAACACATCCATTATACTATTATTATTGCATAATTGTGCTTTTAACTGTGTATTTAATACTTCCTCATCTAACATTTCATTCGATGTACCTGATACGTCAAGAACAATTTCATTTGATTCAGTTTCAAACGGTCTAGAAAATAACTTGTTACCATATTCTTTAGTTTCAAAAAGATGTTAAATGTTCCTGAGTGAAGATAAAAAAAAGTGAATATAGAACTTTTATTCTTCGATCATTAAGTTGATACTTGCGGCTTTCCAATAAATCTTTTGCAAATGAATTATTTTCATTTACTAAATTATTAACTAAAAATGGTTAAACACCTCCAAATTCAATTAATGTTGCTGACTCTTTACCCATCTCTATGATGGCTACATCAATTGGTCTTAAAATATTGTTCAAATCCTTCAATAGTTCAATATCATCGTTCGTAAATCGTAAATCACACCATACCATAGAAGATAAAGAAGACCATCGATTCTTAACGTAATGTACACGCTGAAAAATCTGTATTTTTTTGATATTTGGATGCAAATATAAAGAGTGTTTGGAGCTTGTCGCAAATATAGTACACTTGTGTCGAAACACATTGTGTTTGCTATTTACTATTACATGTTTGAGACACAATGATTAATATGTTATATATTTGTGTTTGCGACCCACATATATGTATGAATGTTTGTGATACAAATAAAGCTGGGTTTGTCTCTCGAGAGCAAGAGAATAAAAGAGAGACAACGTGAGAGTCTATCTTGTAGGTATTATCTGCATTTTTGCATTATTCTCTCATTCAGTGAGTCATAAATATTCCTGAATGGGCGTGTAAATTGCAGATGAAGTGTTTCTTATTATGCCTGATGTATTGCGTTTTAGTTTCAAGTATTCTGTCGTCAATGGTTCATCGGACAGAGGATATCAAAAGCGCTTGATCAGTGAAAAAAAAATAAACGAAGGCTCGGACGGTTAAATGCATAGAGTATTCTCATACTAGAGAGAATATTTGGCTCATCTGACGTTACCTTTCACACTCCTCTTGATGCTATTAACTATTAGGTCTACTATAAGTTTTAGTCTATGGTTAAATAGTTTGTGATGTGATTTTGGTTTTTGTGTATGTATATATGTATGTGTGCTACCAAACTGAGAACCGATTTTGAGAAAAGAAACCTGAAAGGGCAACAACGTGAAGCCCTTTGTCTGTCCGAGCCTTTACTGAGAAAATCGACACGGCGGACCATTTGTGAAATAACCAACGCATGGCTGAAACCTTCCGAAAACAAAAACGTGAGAGACAACAAAGAAAGGAGAAGCAAAAGAGCAGCAGATTCTCATTTCATGAAAAAAAAACTAATAATGCATTCAATGCAAATAAATGTAAAAAGGGCAGTTTTAAATCTATTAATTTTTTGTATTAATTATTTTTTCATCCCCAACATCTTTTCCGAACAAACTTACCCTCTATCTCCACTCCTTGAGGGACTCCCCATACAAAAATACTGAAAATCTATGTATTTACAGTTGCACAATATCGAGATTTTTTTGATTTTTTTACAGAAATTCCACCAATATTCAAGAGTGGTCATTGTTTGGAAAGTCTTGAAAAATTTGAAACGCACACGTGCTGAATCAGGTACATAGGCACCCTTAGCAGATGCCCCCATTCATCAGTACCTGGCAGTAAAATATTGCAAAATACGTAGTAGTTATAAATAGCAGTTCATTCATCGATTGTTGTCATTCAACAAGTGCCGACGACCGCGAAAAGTAAATTGATTTTTCTCCCGTTTTTTAAAAGTTAAGATGACAACACGACTTAGATCGCGCGACGATATTTTTTTGATTGGTTATCCAAGCATGAATATTACGGGGAACAAATTACCGTCGAAGAAGCAAGTGCTAAGAATGCATTTCTTCAACATTCGCAAACGAAACATGTCGAAGAAAAATAGTGCGGTTATAGTCGCGGACGCAGTGATGATTTTTTGGCGCCAAGCAGCTATTCCGACGAAAGCCAGAGGAGATGTTACAAGAAAAATAGCTGCGCTGCACGATGAGTGGGATGCTTTAAGAAAGTCATCTCACAGAAAGACTGAGTCCACTAGAGAAAAAGAGAATACGTTTTCTGATAGCTTGGATAATCTTTTCGACATCGCACACGCCAACGCCCTTGAGAAAATGACAAATACCGAAGACATTGAGTTTCTGCTAAAGCAAAGAGAAGATGGCCGGCCAGGAACTATGGGAGGTGTGGACGCTACTGATACTCGAACGAGGAAAAGAAAAGCTGAGCGCGAAGAACAAGAAGAGTTGCGACGCAAACGTGCAACGGAATCTAGTAGAGATCGGTTCGCTAAAGGCGGTAAGCTATTTCGCGCTTTGTGTGTTCGTCCAATGTTTATATTCAAATGAAATTCGTTCAATTGCAGTGGTTAAATTTTCAAGCAGTGATTCAAGCGATGATAATGGGAGACAGGACGAAAACTTCCCGGCAGAAGCTGGCCCGTCAAATGTTGGTGACAGAAGAGGTTACAAACAATGTTTTACTGAACGAGTCCTATCAGCTTTGGACAAGTGCAAAGTGACTGACCGAGACGCGGTCGGCATTATGATAGCGGCGGCAGAAGCATTTGGACGCGATCCTCAACAATACACAATAAACCGTACGTCGCTTCGGAGATGTCGGCGTTCAAATCGAGAGAACATGCTGAGTTATGTGAAAGACAATCCAGAAGTAAGATCGCATAGATTTATTTGCTCTCATTCAGAATTCTTATTCTTCAACGCGTTTCATTCATCTCCAGCTTGTCGCAGCTAAATCCTTGGATTTTGTGGGTACAAAGAAGGTGGACCGTCTACCGGTAATTGTCTCGTACGGAGAAAAAGAACAACTTCTTGGAGTTCCCAAAGTAGAAGATGGGAAAGGAAAAGGCCGAAGAATAGCACATGCCGTTTATCAACTGTTGGCATCTTGGCATATGACACATCGAATACAAGGACTTTCTTTCGACACGACATCAACGAACAGTGGCCCATTCTCCGGAGCCGCAGTTGCTCTTGAGCGGCTGTTGGAGAGAGAAATCTTATATTTACCTTGCAGACACCACGTATACGAACTGGTGCTAAGGGAAGTTTTTGAGACAAAAATGGGAAAGACCAGTGCACCAGGCGTTCCTTGCTTTGACCGTTTCAAACAAGAATGGGACGCTGTAAAGGTTAAACCATTCCATTCTGGCTTGATAGACGATCAAGTCGTCAGAAAAATTCCTGTGGCAATGCAAGTCGGCATAAAGAAGTTTTGCTTAGATCAATTGAAGGAGAAACACCCTCGCGATGACTACAAAGAAATGCTACAATTAATTCTTTTGTTTCTGGGTGAAAAACTTGAGAATTACCATTTCCGACCTCCAGGACCCGTTTCCCATGCTCGATGGATGGCAAAAGCCATTTACAGCCTCAAGATGTTTTTGTTTCGGAGAACTTTTCACTTATCTGTATGTGAATTGAATAGTATTCGACACGTTTGTATTTTTGTGGTGCGACTTTACGTCAAGGCATGGTTTGGTTCTTCTCGAGCAGCTGAGGCGCCGAATCAAGATTGGAAGTTTTTGAAGGACATCGTCGAGTACAAGTCCGTTGACCAGGATTTATCTCGGGTAATGATAAAGAAATTTATCGGTCACCTATGGTATCTCGCCGATGAGAACATAGCCCTTGCCTTTTTCGATGACAAGGTTTCAAATGAGTTGAAGGCCAAAATGGCGCAAGCATTGCTAGAAAATGAGAATGACGAAGGTGAAGAAGATGAAGAAGACGAAAAAGGTGAAGAAGATGAAGAGGACGAAGAAGGTGAAGAAGATGAAGAAGACGAAGAAGGTGAAGAAGATGAAGAAGACGACCCGGTTCCCCCAGCTCCTCGCGTCGTAATCAAAAGCACCAGCGTTAAAAAAATCGAGGTGAAATTCAAAGATGTGAATGAGGAATTCTTGGCTAAAGACTTGAGCAACTTCGTCTCTCATAATACCAAAAATTTATTTGTACGATTTGGAATATCGCAAGATTTCATTCTTGCAAATCCAGCAACCTGGAAATCTCGCGCAGACTATCAAGAAGGTCGTAGAATTGTAAATAACTTGCGCGTTGTGAACGACACTGCCGAAAGAGGAGTAAAAATGATACAAGATTATAATAGAATACTGTGTCAAGGCGAAGAAGAGAAACAGTATTTACTACATGTTATCGATTCTTACCGCAAGAAATACCCATCAGCGAACAAAAATATGTTAATTTGACTATATTATATTAAGAGTGCTTAGTAGTACTACTCAATTACAGCTTCTTTTATTTTTGTATGGGGAGTCCCTCAAGGAGTGGAGATAGACGGTAAGTTTGTTCGGAAAAGATGTTGGGGATGAAAAGTTAATGGGGATCGGTCATATATTTTGGCCCCCTAGGGGTGACCCCTGATGACCTATGGTGTTTTTAGAAAATACTGAGCAACCTCCATTTTTGTATGGTGACCCCCCTAAGGGGAGGAGATAGGGGGTGGGTGTCTTGGGGGAAAATGTTGGCGGTAAAAAGTTAATGGGGGTCGGCCATACATTATTCCCCCCTACGGGTGACCCCTGATGACCTATGGCAATTTCCCCCCTAATTTTGGCATAGTGGACCTTTTTCTCGGCTCGTGCGCAACCCCTAATGGTTTTTTTTTTTAATTTTTTTTTTCGGCATTGTCATTTTTTTTCAAAAAGGCACGGAATAGAGCCCTCATCTACCAAAATATCGCAAAAATGTCATTTCAAGGTCCACCTTAATGTATATGTATGTAGGTTTGGGGGAAACACGCGAATGCTTCCACGTGAGTATATGGATGGTTGGCATGAGGAACGCATATGTTTCCACGTAAAAGCATACATGTTTGTCAGTAAACAAGATACTGTTTGCATTTAAATACAAGTAAGTTTGGGTCTTGCAAACATATGAATGTTTGAAGTGTGTTCCAAACAAATATATGGTTCCTGCAGAATATGTTTGGGAAAATATGTAGGAGGGGCCGTTATTTTTCGGCGTGTATATATCAGCTTAGTTTATTTTTCCTGTAGCATATAAATATTTGTATTTTTTTTGCTTTTCTGAGGATTTGTTGAATAATGTGAAACATTAACGGACACGGTTAATAACTTCACTCATTTCGATTTTAAGCACAAATTCTAAATCATCAGATTCATCACCATTTTCGTAAGCACTACCATTTTAACGTTCATAAAAATATTCAGTTTGAGTTATACTTTTCTGTCTATAGGTTGTATTACCAGTTGCTAAGCATGGTTTAGATAGAGCTACGATTATATTGATGAATCATCTCCATATTTACGCATTGCGGCTGCACCGTCATGTGTAGATCCAACAATGTGTTTTCCAAACTTAGTCCAAATTCTTCTAATTTTGCTTTTATACAAGAAAAAATATTGGTAGCTTTTATCTTCATGATACATCATTTGAGAACCAGATTGAACAAAAAAATAAGAAAAATTAACCCAAATACACTAGGCATCGAAACTTCAACGGGCGGTATAGGAATATAAGTACCCTCAAACAAAAAGAGATTGACGTAATCAGCTCTTCAATGTGCATCTTTAGAGACCCCCCACAATTGATGTTCCAAAAACGCGGTTTTCAGTGCACCCTATTGCCTAGTTTTATGGATTTGAAAGTACTAGTGTTGGGGTTTTTAATTTGCGTTGGATTTTAATATGCATTTACATCTCTCTTCCTTAATACAATTTGACTCTACAGTTCCAGATTGTTGATTCGTTTGAGGACATATATAAATCTTTCGATTTTGGAAGTGACAAAACTACTTTTTGAATCTCCTAACTGACATTCTATCCTCTGCTATGCTTCTGCAAATAATCTCTTGTGGATTTGTATGTTGTGCTCGCTTATAAATTTGTGGGCACATTTTCCATGGATGTTTACAACAAATATTACAACCAATTGTTCATTTCTTGAATTATTCGATTAATCGGTATAAATTACTCGAGTAATTATTTACTCGAAACCAGTCATTTTAAACTGCTCGAACAAAAGTGTGCTAAAAATTGTTTGTTTAATCGAGCAACGGTTAACCGATTGGATACTCCAATCCTAACTACAAAAGTTTGATACCACAAAATTTAAAAATTTTCAGTAGATGCGAAAAATTGGCTTTGAATTCCAAAATTTTACTAGAACCCTTGAGCAGCCTATATAAAACCACGATTCCGAGGTTCGTCCTAAGCTTCGTTTGCACGCGATATCTCATTGTTGTGTAAGAATCTTTAATTTGGACAAGTTTCACCACTAAATTTGAAGGTCAATAAATAGAGTTTCTTACCTGTAATATGGCAACTTCGTTCTTTAATTGAGCTTCTTGTTTCGTTGGAAATCTCAGTTTATCAATGACCTTTATGGCTACCTCCCGTTTGCTTTTCTTATGGATGCCTCCATAAACTATACCGAATTGGCCAGATCCCAAGACCTCATCGGGGTATATTTGATATAATTGACCCATATCCTGGACGTTTTCTTCGGATTCGCAACACTCTGAAAGAGTTTTAATTAAACGATTTTTAAGAGATCTCGCAATAGTTGTAATTAATCATGTGCCATACTTACGGGTATTGGTAACATGCATATAGGCTTGTTTGATCGTTGTTTCCCAAGTTTTGCCAATGTCCGTTCCAATTCCACTCTCGGGTGGGGGTAATCTCACGGCTTGTTCCTCCCTAACACCCACCAATGGGTCTTGACCCACAAAATAGCTGACATTGGGTGCACGAATCTCGAAGCAGTAGTTATTATCCACCCTTACGTCATTGTTGGTTTGAATGGCTTGAATTTCGCCGAGTGGAATTTCTTTGTGATATTTACTTCCCTGCTCCGATATGAACAGTGTGATCGTCTTGCAGTCTAAACGCCAGAAGTATCGTTTCACTGTAGCATCCAAGCTGGTAAAATGGACCAGCCATCCCTCTTTAATAGCTTGACCACCACGTTTCTTGGTGTGTTTAACGGATTGTACAATACGCATTAATGGTATATTGGCACTTGGCGATGATGATGAACTGGACTGTTCCGATTGTCCATCTATAGATTGTCCTTCACCGGCACTACGTGACGTAGCACGCTCCGAGTTGGTACCTACTAGACCGTTTACTAACTCTGGTGGCGAATTATGAGCATTGGTTGTGGTCTTCGCAGCCATAGTTCCCAAACGTCCCAGTTTGTTGGTCATAATGCCACCGCCGACCCTGACGTAATCTTGCGATGCCGTATCATCAAAATCACTGTCATCAAATTCCTCTTTAAAGAAATTATCACGTTCCTTGTGGGACGAATGTGTTGGCGTGAATATTTCACTAAAATCACTTGGATGCAGTTGCCGTTCGCCGGTACAGTCTTGTGGCACTTTGTCCATGCATTTCTTATGCGAGTTATATTGGCAATCGCGGCATTGGAGGCCCTGCTTGAACAGACCCTTGAGGAGTTTCTTACAATACTGACACACCGTCGGTATGCCATAGGTGTGGACCATAAATGTGTGTGGTATTCGGATGTTTTGATAGGCTGAGCTGGTGGCACATATGCCAGTATTGTGCAGATGAAGGGATGATGGTGGATGTGGTGGTTGTCCATTTCTGCTGCCGGCTGAGGAAGAACGTTGATGACTACGATGAAAGATTGGCACATTCTGGAACGGCAAAAAAATATCGAATAAAGTATGTTATATGTATTTGTAAATGGCCATTGTAAGTGGCGGGTAACATTTTGAAATTCAATATAACTAAACAGAGATGGTGTTGATGTTGGTAAGTAAGCTAACCTGTGATTTTTACTGGCACTTAGTATATTCGAATCTAGTTTTGAAATCTACCTCCGAAATATAGAAATACTATAATAATTTGTTTCTAATTTTTCGACCTTGATTTTAATTATTCTTGACTAATTTTCCAAGCTTAAGGTCACTTATGATGTTATAAAACTTTTTGTTTTTCTCTTTTCTCTCTCTCGATATTTCGATTTCCTTTGGAAATCTTCTTCAGGATAGTTTTTAATATTAATAATAACAGACAAACATCAATACAAATTGAAATGAAAATTTTTGACAACTTGTGAAAAGTAATACTACCCTGCAGTTCTGGAGGTGTCGATTAGCCATGCTTGAACTACATACCTAACTACTCCGTACATGGCTCCGTACATGACTGACCCTATGGTAAGCGAACGCCGAACCACCGAGTAAAAAAAATGTAGAGCACTGGCAGAGCGAACCGTTTGTTTTCGTTTTGCTTGCTGCTCTTTCGCAATGATCGAAAACAAATTTTCCAGTTGAGCTAATACGTTTAATCAGTATAGTTTAGAGGTGTCAAGTGCAAATATAATGTGGAGTATTTCTTGGTAGGTATTATTAAATTCATTGTAATGGGAGTTAGGCATCAATTAATTAATTAGTTTTGTTTTTTTCAGATGCAATCAATTTGGTGAATGGAACTGGGTCAGCTGAGGCACAACCCCGAAAGGCTTTGCAACTTCAGAAGAAGCCATACTTGAAAAGCTCCAGCTGCAACAAAACCCAAAATGAAAATGAAGACAGCAGCAACATCAATTGTGAACTATTAAAAATGAATAAATAAATAAAAACTAACTAATAATAACTAATATAATATAATATAAAAATTGAACTTCAAATTATATTAATGCTATTACCTGTGTACCCCCCTTTTCATGGGACCCATATTCACTAGTTCTTCTGGGTACTCATATCACCACCCCTAGTATGGGTACCTGTGTACCCCCCTTTTCATGGGGCCCCATATTCACTAGTTCGGGGAAAACGATGTGGTGGCGATTGACCCTTTTTGCGGACATTTCATACAAAAAACGAAATGATGAAATGCATTGCTTAGGGTTGGCAAAGTAAGTAAAGGTGGTTCCCTAGTAAGTACTTATTTCAACTGGTACGAATTATAATACAGTATTGTTCACATAAGGTAGAAATATTAAATCGAACAAAATTTTAAAATATTTTAAGACCATTTAATTTTCTTATTATTAACCTATTCGTCCCCATCAATTAAGATCTTAACATTTTCAGTGAAGTTGTACGTATCTACTTTCTTATTAAATTGCCAAAACTGATAAAAACTTGCGAAATTTAGCGAAAAAATTAAAAAGTGTTAACAAGCTACAAAATTACCTAATAATCGCTAAAACCAAAAGAAATGGCAAAAAAACTCTGTTAAAAAACCGTCAAATTCGCGAGAATCCACAAAACCTTGCCAACCCCAGTATGACAACGATCTCCAACATTACTTAAAAAACGCCAAAGCTGTAAAGAGTGCGAAAGCTCACCAAATCGCTAACAATGCAAACATTGCAAAATTTCAAGATATTGCAAACTTTATAATAAACTCTAAAATTGTCCTAAATAGTTAAAACTAAAACCGCGAGACCGCAAAAATTCGCGACCTTTGTTTTAATTTCCCTATTATTAATATTTTTATTTTTATTTAATAAACATCTATAAATTTGAGATAAGTTATCTGTGTCTACTTTAAAATTTATTCTCTTTTCAAATGGAACATTATTAATCTGTAACATTTCTAACATTTTTTATAATTCTCTGTGTTCAAAATAGATGTATTTTCGAAATCTGGATAGTGATTGAAATCTCTACAGTGAGTTGATAACGCTGTTTCCGCCATCGAATTATAATTCATAGACTTTTGGTCAAGTCTGTGTCCTGCTATTCTCGTTTTTAATTTAGTCCCTGTTGTTTCTGCATATACTTTCTCACATTGTTCAATATCATTACCACCACATGGTATTTTATATATTAAATTTGACCTATCTGATTTTTTTATTCTATCTTTAGTTTTTGTAAACAATCTTCCAACATTATTATCTATCTTATGTGCCATTTTATATTCCCTTTTGTTATATATGTTTGAGTTTTCTATCCTTTATGAAAACCCAGGTACATAAGTTAATGATTTATAAACTTTTGGTTCTAAAATTTCATCTCCAATGCGTTATTTTCTAATATCGTATTGCAAATGAGTTTATTGGGAAAACTATTATCTACTAATATATTTCTAATTATTTCTCTATTTTTCTTATGAAATCTATTATCACTTATTTTTAATACTCTATCTATTAGATTTTTGGCTGTGTTAATAATAATTTTCTTTGGGTGTTTTGAAAAATAGTTTGTAATTCTACCTGAGGAAGCTGGTTTTTGATACCAATCTATTAATAATTCATTTCCCTGCCTTATCACCAATGTGTCCAAATATGAAATGGAAGACTTCTCTTCTTTTTCAATAGTAAATTTGATGCTTTGATCAAATGAGTTTAAAGTTGTCAATAAAATGTCAATCTCATTCTCTTTCACTATACAAAATAAGTCATCAACATATTTTGTTATTATTTTAGGTTTTACTGTCAATTTTTCTAAACATGTATCTAATAATTTTTCCATTTCGATATCTGCAATTATTGGAGATGCTGGAGAACCCATAGGAAGTCCTTTTAGCTGTGTATATATTCTTCCATCATATTGAAAATATCTATTATCAACAATCCAGAATTTTATAATTTGCATGAATAAATTTGTATTCATATTTGTTAACTCTGAAATCTTGTTCCAATTTTCTTCTATAATTGTAAAAGCCAAATCAACTGGAATACTAGGAAATAACGACACAACATCAAGTGATATTAATTTTTCATTGTTTTCAATCGAAAGACCCCTTAATTTATCTTTAAACTGTACCGAATTGCTAACATTATATTTAGAATTTTCTGTTAATTTTTTAAGGAAATATACAATGTATTTACATAAATTGTATGAAGGTGAATTTATTGATGAATAAATTGGTCGTAATGGAAAATTTTCTTTATGTATTTTAGGTAAACCATATAATCTTGGTACAACCGCTACTGAAGTTTTCAGTCTCACTTTATCTACTGATGTTATTATATTTAATTTAAAAAGTTCCTCAATAAATTTATTGTTAAGTTTCTGAAATCTGCTTGTTGGATCCTTATCCAATACTTGAAAAGATGTACTATCGCTTAAAATATTTTGAATTCTAGATATGTAGTCACTTTCATCAATTGCTACTGTCGTGTTTCCTTTATCTGCGTTTAAAATCATTATTTCCCTATTATGTTTAAGAAACTTTAGACTATTATTCACTTTATTTATTGTAAATTTATCTCTACTATTGAATGCCATTTTGTTTATATGATTATCAATTACTGTTACAAAATTTGACCTTGCTATTTCTTGTTCCTCTTTGTTCTCAATAGTTTCTATAAAATCGTCTCCCTCTGATATAACCTTTAGCATTGGAAACTCTTCTCTATTAACCGGAAGTGCGTGTTTTTGTCCTAAAGACAAAATCCACTGTACATCTTCTGGGATATCTATACCTCTTTTATTCATAAACCATTTTCTATTAAATTTAATTCCTAATTCTCTCTTCTGAAAATTAACGCAATTATCAAACTTTTTCTTATGTATCTATCTGCTTATCGTTTCTTATTATTTTCTCCGCCGTTATGTCTTCATATTTTAAAAAATTGTTCAATTTTTCATTATCTAAAAACCTGCTTAAACTATATATTATATAATTTAATTCATCTTCATGACGTTTTAGGAGATAATGTTTTTGCTTAATTGAGGAATTAAAAATCTTGTTCTGTAGGTTTCCAATATACTTCCCAACATGATTATTGATCGAAGGATTTGAATATTCATCAAAAAGTATGAAAATATTTTTGGTGGAATTCCTTATATCTAAATTGTGGTATAGTTCCTTCATTTCGGCATTTTATAGTAGAATATTTTGTCTTTCCGGAGAAGACAGATAATTCACGTTTAAATATCGACATTACCCAGACTTTTGTTAGTGAAATTTTTGCACATCTGTAACGCCGTTGAAGATGTAGTACGTCCCGTATATCCAAACAATCGTCCAGCGACAATGAGTTAGCATCTTACTCGCAACTGTTTCAATATGTTTATCACTAACCAAAATTGATCTGTTACGTTACAACGAAATACAACTTTCCAAAAAATTTTTTGTATAATCACAATATTAAGTCAGAGCTGAGTAAAAGTTATTATTTTTAAATACCATACTGATATAATGATAATACGATAAATTATGGAAATGAACTTCCCAAAACTGCAAAATTGCGATAGTAACGCGTAACGAGTATGTAGTTTGAAAATATTGAACTCCATGTCCGGGATGAACATAAGTGACAAAAACTACAATTTATAGGAGAAAGGTTTATTTGTGGTAATACTCATAGATTTATAACAATTAGAGTATGAGTCATGTGACTTTGAATTTTGAATCAAAAATGCAATTTTGTCAAATTGGACACTTACTATGATTTCGCGGAGAGGAGTCGACATCATTCTACCCGAAAACCAAATTTTAATTAGTAATATGTTTCAATAGGCAAAGTGAAGATGATACTTCACAAACATTGACACGATCGTCGGGCGAAATTCAACGTAATTTTTTAAAACTATATACTTCTGAAATTAAGATCTGACATATGATCTACTAATAGGCCAATTTTTCTGACTCCTCAAAATAAAAAGTGCAGGAAAATGGGAAAGAAGTTTGGGCATTCTGTGTCAAACTGGCATTTTCAGCATTGTTTGACAGTTCTTAGCAGTGTAATATGCAAAATTTCTGTCTTCGTGCTAAAGGGCATCCCAAGCATATTAAAGAGCTGGCACAACAAAAAAAAAAAACCGAATCTTCATCCACATTTCTTTAAAAACCAGGTTATTGCGCTATGATAAAGACAACATTTTATGTTGCACCCATAGACTGACATATTAGAGATAATTCAACCAGTGAGTAAACATACCACAGCTGAACGAAATACCAGTTAGAATTTGATAGAGAGGAAAGTGGTTGGGGTAATAAGTAGACTTGTTTCGAACTTGTTCGTTTAAGTTGCCCAGACATAACAAGCACGAACATACCCGCCATATCGAACATACATATGTATTATGTTCTCGAGGGTGAAGTCGGATCACCCTAAATGAACTATATAGAACATGAACTACCCAACTCTAGTAATAAACGATAAGCAACTGGAAACAAGCCAATCAATTTAATTATTGTTTAATTGATGCTAATGACAGGTAAATTATGTTTGATGCTGGTTGCATCGAACGTAAATACGCATTTTCTTGTTCGTTTTTATGTTGAAGTTTCGATTCCTAGTGTATTTGGATAATTTTTTTGTTCAATATGGGGCAGAAACGACGTGCACGACGAGCATAAACAGAACAATATATTTTTACAAAATTTTGATAGAGTATTTTTTTCACGGCAGAATTTTTAAATCTTAATTAAGCATTCTTTCTTCCCTATTTTTCACTTAAATTTTCAATTTACTTTTTGACGTAGAATACGTCTTACCTTACGGTATGAGGAGTCATGTCAGGTTTTTATTATTTAATCTTTATTTCATTGAATTTGAGGAAACGGCTAGATGAATTTTTTTAAAATTTTTTTTGTAGGTAAATTAAGATGTTATCTTTCGTTTGATATACATTTCATATTGGTTGATATATTTCTAGTATTTTAATTTCTCAAATGAAAATTGTTTAAACACATACACTCAAACATATGTGTGGTGTTTGGATGAGTGTTTTTGGTTGCTCAACATTGCTTAGGAACATGTATCTAGTAAAAAGTGAAACGAACAGCAAGCTAATGCTGCTTGGCAAGATGTATCTAGTAAAAAGTGAAACAAACAGTAAGCTAACGTAATAAAGCTTTTTTGCGAAAGCTTCAATAAAGCTGTTGTAACATTAATTTTGAATTGTAAAGCGTAAAGCTTTCACACAACGCTCGAATGCTAATGCGAAGACTCGATAAGGTAAACCTTTTTTAATATTAGGGCGGCCCTCTCAACATTCGCAGAACTTATTTCAATAAAAATATTAATTAAAATACATAAATTAAATTAAGTTTAAAAAAATTGAACATAATATTTTTTTTTAAACGGACTTGAATCAAATGCCGTTGGTAAATATAAAAATTACAGCAGACAGTTGTCCGAGGCCTTCGGCCACGGACTGTCCCTGCAGGCTGTGTCAGAGACACGGCCATTAAGTTTAACGTAGAATACGCCATCCGATAAGACAGAAAACATATATAACAATAAATGATAAATAATATAAGCAAATGAATTTATTGTTATATATGTTTTCTGTCTTACAGCCTGCAGGGACAGTCCGTGGCCGAAGGCCTCGGACAACTGTCTGCTGTAATTTTTTTTATATTTCCTCAATATGTACTATACTTTTGATTAAAAGCTAATTCGCGAACTGCAATGAGAAATTAGGGAAAATTGGAAAAATATGCTTCATCAAGACTTCAAAATGCTGCCGTGAAAAAAATGCTCGGCCAAAGTTTTGAAAATATATGTTTCAAATTATGCTCATAATGACACGTAATTAAGAACCATCTTTGCAATACTTTTAATGAGTTCCACCCATATATTCCATAGAGTAATCTCATACTAGAGAGAATATTTGGCTCATCAGACTTTTCCTTTCACACTCTTCTTGATGCGGTCGGTGTTATAGAGAGATGTTTGACGAAAAGTGACATACACCAGGTGGAATTACAATAACTTCTTGCTTTAATTTTTCATGTCGTTTTGGTGAAAAACTGTGAAATTTAAATGTGTTTTACAATTTTTTATTGACTGTTATTGTTAGCATACATTTGTGTTGTATTTAACACAATAATTTTAACACACAAAACGAAATGCCGTTGTTATTATTTTGTTCGTTGTTTTGAACCTTTGCGTCTATCTGGTATTAGTAGAGCAATTCTTTTCAATATCGAACGTAAATATCACACCAGTCCAAATGTCATAATTTTCGTGAGAGAACTATTAGGTCTACTATAAGTATTATTCTATGATATATTCAATAAAATAAATGGTTTCCCATTACATCCCATGAAGGGACAGGGGAGAGCTTCTCACAATCACAGAGCTGTGCGCTTTCCAGTTTTCACTCACTGATTGGGACGTACAGTTTTGCACCGATTCCAAACGGTATTTTGAGAAGCTTTTTCATGGCTAAATACTCGATATTGTCGCCGTCACTATGCGAGGTGACCGCCGCCCAAAGGAATTTTTAAGGTGGTCTGAGCAGGGATCGAACCCAGGATCTCATATACAAGAGGCGCGCACACTACCATTGCACCACCGACGGCCACTATGATATATTAGTATAGTAATTAAATGAGCGATTATTTTTTTTACGACTGATAGTGCTTAGAATTGCTAGATTTAAAATTTAAGATTTCATTCGAGAAATCATGTGATTGAATTTTGGTTCGTTTTCGCTGAAATAAATTTCCTGTTTCATATGTCCTACTTCAACTGTTCCTGCTTCATTCTCGTCCTCCTGTATCTTATCCTGCTTCATCTGTTCCTGTGACAAATGTTCTAGCTTTATCAGTTCCTGATTCACCTGTTTCAACAGATCCTGCTTCACATGTCCTTATTCATCTGTTCCTGCTTAATCTTTTTCTGTGTCACATGTTCTCCCTTCATCTGTTCCTGCTTCATCAGTTCCTACTTCATCTATCCTGCTACATCTATTCCTGCTCTATCTGTTGCACCTGCATTTGTTCCTGCTTTATCAATCCTATTCCATTCATATCATTCTTATCTTCATATTAGTCTTTATATATAATAATTCTGTTAATATCGTCCAATACAATCAAGGTCCCTATTCAATCTATTACATCCTGCATGAATTTATTACTATTTATTGTTTAGTTTCGCTCCTGATTACTGTTTTACCATTGTTCCTGTTCTTTCGATTTAATTATACTATAATATTGTATTTAGTTTGTAACTGAAGATTTGTAAAATTACAATTACATATGTAAAAACAACTGTTCCTGCTTCATCTGTCCTGTGACAAATGTTCTAGCTTTATCTGTTGTTGATTCACCTGTTTCAACAGATCCTGCTTCGCCTGTCCTTATTCATCTGTTCCTGCTTAATCTGTTTCTGTGTCATATGTTCTCGCTTCATCTGTTCCTGCTTTATCAGTTGCAACTTCATCTGTCCTGCTACATCTGTTCCTGCTCTATCTGTTGCAGCTTCATTTGTTCCAGCTTTATCAATCCTATTCCATTCATATCATTCTTATCTTCAAACATAAAACAAATTAACCCATATGAATGAATCGAAACTTCAATTTCGAGGGTACTCGTATACAAGAGATTGACGTAATCTGCTCTTCAATGTGCATCTTTTGAGATCCCCCACAATTGAAGTTCCAATAACGCGGGTTTCAGAACACCCTAATGTACAGTCTACGAATTTTAATTTGAAGCACTTTATCTAATGCAAATGCAAAAGAATTACTCTTATTCGCAATGACAATTAAACAATTTTCTCAGGTAATGCAAATGCAGGTTTGTGGAATCCCAATTGAAATGCCAATTGAAATGAAATATGGAAATGCTTTTGATAGTTTGAATCATAGATACGATTTGTCATATAGAGCTGCCATTCCTCTCACCTGACATTTTGTTTCACACTATTCGTGGTGCGGTCGGTGCGATAGAGAATAATTTCACGTAAAGTGGCTTACACCAGGTGGAATTACAAAAATTGTTGACTTAAATTTGTCAAGTCGCTTTGATCTAAACAATGAAATTTAAACGTATTTCGGACTTGTTTGTTATATTTTATTGTTAGTATATATTTGTGGTGTGTTTACACCAAAAATTTAACGCACAAATCGAAATGCCGTTGCTGATTTATTGTTGGACGGTTTGAGCCATTGCCTCTATCTGGTATTATTAAAGCAATACTTTCCAACATCCAACCGCCCATCTACAACACAAGAAATGTCAGAGTTGCATTATATAAAACTTACTGTTGCATTATATAAAATATAATAAAAAAAACCTATTTATCTTTATGGAGATTATCTAGAATAGATATTTCGACGATATCTTCTTTTTATTGCTCTAACGATTGCCTGGCAATATTGCGAAATTATTGTCTAAATATGTTGCTTTCGTATTGCTTGGAAGTATCGCCGTCGGGTACCAGTTGCTCCCAACGGGGCAAACTTCCGCAATACGAAAATGATTATTGCCGCAATACAATTTATCTTCCAGGCGATATGATGACGATATCGCTTTGTTTGCTGAGTAAATTCGGATGTTGACGGTCTATCACAATTCTTAAAAACGGTTGTAAGGGTTCTCCAATTTGAGTGGTATGATTTCTAAGTGACGTTTCGGCCATTTGTAGTATGTCATGATCTGTATTTTTTTTACAATATTAAGTAATGTTTACAATTTCATCATGGAGAGATCTACGCAAAAACAACGTTTTCAAATTATTCAATTTTTTTTTATCAAAATAATAGTTTTCCAATTGTAACTTTAAGAAAATCATCTTCTCCGATGAGGCTCACTTTCATCTGAGTGGTGCGGTAAAGAAAATCAACAAAATAATTCATGAACAACCATTATATTCACTTAAATTGCCAGTTTGGTGTGGTTTTTGGTCTGGTGGAATCATTGGTCCGTACTTCTTTCGAAATGAAGCTGGTAACACCGTTACTGTGATACAGATATTAGAAGAAGTTGATTTTGACAACATCTGGTTCCAACAAGACGGATGTTACTTGCAACAACCGAATTATTGGGAAAACAGTTTGGAGATTCGATTATTTCAAGAAATTGTGACATTGAATGGCCTCTAAGAAGTTGCGATTTAACACCATTAAACTATTTCTTGTGTGTTTGATGTCATTGGTCCTTAGCAATAAACCCGACTCTCCAAGTTTTACAAGTCAATATTGAACGTGCTCTAAAAACCCGTAAAATACAATAAATCTTTATAAAATTTGAAACGAGGCAATATTTCGGGTAAGTGAAGGCTGGTCGGCAGCAATAAATACAGGGTGTTTCAAAAGTGACCACCCTATTGGAAGATGCTCTTATTTTTGCAAATGGCCGCCAATGTCAAATATGTTTTGACATTTGTGTATTAGACAGATGTAGAATACAAGTAAACAAGCCATGGAGCGATACACTCCCCAAGAACGTGGAATAATCGTGTCTATTTTTTTGGGTAACAATTCGTCTGTGGTATTGGAGCAGCGCGAATATCGTCGCCGATTCCCCGGCCGTCCGACACCGACTGCGCAAACACTGCGCCGTTTGGCCACTAATCTGGAAGAGTATAGGACCCCTCGAGACGTTGCCAGGAGTGGCCGGCCCCGCAGCGCCCGTTCTGCCGAGAATATCGCCGCTGTTGCCGAGGATGTCGAGCTGTCGCCGGAAACATCGACCAGACGCCGTGCCTCGCTATTAGCCATCAGCCGGTCGTCCCTATGGCGAATTTTGGTCAAAGACCTGCGCATGTTCCCATACAAAGTCCAGTTCGTGCATCAGCTGCTGCCTGTCGACCGCCAAACGCGTGTAACCTACGCCCAAGCCATCCTCAATCTCGTGGACGAAGTTGACGATTTTTCTACCAAAATCATAATGAGCGATGAGGTTCATTTCCAGCTCAGCGGGTACGTGAACAAGCAAAACTATCGCTTCTGGGGCACCGAAAATCAAATCAATGAGTGATGCACTAGGAGCCATTACACCCGCTCAAAGTGACTGCATGGTGCGCTGTTCACGCTGGAGGAGTCATTGGGCCATTTTTTTCGAGAACGCCGCTGGTCAAACGACAACAGTGGACGGTGCGCGCTATAGGGCCCTGTTAACCGAATTTTTTCTAATGCAATTCGACGAATTAGGACTGGAGGACATGTGAATCCAACATGACGGAGCAACGGCACACACTGCGCGAGCCACAATCGATGTTCTGAAGGCGGCGTTCCCAGGTCGCCTCATCTCTCGTTTTGGCGATTTGCACTGGCCCGCAAGATCGCCCGATTAAACCGTTCCAGACTTTTTTTTGTGGGGTTTTTTGAAGTCCCGTGTTTACGTGAACAAGCCCTCAAGGTCAACATTAGACACGAGTGCGAGAATCTGTCGCCCGAAGTTCTCGCCGAAGTGATGAAAAATGCCATAAAACGAGCCCGTATGGTACTCAATTGTGACGGCGCCCATTTAACCTATATCATCTTCTCAAATAAACATTCAAATAAACATAAATAAACATAATCAACAAAGAGAATCGAAGTTTTTCATTTAGAAAAAAAATGAGAGCCAAACAACATCGGATGACTTCTTTTGAAACACCTTGTATAATTAATTTTAATAGAACTGGGACACAATTGATGGCATAGGGTGGGGGTATATTTAAGCCGATTCATCCGATTGGAATTTCTGTAACCAGTTTCTCTAAAGTTGATTGCAATTTTCAAAATATTTCTATTGGCAAAATTCATAAATAATATGGCTCGAGTTTTCGCTTACGAGATTTCATGCGATTTCTGTAAAATCATAAACCTTGGATTCCGCTAAAGGAATTCATGGATTGATTCGGTATTTATTTATATCATCCTTTATGCCCAATAATCTATTATCCTAAGACCAGGTAAGTCATTAATTTGTATGCCTTGCAGTGTGTTAATAGTGACAATCTAGAATTAGTATTGCACTGAGGGAATTTTCAGCAAAAATTTAATAAATATATTTATTGATCCAACTAAATTGTGAGTAGCTCTCCCCTACCACTCATGGGATGTCATTATTTTATCCCAAAGAAACTTTTAATTGAAGCAATAAATCAGTGAGTGTAAAAAGTAGTAAGCACACATCTCACTGATTGTGAGAAGCTTTTCTCAATCAATGTTATGGGACACCTTTTTTTGTTATAAAACGAAGTCTGTGCTTTAAGGAAATGTATCGCCACGTAAAACTTCATTGAATCAATAAAACGTTGCACTACATTCATGAGGTTTTGTAACATTTAACACAAGATACCATTTTGTCCATAAAGTACATTTAAATATTTGTATGTGATGCTTCAGAGTGTTTTTGCATTGTTTGACATATTTATGAAGAAATTTCATTAAATTTATGAAACATTTCTTTAAATCATGGAAGATGTTTAATTATGTGTCTTAATGAAGCTTTATTGTGGTTTCATATAAATTTTAAAAAAAGTTCACTGAATCAAAGAAGTTTATTTGTTTTTATGAAAATTAAAACCATAAAATAGATTATAGTGAAAAAAATTAACTGATCCAAAGCATTTTGCCACCGAAGCTATTGAACATTTTAGTGAGAAAATCCTTTCAAAATTAAATTAAGATCTGGTTTATAAATGAGAATTTTCAAACGGTTTAAATGAAATAAAAAACAAAACAAACAATTAAATTAGTTTAAAATTTCAATTTTATTTAAAGAAATAATATATTTTAAAAATTCTCATTAAAATAATGAAAAATAAAAAAAAAATTAATAACATTAAATAAAATTAAGTACATAAACGAAATCGATAGGAGAAAGTGATCATAATAAACCAGATCTTATTTTTAAATATAGATATCGAAAATTCTTAATATGTATGCGAATGTAAGTTAACATAATATCAAAATTAAAAATATATTTAAAAAAAAAAAATAAACAAAAACCCAAACACCTATTTTCTACAAATTACATATGTATGTATGTAGATATTAAAACAAATTGTTTCTTTATCATACAGCGAATATTGCGAGATTTGGAGGGAAATTGTGTAAAATTTTGTCACAATTACTGGTTGTCTAAACTCACAAGTAAGAATATATTTTGGTGGAAGTTTTCATAGTGATACTGAATCACACCAATGCACCATTTCCAATTGAAATTTCAAACTATCAATTTAAGTTTGAAAAATATCATCTGAAATTTGAAAATTATATTTGAAATTTAAAAGACATTAATTGGAAATTAAAGTTTATATTTTAAACTTTATATACATTAATTGAAAGTTACAACAACATCAACTGAAATTTAAATGGCATCAATTGAAATTTATAAGACATCAATTGGAATTTAAAACACATCAATTGAAATTTAAAAGACATCAATTGATATTTGAAACACACACGCAAATAAAAAACTCGTTCCTCCCAAACGAAATCTCAGATAACTGAAGTTGGTTTGGGGACTGTAGTTGGGAGAAACGAACTTCTGTTAAGCCATACATGTCATTTCATTTGGGAGAACCGAAAAATGTTTGCAGCTAACGAGTTATGAAAAATATAAGGTTAAAAAACGTTTGCGAGAAATGAAAAACTGTTCCACCAACTGTTCTTTCGTTTACAGCAACCTAGTTGTAGTTACTCTAAACTAAGAAATCGTTTGCGAGAATTGAAAATCGTTTGCTGTAAACGAGTTTTGAAAAATTAGAAATGAAAAAACAGTTGCGGGAAACATTACGTGTACATTATCTTGTACATTAAAACTTTTATTTATGGCTTCCAAAAGCTCTTTTTTGCTTAAATTTCTTTACTTTTCTGATTTTGTTTTTATCCATAAAGTTTGTTTTAAAAAAAGTTGGAATTTTTTCCTATTTTTTCACTGTTTACTTACACGTCTGTCTCGCCTTGCATTCAAATAACAACTAAAAGCGAGGCAAACTACAACGACTCAATTGCCCATCCAAGATATATTGACAAGGTAAAAGCATTAGAGTGTGTGATCACTTTTATGTGTATGCGTGAGTGTGTACGCCAAACGAGTGGATAAGACAGAATGAGAGAATTTTACGTTCTTCGTAATCTGTGCTCTCATTAGAAAAATGGCTAATTTCAGTTATCGCAAACGTTTTTTTAATTTTGCGGCAAATGTAATTTTTTACGCGCAACATGATACACATTTGCGATTTACGAGTTTATTTGTGAGAACTACATGAACGATTGCGATTAATAAATAAATACAAATCAATCAAAGTATTGTTGCGGCAACCGAGCAATAAACGTTTTTTTCTTTGCGTGCATCCATTGAAATTTAAAAGACATCAATTGAAATTTAAAAGACGTCAATTGAAATTTACAGTTCGTCAGTTGAAACTTACAAATTATTTACCGATTTTATGTATTATATTTTTAAATTTCAATTGATGGATTTGAATTAATGATGTGTTTCAAATTTCAATTGATGTGTTTTAAATTTTAATTGATGGGTTTTAAATAGCAATTGATGTCTTTTGAAATTTAATTGATGTATTTTAGATTTTAATTGATGTGGTTTAAATTTCAATTCAAAATGGTGTCCCATAACATCCCATGAAGGGATTGGGGAGAGCTTCTCACATTCAGTGAGATGTGCGCTTTCTAGTTTTACACTCACTGATTGGGAGCTACAGTTTTACACCGGTTCCGATCGGTATTTTGAGAAGCATTTTCATGGCTAAGTACTCGATAGTGTCGCCATCACTAAGCGGGGTGACCGTCGTCGAAAGAAATGTAAGGTGGTCTGAGCAGGGATCGAACCCACGTTCTCATGTACAAGAGCCGCGCACACTACCATTGCACCACCGACGGCCACTTAAATTCAATTGGTATCTTTTAAATATCAATTGATGTCTCATTCATTTCAATAGTGTTGTGTTTCAAATTTCAATTGACGTGTTTTTGTAATTTAAATTGATGGGTTTTAAATATCAATTGATGTCTTTTGAAATTCAAATTGATGCATTTTAAATTTCAATTGATTTCTTTTAAATGTCAGTTGGTGTCCCTCACATTTCAATTGATCTATTTTAAAATTGTATTAATGTATTTCAAATTTCAAATAGAATTTTTGAATTTCAATTGACAAGAATTGGCTTATGAATTGTTATTAAAGAATTCTACAATATTATACTTGGTCGAACTCGTTGACTGCTTCTCAAACTTGTGCAATTAAGGTGGACAGACATAACAATGTTGAACATAATCGTCATATCGAACATGTAGATTATGCTTGTGAGAATCATGTCTGGACACCCTAAGTGAACTATGTATATAGTTCACAAACTGCCCACCTGTCTACAATATAGCCTGGAGCTTAAACAAATTATAAGAAAATACTAATGACGATTATACAGAAATTACATCAACTCTTTACCTTAATTGTAACATTTTTAAATGTCTTTCATTCAAACTCTTAAGTGCTTTGTAAACCTTGTAAGCCATGTAAATTCAGGGAATGTCACATATTTTTCAAACAGATTACACAAAATTTTGAGGTCGTACTTAAGTATTAAAGAGTTTGAGTGAAAGGCCCTTCACTGGATTCCTTTCTCTCGTTAATAATATCATACTAAAACTGCCTAAGGACATATTTGTGGGGTGAATTTTAATTGTTGTTTTGATGATCAACTAATTCTTAATTATATCACTCATAAGATCTGACATCCGTTTTACCAGAGAACTCCCCGAATCATTTTTGGCATGTTGGTCATCATTCGAGATAAGCGATTGTGTTGAGCCTCCCGAAGGACTTTTGGGCGGTTGCAGGAGGGATGAGCGTTTCGAGCTATTGTTGGTGTCATTCGAACGATTACAGTTGTTGGGTATTTTAACGACACAACGTTTATGATAATTCTGACTACAACCTGAAAAGACAATGAAAGAAAGCAGAGTTAGTTAAATGATTATGTCTATCGCTAAACATTAAGAGACATTAAAATGCAATAAAATCACATCTGTTACATGTCTAGTGGCTGAATAAAAGCGCCACCTGAGGGGACTGGTACTCTTGGATTGGCTTTGTACTCACCATCACATTTGAGACCTTGACGTACCAAGCCAAAAAGCATTTCACCGCAGAAATCACAGAATGTTGGCGCTTTGTACGAATGCACATAAAGGTTGTGTGGTTTTAGTGTCGGCATATCCGATGTTGGATATAAAATCGCTGTACAAAAACGTCGGAAGAAAAAAAAAGGAAAAGACACAAAAAATTAACATGAAAAATAAGTATTGTACAATGTCATTCATCAAACGAAGGCAGTTGTGCATCAATATCATCTGTGGCCACAATGTCCATTGTATACCACTATGTACTATCGACACGTGTATCTGTACCAAATGTTGTAAACTTACGACTGGCTGTGAGTACAATTTCCACCAGAGTCTCATCGACGACATCCGCAGCGGAATTAATGATGTGCAGCACATTGGGACTGTTGTAGTTGTGACGGAAGAGCAGTATACGTTCCGAGAGGTATGTCAATCCACTGTCGGGTATCTGTCGTTGGCAGGCAGGCAGGAAGGCGGGGATCATGAAATAAATTAGAAACATAAACGTAAATTCCATAATATTAGTTTTAATTAAGTTAACAATTAGATTACTTGTGAGATGTTCATAACGTTCATGGCAGCACATAAACTTTATTATTATCAGGGATCTAATTGTATTAGGTTGTACTGAAAAAAGGTTTTTTTTTAAATTTCAAGTCAGGGCACACTGGGACAGCAATATTATTTTCCGGCCAAAAATCTTTACACTTATTAAATCTTGCTAAAAAAATATACTATACCGATAAAATTCCCTAGTGGTATAGTTTAACAACTACGTATGTAGTTGCTTTCTAAAATAATGAAATCAACTATCGTAATTGTTGGTAACAAATGTTCTAGTTGACAACAACTATTTGATAGTTAAACAATAATTGAATATTATGTGAATTGTCAAAATAAAACTGACACAAGGAATAAATACAATTCAATTTGAATACATGGTTTTCTTACATATTTCTTGACATAAGTAGGCATTTACCTACTTTAAATTGTTACCAAATTACTTGTTTCTTCTTAAAGAAAACAGTTTGCTGTAATATATTGCCAGTTTGTGGAAAAAACTGTGTAGAGATCCTGGTTTGACAATTAAACCCAATTTCCCACCAGTCGGAAAATATGTATGGTAAGAAAGTCAGTGAGTTCCATTCAAAATCATAAATAAGCTGTATATTCCGATATGCGCGTGATTGTAAATTTAAACTTCAAAAATATATGTTAAATTTTTAACATTTCATACATTTTTGAGCATTAAGCCCCGTTTTCAGTTCTTGCGAAAGTTTCGTAAGAAATTTTGTCATTTTTCTGTAAAGGGAAAATTTTGTTACAGAGAGTTATCACATATCTCTGATTTACGTGCAAATATTTCATTAATAAATCATCTCTGCACCCCATTTTATTTTTTTTAGCGCATGTGGTAATACTTTTGTTTACTAAAATAGTCGAAATGTCAAAATTCAGATCCAAACCAATTATCAAACAATTGGTGTAACAACCCTGTACTTGACTCTGCCTACGAAATTTTCGCAAAGAGCTGAGTACCAAGCAAATGAAATGTGAGCGAAATTTACGGTTCATGAAATTTTCGTTATTTTTTATACACGTACATACATACACACACTTTGTACAGGTACACTTTGAATGACTTCTATTACTGATATACTTTACTAGCTTTTAATAAAATGCGTGTTTTATATTCCATAGATTTCAACATAAAGGATATATTGTTCAACGTATGTCTACGTTGGAATATAATGATTGGCGTACAAAAATATTATACAATTGTATAATTGTAATAAAACCTAAAAATATAATTTTATGTTTTATTAATTAATTGACAGCTGCAATTTTCCGCACACATCAGTTTAGTTAATTATTACTAAGTCGTAGTTCATATTAAATCAACTACGCTAAAGTTATCTGTTACCACAGACTTATAATGTCTACTTATGTATATAATATTTACTTGTGCATTATTTTCATTAAAATCAATTTTTAATAAACGTGGTTTCGTTAACCAATTCATATCAACTACGCGGTAGTGGAATTTCACCTAAGAGTTGGTTGAAATTTTGGTTATTATCAACTTAAAATTTTTTTTGTGTGTGTCGGATTTTTGGGGTTGGCAATTTCAAAAATGGACCTACAATTATACAGTTCAAATTTCTTAAAGTGGTGCCATCTGTCAATAAACTAGTATGGAGACTGTATTAAGGTCGCTGAAACTGGTTTATTAAAAAAAACTGGTTTATTGCAGGTAAAACGTATGCACTGACTTAGAAAAGGTATTTTTCTATTACTCAGTGTTGCCAACTGCAATAAATGACAATCCTAGAAAAAATATACCAACCCTAGGGAAGATTGAATTGCTTTTCGGACTTTGTGCAAAAACTTTAGTGCTAGTGGTGCCAAAAAAGAATTGGTAAGACCAATCAATAATTGGGAGTACATTATTTTATTTTCGTACGGAATATATGAATATCGTCGACTTATTATTGTTTTGTCGTAGACGCCAATTCTTTGAAACTATACCACTATTACCAACTAACTATTTTTAGGGATATACAAACAAATTAGAGTAAACATCACAGTAATGGCAAGATATATCATAAAACTGATAACAAACTCGGAAAGAGAACGTTCAAAAACCTGTACACACAATATCAACTGGAAAAAAACATAAATGACGTATACGACAAAACAATAATCAACCGACGACATATAATTTTTTTTTAAAAATATCTCGCATTGAATTCAAAAATAAATGAATTTAATTTATTTTTAGTTTTTAAATAATACACAACTTCGTTTTAAAGGGTTGCCACATTATTTTCTAGAGGTGATAACTTTTTTTGGAGAAACCCTGGGCATTTCCACGTGATAGTTGTTTGCGCTCGGCGCATTATTATGCCATTATGTCCTTGGACCATATATTATTGAAATTGAAAATGGACTGGTCGAAATTGTACTTAAACTTAAGCCAATAAATTTATAGAATAATAAAATATGTCTACTGAAGAATATTTATATTTATTTAATAACAATAATACTCGTACTAATATTTATTTATTTCTTCATTTAATAATATGTGCAAAATTGAGTAGCTTTTTACATTAGATATTATGTACTACCATAGAATAATACATACGTAGATAAACTTATTCTCTCATCTGACGTTTCATTTCACACTCTTCATCGTAGGTTTGTGGAAATGAGAGCAATTAAATTTAAAATTATCTTACACCAGGTGGAGTTACAAAATATGTTCACTTAACTTTTTCCAGTCATTTTGGTGTAGAACTGAAAAATTTAAATATATTTTGCACTTTTTTGTTGACTTTTATCGTTGGTATACATTTGTATTGTATTTAACACAACTAGTTTGTCACAAAAACACGAAAATCGGTTGTTGTTCCTTTGTGGATCGCTGTATACTATTGCCACCATCTGGTATTATTGAACCCATATTTTCCACCATGCAATGTTTACTTTCCATCGTACCTATGACGTTTAATTTATTGAGCGAAACAAAGAATTTACTCAGCTGATCAAAAGAGTTTCAAAAATAACAAAAGCACCATCCATATGAGAAAACCGAAGTTAAGGGGCCCTTAGACTTGTGGATAAGTTGCAGCGACTTCAAGTTGACATCAACTTATCCATGGTGTACGGTGAAGTTGGTGGTTTGTACAAACTAGTTGATTTAAAATCAAAGCGATTTTGATTTTTTGAAGTTAATATCAACTTATCCATCAGTTTAAGGGGGAGTTGCATCAACTTTCATACGCATTTCGATGAGAAACGTTCATGTGGAAACATTATCGGCAAAATGTAAATAAATGAACCAAAAAATAAATAAATTCAACATTATCGGAAAAATATAAACTAAATAAATATGATTTGTAGTGTTATTTATAATAAAAAAGAAAAGAAAAATAGCCATTTTTCGTAAAATTTCTGATATTTTCGCAGTGCGCTCACCACCTTTCATTTCGACATCTGACAAGAAAATGAAGTTGCCTCAACTAGCTCGAGAGTGTAAGGGCAAAATCAAAGCTAATGTCCAGTTATCGAAGTTGACGTGAACTTGAAGTCGAGCAACTTATCCACAGGTATAAGGGCCGCTTTACTCTCTTGGGAAAAGTTTATTTTTATTAAATTTTTGACTTTGCGGATCTACAGTTTCAACGGATCAACAATTTCACTATGAAACTGAAACTACTACAATGAAAAATTCAAAAAGTGACTTTTGGCTGAATATTCGAGTCTCTGTCCCAATGTGCAGTCTAGGGAGCCGCAAAAGGTGTGTCTTTGAAAGTTAATTACGCGTGTTTTGCACCTCCTACTAGATGTTGAAATTTCTACTTCTAGTTTGGCAAGAAAATTAAATCAAAAATCTATTTTTTAGTACAACTTAACACCCAAAGTATTCCGTGGTAGATAATAACCACAAATTCAACCACGCCATTGGTGAAATTCCTCTCACTACTAAGTAGTTGATATGAATTTGGTGAGGATAACATCATTTATGAAATATAAATTTTGTAACAAAATTAACTGATCTGTCATCGATACGCGGTTAATTTTAACGAACATGGTTTTAAAATAAACAATATAATCAAGCACGTGGTATCAAATACCTTGGGCGTAGTTGATTCTAATTTAGAAATGCTTTTTAGTTAAAATTAACTAGTTGGCTGGGTAATTAAATACTATACTTATATAATAAAAGAATAATAAAAAGATACATTAGATGTAAGCATTGAAAGATTTTTATTAAAATTATACAATTCTGCAATAACTTTGTTACTTTTTCATTTTATTATTTAAGCTCAAGACCATTTTATGTCTCTATTACTCGAGATATGGCTTGCAAAAGGGAAGTAAAATGGATCCATATGATTTCTGTCAAACCAATAAAAAGACCGAATAATTAATAATCATCCCTGATGAATTTAAAAATTTAAAGAGCGACGAAACTGCATGCAATTGTTATTGCATATAAGAATTGTGTTCTCTTTTAGGCAACAACAAAAATGGTTCTCTGGAGATGAAAAGTATCCTTTCCATAAATAGACAATATGTTACAAATTTCCTTTAAGATATGATAAATTAATTAACAATTTAAATTGATAAATTAATTAACAATTTAAATTCAAGTAACAGAATTACTTGTATTTACATTTAATTGTTGTTATTGTTGGTGTCAGTTTTATTTCGACAACTTACATGTTATTCGAGTAAAGGGGTTTTCAACAGACACGCTACAAAAGTAAATCGATAGGGACAGCAAACGACGCCATATTTTTTCCCGCTCTTTTGACATTTCTCTTCAGTAAGGTTTGCCATTTCATCATGGAAAGATATACGAGCCAACAACGAGTCGAAATTATTAAAATTTACTACCGAATTTGGAGTCAGTGGCCTCAACTTTAAGAGCGGAAAATCATCGGAAATCATCTTCAGCGATGAGGCTCATTTCTTGCCGAATGGCTTCGTCAATAAGAAAAATATACGTTATTGGTCAGACAGCAACCCACACGTAATCCATGAGTCATCATTGCATACCGAAAAAATTACGGTTTGGTGCGGTTAATGGGTCGGCGGCGTCATTGGGCCGTACTTCGTCCGTGATGATCAAGACCGGCACATTACTGTGAATGCGAATCGCTACCGTTCAATGATAACTGAATATTTTTGGCCCCAATTGGATAATATGGACTTGAAGGACATGTGGTTCCAACAGGACGGCGCCACAAGCCACACAGCGAATCAATTTATTGGAAAGCAAGTTTGGTGAACGTGTTATCTCACGAAATGGCCCAGTCGATTGGCCGCCTCGGTCGTGCGATTTGACGCCGTTAGATTATTTCCTGTGGGGCTACGTCAAGTCTATGGTCTATGCCAACAAGCCAGCGACGATTGATGAACTTCGTACGAATATCGAACGTGAAATTGCAGCAGTATCGGCCGATTTATGCTTGAAAACCGTCGAAAATTGGGTTCAGCGTCTGGACTTCTGCAAGCGTGCCCGTGGTGGCCGTGCAAAAGAAATCGAGTACCATACATAATGGCATCGAACATACTTTCACAGGAATAAAGAATTTCATTGGTATCTAAAACCGGTGTTGTTTTATTTAAAAAAAACTTTTGTAGCGCTCTTATGGAAAAACCCATTATTATTTAATTAAATGAGTGTTTTTGTCAACTAAAACATTGGTTACAAATGATTATGGGTGTTGATTTCATTCTTTTACAAATCAACTATGTATCTGTTTAACTGTGTACCTAGGGAATTCGGTTGGTATTGCAATCATACGAACAATGAACAAAACATATTCAGGGGTAGCAATTAATTCTAGGCTGGCTTTTATAGCTCGTTTACATGCATTCCTTTATCATGCTAATGTTGTGATTATCATTATCAGCAAAAAGGTGTTCACAGGCACATTTACTCGATTTAGTTGTGACATTTTTGTATGTCATGGTGCCAGGGTGGAATTATACCAGGTGATAGCAAGAGGATTTGTATGCATTAGCATCATACAATTCTGTCACAGTCAGTCATTGTTTCTATTTCTTTCTTTCTTTATTTGTAAAAATATCTTGCTATTCAATTAACGAAATTTTTATGTGGAGTTTGATTAGAATTTTAGATAATAAATAATGAAAGTAAAATCAGCTGTTATTATAACACCACCTCTTATATCAATCATGTTTGTATGTGCTGCCGTTAATATACTTGTTCAGTGAAGTACTTTTCATTTACATTTACATTTCGTTTTCTGGTTCACACAGTATCATACTGAAAGTGCATATACAACTCTGCGGCTAAATTGATTTGTGACATAATACGAGTAATAACATTATCGAGGTAAATTTACTCGATCTTGGGTACAAAAAATGTATGAGAAATCACTTAATAATTGTGAGATTTGTCGATTATCGAGTGGATCTGAAAGATCGAGTACATGCAATTCCCCTATAAATCTGGAATGTGTTCTTAAAAGCAATTAATAACTGCACTTTTGTCCTGAGGGTTCCCTGAATTCCTTAATCCAACTACTAATTTAAGAATATTTTGCTTGGGCTTCCGAAAGTCGCTTAAGCATATTTTGTGGAACAATAAGCGTGTTTTGGTTACACCGCTTGCTTATATATTCGCTTGTTTTGTATGAAGCACTTAGCGAAGTCTTAGCGACGAGATTCATTTTCGCTAAGTTCAAAACAAAATATTTTGACATCTTTTACCGTTTTTAACCATTTTTCATATTTTTGAATAAAACGACTTCTCGCTAAAAATCCGTTTTCTTTGCAACTTAGCAAGCGATAATCGCTTGCTTGTAACCAAAACACGACTAATATCTCTTTGTGTCGGTACAAACTCTTTATTGTGTTGTCAACTTGGAATTACAATACATAAAATCTTGGCGTAGAACCAGAGGGTATCAATGACATAGCTGATTGATTGATTATCACATCTATAAGAATTATATGAGAAGCATAAATGCAATGCTGCACAGAAATTAGTAAATTATTACTATTTGGCATTTGCTGACGTGAATCATAGAATAACACATACTATAGAAGAACTTATTCTCTCATCTGACGTTTCATTTTACACTCTCTCGGTAGGTCTGTGGAAATGTTTACATACACCAGGTGGAGTTACAAAATATGTTCACTTAACTATTTCCTGTCGTTTTGGTGTAGAACTGAAAAATTTAAATGTATTTTGCACTTTTTTGTTGACTTTTAACGTTGGTATTCATTTGTATTGTATTTAACACAACTAGTTTGCCACAAAAACACGAAATTCGGGTGTAGTTCCTTTGTGGATCGCTGTATACTATTGCCACCATCTGGTATTATTGAACCCATATTTTCCACCCTCCACTGTGTAATTTCCATCGTACCTATGACGTTTAATTTATTGAGCGAATAAAACCTTCTACGTATGTGTTATTCTATGACGTGAATCATAGAATAACACATACTATAGAAGAACTTATTCTCTCATCTGACGTTTCATTTCACACTCTCTCGGTAGGTCTGTGGAAATGTTTACATACACCAGGTGGAGTTACAAAATATGTTCACTTAACTATTTCCTGTCGTTTTGGTGTAGAACTGAAAAATTTAAATGTATTTTGCACTTTTTTGTTGACTTTTAACGTTGGTATTCATTTGTATTGTATTTAACACAACTAGTTTGCCACAAACACACGAAATTCGGGTGTAGTTCCTTTGTGGATCGCTGTATACTATTGCCACCATCTGGTATTATTGAACCCATATTTTCCACCCTCCACTGTGTAATTTCCATCGTACCTATGACGTTTAATTTATTGAGCCATAGACTAATACATACCTAGATAAACTTATTCTCTCATCTGACGTTTCATTTCACACTCTCATCGTAGGTTTGTGGAAATGAGAGCAATTAAATTTAAAATTATGTTACACCAGGTGGAGTTACAAAATATGTTCACTTAACTTTTTCCTGTCGTTTTGGTGTAGAACTGAAAAATTTAAATATATTTTGCACTTTTTTATTGACTTTTATCGTTGGTATACATTTGTATTGTATTTAACACAACTAGTTTGCCACAAAAACACGAAATTCGGTTGTTGTTCCTATGTTGATCGCTGTACACTATTGCCACTATCTGGTATTATTGAACCCATATTTCTACCATCCAATGTTTACTTTCCATCGTACCTATGACGTTTAATTTATTGAGCGAATAAAACCTTCTATGGTATGTGTTATTCTATGTATTGAGCGAATAAAACCTTCTACGTATGTGTTATTCTATGACGTGAATACCCATGGTAGAATTATCTATCAGGTAATCGCGTCAGACCAGCTGATTTGTGGGGGTTTCATCTTTTCCGTGTGTAATACAAAATTTGTAAGCTCTCAAATTTGATTGTGTATCTTTTTGTTTGTTAATAAAATTCAAAGAATTCCAAACAAGATGTAATTTGTATATAGACTTTGTATCAACCAAGACAAGCACATTTTGCGTACATAGTTTTTTCATTAGTCAGCTAATTTTGACAACTTAACCATGGAATTTCTAATGCAACTACCTAGTAGATAATTCTACCGTGTGAATACCCCTTGTATACAAATTTTCCATTTTTGAGAAATATTTACAATACAAATTGTTTTCAATTTGACAACTGCAATTTCAGTAAATTAATTCAATTCTTTTTGTTAAAACGCAATATGAGTGATCCGAATTCCAGACAAATGAAGGTTCCTTATACTTTTACCGCTAAGATAGCTCAATTTCCCTACAAGCACTATCTGAAGAACCAATGGATATGGAAATATTATTTCATTGCTGTGTTTTGTTGCATACCAGTGTTCTACAAAATCAGCAAGCTATCGAATTCACCCGAAAATGTAAAGAAATGGAAGGAACTGCGAAGGAAACAAAACGAGGAACATGGTGAACATTGAATGCGAACATAAAATCGATGATGATAATTTCATCATACATATAAAATGTTGAAGTACATCATGAAATGGAAAATAAATTAAATAATATTATAAATTGGTATTCGGGGTGTTTATATTAATGGATTCGGAAACCAAAGATCCCGAAATAATTTTAAAAATATTCTTTACTAGAAGTTTTGTAAGTCTACTTTAAGATATATGTACATAATATACATATTCTGGAATTTGCAGAATTCGAAATTGTAGAGATGTAAAAAAACAAACAGCGGCCGTTTCCTAATTTAGGAAAGCTGGCGGCGGTAACCAGGATACGTTTCATATTGCATTAAGCCAACTTTCGTTCGGTACAATGACTTAAAACATAATTTAGCCGTCGGTAGTACTATCAATCAAATATTATTTAAACTTACGTTTGCTGCATTGTTCGCATCTGGTTGTTTATCTCTCTCCCTCCTATCTTCTCTGTTGTCTATCGATTTCCAACTTCATAGCCGACCAGCTGTGGCATGTATACCCTCTGATCTTAGTTAATCAGGGATCTAGAGTAAGACATACATAGAGATATTTATTCGCTCATCTGATGTTTCATTTCATACTCTTCGTCGTGGGTTAGTGCCAATGAGGCAAGTTCGACGAAAATTGACTTACAACAGGTGGAGTTACAAGAACGGTTGTCTTAGGCATTTCTTTGTGTTTTGGCGGAGTTTCCGTGAAATTTAAATGTATTTTGCATTTTTGTTGACTTTTATAGTTGGTATACATTTGAAATATCGTTGTTGTTGCCTTGTTCGATGTTTAGTACTAATACCTCTATATAATATTATTGAAGCCATCTATTCCAACATCCAACGTTTACTTGCAACCATACCTATAACCTTAGTTATTATGCAAAAAAAATCTCTGCACTCAAGAAAGAGAGCTAAGTTTTATTCCGAATGGACATAAACTATATAAATTGTACTTCAAATGAATCCAAAGATTTTTGAACATAAATTGAGATACTTTTTTCCTTAGATTTAAGAAACCATATGTCCTTAACTCGAGGATATAGTTCATTAAATACAGTTCAAACTTCTTTCAATTGAGTACATCTGTTCCCTGTAATAAGTACATGATTCGTCAAAAGGTGGATCATATTCCTTCAAAATTAGGAATAGCCGCCATGAACTAAATTAAAATATACTGTGCATTGGTACTCCAGTTAAGTAAAACGAGTCTTAAATTCAGTACATATTTTCAACAATCAACATCCCTAATATCATAGACTAATACATACCTAGATAAACTTATTCTCTCATCTGACGTTTCATTTCACACTCTCATCGTAGGTTTGTGGAAATGAGAGCAATTAAATTTAAAATTATCTTACACCAGGTGGAGTTACAAAATATGTTCACTTAACTTTTTCCTGTCGTTTTGGTGTAGAACTGAAAAATTTAAATATATTTTGCACTTTTTTATTGACTTTTATCGTTGGTATACATTTGTATTGTATTTAACACAACTAGTTTGCCACAAAAACACGAAATTCGGTTGTTGTTCCTATGTTGATCGCTGTACACTATTGCCACTATCTGGTATTATTGAACCCATATTTCTACCATCCAATGTTTACTTTCCATCGTACCTATGACGTTTAATTTATTGAGCGAATAAAACCTTCTATGGTATGTGTTATTCTATGCCTAATATTAATGACACTCAACTTTGAAAGTATTACATCCATAGACGAGTAGATGTATAGATACATTTATTTTCTCATCTGACGAAATGAGTGGTTTGTGGAAATGAGAGAAATTAAATTTAAATTTAACTTACACCAGGTGGAGTTACAAAATATGTTCAGTTAACTTTTTCATGTTGTTTTGGTGTAGAACTGCAAAATTTAAATGTATTTTGCACCTTTTTGTTGACTTTTATCGTTGGTATACATTTGTATTGTATTTAACACAACTAGTTTGCTACAAAAACACGAAATTCGGTCGTTGTTCCTTTGTTGGACGTTGTTTACTATTGCCTCTATCTGGTATTATTGAACCCATGTTTTCCACCATCCTAAGTTTACTTTCCACCATACCTATGACGTTTAATTTATTGAGAGAATAAACGTATCTATACCTATCTTCGTCTATGATTACATCTCTCCCATTGACGAATTTAGTATAGACACAATAATGACCAGTTTCGTAGTTGAAAATTTTCCATTTAAACGTAGTTTAAATCATAGATAAAATAAACTAATGGATGAAGCACAAGTGTTGGGAAAATTTTTGTGAAATGGGTAATTTTCTAAATGCCGTTGAAAGCAATAAATGGGATTCTTTGGTTCCCAAAAAAAAATGACATTAAAATTCTAAAATTTCATATCAAAAGAAAAAATTATTTTCAACAAAAATATCACTTAGAAACAAGAAAAATATCACAACGAATTGCAAAGCCATGTCACCACCGTCTATGTCCTAATAAATTGGTTCTTCCTCCGGTTCAGCTACCATCCCTTGTTGAGATTCCTCAGACACTCTAACGGTTTTGGAATCTGCGACTACAGAAGTTGCTACAGTTTTTACGCGGGGAAGTTTTAAGATTAAAACGGTGTTACGGCATGTTCATCTTTAGGCGGTCTTACGGGTTTTCTCCTATTGATGTCCCTACACCGGCCTCATGGATTTGAAATAGTTTCGTTTTATATAAGACAAACAAATGCTATTATGTAAAATCATTTAAATTTCGTCACAGTTTTCCTTGTTTAAATTACTTTCACAAAAACCTCCAACAATTTTGAATAAACGTCAATGAGAATTATGGGAAATTTCAATGAAAGTGACAGTAGTACAGGACAACACCTAGTGAACAAAGTTGACAATGGTCGCGCTATATCTATTATTTCCTTTGTCTATGGTTGAAATGCCCGATGTTTGTCATGTAAATGACAATTAAAATAAGAAAAATGTCTGTGAGCTTTTAAATTGAACTTTTAAATGACGAGTGTGAAACTCGCCCTAACTCTCTCAATAAATTGGAAATAAATTCCAACAAAGGAACAACAACCGCATTTCGTATTTTTGTGACAAAATAGTTATGTTAAATACAATGCAAATGTATACCAACGATACAAGTAAAAAAATGGCAAAATTCATTTAAATTCCACAATTCTATAGTAAAACGACATGAAAAACTTAAGTCAACAGTTCTTGTAACTCCACCTGCTGTGAGTTAATAAATTTCTCTCGTTTGTACAAACCTACGACGAAGAGTGGGAAATGACACGTCAGATGAGAGAATTAATTCGTCTATACTAAATTCGTCTATGATCTGTACTTAAAACCATTCGATATATGTACTTAAGTACAACTATGAACTAAAGTTTTATATTTGGAATTAAAAATGTCCGACACAAACGTCAAATTTTATCGTCTCCACAATAATTTTTCAGGATTTTGTCAACTAAATATTAATACGCCTTTGCTACATTTTTGTATGATCTTCTTCAAATTTAGTAAACTTTTACTCACTTTCAGGAAATTTGTCCTACAGTAAATTAAGGAAATTTCGTATAATATTTTGATTCCATACTATTTTTGCGTGTACTCCGATTAAATAAAATTTTCTCAAATTTAATTCAATATCATAATTTTGAGTACAAATGGACTACAATCAAGTAAACATTTTGAACTATATTTAATCATTTCCCTTACAGGAATTTTTATTCGGTCTGTTTTCTAAAACTTACAAATTTATTCAAGCTCAAGAACTTTTTAAATAATGTAAAGCTTATTATCTTTATATTACTTTCAAAAAAGTCGAGCATAAAAATGCTCCAATGATACCAAGGCTGTCTGTATAGCTATTTCGGATCTTGCCAAGATCTTCATCAGCAGACGTTTTTGGTATGTTTTTGGTGAATTCTTCAAAAATATATATCCAGAAACACTCATCATATTAATGAGAATTCCTTTATATACTCGTTGATGAGTGTTTCTGGATATACATTTTTGTTTTGTTGTTTTTGTAATGACATAACAAAAACAAATCATGTCTGATTAAAATCAATGGTTTTACGGCATGATAAAAAGAGTTGTGCGTGAAGGTGTTCCAATGGTAGTGCTTGGTATTCTTCAAACACATGTATAAAGGAATTCTCATTAATATGATGAGTGTTCCTAGATATATATTTTTGATGAATTCACCAAAAACATTCCAAAAACGTCTGCTGATGAAGATCTCGGAAAGATCCGAAATAGCTATACAGACAGCCTTGGTATCATTGGAGCATTTTTATGCTCGACTTTTTTTAGAGTAATATAAAGATAATAAGCTTTATATTATTTAAAAAGGTATTGAGCTTGAATAAATTTGTAAGTAACTATATTTAAGGAAGTTTTGAACTCAAATTTATGAAATCTTTTTTTCTGAGCGTTTCTATTAGAGGTGGACACGAGCCGTGCTTTTTGCTGTGTAACAATGTGCCACGGGTGTGCACGATGTGTTCGTGCAGGCAGTTTGAATTTCGAGCGTGCACCGTTCGTGCAAGTCGAGAGTTCTGTGACACGAAAAAACACGAGAATATATCTTCAAAATTAAACACAGTTAAATATTGGGAAATTATTCGTTATCGCTTTATCACACACAACTAGACCAAAAAATTCTGAACAGTTTAAATTTTTTATCTTTACGTCCATGATTGGCAGTGTTACCAATTGAATGCACCTCTGTAATGCAATACACCGAAAACGACGTGCTGATGTATGCAGTAAAAATTTCTCTTGACTCAAATGCCAACAAACAAAACGAGTGAAGCGTTACACCTGTCTGCTCTCTCTCTCTTACTCTCTTCATTGAATAATTCAATATACGAGCAATTTTTTGATGATGTTATTGTATATGACTTATAAAAATTCCATCCATGTTTATAAGTTGATTAAAGAAAATATATAAGTTGATTAAAGAAAATATATTTAATCAGATGATATCCATAACTTAGCTGATCAAAATTCTACCTGGAGATTGTATAGAAAACAGAGATTGTGGGAGAACGTGTGAGTAAAAAAGGATTGGTTTCCCATTACATTACATGAAGAAGTTGGAGAGAGCTTATCACAACCAGTGAGCTGTGAGCTTTCTAGTTTTGCACTCAATGATTGGAACTACACTTTTATACCGTTGCCGAATGGTATTTTCAGAACCTTTTTCATGGCTACACATTTGACTTTTTCGACCTCACTAAGCGAGCTGACCACCGTCGAAAGAAATGTAAGGTGGCCAGAGTAGGGATCGAACTCACGGTCTCATGTACAAGAGGCGCACAAACTACCATTCCACCTCCGAGTGACTAATGTCAGATAAAGTATGCTCGATGCATCTAACGAAAATACGTATTCTGTTCATTTTATGTCCAACTTCCAACAGCAACTCCAACTCCATTAAATCTCCCTCTATCTGTGAACGCAAGATAACGTAAAGGAGCTGATGGAAACTCTGATCTATTACTCTACGCACGGTGGTTCAATGCCACAGCTTATTGACTATGACGTTGAAAAGTCGTGGAGAAGAAACTGGAAGGAGGAATGAACGATGCACACACTATGTTTAAATTAAGCTTGAGTGTTACTAAATTATATGCGATTGATACTGCTGTGTTTTACATTATGTTCTGTCGTCTGCAACTCGAACTCTATGAAATTTCAATTTGCACTGGGACTTTATGTTAAAGTTTTGGGAGCTATTGCAAACTGTTTTTAAATTTCTCTATGACTAAGTGCATAAAAGAAAAAAATTCAGCCCAACAATGTAAAAAAAAGGTTTTCCATTGCATCCCATGAAGGGATTGGGGAGCGCTTCTCACAACCAGTGATCTGTGCGTTTTCTTGTTTTATACTCACTGATTGTGACTTACAGATTAATATAGGTTTCGAAACGGTATTTTGAGAAGCTTTTTTATGGCTAAATACTCGATAGTATCGCCATTGCTAAGTGAAGTGGTCGTCGCTGAAGGAAATGTAAGGTGGTCAGAGCAGGGATCGAACCCACGTTTTCATGTACAAGAGCCGCGCACCATAACCGTTGCCCCAACGGCGGCTATCTTGCCAGCAATGTAACATATTCCTCGCAACAATTAAACATATTCATTATAGTAATGAAACGCCGTCGGTGGTGCAATGGTTAGTGTGGGCGGCTCTTGTACATGAGATCCTGGGTTCGAACCCTGCTCTGACCACCTTCAAAATTTCTTTCGGCGGCGGTCACCTCGCATAGTGACGGCGACACTATCGAGTATATAGCCATGAAAAAGCTTCTCAAAATACCGTTCGGAATCGGTGTAAAACTGTAGGTCCCAATCAGTGAGTGAAAACTGGAAAGCGCACAGCTCAGTGAGTGTGAGAAGTTCTCCCCGGCCCCTTCATGGGATGTAATGGGAAACCATTTATTTTGACGTAGAATACGTCTTACCTTACGGTATGAGGAGTAATGTCAGGTTTTTATTGTTGTAATCTTTATTTCATTGAATTTGAGGAAACGGCTAGATGAATTTTTTTAAAATTTTTTTCGTAGGTAAATGAAGATGTTATCTTTCGTTTGATATACATTTCATATTGGTTGATATATTTCTAGTATTTTAATTTCTCAAATGAAAATTGTTTAAACACATACACTCAAACATATGTGTGGTGTTTGGTAGAGTGTTTTTGGTTGCTCAACATTGCTTAGGAACATGTATCTAGTAAAAAGTGAAACGAACAGCAAGCTAATGTTGCTTGGCAACATGTATTTAGTAAAAAGTGAAACAAACAGTAAGCTAACGTAATAAAGCTTTTTTGCGAAAGCTTCAATAAAGCTGTTGTAACATTAATTTTGAATTGTAAAGCGTAAAGCTTTCACACAACGCTCGAATGCTAATGCGAAGTCTCGATAAGGTAAACCTTTTTTAATATAAGGGCGGCCCTCTCAACATTCGCAGAACTTATTTCAATAAAAATATTAATTAAAATACATAAATTAAATTAAGTTTAAAAAAATTGAACATAATATTTTTTTTTTAAACGGACTTGAATCAAATGCCGTTGGTAAATATAAAAATTACAGCAGACAGTTGTAGAATACGCCATCCGATAAGACAGAAAACATATATAACAATAAATGATAAATAATATAAGCAAATGAATTTATTGTTATATATGTTTTCTGTCTTATCGGATGGCGTATTCTACGTTAAACTTAATGGCCGTGTCTCTGACACAGCCTGCAGGGACAGTCTGACACAGCCTGCAGGGACAGTCCGTGGCCGAATTTTCATTTAATATGAAAATTTTCTGTGAGCCTTTAGTTCAATTTAAATAGAGATTGGGTAACTGTGAAACTGAGCACAAGGCGCGTATTCATGAAACAGATGAAACGTTTAATAATCAACATTTTCATAAAAAACTCGTTTAATAAACCTATCATACATATATATTATGAATTTGGTCCTAAGACTAAAATATAACTTTATGAGTTCTCTGCCCTTTTGCATTTTATCGTCACATCGCAAAAAGATAAAACATTTCTAGTAAATTGGTTTATTATCTCATGTGTTAAGCACATAAATTTAATGATATTATTTTAATTTCTTTATTGCAGTTTATGTCCCCAGCAAAGGTCCTTTGACAGCTAAGTCCAGTCACACGAGCGCCAATATAGTATATTTACTGCAGATGGAGAAGGGCAGGATGGCGTTTTCTATGGTCAACCAAAAAAAAAAACATGTCTTGTTTCCACAATGAAAATATAATTGCATGTCAAATGAACATTTTTGTTGCTGCTTGTAGTTTTGTTTTTGGTTCTGTAAAACAGCATTTAATTTTACTAAACAGTTAGATGATTGATAGATAGGTATTGCACTAAAGTGTTTACGGAGTATTGATCAAATATAGAAAATAAAAGAACTAATATTGAAATCGTTAAACTTTAAGGAACCTCACGTGTTTCTCTATCTCTGTAATCCTTGACACTAAATACATTATTATCATCGTCATAATCATAATATGATCTAAGCTACTCCTCTCCGAGTTGTTATACGCCCCAATATTAACAATAAGTGCCTAAGGATGATTATGGTTAAATTTACTTCCATAACCGCAGACACCATCCTCCAACTCTAAGGATTTCACAAATTAATTAGTATCAAACCAATCAATAGACTGGTGTGAGACCACAAAGAATATGAAAAAGTATCAGGAGACAAAGATATACATTTACAATGTATATTTATTGTGGTTAGGTAACAAAGATGTATTTTCATTAGGGTGTTCATTAATTACGTGATTTTATAAGTTTTGATGTGCGACATCGAATTTGAACATCACTGACACAAACCCATAGAGAAATACCACAAAACTTTATACGATACACGGAAGAAATAAATAAATATTTTCCCATTTCGTCCCATGAATGGACAGGGTAAATCTTCTCACAATCCGTGAGCTTTGCGCTTTCTAGTTGTATACTCACTGATTCTGAACGTTTTTTGGAGAAATTTTTTCATGGCTAATTACTTAGTCTCGTCGTCAGTGCGCGTGTTGACTGTCGTCGAAGGAAAAGTAAGGTGATCAGCACCGGAATTCTGTAGCTTTGCCGGCTAATATTATAGCATAGGTATTATTCCACTACACTAAAGGGAAAAGCTTCGTTACGAAAGTGAATTTATTTCTCGTTTTATCGAATATTTCCATGGAAAGCAAAACCACGTACAGATTCATAGCCACAACGAAAACGATTTAATTAACTGAAACAGTCTCATCAGTGTGGCGTACAAGTTTCATTTGAGCGATGAATGTGTTTTATTGGCTACGATCAATGTGTCATTGCTACTTTAAAAAACTGTTTAGTAAAGGTTAGGTACATTTATTTGAAAGATATATGTCTATTAACCCTTCGTTTCCATATTTCATAATTTTTCACAACTTTCGATGAAAACTGTATATTCCTTATTAATTTCTTAATTACAATTTTGGTAAATTTTAGAATGCCAACAACAATTTCTCTCGAATGCCAACAAACAAAACGAGTGAAGCCTTAATCATTCTCTGCTCTCTCTCTCTTACTCTCTTCATTGAATATTTCAATACACGAACAGCTTTTTGATAGTGTTATTGTACATAACTATATAAATTCCAACCATGTTGAAGTAAAATTACATAAACTATTAAAAAACTATGAAATAATCAAGACATGACGGGAGAGAGAAATGCGTTTGAGTGAATTGTGATCACCTTTTGGTTCTCTTTTACGAGGGTTGCCACATCTTCTGGTCGTCTACTTCTTGGTCGTCTTTGATGTGTTCAAAGAGGATGTATAAGTAGAGAAGAAAAAACCGGCGCAATTTTACAACCCTCGTAGAAGAAGAAAAAACGAGTGAAACGCCTCGTTTCTCTGCTCTCTCTCTTACTCTCTTCGTTGTTATCTAACTATAGAAATTCCAACCATGTTAAAATAAAATTACATAAAGTATGTAAAAAGTATGAAATAATCAAGTTATGACGCGAGAGAAAAATGCGTTTGAGTGAATCGCGTCGACTTTTTTCGTTCTCTTCTACGAGGATTGCCAAATTAGATAGAATAGATAGAATAACATAAAAAGAAACCTGCACGTGTATTGAAATATTCCTCGAAGAGAGTAAGAGAGCGAGCAGAGAAACGACATGCTCCAGTCATTTTCTTTGTTGGTATTCCACTCCATGAGTAAATTTTCTTCTCTAGTTGCTTTATGATGTATTTGTACATGGATGCAAAAAAGTACTTAGGGCATTAGTTGCTGTCAAAACGCCTTTGAATCAGGGGGTATCCATTCTATAGTTGGTAAAAATGGTAGTTGGACACATAGAAAAATATACAAGAATGTGCAACAGCTGTTTTACTTTCACCCGAAACTTTGGGAAATCACTGGAACTTATGAAGAATGAGAACTTATAGCGAATGAGAATTTGCGTTTTAATTGCAATATACACAGATAATTTTACACTAACACTTCATTACATTTTAATTTTTTTCACTTGCACACAATTTTGTTGTCAACATTTTCAATAACTATACTCTCAGTTGATGTGTTTTGTGTGACTGAAAATGTATGAAAATCGCACAGTGCAACCCGAATTCTTCCAGCTTTTTCTCTTTTAAACTTTATTCTCCGTCAAAATTCTAACAACATACTTGATCACCTGTGGCATGTGGAGATTTGGTAGAGGACAGAAGGTATGGGAGAATGAGCATTAAGCTCATTTATGTTTTATGCTAGTTGCATCGAACCAGGGGTTTTCTTTGGTACAGCTGGTCGAAAAGGTACTAGGGATATGATGTAGAAAGAGAGACCAAAGAAGACATAGAGGTTATGGACCATGCAACAAACTAAGTTAAAATAGTGTTTGATTGTTTGATAGTTAAATTATGTTTTATGTTGTTTGCATCCAATGAAAATAGGCATTCCCTTTTCCGTATTATGTAACTGACATTCCCACGCACATCTCCCCTTATCATTGAATTCGGGGACAGCGCGGGAGGTTCAGCCGAACAACGTGATCGAACATTTGATTTTGAGTTTTGTTTAGATTTTGCTTCTTCGTAGTGGTTTGCTTCCAAAGTGCAGCTGACAAGTTTCGTTGCTCGGTATGACGAGCCAAATTAGCTCAATATAAATATATTCCAAAATTTGCTCTTATTTTTTTATATATATAAATGGTTTCCCATTAAATCCCATGAAGGGACACAATCACTGAGCTGTGCGCTTTCCAGTTTTCACTCATTGATTGGGACCTACAGATTTACACCGATTCCGAACGGTATTTTGAGAAACTTTTTCACGGCTATATACTCCATAGTGTCGCCGTCACTATGCGATGTGACCGCCGGCGAAAGAAATTGTAAGGTGGTCAGAGCAGGGTTCGAACCCAGGATCTCATGTACAATAGCCGAGCACACTAACCATTGCACCACCGACGGTGGTATATATTTACGTCTTTCTTTTGTTCAATGACTTATAGTGAAATTTTGCGTTGAATATTTTTTTCCATATGTACCATCCTCCTAAAATTCAGGTTTTTCTGAGATTTTAGCACCAATTCGGAATAAGTAAGAAATTAACCCAGAAAAGACATTTTCAGTTTTGACTTATTTCTGGCATTTAGGTTGAATTTAGATCTTTGGTGTATTCAAGGACTTATATTAGAATTTTACGGGAAATATTTTTGTTGCACATTTTAACCCGTTACGTCCCTGTTTTAAGGTTGTTTTTATCCTTTTCCGCAAAGGGGCATGAAAGACCCATATATTGAGCAGCTAGAGGGTTAAAATGTTCCACAAAAATATTTCTCGAAAAATTTTACACAAAATGGCTGAAAACGTCCTATACCTAAAATGTAAGGATCATATGGGTTCCTATGTCGATTCATCATAAGAAGACACAAGAGGGGGAAAACTTTAACCCCCCCTTTAATTACCGCCACACGTAAACTTTCAAAACTCCGATACGAGTAAACCTTTTTTAACACCAAAACAACAAAAAGTTTAATTTTTTTCCATAGTGTTATTAAAAGACATTTTCCACAAAAGGTTAAATATTGAGGAATTAAGTGGTAAATAATAACTAACGAATTTGTTAAAAATTTACAATGGATTCTGGTATTCAAAGAGGACAGTAATAGAAGTTTTGTTAAATAATGTGTCCAGCAAAATAATTGTTGATTGTATATTTTCAATAAAACATTTACTAAAATAAAATTCTTTGTGTTCAATTTAAATGAAATTGCAAATCGCGATTTTATTTAACTTTAATACTTTAGAAAACGTTCTAGTTCATTTCAGCCAAATCATAATATATTTCAAATCAAATAAGTCCAAGTTATTTGTTACCACTTATTGTATATTTCAAAGCATTTTTTTGATTAAAATCATTTAAATGAAATAACAAATCGAGGTTTTTATTTAGCTCTAATATTTTATCAAGGGCTCAAGTTTATTTCAGACAAATCGTAGTAAACTTCAAATGACTATGTCCAAGTTATTTGTTACTACTTGGATATATGGATAATTTCGAAACTGTTTTTTATTAAAATCATTTAAATGAAATATATAATCATAGTTTTGGTTTAGCTATAATATTTTAGCAAGCGGTCTATTTCTCTACCCACTAATTATAATTAATTTCAAATCAACTACGTCCAAGCTATTTGTTACCACTCACATTACATTAATATCATCCATAAATTTTAGATAAAGAAATTATTTTTTATGAACCTAGTTGTCATTAATCAATTCATATCAACTACGTAATAGTCAGGGGAATATCACCTTTGAGGTGTTTGAAATGTTTGTTATTACTAAGTACGATTATTTTGAATATATTTCATTATAGAATATATTTCATCCCAGCGAACAAGCGTATTTCTTTTAGTGTAATTATGAAATCCTTTTTCGAGCGAGTACTACAAGTACCACGGTAGTATGCTGTCCTTATCATACTACTCTCTCCCGCCCCAATCAGACGTATGCTGGTTTCGGTAAATTTTAGTAATTAACTTTTTCTTTGCTCCCTGTGATATGTTCACGGTATTTAACATCACACTAATATTTGCTTGAACTTTATTGACTTTCACATACATGCGAATGGTATACCCATACATATAGAGTATCCTGTTAGCAACATCATTGCCAGCAATCCTTTACATATATGTACATACATGTACAGTTATTCAAACACATACACACAAATACATCGATTAAACTCAATGCCTGGTGACTCCTTACCTTTGTGTTGATGAATTCACATGCCAAATCCTTGAGCGTTTTCAATGTTAGAACATTGGCAGCCACAGAGACTGCATCGCGTATACTGCCAAATTGGAAGAGGAATGTCACCTCTGGCCCCTCCATAACGACGACGTGGCGGCTTTTGCTAACACCACCTTGACTTCCACCACCAATGACCCGTTTCTCTACAACGCAACTGCTACTGCTATTCTCACTGTTGCTGCTAATGACGCCTGCGATGATGTTTGCTGATATCGTTGTCCAAGGTAGCTAGGAGGTTGTTATGTTTTTGTTGGTTGGCTGAACCAGTGTAGTCGCCAGCGCACAACGTTTTGTACTGAAGGCAACAGATACAGCAAACTGTGTTGTTTTTGATAAATTAATGAACAATAAAAAAAGTTAAACGCTTCCGAAAAAGGCTCCTTCCAAATATCTATAATACATGTGTTTTGGTCGCGGATCCTTGTTTCTTATATCTATTTCCGAGTTATCCTGGGCGGGTTCTAATACATCTACATACATATACATATGTATATCCTTTTGCTTTGTACTTTCGCTTTAGTTTGCTAGTAGCACTTTTCGTTAGCAGAGTCTTTTGAATGTTTGCTGTTCTTGATTAATGGACGTCGTTGTTGATTTATACGTTTGTGTACCTGAAACGAAGGATACACAACAAATATTAGTGAAGTAAATTTTGAATTTTAATAAACTATAACAAGTTAAAGTAGAGTAGGTAAACAAATAATAAATACGAATAAAAGTTTATATTTATGTGGGGCGTCGATGTATTGGAAGGCCGAACAATCGAATTAAGACGGTGACATTTATTGACTTTTACTAGATATATCACCAGTGAAACTGCGCACTAGTTACCATTCACATTACTACTTCATATAATCTAGGTACTTCACTAATTCAGGATAAAAATAGTACCCTACAAGCATTTGGAAGAAATATCACCATTATGTTCTTGCGGCAATATCGTCTTTTTTTTATTATCAACCTATTAATATTGTATTCATATCTTCGTTTTATCTTACTTTACTTTTATCGAAAATTTTACAACCTCATGAGGTCAGACGTCTTACACATATTAATTAAACAAATAAATTAAACAAATTTCAACATATTCAACATAGTCTTTCCAGCGGAATCTTGGTCGTCCTCTTTTCCTGATTCCATCGGGTACGTTATCGAAGACCTTTCGCGCTGGCTCATCTTCATCCATTCTGATAACATGACCTACCCAATGCAATTGGCCTAATTTGATTCACCTGTCTATGTCCACGTCAGAATACAAATTATATAGCTCCGGGTTCCAGCGACGTCGGTACTCGCCGTTTTCCCTAACAGGACCATATATTTTACGGAGAATTTTTCTCTCGAATACTCCCAGGTGTTTTTCATCCACCCAAGTTTTGGAGCCATATGTCAAGACAGGGCAGGGCTTTGTTTCTAAACTGCTTGCTGAGTCCAAAATAGCATCTATTTGCAAGCACAATTCTCCTATCTATCTCCATGCTGACGTTGTTGTCCTTGTTCACGGCGCATCCAAGGTAGATAAATTGAGGGGGTTAGAAGCAAAGGGATCCAAGTGACTTTTGAAAAATGTTGAGTGTAAAAAGTTTAAAGTTAAATTGCAACGTAAATATCCCATCTATATTATTAATTCTTTAATTTGAGAAATTTTGAGATATATTTTTATCTAACAAGCTAAAAAAATAACTTCTGGTACACACACAAATACACAAGAAAATCCTTTAAAGTTGTTAACTCTGTTTGAGTAAAAAATGCACTTGCATCCCTTTGCTTCTGGCCCCTTCAATTCATCTACCACTTCAAAATTAAATCGGTTGTCAACGTTCAAGTGCGGACCAAGTCGAGAGGTTTCTCTAGTCGTTAACGCCATCAATTTTGTCTTGCCCTCATTAACAGCAAGACCAACCTTCGCTGATTCATTTTCGATTCTTGAAAATACTGCAGTAACCTCTCGCAAATTTCGCCTAGTCCTCTTCCTGTCCACCTGTGGCCAGAGGACCCTGGCCTGTTTGCAAGTTGAAGTAAGTCTCCACTTGTCCTTGAACTGGAAGTATTTGCTTCTGGAAGTATTGCTTTCGTATTATTTGGAAGTGTGGTATAACAGTTTCTCCCGACGGGGGATACTTCCACAATCCGAAAATCACGATATTATGGCGGACTATATGAAGGCAATAACGCTCCAATATTGCTTTGTTAGTTGGGTACGGCCATTTCAACTACCTCATGTAAACTGTGTGTTGTTAGCTGCATGAGAACTATCGATATCGATAACTATGGCTTCACAGTTGAGAATGTCAAACATGAATCGTTTAAAGCTGCAACAACGATTCCAAATTGTGGAAATTTAATTTGAAAAAAATAGAGCAGTTCGTCCATTTTGCGGTTGGAGCGAAGACAATCCTCAACCCGTTAACGAATCACCATGACATTCATTAAAATTTACTATTTCGAAATACGCAAGGAGGCTCCGTTACGGTTACGGTGAATGGCGGGCGATTTATCGCCTTTGGATTACTTGAAGCAGCTCTTGAAGCATTGGAAGCCAATATTCAAGCCATACGGCTAAATTTATAGGAGAATATAGTCAAAAATTAGACTGATCGAATGGACCATGTAACTCGTAGCCGCTGACGAAACATGCCGAAAAATATTTATAAAAAATAAATGTCATGAAATTATGCACCAGATTATAATAAAAAAATTTCATTCCAACAACGTTTCTGTCTTGTATTATCAATTTAAGTTCTCCTGCAGCTAAAAAAAACACCCGTATATGAATGCAAAGTTATAGGTAAAAACAAAAATAAATGGTTTCCCACTACATCCCATGTATGGATTAGGAAAGCTTCTCACAACCAGTGAGCTGTGCGCTTTCTAGGTTAACACTCACCGATCGGGACCTACAGTTTTAGACCGGTCCCGAAGGGTATTTAGAGAAGCTTTTTCATGACTAAGTATTCGATAGTGTCGCCATCACCATGCGAGGTGACCGTCGTCGAAAGAAATGTAACGTGGTCTGAGCAGGGATCGAACCCACGGTCTCATGTACAGGAGCCGCGCACAATGGTCCTCCGACAGCAAAGTTATAGGTAGTATCCATTAATCGTATCGTGCTCCATTTACAACATTGCCAGACTTCTGGAAATATAGTTTGACAGCACTTCAGTGAATTTTTCTTTTGTATATTTTGAGTACTAAGAGAAATAAACATTTTTTCAAAATTATGATTTACGAATGAAACAAAACATCGTTCTAATGGCTTCCACAACTTCACTTATGGTCACTGATGTGAATTTTATTGGTATTCAGATGTTTGGTATTGTTTAGCTGCGTACTTACTTTTTTAAAGGTTTTAAGGAAAAAACAGTTATTCAAGTTTAGGCACTAATATCGAAGACTTTTGTCATTAAATTAGTACTATATTTTTTGTGTTTAATCTGGCGGCAGCAAAAGTTACCCTGAGAAATAGGGAAACAGATTAGGCTTTACAACAGTGTATCACATGTATTAAAGGCTTTTCATGCAAAGAAGTTATGTTGGCCCAAAGTCAGCATTATTCTCGAAAACGTTTATTTTTGAAATGTTTCGTACAACCAAACTGTATGTGGTATGAACAAACTTTAGCTACCATATTAAAGCCACCCAATCAGTCCTTTCATTAAGGAAAAATTGAGAGCAATATCTCTTAAACTGAATGAGATAAACTTCAAGAAATTCGAAAAAAGATATCGCAATTTTTAAATTTTCAAAATTCGAAAAAAAACTATTTTATATAAATACGAATAAAATTATGGACAATTATGTCGTTATGCATTACTAACAGTTATGGTAAAAAAATATACAAAGAAAACAACAAAAAATTAGTTTCTTGAACATCGATAAAATCAAAATGTAGTTACCTTTGGAAATTTTTCTGTAATATACCCACTGTGTCTCCTTGACGTATAATGGAAGGATCAGGTTGACGAATCCCTGCGTACACTTGGTATTGCCAACTGGAGAGATAAGGCAAAAGATCGAAATGGGTGGGCGAAATATGTTATCTTCGTTTTGTAAGGTCCCTGACCCCTCTGGGTTGTCCGTGACCCGATAAGTAAGTAAGTAAGTCTCATTGTCTACAATTAGGGTTTTACAGAAATTTTAAATTTTTACTAGATATTGAATTTTGGCCGATGCAAATCGTTTCTGAACCACTGTGATTTGCCCTAGAGATAATACATAAAAACGCTGAGCATGGCGAGCGTTAGAGTGCCGAGCACGGTGGCTTCTTGCTCATTTACGAAGAAAAATATGTTAATTTTCTGAGCCCAAATTCGACAATTTCGAGGTGAAAATGAGCTACATCGGAAAATATGATTTTTCGGTAAAAGTGCTCATCCCCATGTACGTGGGTTCTTTTTTCCGATAAGGACCCGGATTGACGAACTCGCTCCGCAAATTAATCTAGAAACTGCTTTGATGTCACTCCTTTTCTATCAAATTTATTTGTAGGTTTGAAGACTCAGAAGTCTGGAAGAAAGTTTTTAATATGTCCCAATTTTCTTCTAGCATAAAGCGACCCATTCTGTAAATTTCATACCTTTAACTAATAATCTGTCACTTCAGAATTGTCAAATTGGCCATGCGCTCCAAATAACGGGGGTTTAAATTCCAATTTTTTTTAAGGGATTCGTTGGCGGAAATTCTAGTGTTCTTGCCCACATCCGATTGAATTCTGAAATAAAATCCTATATTTATATTGCCCACATTTCCAATCGTAGTCTTGCATGTTACTTAGACCCCTTTCACACTCGGCAAGTTACTTGCGCAAGTCTCTTGCCCAAGTCTTGGTTTGTTGATGACAGAGGTAAGGTCGGGTTAGGGGAATAAATTTGAGGTACAGACTTGCTTGTACTCGGAAAGTTGAAAAACTGACTTGCGCAAGTAACTTGCCGAGTGTGAAAGGGGTCCTAGGCAGCCTCAAACAACCCACAGGGGTCAAGGGCCTTACAAAATGCGGATAACATGTTTCTCTAACCGGCTCTATCTTCAGCTTTTCTGCTCCAGTTGGTAACACCAAGCTCTCGCACACAATATTCTAGCTGGTCTTTCCAGCGAAGACTTGGTAATTTTTCGATGTCCTTCGAGTACGTCATCGAATACCTTTTGCACTAGTTAATTTTGATCCGTTCTACCTAGCCAGTGTAAACGTGCTATTTTGATACCCATAACTACGTTGATGGCGGGATACAGATTATACAGCTCGTGGTTCATCCGCCATCGATACTCGCCGTTTTCTATTACCATATTATTTTATGAGCATTTTTCTCTCGAATACTCCCAGTGATGTGTCATCAGCATGCGATATGACCCAGGATTGTGCGCCATAAAGCAAGACAGATTGTATTAGAGCCTGATATAGTTGGATCTTCGTTTCTTGAGAGAGGATATTACCTCTGAAGTGCTTGCTTAGCCCGAAATAACACCTGTTTGCAAGCAGAATTCTCCGTTTGATTTCTAGACTGACGGTATAGTTTCTGTAAACGGCAGATCCGAGGTTAATAAATTCGTCGACTACCTCGAAATTATAACGATTATCAACGTTGACCCTTTCAAGATGTTCTTCTTGTCAAAACTATTAATTTTGTCTTGTCCTCGTTTACTGCCAAACCCATTTTTGCTGATTCCTTCGCAATTCTCGAAAATACTGCAATACAATACTGATAGCTCGCAGATTTCGCCCAATGATATCTAAATCATCAGCATACACGAGCAGCATGTGACTGATAGTTTTATTCGTGTTGGCTGCAGCTTTTCTCACGATGGTCTCAATTAATATATTAAAGAGATCGCATGATAGGGTGTCGCCATGCCCCATGCCTCGCAGATTGGTTGTCACAATAACTCTTGTATATTATCCTTTACTATCTATGGTAATTATATTCCAAAGATAATGAATCTTTGGTATTGGGTCAACATAAAACAAGTGTGTCAATTATTTTTCGGAGGTCGAGCGATTTTTGAAAACTTTTCGTTTTTGGTTCGGAATAGCAAAAAAAAATAAAACAATTTGATTAAGGATTAAGCTAAATTATGATTCTTGCAAAATATATGGGCGGTGAAATTTTTTTGAGACATATTAGAAAATTTTGAGTTTCTGCTATTCTTTATATAGTTTTCCATAAATCTGGACGGCCGATATAGTTTCGTATAAATTTCTTTGCATATATGTATGTCCAGGATATTTTGGCCACCAATATACCTTCCGAGTCATACTGCACCATCACTGTTCGGTGAGTCTGTCTTGAAAACACGATCTTTACACATCGTCGAGTATTACAAATTGTGAAGTGTTAACTGTTATATTGTGCAAATAAAGAGATTACAATTTTCATTAGAGTAATATATATACGTCCTTGTTTGTATTGACTACAAGTAAAACATCGCTAAAAACGACAATTCCTTGGAATATTTTCTATCATGTTTACATACTGTAGCTACAGAAAACGCCTCGCCCCATCTTGCATACCGACGAATTACACAAGATACAATTTAATTTAACAGAGTTGAATGTTGCGTAAATTGAATTAAGTGCAGTTCGAGTTAATAAAAGTTTAAGTGAAAATTGTTCTATTTCCATGAGTGGTTTTCAACTTGATTCAAATTTCATATTCCTGTTAAATTGATGTTGACATTTTCAAGAAGGACAGTTTGATTAATGAATTAACTTGCACTTACTTAAACACAAAGTTGACAGTTATCACTAGCATTTAGTTTATCAAACAAACTGTAGTTCTTTACACAGAATAATAAACGACAAGTATAATTTAAATAAAGAAACTGAATTTGAAATAAAAGGCTGTTGTCACAACAAAATGATCTCATTACTATAATTTTTCTTTCTTGTTTGTTTTATCGAATTAATGCTGATATTAGAAAAATCAAAAATGTATAACCTTGGGCCCTCTAATTGGAAAAAATATATCCATGTGTTGGAAATTTCTCCTTGGGCCATAAAAACCTAAAAAAGCTGTGTAAAATGAAAGGGTCAGGTACAGAAATGAAAGAAAGGGTTTATACAGAACTTTAAAATGTTTACTAGATATTGAATTTTGACCGATGGAAATCAATTCTAAACCACTGTGTGGCGTTCTGGAGATACTACAAAAAATCTCCGAGCATGGCACGCTTGCTCATTTTCGAAGAAAAGTCTATTGATTTTCTGAGCCCAAATTATGCAGTTTTGATTGAAAATGAGCTTCATCGAAAAATATGATTTTTCGGTAAATATTTTCATCCTCACGTACACGAGTTCGTTTGTCCAATAAGGACCTGGATTGACGAACTCGTTTCATAAATTGATCCCCAAAATGGCATTGATCGCACTCTATTTCTATCGAATTTATTTCGTAGATTTTTTTTTTTATACTACTCTGATGTAGCTGTAACGCCTATTTGTTTATAATTTATTGCTGGCGTTGGAATATTTAAGCCGAAAATGAAAAATGACTTATATATCTGCATTTTTAGGTGGAGCATCTTTAGAAGGTAGTTTCTGTGACATTTGAAGATAAGTGAAATATATCTGCACGCTGAAAAATATCGGCCCCAGCAACATATTGCAGGAACCAGGTACATGTTTGCAAGCATTGTTTTCGTGAATTGAAGATCTGCTTCTTTTTCTTCCTTTAGTGTCTGTCACGTTTTTGTTTTCAGTAGTTCTGAACAAAAAACCCACAATTGGGTCACAAATATATGTAGTATAACCTATGAATCATTGTATCCCAAACATGTTATATTGAATAGGAAACACAATGTGTTTGGGCACAAGTACAATATATTTGCAACCAGCTACAAACATGCCAGCTGAACAACAAAAAAATAAAAATTTTTAAGCGTGTGGTGTATAACTTTCCGATATACAGGAAAAATTAAACAAAAACTGAATTTGATGGTAACTGCGACTCCAGAGAACATCGTAGTACAATTCATCAAGCTTTTCCTATGAGCCCTTAAGACGGTTTACGTTTTTGACAGAGACATTTATAGCCTCTAATTAATTAAGCTTTTAGAATTTTCCCTCTGCTCTCCAAAATCTAACGAAACTGAGTCTAACGTATCAGACAAGAAAACTAAAGGCATCATTGGAATGGAAAACAAAGTATTCTGCACGTTCGTAAGAGTTGAAATCTTAGATTATTTACCCTCCGTGTTACCTTCGGTGGTGCAATGATTATTAGGGGCGAATCTTGTACAGCATGGCCAAAAATTAATCACTCTATCGGAAGAAACTACAACTTTTGTGAATAGCAGACAACTATCAGTACTGTGTTGACATTTGTGAAGGAAGACTTGTGACAATTTTTTTAATTCGTCAGTGATTTTGGGGAAAATCGAATGTCGGCGCAGATTTCTTGGGTGTCCGACGCCCACTGGTCAAACACTACGGAAAAATACGTGGTAGAAAGGGCGACGAAAGGTCTCGTAGTGCGAAGATGTCGCGGTTGAGTTGTCAACGTTGATCAGACCAGGTACAGCCTGTAGACCTTCAATCGCATCTAAACTACACTATCGCTGGCCTGAACCTCCACGACGCAGTGGCCGAAATATATTATGAGCGACGAGACCCATTTTCATCAGAACGGATACATAAATAGATATTTTCTCCTACTCATACCAAAGGTCGCGCAGTAGCATACGAGATAGATAGTTCCAAGTCTAGACGCCTGTCTGTATATTAAAAAGTGTCCAGTGTTCACAGCTACTAGCTTAGATACATATATTTTGTCTAGGAATGCTTATCAGGTTCGGCGTACGGTTTATATCATAACCATCCGTGTTGAAATCCAGCGTGTTGAAAAACATGGCAGTGCATTTTTTGAGGAATACATCGTTTGTTTTTGCGCATCGTGCCGATGACACTCGACTTTTTGCCGACCAACTGACGAGCCAAATCCAATCCAGTAAAAAAATTATCCATAGTGATGTTTCTACCAGAGCCTCAATATGGTTTGACGAGTTCTTGCACTAGATTAGTGCCAATATTAACGGCCGTCGGTTGACCCGGCTGGCAGTCATAGTAAGGCCGTTTTTTTATTCAATTAAGCTACCGCCACTTACGACTTTCCAAATAAAACGATCCGCATTTAATACTACACAATGTGCCAATATTTGCTGTAACGGGTGGAAAAAAAATGCGATACGGCAACACGTTTTTAGCCAGTGCCAACAAATACATGGTTGCAGCAGATGTTGTTGTAGTTGTAAGCAGTAACAACAGACATTTTACTTTCGTTCATTCGTTTCATTTGTCAAACGCTACACAAATATATACCAACAATACAAGAATACAAAAAAGTATAAAAACAAAATACATATGATTTTGACAATTGAAATAAAAAATTACATAGACAAAATGTCATCACCTGTTTAAACGATTATACCTGATAGATAATTCTACCATGATCAATATGTATAACATATACCGCTCGTTGTTGTGAACAATTTAGTTCCAATTTTGTTTTCATTCGGAAATAAAAATCTATCCTTCAAATTTAGAGATATAAAAGTATACGTAGTCTTCATTTAAATGAGATAATTTTAATGAACTTAAAATGTTAAGCCATTTTGCAATTTTCTGCTTATGACTCTCTCCTTGATAACATTTTCATTCGCAAGAAATCATAAAAAATTTGTCTAAGATAACTTTTTGTTGCCATTTCTTGAAATTGAACATGTGGCAACATTGCCATTGCTCAAGTAGGAATTTAAATGGGAAATTGAAATGCCACTTAATATCGCTTAGCTAACCCGTACAAATTAAGCTCCAAATGGCCTCCAATGGTGCTCCTTTTTGGTGGTATATCCCAGGATTATATTTATTTCATCCGACGCTGTTTCATGTGGAACCCAATCGATATCTTCAATATGATCGCTGCCACACTCGCTAGAAGTTCGTCTATTTGCGTATCGGTTAGTCTAATTGGAAATTAAAGTGCACGTTCGCATATATACTTGTGTGCACGATATACCGACACTATACTCACCTGGTTACATCGATCTTGCCATACCAGTTATACCGAATAGAGCTACTACTATTCCACACAACTATGAAGTAATATTCCAAAAACTAGACAGTCAAAATTTCTCTTCACTCAAATGCCAACAAACAAAACGAGTGAAACCCTAGCACTTCTCTGCCCACTCTCTTACTCTCTTCATTGAATATTTGAATACACAAGCGGCTTTTTGATAGTGTTATTGTATATAAGTATACAAACTCCAACCGTGTTGAAATAAAATTACATAAACTATCCAAAAAGTATGAAATAATCAAGATATGACACGAGAGAGAAATGCGTTTGAGTGAATATATGGCTCTTTTTGGTTCTCTTTTACCAGGGTTGCCAAATTCCGCACATCTTCTGGTTGTCTACTTCTTGATCGTCTTTGAATATTCTCATTATTGCTTACTTCTACACATATTCGTACATTATATATGGGTTTACAAATGTATACCAGTCCGCCGGAATAGCGAATAGGAAACAGTCAGCTGTTTGAGGGTAAAAACGAAATTCGAGTACAGAGTTGGGTGGTGAACTTTGGGTCAAATAAGTAAGCGAGAGATGAAATAATACAATCTATCTCGCTGGTGCAATAAAGTACATTAGCGTCTAAAAATCTTCGTTATTTTACTATTTATGTAGCGATGAAAGAAGGGCTTTTTGGATCAATAGAGGATGTGCATTTTAGTGGAATATTTTTTGCAAAAATTATTAATGAGTTCATGCTTACGTAGGCGCAACTTACTTCGCGTTTCCGTGACAAACCTGCTGAATGTTAAACAGATTTTTTGCTGGGATATGTTATGTACAAGGGGATCAATAGTTGCAAGAAGAAAACAACGTGGTGAAAATAACTACACTTAAAGGTATTTTGACAATATACTGCAACAGAAAAACAAAAATGTTACATCAATTGATAAATTTTATCTTCGCTGTAGGGAGTAAATCGTTTTTGTGACATCCTCTTTTTCTTTATCACAGATAAATAGTAAATGTACATACATACATACATATATGTTCTGTTATGAAGACATTTTCTGAAGTTGACAGGTAAATAAATTTATTCGATAGATTGAAGGATCTGTAGTTGTTACAATAAACTCGCATAAGTAAATCTTTAAACAACACGTGAGTGATAAAGAACTTAAATTAATTTCGGATAAAATTTTAGTAAATCTTTTCGTTGGGGTAGAATAAGGGCCTTCCGCTTTCAAGTGCCTGAATTTAGCATTATTTAGAATAATAAGGCTTAGTTTCGGCGATGAATTTCCTCTACCTGTACATGTGAGAAAGGGAGGATTCTATTCAACGGAGGTGTTATCGGGTGGTGTCAACTGACGGATAATTCCACCTGCTGCAAACTACTGTATAGAGTTTGGAGAATGGGGACGTAGTGTATCACGGATGCTGTCACTACCACTGATGTATTGTATGTAATTTTACATTTGCTACCGCTGGCCACTGTAGAGAAACAGATCGCTTTGATATCTGTCACCAGGTTAAGGCAACTGCCACAGTGGGACATGGCTGAAGTCGGTCACGTAACCGTGGACCAGTAAGAAGGAAAACGTGAAAACGAAATGACAATTCCTATCAGTAGTCTAAAACGTAATAGGGCGTTTACATGCACTCGATCTTTCAGATCAACTCGATAATCGACAAATCACTCTATTATCCTGTGATTTCTCATACATATTTTGCACCCAAGGTCGAGTAAATTTACCTCGATAATGTTATTATCATATCACAAATCATTTCAATTACAGAGTTGTATACGCACTTTCAGTATGATACTAAGCGTGTTTTTTTAATTCCTGCTAAACTAATTTTTCGACGACTTTGTATGGGGTGCCGCTTAAAATAGCTTACCCCATATAAAGTCGTCTAAAAAATTAGTTTGAGAGGAAGTAAAAAAACAAGCCTACTGTACTGTGTGAAAAGAAAATGAAATGTGAAGTAACGACACAACATGCAAACAAGATTGATACCCAGCCATGGACAGTAAATTAGCACAAAATCACTATAAGATTTGATTGTGGTTTTTGCCTAATTTTTTGTCTAACTAGACCAATAGTTTTGGTTTTGGACCAATAGTTTGCACAAGATCATCTGGCTATTGTGAAACACGAATTATTACCAGAGATGATTTATATTTAGTCATAATTTTTATTGGTTATTTTTTGTTTGTTTTATTCTTTAAGCTCAATACCATTCTACATCTCTATTAATATAGATATGGTTTAAAAGAAAGAAGGTTTGCAAAATGCATCCTCATGATTCCTGGCAAACCGTATAGCTATTTCAGATCAAGTCACAGATCTTCATCAGCGGTTGTTTGGAATGCTGCTTTTGAAAAATTCATCAAATATTCAAATACACAAGAAAACCTTTGCAAAAAACTTATTTCCATCTCCAGACAACCATCAGTCCCCATTAGAAACGATTTTTGTTGTTGTCTAAAACTCATCACAATTTTTACAGGCAATAACAATTGCCTGCAGTTTCGTCGTGCTCTACGTTCATCAGGGATGATTTTTATTTATTCTGCCTTTTTATTGGTACTTTTTTATTTTATTATTCAAGCTCAAGACCATTCTATATCTTTATTAATAGAGATATAGTTTTTTAAAAAACATGAAATATATTGCCAAAAGTTTATTGTTTGCTCACACCCCAAGTCTAAAGACCTCTCATTCGGGGGAAAAATACTTTTAAGTGATGAAACTAAGCCAAATCGTATGGACGGGATATTAGTTCATCGACTAAAACGCCATGCATTGAATCCACGCTACACTTACAGCCCTATTCTGTGTATGTGGTAAGAATCAAATTGTAACCACAAAATTGTTACAAAGTTGTCACCATTGTTTGTATCTGGTATTCTGGCTACACAGTGACAACAAAAAATTCACCTCGTAACAAATAATTCACCTCACAATAACAGGTTGTCAAAAGCAGTGACAAAAAAACAAAAACAAAAACATAAGGCGGTAAAAAAAGGAAGAGTAGGTATTTAATATATTTATGTTTTATTGAATTAAAATTAATATATTATTATTTAGGGAATTTGGGCGCACCGCAAAGGCACAGCTGGAATGCTATATTGCCTTCCTCAAGGAACATCCAGAGATGCTAAGCAGAAAGAATATTCCTGCACATACGCGCCATATAGAAGACGAAATTTACTTTAGCGCCAACTCTCTGATCTACATCAAAATTACACCACCGACAAAAGCTTCTGCGCTGAGTTCAAAAAGTTGTTTTTCCCTCCGCGGTCGGTCCAACTTCTTGAGATATAGGTATTTAAAGCTTGAGTATATAATCATTCGTATCTCCGGGATTTATAATCCGATCTGGTTGAAATGGGAATCATTACAAAGGTCTTTCCAAGCTCTATAAATCAGTGCATAAACATATTTATTTTTATTAGCCCATAGGGGAGCTAATTAAAAAACGTTTTTTAACCCTTCTTTTCTGCTAAAAATTTATATATTTTTTACTTATTTTTTGCCAGGTTTCGATAATACACAAGACCTTAGCCTTTTTTAAAGTTATATTACCCAATATCCCTTGAAAGACCGGAGATATTTACGTTAACATTTTGTAATACTTTTCGCGCGTTTTCAATCTTTCTAACACAAAATCAAGTTCTTTCTTCTTTCTGCTCCATTTCCATAGGACAAAGTAACAAAAGTCCTTCCTTCATTTAATTATGCCCTCTTGTCGTTTTGGTACAAAATATATTATTATTTTTTTTTTCCCTAGTCTCGTCTCGATCGCGGTTGTGAGCAGACGTGTTTTTTCTTTTTTCTGAAATTCACTGAGAGCGACCAAATATTGAGAACTAAACCTAATAACAAAATACATTTATTTGTGCACCCACAAAGAGATTAACAACCACACAATAATAATAGTAACAAGCGAAAAGCAAAAACAAATTGTGCAGTGCGTTGAAAAAATCAAAAACATGCATAACGAAGACGAAGACGACGGAGACGATCACAACGTGAGCTGGCAGCAAGTTACACCAAAAAAACCATTTAAACGTAAACAAGTTGGATCACCTCAAATTCATCAACATAAAAAATCTAACAATGCCAACAACAATTACATGCCGAATGTGAGTAACAGATTTGATGGCCTAGCGTCGAACGACAAAGACGATAATGAAGAAAATGAACAACAACAACCACCTAAACCGCCACCAATATTTGTTCCAGATGTGCAAAAAATTGAGAAGATGATAGACAGTATTTCTAAAATTATTCCTACAAATGACTTTTACTATAAATCTTTGAAAAATAGTCAAGTAAAAATAATGATAAAGACAGTAGAGTCTTACAGAAAAATTGTTAAACATTTTGAACAACAAAAAATTGTGTATCATACATATCAGCTTAAGCAGGAAAGGTCTTTTAGAGTTGTTATTAAAGGCTTGCATCATAGTACTCCTATAGAAGATATCAAATCAGAACTTACAATTAGAGGTCATGTTGTTAGAAATGTAATAAATATTAAAAGTAAAATTACAAAAGAACCACTTCCAATGTTCTTCGTAGATCTAGTCCCTGATACCAGCAACAAAAGTGTATATAATATAAGAGATATTAGCAGTGCCATTGTTGAAATAGTACCTCCTCATAAAAGCAATGAACTTGTTCAATGTCATCGCTGCCAAATGTATGGACATACGAAATCATATTGTCGACGACCCTATAGGTGTGTGAAATGTAGTTTGGATCATCCCACTGCACAATGTACGAAAACTAAGGAAATTCCACCTCAATGTGTACACTGTAATCAAGCTCATACAGCCAGCTACCGTGGCTGTAGAGTTTATCAGTATTTAACACAAAAGCGACCCAGGGATACACAAAATAATAAAATTCAGTCATTTGTTCACCCGAATTCTGAAGATTTTCACAATGTAACAAATTCTTTCAAAAATACGAACGAACCGCTATTATACTCGCAGGTAGCTTCTGGCAATGTAAATAATAATTTCATGGATAAGTTGGAAAAAATGTTATCAAAACAGCTGGAGTTGACAAACACTCTAGTCAGCATGATGTCCTTGTTAATGCAGAAGTTATGCAAATAAATTTACGCATTGCTATATGGAATGCCAATGGCCTTTCCAACCATCAACATGAAATTGAATTATTTCTGCAAACCAATTATATTGACATATGCCTCATATCAGAAACACATTTTACATCAAGAACCCATTTTAAAATAAAAAATTATGACTTAATTTCTACAAACCACCCAGACAACCGTGCTCATGCTGGAACCGCGATTCTTATAAAATCAAACATGAAATATGAAGTAGTAGATGAAATACAAACCTGTCCTGTTCAAGCAACTGGAGTCAAAATCAAGAGCCATGATGATAACATTTCAATATTTTCTATTTATTCTCCTCCAAGGCATACAATTACTTGTCAAGACTACTACAATTTATTCCAAAAACTTGGACAAAAATTTATTATCGGCGGTGATTTCAACGCAAAACACCCTTGGTGGGGTTCTAGGCTTATGAATCCAAAAGGAAGGGAATTGTTTAAATGTATACAAAAATATCACTATGCGACTATATCAACTGGAAACCCCACATACTGGCCAAGCGATACGAACAAAATTCCCGATCTTTTAGATTTTGCAGTTTTCAAAGGCGTGCCTGTAAGTTGCCTAGATATAATAGGCAGTGATGAACTGAGCTCAGACCATTCCCCGGTGATATTGAATTTCTGCACTGTTGGCAATTTCATTAGACAAAAACTTAGTTTAATATCTGACAGGACTGATCTTGATTCATTCAAGAACTGGATTGACACACATGTCGAATTATCATCTAAAATTGAAACAGAAACTGAACTTGAAAACGCGATAGAAAAATTCACAAAACTAATTCATGAAGCTGCCTACTTATCAACCCCAGAGCTACCACTCAAAAAACAAGCTAACAAGTGTTATACTTCAGCAGAAATACGAGATCTTTTAAGAAATAAAAGAAGACTAAGAAGAATTTGGATGCGTAGTAGAAATCCCATCGACAAACGAAATTTTAATCATGCGTCTAGACAATTAAAATTAAAAATTAAAGAATTCAAAAATAAAGAAGTGGCGAAATTTCTTAGAAGTTTGGACCCCACAGCACCGTCAACTAACGACCATTGTTTATGGAACATAACAAGGTCAATTAAAAAACCCAAAAAGAGAAACATTCCAATTAAGGACCATAATAACTCTTGGTGTCGATCCGACAAGGCTAAAGTGGATGCATTTGCATCACATCTTGAAAACACTTTTCAACCATTTTCCCTGAACACTGCAAATGATAATGCAGAAATAAAAAGTTTTTTAGAATGTCCGAATCAAATGGACCTGCCAATAAAGTACATATCCACACAAGATGTTAAGCAGGAAATCTGTAATCTTAAACCTAAGAAGTCGCCAGGTTCCGATGGCATTACGTCATCTATTATTAAATTATTACCATTCAAAGCAGTCGTATTTCTTACTATGGTTTTTAATTTAATGCTGCGCCTGCAATACTTCCCAGGTCAATGGAAATGTGCCGAAATTATAATGATAAATAAACCAAATAAACCCGAATTTTTAGCATCATCATACCGACCCATAAGCCTCCTTCCTATTTTTTCGAAAATATTTGAAAGACTGTTTTTAAACAGACTTTTACCAATCCTGCAACTTCGAAACATAATCCCAGAACACCAATTCGGCTTTCGTAACAACCATGGGACTCCCGAACAATGTCACCGAATAGTAAATATGATAACAGATTCCTTAGAAAGAAAGAAATACTGTTCAGCCGTTTTCTTGGACGTACAGCAAGCTTTTGACCGAGTTTGGCGTGAGGGTCTGTTGTACAAATTAAAGTTACTACTTCCTGCTCCATTTTTTCAACTCTTAAAATCATACTTGAACGAAAGAACATTTTATGTAAAAATAAACGATGAAACATCAGAAATATGTGTCGCAAATGCAGGTATTCCTCAGGGGAGTGTTTTGGGGCCAGTGTTATACACAATTTTCACATCCGATATGCCTATATCTGAAAAAGGTCTCACAGCAACATATGCAGATGATACGGCCTTGATGACAACTAATGATTCGCCCATTATAGCCTCGTCATATTTACAAGAAATGCTTTGGAACTTAGAAAAATGGTTAAAAAAGTGGAACATAAAAATAAACACAGAAAAATCTACCCACGTGACTTTTACATTACGTAAGGGAGACTGTCCGCCAGTGTCCTTCAATGGTGAAACAATCCCCAGTCATAATTCCGTAAAATACCTTGGATTTCATATTGATAGGCGATTGACATGGAAAAACCATATAGATGCTAAAATTAGACATCTTAACTTGAAATCAAGAAGAATGTACTGGTTGCTTGGTCCTAGATCAGAATTAACATTAGAAAATAAAGTGTTACTTTATAAAAGCATTCTACAGCCGGTCTGGATGTACGGATTAGAGCTATATGGGACAGCAAGTAAATCGAACATCCAAAAAATTCAGCGATATCAATCGAAGACGCTCAGAATGATAGCTAACGCACCTTGGTTCGTTACAAACATCACTATTCACAACGACCTAAATGTCTCTATGATTACTACCGCAATAAAAAGAAAAAGCGATGCATATCTTGGAAGACTTAGCAACCACCCCAATACTCTAGCTATTAACCTTCTCGATGACAGTAACGAAGTTGCAAGATTAAAACGTCACCATGTCTTAGATTTACCCTTTAGGAACTAATTTTTGTATATTATATTATCTAAATGTGTAAATATGTATATAGTTTATATAATATTTTTACACCTTATTTTACTGGAAAATTAGATCCAGCTGATGTTAGTTTTTAAGATCATTTAAATTTACTTATTGCTTTACAGCAGATTGTAAATAAAGAAGAATTTAAATAAAAAAAAAAAAAAAAAAAAATTTTTTTCCCGTATACAGTTTTATTGTTTACTTGCAGAATTTATAAAATGATTTTGTAACAACTTTCCGGTAAATAAAACAGCTGTCACACGCAGGTTACAATTTTTGTTACTTTTGTCACCAAAAGAATGTGTCAGAATACCGATATGTGACAATTGTCACATTGCTGTCAAATAGTAACCGTGGTGACTTTTGTAACCCTGCCAGAATAGGGCTGTTAGAAGACCGTATATCATGGAGGAGGAAGAATCATGGATTGGGGATCATTTTCATGGCACGGTGTAGGCCTCATTGTGAAAATTAATGGAAAATGGACAGTTACCAATATTTGGACATTGCTAAGAAACAAATGGAACCTAATCCTTTTGAACACATGCCAGTTTAATTCACATCCAGGCACGACAATGACTCCAAGGAGGGCATCCCTGTTTTAGACTGGTCCGCTCAACATAAGTACAACAATTTGGAGGATCTTTGGACTGGAATACAGAATTGCGTTGCCAGAAATTGTTGCCGCATGCATCGTAGATTCCAAGCGGTACTTGAAAATAAAGGTTACGCTACTGAATATTGACCAGCTAAACTAAAAACATTAATAGTTATATTTATTTTTAAAATATATTATATATTATATTTTAAATTGTGCTATTACACAGTCCATCTAAAAACGTATGAGATATTGCTGGCATTAATGAGCAGACGATTGGAAATTTCGTCCAATGTTTGGTTGTTTTTAAAGAAGAATATTAATTTAAAATTTGTTATGTTTACAGTTTTTTGTTGCTAGAACTAAAATACAATAAAAAATACGATTGTTTTTATGACAACGTTTTGTGCTAATTTACTGTCCATGGCTGTAAGAGGTAGTGGTGTAAGAACATCTGATTTTACTTTATTGTTTTCTAAATACTTACAAATTTTCCAGAAATTATAAATAAATTCCACATAAAAATTTCGTTAATGTAATAAATATTAATTTTTAACAAATAAAGAAAGAAAGAAATAGAAAACATTCCTGACTTTGACAGGATTGTATGATACTAAAGCATATAAATCCTCCTGCTATAACCTAGTATAATTCCATCATGAAATACGAAAATGTCAAAACTAAATCGACTAAAAAATTTAAGTAAACACATTTTTTCCGACATTATCATTATAAAAGAATGCATGTAAATACGCTGTAAGCCTAACATCGAAATGATCAAGCCCGGTATTCAGTTTTTATCAAATTTCTATTGCCATAAGAAGTACGTGTATAAAAAACAACGAAAATTTAACGAACCGAAAATTTCGCTCCCTATTCATACTCGTATGCGTATGCGAAAATTTCGTAGGCAAAATCAATTACAGGGTTGTTACTCCAAAGTTATTTCGTACGAAAACAATTGTTTGATAATTGTTTGTGACAGCAATTTTGACATTTCTATAATTTTAACTACGAAAAGTAACACCACATGCGTTAAAAATAAAATGGAGTACGTAGAGGAATTAGGAATGGAATATCTGCAAAGGTAGTTCAAAGATAGGTGGAACTTCCCGCAACAACATTTTCCAACGATACGGGGCTTCAGCGGGCGATATGGGTTCAAATCCTTCTTATGACTGTTTAAATTTTTTCAGTAACAAAAACTGATCTATCAGTTTATATGGCATTATAACTTCAAGTATAGTTTGCCGTTCCGTAACGGCTTTCATATATCGATTACACAAAAGAAAAAAAATATGGCAGTCCGGAAAGGCCTACCTAGAATGAGATTGTACCTGTTATAAAGGGATATGTGCTATTATGCACGGACGGTTCGATGTTTAGAGTATGATGTCTATTCTAATTGCACAAGTTAGGATTAACGTATATTCAAGGAACATACCTTCGCTTATTTCTCGTTAACTACACGATAAGCTTTTATTAGGCTGGCATTTGTGCGTCCAGAAAGTTACCTATTAACTAAGGATAATGACTCTGCAACGACGGGGGTCAAAGGCTTCCATGGCAGCTCTGCATCTAATAAGTTCCTGGAATCAGACTTCCCGAAGTCAACATCAGCGCTAGACTGTCACAAAAGTTTGTGAACAAAACCAAAACGATCGTCCAGCGAATGTGAGCTCGAATCCCACCTGCGGAATTTACATTTTTTTCACTAACCGGAGAAAACATGATCTCTTATAGCCTTAAAGGAAATTACAACTTTAAACATAACCAGAGACAACTAAATTTGAAACATATGGTAGGGTCAAACCAAAACAGAACGAGACAACTACAATTAGAACAATTCGTTCTATAAATAGAACTTTCAAAACTTCTGCATCAGTGCGTGTAAGTAGGAAAGCAATGTGTAAGTAGCGACAACCAATCACTCTGCACAATCAATAAATGTCTTCGTTTAGTGACTTGTGTAAATACACACCGCAGTGGCTTAACGGGCTAGACGCTGCTGAAGATGATGCTTCACAAACATCGAAACGATCGTCCAGCGAATGTGAGTTCGAATCCTACCTGCGGCATTTAAATTTTTTTTCACTAACCGGAGAAAACCTAATCTTTTATAGCCTTAAAGGAAATTACTATTACAGGGTTGTTAAGGCATTTATTTCGAACGAATACAATTGTTTTGGACTGTAAATTTGTCTGTTCAATTATTTAGGTTAACAAAAGTAGTGTAAAAAAATGGATTATCACATACAATATATACTTGCAAGGTAAATCAGAGATAGGTGGTAACTCTCTGTAACAAAAATTTCCGTGTACAGATAAATGATAAAGTGTCTTAAGCGAACCACATACTTGACATCCCTGAACATGAGCATGGTCGATAGTTTTTTTATCTGGCTGTTGAATTTGACGAAATATTGCAAAAAATGTTGTAAGTGAGGCGAACTAATTCGATTATTTTCTTATTTGGTATCACAAAGGGTCAACGATAACCGATGCTAATGCTCATGATTGACAAATGTGTTGCCCGTTTTTCGAAAGCTTCGCAAGAGCTGAATAGGCGACTTTACTAACAACTATTACTACAATCAGGGTTGCATTTGGCTAAAACAGACACGTTCATGTTTAAGATACATACTAGATAGGAATGAATATATATAGGAATGAATAAAAAACATTCTCGGGTTTCCTATAAGTGCGGATAGATTTTTACACTTCATGGCGGTTAATATTGTTTTATATGGTGCTATTTTTCCCTTTTTTCAGAAAAAAAAACAAATCGTCACGGCAAGTTTCAGCGCCAAGCAACACGCGCAAATGAGGTAACTGTATTATTGAAATGAGTCTTCTCTTGGGACAACGATGCAGTTTCAGCAACGACACTCGTTATCGGATGAATGTGTACGTTAACAAGAAAAATTTGCCAGATTTGGGTTGCATTCATCGGTCCGGACATTTTCGAGAAAGTTGAAGGCATTGCGATCACTGTGAATGATAAGTGATTCCAACAGGTCGGCGTTACTTGCTACACAGCTTTTAGCCAAAATCGATGGCTATCTTACGCAGAGGCTACATAAACTGGCCACCAAGATCGTGCGATTTGACCTGGTTAGACTTTTTCTTGTGGGCTTTCCTTAGGTCACAGTTCTATACCAATAAGCCATATCGGTGCCGTAAAAGTAAACATAAGCATCATTAACCATCACTCAAATTCAGCCTGATCTATGCGCCAGAGTATTCGAAAATTTGACCTCGCGGATGCGCCGAAATTTAAATGACGTCATAGTCTATCCATAACGCCATTGATAGCCCTTTCACATAACACAAAAAATTCGTTGATATATCCAACTTGTTTTATTCAATAATATGAACATCTCGTCCTTATTGGAAACGTCCTTTAGACACTCGTTGTGCAGTGACTAATTTTTGGAGTCTTCAGCAGCTTCTCAATGGACTGTTACACTTTTCCCCCGTTTCATATGCTATAAATATTATTTTTATATTACGGATTTCAATGACTCAATAAATTTTCAAAACTTTTGTTCCGCATTTTTAAACCTTCACAGAAATAACAACTGAATCTTTACCATGGAAAAATAGTTCAAAGGTGCTTATCGTATCAGCTGTATATCGTTGTTGTAGATATTGGTGTATACTGGAACTTTGAATGAATCAATAAAATAATAACAATAACCAAAATCTTGTAGAAAACACGATCCCAATGCAAATGACAATGGGGCAAAACCCCAAAACACAATTTGATTAGTCATAACCCAACAAACGTCACATCTTATTATTCTAATACGACAGAGTACAACGAGGTGCTCTCGCGTCAATATAAATAAATGTGTGTAACTTGCGCAGCTGCAGCTTGATAAAATAGATAGATATGAGACAAGAAATGTTTGTTTCCAGACAGACGGGCAAAGTTGGAGGAATTCGTTTACATACGTATGTATGTATGTATGTATTCAATGACAATTCTCTACTATTTCCCTTCAGAAGGGGTTAACAATTTCACATTTCGGTTTGTTATGGAATGTAAGTTTCTTCAATATCAGCAGGAATACCTATTGAAACGAAAGAGAGGGGTAAACAACTCAGCGTTTAATGACTTAAAAGAATTACAGAAACATTAACAATTTCTTTTAATACCTTATAAGGCTTAAGTGAAAGACTTCATTTGGCTGAGAGACAAAGAACCAAAGTGGCTCAGACAGAGCGAGATAGAGAGGGACCAGTTGTTGAAAAAACCTTCGTACAGTGCTAATGTTGCCAGATTTATGGAAAAATACCCCCAAAATATAGTGGAAGTAAGCGTGATTGCTTTATTTACCGTTAAACTAATTTTTCGACGACTTTGTACAGGAAGCCGCTTAAAGTCGCTTAGGTTTCTATACAAAGTGCTCGAAGATTTGGTTTAGCAGGGAAGAAATAAACGGCTCTACTATTTACATGGACAGAGATTAGAGAATTACGAGAATTGCAAATGTCAATTTCCATACAAAATTCCCAACTATAACTCCTATATTGCGATTAATTCGTTATAAGATTGTATGATAAAATCAATTTGTTAGTGAATTAAAGAAAGTTAATCGAAAATCCACATATAAATTAAGCGAGTTGCGACACAAGCAGGAATAAAAACAACGTTCTTTGGCATTGACATACCCGGTTCAAAATTTGGCTTAACTGTTTTGATCTAGTAAGTTGTATTTTAAATAAAGATTTCATTTGAAACGAAAATATATATTTAATGTATTTTTTACTGTATTTTCACCTTTTGAGGCACAAAATGGAAATATGTATGTACATACCATAGAATAACACATACGTAGAAGGTTTTATTCGCTCAATAAATTAAACGTCATAGGTACGATGGAAATTACACAGCGGAGGGTGGAAAATATGGGTTCAATAATACCAGATGGTGGCAATAGTATACAGCGATCCGCAAAGGAACTACATCCGAATTTCGTGTTTTTGTGGCAAACTAGTTGTGTTAAATACAATACAAATGAATACCAACGTTAAAAGTCAACAAAAAAGTGCAAAATACATTTAAATTTTTCAGTTCTACACCAAAATGACAGGAAATAGTTAAGTGAACATATTTTGTAACTCCACCTGGTGTATGTAAACATTTCCACAGACCTACCGAGAGAGTGTGAAATGAAACGTCAGATGAGAGAATAAGTTCTTCTATGGTATGTGTTATTCTATGGTACATACAGGGACGAGCAAAATTGTAACAGGGTTGACAGAGTTTTCGAATAAATTTTAAATATTTGATTAAAAAAAAAACAGATAATCAACTAACTCAATTTATTCTTCTCTCGTGAATAAAAACAAAAACAATTTTAATTATATGTTGATAAAGTGAACGGTAAATATTGTAAAGTTATACAAATGTTACAATTTTGCACTCTGGTTTTATGTTAATTTATTTGTTTTCTGATTCAATATTATGTTCAGTAGCCTTTGGCTTCTTTTATAAGCCTACATATGACGAGACATGGTATTGGAAATCTTTGCTGTCATTTCCTCTGGAATCGCATCCAAAGTTTTATTTCCTCTATCCCACAAGTCATTTACGCCTTTTGGATCATATGGGTACTATGCGAGTTGAGATTTTATGTAACTCCAAAAGTTTTCGATCAGGGTTGAGTCCGAAGACTGCACTGACCATTTCATAGTTGTAAGTTGTTGACTGGTAATTGGATACTGGTTATTGAACGATTTTGGCCGAATTTTTTGGTGGCTTATCATGCTGAAGGATCACTTTTTCAGTAGAAATACCCGTTTTTTCTATAGCAGGTGGTATATGATTTTACAGAATTGAATGATATTGTTCTTTTTTTATAATACCTTAAATTTTAACCAGAGGATCTACCCTATTGTTCTTAATACAACCATTGTCGATCCACCACCATATTTCATGGTTTGTGATAGTACTGCATTCTGGCTAGTAGTATTTGGATCTTTGGTCCAGTACGGCCATCGGACTCAAATCGATTGATTTGAGTCTCATCAGACCATATAACCTTAAACACGAGACGTTATTGTATTTGTATTATTTAAAACACTTCGAATATAATACTTTTTCTTCTTTCAGTCAGCCTCAGTCCAGTTTCCGTAGACTTGGGCGAATTCTTAACAAAAAAAGAAATGGTGTCCCTTAACATCCCATGAAGGGATTGGGGAGAGCTTCTCACAATCAGTGAGATGTGCGTTTTCTAGTTTTATACTCACTGATTGGGACCTACAGTTTTACATTGGTTCCGAACGGTATTTTGAGAAGCATTTTCATGGCTAAGTACTCGATAGTGTCGCCATCACTAAGCGAGGTGACCGTCGTAGAAATAAATGTAAGGTGGTCTGAGCAGGGATCGAACCCACGTTCTCATGTACAAGGGCGAATTCTTACGAAGCTTTATATTCTTTTGGAATAAAAGTGGTTTATTTTTCTTCTCTGCAGCCTTAACACCCAATCTTTTGAGACTTAGACGAGCAGTCCACTAATTGGCGTCAATATTTCAGTGCCGCATCTGGAGTAATGGCATTGCCACTTACCACAACTTTTGCCAAATGACGACAAGAACGGTCCTCAATCTTTCTGAGGCGGCCAGGAGCAGTTGAAGATTTAATGTTTCTCTTCCGTTTTACCGTTTGAATCGTCATATGACTTACATTAAACTTTTTTGCCATGTTCCGAACAGAATTATTTTTTTTAAAGTTTTAAATTTCCATTATGGGAAACCTGTTACAATTTTGCTCATCACGGTATAATGAAAAATAGATTTTTGAAAAAAGTTAAATTTTAGTTTACATTTTAAGGACTTTATATAAAATGTTGCCAATTGCTATTGAATAGTTGCCGTCAGTCGTCGGTGGTGGAACGGGTAGTGTGTGCGTCTCTTGTACTTGAGATCCTGGGTTCGATCCCTGCTCTGACCACCTTACAATTTCTTTCAACGGCGGTCACCTCGCATAGTGACGGCGACACTATCGAGTATTTTGCCATGAAAATGCCTCTCAAAAATACCGTTCGGAATCGGTGTAAAACTATAAGCCCCAATCAGTGAGTATAAAACTAGGAAGCGCACAGCTCACTGGTTGTGAGAAGCTCTCCCCGATTCCTTCATGGGATGTAATGGGAAACCATTTATTTTTTTTAGTTGCAAAATCAATTAGTGTCATGAATGGTAACAATTAACAATAAATATTAACGTTAGGCAGTTTCGAAAAGAGTGACTTTAAGTTCCTAAGAGGAATTCATCAGACATTAATGCACTAACTGGTCCCCGGGGAGCCTAAAGAACATTTTGAATGGTGCTTAACTCTCTGGCAGATGTTTTCCTTTTCCAATAATATTAAATGTATTGTTTTCAAGATGTAAAATGAAAGGTGTGTGTTTGGAGGCGGAAACTTCAAGTTGGGAACACTGTTTTCTGTGACAACCGATTTGACAGTTCTCGGTTATGTTGTGGTTTGGCAATTTATCATGAATAAACTCACGCTACGGCAGCTTTTGAAAATTGTTGACATTTATTTCGCAAAATATGGAAACTCATCGGGCATTACATGCATTTTATTGTGCTCACAATCGTCCATCAGAACGATCATATGGCTATACTAATATGTAGAACTGCCGCGTTTGGACCGATGATAATGAACAAGCTCATAGAGAGTGTGCATGAGTGTTTCAGTTCCACAAAATTCTCGTCGAAAGTCACTGGGCTAACGACAGTTTTGATACAGTTTTTTTATGGCAGTTTTTCCTGCCAGTACTTGGATGTAATAAAAATAAAATATTAAAGAATTGTTGTGGTCTTTAAATCAAAACTAATTTATTACATATAAAGTTATATTAAAAGTTATATGTGCCAATAAAATCAAATTTAAAGTCAGCTATTTCAATTTGCCTATCGCCCATTCTTCTTAAAAGTCTATCCGATATCAAATTTGCAGCTAGGAGATCAAACAGCTATGCCCACGAAATCAGGGCATTTCTATGGCACAGCTGACCGAAAAGGTACTAGGGAAATGATGTAGAATGAGAGACCAAAGAAGACATAGAGATTATAGACCATGCAGCAAACTAAGTTTAAACAGTGTTTGGTTGATACTAATGACAGCTAAATTATGTTTCATGTTGTTTGCATCGAGCGAAAATACGCATTCCCTTTTGTTTCTGTCCGTATTGGTTCAACCAAAGAGTAAATTTCAAAAGCAACTCGATGAAATGGCCTACTACCTCGTCGTCATCAAGAGAACATGAAGGGAGGGATAGCTGCTCTTTTCTTTTGCTCTGTGACGAAGCGCTCTGCACAAGCCATTTTCAAAACATCATTAGATCCAGAAAAAGTTAATTTTTGCAGCGCTTTATCGGCAGGTGAAATCATTGGTCCAGGTGTCTTCAAAAATTATGATTGTCAGAATGGTTAAGACCTACTATGCGGAAACCATACTATCACAAATTATGCCGTGGAATTCGACATAATTCACCAGATGATAGTTAATCATGCCCTCTCTCACCAAGGAGAGCATGGAGCATAGTACAATTTGTCGGTAGTTTAGAGTCAACGGTGAGCGGTACAGAGAAATGATTACTAACATTTTCGTATCACATTTGGAAGTCATGAATGTTGAAGACGCTACATGCCATGAGCGAGGCAATTACTTTATTGAAATAAACATTTGGCCAACGATTCATTTCACAAAATGGACCAGTAAACTTTCCACCGCATTCGTTCGGTTTGACACATTACATTATTTTCTCTAGGGATTTGTAAAGTCGTATGTCTACGCCGATAAATCAGAAACAATTGAGCACTTAGAAACCATCAATCGACGCATTACGGCCAAAATACAGCCTCATTTACTGCAAAGGGTGTCCCAAAATCATTTTCAAGCATTAATGCTACAAAATTATTTTTTTAGTAAAGCCAATTAAATGGATATTACAAAACATTTTTCTGTGTTTTATTTCAATTCGAAATTTTCCGCCTCTTAGAAAACCCACGTTACAATTATAAAACAACATTTTGAAGCTAGAACGAACGAAGTGGGAAAAATAAGAAAAAATATATAAACAACTACTGACTTTACAGTACGACATGATTGGTTAGTAGGAAAGGTCTTTCCGAGGTAAAATGCGCCGAACCAGAAAGAAGTTCAAAAAATTTTCTAGGAAAAAAAGAATTTGACGATGTTTTTTCAGGCACCTTAGAAAGACTTTTACTATATAAATATTTTTCCATATAAATATTTTCCATTTATAAATATTTTTCCATTACATCCCATGAAGGGATAGGGGAGAGAGTTTCCCACAATCACTGAACTGTGCGCTTTCCAATTTTCAATCACTGATTGGGACTTACAGTTTTACACCGGCTTTCATGGCTTATTACTCGATAGTATCATCGTCACTAACCGAGATGGCCGTCGTCGAAAGAAGTGTACGGTGGTCAGGGTAGGGATCGAACCCACGTTCTCCCGCACAACAGCAGCGTACACAAAACGCTGCACCACTCACGGTCCTTGACTAGTAATTGCAAACAAATGACAACACAGCAAACAAATTACGGAAACCTGAGCCAAAAAAATGTTGTGGAAATGTACAAATCAAAGAGGTTACTAGAAAGCTGTTCGTGGTGTTACAAATGAAAAATCATTCAAACAAGTTGTATTTCTATCGCTTTAAATCAGTTTTGAACGATTCAGAAAAAAATTTATTTGAATACATAGTCGATTCTAATTTATCTTGTGAGTAATCAAATATAAAAAGTGTACCCACAAGCGTGTTAGTGTTCAGCAGGGTTAAACAAGTTAACTTAACCCATAGGGTAATAGGTGTTAATTAATTTCAGCTGATTTGCGGTACCTTGCGGTCACTGAAAGAGTTCGAGATTTGTTAGAGTTCAAACTGCTATCAGAAGTTGGAATTAGAACTTACAGAACTAAAAGAGAATGCGTATTTTTGTTCGATGCTACCAGCATGAAACATAATTTTGTTTTCAATCAAACACTATTTAAACTTAGTTTGCTACGTGGTTTGCTTCTAGCTGCTTATCGCCCATTTTCCCATCCGCTCTCTTTTCTATCAAATTACAAACAGCTGTTTTGATCAGCTGTTTCAATGAAACACTATTTAAACTTAGTTTGCTGCTTGGGTTGATTCTATTTGAATATCGCTCATTCAATCCCTTTTCTATCAGATTACAATCAGCTGATTCATTAATGCTCCAACCCCATTGGACAGAAGTGACTTAAACTTGTTGTAGTTCCACCTACTGCCCAAGTAACAACAAATTAATGTGAATCTCTACACAAATATGTTGTACGTTTATATACTGTATCTGAAGTTATACGCTATGTATTTCAGAGGAAATATCGTTCGACCAACTATATTCGATTTCGTCGATGTTCCAAGGAGACAACGGAGTTGGCTACACTGCCATCATCTGTTAGCGTCCTCGTCCACCTTAGGTGGACGTAGGGGCACCAGCCCAAATATGAGAGTTAGACTCCAACTTCGGATAAATGAAAAGTAGATAGTGAGAGGGTCAGATGGGGGAAGAACCTCTTACACCGCCATTACACAATAAAGACGTGTTTATTCCAGCGGATATTACACTGTATTTGCAATTATCAGATCATCAAATGCTTCCGATTCTTCCATATCTACACCACCCAGAGAAATTGATCACAGAGACGAGTCAATTGTGAGAATATGCGAAATAATGCAACACTGGATCTTACTTGCATTCAACTCGACTCGATACGATTGACCCCACTCATAAACCAAATGGATTTCATGGTAAAGTCAATCATTCATCACCTGTCTCTTTCCCTATACCTCGGAAGACTAGGCCGACGATCAAACGAATACGAGTGATGGCTAATATAAAAAGGGCCTAAATCGATTTTTGTTACTTGACAGGAGAAGGAAAAAAACTTAATAAAATCCGTAACATTTTAGATACAAAAAAGCAACACATTTTTGGAAATTGCATTAAAACTTTTTGTTGTATAAAATTTTAAGTTAAATTTAAATTTCAAGTAACAAAAAATCGTGTTAGGCCGTTTTTATATTTTTTTATATATATATAAGTTACAACCCAACACCCTTTAATCTGTGATATGAGGGAGTCGTTTCAGACTCTCTCAAACACCTTGGAAATATCCGAAGCCACTACTTTACCCTGCAGCCACACGTGCAAGTAATTAGTCTCATGAAAATAATAGGTATTGCATTGAAAAAAATGCAATTTTGTGAAAACTTGCTGTGTCCTTTTAGCTCGGTACGGTTAGCCCATAGTTTTTCAAATGTTTGTATTCCCTCTAAATAAGAGGGTTTCTCAAAAAAAAAATGGTTTCCCATTACATCCCATAAGGCATTGGGGAGGGCTTTTTACAACCAATATACAGTGCGCTTTCTACATTTTCGCTCACTGACGTTCACCTGCAGTTTTACACCGGTTCCTAATTGTATTTTGGGAATCTTTTTGATAGCTAGATAGTGTCGCAGTCACTAAGATATGTGAACGCCGTCGAAAGAAATGTAAAGTGGTCAGAGCAGGGATTGAACCAACGTTTTCGTGTACAAGAGCCGCGCAAACTAACATCGCACCATCGACGGGGGTTGTTTTTCAATACAGCAAACAACGGTTGCAATCATTTCGAAGGGATGATAGCCGCGCGGTATAAGAGACTGAAATCGTTGCGAACTGAACGAGGAAGCGTTGAAGAATATTCATTTAAATATTTATTTACGTCGAGCCTCAAAGACCCTTCTTCCTCCAAGTGTTCTGCAACATATTTCAGACATTAAACTAGATCACGGGAAGTGGTTGACTGTTTTTCGGCAAAGATTACATCCAACAGGCTAGCTTTGTCAACCGGGGTCAGTAAATATATGATCATTCTTAAGGCCACGTTAGAATATCAGTGCAAATAGAACGATTTGTGGAGGGAGAAAGGAAATGAAACTCTATTGTGCTTGAAAGAAATCGCACGATCATTCTGGTTTCGTTTTGTACTATCAAAGTGACAGACAAAACAGCTGTTGGGAATATTAACGAATAATCGTAGGTACAAAATAATGTTGTGACGGCTAATCATACATGGGTTTTTAATTTGCATTGGATTTTAATTTGCATTACTTTATCTAATGCAAATTCAATAGAATTACCATTTTTTGCAATGACAATTAAAAATTGTTGAATTTGTATTTACTCTGGCAATGCAAATGCAGGTTGTGGAATCGGATGTCAATTGTAATGAATATGGGGATACTTTTAATTGTTTTGAATTTGTTTGACTGCGGTAATTCTGGTTGTAAATTATTTCATATGTAGGGGTTTGTGGCTTCGATGGGTATTGCCTCGAAGTAGCTACTTTCAAATTCATAATCCTGTACTGTATAAAATATTTGCAAACCAAATTTGTCAGATATGAAGGAAATGCTTTGAAAATAAGTACTATTACCAATGGTATTGAAATTTTTGTGTAGTTGCATTTTGACAGGAAATTCAAATTAAACTACAAATTATATTTGTCAGATAATTAATTTACCCCATGTATGACGCAAATTTACAAGGTTTAGTTTGTTTCATTCGTAAGTATTTGAGGAAAATCAAAAAATGAGAGAAATGTAACATATCTGCCAATTTTTTTTTGATGCAAATCATTTTCCTTAAGTTTTCGCTATTCTAATCGTTATCCGCAAGTAAGAATTTCGACATTCCCAATGATTTATATATCACGACCTTTAATAACAGCTGATATGGAATAAAATGTACCATTGTTTACTGTTTTAAGAAATTATCAAAGGCTCTAGCTCCCCATAGCAGAAGTAAGAACTTTAGCACGAAAGTGCAGTTCGTACTGGACCGCAGTACGCCTTAATACTGGGTGTTCGAAAATTCACGCAAGATTATAATTTCGTGGAATGTGTGTGGTAAAGTGTCTTTGTTAAAGAAATAAAGACAGCGTGATAGCTGACAGTTCAGGAATGTTAAAAATGGAACTCTAATTTAAAGAACAACGCGATTTTGTTGTTTAGAGATATTTTAGAAACATAATCATTTTCCGTCATGAGGCTCATTTTCATCTTGATGACTTTATTAATCGTCAAATTTGTCGCAGTTGGCGTTCAGAAATTACACGAGGGATTGTTAAAGGCCGTGTTAGACAATTACTGAAAATGGAACGAATGGAATTAAATTCTCTTCTAATTGAAAAAAATCTATCATTCAGATTTCGATTTACATTATTATTTTTGGAGAGTGCAAAAACAAATGTCTGGAAATTGATAAAAAGAAATACAACAGTTATAAAATAAAAATAGAATACAGAAAACACCAGAGACTAAAGATTTGTAAAAACTGACAAACTAAACGTTTTTATTGTCATTTCTTTGATTTTGTTCGTGTCATTCAAAATGCAACCCTGATCGCATAAGTTTCTAAGCAAAATCAAAGAATGAGAGAAATCTAACAGATCTGTCAAAAATTTGTCTGCAAATCTCACTCTACAAGTTGAAACTGTTCCATCCGCTCTCACCGAATGGAAATTTTGACACATCCAACAATTTCCCTGAAACTTCAGTTACAGCTTCCAATATTATCTCTTTTTCGGAATTATAAATGTCAAACTCCACACGAAAAATCGGCGATAACGGTCTTAATGAAGTGTCGTTGTTGAACAAAAAGAGAGTGTGATAGCTGACGGTTCAGTGTTAATAAAAATTGGTCTCTAAATTAAAGAACAACTCGGTTTTTTTTGCTGAGAAATATTTTAAAAATAATGAAGAGTTGTCGAACATAATCACCGTCAGTAATTAGGCTCATTTCCATCTTGATGGATTCATTGAAGGTGAAAAATGTTGCATTTGAGGGTTAGAAAATAAACGAGAGGTTGCTAAGAAACAAATTCATCAACAATGTGTTCCTGTTTGGTGTAGATTTTGAGTTGAGGCCATCTTCCGAAGCATTTTGGTTTCGTAAATGCCGCTGGTCTGTGAATAACAGTTAATGATGCTCTGTTTTGTCATGCTAATCTAATTTTGTTGTTCTTAAATTGCGTAATATGGATGTGGACGACATGTGGTTTCAACAAGACGGTGCCGCATGTCATATATCCCGCGAAACAATTCAATTACATTCAAATACAACAATTCAATTACAAAACCAGCTCTGGTGTCTTCTCCGAAGAGGCAAGCCTCAATTTATCATTCAAAACTCCCAGACAAGTCTAGCGTTTACCAAGCGGAGGTGCCGGCTATCAAGGAAGCCTGCGCCGAACTTTTACTATAGGGGAGAACAGAGCGCATTGGAATATTCCTAGATAGCCAAGCGGCTCCCCTATCACTTAAATCTAACAAAACTGCATCTAAACTCGTTAATGAATGTAGGGAAAACTTGTTGAGCTAGGTCGCTTGGCCAATGTGGTTCTTACTTGGATACCAGGCCACAAGGGTGTCATAAGGAACGAAAGGCAGACGAAGTAGCCAGGGCTGGATCCTTTTCCACCGAACTCCATATAGTGTTAGTCGCAACGCTTATAGGATCGGTCAAAAGAGGTATTTTCCAGCAGTACCTTGAACGAGCAAAGGCCTGATGGGATAGGACGGAGACGTGCCGCATATCCAGAAACACATGGCCGGATTATAACATTCACCGCACTAACTCCCTGATTAGCCATAATCGAGGGAACATATCAAGGCTAATTGCCGTGCTGACCAGGCACTGGTCAATATAATGACCACTGCCGTGCCTGCGAAGACGCAGAAGATGAGGATCCTCTGCAGTTATCCGGCTCAAATGAATAGACGCCTAAGGACTATAGGTCGTCCCTTCCTGCACAACTTCACTGAGATACACGAGGTAGATCTAGGGGATCAAATGAGGTATCTCTGATTAACACGATGGATATAGGCAAGGGTACATTGGACTGTCCGCAGTGATGTGGTAGGCAAAACGGTGTCTCAAGACACTAATTGATGCTAAATAATAACTTTAGGAACCACGTAAACCAACCAACCAACATACAATCTTGAATTGAATTTGAATTGGAATTATTCCTTCATTGTGATGATAATAATCAAGATGGTTTAAATATGGCAAGATTAAAATATTTAAATTCTAACAGCATTAAAATCTCAAAATGTATCAATTGCCATCTGAGCAGCTTAAATAGCGCCAGATCAACTGCGCTACATGGATAACGATGCATTCAATTAAACATTTTAATAATGTGGCAACACTTAGGGACAGCTGAGACTAGAAAAAACATAGCAGAGAGGAAAATATCAACCAATTCATCACATAAACAACTTTCTAAACAAAGTAACGCTTTTCTTCATCTGGAGTTGTTTCCACTATTGTTTGTGTGGATGTGATATAAGTGAAAGAATGTCGTACGTGCACTCTTTCACACACACAGCCACACTCGAATGAATGGAATTGGAAGTTTATTATATTTATTCTTTTGTGAATTTTCTTCATTTTCCTTCTTTGGGTGGTCTCCTACAGAGTGACGTGGGATGATATGGAGGTGGTAGATGAATGGAAATGGTTCAGGGACAAATAAAAGTGACACGAAAAATATTTATGACTTTAAACCCAATTTGTTGGAATGGATGGATGGATGCTGGCTTTGAAGAACATGTAATGACACTTTATTGAGACTTGTACACTGTATAGTCTCCCGCCTACATATAGACATACTCTTTCCCATTCTAGTAAGTATGCACTAACGATTGGAAAATTTGTTTCTCGTTGCACAAAATGGTTTTCCTATGAATGCGATGAAACGGAGCTACAACATTTCATTTGTCAAGAAAATTCAACTAAACTGTTAATGTAAATTACAGAAAATAAATTAAAAAGTTGAAGACTGACGAGGCTGCTGGCTAGAATGAGGCACAAACAAAGAAACGATACGAAGAAATAGTGGAAACAGCATAGGTCGAGCAACTGATGGAAATTACAAGAATTAGTTTCAAACAGAAACTTGTTGTGTTTCGTTGCGTTGTAAAGAAAAACCATTTGCCTCTCGTATACCACTCCCCTTACCATGTTTGGTGTCTCATGATGATGTTATACTTTTCGATGATAAATCACTCGACAATCATAATGATGATGATGATGACGACGACGATGATGATGGTAACGTAGTACTTGTTTTGTTATTCCCATCATAGCTGCACTTCCATGCCACAAGACAACGCATACCCAAAAATAAGCTACAAGCTCCGTCAGATATGGACAACTCACCGTACTGGCGTAGCATACAAAACAGTTTCCGTCTCCGTCTTTGTATTTGTACTACTCTCGCATATTCTTAATAATAGTATTCATTTATGTATTTTCTTCAGCAGGGGCTTCCGAAAAGGAACTTTTACTTTATATAACTTTTATTCTTTATTACGTTTATTTTATTTATTTTTTTGCTATTATAATATACACATCTTGTTTGTGGAGATATCATGAACTTCTCTTTAGCTTCCTTTGCATTATTTTGGTAATTTTTCTCGATTTTATTTGTTTATTTAGTCGCCACTTTTAATATTTCTTTGCATTTCACACTGTTTTTTTTTGGTTTTCTCATTTATAATTTTCGTTTTGTCACTTAAGACGAGAATAAACCTTTCTTTGATGAAATCTAAAGTTTAACTGAAATGACGTCTTGTTGGTAATATTTCAAAGCCGCATACTTCAACTACTGCCACTACTACAGACGACATTCTATACCATTTTATTCACACACACACATATAGATGCTCATGAATACCCATACAAACGTTTATATCGTCACACATCCCAGTAAACATTTTGAGAGTAAACAAAACAAAGAATAACATCAACACTTCCAATAGTTCTACAACGATAGTGTAATTCATATACATGGTGATTCAGGAAGTTCCGGACAAATTTCTCCAGCGTATTCCTTGGCTCATTTCATGAAAAAAGTCCACTAGGACCATGTCCGAAAATGAAAGGGTGCGAAATGGCAGCGGGTTCAAAATTTTCGGATTGGAGGTCGGGGTTTTTGGGCTTGTTGGAAGGGTCTTTAAGAGGCCTTTCAGAATCAATAAAAAAGTAGAAAAAAGTCAAATCGCCGAGATACAGAGCTTTCGGAAAAAAAATGGAGAAAAAAATTCACATAACCTCAATTTGCTCAGCCAGATGGCAGGTAACTTATGTTTTTTTCTGTTTTTCTGTTCTGTTTCTGTTGAAAATCCGACCACTGGCTAAGAAGTTAGCAACTTTACCCTACTACCCTCCGACCGCCAATCCGAAAATTTTGAACCAGCTGCCATTTTGCACCCTTGCGCTTTCGGACATGGTCCTAGTGGACTTTTCTTCGTGAACTGAGCCAAGGAATACGCCTTTATCACCCTGTATATGGAGAAAATTTGCCTAATCTGACGTTTCCCTTCACACTCTTCGTGGTGAGGCCGGTGCGAGAGAGAGCTGTTTGGCTTACACCAGGTGGAGTTACAAGAACTGTTGACTTAAATTCAATTTTGCAATTTGCAAACATCTTTATTAACAGTAGATTTAGTTCATATTTACAGAGATACGAGATTTTATCAGAAGATGTTACAGCAAGTGAGGTTTGTGATCAAAGATAGTAACATATGTGCATGATTTTTAACAATTGTAATGGAAAAAATAGGGTAAACCTTTATGTGAAAGCAAAGAAAATCAAATATATTTAGAAAACATGTGTGTATAAAAAGTAGGTTTACTATGAATATTGTTGGCATATATGTATTTGTGGTGTATTTAACACAATAATTTTAACACACAAAACGAAATGTCGTTGTTGTTTTCTGCTATTATTACAGAAATTCTTTTCAACAACCATCGTTCATATCACATCAATCCAAATGTCGTACATTTGCTGAGAGAAATGTCAACTCGAGATATATGAATTACTCTATATTTATAAATAATAGTTATTTTTTGATGCACCCATTTTAAGATTCAATATGAAATATATGAACTTCGATACTAATCTTAGCCAACTTTTAATTTGCCATAATTTCGTTTAGCTTTAGGGGCATACTTTATAAAATTTTAACAGGTCACTCAGTTTTTCAGGTTGAATATTCGTTGTCATCAATATATTGACTCTACTGTCTAATACCTGACATTGTAGGAATTTTTAAAGATTTTTTAACATAAACTGCGATTTAATTTTCAAAAAATAAAGGTTGCTCAAAAATCCACGCGCGATTTAAATTTCGTGCCATATGTGTTGTTATTGAAGACAAAAAAACTGAAACAGCTGATGGAGCTGATCATAGACAAATACATACATAGATAGATTTATTCTCTCATCTGACGTCTTAGGTTTGTGGAAATGAGAGAAATTAAATTTAAAATTAACTTACACCCGGTGGAGTTACAAAATATGATCACTTAACTTTTTTATGTCGTTTTGGTGTAGAACTGAAAAATGTAAATGTATTTTGCAATTTTTGTCGACTTTTATCGTTGGTATACATTTGTATTGTATTAAACACAACTAGTTTGCCACAAAAACATGAAATTCGGTTGTTATTCCTTTGTTGGTTGTTGTTTACTATTGCCTCTATCTGGTATTATTGAACCCATATGTTCCACCATCCAATGTTTACTTTCCACCGTATGACGTTTAATTTATTGAGAGAATAAATGCATCTATATATGTATTCGTCTATGGAGCTGATAGTTCAGGGTCATTAAAAAATTCAACTCTAACACAGATAATAACGCGTTTTCCTTGTCGAGGGAAATATTTTACAAATATTGAAGTATTTTCGATCAAAATTATCTTCAGAAATGAGGCTCATTTTCATCTTAACGTCTTCGATAATCGGCAAAAGTGTAGTCGATTTTGGTCTGGAGCCATCCATCCAATGTTTCTTCGAAAATGCGGCTGGTCGGGTAATAACAATTAATGGTGCTCCGTCGCGACATGATAATCTAGTTTTGTTGTTCTTAAATTGAATGGCATATAGTTTCATCACGACGATCTCACACGTCATACATCCCGACAAACAATTAAATTACATTCAATCTTGCTTGTTTTTTGGGACACGCATTAATACAGAAACTAATAGCGATTTCGCATTTTTCTGACTTTGCCCTAATAGTGCCTTATTGTGTTCGTTGGTGATAAAAGTGCAACACTATTTGAAGGTTTTGTGTTGTTTTCTAAGAATGTTGCCATCCAAAATTGCAAAATGTTGCCCTCTCAGCGAGTCATGGGGGAGAATGTTGCGCGATAAAATGGCTGATGTTCTGACATTTGGTATGTGATCTTTGTCCTCGCTAAGCTAATTTTTCTACCTTTTGTGTGAGGCGCTAAGCGATTTTAAGCGGCTTCAATTAAAATCGCTTAACTTCTGAAACGAAGTGGCAGGAATAGCAAAAAACACCAATTATTTGGGCACTTTACCGACCAGTTTTTATTAACAGTCGTTTAGGTCTCCATATAAACTGGCCAACAATTGCAGCTGTGAGAAAATGCGAAATTTCTATGTTCTTTTCTCACCACAAAAGGTAAAACTTTGGAGGGGTCATGGCAACATTTTTGAAATGTTGCCTCAAGCAAGGGGACATTATTTGTTTGAAACGAAATCACTATAATAGAAGATACGAGAATGAAAAGTGGATATGAACCATTTTGGGCTAAAATGAGTTTTATGAAGTCTACTATTCCCTGCTACTTTACGCATCGTGAGGTATGAAAACTGTACATATTCGCTTTCGTATTATTTGCGCTAGATGTCAATAGCTGTGGTTCATATCCACTTTTCATTCTCATGTCTTCAATTGTACACTCACAGAAAAATTCGGTTGAGACAGACGAATTACCCGTAACCGAATTTAGAAGTTGTCACACAACCTCTCACTAAAGGTTGACACAACCCCATTAGAGGTCGACACAACGTCATTAGAGGTTGACACAACCTCATTAGAGGTTGACACAACTTCATTCGAGGTTCTCACAACCGAACTTAGATATTGTGACAAATGAATCTTGAAGGTTTGTTTTATTATTTATTTCCTGTATTCTTATAAAAAAAATTTATAAGGCGTGACATTAAAGCCATTTATAAAGTATAGGATAATCTTCGGGGTAACACATTTGTTTTACATGCTACTATCGAGTACCGGCCAATTCTGGCGTATTTTATCAGTGGATTTAGGTCCTAACCCGTCTCATATACAGATGATTGCAACATACCTCAAACGACCGGCCTTGCAAAGCTTCAAAACTGTTGATATCTGTTTGGACATTTTGTAAAAAAAAATATGACGGTTTAATACAAAATTACCTTTCTTAATAACCACAAAAAAATCTTGATATCGCCGCGACAGGAACAATGCTACATTCTTTTAATATAATATTTGTTGTTGTATTTGTTGTGGTAACGGAATTGAAAATTAAATTCGGTTGTACCTAGAAAATTCATGAGAAATTCGGTTACAACAACCAAATTTACGCCGAATTCGGTCGTTGCACCTGAAGTGATGCCAAATTCGTTGTTACATCCGACTTATTTTCAAATTCGGTTGTTCCAACTGAAATTCCAGAAAATTTGGTTACCAGAACGAATATAACTCAAGTTTCAGTTGTCACAAACGAATCAATTGTGAAACGAAGTTGTTCAACCGAATTAAATAACTAAATTCGGTCGTGACTAAATTCGGTCGTGACAACCTCTATACGGTTGTGGCAATCCCAATTCGGTGGTAACAGCCGAATTTACGGTTGATACAACCTCTTCTCAACCAATTAGTGTACTTTCATGACGGTTTCTTACACAGAAAAAATAACCATCGATAATATTGCCTGGTTTGGGTTTTGTGATTTTTTGTATGAAGAAAATAAATACCGTTCGGAACCGGTGTAAAACTGTATGTCCCAATCAGTGAGTATAAAAATAGAACGCGCACAGCTCACTGGCTGTGTGAAACGCTCCCAAATCCCTTCATGGAATGTAATGGGAAACCAATTTCTTATAGTGACAATACGCCTGTTTTTTTATTCCCTGCTAAACTAATTTTTCGACGACTTTGTATGGGGAACTAAGCGATATTAAGCGATTTTAAGCCATACAAATTTATTTTATGGATATTAAGCCTCCATACAAATTCGTCGAAAAATTAGTTTAGCAGGGAATAAAAAAACAAGCTTAATAATATTACATTTATTGTTGGTACAGTACTAAACTTAACACTTTAAAACTAAATATTTACCCAGTAGCGGTACTACTCGCCAATGTATATATTTACGTGTTTGAAATCAGACTGAGTTGACTTGTGCCCCCAACCTTGTATTTACTTTGTATGGGTACCGGGGCACAGGAACATTCCAGGTAACTACAGAGCAGATGAGCTGACAGAATTATAAACTTCCTTAACAGTTCCACTGGATATCCAGCATGTGGGTATGCCCCTTTCGGCATGCAAGCTCATGTTTAAAACCGAATCACTCAGCCATGCGAATGATAGACGGTCAATGTATGACCTAAATCGCACACTAAACCTGATATCCATTCCTAGATATCTCTATGTTAGTAGCTTTGGTGACTGGACACTGTTTAATAGGTAGACATACGTCCAGACTTGGAATCTTAGCTATTGTCTATCTCTATGCTACTGTCAGGCCATTTGTATGAGTAGGAGGATCTTAAGACCATACGTCTTTTCTTCAACTTCATCTTGGAATATCGAGATGAGGCATCATAAGGCTTGAACGGCGCTTAACCATACCGGGACATTTCACGACGGGATGGTGATATCATTCTAATGATATTTTGACCTACTATAGAGTTAAATGATAGTTATCCTAAAAAGGTTGAGTATCTTTTCGTAACGATATTTAAAGGGGTGCGAACATTTATAGCTCCAGATTTTACCATGATAATGCCGTGATTATTCATCATGGAATTATACCAGGTGATAGCAGGGGGATTTGTATGTATTAGCATCATACATGGAGAAAATTAATTATATGACAATTATAATTTGTAGTTTAATTTGAATTACCTGTTCAAATGCAAATTAAAAAAAAAATCCAATGAGTGTTCGAACTCACGGGCGATGTGTTAACACCTTTTTGCTACACGGTACCTGTTCGATTTCAATTTCAATTTCAATTTCAATTTATTTCAATTTTTTTCAATCATATGATGACGTTACAGTTAAATAATATTAATACTTAAAATTATTTAAAGACCCAGTGCAAGCACATGTGTCATTATATTCTTGCTCAATACTTTTTTTTTATTCCCACAAAAGTCAAAGAATGCAAAGCAACAGACACTTGTACATACATACATACATACATTGTTATATTCGTACGATATAACCGAAGATCAACATAAAATACTTTTTTAATATTACTCCAAATTAATACTCCAAATTAAAACACTTCAATCTCGGCTCGCCGATATCGGATCGCCTTAATTTTTGGCCTAAACTCTTCGTCGAAACCCGCACTAGCTTTTTAATCCAAAAATTAATAAAATCGGCTATGAATTTCCGGAGAAAATCGCGTGGGAAAATTATATGAAAATCGCCCAATAATTACTTTCAATACCGACTGCCAAGCAACGAACAAACAAACGATGATTTACTCTTACAAACCTAACACTTGCGTATGTATTAAATTTATAGTTTACTGCCCTAGAGGCGCGCGTATAGATGTTAACACATCAAAAATTTCAATACCGTTGGCAATTGCACTTATTTTCAAAGCATTTCCTTTATACCTGGCAGTTTTGGTTTTCAAAGATTTTATACAGTACATGGTTTATGAATTTGCGAGTACTACGAGGCAATACCTATCGAAGCCACAAACCTCTACATATATATTTAAGTAAAATACTTTAAAAACAGAATTGCCAGCAGTGAAACAAATTCCAAATAATTAAGAGCATTCCTATATTTAATTACAAATGGCATCCGATTCCACAACCTGCATTTGCATTGCCTGAGCAAATGCAAATCCAACATTTTTTAATGTCATTGCGAACAATGGTAATTCTTTTGCATTTGCATTAGATAAAGTAAAGCAAATTAAACTCCAATGCAAATTAAAAAAAAATTCCATGTATGATTAGCATCATATAATTCTGCCAAAGTCAGTCATTTGTTTTATTTCTTTCTTTCCATATTTGTAAAAATAACTTTTTATTTAATGAACAACATTTTTATGTGGAATGTATTTAGAATTTGTTGAAATTTTTTAGGTATTTAGAAAATAAAGAAAGAAAGAAAATCAGCTGAGCCTATAACACTTTGTATGTATTGCCATTAATGTACATGTTCAGTAAAGTACGTTTCCTTTATATTCCCATTTCCGTTTCATGCTCACATAGTCTCATAATGAAAGTGCGTACACAACTCTGCGGTTGATATGATTTGTGACATGATTATAACAGTATCGAAGTAAATTTCCTCGATCTTGGATTCAAAAAACGTGTGAGATATCACATGATAATGGTGCGATGTGTCGATTATCTCGCCAGTCTGTAAGATCGAGCGCTCTATTCTAGCCTGTTAAATAAAAACGTGTATCCTACTATATATTCCTTTTGGAACCTTTAATCAAAACGATTTCAGGATATTTGAGCACGCAGAACATAATATTTTATACCAGCCATTTAAAATATGATACAAGTATTCAGATTTTTGCATAATCATGCCTCGTTCGGTTTGCTGGGTTAACAAACACAAAGTTGATTGTAGTAAAATGTAAGATGAACAAAAATTATATGGAAAGCATAACAAACAACCAACGAAACACTTGCACAAAACAAAAGTCCAAACTTGAAAACTCGTTTCACCATTATCCGATATGGCCAAGCAAATCCCCCACCCAAATGCACCACCACATATGTGAGCGTTCTCTCTGTCTCACCCATCCTCGCCAGCAGCTATGGGAGAATGTGAGTACAAATCAAGAGAAGAACAGCATAAAAAACGTAACTCAGCTCACAGAACTAATGAACACTTGAGAAAAGCAGCAACAGCAGCAGCAGTGGCAGCGGTGGTGGTAGTGGTAGTGGTAGTGGCAAAAGCAGCAACGTGTTATGGCCATTCAACAGAATGCTACCATACTTTAATGCTTTGTTGTTACGACTGTTACGCTTTTGATGGTATTAGACGTGAGCGATACTCACTTGTCGCTGTGTTGGTGGTTGAAGTAACTACTGCACGATTTCGTTAACTTGGCTTTGTTCTTTGCGTTAATGTTTTGCTTGGCTATTTTACACAAATAACAAAGCAACAAACAAATCGACAGTTATGACGTTGTTGCATTACAAATGAGTTCGAAGCGTTGTGGCTAAGAGAAGAGGAAGAAGGGAAAACTGATGGCAGAAGGTTTGAGAGAGAGAGAGAAGGAAGAGAGTCTGAGCAAGTCGAGAGAAATTGGATATTAAATGAGTGTTACCGGTTTTCTCTTGACGTGTTTTTTTTTTGGTTTAAGAGAAGTCAAAGCTCAGCCAAATTCATAAGTTACCCATGGTTTGATGTTAGTGGGTGTTCCCTCATTACTATCACAACATATTAGAGGAAAGAGGTCTTGGTTTATGAGGAATTTCATATTTAATAAAAGTTGTTTTTCCCCGTTAGACGGAAATGGATTGGCGGAAATTTGTTTCAGTGGTAGGACGAGAGTTGGATACATGTGGACCATTGATGGGCAAAAGGGAAGGGAAAAATTGTGTAATACTTTTTCAATATAGATATTTACATATTTAATACCGATGAGCATTTTGGAGTGAACAGATTTATTGCCTCATTATCATTTAAATAAATCATAGGGGATGTTAGCCCACAAGAAGCTATAACAAATCCACCGCTGAAAGCTAGCAATGTAAACAGAGAGAGAAAGAGGGATACACATAGAGATATATAGAGTTCGATACTTTCTGTATTAAATATTTTGATGTCAACAGTTATAGAGCACTAGACGGGGTCGCAAACAAAGTTTTCGCACACTAGTTTTAAAGGTTATGTGACTTTTCGGAACACCAGCAATTTTTTTCGGTGTACCCTAAAAAAATGTAGAAATAGGCTCTAGGCTGCTGCGTAGCCAAAAACAGCGTCAGGCTTTCGCACCCTAGTTTTGAGGGCAATTTAGACAATTTCGGAAGCAGCAAAATTTATTTTTTTTCGATGTATACTAGATGTTGTTGAAATAGTTTTTTTTGTTGCAGTGCCATTAACGCGTAATTCACTTCTGTTTAAATTTTTAATAAATTAATTTAAAAAATAAAAATTGTGAAAATCGCATGTGGGCATTTCCACAGAAAGGGCCACCCTATGCCATAAACCGTCACCCTGGTTAATTGCATATATTTTAGGAACAGGAATGTATTAGATATTGGTATGTATTAGACAGGTATGTATTAGATATTGGTATGTATTAGACAGGTATGCATTAGACCAGGTATGTGTTAGATTCTTTTACTAAATACAGAACGTAAGTAGCAAAAAACAAAATTTTTTCAAATATACTGGAAAAAATTTTGGAGACGGAAAGCTAAAATTGTGTAGATTTTGTTGACAACATGCTCATACTTGAAAGCGTGATTCGTGAGTATAATTTGTGAGTGTGAATAACGAAAATTTCAGTCACGCACGTGATTGAAATTAGTGTTAGTCACGATTACGCGTGACTTACGCGTGAATCACCATTTCGTCACACACGCACACCTCTAATTTTGTAAAAGAATTGAAAATAATTACACTACCTCGTCTTAAAATATAATCAATTAACGAGGGGTAATGTGACAAAAATTGGATCTTTCTGTGGAAATGCCCATATGCAGAAATTAAAATCCTTTCCAACAAATTACAAAATTTTTGGTTAAAATTGCTAATGGTGAAGACATAGCTGTTCCTAAACCGTAAACAACGGTATATCGGGCACGTTAAGATCGGACTTAAACAACTTCGGGAAAGTTTTGTGGTCCCGAAAATCTCGAAAAGTTGTATCTTTTGCCCCAAAAATATTTCGTTTGCTGTTCAGTCTCTTGGTTGACCGCAAACGTTGATACTCTTCACGCAAATAAACAAATGTTAACTTCAATGTGGTTTATTTTGTACTAATCTAACTTTTGTTTAACCTAAAACTGTCATAATTTACATTGTGCGGCAAATAAAGAAAATCATTTATTAGAAAACTCACTGAATTAGTCGATTGTGGCAATTGAATTGCAACTATTATGAGGTTATCACGACTGAATTTAGTCACCACAACGGTTTAAGCAATATCTAATAGGGTGGCCGTCGGTAGTGCAATGGGTAGTACGCGCGCCTCTTGTACATGAGATCCTGGGTTCGATCCCTACTCTGGCCACCTTAAAATTTTCTTTCGACGACGGTCACCTCGCTTAGTGATGGCGAACCTATCGAATATTTAGCCATGAAAAAGCTTTTCAAAATAACCTTTGGAATCGGTGTAAAATTGTAGATCCCAATCACTGAGTGAAAACTGGAAAGCGCATAGCTCAGTTATTGTGATTGTGAGAAGCTCTCCCCTGTCCCTTCATGGGATGTAATGGGACACCATTTATTTATTTATAACCTCTAATAGGTTGTGACAACTACTAATGCGGTTGTGACAACCTCCAGTTTGGATGTGATGATATCTAATATAGTTGTGTCCACCTCCAAATTCGGTTATGGTCATTTCGGTTATTGTACTGTGGGTGTACAAATTATTCAGCTGTATTATAAAACCTTAGAGGAATGTGTTCGATGGGTTTGCCATTTGATTTTTCAGTGTTAAGTTTTTGCCGTTCACGCTTGTTTCGTGACATGTGTCACAGTCAAAAATTATCAGCTTTCCTTGCCATTTCATCAGGAATAAACTTACAAACGAAGAACGCTTCTAAATCATTGAGTTTTCTTATAAAAATTCGTGCCTCTGTGAAAAATGTGTTAACTACATTTTATGGTCTTCAGCGACGAGGCCCATTTTTGGCTCAACGGGTACGTCAATAAACAGAATTGCTCAATTTGGTCCGAATAACAGCCCGAGTTGGTTCAAAAGCTACTAAGGCACCCTGAAAATTGTACTGTTTGTTGTGGTTTGGGCTGGCGAAATCATTGGACCGCACTTCTCCATAGACGACGTTGGCCGAAATGTTACGGTCAATGGAGCAAGGTACCGTTTGACCATCACGGACTTTTTTTTGCTCAAAATGGAAGAATTGGACTTGGTTGCCATGTGGGGTTTCAACAGGACGGTGCCACGTGCTACAGTGTACGCGTTACCATGAACAAATTGAGAGGCGAGTTTGGCGAGCAATTAATCTCACGTTGAGGCACTGTCAATTTGCTGCCTCGTTTGTGCGATTTGACCCTACTTGACTATTTGTTGTGGAGGCACGTAAAGTCTCTCGTCCATAGGTATAAGCCAACCATGATTGCGCCCTTGGAAGACAATATTACACGAGTCATTGGTGAGATATTGACCAATATGTCGGAAATAGTTTGCCAAAATTTGACTTTCGGAATGGATCAAGTGAAGCGTAGACGTGGGCAACATTTGCATGAAAATATCTTTAGAAACTAAATGGCAGACATTGATTTATCGATACAAATCAATATTTCATTCGATGTTCTTTTTATTTTATCGATCTTTAAAATTTAAAATTTTTCAAGTATTATCCGGTTCAAGATAATTTTTTCCAATTCATCAGGGATAATCGGGGTTAATGAATGAAAAAATTATTTTTTTCGATTAAAAATAATTTTTAACAGAAAAATTTTGTAACGCAGAAGTGAAATTGATTATTTCGGTGAATGGTTGGGAATATAGATATTTCGATGACCACCAAGGTGCATCTCACTAGCACATTATGGGGATTCACAACTCCCAAATTAACGATAATTGTTTCAACAATACCTACTAGTGCGAAAACATCCCAAAAAATACTCTACCGAAATCATCAGTATTCACAACTTCTAATCTATGTAGGCTTTCATTGAAAGCCAATGCATACACGCTGAAAAATAACGGCCCCAGCAACATATTGCAGAAAGCATGTACATGTTTTGCAAACATTGTTTTCGTGAGTTGAAGATCTGCTGCTTTTTGTTTCTTTATTGTGACAGACATCAGTGTTTTCAGCAGTTGTCAACAAACAAATCCACATCTGGGTCACAAATACATACATTATAACCTATTAATCATTGTGTCCCAAACATGTTATATTGAATAGCAAACACAATGTGTTTGGACACCAATATACTATATTTCCGGCTAGCTACAAACACCTGATATTTGCATCCAAACAATAAAAAACGGCAAATTTTTCAGCGTGTAGATGTTGTAGTTTCAAAATAGAAACAATGATTGCCATGAGATTGGCGTTACAGTGAACCCTCTTCGTATTACTTCTGATGCTCTATTTATTTTATCGATCTTAAAAAGTTTGAGTTTTTCAATCAATTTCTGTGTTTTCTTCAATTTTCAAAAAACAAATAGCAAACAAATCACCCATTACAGTTACACACTTACATTACACAGTCTCTGGAATTGACTATGTCTGCACTCAACTGAAAACAAACAGCAACTCCATTTCAGGAAAAGCGTAACTGCTAATTTATATTTAAACTTCAATAAAAGTCTTCTACTACATTTATGTTTTCCATTCAAACTAAATCCTATTCAGAGAAATAAAACCCAGTGAAATATATACCAAAAATCTGTTTGTCGTAAATGTTATGAGTTTCCTGTAAACTTTTTTTGTTTGGAGTTACTATAACTTGCTTGCGTTAAACGAAGAAACTGTTAATAGAAACATTTTTATTTTAACTCTTTAACTAATATTTAACTCTTAACTCTAACATTTATTGGTGACTCTAACCATATATTGTCTGTTGTTAACGTTTTTCGGTTGTAACTAAGGGAAAGTTTGTTAGAGGTAAATTACACTGAAAGAAAATCTTTACATCAAATCGATGATAAATGTTCATCAATTGTGCTTCTTTGAATTGAAGACAAATTTCATCAATTCAATGAAAAAGTTCTTCAATTTGAAGAATGTGCGTTTCTTCTCCTTTTTCTGCTTCATTGAATTGGTGATCTTTTTAACATCAATATTTATCATTGGAATTTGGAAATAGTTACTGGGATCGATTCAAAGTATGGACGTAGTATTGAAAAAATAAAGGGAAAAGAAAAAAAGTAGAAATTTAAAATAAATACATAATATAAATAAGTGCAATAGACAAAAATTATTATCTACGCTCTGAGCATTTTTATGTGGTTTTGCCTGTTCTTGTGATTTTTTACGATGAAAAACGAATTTTGGCTACTCATTAACAAACAATTTACATAAAAATGATTGTCAATTTACATCAAATTTATGACAAACTTACATCAAACTGATGACAACCTAATATTTAATTGATGAAAAATTTACAGCAAATAGATGAACAACTTTCTAGAAAGTTGTGAAAAATTTACTTCAACTTGAGGGCAAACTTACATCAAATTGATGAAAAATTTACATTAACTAAATGTAACAATGTCGTTGAATCTACGTAAACTATTGACGAATTATGGATGAAAGATTGATGCAATTCAATGAAATGTGTCGTAGGTTTGGAAATGCGGAAATGTTTGATCAAATTGTTGAAGGAATTCATAAATTTGAAGAAGCTTCTTCTATTAGTGTATGCATTTTAATTTTCAGTGATGATTTATTTGTGTTGTTGACCAATATGTGTGTTGTTGTAGTGTTGTTGACCAATATGACAATATTTTTAAACTTATGGGGGAAAAACATATATTATGGTCCTTGTTTCAAAACAACAAAGAAGAATCGTTAAAAGGAAATTTTTAAAATGTGGAACAAATGCATCAAAATGAAGGAATTGTGACGAATGTGTACAACAATTTAAAGATAAAACTCTAAAGGGAAACACGCAAATTAAATTATGTGAAAAATATTAAATTTATTCTGATTTACAGAGTCGGTGCGTGATCAAAATTTCGGATGAGTCAGAATTTTATATGGTGAGGTGGAAGGATAGTCGTGGACGACGAAACAAGTGGCATGTTACGAGAGCGGATCAATAAGTCCGTGACTTTTCGAACTTCCCTCGTAGTTATATGAAATGCAACACCGCTCCCATCAAGTACCACCTGTTAATAGACTACTGTCAAATTTTGAGCAAGTTCCGTCATTTACTTTGCATTTACAGCTGTTCAAAACATACAAGCTCGTGCATTATTTTAAAAATGGGGAAAAGCGAATTTCGAGTGCACATTAAATTTAATTTTTTACGTAAAAAAACCGTCAATCAAACCAAGCAAAAGCTTGATAAATACTATGGGGGCTCTGCACCATCGATTTCAATGGTAAAAAAGTGGTTTACTGACTCTCGTTGTGGTCGTACAAGTACAAATGATGCTGAACGTTCTGGACGGCCAATTGAGGCCAACACACCCGCAAAATGTCGAAATAATCCACGATATGGTGTTGGCCGATCGAAGTGTAAAAGTGCGTGAGATTCTGGCTGCCATAGGAATTTCATATGGTAGTGTGGTTTAGCTCTAACGATGAAATTATTGATCAAACAAATTCCTATTTTATCCACCTCGAAAAATCCTATCTTTTGGAAGGGATACGAGTACAAAAATTGGAGAAACGTTGGACTAAGTGTAGTGAGCTAAAATGAAATTATGTTGAAAAATATTTTTTTTTGAAAAAAACTTATTGACTTGACTTATTAACCCGCCCTCGTATTGTTGGAATGAAATTTTTGTACTATAAGTAATCGGGCACACAATTTCATGACATTTATTTCGTTATATCCAATTTTAACCAATTTTTAACTACTTTTTCTACTAAATCTGACCGGTGGATTGGATGTTGGCTTCGAATATATCAAGTGCTGCTGATTTGTCGGCATAAACCATTATCTTAACATAGTCCCATAAAAAGAATTCGAGAGTAGTTAAAGCGGCGTTAAAAGTGGCCATTGAGCAGGACCACTTCTGGAAATAAAGTTCTTATCAAATTGATTTTGCAATAAATCTATTGTTAAGCGCGCTATATGGCAAGTTGCGCCGTCTTGTTGGAACCATATATCGTTGCTGTTTAGCTGATTACTTTTTGGAAACAAAAATTCAGCCAGAATGGTTCGATACCAATCGCCATTTACCGTAACGGCAGCTCCTTGCTCATTTCGAAAGAAATAAGGACCAATGATGCCGCTTGCCTGTAAACCGCTCCAAACAGTCCATTTTAATGGATGTAATGGTGATTCATTAACGGCTTGTGGATTGTCTTCGCTCAAAACGATCAATAACTGCATGAATTGATTGCTCACTAGGGTGATTATGTTGACAGTAAAAAGGACGAAGTGCTCTATGAACATCGCGAACAGATTTAGGGTTCGAAAGTAAATTTCCACAATTTGGAAGCGTTGTTGCAGCGTTAAACGATTTATGATGACTTGCCAAACCTTACTGAATAGAAATGCCAACACACTGATATTTTCAGCTGTTGAACCATAGTTATCGATAGTTCCCATGCAGCTAAAAAAAATGCCCTTAGTACTAGAAGTACAGAAATGTCATCATAAAATGTCAGGAAAAATGTTTTTGAAAAAGGGAGAAAAGGCTGTAGATGAAAAAGTAATTTTGCAGTTTTACTATAAGTATCTAAGGCCCCTATTATCTCTTGTTGCATGGGTCAAAAATGATGTCGCAGGGTGTAATCAGCTGTTTAAATTCGAACGTATCACCATAAAACTCAAAATAATAAATTTAATTAATTTCATTAAGTTCCTAAAATCATTCCCACATATCATACATCCTCATCACATATTATAAGGAGATGGGAATGAGCTGGTCATATTCAATGTTCTGCAAGTGTTTAATTTATTAACTCCCTAACCGAAACCTACTATTTTATGGCCAGATTTTTTGTTCTCTAGCTGGTTCAACAGGTTGACGTAGTTCGCTTAGGAGACATTGTAGAAGATTAATTGGATTCTTAACACTCTCATAAGCGACAAGTCCCCAAGGAACTTCTGTTTTAGCATGGAGTGTAATATTTATAATTAGTTTCTCTTTAACCTCAATGCTGGTATGTTATGTTCCTGTATTTGTTGTGTGAGTATATACATACATATACTTGTCAGGTAAAATGAAGAAAACAAAAATTCAATGTCATGCCAACTTGATAGGCTCATTTCTTGGAGTAGTACGTGTTTCCATTTCAAAAGTTTCCTACTATTTTCATAATTTCTTATACATTTTCATTAATTTCTTACACATAACCATTTGTATGAATAGCCCTACCAACCAGCACCTTTTCAGTCATCGATGTAGTCAGTGACTTCGATCTGAGGATTATGATGTAAGTAATTGGAATATGGGTCATGAACTTTAACCTACGATTCAAACTAGTATAAAAGAGCTATAGTCAAATCAGACAAAGTTAAAAATAGTGCTTAAACTTCTATCTTTTGTATTAGTCAAGCAGCGTTCCAAGTGCTATCTTCTAGGACCGTCAAATCCAATATACTCTACTGGAAAGTGTATCAATGGGAAAGTGAAAAGTCAATTAGAATTTATTCATCACCGAAAAGGCAAATAATTTTTTAGCTTTTTATTTGTTCAAATATATATACATATGTGTTTCTTTTATAGATCTACTTTTATCCGTTTCATTTGGAATTTATTTGTAACTGATTCTAGTACGACTGGTGCTATGACTAGTAATATAGAATCGAAAAGAACATGACCGTTATTATGTGATCCAAGTCAGGTGTCCATCAATTAACACCTCCTATTCCAATGCCATGATAAAGTTTCTGGTTCCATGCAGTGTTTGAATTACTAGCTTCAAAGTAGCAACAGCACAGAATTTTTCACTTTGCTGAAATGCTTTTCAGCAAATCAGAAATATACAATGAGCAAATTCGAACAGGGGAACGGAAAACAATTGCTTCATCTAACTGTGCAGTTGGGTTTTTGCTCAAAACGTATTTCTCTCTCGCGTCGTATCTTGCTTCAACATGGTTGGAATTTGTATAGTTATATACAATATCACTATCAAAAAGCTGCTCGTGTATTGAAATATTCAATGAAGAGAGTAAGAGAGAGTAGAGAAGTACTAGGGTTTCACTCTTTTTGTTTGTTGGCATCAGAGTGAAGAGAAATTTTGACTGTCTACTTGTACATCGTTTTTGTTTTGCTTGCGCAGCCAAACGAAGGAATGACTTTTTATAGAATTGCTGTTGTTGTTTATACTTCGCTTTTCAAAGACGATCAAGAATTATAAGTAGACGACCAGAAGATGTGCGCAATTTGGCAACCCTCTTAAAGGGAACCAAAAAGTGGTAACAATTCACTCAAACGCATTTATCTCTCGTGTCATATCTTGATTATTTCATAGTTTTTGCATAGTTTATGTAATTTTACTGCAACATGGTTGGAATTTGTATAGTTATATACAATAACACTATCAAAAAGCTGATGGTGTATTGAAAATTTTAAACAACTTTTTTTTAACTATTTTATTACAACCCATTATTATCAACTATATTGGGTACTTTTGGTTTGGTTTAAAGGGAAGTTTTCCAGGTGGAGCCTGTGTATTACATATAGTAGTTTTGAACCCAATAAAAAGTAAATTTAGAAAAGCCAAAGTGCAAGACTGGAAAATCCATGAAATACAACCCTGAGCATGGAATTACATTTGGCAGCACACTTACTCTTAGGGTGGTATTCTATAAGTTGTGAATCAGTCACTTCGCGTTACTTTTGTCGTTTTGGTAGTTTATAAAACGTTACAGCTGTTCGGTGACTACCTGCGTTGAGTTACTTTATTTAATGGGTAGTTTTTAAAACGCAGCGCAAAGTTTTTGATCACTTCAGCTGTCAAATTGAACACGCCACAGTTCTTCGCGTTAGTTGAAGAAATTACAAATTTTAAAGAAAAATGTCGATCGAGGATAGGCAGATGGAAGTATTTTGCATTTCATTGCTTATAAGTAGTTGCCAATTTTGGCTGAAATGCTTTCGACGGACAGAGCTCAAACTTTTTTTTAAATAATTCAAAATTATATTGTTTACGCACTGAAATTCTTATTTACAATAATAAAATTAGAAATGGAACGTTCAAATAAATAATGCGTTGCAAAACTATTATAATTATATTTAAAAATTATAGACATCAGTTGATGTTAACAATAATATACAAAAGAACCAATACATTACAATCAATACATACCGCCAAATGGCACGTGTTTTTGAAAAGACAACTAACTTAATATAGACGGTGAAATTTATTGGACATTGAACCCCAAAATAACATAGGTTTTTACACATTTTATGTGAATATTGTTGGTATTTGCAGTGTTATAAATAATAGTAATCTTAAAATCTGTTGATCTACTGAAATAGAGCTAAATTTGTTAATCTTTTTCAGTCTGATCATTTCACTCCAGATAACTTTTTCTGATCTATAATTGTTTATTTTAGTTTGGAAACTCTATACACCGCAAATGTCAGTGACAGCTTTCGTAAACAAACGCAAGCGCGAAGTAATATATAAACTACCACTTTTTGACTTTGGCGTTCGCGTTGGCTTCTGCGTTTACGTTCACTTTCGGGACTTTTAGAATACTACCCTTACATTCGTACTTTTGTTTGGTTTGTGTCTAGACTAACATATCGGGTAATATTTTATGTTTAATGGGAAATTTTCTAGGTAGAGCCTGTTTACTACATATTGTAGTTTGAACCGAATAAAAAGTAAATTTAGAAAAGCCAAAGTGAAAGAAGTTTAAAAAAATAAAGTTTCCTAAGTGCGTTTTCTTAACAAAAGTAAATTTTCTCAAAACAAATACCTATTGATATTCTTAAACAATCTACCTTTTATTAAAAAAAATACCTTATCTTAAAGAAGTACCTTTGCTTAAAAAAGTTAATTTTCTTACAAAAAGTACCTTTTCTTAAAAAAAGTAAATTTCAAAATAAGTACCTTTTCTTAAAAAAGTACATTATCTTACAACATATTGCCTTTTCTTAAAAAACTACCTTTTCTTTAAAGGGTACCTTTTGTGTAAAACAAAATAACTTTTCTCGAGATAAGTACCTACTCTTAAAATTGTATATGTTCTTTCTTAAAAAAAGCTTTTCTTTAAAAAAAAATATACCTTCTCTTAAAAAATATATTTTCTTGCAAAAACTCCTTTTTTTAAAAATAAAATAATACCCTTTCTTTTCTTTTCTTGAGATAAATAGCCTTTCTGAAAATAAGTAAATTTTCTTAAAAAAATAACCTTTTCCTAAAAAGAGTACCACTTCTTTATAAAGTACCTGTTATTAAAAAAAGTACTTCTTTGTAAAAAAAATTCATACTCTTACGATTTTTCTTACCGAAAGCACTTCTTATTAAAAATGGTAGCTTTTCTTAAAAAAACATTAGCTTTTAATAAAAGAAGTACCCCTCACTAAAGAAAGGACCTTTCGGGAAAATATAATATATATTCTTACAAAAGGGACCTAAAAATATCATTTTTTTTTAAAAAAAATACATTCAATAAATAAAAAATTTCTTAAAAAAGTTTATCATTTTACAAAATGTATCTTTTCTTAAAGATCCATTTAAATTACAGTATTTTTCAAAACAGGCGCCTTAGGCTTGTTGGAACTAACTAGTGTATAATATATAGCGACAGGAACTGCGTTTCAACCGAGTGTCCCCTGACACCTCATGTGATTTTTATCTAGTTGATGAATTTGAAAAATTATTAGCAAAAATTTTGTCATCATGAAGAAGAAGGGCGGTAAACCGACAATAGACATGAACGATATCTGATGTTCATTCTACTGAAGGACAAGTTTGTGGTTCGCTTTAGCTACGAATTTAGCTGCGCGATTGTAATAATTCTTTGAAGGATATGTTGTAGTAAACACGCTGCTTTCAATCATGTTTTTAAGCAGACATTGAGGAATTTAATAGAGTTAAAATTTTAAAAAAAAATTGTTTTAAAAAAAGAATACGGAACACCAATTTGAGTCCCAATTGCCCGTAACTTAAAATTTTAACTATTAAACCACGTGAGACAACAAAAATAATTCTACAAGTATGAAGGGTGATCCCCAATATGTTAACAAGAATGTTAACCAATATTGAGTCGTATTCGACGTCCGAGGCATCAAAATCCCTAAAATAATCGGGAAGTTTATAATAAAAATGACTGCAATGTTAAATATATCTTTAAGGTTAATGTGGTCTTAATAAGATATACGAATTAACCTATTTCCATTTAAATTGAATGTTTTTCTGAATATTCGACGGGAAACCGAGTTCGTCCGATTTTCGGTTGTGGTCCGATAATCACGATGTGTGCTAAATAAGTCCATATAAAAGTTATCATTTAAAAATGAACTAAAAGCAGTGGGAAATTAATTGGACAGCACTATTATTGTACGATTATCGGGTAAAGAGTACCGGATAAGAAATCGGGTATCGTGTAGAAGGAGAGGCACAAAAAATAGTGCTTGTAGCACCAAAATGGCAACACTGGAAAAAACATAAATTTTTGCGAGTGGTCCATGATAGAATTTTTTTCTTGAAAAAAAATCTAGAAAATAAGAAAATCTCTGAAATAAAAATATGTCTGGATCTCGGTAACAGTTCCATCCAGCGGAGGTCAAATATGTGGTTATTTTCGCAGTTGGGGCACCGTTTCCGAGATCTAAATATATTTTTAGGTTAGCAATTATATTTTTTTGGGTTTTGTTTTTAAAAAAGTAAATCTTTCATTGAATTTGACCATTTTATTAAAACCCCTTAGAAACCAGCAAAAATATAATATTTCTTTCGATTGGATAGTTAGTTTCCGAGATATAGATTTTTTTTTTAAATTTTTCTATATTTTATATTTTAAATTTTCAAGCGACAGCAAAGACGTTAATATTTGCTGATTTCAAAAACATCCACATTTGATTTAAGTCGACTGGGATAACTAATCATCTAAGCGGCATTCACTGAATTTTTCGACATCGTCTCTCGCACAAATTAAGAGCTTGATGAATGATTTTTGGTAAAATATTTATTGTTTGTATTTAAATTTACATAAATGTTGAGGAAAATATTACTGGATGATTTGTATGTGACGTTTAAAATGGATTTGTATGTGACGTTTAAAATGGCAAGTGAAGTGAACGTAACTTGTGCGATAAAATCGTAAATAGTAAATAAGTTTAGCTAAACCAAAGTAAGTATAAACAATGAGTAACTGCTTGCAGCAACAGCAATTCGGTGAAGAATCCATTGCTTCGCTTGACTGAGTAAGCAGAACCCAACTGCGCAGTTAGACGAAGCAAATGGTTTCCATTTTCTTTTTCGTATGTGCTGTTTGCTTTTACTGAATTATTTTTCTTAGTCTTAGCTTAGGATTTAATACTGAATTCAAAACACTCTTGATAATCGCTACCAAGGATATTGGGGTGAAAGGACGATTGGTTCCCCAATAGGAAAACAGCCCATAGAAAAATAACAGACAAAGCAAGGGTTAAATCTATTTTTAAACAATAAAATGTAATAATGAAATTGAACAAAACGTAATAAAAATCGTAGTAATTAAAATTATTCTATATTCTAAATAGGGATAAAATGCAAGAAGAGATTAAATTTAGAAATGTTGGTACCTTCATTCAGTTGATCATAACTCTAAAATATATCCATATATTTTCATCGTCAATAAATTATTTCATTCGTAATTTGTTTAAACTGCCTACAGCAATTCAAGTAAAGAACGGAATTGAAAACAATGTTAAAACCAACAGTTGACAATCCGGCATCTTCAACTGTCTCCGAAAATATCTAACAATAAGTGTTAAGTGTTGTTAATTCAATTTTTTTTTATATCTTACATTAAAGTCTTGTTATTTTGAACAACTATAAAAATTTAAATTTTTTTTGTTCATTAATTTATGATCTATATTCTCCGAGCTTGAGGTCAGATTTATTTCACAACAGTGGATTCGTCAATAAGCTGAATTGCCGCATTTGGGCGAATCATAATCCAAGAGATATTGTCGAAAAACCAATGCACCCACAAAGAGTGACTGTTTGGTGCGGTTTATGGGCCGGCGGCATCATCGGGCCGTATTTTTTCCAAAATGATGCCGGTCAGGCAGTTGCTGTGAATAGTGTTCGCTATCGTGAGATGATAACGAACTTTGTATGGCCCGAATTGGAAGATATGGATGTGGACGATATGTGGTTTCAACAGGATGGTGCCCCTTGCCACACAGCTAACGAAACAATTGCTCTTTTGCGCGACAAATTCAATGGCCGTGTTATCTCACGTGGTGGCGATGTCAATTGGCCACCAAGATCATGTGATTTGACACCGTTGGACTTCTTCCTTTGGGGTTATTTGAAAGAAAAGGTGTACGTCGATAAGCCAGCAACAATTCAAGAGCTAAAGGATGAGATAATACGGCACATTAACGGTGCCTCAGGGTCATCGAAAATTTGGACCATCGGATGGAGCTGTACCGCCGTGGTCGCGGCGGCCATCCATACATAATTGAACCATACCATATTATCATAATAAAAAGAAATGACAATAATTTCCTAAATAATTTGTGCTTTATTCAAAATCAACATCGGCCCTTAAAATTTAAATAGAGTTATGCAATAATAAAAGCATTTTTAAATTTTCCTAAAAATGTTAAACCCTTGCGAAGAAAATGCGGTGTTTTAAAAGGAGAATTATCATGGAAATTGTGATCATGATAAAATCGAAATGCCTATATCCACTAGAATCTAACGACTATCAGAGACTTCTTCAATTGAAGAATTTCAAGAAGGACTTTAAGATCATCATTTGAGAACTACAAAATGATGGCCTTACAAGTCTTCCTCACAATGTGCAATATATGTGCAATATGCAATATATATGTATAAGACGTTAAGAAGATCAAATTAATTATCAAATTATACTTTTTGCATCACCCTAAATATTTTCTCTTTAAATTCTATTTAAAGAGTAGATTGCTAGCTTTGTAATTTTTAATGAGACTATTAGAATGCTGACGCAAAGGAAAGAAATGTTGAGCTACAGTTTGACCTTCGGTAATATACGTAGAGAAAATTGTCGTTCGACACAAACGAAATTTTATACAATTAAACGATGTTTCACGTATTTATTTGCGGCAAATGAATACTTTTTTTCTCGAGTTTATTGAAAATTATATAAAGCTAAAAATAAGCTGTATGTCAAAATGGCCTTGAGCTTCAAATAATTTAGAAAATTAAAGTTTAAAAATAATCCGACGATGATGGTTGTTATTTTCGTGAGGATCGTTACATATCGTTCAACGTTTTTACCGCTCCGCAAATACTACTCTCTGTGGCCATGAATAAAACGACGGAATTCCCCAAACTATCAGAGAAAGTTACTAATATTCGACAAAATATTACTGGCACCTCCACTTAACAATTTCCGAGAAAACGCGCTGCTCCAACCTATACAGTATCCCAGCCAATACTAGTTTCTGCTACCAATTTTCAGCCTTCTAGCTCCAAAACACTTTTGCCACGCCCGCCGCCAGAAAAGAAAATCTAAAATCCGGCTTCAAATTATTCTTTCCCGTAGTCAGTAGTAATATGTACCAAATTTTCAGCCATCTAGCTCTAAAAACACTTTTGCCATGCCCCTCAACCCAAAAACCGACAAAGTAAAACCCGGCTTCAAATAGATCCCCCATTGTGTAATATGTACAAATTTACAACCAGCTAGCTCTAAAAACACTTTTGCCTCGTCCCTCAGCCCACAAAACAGAAATCTAAAACCCTGTTTTATAGTCGTGGTTATGCCCACTAACCCATTCTTGGCCTGATCACTCATATAGCTGTTATATACATCCACACGGCCACTTCTGAATAAAATCCAGCGGCGTGGTATCGTTTGCTTTTTGGGCAGATAACCCTGAAGATTTATAAACGGGATCAGGGCTGTTGACAGCATATCGACTGTGAACGATGAATTACCACAAAATGTGGACGAAGACTCACGTAAATGGGAATCGGAGCACGAGGCTGTGGATTTCATATCGACGGTGCGTGGAAATGTACAAATTCCTGGAGACTTGTTGAAACTCTTAGAAGAAATGGGTTGCCCCGTATCCGAAACCAATCTGCCGAAGCCTTCAACTTCAACATGCCCTTCAACACACTGGTAATAGTGATACTGGTGAAATCTTTTTTTGGTGCCTGATGACGAACAGGATGTGGAGATGGTGGAGATACCAACACATGTTGCTGTTTGTTCAACCTACATCATAGTGGCATCTGAAACTTTAAACCTAAGCCTAGGAAAAGGCGAGATGACTGTGGTCCTAATCCAACTGTTCTGCGTTGCTAACGGCAGGGTTTGTGGTTTGAGGACGAAGGGATACAGGATAATGGTCACACCCGGCGTAGGCAATCGTAGAGCTTGGATTGTGGCCAGAATCGACACGCCCATTTGCTATATCAAGGTAACCTTTTTGCACCCCAGGGGATACAGCTATAAGTATATTCTGTGAAAATTTGAAGACATATTTTAATTTTTATGTATATAGATTAATAAACGTGTCACGGCGGTACTAATCGGATTAGAAAATGGGAGCTGCAGAGTGCTAATTCCCGCAGTCAAACATCGTTTAACACTTTTCGTAACGCCATAAAACTCCATATGATTTAATGAAATAGTCTTTGCGTTTCGTTTTTCTACCTGATAACTGTGAGTATTCGTTCGTATGTACGTTCGTTTTGATGTCTAATATATCAGGGATTATTTTTTCTGTTGGGTCGGTCTCTCGGTTATGTCGTAATCAAATCATTGCCGTTCATCTTGTACAGTGAGCCCTTGGTATGTGTGTAGGCAGTTACTATGTTGGAGTGTAGTAGTGTACTCATGTCCGGTTTATGCCAGTGTTTCTGTTTGTACACTTTTGTTGGCTAATTGATCACAAGTGAGCGTCCAAAATTATTTATTTCCCTTAGACTTTAGGGATATGCAGATTTGATTTATGCCAACCTTAATTTATTAGCAGCACTGTTTCCTCAACTTGCGATTAAGTTCTATTGGTTTTCCAAGTAAATAGAGAAAACAAAATATCTTTTTGCCTGGTATATTAAATTTCAAGTTTATTACAGGAGAAATATAACAGTACTAGTTCGTTCCTTTGTGGTATTCCTGAAATTCGTTAAACATTGTTATCGTCATCATCATTCTTTTATGTTCATCATCGAGCAATTCTTGGGAATGGACGTGGTGCACAAGTCATGTCACACGTACAAAAAGGTGAGTGAGCAACAACAACAAAAAAAGAAAAAGTGTAACGAAGTCAATTGAATCGCACATTCAAGCAGAATACACGGTTTTGAGGCATGTAAAATATGTGACATTGAAGTGTCACTGGTTAGAAAAATACAAGGACATACTCCCACACATAATAATTGGATCTGGTAAGAATACACGGAGAAGCAGTGAGAGAGAGAGTGTAGTACATTCTTTGCAGTTTTAAAAGTAAACAGTGTTTCTACATGCCGTATTAGACTATCAGTGCAAATAGAACGATTCGCGAAGAGAGGAATGAAATGAAAGTCTCTTCCATTTTAAAGAAATCGTACGTACAACCAGCTTTAAATTAAAAATAAAAAAAGAGAAAAGACAATAATGGAAACAAAGATTAAGCATTTGATAAAACGCGACGGAATATAAATGATTATTCCCGGTTTCTTTGATCGTTTCATTCAAAATGCAACCCTGATTGCATCACATTTGAGGAAAATCAAACAATAAGGAAAATCTGACAGATTTGTGAATTTTTTAATGCAACTGGTTTCTTCAAGTTTGCACTGTTCCATCCACTCTCATCAAATAAAAATGTTGTCATATCCAACGATTCCTCTAATAGTCTAACACGGTTTGAAGTAAGTAGATATTTGGTGAGCGAATAGACTGATTACATCCCATCCGAATAATGGCAGTCCTGTTTGTCTATACTGGAGGGAGATATTAGATTTGTTCGTGATTAAGGAGAGGGACAACTTTGCCATGGATGCGTCAAATTCTCAGTTTTACGATTTATATTCGCAACTTGACTACAAAATCACACCATTCCTGACGTCTGAATTTTCAGCGCGTGCTACGAGCCTGATTATAAGAGCTAGAGGTGGGATATTAGATCTTAATTCTAGATGCTTCAAGAATACAATTTGCAACATGCACGAATCAGAAAATACATTTCACTTCATTGGCATTTACCCCATTTATAGAGAAATAAGAAGAATTCACTTTGGTCATACTTCTCTAGATTATAATGAAGTAGTTAAAATATTAAATGGCAATAATTGCAACGCGCTCTATTTATATTTAGAATCATGTTTGAAATTTAGAAAGTTAATAATGAAAGAATTTGAGATTTAGTCATTTATAATACTTAACTACATTTGCATTATATAAAGAGAAAGAAATTTGCTAAAAATGTGTAATACATAATTCTCAATCTGGCCACAGCAATAAATGCTTCGCCAATAATAGATCATAACTCTATTTTCTAATACTATTATTTTGAACTCTAATGTATATTATGAATCTATTAATAAATATATATATATATAGACTGATTACATGATTACATTTGTGACTGCTGGCAATGCCAGTGCCCATCTTTTGACCCGTCCACGATACACTTTGATACAACAAGGTGGCTTTACCACATTCACTTGGCGATTTATTCGCATAAAAGTACAATAGAAGCGAGCAAAGCTAAACTAGCAATACCAGCAATTGCCAAATGACAATAGTGAAGTGGCTGGCTATGGTTATGCCGAGTGTAGTGACTGATTACCATCAATAACATTTCTATGTTCAACTACTGGTCAAAAGCGCTACGTATGGGCTGGCGGGTTATATATTAAAATTTTGGGTATGTGCTCAAATCGCTACTTCCCAGTGGCGGATATCATGAGCTGGAAGGCTTTACTTCCGACCAGCCGTAGCATCCGCTAGGGATTCCTGATACAGTACCTATTCATCTGCATTTAAAATTGCGTGAGTATGGGAGTAAAGGACATCCGTGCTCGATTGTTTTAAGAAATTCTTACATAAGGCTTTATAAAGGAAGCATTAAAGAATACCGTCCTTAAGCACACCTTGTGAAGTACCTTCCGCATGCCGGAAAAAATCATGCCAGACGGCACTATGGAAGACCTTGCTCACAAATTAAGGGTTTAAAAATGAGGTCCCGTAAAGGCAAGTACAAATAACTACATTATATACTGAACGCTGAGAAAAAAAAATTATTTTTTTTATTATTTTCTGCAAATCAAATATAAAACATTTACGTATGAAAATTATATTTTTTTTTGAAATCATATTGTTAGTGCTTGCACCTGCTATACGTGTTGATATGGTCTGTATTCCTAATGGAAAGCTCGTTTCGCTTACCTTCTGCAGACCTTTTAAAAGAAGGAAAGCGGAACGTATTATTTTCGTTTCGGAGACCTAACTATAGAAACACACCCAGAGAACTAACTGTTTGAAAAGAGGTCGTAGCAACCGTAAATTCGGCTGTTACCACAGAATTGAGGTTGCCACTACCGGATTGAGGTTGCTACGACCGAAGTTAGTCCCCACAACCGAAATTCGGTTGAGGCAACCTCGTGTCCGAATTGATTCGGTGGTGAAAACTGAATCTTCAATTATATTCGTTCAGTCAAATATATTTTTTAAAATTTCAGTTGGAACAACCGAATTTTAAATTAATTCGGATGCACCAACCGAAATTGGTACCTAATTCGGTTAGAGTAACCGAATCTGGCTTCAATTCGGTTGTAGTGAAAGAATTTGACATGATTCGGTTGTAACTATCCAATTTGGTATCCATTCGGTCGCAATAACCGAATCTAGCCTTAATTCGTTTGCAACGACCAAATTTGGCGTCAATTCGGTTGCTGTGACCGGATTTCTTCTGAATTCTGTAGGTACAACCGAATTCATTTTCAATTCGGTTACCACAACATAATTATATGTATTTAAAATATCACGTTTAAAATTCTATAATTAAATATTATTTTAAAAAGAATTAAAGAATGTGAAGAGTTTTTTGTGGTTATTCAGAAAGGTAAGTAAAATATGTTTTGTATTAAAACGTCTTATTTTGCAGAAGTTATTTAAGCAGATATCAACAGCAGATGTATATGCAATAATAGTCTGTATACAAAACGGCTTAGTACCTAGTTCAACCGATACAACACGTCAGAATTAGTGCAGGTGTCCCATGATGGCAGGGACTTCAATAAAGGTCGGAAGAGGCATGTACATCAGAGTTATGACTCTCCTTATATAGATTACACAATATATATGACTTTATTTTCTCGCTTTTTAATTAATTTATAAAAATACAAGAAAATAAATCATCACTTAATAAAAAAAAACTTTAATGATTCATTTGTGACAGTATCTAAATTCGGTTGTAACAACCTCTCATTCGGTTGTCACAACCTCTAATTCGGCTGTGACAACCTCTAATGAGGTTGTGGCAACCTTTAATGAGGTTGTGGCAACCTCTAATGAGGTTGTGTCAATCTCTAATGATGTTGTGTCAACCTCCAATGAGGTTGTGTCAACCTCTAATGAGGTTGTGTCAACCTCTAATGAAGTTGCGTCAACCTCTGATTAGGTTGTGCCAACCTCTAATTCGGTTGAGACAACCTCTTAATTTGGTTACGACTAATTCGGCTGTCTCAACCGAAATTTCTGTGAGAGCACAATTGAAGTTGTGAGTGACAAGCTTGTCGAAGTGAATTTCGTATGCCCAAGTTCAAAATCGATGCAATAGGTCGCGGATATTCGAGAGTCATTACTTCCATATATTTTATTATATTTGCCTGGCGATGCTCTGAGACAACCTATTTTTCGAAATGAAATTAAAGCCACACGTTTGTAATTAGCAAACAAATCGAAAAATATAAAAGAAGAACTTAAAACACCCTCCCCATAACTTAAACTTTCAAGGTATTTTTAAAGGAAGTCAAGGGGAATGAGTTCGCACTAGATATGTATTATTTTTAGACAGAAAATTAACAATAAATCGAGGATTTGTAATTATAAATATACTTTACCCATACCTTCCATTACGAAGGCCTTCAATAGGCATGTTTAAAGAAAGAAAAGAGATTTTTGTTTGCGTTATCTTAGCATTCTTTTTATAATGCCTCTATATCCTATCAAAAAGGAGGCATTGAGATTGTGTATAAAAGTTCCAAAACGAACGTACTTATAAGGCCATCTAACAGCTTGACTGAGGAAGGCATTGCCGAAGAAGTACTGCGTTATACCCAATAAAAAATGGTGCTTCGCGGTAAGCAGGTTTGTAAGGGAGAAACGGAAAATCGTCCCTTACAAACCTGCTTACATGAGACATGTTTTTATATGGCGAATTCCCACTTGGAAGTACTAGTTTGTTACAAAATATGCGCATTTTTCATGGTATATGAGGAGCTGTGAATTCATGGCCTTCAGTAAGTGCTTCGTTATAGCAGGAAGAATATCATGAATTCCTGCCTTAAAGAAATAAAAAAAGAATAAATATTTTTTTATATACACTAAATTATTTTATAAAAAAACACTTGTTTACACCCGTTCACTTTTATTCCACGTGTTGTTTGCACAGAAACAAATCAATAACTCATGATTATTTTTTTTATTACGCCATCAACACATAACATACGTTCGGCAATAATTCGTGTACATTTTTGTCTGCTTACAACTTGATACCTTGTAAGGGAATGGGTAAGCTCTTGAAATTTTTTTTCTTATATTTATTTTATTATGAAACAAAGCGCTTACATAGTATGCGTTTCGGTTTTTCCTGCTTGGGATATGAGGAACCCCTTGCAAATTCTGCGACTGGATTATTCATTAGTTTAATTTGTTCAGTGTATGAATTGGTTAACAATATCAGCAAAAGTAAAAGTAAAGCTTGTACTTGCTGTTACAGATGCTAGTGTTGACTTTTTGAATTCACCGAACGATCATCGCAACCAGTCGAAAATTCACTGTTCATCAAGTTCATTGGCAGAAATTTACATGTGGCTTTATTTTGCCTTATCCTCGGAATATTGAATTGGCTCACTTAAATATACAGGTAGTGAAGGAACAGATGTTACCGCAAATCAATCTGCCAACTGTACGGTATTTCTGACTAGGTGTCTGCTTGTAATACCCAACGCTACCATTCTCCTATGCCGAAATACTTTGAATGCCTTACATACCACTTAACAAATATATGTTTTCCCTCTTTTGTCAGTCGGTAAAATATGAAAGTTTTGATTTCTTTCCCAATTTTTAAAAGGATACGGGCATGGCAAAAGGAGCTGACTACAAAAATACAACTTTAATATTAAAGATGATGTATTATTTAACTCTCAACTTTCTTTTGTCATTGTATGGAAATGGAATGTCACGGAAATATGCATAAGATATTTGAATGGAATTTCTGCTCATTTTGTTTTCTTGTTACATGGTCCTTCTATTAAAGGGAAGATTGCTTTCATGCAATTTTATTACTCGTATTGTGTGGGTGGCACACTGGGCATTAATGACCCACAGACTTAATGCTTTACTTCAATCAGGCTACTCCGGTAAACAGATAATTATATGGCACAGGATAAAAGCATGCTATATCCCAAATACAACGCTATGTTTGCAATCATGTGTCTCTTAAAGGTTTACCTTTATTTTAAATTAACATTTTTAATATGGATGTTTTCATATGAAATGGTTATGGTTATGGTACAGAGTTAAAAGTTTAAATTACAAAATTGAAACAAGTGAGTTTCAATATCCAGTTGGAAATTTTGTCTTGAAGACATTGTCAGTAGTATTTCCTTAGGACTATGTCAGCAGGTGATGACAATTTCTATAAGACATCTTCTGGACATGTCACTAGTTTTAACTTAAGTGACATAAATTGTGAAGGGGCTGAAAATCTATGTAAGCCCGTCCTATTGATTTGTCAGCACTTTGTTATGACTGAGTCTTATTAAGACCAATGCAGAATGTCGATTGAGGATGTCTTCATCATTTGTCAACTGTGAGTCATGTGTGTGGATTTTCAAATTTTTCAAAAACTTCAAACTGAAAAATTTATATTTATTTGTAGTTATGAAATATATGCCATACGTTTTCAAAATGTATATCAAAATATTTCAAATTTGTTAAAAGAATATGCTAATTTTCAAAGCATGTATGTATGTCTCACTTTTTGTCATCTTATCCTTCAAATTTTATTTAAAATCGTGCAACAGAACAGATACATATACCTAAATTCCAATAAATAAGTACCTATACATAGATGAACCGAAACAGCATATTTAAAGACGTCTTGAGTAACTGATCCACCGATGAATGGTTACTCAAGACGTCTTGTGTGCATGTCATAAGGTGATCACCACTGTTGACAAACTGTGGAAAAGTTTTTGTAAGGAAGCGGGTCGGAAAGTCAGCAGTGGCTCTGATATGTCAGTTGATGATTGTCTATAGGATGATTTCTATAGGAAATTTCCAACTGGGATCAATTCCAGATTATTAAGTGGAGCCAAAATTATATGGATGTATTAAGATATCTGTAAGACGATCATGTGTATCAGAACGTGATAAAATGTCAATAATACTAGAATTAAATTTAAACATAACAGCCAGACGAGTCAACCAAATTTTAAATGAAGATCTAAATTTTAAAAACAATTTCAAAACCTAAGCTTGCAGTAAGACACAAGGAAGCAAGATTAGCATTTGCCGAATAATATTAATTTTGGGGAGAAGATTGACCTAGTGCTATTGTTATTGACGAAAATAAATTATTCCTGGGTGACCCCGGCGGGTTTCGAGGTTATTGACAAGCTACGATAAATGCCAAGAACTACAAATTAGTGTGGCTCAAAATTTTTTGATGAATTGTGTTACTTTCGGGTATATAGAACGTTCTCCAATTTGCTTTATAAGACATAAAGTGAATGCGGGGAACTATGCAGTATTACACAGTTCAACACATAAAATGCAAACTCCTTCTCGTGTGAGCTTTCTTTTTTTTAGCTTAAATTCATTTTATTCTCCAACGTTTCGTCCAAATTTTACATCTATTTGACATTAACATACATAAGTACATTTTGTTTCCTAACATCTAACGACTAATCTAGGATTTTCCACATTTACGTTACATACATTATATCGGCCTATAGCCAGCCCATATATATTGTTATTTTGAAAATTGACATTTTGTCCTTATCTTTGTTTACTATGCCGGGAAAAAGGAGACTTAAAACCCGTACCTTTGATCCTTCTAGTGTGAAATTTCTCGAAGTATTTATCGATACTAACAAAAGCCTATTTGGGTTTTGCTAGGTTAGCTGCTGTTCGGATTTTATGGCCTCATGTGTATTTTAGCTAAAACTTAATTTTTCCGAAGAACATGCAAATTTTTCTCACGGCTATATCTCGGAAATCAATTGGAATTTTGTTTTCCTGTCTTCGGCATATTTGTAGTTATAGACTAGTAGAAAAAAAGTGTAAGTTGCTGCCACTTGCACATTAAAAAAATTTTAAAAAATTGTGTACTTTTATTAGAACGCCCTATATATACATATATGCAATTTGGTTTGGATGGGATATCATTGTCTGCCCGTACCGAATATAACCAATTTCATGTCAGTTTGGAAAAATAAGATCATCTATTTTTTTTTATACAAAACTATAAGGGACAGCTAAGCGATATTAAGTGGCATTTTAATTTCCCTCTTAAATTCCGAAATGACAACGTTGCCACATGTTCAATTTCAAGATATGTCAACAAAAAGTTATCTTATATAAATTTTGATAAATTTTTTGTTTGGTGTATTGATAAATATTGTTATCAAATTTGCAAAATGGCTTACACATTTAAGTTCATTAAAATTATTTTATTTAATGGAAGACCACGTCTACTTTTATATCTCTAAATTTGAAGGATAGATTTTTAATTGCGATTGAAAATAAAATTGGAACTAAATTGTTCACAACAACGCGCGGGAAATGTTATACATATTAATCATTGTAGAATAATCTGTCAGGTATAATCGTTTAAACAGGTGCTGAAATTGTTTCCATGTCGTTTTTCGATTTACTTGCCAAAATAATATGTATTTCGTTTTTGTACTTTTTATATTCTTGTATTGTTCTTGTATTGTTCTCACAACCAGTGAGCTGTGCGCTTTTTAGTATTATATTGGGACCTACACTTTTACACCGGTTCCGAACGGTATTTTTGAGAAGCATTTTCATGGCTAAATACTCGATAGTGTTGCCATCACAATGCGAGGTGACCGCCGTCGAAAGAAATTTTAAGGTGGTCAGAGCAGGGATCGACCCCAGGATCTCAAGTACAAGAGGCGTGCACACTACCCATTGCACCACCGACCACCAAAAAAGAGAGCGCACATAAAATGTAATGACAAACAGACTTCTACGACATAAAAAGTTAAAAAAAAATTCCAAGGGTCCTCGAAAAGACTGGAACATCACGTGACAGAAGACGTGCAGAAAGGCCTCGTAATTCCCTTCCAACGAGAATATCGTCTCTGTGGATGAAGATGTCGCGGAGGAGCCGTCGAACGGAAAATTTTGAACAATGATCAAGGAGTTTTTATTGACACAAATTAATAATTGACACAATTAAATAATAGAGTACATGTTATTGCAACAGGACGGTGCAACTGCACACACTGATCGCGCGACAATGGATATTTCGAGTCGCTAATACCTTGTTTTCGCGATTTGCATTCGTTTTTGAAGTCACAAGTCTATCTGAATAATCAACAGACACTGGAAGCTTTCGAATAGATTTCGAGTGCGAGAACTTATTGCCTGAAGTTCGGGCCTTGATGATTGAAAATGCAGTAAAAGAGCCCAAATAGTCATCAGCAATAGCGACGCAGTTCCGGTCGTGGAAGTGCACCCAATGTGTAAACAATTCAAAGATTGATCAATAAATTATGAACAGTAGGTCTCCTGTGGGTCGACGTACCGGCCGGTTTCGCAAAAACATTGCTGCTGTAAACAAGAGTGTTGACGAAAACACGGTAACATCAGTGTGACGTCGTTCAAAACAGCTTTAAATTTCGCGAAGCACTACGCAGTAAATTTTGACGAAAGGCCTCCACTGTCACGCGTACAAGGTTCATCCAACTCACAGGATCTCAAACCAGCATACTATGCACACCGCCGGTAATTCTTTCAAAATGGCTGATGGAGTAAAGTGAAGTGAATGTCGATTTTTCGAAACACCGCATCGTCACCGATAAATGGGGTCAACAACAAACAAAATTGTCGAATTTAGTACTCCGAAAATTCGCACGTGGTCCATAAGAAACAAATGCAATTTATTTTCCGTCTTTGTGGTTTTGTCATATCTCTGGCCTATGCGAATAAACCACTAACAATTCCTGAGGTCAAGACATAACCACATCTTAGTCAAAATGTTTTCAAAAATTTAAGAAAAGAGTAAATGCTTGTGGCCAGAGCTGCGGCGCCCATTTGCCGGATATTTTATTCGATACTTAACCAAAATATGTCCACTTTACAATGTAACAAAAATATCAGCACTCGGTAAAAAATTTTCATATTATTTTGTAATAAAATCGTGCGTTTTTATTGGGATACCCTTTAGCTTGTTTTAATTTTGAGCGAATTAAGTTACGATTTCCGTCCTTGTATAGGTAGAACCCTTAAGGATATATTCAATTATCGCGTTATTTTATAAAACGTAAATGCGTGCGGTGAGAGAACGAGCGTTTATCGCAAACGCAAGTTTGACAAAAATGGTACTTTATAATTCACTTAATTTTCAATTGTTCAGTTCAATTGCGTTTAAGTACTTATATATGATTACATTTTCATATAAAATCTTTTTGCATTATTTCATGTGGCAAATTCTAGGCAGCTTCACACTTATCCAGTATTAATTCGTTTCGCTTTTTATGATACACCCTATTGCAAATACACGTCTGAAAATTCTTCCCACAATAACACAACTCAAATACCGAGTAGAAACAAAAGTGACAACAATTGTTTTGATATTACTGTGATTACAGTCAGTTACTCTTTGCTGGTTGGGACCTGCTTCACATCTTCTCCTCCGCAGCCTTGCCCATTGTCATGTGCCCGTCAGTCGACTTCTCATTGCTCCCTAACAATATGAAATTTATGGTAATTGCTATATTTATTTATAAAGTTCTGGCATACTTTGCTGTCTTTGTAAATGCAAATCATAATTGCCATTTGTAGGTATTTAATGATGATGGGTCTTTCCATCCCTTAACCCAATCGCCAACTGGTGTGTCTAGGTATGGAAATTTACGCAAATTATCGGAATTCAACAGATGTGTTTGCGAGTTAAAAGCCTGTAAGTCATTCACTTTTGTAATTTGTGTTTTTCGCTGAAGCTACTGCTGCACACCGCGACCCACTGTTGGTAATACTAAATAAGGAGGGGATTGTTGCTTCGAGTTGATAGAAGTACTCTCATATACGTGCAATTGTATGAAATCATCCAGTAGATAATATTATGTTGCCCCTAGTACTCGGTAATTAGATTACACTTAATATTTAGTTGAGTGAATGAAACGCTTGGCTCTGCTTAACTCGTATTACGGGTATTTCGGTTTTATTGTACAAAGAGATCTTGATGATTTAAATTGGTTTAAAATATTACATGTAAAATGGGTAATATCGATCCACATTGTAATTTAGAGTGGTTTGAAAATAATTTCATAATTTGAAAGTGCCATAATATTGACAAATGGAGACTAATGCCATTATGCTTTGGCTCTTATGTAGCCGATTGATAGAACATTGGTTGATAAAAAGCAATGGTGCTATACACACCTGAAGTACTGCTTATTTGACCAATTACTAGTCTGTTGTTTTAACGCAACGTGAATTTCGTCGTCGTTCACTTGATCGTCCTGCACCATGTGCGCGAACAATTAACCGTTTGGCTGAGCATGCCCTGCAAACTGGGCCCACTAGAGATGTCGTAAGAAGTGGCCATCCCATTACAGTCTGTTCGGTTAAGAATATCAGCCAACTGGCCATTACACTTTCGTTTTTGCAGCGCATTTTGGTGAAGGACTTGATAATGTTCCCTTACAAAGTACAGTCAGTCCATTATATGACTCTCCCATGCGATTGTACTCAACACGCTTGATGCTGTCGGCTTTGTTTTCTTGTCAAAAACAGGAGAAGACGATCAAAAATCTACAACTCTTAATAGAGTAATAAGGCAGTTATACCGACCAAGATTAGCGCATTTCGAAGGTTAACTCCATTCAACCACGCAAACCCAGAAGATTACTCATACAATTTTAATGTGTAAAAACTGATGTTTAATTTTTAACCTCATTTTAAACTGGTGTACAATTTGATGCAACTCTGCCATTTGCCAAAAATTATGCAACCATAATAAAACCATACACAAAAAATCAACTGTTTGTCGGGCGGAAGACGATCGAAAATTTTCCTACGCGTCGTCGCCAAATTTGTTGAAGCTCATTCCGTCGTAGATGTTATTGGTTCTCATCGGTTTAAAAGTTGTGCCGATTTGACCAACTGGCCTGATTTGACTGATGATCCAATTTAAATTCAGTTATTTCAAATACATCCCAAATTTGTAAAAAACTGACATAACCAAGAGCCGCCAAGTTAATTTTTCTGTTGTGCCGCCGTCTTCAAAAATTGGTCTCGGCACGGAGTTGCTCTACATTGGCACAAAGTTGCCACCTGAAATGTTAATTTAATCTCAAATCGGGTGGTGCCAACTGCAAAGATTAGGGTACAAGGTTATCGCTAACCTGGCTGCAATAAACTGCGGTCTAAATGCGACAATATTATTATTTGATTTTTTGATACAGTGTTGCCACATTTTTATTGAGTTGTATTTTTTTACGGTATGGCATCTGTAGATTGCAAAAATATCACACACAATAAGAGTGTGACAATTACAGTATTCAAAAAAACCGACATTTTCGAATAATTAGTTTTCGGTTTATTCGAAAAATCACATTTTTGGAAAATTGGTTTTCTGTTTTACAGAATGGTAAAAACCGGTGAAAGCGGCTAATTTTCGGTTTTATTTACGTTTTTTTTTTCGTTTTGCATGGAAATCGATATGTTTAAATTTTTGTAGAAAAATTAGTACGAAATCAGCACGAAATAACATTTACTTTTCTTGTTTTCTTCCGCTCGCAAGCCAAACAATTCAACTCCTCCTCAATATAAAACTCTCACTCTGAGTTTTAAAAAAGTTTAAATCTCGGACGAATTTAATTTTTAAAATTTTTCTTTATTTGAATCGCTCCCGAGCGAATCAAATATAAAAAATAAAAATTCACTTCGGAGCTTAATTTTGATTATACTCGGAGTGTGAGGTGTATAGTGAAGAGAAGCCGAATTTTTCGACTCGCGAGTGGAATTTGTATATACAATAATAAAATCGATTGGAATGTTGTGGAAGATGTAGAAAATAATTAACGTCGCAAACGTCGCAAGGTGGACAAAATTGGTTGGAACGATGGGGAATGTACCTATACAAAGTAAATAGTATAGGTGGCGAAGAAACACAATACCTGTAAATAACGAGAAAATTAGTTTGGAATGATGCGGTCGAAAGTTCGACTAATAATTGCAATATATATAAGTTTCAATAAGGCTACTAAAGGCAGACCAAAATTTGGTTTGCAGAATGATTGGGGATAAATTCAATATATTGCGTGTGGTTAGGGGGGATTGATTGCGAATATGTAGAAAATATTGTCTGTAGTGTAACTGAAAAAATTGGTGAAAAGGAAACAACTTCAAATAACGACAAAAATATTTAGAAATGATTAAAATTTTGTTAATAATAATGTGTGTGGGTAGAAAAGGTGTAAAAGTATCATGAAAGGGTAAAACTGGAAAATGCGAGAAAAATCGTTTGGAATGATTTGAAGGGGGCAGGAGAGGGTAAAAATTCAAATCAGGAGGACATGAGTTTGGAATGATTGGAAATTTATTAAAAATAGAGTAGTGGCTAAAAAATGTTAGAAATTAAATAATAGTCAAATATGGGTAAACCTTAAAAAAGGTTTACAAATTACATGAATGGTTTGAATACATTAAAAATTTTAAAAAAGGTAAAAGGTTAACAAAGTACTACATGCGGGTAGAATGAGTCGAAAAAGGGTAAAATGTAAAAATGCGAGAAAGTCGTTTGGAATTAGTTTAAAATAGTATATGCAGATAAAAAATAACAAAAGGGCGTAAAACTTTAAAATGGGTTGTGGACGCTGTGCATATAATGGCGAGCCCTTTGTATTTTTAATATTTCTAGAAAAACCCTTTTGCGCTTTTAATGTCAAAGTGTTTTATATACAATTTTTAGTTTTGCAATCCAAAAAATCAATTAAAACTGTTTTGATTAAGTATACCCTTTTCGCCCCCCTTTTCACCCTTTTAGCCGCATTCACAATTTTTAACACATTCCAAATTTTTCCAAACGATTTTTCTCGTATTTGAGGTTTTACTTCTAACCTTTAGTTGTGTTCCTAATCTTTCCAACGTGTTTTCTAGTAAATTTAAAAATGTAACCTTTTCGCGCCCATTTTATCAACATTCCCAATTATTGCCACAATCCTAATCTTTTCAAACGATTTTTCTCGCATTTTGAGGTTTTAAATTTTCGCCCCATTTTTACCATTGTTTATCCACATTCATAATTGTTGCCTCATTCCTAATCTTTCCAAACGAGTTTTCTTACACTTTGAATATTTAGCCATTTCGCGCAATTTTTAACCACATTCGCAATTATTGCTACATTCCGAAGCTTTCCAAACTAGTTTCCTCGCATTTTGAAATTTTTTATTATCGTACCACCCTTTTACATTTTTTACACACATGCACATTTTTTACTAAATTCCTAATCCAATTTTTCCGGCACTTTAAAGTTTTACCCTTTTGCACCAACATTAAGAATTTTTGAAGCAGTCACAATTTTTCCGAACGATTTTTCTCGCGCTTTTTAAAATCTTCCCTTCACGGCCCGCATTTATCCACAGTTACAATTTTGATGACATTCCTAATCATTCTAAAAATGTTTTCTCATTATTAGTACTTTTACTACACGTACACTATTTTTAACCATAGAGCAATAGACAAGAGTCTCTACCCCTCTGTTTACGTTCTCTCGATGACGACGACATAGTAGGCCATTTCATCCAGTTCGAGTTGCTGCTGTAATTTACTTTTCGGTTGGACATAAAACGGACAGAAAAAAAGGAATGCGTATTTACGTTCGATGCAATCAAACACTATTTTTACTTAATTTGCTGCATGGTTTATTTCTGACTGCTTATCGTTCTCTTGCCCATCCACTTTTTTCTCTATCATTTTCCCACTACATAGTCGATCTGTTATGTCATGGTTACCCAGAAAGGATGTGCAAGTAGAGAATAAAACCCGTGAAGCGCCTTTCGAAATTTGAAAATCGCTTAACCGGTTTCTTCGGTTTCGGGTTTGAACACTAGTGGCGCTAGTGGAACAGGTGGAAAATCATAGTGATTGTTATGACATAATCAATAGACGACGACTGACTATATTGAATATTCAATTAAATGACAGAAAAATAAGTTCCAGCATATAAAATCAAGGTGTCATGAAGACAGGCGACAGAAGTTAAACTTCATGTGTTTGTAGTTGAAATTGTTTTTGCCTTTCAATATTTTGTCGGATGACTGTGAATATTCATTCGTATGTATAGATGTATGTGGGTGTGTGTATTGATGTTAAAATATATGTGTAATTTGATTGGTTCTGACTATCTCTCGTTTTATAGTTTGATATCGACTAAAGTCATTGCCGTTCGTCTTGTACAGTGAGTGCTTGCGAAAGTGTAGGTATTTATTATGTTGGAGTGGATTAGTGAACGTATGACTGAGTTTATGTAAGTAGTTATAATGTGGTTAATGGGCGTAGTGAAAATACTTTTGCGACTTGCATTAAACCCGTGATTGGCTATGATAAAGCTCATCACGCCAAACCATGGTACAATAGACAACGTCGCCGTTGTCTATTATAAAAAATTTATATTTTCACGCAACTCCCAACAAAGGGTCAGTCGAAGAACTAAGCGTTTTCTTATTCTACACTTACTGATTTTGACCTACAGTTTTATATCGGTTCCGAAAGGGTTTTTGTCATGGATAATTACTCGATAGTATCGGCGTCACGAAATGAGTTGATCGTCGTGGAAAGAAATGTAAGGTGGTCAGGGCCGGGATCGAACCCCTGTTCCCACATTTAAAATCAAGTTTTTGTTTTTTTTACGCTCATACGAGGGGTTTGAACAATAGTATTTACCTTCGTAATTTACGTAATTTTCTTTTTATATTATATAAACTGTATCATAACCCTGTATAAATAATGCTCTGAGATTAAGGTATCTGCCATTTCTGTAAATTGTATTCACATATTTGATAAGGATTTTTACTACTTAAATAAAGAATAATAATAATAAAAATAATAATTTTTTGGCGCTGTCTATTATACATCTATTTATTTTCTGGGGGCATTTTGCTCTATTGAAGACTCCCAGTGCTTGCTATGTACAGGTACAGGATTCTGTACCATAAAGCAAGACAGATTGTATGAGAGTGGATATTTTTTCGCGAGATAAGGTTTTATATCTGAAGTACTTGCTTAGCATCAAGTAACACATATTAGCCACCACAATTCTTCGCTTGACCTCAAGTCGTTGACCTCTGCTCCAAACGAGTGGAGGCTCTGGCCATTGAAACCATTAACTTTGTCGTGATCTTATTTACTGCCAAACCCACTTTTGCTAACACTCTCGATTTTCGAAAAATACATCTATATCACGTCCATCCGCGTGCAGTATGTGGCTTCTGCAGCTGATGTTATAATTCGTATTAACTGCAGCTTTCCGCCTTGTCTGAGGCATCACCTGTTATCAAATGGGTCAGTAAAATCTTTACTAACCTTCATTGGGGATTTGGTGTGCGTTAGTGTCATATCACCTTAGCAGGTCTTCCAAGGTCAGACAAAGCATCGTAATATGTTCTCCTTATCGGTCTATTAAAAGCAGCTATATAATCAACAAAGAGATAGTAGGTGTAGGTGTCGGTAGGTAGGTGCCGATTTGTTTTTTCTAGGATTTGGCGTAATGTGTCTGATCTGTTGTGGATTTCCCAGGTCTAAAGCCACACTGATAAGGTTCGATCAAGTATGCAGCAATTGACTTTAGACATTCAGGCATTTTGCTTGTATCAGTGTTGGGAATTTCTTTAATTTACATTATTTTATTCAAAAAAAGTACCATTGTTCGCAATGGCAGTTAAACAATTGTGAATTCCCATTTGTTCAGGCAATGCCAATGCAGATTGTGGAATCGGATGCCAATTATAATGAAATATGGGAATGCTTTTAATTATTTTGAAAATGTTTGACTGCTGGCAATTTTGTTTTGAAAGTATTTTATATGTGGAGGTTTTTGGCATCGATTGGTGTTGCCAGATAGTACGATACTTTCAAATTCATATAAAATATTTGAAAACCAAAACTGTCAGATATGAATGAAATTATTTGAAAAAAAGTACGATTGCCAATTGTATTTTTTGTTTGAATTTGCAGTTATAGAGCTAATTCCAATTACACTAGAAATTATAATTGTCATATAATTAATTTTCCACATGCTTGTCTTGTATAAATAAATAAATGGTGTTCCATAACATCCCATGAAGGGATTGAGGAGAGCTTCACAATCAGTGAGATGTGCGCTTTCTAGTTTTACACTCACTGATTGGGACCTACAGCTTTACACCGGTTCCGAACGGTATTTTGAGAAGCTTTTTCATGGCTAAGTACTCGATAGCGTCGCCATCACTAAGCGAGGTGACCGTCGTCGAAAGAAATGTAACGTGGTCTGAGCAGGGATCGAACCCACGTTCTCATGTACAAGAGCCGCGCAGACTAACCATTGCACCACCGACGTCTTGTATGCAATGGATAAAATGCTTATTCGACAATAGTTGGCACATATACTAAGGATATAGAACGTTGAGACTCCAATCATCGGGCATGCGTTTATCTAACTAGATTATGCATACGATCTGGCGCATGCAAATTGGCTGCTCAGGGGCCAGTTTAGAATGTCTCAGCCGTTAGTCAAACAGCACCTGCGGCTACGTTGTTATCAAGCCGGGAACTTGAATTATTTATTCGGCCTCCCCATTTTATGTTTTGAGTACATTTTGGATGTTTTTGGGACGAAGTTCCTTGTCGCTGGTTGCGGAATGGAGGCTAAATGAAAAAATGTTGAACAATTTTTTTAACTACTTTATTTCAACCCATTATTATCAACTATATTGGGTACTTTTGGTTTGGTTTGGTTTAATAAGAAGTTTTCTAGGTGGAGGCTGTTTATTATATATTGTAGTTTTGAACCCGATAAAAAGTAAATTTAGAAAAGCCAAAGTGCAAGACTGGCAAATCCATGAAATACAACCCTGAGCATGGAATTATATTTGGCAACATACTTACTCTTACACTGTGACTTTTGGTTTGGTTTGTGTCTAGACTAATATAAGGGGAGAAATTTCTTGTTTAATGAGAAGTTTTCTCGGTGGAACCTGTTTATTACATATTGTAGTTTTGAACCGAATAAAAAGTAAATTTAGAAAAGCCAAAGTGAAAGAAGTTTAAAAAAAATAAAATTTTCTTAAATAAGTGCGTTTTCTTAAAAAAAGGAAATTTTCTCAAAAAAAAAACCCCCCTTCATATTCTTAAACAGAGTACATTTTCTTAAAACAAATACCTTATCTTAAAGAAGTACCTTTGCTTAAAAAAAATAAAATTTTCTTACAAAAAATACCTTTTCTGAAAAAAGTAATTTGTTTAAATAAGTACTTTTTCTTAAAAAAGTACATTATCGTACAACAAATTGCTTTGTCTTACAAAAAGTACCTTTTCTGAAAAAAAGTAATTTGTTTAAATAAGTACTTTTTCTTAAAAACGTACATTATCTTACAACAAATTGCGTTTTCTTAAAAAACTACCTTTTCTTTAAATAGTACCTTTTATGTAAAACAAATTAACTTTTCTTGAAATAAGTACCTACTCTTAAAATTGTACCTGTTCTTGAAAAAAGGACCAATTCTAAAAAAAATTCCCATTTCTTAAAAAAAAAGGTTTTTTGTTCAAAAAAATACCTTCTCTTAAAAAATACAGTTTCTTACAAAAAATCCTTTTCTTAAAAGTGCATTTTCTTTCCTTTAGATAAGTAGCCTTTATGAAAATAAGTAAATTTTCTTAAAAAAAACCGTTTTTCTAAAAAGAGTACCACTTCATTAAAAAGTACCTGTTCTTTAAAAAAGTACTTCTTTGTAAAAAAAAAATCATAATCTGAGGCGTTTTCTTACAGAAAGTACTTCTTATTAAAAATGGTACCTTTTCTTAAAAAAAACATTAGCTGTTAATAAAAGAAGTACCTCTCATTAAAGAAAGGACCTTTCGGGAAAATATAATATAATATATTAAAAGAACCTAAAAATATAGTTTGTTTTAAAAAAATTTAATAAAAAAAATTTCTTAAGAAAAGTTTATCATTTTACAAAAAGTATCTTTTTTTTAAAGATCCCTTTAAATTATAGTATTTTTCAACAGGCGCCTTAGGCGTGTTGGAACTAACTAGGACATAATGTATAGAGAAAGAAAATTCGTTCCAACCGGGTGTCCCCTGACACCTCATGTAATTTTTTTTAGTTGTGTGTAAATTTTTTGTACGTTTTTGTACGTGTGTAAACGAATTGTACTTTTGTGTGCACAACTTTGTCATTACGATGTCAACGAAAAAAGCAAACAACAGACACACCAAGAGAAAATATATACAATATATACAATGTATATATGTATATGTATATATTTTCTAGTTCTGTTTGAGCTTCGTTTTGGTCATTGATATCGTAATGAATTAGTTGCCGTTCGTCTTGTACAGTAAGTGATGCTATTACCATTTTGCAGTTTATTACTCTATGTGTAATGGACTGACAATATTTTTGCCTTATATTCCTCTATCGGCATATCCGTTTTTTGCACCTTTGTGTACATCTTCTATGCTTTAATATTACTTTTGGATAAACGTTTCTAACGAGTGCGTAAATTTGTTGTAGGTTTGTGTACACTTTTGTAGTATTGTGTACACATTTTATGCTTTTGTGTACACTTTTTTGTGATTTAATTTTACTTTTGAGTAAACTTGTTGCATTTTTGTAACATGTTGTAGTTTTTTGTACAGTCTTTGTACTTGTACCACTCTATTTCTGGTAGCGCGACGTGTTACCCTTGCTCTATTTGGCGGCGGGAAAACGGGCCCCAGGAAATAACACCCTAATTTCAAAATGAAATAGCCTCCCAAGCAATGATGAAGGGCCCCAAAAAATTGTGAAGCACGACCCCAAATATTTTAGTGGGGGCGGCTTTAATTTTTTGTTTTAAACCGTTTAAAAATAAGGCCCCAATAAGCGCAAGAGGACCCCAAAATAATTATTTGTTGTATACTGATAAAATTTGGGGCGGCCAGATTTCATTGACTATTTGGCGTGTATTTTCTTGAAATGTAATTTCAAAGAATAGAAATTGCACCCCATGAAAATCGGCACCAATAGAAAAAAATTGTATTTGTTTTATCAGTCGATTTGAATAGAGATACAATAGAATAGTTATTTAAAATATTTGTCTCCCCCTTTTTGTGACGTCTCTGTTTTCTGTGTCAATATAATTTTTTTATAATTCACTCTACACTCTATTCAATATTGCAGTAACAACATTTCATTATAGTTTATAGTATCACGAAGTATTCTGTTACTCTAATAAGCAAGTCTATGCATGCACAATCAAATACATGTGTCGAAGCGCCGCAGCCAAAAAATTTTCCCCCAAAAAATCGCACGAATTTTTTTGGAAAATTTTTATCATTTCTTTCTAAAACAGTAAAATATTGTTTATTAAAATTGTTGTTAATCGTGTGTTGAAGCACTGCAGAATAACTTATCTTATAAATGCCCTTATTGTCGTGCAGTAGTGCAAGATACAATGCAGGTCTACACCTCAATATCTATCCTTTATGTTTCATTTGCATTTTTAGAAGTGGGTTTATATTAGTAGTGTACTTTTTAGTAATATTTGGGGCCTAATTTCATTTATTATTTTGGGGTGTTTTTTTCATTAAGTTTCATAGTTTTATATTATTTTTCCGTTTTCCCATCCGGATTTCAACACACAACATAAATTTTAAAAATACTATTACGTTAATGAACCCCCGCTGTAAAGAGTCAAACCCTTATTGAAACGATCAAGTTTTCAAACAAATATTTAATAAAAAGTTTAAAAATTTGGTAAGTTAATGAATTATTTCATTGATATGATGCAATTTCACTAAATACAAGCTTCGTCAAAGCTATAAATCGGTTTTCTTGATCATTGAATATATGAAACAATTTATTCTACTTATCCTGACAATTCTTATAGTGTGTGAATATAAATTTGTCTGGCTGTGAGCGTTAGAAGCAAAAATATGCCCCGTTAATATAAAGACTGACGAGCTTTTAATGTTACCAACACTTTTAGGACGGACAAAGAAGTCACCATCTCTTAACCCCAGCTTAACCTAGTAACTTTGTAAGGCTGTTAGAGGTCAACGTCGTACATACTCCATAAGATCCCTCGCCGTATCTCACTTTCACTTGTTGTCCTGTGTCCTTTGCAGAACAGTTCCTTTTGTTTGTTTACAACCAACTAAACAATATGGTGTCTGTGGATTTGTTCGTGTAGGTGTCAAGTGTACATGCAAGCGTGTAGGTATAATAAACATTAACAAAGACAATTTGTGAAATTTTGTGTTGTGGCCAACTGTGTTCTTTTCGTTAGGGCTTTATTGTACCAGTTTCAGTCGATTAAGTGCCACAACACCCGATTATAATAATTTGCCAGGGCTTTTTGTTTACATTGACTTTGCTTTCGTAATGAAATGTTGTTGATATTTTTGTTATACTCGCTTTGTTTGCAATTGTAGTAGTGGTGGTACGAGTACGAGTAGTGGTTACGTTGACTACGTTGAGTGTGAATGGTAATTTGGTCGCTATTGACTCTGTTGGGGTTTGTTTAATTATCACTTTTAGCGTTCATATAAAATTAACAAATTTGTATTGTTTTATTTGCGATTTAGTCTCATCTCCCGGAAAACACAAATTCCCCCCTACACTTCGGCCAAATGATATAAATGCATCACTTTGTCTGTGTAGTTGTAGCAGAACGTGTTGTGATTGTATTGATTGCTATCGACATCATCATCAGCTTCATCTGATTTCACGTGATTTTTTGTTTTGACATTTATTGTTGTAGCTGGATTTGTATTATTTTTTTATTTTGTTTTTTTTTTTTTACTTTATTGAATTTTTGCTTCAAAATCAAAGATTATTTTTTCATCAAACACATTCTCACATCCCTATAGAAAGAAATTGCAACTTTTATCAGTTTTTCGCCGCTGCTTCATATTTACGCTGATTGCCGATTACAGACACTTCTCCGAAATTTAATCAAATCTCTGGGAATTTTCTTCTCCACCTTTCACTCAGACTCACTTTGATAGTTTCACTTTTTTCTCCGTTTCAATTATTTCATATAATTTTTTGTTTATTTTTCCATGTTACGCATCTGTATCCATGTGTGCGCACTTTCTTCGTTGTTGCAAGCAAAGAACTTCACACACACATCATTGGCGCCCTGGAATTGCACACACACACACACACTTATGTGCGTACGAAAATGTGGGTGAGTGGCTCTGTGTGCGTCTGGGAGAAGCGCGTTTACTCAATTCCTCGTTTACCGCAATACTGATTATTAGCTTAGAACTGTTGGGTCTTCGAACCAGTCAGCCAGCCGTCTTCTCAATTGTGTCTAAGAAGGAAAAGCCATCGCCGCTTACGGTGATGTACTCCACTCTAATGCTGATTATAGACGCAAAAATCCAACAGATACGTAATTTATTTGCTCATTTCCGTTGCTGTTGCCGCTGCTACTAAATACCTGCTGCTCAAGCTGTCATACGAATTGCTCTTTTTATTCAGGGGTTGGTTGCTCTTCGTTAAAAAAATATCTTCTCTTATTTACTCTTAAAAGCTTTTCGTAACACTGTCAACTTGTTTGTTGATTGCTAAAAGCTAACACTTCATTCAGCTTATTCAGAAATCAGAAAAATTTAAATGTTTTCAAACGTAACGGTTGCTTTGATAGAGTTACCAGCATTTGTTATTGAAATTAATGAACGACATTTGAAATCCACCAATTTTGTTTGTGTTTCACCAACTTTTAGGTTAGGTTTGAATGCGAGAAATATGAGCTGGGTTTGGTTTAGGACACGTGATAATAAGATGGTAGATTATAATCACTACATACGTAGGTCGGACCACACACACTGTGTTTGCCCTTAGGATCTGAAAGAACAAAAAACGAGTATTAAAAGTAGTTATTCTGATAGAAAGAGAGACGAAGGACAAACGGAAGATATACCCAAAGACGTATTGGACTTCCGCATATAAGATATCATCAAACAATACGCGCAAATATATCGGCAACTCTACTCTGATTTAGTTCGTTTTTAGTTGTGCTCCATGAATTTAACTATATTTTCGTATTTTAAAAGACTAATTATTACTTGTTGTGTTAATAGTGCGAAGATAAGTTAAATTATATTGCTTGATATACATATTTGTGTGTTTGCAATTGGAAATTCTGTTGATCGTGTAAAACAACAACAATAATATTTGTTTTTTTTATTCCCTGCTAAACTAATTTTTCGACGACTTTGTATGGGGAGCCGCTTAAAATCGCTTAGCTCCCCAAACAAAGTGGTCGAAAAATTAGTTTAGCAGGGAATAAAAAACACAGGCTCATTGTTGAGAACGTCTAACGTTGTAGTTGTTTAATTATTGTTTTATCTTTCATTCTCTTTAAGCTTGTTTTTTATTCCTGCTAAACTAATTTTTCGACAACTTTGTATGTTGCACCGCTTAAAATCTCTTAATATCTCTTAGTTCCCCTTACAAAGTCGTCGAAAAATTAGTTTAGCAGGGAATAAAAAAACAGGCTTTTTGTTTCGTTATTTGTGGGTCAGAGTTGCCAACTAGTTTTGGGAATTATTATCAAAGGGATAATAAGTTCATACGTTTTTGGAATTCTGTTTTTAGTATTTGTTTCTTATTTATTTATTTTTTACTCTGATTTAATTATGATGACTTGCATGAACAAAGACTGTAAGGTTAGATCGGATACCGATACTCTGATTTCAAGCTGGTTGTGTGATGGCTTGGTACATGTCAAATGTGTTGGCCTTTATGCAAGAGTAGCAAACAAACTTAGTGATGACAAGGGTCTTCGTTGGTGTTGCCTGGATTGTAGAAAATTAGATGTGGAGTTCTACAAATTTTGTGAGGAGCATAAAGTCCGAGTTTTCTGATATGGAAAAGGAGCTTTCGGCTTTATCTGGTCGATTTTCCAAAATTATTGGGATGTTCAATAAATATCCGGGATTCGAAAGGAAAACAGGTACACCAAAAGCTTCCTCCCCGAAAAGTTGCTATAGCTTCCACGGACAGCGATAAGACATCTCCTCCGGGTGGTAATCCCGCCTTGGTGCCAGAGCCGGGACCGAGAACGTTGACTGTCGTACCGGCAAGGAAGACAGTATTTGTGTCTAGACTTTCCCCCGACACGACCAACGAGCATATACGACTTTACATATTGTCTAAATTAGTCGGGAATAATTCTAACGATTCCAATTCCGATTCAAGATGAAATCACAATTTTCACAACGTAGGTCGTCTTTCAAAATTATTGCACCGGATGACCTATTTGTCAAACTGGTGGATTCGGAATTTTGGCCTCACAGAACATTCGTAAGGGAATTTGAGTATAGGGATAATGGTTGCTAGATTACCGTCTGGAAATAAGGGAGGTCCACAAAACTAATTGGGAGTTTGAATATGGCGTATCAGAATGTTCGCGGTTTGAATACTAAATTGTCTAGATTATTTGTTGATAGCTTTGGTTTTGAGTTTGATGTCATTGCATTTTCTGAGACATGGCTTAAACCTAATGTTTTTAATTCTGAGTTGTTCTGCAATAAGTACGTAGTTTATAGAAAAGATCGTGTTGGTAAAATTGGTGGCGGTGTTTTAATCTCAATTGAAAATTCTTTATCTTCTGAGTCAGTTACAATTAATCATATTGGCGATCTTGAATTTATTGTGGTGTCCATTAATTAAGGCAATTTGAAACTGTTTGTCACGTGTTCTTATACAACGCCATCTTCATGCTTTGAGGTATATCAAGAGCATATTGACGCTATTGCAAAAGTTATTGCGTTAGCAAGTAGAAAGGACTGTATTTTAGTATTGGGTGACTTTAACTTGCCGTCTGTGCCATGGGTGTCTTTACCCGATACCAATTCTCTGACACCATTGACACCATGTTACACATCAAGTACACATCTTAAATCAGTTCAATTGCAACAACCGAAAGTGGTAGACATATTTCTCCGCCAGAATAATTTAAATATATTTGTTAAAACAGACCATTAGTTATACTTAGTAACAATCTTTTCTTGTGAAAACTAAATTGTGTGAATTTACGTGTTTGTTGTGTTCGTTTGTGTAACTTGCGAATCTGTAAATTAAATAGATAAATAAACAGAATGTAAGGAGCAACACGACAGCAAAGAAAGTGATGTATCGATAGCAGAAAAACTACCCCGAAATATGTAACTGAACATTTGTGTGTGTTATGCGCGTGTGTATTAAGGTGGACCTTGAAATGACATTTTTGCGATATTTTGGTAGATGAGGGCTCTATTCCGTGCCTTTTTGAAAAAAAATGACAATGCCGAAAAAAAAAATTTAAAAAAAAAAACATTAGGGGTTGCGCACGAGCCGAGAAAAAGGTCCACTTTGCCAAAATTAGGGGGGAAATTGCCATAGGTCATCAGGGGTCACCCGTAGGGGGGAAGAATGTATGGCCGACCCCCATTAACTTTTTACCGCCAACATTTTCCCCCAAGACACCCACCCCCTATCTCCTCCCCTTAGGGGGGTCACCATAAAAAAATGGAGGTTGCTCAGTATTTTCGAAAAACACCATAGGTCATCAGGGGTCACCCCTAGGGGGGCAAAATATATGACCGACCCCCATTAACTTTTCATCCCCAACATCTTTTCCGAACAAACTTACCCTCTATCTCCACTCCTTGAGGGACTCCCCATACAAAAATCTATGTATTTACAGTTGCACAATATCGAGATTTTTTTTGATTTTTTTTGATTTTTTTACAGAAATTCCACCAATATTCAAGAGTGGTCATTGTTTGGAAAGTCTTGAAAAATTTGAAACGCACACGTGCTGAATCAGGTACATAGGCACCCTTAGCAGATGCCCCCATTCATCAGTACCTGGCAGTGAAATATTGCAAAATACGTAGTAGTTATAAATAGCAGTTCATTCATCGATTGTTGTCATTCAACAAGTGCCGACGACCGCGAAAAGTAAATTGATTTTTCTCCCGTTTTTTAAAAGTTAAGATGACAACACGACTTAGATCGCGCGACGATATTTTTTTGATTGGTTATACAAGCATGAATATTACGGGGAACAAATTACCGTCGAAGAAGCAAGTGCTAAGAATGCATTTCTTCAACATTCGCAAACGAAACATGTCGAAGAAAAATAGTGCGGTTATAGTCGCGGACGCAGTGATGATTTTTTGGCGCCAAGCATCTCACAGAAAGACTGAGTCCAGTAGAGAAAAAGAGAATACGTTTTCTGATAGCTTGGATAATCTTTTCGACATCGCACACGCCAACGCCCTTGAGAAAATGACAAATACCGAAGACATTGAGTTTCTGCTAAAGCAAAGAGAAGATGGCCGGCCAGGAACTATGGGAGGTGTGGACGCTACTGATACTCGAACGAGGAAAAGAAAAGCTAAGCGCGAAGAACAAGAAGAGTTGCGACGCAAACGTGCAACGGAATCTAGTAGAGATCGGTTCGCTAAAGGCGGTAAGCTATTTCGCGCTTTGTGTGTTCGTCCAATGTTTATATTCAAATGAAATTCGTTCAATTGCAGTGGTTAAATTTTCAAGCAGTGATTCAAGCGATGATAATGGGAGACAGGACGAAAACTTCCCGGCAGAATCTGGCCCGTCAAATGTTGGTGACAGAAGAGGTTACAAACAATGTTTTACTGAACGAGTCCTATCAGCTTTGGACAAGTGCAAAGTGACTGACCGAGACGCGGTCGGCATTATGATAGCGGCGGCAGAAGCATTTGGACGCGATCCTCAACAATACACAATAAACCGTACGTCGCTTTGGAGATGTCGGCGTTCAAATCGAGAGAACATGCTGAGTTATGTGAAAGACAATCCAGAAGTAAGATCGCATAGATTTATTTGCTCTCATTCAGAATTCTTATTCTTCAACGCGTTTCATTCATCTCCAGCTTGTCGCAGCTAAATCCTTCGTAGTCCATTGGGATGGCAAAATGCTTTTGGATTTTGTGGGTACAAAGAAGGTGGACCGTCTACCGGTAATTGTCTCGTACGGAGAAAAAGAACAACTTCTTGGAGTTCCCAAAGTAGAAGATGGGAAAGGAAAAGGCCGGAGAATAGCACATGCCGTTTATCAACTGTTGGCATCTTGGCATATGACACATCGAATACAAGGACTTTCTTTCGACACGACATCAACGAACAGTGGCCCATTCTCCGGAGCCGCAGTTGCTCTTGAGCGGCTGTTGGAGAGAGAAATCTTATATTTACCTTGCAGACACCACGTATACGAACTGGTGCTAAGGGAAGTTTTTGAGACAAAAATGGGAAAGACCAGTGCACCAGGCGTTCCTTGCTTTGACCGTTTCAAACAGGAATGGGACGCTGTAAAGGTTAAACCATTCCATTCTGGCTTGATAGACGATCAAGTCGTCAGAAAAATTCCTGTGGCAATGCAAGTCGGCATAAAGAAGTTTTGCTTAGATCAATTGAAGGAGAAACACCCTCGCGATGACTACAAAGAAATGCTACAATTAATTCTTTTGTTTCTGGGTGAAAAACTTGAGAATTACCATTTCCGACCTCCAGGACCCGTTTCCCATGCTCGATGGATGGCAAAAGCCATTTACAGCCTCAAGATGTTTTTGTTTCGGAGAACTTTTCACTTATCTGTATGTGAATTGAATGGTATTCGACACGTTTGTATTTTTGTGGTGCGACTTTACGTCAAGGCATGGTTTGGTTCTTCTCGAGCAGCTGAGGCGCCGAATCAAGATTGGAAGTTTTTGAAGGACATCGTCGAGTACAAGTCCGTTGACCAGGATTTATCTCGGGTAATGATAAAGAAATTTATCGGTCACCTATGGTATCTCGCCGATGAGCACATAGCCCTTGCCTTTTTCGATGACAAGGTTTCAAATGAGTTGAAGGCCAAAATGGCCCAAGCATTGCTAGTAAATGAGAATGACGAAGGTGAAGAAGATGAAGAAGACGAAAAAGGTGAAGAAGATGAAGAAGACGAAGAAGGTGAAGAAGATGAAGAAGACGAAGAAGGTGAAGAAGATGAAGAAGACGATCCGGTTCCCCCAGCTCCTCGCGTCGTAATCAAAAGCACCAGCGTTAAAAAAATCGAGGTGAAATTCAAAGATGTGAATGAGGAATTCTTGGCTAAAGACTTGAGCAACTTCGTCTCTCATAATACCAAAAATTTATTTGTACGATTTGGAATATCGCAAGATTTCATTCTTGCAAATCCAGCAACCTGGAAATCTCGCGCAGACTATCAAGAAGGTCGTAGAATTGTAAATAACTTGCGCGTTGTGAACGACACTGCCGAAAGAGGAGTAAAAATGATACAAGATTATAATAGAATACTGTGTCAAGGCGAAGAAGAGAAACAGTATTTACTACATGTTATCGATTCTTACCGCAAGAAATACCCATCAGCGAACAAAAATATGTTAATTTGACTATATTATTTTAAGAGTGCTTAGTAGTACTACTCAATTACAGCTTCTTTTATTTTTGTATGGGGAGTCCCTCAAGGAGTGGAGTTAGAGGGTAAGTTTGTTCGGAAAAGATGTTGGGGATGAAAAGTTAATGGGAGTCGGTCATATATTTTGCCCCCCTAGGGGTGACCCCTGATGACCTATGGTGTTTTTCGAAAATACTGAGCAACCTTCATTTTTGTATGGTGACCCCCCTAAGGGGAGGAGATAGGGGGTGGGTGTCTTGGGGGAAAATGTTGGCGGTAAAAAGTTAATGGGGGTCGGCCATACATTCTTCCCCCCTACGGGTGACCCCTGATGACCTATGGCAATTTCCCCCCTAATTTTGGCAAAGTGGACCTTTTTCTCGGCTCGTGCGCAACCCCTAATGTTTTTTTTTTTTAATTTTTATTTTCGGCATTGTCATTTTTTTTCAAAAAGGCACGGAATAGAGCCCTCATCTACCAAAATATCGACACAAGGTCCACCCTAGTGTGTATCGCTCGTGATTCGTGTTTTTGTATTTTAACCAGAATTCGGTCGCGCCTGTTTCGTTGGGCTGGTATTTGGATTCAGAAAAAAACGAAAGAAATACATACATTTGTGCGGGCAGTCGAAGTCAATGAAAACGAACCAGTCAAAGAAACAAAGTTTTTCAAATACGAACATAAAAAGTAACAATTTCATTCACAATGAAATAAATCCAATCGAAATTTTAACAAATTTGGTTAAAATAAATAAAAGAGCAGTTGAAGAAAATGATTGCAGAGCGATCACTGGATTAATGGCGGGGAGATTTGGCGCTACAATTGAATATCAGAACCCTCAACACAACAACAATTGCATGATTTAACAAAACAATGATGTTGTTCTATTTTAAAGGAGTAGAGCATAGGGGAGTAGTGTTTATGTTCATGGTAAGTACAGACATATATATCGTCACCTGAAATGCCCCCAGGCGTAACCCTCAACAAATAAAAACTGTTTTTTTTTTGATTGAATATAATACTCCACGCTAAAATATATATATGTGCCAAATAGTAGACTTCCAAGTTCCTAATGTAAGCTGTGGAATGAACGTTTTTAAAACGGAAATACTTTAGATTTTCTAAGGTTTTTTGCTTCTCCTGTAAAATTTTCAAATATGAGGGTTACGTCTTTGTGCATTTTAGGTGACGAAATGTACTTATTTTAATAAGAAATCTTAATAATAAATTCCTTATATTTGTTTTTAAATGCAGGACGTGAATCCGATGGCCACAATTACATTCAAACCCTCGACTACCACAATTTTCTCCAGACGATGGTTTCAACATGGAATGAATATAATCTATTTAGCAAATAGATTTTCGAAAACAAAAACTCAAAAAATTGTTAACAAAACACGTGCAATGTAATACTAACAGTGTATTTATGTATAATTTTCAATAAATAATTTCAAACACACTTCAAAACATTCATTGCAGTAATGAAACAAAATCATTGTAATAATGAAACAAATTCATTGCAACACTGACTCAAATTTGTTGCACCAATGAAACAAATTCATGGCAGCAATTAACACAATGAAGCAAATGAAGCAAATTCCTTGCAAGAACGATACTTATTCATTGCAACAATGAAACAAGTTCATTGCAGCAACGAAACAAATTCGTTGCAGTAATGAAGCAAATTCATTGCAGCAACAAGCATACTTTCACCACAGCAACGAACAATTTGCAGTTGATGAACACATTTTCATAGCGGGAATGAAACGTTACGTTACCTCACTTTCGATGACACAAGTTGTTGGGGTGATGAACATTTTCATCCGTGTGACGATGCTACTGGTCCTCCATGGTCCTCAGGGGCTCTAAACAGTCTCAAGAATGTAAGGAATAGATGTTCGAAAAAGTATAAAAAATCCGGGCTGCTAGCAGACTATGCTAGGTATATTGTTGCTAGGAGTAGATACAACTCTAAATCTCGTGAGAGTTACAGATTATATTTGGATAAGTTGAAGGCTAATTTTAAACGGAACCCCAAATCATTCTTTAGATTTGTTAACTTGAAGCGTAATTCGTCTTCCACACCTTGTAGGATCAAAATTAACGGTATTGATTATTCAGATGAGGAGTGTATTGTTAATTGTTTCGCCGATTTTTTCGCATCTATTTATTCCACCCGATCCTATAATGTTTCCAAATCATACCCGTATACTGTCCGCTCTACCATTCCGTTTGATGCACCTGTCGCAAATTCTTCGCGGTTGCCAGATAACTTAATCAGATTGAAAGCCTCGAATAAAGCTGGTCCTGATGGTATCCCGGACTCTATGTTGAAATACTGCTCGAATTCTCTCAGCTTACCGTTGACTCTCTTATTTAACGCTTCGTTGAAGTTCGGTCATTTTCCTGCACAGTGGAAGAGCTCGTATATAATCCCTCTCCACAAATCTGGTACTTTAATAAATGTTGGAAATTATAGGGGAATTGCAAAATTGAGTGCCATTCCTAAACTTTTTGAGAAGTTAGTCATATAGGTAATTTCTCATCATGTTTCCTCTATTTTAGATCCATGTCAACATGGCTTTCGGAAGGGTCTTTCCACCGTGACTAATTTGCTTCAGTTTTCCTCTCTATTATTGACGGCTTTATTAATGGAGATCAAAGTGATGTGACTTTTACCGATTTTAGTAAGGCTTTTGATAAAGTTAACCACAATTTGTAATTATGTAAACTCGGGGCAATCGGTTTTACTTGTAACATGCTGAATTGGATTAATTCTTACTTGGTGAACCGATAACAGATGGTATCATTTGGAAGATCATTCTCAAGATCTATTTTTGTGTCATCTGGGGTGCCTCAGGGCAGTTATCTTGGCCCGGTTCTATTCTTGTTATTCATTAACGACTTACCCGCCTCCATTATGCACTCTAAATTGTTAATGTACGCTGGTGACGTGAAGATCTATTTTTCTTACAAGGATCCTTGTCAATATACTTTACTTCAGAGGGATTTGCCTACTTTCCTGACGTGGTGTGAAACCAATTTAATGGAGCTTAATTTTGCAAAATGCAAGCATATGCTGTTCTCTAGATCATCATTCTTTTCGGCAAAATACAGTTTAGGTGGCAATGTTCTTGAATCGGTGGATTCATTTGTTGATCTTGGTGTTCTCTTAGACAGAAAATTGAATTTCAACTCCCACATAATTACGATGGTAAATAAGACTTATGGCGTTCTGAACTTTATTAAACGTTGGGCAAAGGAATTCCCTACGTTATGAAAAATCTTTTTACTTCACTAGTTCGCCCTATTCTCGATTATGCATCTGTTGTTTGGGACCCCCAGTACAATTTGTATGTTAATATGATTGAATCGGTCCAGAAACAGTTTCTCGTTTTTTGTCTGAGAAACCTTCAATGGAACCCGAACCATAATCTTCCTTTGTATAGCAGTAGACTAGCATTGATCAGATTGCCGACTCTTAGTAGTAGACGTACCATGATAAGCTCTACTACAGTTTTGAAGATAATTGCTGGATGTATATGTTCTGAATTTCTGTTATCTAAGATTTTCATAAATGTCCCATTAAGACCCACGAGGTACTATAAACTCATTCACATCGAGTTTCGGCGTTCGAATTATGCGTCCTTTGATCGAGTTAGGAGAATGTGTCGTGACTTTAATGAGCTATATTAGTTTATTGATTTCACTGGTAGTTGGGAAACTACAAAGTCTAGGATAATTTGTCATTCGAACCGATTGCATTAGTGCTATATGTGACGCGCAAACTAGAATGGAACCTAAGGGTAAAAACCGGTTTTGTTCAGGAGAGCCATTTTATAGATTTAAATACGTGTATCTTTGGTGTACCTTCAGTGAGCGAGTTGGTATTGGTCTCATTTGAAAGCGACATATCTCGTGACGTCAGGAACGTGTTGGTCAACCTTGAAAACGCGCGCAGGTCGTCCCTACCTCTTGTTTTGTGTAGTTGGTTTTTACTGTTTTCTACCTAGGGCGCTGTTTCGATGAGTTTGATATCAATTTTGCTCGCGTTTTTTCGAATCCAGCTTTATTTTCTGAAATTATTAATTGTGAATTATAATAAATACTCATTTATAATTCTTTTAAATCGTGAATATCACTCTGTTAGTACGAACATTTTTTCATATAACCTTATTATGTTATTCGCGAAAATAATTTAAAACTGATAACATTCTTACTGTTTTTTTTTAGGATGAAATGGTGGACGAATTCGAAGAAATAGATTTACTTTATAGCTTCCCTGATGACGAAGATGATGACGATCACTTCTCAGAATTATCGGATAGTGACTCTGAAGATGATACCGATAATATGTACCTTGATAAATCTGATCTTGGTTTACGCGAAGAAAAGGTAGTTGCTCGACTGTATGGTTCAAAAATACCTCCGTATTGTCAATGCAATGAAGTGATCCCTAAGAAGATGGCTGTGGATCTGACAGCTCACCGTGACGATGCAATGCTCAGGTCAAAAGAAGATATAGGGTAGAAGAAGGGTAAGAAGATATAATCATTTTTATGTTTTTATGGAGATGACCACGAAGTTTGGTCCTTTTTGCGATTAGATGCGCTGTTTAGAAGATACAGCCATTTTTAAATTTTTATGGATGTGAGCACGAATTTTGGGCCTTTTTGCGATTAGACGCACCCTTTAGAAGATAGGGCCATTTTTATATTTTTACGGAGGTGATCACGAATTTTGGCCCTTTTTGCGATTAGACGAACGGTTTAGAAGATACGGCCATTTTTATATTTTTATGGAAGTGATCACGAATTTTGGCCCTTTTGCGATTGGACGCACCGTTTAGAAGATACAGCAATTTTTATATTTTTATGGAGGTGATCACGAATTTGGGTCTCTTTTTGCGATTAGACGCACCGTTTAGAAGATACAGCTATATTTATATTTTTAGGGAGGTGGTCACGAATTTTGGCCCTTTTTGCGATTAGACGCACCGTTTAGAAGATACAGCTATATTTATATTTGTAGGGAGGTGGTCACGAATTTTGGCCCTTTTTGCGATTAGACGCACCGTTTAGAAGATATAGCCATTTTTATATTTTTATGGAGATGATCACGAATTTTGGGCCTTTTATTTATATTCTTATGGATGTGATCACGAATTTTGGCCCATTTTGCGCTTAGACGCACCGTTTAGAAGATACAGCCATTTTTATATTTTTAAGGAGGTGATCACGAATTTTCGTCCTTTTTGCGATTAGACAGATCGTATAGAAGATATGACCATTTTTATATTTTTATGGAAGTGATCACGCATATCCGTCCTTTTTGCGATTAGACGCACCGAAGATATGACCATTTTTATATTTTTATGCAGGTGATTATGGATTTTCGTCCTTTTTGCGATCGTTTAGAAGATATGGCCATTTTTATGTTTTTATGGAAGTGATCACGGATTTTCGTCCATTTTGCGATTAGACGCACCGTTTAGAAGATATGACCATTTTTATATGTTTTCGAGTGATCACGAAATAACGTCTTTTTGCGTTTTACAGGCAATCACAAAATGATGGACATTTTACGATTAGACGCACAGTTTGCGAGTTATCGGCGATTTAATATATTTTACAAATGATCACGAAATAATGGACTTTATGCGTTTAGACGCACCGTTAAAGCGTTATGTGAATTTTAGTATTTTTTCGAGTGATCACGAAAAAATGTACTTTTTTGCGATTAGACGCACCGTTTAGGAGTTATGAGCTTTAACAAGTAATCACGAAATAATGACCTTTTTGCGATTAGACTCTTAGGAGTTATTTGCATTTCTATATTTTTTGCTGATTACCAAAAAATAATGTCTCATTTGCGAACAGACGCACCATTTAGGAGTTATGAGCATCATCAAAGAATCGTGGAGACTGTGTTAAGTCTTGAAGGACATGCTGTGGACATTCCTAACAAATCGTCAAATATACAAATGTCGCAAAAATCGAAGTAAGTGCAACTTTGAATGAACTTGTCGTTCACATTGTGAATGACTATATCGTTGACAACGAAGTAACCGCCAATTTCTGCTATATCGCCTTTTTGTATACCATTTTATCATTTGACTGCAGTTTTACCAAATACCTCAGCAGCAATAATAATTTATTTTATATATTAATATATATCGTTATAAAAATGTAAATAACTAATTCAGTTCTTACAAATGAAAATATATATAGGAAACCTATTTAGAATAAAATTGTAATAAAATAAAAATATTGAAATAACGAAGGATCATCCTTCTCGGCCTGAGGTTCACATTCGACTGAATGGTTTTGCTCCCACTTGTTACTTATTTATTTGTTTGTAGCTGCAGACAATTCTAGAATTAAAGAAATAGAAAATCTTTACTTCCAAAACTGTAAAGTATTTTTAAGAGAACTAGTCAAAAATGTTTTATCGACGACAACGTCCAAGACATCGTCGCCCATAATGCCGTGCCTTCATAAAAATGCAAACAATTTCTTAAACGCGTCTTTGAAGACAACGTCACCACAGACACTCTGGCCTGCTGAATACTTGTTCATAGGTGCTAATACGAGTAGTCTCAAACATTTGGTGTTTTTACAATAAAACTACAAAAACAAAACATTTTTATTTGACCGAAAGAGCCAACTATCGAAATGGAAATATTGAAATCAGCTGTATTATTTTAGTACATATGTACATTTTAGGTATAATTTGATTACGCAACAGACGTATACAAGTGGGCGGTGGTTATAAAAAGGTTCACTACCACTGATCTATATCATCGGTCGTTGGCCTGCCAGAGAGTCTATATTTTAAGAATCAGTTAGCATGAATAATCCGTCGATGGTACAATGGGTAGTGTGAGCGCCTCTTGTACTTGAGATCTTGGGTTCGATCCCTGCTCTGACCACCTTAAAATTTCTTTCGACGGTGGTCACCTCGCATAGTGACGGCTACACTATCGAGTATTTAGCCATGAAAATGCTTCTCAAAAATACCGTTCGGAACCGGTGTAAAACTGTAGGTTCTAATCAGTGAGTATAAAACTAGAAAGCGCACAGCTCACTGGTTGTGAGAAGCTCTCGCCGATCCCTTCATGGGATGTAATGGGAAACCATTTTTTAGCATGAATAATGAGGCATACGCTATCCAGATCTTGGGTAACTGGTAAGGGTCTATCGTGTCCTAGAATGTACATGTGTCTACGACCTATGTAATCTGACAATCAAACTTCCTGACCCTTGCTCTGTAGTTGTTAAGAGATTTGAATTCATTTTGGGAATAGGCATTAACAAACCAGTTGGTGACAACGTTGCATCCCAGCAAGAGTGAAAGTTATCCGATTGACAAGATTTATAACGAGTGGGCAAACAACACTCACACGATATTGTTTTGCTATATCTTTAAAATAAAACGTCATAATTTTTGGTCATTCCTTTTCAAAGATAATATAGGCCAAGTGGGCGTCACCATATCGGCCAATGCAAATCCCGAGAACGACACATTTGGCGACCCGCCAACGCATCCTTCAAAATATCCAATATCGCACAAGGTTGCCGTTGCAGTATTCTAAATTCACACGTCACAGCGTTTTTTTTGTATCGTTGATTTCCTAAAGATAGAAAACTAAAATTGATCAATTTATTGTCAAATTTAATTTATGTCAGCTGAATACACGTTAAGATTGAAGTTCGTCTAATGATGGTGATTGTCACACTGTCTAGAAAGTAAATAGAGAATTTTTTGAATCCTCGCTTAGTAGCGAATGATTCCTTGTATTCTTTACCAATTTTCACTAAAGATTATCAATTAGAAAATGTAAACTACCTTATTGCCGTAGGTGCCAAGACACCCTGCCACAAACAATCGGCACTTGCATCGTATTTGCTTTTATGGCGAAATATTCTGATCTGGCCACGACTCTATTCACAGTGAGTATTTCAGGGTTAACACGAGCACACATTACATAATAGTTTTGAAATCAAGTAACAATCGAGGATCAAGGAAAGATAGAATTGAAAATATAACCAAAATATAAACTATAACACAATCATAACTAGCATGCCCTTAGCCAACAATCTTCAAAATTCTGACTGTAAAAGACAGAAGCTATAACTCCATAAGTTGTGGGGCATTTAAATGTTCATTAGCGAAGTGTCGATACCGTGATTGCTAATACTACAAAAATGTTTGAATCTTATTTGTTTATGATCATACACGCCCAGAAGAGCTTATTAGTCCTGCTATTCCCTAAAACCCTCCTTGACTATTTCATTTGCAATCTCCACCATCATTACGACCATAAAACTAGAAAACAACTAATCTGATTTTTAACGTTCATAGAAAAAGACTGCCACATGTTGTAGACCATTTGGTTGCCAATATTCGGATTTATGTGAGTTACTTTGTGTATGCGTGATTGTGTGTGTGTTTAGAAGAGAGCAGTATCTGGTAATTGGATCAATGTGCATTTTACAGGCAATCATCGAGGCAATCAACAGATTGTTACAATAAAAATTACTTACTTCGACAAAAAGTCATACAAAAGTTCATTCGCTTAATCACATCTGCACCCCCTTTAGATGCTCAGTGATTCCATTACTTTGTCAGTCAGTTTCGGATGAGTCAATATAGTTTCGTTATGTGAATGAACAAAGTATACCTTGAAATCATATTATTCAAACTCATTCTCTATGTCACTCTATCCAATCGATTCAAATCGAATCGAATGAAACGGAATGGGATTGTATGGATTGGAATGTACATTATCACACAACTCCTCTCTATTTCATTTCGTCCTTATTCTGATTTTTTATCGTTTTGTTACTTGGGGCAAACATTGTATTTTGGTATTTGAATTGCAGATGAATGCCGTCTCATTTATGGATGGGATTTTTCGCAGGTCAAATTGATGCATTTTTTATGTACATAGACAGACTTACGTATGAATGTAACTATGCTCAAATTTGTTTTCATGAACTTTCTGAACTTTAAGCCAATTTCAAACTTAACTACTAGGTTTCGAAAACTTTACATCGATTTTATCCGATAACAGTTTGCTTTAGAAATGAATAGGTATTAATTACTTACATTCGTTTCTATTGGTGGCTGTGTGTGGTGCAAAGGTTAGTGTGCGCGACTCTTGTACATGAGAACGTGGGTTCGATACCCGCTCAGACCACCTTACATTTCTTTCGACGACAGTCACCTCGCTTAGTGATGGCAACACTATCGAGTATATAGCAATGAAACAGCTTTTCAAAATACCATTCGGAACCGATGTAAAACTGTAGGTCCCAATCAGTGAGTGTAATTCTAGAAGCTGCCTGATTGTGAGAAGCTCTTCCCAATTCCTTCATGGGCTGTAATAGGAAACCATTTTTTTTGTTTTTTTTATTTAAGATACTTGATTTAGTATTGGCATCTCCATCATCCGTAACAGTCGCCAAATGGTGAAAAGTTGTTCTGTGCGATGTCTGTGCATAGTTCCTCCCAAGGCCAATGTAACCCAAAAATCTACTTAACTAGGTCGAACTAAAGGCAATTGCTCCTCTTGTGCCATAATCATAACCCGTACCACAGGTCTAGCGGTTATGCCTCGACTTGCCGTATATGTTTTCTATAATACAATGAACAATGATCATCAGTTCATATAGTCAGAACACAATAATATCAATCACTAAATGAGATGTTAACTCATTGTTAACTACACTGAGAGAAAAATTCAGCTAAGACAATCCAATTGGACCTAACCGAGTTTATATGTGGTTACAACTGACATTAGAGGTTATCACGATCAACTTTAGAGGTGACTACAACCGACTGTACTTGGTCGTCACTGCCGTCTTTAGAGCTTGTCACTACCGACTTTAAAGGTGCAGTACCTAGTTTAGAAGGGCCTACAACCGACTTTACAGTTTAACACGACCGACTTTAGACGTTGTCAGTGCCGACTTTAATGGTGGTCACAACCGCCTTTAGAAGTTGCCACTACCGACTTCAGTCGTGGTCACTACTAACTTTAGAGGTGGTCTCAACCGAATTTATAGGTTGTCACTACCGGGTTTAGGGGTGGATACAGCCGACTTTAGAGTGTATTACAACTCGTTTGTCACAACCGATTCAATTAACCAGTACATTACTTTCTATAGGAGAGTTACATCATTTTCTATAGGAGAGTTTTGTTTGACTAAATATTGACTAGTACACACTTTAATAAATATTGGTTCGGTTGTGCGGAATTTCTCGTGCCGAACAATCAGACGGCCAAACAACTTTTGTATGGGAGGTACCACAATGGGCGTGGCAAAATCACCCTTGTTTTAATCGGTGATTGGAGTTGGATAACGTGAAGCCTTATACCTAATTTCATTAAGGTCGGATGTGTTTAATGCGATTTATCGCATTGACAATCCTGACGAACACCCTGTTTTGTATGGGAGGTACCACAATGGGCGTGACAATCTCGCCCATTTCCTCCAGTTATGTAGGCATTTACAGATTATTACCCGGTGTGTGAGTTGAAGCTAATCACGTCTACCAGAAGAAATATGATTTTGTGCTAAATGTGTCGATTTGTATGGGAGGTACCAGAAGGGGCATGGTCCAAACGCCCACTTTCAATCCCACACTCAATATTGGTAAATGATAGTTACTGACAAAATTTCATTGTGATGTGTAAAGATTTACGACAGTTATCGTGTTGACCAGTTCAAACGTCTTAGAAAGTCCGAAGATACTAAGGGTCTCATATCGCTCCTTCTATGTGTTAAATTTTTTTAGGTATTAAATTATATATACCCCCATCCCTATGGGTGAGGCCATAAAAAACGTGGTTATACCAACCGAATTTCAGTTGTAGCGAATTAAGGATTATACATGACCCAAGCCGTTCCAAATACATCACAACATCTTCAGGGACGATGTATCTACTTATATAATATTAATAACTTTGATCACTGGGCGTTGGTTAATATACGGGATTGCCTCTAGATTTTGAGTCTCTCTTCAAGGTTAATGCAGGATCTGTGGGGCTGAAATTTTAGGTCGAACAACTCTTATGCTACACGCAAAGAAAAAACTCGTTCCTCCCAAACGAAATCTCAGATAACTGAAGTTCGTTTGGGGACTGTAGTTGGGAGAAACGAACTTTGGTTAATCCATACATGTCATTTTGTTCGGGACAACCGAAAAATGTTTGCAGCAAACGAGTAATAAAAAATATAAGCTGAAAAAAACGTTTGCGAGAAACGAACAACTGTTCCGCCAACTGTTGTTTCGGTTACAACAACCGAGTTCTAGTTACTCCAAAATTATAAAAACGTTTGCGAGAACTGAAAAACGTTTACAGTAAACGAGTTACGAAAAATTTAGAACTGAAAAAACGTTTGCGAGAAACGAAAAAAGGTTCCACCAACTGTTCTTTCGGTTACATCAATCGAGTTCTAGTTAATCCAAAATAAACAAACGTTTGCGAGAACTGAAAAATGTTTGCAGTAAACGAGTTATGAAAAATTAAAACTGAAAAAAAGTTTGCGGGAAACGAAAAAAGGTTCCACCAACTGTTCTTTCGGTTACAGCAACCGAGTTGTAATTACTCTAAACTCAGAAAACGTTTGCGAGAATTGAAAATCGTTTGCAGCAAACGAGTTATAAAACATTTATTTATGGCTTCCATAAGCCCTTTTTGATTAAATTTCCAACTTTTATGATTTTGGTTTTGCCATAAAGTTTGTTTTGAAAAAAGTTGTTGTCTATTGTTTCACTGTCTACTTACACGTCTGTCTCGCCTCGCATTCAAGTAACAACCATCCAACACATATTATCAAGGTAGAAGCATTAGAGTGTATGATCAATTTTATGTGTATGCCAAACGAGTGGATAAGACTGTGTATATATACAGTCGACAGAATTAGAGAAATTTACGTTCTTCGTAATCTGTGCTCTCATTAGAAAAATGGCTAATTTCAGTTATAGCAAACGTTTTTAAAATTTACGGCAAATGTAATTTTGTACGCGTTGGATGCAAACGAGAAATCGTTTGCAACAACATGATACACATATCTGATATATGAGTTTATTTGGGAGAACTACATGATCGGTTGCGATTAATAAATTAATATTGTTGCGGCAACCGAGCAATAAACGTTGCGTGTCACACATAATTTTGAATGAATAGTAGAGCATTTTTAGTACCTTGATAATTTCACGGAGTTAAGACGAATAATCTTAGGAGCTTCTTGCGTATTACTAATCGGTTCGTCATGAGAACAAAATCGAATAGCCAATTAACCTGTTTCATATTCCTTAGTGCTAAATTGAAGTTTTAGAGAGCATTCGATAAGTATATCGCACTGAGATGATAAGGGATTTTCAGTCCGATCGACCACCTTATGCGAGCAATAAACATGCTACCTTAATCAACGAAGTGAATTCGGTTGGACAAATGAGTACATATAATAAACATCTGCAGTTCTATAAATAACGGAATTTGACAATGTTCTAAAATTGTTATAAAAATATTAAAATAAATAGTTTCTCATTACATCCATGGAGTAAGTGAGCTGTGCGCTGTCTAGTTTTATAGTCAGTGATTGGGACCTACATTTTCACAACGATTCCGAACGGTATTTGGAGAAGCTATTTCATGGCTTAGTACTAGATAGTGTAGTCGTCACTAAGCTAAAGAATTGTAGTGTGCTCAGAGCTGGGATCGAACTCACGTTCACAGGCATAAGAGCCGCATGAATTTGTAGTCGCTAATTTTGATTTTAATTTTAGAACGATTCGTTAATGTTTTTGTTGCTAAAATAAAACATTTGCGATTCCAAATATTGCCGACCCAGCTGGTATTCGATAAAATAAATTAGATTCGGAATTTAAAAAGATAATTTTTGTTTTTTTTTTCTGAATGCCCATAATGTAAAATGGAAATTATTAATCGATTCTCAATTTTAAATCGAATTTAAATTTTATATTAAATTTAGTCAATTTTTACTTAAATCTCACCAATCGAAATCTTTTCAAGTTTTCAACTGAAATGATAATTCTTAATTTTATATGACAGTTTTTGAATTTAAGTGATTATATTTCATTTGGAGTTTAATAGTAGTATGGAAAATCTGAATTTTAATTGCAATTGATACAAATGCATAATTAATGTTTCTAAATTTAAAGTACTGTATATATAGTATTTTAAGTAATCTATTTTTAAAAGAAACTCGTTCAATTCCAATGGAAAATGGATGAACAAAATTAATAAAATCATGTACTTACATTTTAGTATTTCAATAGTTATTAAAAATTTAAGCGGTATTTATGTTTGACTCTAGTATACATTTGGCATGAAAATATTTTATTGAATTGTTTATTAAAATGAAAAGTATTGGGAATGTAATAGTCTTTCCATAAAGATGATAAAGTTAATTAGATTCTGCGCCATTGTGTTTCATTCCATCGGTTTGATCCAAACGCGTGGATTGATGCTGCTATAATTGTTACTCTTCTTTTGGCTTATTTGTGGCTGCCGAAGGTTCTGTTGCTATTGGTGCTGATGATGACGTTGCGACCTCCTCACTTGACATCGTGGCATCAGCCTCATACTCTTCTTTATCAACTTCCAATTTGGTGACTTTCTTCAGAGACTCTATGGTTTGCTGATACAACTTTTTAGCCAACTCTTTGTCCTGGCCTAATAGTGAGGAGACAGCTTTATCGCAATCACTTAAGTATAAACAAAGCAGAAGGAGTGATACAAAAGAAATGAATACAAATATTAAAAGCAAAAGAAACAAAGAACCCAGAATAATGAAATATAGTTTCCAAGCTTTAAAGGAGTGCCACAAAAGTGAAAACGGAAACTGCAAATTGCTATTCAATGATGGCACTTAGCCATTGGTCCATTCCACTCACTCTTGGCGCACTATGATAGGGTGGGGAGACAAATGGAAATTCATAAATCAAACTTACTTGAAATATTCGCCGGTTACATGTTTCAATTTCGGATCTGTTGCCAGGCGTATGGCGCACTGTGCCCCCTGACTGGGAGTCTTCATGAATAGCCACATCCACGGAAAAGTCATGAATCTAACACAAATCGCCGACATAAGTGGTGAACTGTACATGCCCGTTCACAAGTACGTTCAAGTACAGGGTGTATAAAGTACCAACCCCACCAGCCAACCAACGGAAGGAAGGAAGCGTCCAGCCAGTGGATAACAACGAGAGCAAGAAGCAAAAAAATAAAAAAAAATTAAGAAGAAAAACGTGAAAATTTGGTGTATTCAGTATGTGAGTAGTAGTAACTGAATGCATAATGAATGAATTGGGATGAATCAAGCGGAGGGAAATGTTAGGTTAAATACGGAAATGCGGTATTTCTCTTAGTGGTAAGGAACAAAAAGAAAACGAAGAAATAAAAAGCAGCTACGAAAATGTATACGTATGCAGATATAGTACTAATGCCAACAATGTGCAATATGTAGCACAAGATATTAGGAAATTTATAGTTTTTGTATGGAACAGCAAAATACTGGTTAATGGTGCATTTCGATAAAGCATTTTATGGACATATAAAATGACCTTGAGCTTGGATAAACAAAATAATCAAAATTTAAATATATTGATCCGTGTAATAATAACATCAGCAAAAGAAAGCAACTGCATTAGCACCACAATGTAATTTAATGAAAAGAAAGAGACAAATACAACCAAGCAATGAAACATATTCACAGCAGCAGCTAAACATATTGATGTATCAATGAATTATATTCATTGCAGTAACAAAACATGTACATTGCAGTAATATACCGATAATGAAAAACATTAATCACAACATGAAAAATATTTGCAATAAAAAAACTTTTCATCGCCGTGATGAAAAGAATTGAGTATAAAATGTTTCGAGTTACTAAATCCATTCTCATTCAGGCTATGAATTTGTAGCTCAGAGGGTCGATTCTGTTTCTTTGAAACTGTGAAATGAAAAAAATCTCCAGGTTGTTTTAGGTACAAGAATTATCACTGAAAAGTTTTCACAGAACCAGAATCCACCCCCAGCTCAATTTCAAATGACTGATTCCGAACTCCGGGATGTCATATATTGGATAATGCATCATACTATTATGACTTTACGAATTATGTTTTCAGTTCTATTAGTCAGTACTAAAGCGAGATTCATTGGAATTTAAGACAATGAAAGTTGTTGTCTTTATTTAAACCAATTTAGCACTCGCAATTCCCCTATATTCAAAATTGTCCTATTACATAATGCTGACAACTTGTGCGCGTTAGAACATAAAATGCCTCAAACTGCGAATGGCAGCTGTCGTTCGGGAGGCCCAATCGTAATTGATTTTATTTCTGTTATAATCGCACCTATTCCTGTTGTCGTTATCGTCGTCGTCGTCGTTTTTAAGTCAACGTCACTTCTTGTCGTCGTCGTCGTCACATCGACGCTATTTTGTAATTCCTTAACTGTCTTGTGGCGACGTCGACTGTTTATCGATAAATGAACAGAAACATAAACACATATCTAACATAATTGCATCAGCTGGAAAATATTTAATTTAATTGTTTTGTTTGTGGAAAAATATTTTTTGTGTCCGATACAAGTTCGAGTGATGAAGGAAGCAAAAAAGATCTTATTTTACAAAGAAAAATTCTTCGGCAGAGATCGGACATCTGGAGCTTGCCTGATGACAAGTGTGTAATGTAATTCTTGGTGACTTGCTAATCACTTAGTTTTTTCAATAGATTCGAGAACTACTTTCGACATAATAAAGCTGCATTTAAATATGTTCTGGAGGTAATGGAACCTGCATTGAAAAGTGCGACACAGGTCTACGTCTGTTTCTAACACAATCAAGTTAGCTGCAACTTTAAGGGTCTTAGGACAGGGGTCTTATCAGATTAGTGTTGGGAACGACTTCCAAATTTGATTGTCGCAGCCGATAATTTCTAAAATAATGGACGAAACACTAAGTGCTTTAGAATCGCTTATCTGTCCAATATTGGTGTATTAAAAACGCGATTTCGTTGTCTTCTCGAAGCTCGCCAACTGCATTACAAACCCAGTAAAGCAACTACAATGGTCCATGTTTGTGCTGCACTTCACAACATATGCATTGGATATGGTGGGAATGTTGTAATTGAGGAAACTAGCAACATAGAAAACAGTCACCACGATAATGAAGACGACGAAACAGAAATATACCATAGCACAGAAGCCTCAGAAATAAGAGATCAAATAAAGGCATGTTTTGTGTAAAATAAATTAAAAAGCAAACTAATTCGATTAAAAAAACAAAAAAAAAAAAATTCAATTAAAAAAACAAACCAAAAAACTCATGGAAAAAATAACAGTATAAAAAAAATACCTCACACATTTTGAAGCTCGAGTTCCTTACTTTTTATCAAAATTTTTATTTTTTTAAGCTCCATCTCCGTCTCATACAGGTTCTCCTCCCTCTTGTCCTTTTTTTTCAGCAGCATTAGTTTCTTCTCCTGCACTTCTAACAGCTTCCTCTGATAGCGAGAGCAGTCCTTTACAGAACCGTGTACCGCTGTTAAAGCATTGCTGATGGCTGTAAGGACTCTCTCCTGCATACCTGTATGGTTCTCCAACATTTTCTTTTTGTGTTCGCCTCTTTTTTCTTTTGCAGGAGTTTTCTTGCTTTGGGCGCTTGTGGTTGGGAGTGGTGGTTCGACACTTTCAGAAAATCCAAGTTCTTCCACTTCCATTATTTCCTCTTCCAATTCTATATCCAATTCTATATCCTGGGCTTCGCAGTTTAAGTTTTGCTGTTTTCTTCAACGCCCTTTTGGATTCAATTATTTTTTAAATTGAAGGAGGTTGGCCACGGCTTCTTCCAAGGGAGTTAGTACTACATTCTTGTAGCGCCCACCACCTGTTGCGTTGTTTTCCACTTTGCTGGCAATTATTTTTTTTCCACTTTAAATTTCAGGTCTCTCCACACTTTCTGCCAGGCGTCACTACCTTGTGTCGGTGCTCCAAAGGAATTCAAAAGATCGCTAATTTTTTCCCACTGTTGTTTAAAGTTGGCTGGAGCTGTTCCTCTCTGAAATCCTTTTCCCGGGGAGGGATTTTTTCCAGCTCTTGCACAAGAGTTTCAAATTGTTTACAACTCGGTATTTTAATTTTTCTTTTTTAACTCTTTCTAAACGTTAACGTAAACAAACATAAATTAAACAAACGCACATTTTTCTTTCAAAATAACTACAAGTCATTCAATTCAATAGCGTCGACATAAACAGAGTCGTTTCAAGTCAACGCCGTCGTCACTTTTGTTTACAGAATACCAAATGTGTGGCAATAGTTGTCAATACTTATCGAAAATGACTACGAGAATACCGATTTTTAACTGGCGTCTCTAGGTGACGTGGTTTAGTGTCGACGACGACAACGGGAATAGGGGCGAATAAGAAAATCAATAAATGTTATAGCTGGCTATATAAAAAACCACTTCAAACCAAATATAGTATAACCAAAAATAGTATCAAATAATCGTAAGAAAATATCCCTTCATTTGAGTACTCATACTTATCTTTTAAAACGTGGGCTGGTTAAAGCTTCAATTTGGATTTGCCATTTCCTATTTAAGAATCAATCTTAACGGTATGACATGAACTGAACTAAAGTATACTCCCCCCCACATTTTTTCACAAGTGCCACAATTTGTTCACCACTGACCGGAGTACTCGACAAATACTTTCTCGTTTCACTTACTTAACACACTATAAATTGTAAGTACTAGATTGCGTTACAGCAGCTACAGGAACAGCGGCAACGTTGGTTCAGCGTCTCAATTGAGGTCAGGGTAAAATTATTGAAATGGATGTTGCGCGCCCAAAGTATAGATATTTTTCCCATAATGTATGTGTGTGCGTGTTTACACGTTGGCAACTTTGTGGGCATGGGTGTGTACATGTATAGCCCTGGGGGGGGGGGGGGGGTGGTGGAATAAGCGCATGCAAAGTGTTGTTAACATTAAAGTTTGGCAATTAAAAATTTTCAGTGCTTTAGCAACTAATTAAATTGCGATAATCTTCTAAATGCTGTAAGACAACGATGAGGATGAGGATGAGGATGAGGATGACGATGACGATGGTGATGATGATGACGACAGAGTCACCGACACCAACACAAATGCCTTTGGCTTTGCTTGAACTCAAGTTCAGTCAGTTCCCTAAAAAGATTTAATTTTTCATAGACTTCATTGCTCGATGGTGATGGTACAGACGATTTGAGAGTGAACAATGGAGAGGTAGCAGCAAGATTTCCCATACTTTTGTTAAACTAATTTAATTCATTAGTTTTTCTCTTGTTTATTTTTGTCGTTCATTTGTTAATTGTAAGCCGGATTCAGTTATTTATTGTTAATCTAATTATGGGTTTTTGCTTTTTGCCCAATTTGTTGGTATAATATATCTAAAGTTATAATTTTATTGGACACAAAACTTATGAAAAAGCGGTATTCATTGAATTAAAGCCACATTTCCAAGCAATGCTTCATTGGGTGGGAAGAATGTCTGCCTCGGACTGTGGCGAAATAACTCATATGAAAGTACACTGAAAGAAAAACGCTTCATAGCATCAATGAATGGGTTACATTAATGAGTTTACATTGATGCAACGAAAAGTTTCTTTGATGCTATGAAATGTTACATTACTTCAATGAACTCCTTCATTGCTGCAGTTTTTGAATTTGTGGACCGTCATTAATGCTAAGAAACCTTTTATATTGATGGAATGAAGTATTTTATTTATTTATTTACAATATATTAAACTTATAGTCAATACAAGATTAATATTAAGATTTATAGCACTGGGGACTAAATAAATATGTAAATATGGGAAGCTATAGAGAAAAATTACAGACATTTTATCGACATTGTAAAGTAGAATCTATTGCATAGCCCATCCTGTACATTACTCACATTTTATTGAATTTTTTAATATATTTTCTCTAAAAACGCAATAATGAAACATCTTTATTTAATATAATGTACAATTTCATTAATTTTGAACGATTCATTAATTTGGTTAAAGGATAATATGTATGTAGGGACGCTTTGTATAAATGCATGTATTTATGTATTACTTATGTATGTACAGTAGTTGTGACACAATATATGAGTGCCAGTATGAGATAAGGAATAAATAAGAAATGAATAAATGGTTGAAATGCAGAATCCCGCGTCATTTAAAAAAAACCCGAAAATCGAGCAAAATAAGGGGATTTCAAAAACCAATTTTTTTTTGCCGGCCGGTCCTATGGGGACCCACAAGGGCCAAAAAACGGGTCCACGCAGGACACTTTTGTATGGGTTAATTTTCCCAAAAATCAAAAAATTAAGAAATCCAAAATTTGCAACAGAGATATTCCTCTCCCTGGCCCGTCCCAGAAAACCTAACAGTCGAAAAAAAATCGTGCCACAAAAAGCCCGAACTTTGGAGGCCCATAACTCCTAAAATAGGGATAAATTTTTTGCTTAGATTCGTGTGTTCTACCCCCCCCCCCCAACATTTTTTTTCGCCAAAATCTGACCATACCAGCAATGAAATATGTTCATACTATCGATGAATTGTCTTCACAGTGTCAATGAAGTCGGTTCATACCATCAATGAAACCCGTTCAAACCATCAATAAAATATGTTCATACCGTCAATGAAACCACCAATGAACCCGGTTCATACCATCAATGAAACCTGTTCATACTATCAATGAAACCTATTCATACCAATAATGAAACTTGTTCATACCGTCAATGAAACGTGTTGTACCATCAATGAAATATGTTCATACAATCAATGAAACATATTCAGACCTTCAATGAAACATGTTCAAAGCATCAATGAAACATGTTTATTGCATTAATAAAACATGCTCATATCATCAATGAAACATGTTCATAGCATCAATGTAACATATTGATGTAATGATTGTAATGATATTGATGTAATGATGACTGTATTTCATTACATCAATGAAACGGTTTATAATATCAATGTAACATATTTCTTTAATACAATGATAATGTTTCATTCCGGTTAGCAAGATTGCATTAATTTCAGGTCTATGAAATATTTTTCGTTTAATGTAACATTGTTCATAGCATTAATGAAGCCCGACATTGGCTCAAAAACAATGACACTTTTCATTGATGCAATGTAAGAATTCATTAATGGTATGAAGGTTTTTCTATCAGTGTACGTCATGAATTTGTTACCCTGCGCTGTTTCCATACTGTTACAACTAGTCAGTTCACAGATATTTTTTTCATCGCTAGCAACGACAATTAGAATTAGATATGAACGATATTTTCGGAGCGGTGATTTAATAACCGTGATTGAAAAATCACTGGGAACTGCAGAGACTGAATGTTTCAATCAGCCGTTACTTTCAATCTCGCACTCTGAAAAATAACGGCGCCAGCAACATATTGCAGAAAACATGTACATGTTTGCAAGCATTGTTTTCATGAATTGATGATCTGCTGCCTTTTGGTTTCTTTGTTGCCTGTCCCGTTTTTCTTTTTAGCGGGTTTCAACAAACACAGCTACATTTGGGTCTCCAAAACATATATTACAGCCTATTAATCATTGTGTCTTAAACATGTCATACATATTGAATAGCAAACACAATGTGTTTGGGCTCAAGAATAGTATAATTGCGACAAGCTACAAACACGTTATATTTGCATCCAAACAACAAAAAAGGACAGATTTTTCAGCGTGCGTTCTTTCATTGTTGTCGTTCTTTTATTGCTGCCGTTCTTTCACTGTTGTCGTTCCCTTAGTGTTGCCGTTCTTTCACTGTTGTCCTTCCCTCAGTGTTTCCATTCTCTACTGATGTCGTTCTTTCGATGTTTTAGTTTTTTTCTATAATCTCATTCTTGCACGTTCTTTCAGTCTTATCGCTTTTTATTGTTGTCGTTCAAGATGTAATTGAAATGTTGAAAATCTTTAACAATAACTACAACAACGTAATATAAATGAAAGTGGCATAAATTCACTTTAGTCAGAATTCTCTGCTCTATACCAACATATTTCCACCGGCAACGTTTGCTGCGCTGAGTTAAAGATGTTATTTTTTCCCTCTGCTCGGCCCAACTTCTTGAGATATAGGCCTTTAAAGCTTGAGTATAAAATCGGTCATACCTCAAGCATTTATTATCTGATCTGGTTGAAATGAGTATTAATACAAATGCTTTTTTAGACTCTATAAACCCGTTATATAAATATATTTCGTTTTATTAACCCATTAGGGGCCCATTAAAAATAGGTTTTGAACCTCACTGGTTTGTTAAAAATTTACATTTTTCAAAAAAATCCCTAGTATACTCATTTGGTTCCTAGACCCCGATAATAGGCAAGACTTCAAGTTTTTTTTAAAGGTATATACTACGTATTAACCCCTTAAAGACCAGAGATATTTACGTTGAAAATTTATAAATAAAGTAAAGTAACATAAAGTCACAAGTGTTTTGAAAAAATTTTTGACTGAGGCGCTTTCTTTCTGCCAAAATAAAAAAATTATTTCAAGTTCTGAAATATATTAACCAACATTATCCAAATACTATGCCGAATCCACGAAGCCGGTGTAGGACCTTATCCAGAAGTGAAAATGCTTAAGAAATACTATTACTATTTTATATTTTATAATATTTTCGAATAGAAATCTAAAAAACAAGAGGAAAACATTAAATAACCATTTCCGTTAACTAGCTTAGTTACTAGTTACTTAGTTATACTAACAAACCTATATAAAACAAAGGCTAAATCGACGACCTTTGAAGTGTTATTGTTAAGGATTATGCCTTAAAAAAAGGTTGAAGACATGGTTATCGGAGGTTACGAAAAAATAATCAAATAATTAATTAATAATTAAATGTAAGGTTACAAAATATTTTTTTACTACTAGCCCTCAATGGATTAATAAAACCAAAAACTTCAAGATATTATAAGGACCTTTCCAGTGAAATCAATTTCAACAGGATCGGTTAATAAATGACCGATTTATGCATTTCAATACATTCAAGCTTTGGAGGCCTATTGTTCGGTAAATATTGACTTGCGGCTAATTTTTTTTTCATTTTTACCAGCGTCTTATGCCCTATCAGGCAAAACACCAAACAATATGCGAATTCCGACCAAAGTAAATTTGCTCATTTGTACATATATTTTTGCATTAAATTAAAAATCCGTGATCACCTTAACTGTTTAACCCTGCTGTTAGATTAGGACCATTTGGTCCAAATTTTTTCTGTTTTCCCTTGTAACTTTGGAACGGTGATATATACTGACTAAATTTTTCTGCTAATGGGGTCTTTTAATAAAACAATGTTATGTGCGAAAATTAAATTTTCTAACTTTATTCAGGACTGAGAAAAATACAAAATGACGAATCTTAGATTAGAGGACCATTTGGTCAATAGTACATTTTTTCATTACCAAGCGAATGTAAATTCATGTCAAATATTTAGAAGATGTTTTTGATATGTCAAATACTTGCTTTAGAAATTATTGAACCAAAATAGTTACAAAGGATAAGATAAAATTATTATTTTGGATGAAAATTCCAGTATGGACCAAATGGTCCCTCAATCTAAGATTCGTAAGTTTTTTCATTACCAAGCGAATGTAAATTCATGTCAAATATTTAGAAGATGTTTTTGATATGTTAGCGGATGTTTTTGATATGTCAAATACTTGCTTTAGAAATTTTTGAACCAAAATAGTTACAAAGAATAAGATAAAATTATTATTTTGGATGAAAATTGCAGTATGGACCAAATGGTCCCTCAATCTAAGATTCGTAAGTTTTTTCTAATCTAACAGCAGGGTTAAAAGAACGGTTATTTACGCTTCACGTTCACTTTCCCTATGCTAATTCTTCTGGTCTTGCTTTCATAATCTTCATTATGCGGGAAACTCATTACGATGAAACTGATGCGGGAATTAGATTCAAGAGAACGGATCAACGGTCGAATAGCTCGCAACAAAAACATTTTTATAAAAATTGCGTTAAATTTTTAAAAAATGCTATTAACATAATTGTAAAAAAGGATATTAATAAGAAGTGGATCAAGCTTTTACATAACTTAAAACCGGGCGACAAAAAATGTTGAAAGATAAGTCGCTCCTTAAGAAGCAAAGAGAAACGCAATATATCTCATCTGAAACTACATGGCTCAAATATCATCACGGACATTGAAAACGCAGAGATACTAGCGAACACCTTTGCTAAATCAAACACCTTGACTGCAGATTACAAACACTCTATCGATTCGTTAGTGAATTCGACAGTTGCAAATCTTAACAGGGAATCCCCTAGTACTCGTACTGATGGAAGTATTTTAATTACAATTACTTAAATCTCTCTCTTCTTATCAACCTTAAAGCTCCAGGATTCGATGGTGTTCACAAAATTCTTTTAAAAAATCTTCCTATAAAAGCGATAAGACTAATGTTGTGAATTTTTAGCAGTTGTATTCTCTTAAATTACTTCTCAAAAGCTTTCAAAAAGACCAAAGTAATTCCGATGCAGAAACCAAACAAACCTGCTGACAATCCTAATAGTTATAGACCCATCAGTTTTTTGAGCAACATGGGAAATATATACAAAAAGATTATACACGATCGAATTTGGCTGCAAACAAGGTCACAACACAGTCCACCAAGTTAGCAGAATTAAAAACATTATAATTAGAAACAAACGCCACAAAAAATCCACAGGATTAGTGCTGTTGGATATAGGAAAAGTATTTGACGCTGTCTGGCATAATGGCCTTCTCTACAAATTAGCAGCCGTAAATACCTCAAAATACATCTACAACATTATAGCTGATTTTCTGAATAATAGAACATTTCACATCTTCATTTAAAATTCTACCAGCAGGACTCCCACATGGATCTATTCTGTCCCCTATTCTGTATTCTATTTATATTTCCGACTTCAAACCTCCAAACGAAATAGAAATTGCGCTTTACGCGGATAACACAGCTCTTATATCATCGAGTAAATTTCAGGGCTCTACTCAAGAAGATGGAACGCAGCCTTGCTGCATGCAGCAATTATTTCCGAAAGTTGAAAATAGAACTTAATGAGCAAAAGACGCAAAGCATTATATTCCCTTGAAATAAATCGCCTAAGAGGACACCAGTAAGGTCGTTGTATTTCGGCAGTAGCTCTTTACGCACCAACAATGAAAATAAATAACTTGGTGGCATTTTAGACATAAAATTAACTTTTAAGAATCATATTGAGTTTTCACGCGAAAAAGCTATAAAATCATTAAGGTCACTGTGGCCGTTGTTAAATAAACGTTCCCTCCTTACACACCAAAAATACAAATGTATTATTCGACCAATAATATCATTTGCATCGCCAATATGGTACAAAACAGCAAAGTCTCACATTAAACGCTTGAAATCATTCTAAACTAATGTCTGAAGATGATAAATAAAAAACATTGTCGGTACTCTACAATTATACTTCATGGGGAAACCGGATATGAACGTATCAACGATTTCATAACTTGGTTGAATTTAAATTATTTTCAAAAAATTTCAGATTCTCCGTATGAAATTTTAAGAGAGTGTAACGAATTATTATAAGTACATCTCAGAAATTTACCAACCCAAAAATATTGATAAATAGAAAATTATTTTAACAAATAATGACCCTATCGTTAATATTTTTATCCTATGTTTGAATCCTAACTTTAAGAATATTAAATAAAGTTTTTCATCCTTTAATATATACGAATTATAAATAAAATAAATATAATACGAATTATAAATAAAAAAATTACATGAGGTGTCAGGGGACACCTCGTTGGAACGAAATTCCTTTCCCTATATATTATGTACTAGTTAGTTCCAACACGCCTAATGCGATCTTTATGAAAAGATACTTTTTGTAAACTGATAAACTTTTTTATAAGAAAAATGTTGTTGATGGTTTAAAATCTATAGGCGCGGGTAGGGACTAAACTCACAAAGTAAACACATCCAAACAAAAAAGCAGACAGATTTGTCCGACTGCGATCGCACAGATTGTTTGGCGTTAAACTCCTCCGAAAAGGCTGTACCGATTTGTATGAAATTTTGTGTGCGTATTGGGTACGTCTCAGAATCGGCCAACATCTATTTTTCATACCCCTAAATGATAAGGGTGGCCCACCCCAATATAGAACACAGATTTGTCCGACTGCGAAATACAGATTGTCAAGCTGAGAAAAAAACACACACTGATGTAGCGGCAGCGAACAGTTGTCTTGTGTGGGTGCGGAGCACTCTCAGAGTAAAGAGAATAATGGCGTGGTTATGCGTATGTAAAAATGAGATAGCAAGAGAGCAACGAAAATTGTGTAAACTTGTGTAGCGTATGTACGAACATAACAATGTATGTATGTACATGAGTCTGTTGCTTTGCATTCTCTTTGGTTTTTGTGGGAATAAAACAAAAAGTATTAAACAAGAAAATAATGACACATGTGCTTGCACTGGTCTTTTGTCATAATGCCTTCAAAATCTTTGCCACATACTCCATTGGCGTATTATGTCTAAAGGTATGCAATAAAATAAAATAACAAAACGAATTGGTACAACTTTCAAACACTAAACTGCGAAATCATAAAAGTATGCAGAATAATAGTGGGTTTTATACTGGGTTATAGCATAATACGTTCCAAAACTTCGTTCCAATAAATAATTAAAATGCTATCAAGTGTATATATTTACTAAGTTACAGTTGCTGAAATATCAAATGATAGAAAACCCATCACCGAAACCAAGGAGAGGCTTAATAAATGCTATGGGGATCCTGCACCATTAAATTTAATGGTTAAAACGTGGTACACTGAATTCCCTAGTGGTCGTGACGGCGAACGTTCAGGTCGCCCAAGAGATGTCGTCATGCCAGAAATCGTGGAAGCCATGGAATGATATTGTATAACCGGTGAATGAAAGTACGTGAGGTAGCTGAGGTTATAGACATCTTAACTGAGTGGGTGATTCACATTTTACATGAATATTTGGATATACAAAAACCATTCTCGTAATGGGTGCCACGATTATCCACTCTCGATAATAAGCGCAACATTGTGGCCAATACAAAAAAGTGCTTGCCGATGTTGAACTGCATTTCGATAAGTTTGAGCCCCATTTCGAAACCGTGGACTAACTATGGATCTATCACAAAACAACAGAGTCCTAGAAATAGTCAAAGTAGAGGACTTATCCACGTGAACGAAGGCCGAGGTGGATCTGTCGGCAAACAAGAGGATTGCGACACTTTTTTGGGACTCATGCGGTGTCATGATCATTTATTACTTTGAAAGGGTTAAATGATCTTCGGCGACTAAGATTGACAGCTATTGGACAGATTCAACATTAATTCGAAGCAATAACGGTCGCATTTGACGAAGGAAAAAGTGATATTCTACCATTACAATGCACCAGTGCACCGGTGTGAAATAGCCAAGGCAAAAATCCATAAATTGGGCTAGGAATTGCTATGTGATGATCCAAATCCCCCGGCTTTAGTACTCAGATACCACCTTATATTTCCATCGCTGATGAAATGGCTGGGAGGTAAGACTTTGGGTCGAATGAAAATGCTATCACTAAAACAAACACATATATTGAGGACCTTACGAAAATCTATTACTTGGAAGGAATAAGCAAAATTTAAAAAATGCTGTACTTAATGGAAACTTTGTTGAGAAATAATTAAAAATTTTGTTGAGAATAAAACTTTAGGAACTTTTCGTTTCAAACCTAACGGAAATAATGTCATTGCGAAAATTCAAACATAACTGACACTAGCCGGTCATTCCATAGAATAATACACACCATAGAAGTTTTTATTCGCTCAATAAATTAAACGTCATAGGTACGATGGAAAGTAAACATTGGATGGCGCAAAATATGGGTTCAATAATACCAGATGGTGGCAATAGTATACAGCGATCCACAAAGGAACAACAACCGAATTTCGTGTTTTTGTGACAAACTAGTTGTGTTAAATACAATACAAATGTATACCAACGATAAAAAGTCAACAAAAAAGTGCAAAATATATTTAAATTTTTCAGTTCTAAACCAAAACGACAGGATAAAGTTAAGTGAACATATTTTGTAACTCCACCTGGTGTAAGATAATTTTAAATTTAATTGCTCTCATTTCCACAAACCTACGATGAAGAGTGTGAAATGAAACGTCAGATGAGAGAATGAGTTTATCTACGTTTGAATTATTCTATGGGTCATTCCATAGAATAATACATACCATAGAAGTTTTTATTCGCTCAATAAATTAAACGTCATAGGTACGATGGAAAGTAAACATTGGATGGCGCAAAATATGGATTCAATAATACCAGATGGTGGCAATAGTATACAGCGATCCACAAAGGAACAACAACCGAATTTCGTGTTTTTGTGACAAACTAGTTGTGTTAAATACAATACAAATGTATACCAACGATAAAAGTCAACAAAAAAGTGCAAAATATATTTAAATTGTTCAGTTCTACACCAAAACGACAGAAAAAAGTTAAGTGAACATATTTTGTAACTCCACCTGGTGTAAGATAGTTTTAAATTTAATTGCTCTCATTTCCACAAACCTACGATGAAGAGTGTGAAATGAAACGTCAGATGAGAGAATGAGTTTATCTACGTTTGTATTATTCTATGGGTCATTCCATAGAATAATACATACCATAGAAGTTTTTATTCGCTCAATAAATTAAACGTCATAGGTACGATGGAAAGTAAACATTGGATGGCGCAAAATATGGATTCAATAATACCAGATGGTGGCAATAGTATACAGCGATCCACAAAGGAACAACAACCGAATTTCGTGTTTTTGTGACAAACTAGTTGTGTTAAATACAATACAAATGTATACCAACGATAAAAGTCAACAAAAAAGTGAAAAATATATTTAAATTGTTCAGTTCTACACCAAAACGACAGAAAAAAGTTAAGTGAACATATTTTGTAACTCCACCTGGTGTAAGATAATTTTAAATTTAATTGCTCTCATTTCCACAAACCTACGATGAAGAGTGTGAAATGAAACGTCAAATGAGAGAATAAGTTTATCTTCGTTTGCATTTTTCTATGGGTCATTCGAGAAACTATCTAACACAGAAATGCAACTGTGTGTTATAAATGAACTTACCTCAAAACAATTGCACTCCTGCGAGAATGTAAGAGGAAAAGAGAACGTGGGGGAAATAAGCCTTCTGTTACTGTTGGAATAATTGACTGTCAGGTTGAGTTGGTATCGAGGTATTTTCGATCGATATCAATTCACATATCCAAATTGCATATACAATTGATATAGTATATGCGCTTGATAATCTATCCAATGGTACCAATCCAGGCATATTGAGTAGGCATCTGATGTTGAGCTTGTCACGGAGTTCGAAACTAGCCATGCCAGTGAGTATGCTTCCTGAATTATCTATTACTCCAACGAAAACCCATGCGGTTTTCACTTAGAAAAATATATCGGACCTTGAATGCTTGTAGTACGAACTTCCCGTACATTAAAATTCAAAAATAAAATTGTTTTTGCCGGAAAAGCTACTATGTTTTATTCAAAAAGTCAAGATGTTGTCAAACTGCACTCCATTTATGCCATAATACACTAATCACTTCTCAATTATTCGATATTCAATATCAACGTTCCAGAGTTATACAATTTGAACTATTACTCAACAATGGGTACGATTCACAGTCCTAATTCAGAGTGACTCAAAAAGAGCCATCGGTTGACCTTTTTATTGTTTCACTTATATACCCACTTTTGTCCACGCACATGTGGATAACACACCAGAACTTTCTAGATAGCCAGAAATTATGAAAAAGTACCACAATTAACATCCAAACTTACTCATTACACTAAACATCAAAATTAAAAATTTGTTGGTATAAATATAACCCACCTTTTGTTGTATTATAAGGGGCGTGTTTGTCGTAACCTATATAAGTTAACATCAACTGTTACGCAAAAAACGCTTAGACGTTGAGAATATTCAACTTGGTTTCATCCTATAATTTTTTATTTTTATTTGTCAATTTGTTTATTTAAAACTCAAAACCAAATCAAAATACTAAAGAAAACAATGTAATATATGAGGTGGTTATTCTGCATTTACATTGCAGGAAAAGTTTTATTATTTGAAAATTTCGAGGAAATTAACTTCTGAATACAGTATTGAAAAGCAGATGTTTGGCTATATGAAATATTCAAATATGAAATTTCGATTGCAATGGTTCAGGACTTTAATGCTATATTGGGGTCCACTATTATTTAAAAATAAAACAAACATCGTAAAGCGCAACTGCTCAGTAGTTGTCAGATGTAAAAACAAAGTCAACATATACGACTCGAGAGCACGGGCAAATAATACAATAAAAAAGAAGCCGTCCCCGAGCTAACGCGTGCTCTTGTACGTGTCAAAAGAACTTGGGAGCAACTAGCGTACCGGAAGCGAGACGTAAAACGCTATACTGGAGAGAGGTAAGAGAAAATGGAGTGAAGTAATTTATGTGGATCTGTGTGCTATTTATTCACAAAGTACATAAAATGTACCAAAAACTACATTCATCATTTATATGTAGCTAAAAGTACATACAATTCACCACAAAGTACATATCAAGCTCCATAAAGTTCATGAAATCCTGAAAGTACATCGATATAGTCGAAATTTTACAAAAACTACACAAAATGTACCAAAACTAAGTAAATTTTATCAATTGCACCATCAAATGCACCAAAAATTACTTTAATGGTAGTAACTGGTGCGTAAACTACACCAAAAAAGTACATAAAGGACCTCAAATGTGTACTAAAAAATAAGCAAAGTGTATCAAAAAATTACATAATGAGCAGCAAGTAGACAGAGCCGAAGGTGTTCTTGTGAATCTTGTAGGAGTCATGGTAAGGTATAGGCTTCCTTCTTCACTTTACTAACTTTTAGTTTAGCTTTGGTTGTTTGGTATTGCCTTGGAATCCTTCTTCATGAAGAAGAAAAATCCAAAAATATTTTATACAACTTTTTAAATATTTTGATAAAAAAATTAACTACCCCTTATATTTACATCATAATTTTCAAAACGTCGTGGAAATATGAGAAATGGAATGACCATAGAATAATACATACGTAGATAAACTTACACCCAATTTATACGATGATTTTTACGACGTTGCTTTTGCGACGTCTTTTTTTAACATATAGTCGAAGGGTGTAGAGAAGCAAGAGCGGTAAACAAAAATACACGATTTCTGTTTTTTCCATAATGCCCTTCTCTACACCGTTCGCCTATATGTAAAAAAAGACGTCGCAGAAGGAAGCAGAAGCAACGTCGTAAAAATCATCGTATAAATTGGGCGTTATTCTCTCAGCTGACGTTTTATTTCACACTCTTCATCGTAGGTTTGTGGAAATGAAAGCAATTAAATTTAAAATTATCTTACACCAGGTGGAGTTACAAAATATGTTCACTTAACTTTTTCCTGTCATTTTGGTTTAGAACTGAAAAAATTAAATATATTTTGCACTTTTTTGTTGACTTTTATCGTTGGTATACATTTGTATTGTATTTAACACAACTAGTTTGTCACAAAAACACGAAATTCGGTTGTTGTTCCTTTGTGGATCGCTGTATACTATTGCCACCATCTGGTATTATTGAACCCATATTTTCCACCATCCAATGTTTACTTTCCATCGTACCTATGGCGTTTAATTTATTGAGCGAATAAAAGCTTCTATGGTATGTATTATTCTATGGGAATGACATACATTTTATATATTCCATGCAACACACTCGAACTTGGTAACACTTTTATCGGGGTTATTCTCATCTTCTAAAATTATACATGTTAACGTGCAGGTTTCATTTTGTATGAGTAAACGTGTATAAGTTACGAAAAAACGCCCCTATAGTACCCGCGTTACAACAATATTGGAAATTTTATATTATACACTGCAAATCACTTAAATAAGGAATTATATTTTTCAAATTTTTACGTACGTGTGAATCCAAAACTGACCAACCTAACAAAGGAGACACAAAAAAGTTGGGAAAAATCTTCTTTATTTTTCAACATAATCTCAGACCCCACCTCTTCACTGTTGGTCAATCTTTTACCACCGAACCATTTTTCCAAGTTTGGACATAGAAAATAGTCCGAGGGAGGTAAATCTGGTGAATAATTATGAAGCAATACCAACTTTAATTCATAAATTTTACCCATCGCAATAGTGAATGTGTGAACTGGAGCATTGTCTTGATGAAGAAACACTTTCTTTTTCGCCAAGTGCTGCAATAAATTAGCATAATATTCGCCGCTGATGATTTTCGTTTCTGTGTGGTGAACCCATATGTCATCCATGATTATATATCAACGCAAAAATTCGGTTTTATTGCGGTGAAACATCGCCAAACACTTTACAGAGACATCTTCGCGACACTGTTTTTGCTCTATTGAAAGCAAGTGCGGCACCCATCTTGCGCACAGCTTCGGTCAGTATACGATGTACAGCACTTTTGAAATGCCTATCATTTCAGCAAAGTTACGCACCTTCAGCCGACGATCATCCAATACCATTTTGGGGATTTTCTTAATCGTGTCTGGCGTGGACACCTCAATTGGTCGACCACTACGGTGTTCGTCTTAGCAGCTCGTACGGCCTCGTTTAAGCTCTGCTACCCAATAGTTTACAGTCGTAAACGAAGGAGCAGACTCTCCCGGAGTAGAATCTACACCCAGAGAACTAATTGATTGAAAAGAAGTTGTAGTAACCGTAAATTCCGCTGTTACCAAGGAATTGGGGTCACCACAACCGAATTGAGGTTGGTTGCGACCGAATTTAGTCCTCACAACCGACATTTGGTTGAAGCAACCTCGTTTCATAATTGATTCACACAACTGAATCTGGAATTGTATTTGTTCTGTCAACCAAATTTTCCAAAATTTCGGTTGCACAACCGAATTTGGAAATAATTCGGATACAACAACCGATTTTGGCATTTGATATCAATTCGGTTGCTGTACCCGAATTTCTCATGAATTCTGTAGGTACAATTGGATTTTATTTTTAATTCGGTTACCGCAAAAAAACTCTACGTATTTAAAACTTTACGTTTAAAATTATAAAAACCAATATTATATTATATAATATTAAAAGAATTTAAAAAAATGTATAATTATTCCATGTCTCACCGAGATCAAGATTTGTTTGTGGTTATTAAAAGAGGTAAATAAAAATATTGTATTTATGGTTTTTGTATAAAATCGTCGTATTTTGTAGACTAATGTCAAAATTCATTTGTGACACTATCTAAATTCGGTTATGAGAACCACTATCGAGGTTCTAATGAGGTTGTGTCAACCTCTAATGAGGTTGTGTCAACCTATAATGAGGTTGTGTCAACCTATAATGAGGTTGTGTCAACCTCTAATGAGGTTGTGTCCACCTCTAATGAGGTTGTGTTCACCTCTAATGAGGTTGTGTCAACCTCTAATGAGGTTGTGTCAACCTCTAATGAGGTTGTGTCAACCTCAAATGAGTGTCAACTTCGAATGAGGTTGTAACAACCTCTAATGAGGTTGCGCCAACCTCTAGTGAGGTCATGGAAACCTCTAAATTCGGTTACGGCTAATTCGGCTGTCCCAAGCGAATTTTTTTGTGAGCGTGCAGATGCAACCGTCTTCGCCTTTTTTGATACCATTTTCCGATTCCAGTACACTGCTTTGACTGTTCCTTTGCCTCAGGTGTGAAGTTGTGGACCCATGTCTCATCCATGGTTATAAATCGACACAAAAATTCGGCTTTATTGCGGTGAAACATAGCCAAACACTCTACGGAAACATCTTCTTGCTCTATTGATATCAAGTGCGGCACCCATCTTGCGCACAGTTTTCTCATCTTCAAATCTTCTGTCAATATACGATTTATAGCACTTTCTGAAATGCCTATCATTTCAGCTAGCTCGCGCATCTTCAGCCGACAATCATCCAATACCATTTTGGGGATTTTCTTAACCGTGTCTGAGATGGACACCTGAATTGGTCGACCACTACGGTGTTCGTCTTGGCAGTCGTAACGAAGGAGCAGAATCTAGCTCGTCTTTAATATTTCTTGGACTGTGGTCTTTCAAATAGAAATATTGAATTTCATAATGGTGACCAATGTTTTCCATGTTTACAAATTCACTGACGTCCTTTACGTTTGATAGCTCAACTAAAAATACTAAACAACGTGGCGCCTTGAAACTTAAAAAATATGTTTCGTAAGGTTTCCAGTTTTCACAAAAATATTGCACCGCCGTCGTAGTGAGTTAATTGAACCCTAAAATGTTCCCTTCATGTCATAACGTTTTGACGTGCCACGATGTAATCGCACTTAATAAGAATTGCATGCAGCTGTCAGACTACTTTATATATGTATCCAAATAGATTACATTGTTTAGAAGAATCTGCCTAATATAATAAAATGTACAACCTCCATAATATGGTGCTATTCCTTTGATTTTAAAGAAACTGTATTCAAAATAGCAGCTAGATATTCAATGGTTTCTTTATGTTAAACGACGGCATCTTCTGGCACGATAATAGTCATTTAATTTAATTATAACTTGCGTTGAATTTCTTCAAAACTTTGTAGTGTTTGGGGCACCTCCAAACTTCCAATGATATATATAATAATTTGCACCTTTTTTTGAATTATCTCAGTAACTTTTTAGAGGTATGAACAAGTCGTAGTTAAAAACATAAAATTTCGCTCCACCCTAACGCACATGATTAGCCGTTGACGAATTATAAAGACCTCTACTATCGATATTCAGCATTGGATACAGGTAACAGTCAGCCTTGACATAATGCTGACAAGTCAATAGGACGGTCTTACATTGATTGTCAGCTCCTTCACAATTTATGTTACTTAAGCCAAACTAGTGGCATGTCAAGCAGATGTCTTATATAATGTGTCATCATCTACTGGCATTGGCCTAAAGAAATTGTACTGGCAACGTCTTCATGACAAACTATCCAACTGGGTAACAAGCTCACAACAAGGAACGCGATTTTTCTTATTCAAACCATGAAAACCAATTCGAGATACTTCTCACCTGGCTGTAAATAGATTTTGTTTTACCCGACAGTAGTTACTGGGTTAATGCTATGTTGGTCGCCAGGAGGCACATTAATATGTACTTCTGTATTCGGATGAATTTAGTGGTTTTGAGCAAATGTAGTCAATATGTAACTCCCTAATTAACAACATAAAATCCATCCTGATAATCAACACGTAACACCCAGCCTACTTAATCTCTTGTAGATTTCTGCCTAAAACTAGTGGCAGGACCAATTCAGTATACCTGGCTCTACCTGTGCTATCGCCGGTTCGTGGATATTTATGGCAAAAAGAAATATGGTTGTAAGTGCAATTAATTTCTCTTTGGGCCTGTGTTCAAGTGATCACATTGTTAAAAGGACTGTTAAGCATCGAAATAAATTCTCAATTAAAACTGGACGTAATTAGGGGTTTATTGCGTCTTAAAAGCATTTCACCCCTCCTCCCTCCCCCGCTTATTAATTCATTCATCATTGCATTACCCCAGCTTCTTACGTCTGTTCGTATTTTGCGGTGGCCACTGATGGTCGTGGTGCTGCTTATTTGTTCTCTCCCGCAACTGTCGTTATTGGTGGTAGTGGTGGCTAATGTGGATGCTGGTATTGGCGTTGTGAAATATTTAGTGCAGAACTGTTATTAAATACCATTTGAATATAATCTCTTCGGTGTGTGGGATTATTGCGCTGCTGCCTATTAGCCCGGCTAGTCGAAAATGTCTTAATTGACGCAATGTTGGAGATGCAATAAAGGTTTCCTCGAATGATATATCACCAACAAATGAAACAGATTTTAAACTGCCGAAGGATATCAGATATTTATCTGTTGAATTATTAAGGTGTAACGAAAAAGCAAAATTTGTCCTTTTAACGATTCATGGCATTGGGGATAGCTTACTATTTTTTCGTCAGATCCTACTGTTTATCGCCGATTACGAATGGTTTTGCTAATTACCAGCTCAGATGTAAACAAGTGAAATATCAGCCTTCAAATTGCGAAAATCTGTTACTGTACTCTCCCTCAAAGGTATTTCATATTTTTTGCAATGTAGGTCAAACGTATTACGATTTTATTTACACTAAACGTGATTTTTCTTCCACACGTGCACGCCAGTGCGGCATTTTTAAATGTTGCTTAGCAGTTATCTCCGTCTGCCAGCAAACACTTTTTGTATTTGCCTTTAATTAAAATCCGTTAATTTCGGTACACAAAAAGTCCTGCGATTGTTGTTTTTGAGTTGGTGAGTTTGGAAAGATTTCAACGTTATCTTGTGTCATGTTGTACAAGATATGTACATTTATTTCCCAAGCTAATACCTATACATATACTTTAACCCAGACCCACCCAGCTAAGCAACTTAACACGTTCCTAACTACTCTTCCCACTTAAACTGACGTCCATCCCTTTTAAACTGATATCCTTTTTCGAGTTGGCCATTGGTGTGTTCTTTTTTTGTGTAACTAACGTATTAAATGGCTCATTGAGCAATGTAAGCGGATATTCGGGTTACGATAACTCAAACAATGAACCAACTGGTCCAAACACCCACTTACACAAATTCAAATATCCCTTATCATTCCACTATCGTACACAAGCCCGTCACCATATGCCAGTGTAATGTACGTAAATAAAGTATTTAAGCCTTGGGATGAATGTTCAGTAAAAAAAAGAGAACAGTTCATATTTTGGCAATCCTTTAGAATCTAACTCTCGCACAGGGATACAGGGACACACACATTCAACTTAGTACTCGTCCATTGGCATGACCTAAAGCGCAGAAATGTCCAAATTGATGCGGATGATAATTCAGGGTGATAATTCCGTTTTAAGATATCAATGAATATCCTAAGCCGTATCTAATTATTGAATCAATGAACAAACGCTCATTAGCATTAGGGTGACTTATGCCTAACTAGAAATGGAATAGCTAGACAGAATACATATGTCAGGGCATGTTTTTTGGGATTTTGAAAAGTGTTACATGATAGTTGTTTTCGACTGACATCGAGTAGGTTTTGGACCTGAGTTATCTAGATTGGAAATCAGTAATTATAATTTGTTTTTTAAAATTATTTGGGGTGCTGAATTCAAATCTTCTATCGGGTTTTTAAATTTGCTTCTAGTTTTCGAAATATTAAATAAACTACTTGTATACTCTTTTTGGCAATTAATGATAATACTGTGCGACAAATGGTAGGGGTCAGTGATCGGCGGGAGTTTCGCTCGGTTACGTCTAGGAATCTAGATGTGTCGACTTGAAGTTAGTAAGTATCATATAGGGGAATATGTCACGTTTGGGGCTCTTTTGTTTGACATAACTCGAAATCGACTAGTCCGCTGTTGATGGAACAAACGTGGAAAAATTAAGAATTACAATTCTTTTAATCTATTGATATACTGTTTCTTTACATAATCAACAGGTTTGCAGTTATAAATAAAATTATGAAGAAGATACATAATTTTTTGCCTTTTATTTTTTATATTTTAAAAATCATGAAAAATCCAAACCGGAAAAAAGTGTCAAGTCGTTTTCTAAATTTGCTAGGAATCTTGTAAAGCGGCAAAGGATGCAGCCGCAAAAGGAAACACTAGAGAGCTTTTTCAAATCACCAAAGATCTCAGCGGAACTAGAAACGCGTGGATAGCAACGGTTACCGATGATAATGGCAACCTTCCGCCAGATAAGAACCAACAACTAGAACCATGGAAACAACACTTTGAGCGAACACTGAACGTTATTCACAACGATAATTCTGAAGGATGGCTTATATTTAATACACGGCCTCAGATTTAGACATCTTATCGACACCACCGATTCTGAATGAAATAATAGAGTCTGTATCTGCAATAAAATCAGGAAAAGCCCCTGAAAATGGCTCAGTTCTAATCGTATGGTTCAAATCGAACCCGATATGATGACAACTCTTCTTGCAGCACTCTTGAAAATATATGGAATGACGAATATATACCCAGCGTGAGGAAGGAATTCATAATAAATAAAATAAAAAAAAAATAGGAGATTTAAAGAGTAGAAATAACAGGCGGGGAATATCAGTAAACCCATCCATAACAAAAATATTTAAACAAGTTATCATCTGCAGAATAATTGAATCGCCCAACACACGCATATCCAATACACCAGCTGGATTTCGGAGACACAAAAGTTGCACAGACCATATAAACATTATCCGTATTCTAATCGAACTATCTGTAGAGCTGAATTCCAGTCTATATCTAACGTTTATACATTTCGAAAAAGCATTTCACGTTCCTAAAAAACAAAGTATATGGAAACCACTAGAGGGCACAGGAATTCCCAGAAAAATTTTGGAGTTTCCAGAGTGGTTTACGATGGACAGATAAGCGATCCATTTCTCTCACTTAGTGGTGTAAAGCAAGGGTGCAGTCTTTCCCCATTTTGTTTATTACAATTTCGGACCTTATTGTGCAGAGTATTAATCAACCTTATAGAGGAATTAACGGGGGCTGAATGACAATTTGTGCGAACAAGCGTATGCTGACGATATCATGATATTGTCCAACAGACTACAAGACATGGAATCGCAGATATCAACGGTTGAGAGAGAGGCAATGATAACAGAACTAAATGTTAACGGCAGTGAAATACAGAGCACGCGAATAAAGTGAACAAGCGCTCTTCGCTTCAGCAGCAATCATGTAGAAGAACTGTATGTAAACTTAGGCAACTTAGTGGCCGATATCGGAAATCGATTGCGAAAAGCCAAAGGTGATTTTGCTCACCTAAATCGTCTCTGAAGATCAAAAAATTCCAAAAATCCACAAAATTGAGAATATTTATTGCTTGCGTAAAATCAGTGTTACTGTATGGAAATGAAACATGGGGTGTAACGAAAACGAATACTCAAAAGTTACAACGATTCGTAAACAGTGCTTGCGCAATATATTAAAGATATTAAAGATTCGTAAACAGTGCTTGCGCAATATATTAAAGATATGGTTGCCAAAAACAATATCTCATGAACGCTTATGGCTAATTCCCAACCAGGAAAAAAATATTGAAATACGGGGCAGAAACTACAGTTGGCTAGGACATACATTAAGAAAAGATGCGAATAATGTTACACATGCTGCTCTAGAGTGGAACCCACAGGGTAAAAGGGGAAAAGGGCAACTAAGAACTTCTAAAACCTAATCATTCAAATGAAATCACAGCTGTAGCTAGAGATACACGCTGAAAAATTTGTATTTTGTTGTTGTTTGGATACAAATATAAAGTGTGTTTGGAGCTTGTCGCAAATATAATATATATACAATGTATTTGTGTCCAAACATATTGTGTTTGTTATTCAATATTACATGTTTGAGACACATATTAATATATGTTATAATATATGTGTTTGCGACTCTCTATAATATATGTGTTTGTTGCACTATTTATGCTCTCTCGAGAGTACGAGAATAAAAGAGGGACAATGAGAGAGTCTATCTTGTAAATGTGTGTCTTGTAAGTGTGTTTGCATTATTCTCTCACTCAGTTATTCGTAAATATTCCTGAATGTGCGTGCAAATTGCAGATGAAGTCAGTGTTTCTTATTTTGGCTGATGTATTGCGTTTTAATTTCATGTATTCCGTCGTCAATGATTCATCGGACAGAGGACATTAAAAGAGCTTGATCAGTAAAAAACGAATAAAGGAAGGCTTGGACGGTTAAATGGTTTGTGATGTTGCTTTGGTTTTTGGGTATGTGTTTCGTATATATGGATCTGTGCTACCTAAGTGATACACGATTTTGAGGAAACAAACTGGAAAGGGCAACAACGTGAAGCCCTTTGCCTGTCCGAGCGTTTACTGAGAAAGTCGGAACGGCGGACCATTTGCGAAATAAATGCAATAAAAAACACAAGTAATTAATCCACGCTTGGCCTGCATTAACTAGATTTGTATACTGTTTGTGTATCAACGGATAGTGATAACCAAAGCATAGCTGAAACCGTATGCAAACAAAAACTTGAGAGACAACAAAGAAAGGAGAAGCAAAAGAAGAACAGATTCCCTTTTCACAAAATAAAAAAACAAATAATGCATTTAGTGCAAGTAAACGTAAAATGTGGCCTTTTAAATCTTTTAATTGTTTGTATTAATTACTTATAAATGTGGATTTATATTGATAAAATTAATTATAATAAATAATACATATATACTAAAACCAAAGAATAATTCGTTTCTAAATATTATTATGTTTGGGAGGAAATACGCATATGTTTCCACGTAAGTATATGGATGTTTGGGATGAAAAATTATATCTGTTTGCCAGTAAACATGATACTGTTTACATTTAAAAACAAGTGTATTTGGGACTTGCAAATATATGAATGTTTGAAGTGTGTGCCAAACATATACATGGTTCCTGCAGAGTATGTTTGGGAGAATATATTAGAGAGGCCGTTATTTTCATTTTTTTATTTTATTTCAGCGTGTAGAAACCAAAAGCCTTTGTGGCCAAAAACCTTTGTGAATTAGGCTAAGTTGAAATCCATATTGTATTACAATTAGAGTGTCCAAAAATCGAAACCAAAAAACCAGTAACCGGTTTTTGCTGTTATCCGTGTGCCGGTTCTTAAAAACGTAATTTTCGAACAAACCGGAAACCGGTTATTTTATTTATTTATTTATTTATTCAAAATTCAGATCATACATAAATGTATAAACTAAATATATATATATATATATATAGCTATAGCAACGAGGCCTTAAGCTAATGAAGTGTTAAAAGTTATGTACAAGTTACAAAGTAATTACAATTGTTGATTTAAATTTTGCTGTATAATTCAGTGCTTTTTAAATAATGCATTATTAATTCAATGGAATCGTGTGATGGAGAGGATAAAAGGGTAATGGGATTAATTCCTGAGAAAATTTGACTTCTTTGGCGATCGTAAAATATGCAATCAGATAGCATGTGTGTTAAATTAAGGGGAGAACTGTTGTTGCAACCACAGATAGGTGGATTCTCTTTTGAAATGATATGGCTGTGTGTAAGAATAGTGTGTCCCAATCTTAATCTTAGAAATTTGATTATGTCTATTCGATTTAAATCGTTGATGTCGGGTAGCCAAGTATAAATATTGATTGGCGTTTGGTTAATTGTTTTGTACCAACTGCTTGCAAGATTCCAAGTACTTGACCTTAAACTGTCGGCTTGAGTTTTAATTTCATTTCGCATATCGGAAAAGTTTCTATTTATTGTCTTGAATAATGGTGATTTGTGAGCTTGTTTGGCTGCAAGGTCAGCGAATTCATTTCCTTCTATTTCAGAATGTCCTGGTATCCAAATAATAATGATTTTTGGGTAGTATACTATTAAATTGTCTCTAATATATGTTGCATAGAAATTGTTATTCGTGATATTGTTTATAGCGTGGATTGCCGAAAGAGAGTCTGTACATATCGCGAACTTTCCCGGTTTTTTACAGTACTCTAGAGCTTTGTATATTGCTATTATTTCGGCAGAAAAAACGGAACTAAAGTCTGGATGTATGGACGAGGTTAAGACTTTGTCAACAGTAGTTATAGCAAAAGAGGTTATCCCATTTATTTTGGAACCATCACAATATATAAAAGTTCTATCGCTGTATTTGTCGATCATTTCATAAAATAGGGAACGGTATTGATTGGATGGTGTGTTCTCCTTTTTATAGTTTGAGAGTGTTGCATCTACAGAATTAGTGTTTAATAGCCATGGAGGTTTAGACAACGAGTTGGATGTAAGTACTTTATAAGGCAGGTCAAAGTCTTGAAGAGTTTTTAAGGTGTTAAATAAAGAGGAATCAATTTTTCTGGTTTTCTTTGACTTGAAATAGTTATCCACAATTTTACGTAAAGGAGTCTCTTGACAATTCATTACTGTTTTACCGAGTTTTTTGGTTTCAACTTGATACAGAAGATCCAAGTTTAAACTGTTTGACTCAAATAATATGTTGTTAACTGGAGTTGTTCGTAGTGCGCCCAGCACGCAGCGACTCACTGTATTAATAATACTTTTCACTTTTTTCAAAGATGTTTTTGAGGACTTTCCATACAAAAATAGACCATACTTTATTTTCGAAATAATCAATGCTTTAACTACACTTAGTAGGGTGATTGTATTGGTATTAAATTTTGGGTAAGATAAACACTTGACGATATTGATACGATTTGACAAAGCGTTGATCAGAGACTCAATGTGAAGGTTCCATTTAAGGGTTTTGCTAAAGGTTATTCCCAGAATTTTCAACCTATCAGTTTGGGAGAGTTGGACATTGGTTGAGGTCATATTACACGTGCACTTGTGCTTTCTACATATGTGCATATACTTGCACTTTGTCCTTGATAGAACAGCGCCTGAACCTTCGCACCATTGTAAAATGTTGTCGAGGAGGCCATTAATATTGATGGTGGGATTTTTTGCCTTATTCGATTTTATTAATATGTTAAAATCATCTGCATAAGCGCAGAAACTGATATTTTTATGTAATGATAAAATATCGCTGAGACGGTTGAAAGCAACAAGGAATAAAATAACTGATAATGGAGATCCCTGTGGGATGCCATTGTGCAGGTCGAAAGTTTTTGAGTAAGTTTTCCCTAAACTGACCATGAATTTTCTATTTGTCATAAAGTTAATGATATAATTTATGATATTTGGTCCTAAGTTCCATGCAATCAGTTGATCAATAATAGTATGAATCCCTACTTTGTCATATGCTTTTTCAAAATCAAGCGATACTATTGTGAGATGATTTTTGGTGGCTAAGCTTTCAGCGGCCAAATGTTCCACGTATAGGAGTGCATCTGCTATTGATTTGCCCTTTCTAAAACCCATTTGATGGTCATTGAGTAGTTTATTTGACAAGAGTTAAAAGGTTTCAAAGTGCAAAAGTGACTGCAGAAACTTACAAAACTCTGTTACAATCAGCTTTCCCTAAAGCAAATGATATATTTGGACTGATTCCATGGACTCTCCAACTAGATAATGCTCCTGTTCATAAAATCAGAGTTGTAAAATAAATAATATCAACCAAAATGTTCGTCTTCTAAGTTGACCACCATATTCTCACGACCTGAACATAATTAAAAATGTTTGGGACGATGACAATTCGACAATAAGGAATAACAGTCATTAAGGATTTCTGGAATGGTATTTCTTTGGACTATGTAATAGCACTTTATGCATCAACAAAAATCAGTAGCTAGTTATTTTAGACAAGGGTGGTATCACCCACTATTAAAAAGTTTGTATTATGGGTAAATGGTTCTAATCATATGAATGGAAAATTTTTACTTTTTTGTCTTTTTTTTGAAAATTACCTTTATAATACTGTTGCATAAAACTATAATGTTGTTGTTATTTTGTAATCTTAAGAAAATTCCCTTTCCGATGGTAGTAACATTTTAGCTGTTGACAAAAAATTTAAAAACATATGGTCTACTAAAACCATAAATTTTACTGGTTCTAATGATAATCCAAAAACAGGAAATTTGGTGAATCCAGATTGCATCCCTATCAAGAGACTAATATATACTAATATATGGATGGTATATAAATCATTTACTGTTTCAAATTTAATTACATCTTTAATTATTGAAGAATTGCCCTGGAATTCTGTAACTTGTTAAGGATAAAAATCGGTTGTTAAATTTCCTAAACTCTTAAAATTTAAATACAAAATTTCCGAACTTGGTCAATTTAGCTATAAATTTTTATCGTTTAAAGGTTTGTCGAATTCCTGTGCTGATTTGGGTGACATAACATTCTCTACCGATAGTTTTTTGGCCCTTTACCACCGTTTGAAGCCTCCATTTCAAGAGTATTTCGAAAAATATAATTTTATGGTCAATATGGGGCTCGAATATGAAGCAACAAATATTTGCAAAATGTCCGAAAATAATAACGCCAATGCATTGGTTGTTTTTTTACAAAATGGTGCATTTAGTTACAAAAAAAAAAACCGTAGGATTGCATTAATTTTATCAGCGTGACTCGTAAAACAATTAAAACAAAATAAAATTCAAAAACTCAAGCTAATTTTTTGGTTCACTTAAATAGCAGCCCTCAAGCCATTTTCAGTTTTAGTGTGGAAGTCTGTTGCGGATCAACATCAAATTTTAAATTTGGAATATGTATTTCAATCAAACACTATTAGTTTTAAAGGATACGGGTCGAGCTCAGTAGTCACTGAGTGTGGAGGAGAGAGTGACAATTAAAACTTATTACGAGTGCGGACTGTCCATTCATCAAATATGGAAGAAAACGAATAGAAGCCGCAGAGTTATTTTTAAAGTCTTACAAGATAATATAAATTATATAATGTCGTACCGAAAGTGCTGTTATGGCTGCCGATAAGAGAGCAATGCTAAAACATGCATCAAATTCACACGGCTCTGCTGCCAAAATAAAGGAAAAGTCCTGTGTATGTTTTAGCGTATCTACAGTAAAAGAATTATTTCCAAAGCTGCACATGTAAAACGCGTGAAGTGTAAAAAAACCCCTATTTAATCTCCGAAGGGAACGTCGTTTCCTCTTTTGCAGCTCCAACATGACGAGGAGTAGAGAGTGGTATCAAGTGATTCAAAAGAAATAACATTTAATTTAGAGGGTGACGATGGTTATAATTATTACTTGTATGACCTACGAAAGGAAGAACCCATATTGAACCGTTTACATAACCGGGCAGGTGGTGTTATGGTACGGGGAGCCAGTTCATATTATGGTCATGCATTTCCCCGGACTGAACCAGAAAATTAACTTGAATTTTTTAATGTAATTGTGATTTATTTTTTGCGAGTTACATAATAATGACATAATTTAAACAACCTTGTGTTATAGTTTTTGTATCTAAAAGGATTATTTTGTAAAAAAAAACATATGCATTTGCATTATTATTTTAGAAAAAAGAAAGCAAAAAAACATACTTTTGGGGGCCGCTATTCAAGTGGGCGCCAGTGGTATTGTCTACGCATTTTCAGTTTTACAAGAAAATTTGTTAAAGTGTAAAACATAATGTATGAGAAGTTCATACTACAAGCTTTCATGATCTGATTACTTTTTTTAAGTAAGAAGTGTTTGGTTTTCGTCGCAATGATAAATAATAAAAACGCGGTCAGAACAACTATTACCCGGCTTACGAACAACAAAGCCGATGAATTACCGTTGGAGCTGCTTAAGGCTGGTGCATGGATCAACTCATTCGCAAAAATTGGTTATGTGAATGCATGTCCGGCGATTGGAGTCTCAATGTACTATGTCCCATATTTAAAAAAGTGACCCGAGTCTCTGTGCAAACTACCGTTGAAAAAGCCTTTTATCTTTAGCATATAAGGTTCTATCAAAACTAATGTGCAAAAGACTAAAACCAATTATCGCTGACCTAATTGGACCATACCAATGTGGCTTTAGGCCTGGAAAATCGACGACTGATCAGATTTTCACGCTACGCCAAATTCTGGAGAATACCCACGAAAAACAAATCGACACCTATCACCTATTTGTCGACTATAAAGTGGCCTTCGATAGTCCGATACGAGAGAAACTCTACAAAGCAATGTCTGAGCTTGGTATTCCTGCAAAACTCACTGTGCTTGAGTTGGTACCATTGGTAAGATCATCAATCGTATATATACCAAATGTATATGCAATTTACATATGCGCATTGGCATCGATAGAAGGAAACATACATCTCCAATCGGCTCGATCTTTAACTTTCCTCTTCCAGTTAGTAACACCAAGTTCTTGAGGGCATTCTTCCACCTGGTCTTTCCAGCGAAGTCTTGGTCGTCCTGTTTTTCCTGTCCTTCGAGTACTTCTTTGAATACCTTTCATTTTGATTCATTTACTGGCATGGCCTATCCAGCTTATTTGCATTATATTAATTCGCTTAACTTCGCCGATGTCGGAATACAGTTTATACAGATCGTGTTACTCGATACTCGTTGTTCTCTATTATAGGACCATATATATTTCGGAGCATTTTTCCCTCGACAACTTCCAGTAACGACTCGACAGCGTGCGATAAGACCAACAATTCTACACCATAAAGCAGGACAGGTTGTATACGAATTTGATGGAGTTGAATCTTTGCTTCTCGAGAGAGGGTCTTATATCTGAAGTGATTGCGTTCCCGAAATTAAACCTTTTTTGTTTGCAAGTATAACTCTCTATTTGATTTCTAGACTGATGCTATTGCTTTTGGTTACGGCAGATCTGAGGTATAGGAATTCGTACACTACCTCGAACGGACAACGGTTATCAAAGTTCGCTTTTCCTCCATTCGTGTGGAGGCTCTTCTTCATTAATTTTGCCTTGTCGTCATTTACATTTAAACCCACTTTTACTGTTTCACTCTCGATACTGCAGAAACTTCTCGCAGATTTTGCCCACTCATGTATAATGCACCAGCATAAGCGGCCAGCATGTGGCTATTGTATGCTTCAATTTGCTCACTACCGCGCTTTCTCCATAACCGGGTTTCGTCTTAAATAATGGGGTTTACTCTCCTTTTCACCTTATTGATTTAGAGAGCTTCGGCATTGTTCACTTCGCTACAAATGTTAATTGCAAGTGGCCTTTTCTCCCACAGCAATCTGGCGGATGTGTCTAGTGTCAAGGTTTCTGGTTGCAAATAGAGCATATATTAGAAGATAGGTCTTAACGATACTTCATTCCAACACACAGCTCCTTTCTCACTTTCCCAAAAACTTAAAATAGTTTGTCAAACAACAAGTTTGGACAAAACTGATCACTACGAAATTTAGAATTGTAATTTTCTATGTCGTCTGCTTTTATACACTAGCACACAACAAAACGCAGATAAGTTTAAACAAATTTATTTAAAGTTCAGCGACTTTATGCCCCTCAAAAGGCGTTATATATTAATAATTAATTAACCTTAATGCTGCTTTCTTTGCCAGTATCATCGTCTGTGTGATGCTGGGTGCTTTAGCATTCACCAGCATCGAAAAGACGGAAATATGACGGTGTAGCAAGTCAACGACTGAGTAAGGTGAGCGCTGCCATTACAGGGACCGAGTACATTTAGCTATTCATAGTGTTATTGGTCTGGATTGTTAAATGTTGATTTTTGATTATGAGTCTTTCACATTTTCCTGGTTTGTTTGTTTGACTTTAAGTGTTTGTACACGGAACCTCAAATGAGTTTGTTTTCAGTTATTAAGCAAACAATATTCCAACAGATGCCACCTACGGACAGATGTGAGTTGAAAGTTCTTGGATGATAGAAGAGACATGATAAAGGTTAACAACATTGTATGAGTGTGAAGTACATAAACGATCACATTTCCTTCACTGTACAAATTCCATGCAATGCATATTAAATGTATTCGAAATGACAACGAAAATGAATGCTTTAATCGAAGTGACACTAAAGACAAACCGGATAAAAGTCAACCAGAATGAAAGACACTATTACAGTGAAGATAAGCACAAAGAAGTTAACAAGTATCTTTAAGATATAACGTCAAATTACGTGATGGTGGTCCTGACAAAACTCGGGCTCATCATTGCCGATTTCAACTTTAAGACAACAAACTAAATTTGAATTTTGATTTAACCTACAAAACCTAAAAAAATTTGGAATGTCTTCAGTACTTAACTTGCTTCTTATAGGATCGATTCGATACTATACTCTATTATAATGAGATGTCTCATACATATTTGTACCCAAGATCGAATACATTTACCTATTATCATGTCACAAATCACTTCAACTGCAGAGTTGTATACGCACTGTCGATATGATACTATGTGAACAGGAAATGGAAATGAACAAATAAAGGAAATGTACTGCACTGAACATGTACATTAATGACAACACATCCAAACGTGATTAATATAAGAGGTAGTGTTATAAAAAAAAAAACAAAATGGTGTCCCATTACATCACATGAAGAGACTAGGGAGAGCTTCTCACAATCAGTGAGCTGTGCTCTTTCTAGATTTACACTCACTGATTGGGACCAGTGTTGCCAATTTGGCGGGTTTCGCGAATCAAGGGGTAACAAATTTCAATATTTTATGTGCAACATTGTTTAACAGTTGTATATTTTAGCATTTTAAGAGCTGTACATTGTAGCATTCCCTGTAATGTACACAGATAAAAATCATTGTTATCTTACAAAATTTTGTTGTCTGATGGCTCAGTACTGGAATTTTTTTATTGATTTCGTAGCAAAATTATATTTGATTGAAAGTCAAGACGCATTTTGTTTTGTCTAGTATAAAGCATAAACAAAATATATTTGAATTTAAGAAACAAGAAATAGCTAAGAAATGCAAACAAAATGTGTAGACTGTTTTAGTGGTACCACCATTTCAATTCTCCTGAATTGAATTGGTTGTAAAAAAACGTACTTTTCATGCGTAGTGTAAAATAAAACAGCGTTGCATAAAGCAAATTAGGTATTTTGTTCTTGATTCTCCGACAGACGAGAAAAAATTTACGATTTTCTAGAGTCTGCTTAAAACCAAGAAAATCGATGTCAGTGCAAATGCCGTATGATCGTTATACCCCTGTGCCAATGGTAATTTATTCAATGTAAAGGGTCCGTCATCTAACGTTTTTTTTGACGTAGAATACGTCTTACCTTACGGTATGAGGAGTCATGTCAGGTTTTTATTGTTGTAATCTTTATTTCATTGAATTTGAGAAAACGGCTTCATTTGTAGGTAAATGAAGATGTTATCTTTCGTTTGATATACATTTCATATTGGTTGATATCTTCCTAATATTTAAATTTCTCAAATGAAAATTGTTTAAACACATACACTCAAACATATGTGTGGTGTTTGGTTGAGTGTTTTTGGTTGCTCAACATTGCTTAGGAACATGTATCTAGTAAAAAGTGAAACGAACAGCAAGCTAATGTTGCTTGGCAACATGTATCTAGTAAAAAGTGAAACAAACAGTAAGCTAACGTATTAAAGCTTTTTTGCGAAAGCTTCAATAAAGCTGTTGTAACATTAATTTTGAATTGTAAAGCGTAAAGCTTTCACACAACGCTCGAATGCTAATGCGAAGACTCGATAAGGTAAACCTTTTTTAATATTAGGGCGGCCCTCTCAACATTCGCAGAACTTATTTCAATAAAAATATTAATTAAAATACATAAATTAAATTAAGTTTAAAACAATTGAACATAATATTTTTTTTTTTAAACGGACTTGAATCAAATGCCGTTGGTAAATATAAAAATTACAGCAGACAGTTGTCCGAGGCCTTCGATGATAAATAATATAAGCAAATGAATTTATTGTTATATATGTTTTCTGTCTTATCGGATGGCGTATTCTACGTTAAACTTAATGGCCGTGTCTCTGACACAGCCTGCAGGGACAGTCCGTGGCCGAAGGCCTCGGACAACTGTCTGCTGTAATTTTTTTTAACTAGTGCTTATTTCCTTCCGCTGAACGAATTTGGTTGTGTATACGCTTGAACAACGCTGGGAAATATTGCGACATTACTTTGAAAATCATGGTAATGTTGCAGATGCCGATTTTGCCAAAAAAAATCATCTTTTCAGATGAAGCTCATTTTGATCTTGGCGGGTATGTAATAAAGGCTAGCGCGAGATGAATTGATTGAGTTGTGATTTGTGTGACACTAATACATTGTAATGTCATGCATGTTGTTACTACTTGGTATACATAGGAATTAGACGGCAATGTTACGTTCGACTCAAGTAAATCAATCCAACGTGTTCGAACATGAATCGTTTTACTTGAACATGAATCGTTTTACTTGAGTGTTGCATGGTACATACGACCACTGATCCAAGACTGTATGGATGACGTTTTGTCGCCCACACTGAATTTATGTTATTCTAACGTTTGATTTGTATGCGCACGATTGTAATTAAAAAAAGGGAAAATGTAGAATATTGATGTTTAAATTATCGCAATTAATTATTTTTCACTTGTTTTCTTAAAATATGTACATTTTCTTTAAAAAATTATTTTTAGTTAACAAAAGTACCTTTTCTTAAAAAGAAGTACTTTTTCTTAAAAATTATCTTTTCTTAAAACAGTAAGTTTTCTTAAAAAATTACCTTTTCCTACACAAATTACATTTGCATAGGTAATGAATTCGTTTTTTATGTTACTAAAGTAAATCAATAAAATAAAAGCAAAACAGTCACAAACATATGTACATAGATTGCTGGTACAACACGTATCACAACACAGTTCAACCCAATCATTGGGTAGTCATAGCATCGTATGACTCGACGGTTGCGTCGCAATGACTACTATGAGTGGGTTTACGTTTCGACATGGCATGGCTCGAACCGCTGCTGGCGTCGGCCTTACACACACAGCATAACATTTTGCACGATGAATTAAATGGACCGAAACATGCACTTGTGCTGGCCCTTAGTATGTAAATAAGCAAAATTATCGCAGTTGGGGCACAGAAAATCCGCACGCATACATTGAAAAGCGGATGCACCCAAAACGAGTCACTGTTTGGTGCGGATTTTGGTCCAGAGGCATAATTGGGTCATTTTTCTTCGAAAATGAGCAAAGAGTGGCCGTTACAGTCAATGGCGATCGTTATCGGGCCATGTTGAACGAATTTTTGTTCACAAAAATTGAAGAGGAGGATATTGGCAACATTTGGTTTCATCAGGACGGCGCTACGTGCCACACAGCCGAAGCTACACTCGATGTTTTGCGCCCTGTTTTTGAAGATCGCATTATCAGCTGCAGAGGTGATGTCTTTTGGCCACCTCGGAGCTGCGATTTGACACCGTTGGACTAATATTTGTGGGGTGCCCTCAAAGATAAATGTTACGCCGCCAAGCCAGAGACAATTGACGCTTTAGAGGACAATATTCGTGAAGCCATTGGTGAAATACAGCTGCACACAATCGATAATGTGCTTAAAAATTGGACCGATCGTGTAAGCTACTGCATGGCCAGCCGAGGCAGCCATTTGAATGAAATTATTTTCCATTATTACTTTCAAATAAAAAAAGAAATTTGAGAAAATATTCAGTAGTTTTTGGTTATAGCATTTTCAAAAAAAAAGTTATTTGGCGGACCCGTTATAATGGGTGTAAATTGTATTCATTTAATTGTGTAGTTTAATTGAGTGCATACTTCCTTTTTATCATTTTATAGTAACACATATTTGTTGTTGGTTTAAATGAAACAGTTTATATAATATTTATGATTACTTTGTTATAAACGATTAAATTATAACATTAAACTTGCACGAGCCTCAAAAGAAGTGTAAATGCACCATCTATATTACCACTTTTGTAGAACCCAACGACAATCATTGACAACCTGACCAACCGTCCCGCTTTTGATTGTTCCGCTTTTTGGTGCCCCTTACAAACCTGCTGAAATAAGGCATGATTTTTGTATGGGATGTCCCACTTGGAAGCACTACTTAAAGGCGACCAAAGCCAATTCATTCATTGCAGTCTAGAAGATATGAAGATTATTGCCTTACTTTATTGCAGGGCAGTAAGCGAGCGACAAGAAAAGAATTAGCATTTCCTTACAATATCGCTATCTCGGTAGCACAATTGTATGCTATAGAATGGGCTTTTAGTTTGTGAACATTTTTAAGTAAGCCTCGGTAGGTAAGTCATTCCATACTTCCTTGCAGTTTGGTATGCCGTAATTGTAATGACTTCTAAGTTATTGCTTCAGTATGGGGACAAACTTGCTAGTGCTACCTAAATATTAACAACCCTAAATATTAACAACAAGTACTGTAAATGCTGTGTTTAATGTCAGGTACGTTGTTAAATTAATATACGTATATTATCAACAATATTTTTCTCGTGTTTTAAATTTAAGATATTGTCTCAAATGTAATAACAAATGTTGTTAAGAATATGAAGTTCCAACATCATTATTTAAAAATGTCGGAACACTTGCCGAATATATCCCTGAAAAAGCGGAAGACTGGTCGCCCATTTTTAACTAAATAATTTACTCTATCCATATATAAATGCAAGCAACTGAAAATTAATTACTTTCTAAAAGCTAGTTTCAACATAAATTTAAACCAATTCTTTACACTATTCCTAGCTTTTTACACTATACGTATAAATATTTATACATATACAGGGTGTTTTTTTTAAACTGAGACGATCAAATATCTCGAAAAATAGCCACTCTACAGAAAAAATGTCCATATTCAAAATTTAATCATACCGCGGGGGAAATACATTAGTGCAAAAAAAATAGTCCCCCACCCCCCCCTTTGTAGATGGGGCGGGGGTAACTTTTAAACTAAGATAGGAAGCCATATTTTTTATTGCAGATACTGATTCTACGACTAAAAGTAAGTATGATTTGAATGAAATATTTTGTTCGGTTCATGATAGATGGTGTTGTAATCGATGAAATTCAATTTTTTCAATTTCTCCCCCTTAGAACACACGCATTCGATTCTGCAATATGTTTGAAATAAAAAACATCACGTTATCATTGCAAATACTCGAAATTCGTCATCAAAACAATTTATTAATGTAAAAGGTAGGTGAATAAAATAATTTTAGCTTAAAATAAGTGTTCAAAATGATAACGTGATGTTTTTTATTTCAAACATATTGCAGAATCGAATGCGTGTGTTCTAAGGGGGAGAAATTGAAAAAATTGAATTTCATCGATTACAACACCATCTATCATGAACCGAACAAAATATTTCATTCAAATCATACTTACTTTTAGTCGTAGAATCAGTATCTGCAATAAAAAATATGGCTTCCTATCTTAGTTTAAAAGTTACCCCCGCCCCATCTACAAAGGGGGGGGTGGGGGACTATTTTTTTTGCACTAATGTATTTCCCCCGCGGTATGATTAAATTTTGAATATGGACATTTTTTCTGTAGAGTGGCTATTTTTCGAGATATTTGATCGTCTCAGTTTAAAAAAAACACCCTGTATATATGCATATTCTTTTTAAGGAATAATAAATGAAATTCGTATGTGTTTCGTAAATAAAATGCGGTTTATGTCGATATTCTTATAATTTAAAGGATTTTTGAAAAATTTTCCCGCTAAATAAAATTTTTAGCGGATTCTAACGGATTTTTGGATACATTTGGCGGTATTTTACAGAAAATACTTGGCAACACTGTTTGGGACCTACAGTTTTACACCGGGTTCGAACGGTATTTTGAGATAATGCTCGATAATGTCGCTATCACTATGGGAAGTGACCGTCGTTGAATAAAATGAAATGGACCGAGTGTTATAAGGACAGCTTATATTGCTTTCCTTCATTATTTTCTAAATACTAACAAACATTCAAGAAAATCTAAATAAATTCCGCACACAAATATCTTTGATTACATAAAAAGTTACTTCTACAAATAAAGTAAAAATTACTGACTGACAGAATTGTATGATACTAATAAAGGGTTTTTCAACAGAGACGCTACAAAAGTAAATCGATAGGGACAGCAAACGACGCCATATTTTTTTCCGCTTTTTTGACATTTCTCTTCAGTAAGGTTTGCCATTTCATCATGGAAAGATATACGAGCCAACAAGGAGTCGAAATTATTAAAATTTACTACCGAAATTTGGAGTCAGTGGCCTCAACTTTAAGAGCGGAAAATCATCTTCAGCGATGAGGCTCATTTCTGGCTGAATGGCTTCGCCAATAGTCAAAATATGCGTTATTGGTCAGACAGAAATCCACACGTAATTCATGAGTCATCATTGCATCCCGAAAACATTACGGTTTGGTGCGGTTTATGGGCCGGCGGCGTCATTGGGCCGTACTTCTTCCGTGATGATCAAGACCGGCACATTACTGTGAATGGGAATCGCTACCGTTCAATGATAACCGAATATTTTTGGCCCCAATTGGATAATATGGACTTGGAGGACATGTGGTTTCAACAGGTCGGCGCCACAAGCCATACAGCGAATGCCACAATCAGTTTATTGGAAACCAAGTTTGGTGAACGTGTTATCTCACAAAACGGCGCAGTAGATTGGCCGCCTAGGTCGTGCGATTTGACGCCGTTAGATTATTTCCTGTGGGGCTACGTCAAGTCTGGTCTATGCCAACAAGCCAGCGACGATTGATGAACTTCGTACGAATATCGAACGTGAAATTGCAGCAGTATCGGCCGATTTATGCTTGATTTATGGTAGATAAATTCATCATCTACCACTTAAAAATTAACTCGTGTCAAGTGTCGTCCCAGTCCAGAGGTTTGTCTAGTCGGTGACACCATCAATTTTGTTTTGCCCTCATTAACAGCAATTTCGATTCTTGAAAATACTGCAATAATCTCTCGCAAATGTCGAATAATGATGTCTATATCGTCAGCATACGCCAGCAACATTTGGCTTTTCGTATTGATGGTCTATTTTGGTCTTTTCTCATTGTTATCTCCATTAAGATATTGAAGAGATTGCGCACGAAAGTGTGTTGCCTTGTTTCAGTCCTCGCTTGGTACAGAGTGGTTCGGTGAGGTCTTTTCCACCTTCACTGCTGATTAGGTGTTGGTCAGCGTCATTCTACAGAGGCGGATCAGTTTATCCGGAATCCCAAGTTAGGACACAGCTTCGTACAATTTTCCCGTATGGGACTATCGAAAGCAGCTTTCTAATCGACAAAAAGATGGTATGTATGAATTTGCGTTTCCTGGGTCGTTTCCAGGACTTGGCGTAGCGTGAATATTTGGTCATTCGTGGACTTCTTTGGTCTAAAACCACACTGGTATCGTCCAACAATTGGCTTTAATTTTTCACATAATGCGCCCGACAACACCTTATACGCGATGGATAAAAGACTTATACCGCGATAGTTGGAACATACACACGGATCACCTTTTCTGAATACGGGACAGCCTTAAAAAGCTCAGTGGGTAGCCCATCCACACCAGCGGCTTTATTATTCTTGAGCCGGGAGGTTACCATTCCAATCTCGCCTTGATTGGGGGGAAGGGGTTGCAATCTACACTGCCTTCCACAATCATTACCTCCTGGTCTTCAGTGGAAGAATCTGAATGGAGTTGCGATGAAAAGTGGTCTCTCCACATTTTAAGCACACACTGATTATTGGTTACCAGATTCCCATTCTCGTCCTTGCAGGAGGGCAGCCCATTATTCAATCTTTTTACCCTCTTGATAAATTTTCAAGATTCATTATTCATCCTGCACATTTCGGTCTTAATTCAAGTATTTTACTAAATTGTAAAGATAAATTTATTTTAGTACATACGGTTTTTCTGAAATGGAGTTGGAACACAGGTATCATCACTGGAAGTCGGCGGCTCTATCCTCTGATCCACTGTATACATTACGCGAAGACGAACCTTAACATTACACAGAAAAAAGCGAATGCTCAAATCAATTACGATATTTGTCAATTCAATTATTTTTATACTTGGATTTCCGCCAATGACGATTTTTGTAAATTCAATTACTCGAATTGTAAGATCGTAATTGAAAAGTTTTCAATTAAAGCAAATATTTATTTGAACACAGATTTAATCAAAATTTCTTAATATTGTTGATTAAATTAGTAATTGAGTTAAGCATGACTTTAATCAATTTTTTATGGAAAACCGTCGAAAATTGGGTTCAGCGTCTGGACTTCTGCAAGCGTGCCCGTGGTGCATAATGGCATCGAATGTACTTACACAGGAATAAAGAATTTCATTGGTATCTTAAACCGGTTTTGGTTTATTTAAAAAAACTTTTGTAGGGCTCTTATTGAAAAACCCGTTATATACAGGGTGATTCAGGAAGTTCCGGCCAAATTTCTCCAGCGTATTCCTTGGCTCATTTCATGAAGAAAAGTCCACTAGGACAATGCCCAAAAATGCAAGGGTGCGAAAAGGCAGCGGGTTCAAAATTGTCGGATTGGCGGTCGGAGGGTAAAGTTGCTAACTCCTGAGCCAGTGGTAAGATTTTTTTGTTTTTGGACTTGTTGGAAAGGTCTTTATGAGCCCTTTCAGAATCAATAAAGATACAGAGCTTTCGGAAAAAATGGAAAAAAATGCACATAACCTCAATTTGCTCAGCAGGTAACTTATGTTTTTTTTTCTGTTGAAAGATAACTATACCTGTTATCTTTCCAAAATGATCTAAACGAAGCCCAGAGGTCTTACCGTTCCAAAGTTACTGAAATGCGAAAATGTTTGTATTTGTTTTTGGAAGCGAAATAACAGCACACAGTTAGGGATAGCCACTAAATTCTGTTTTCCAAAATTCTGTCTTACAAAAATTCTGTTTTTTTTTTCCAAAAAAAAATTCTGTCTGACTAAAATTCTGTTTTACAAACTTCTGTTTTACAAAATTCTGTTTTACAAAATTCTGTCTTACAAAAATTCTGTTTTTTTTTTTTTAAAAAAATTCTGTCTGACTAAAATTCTGTTTTACAAAATTCTGTTTTACAAAATTCTGTTTTTAATAAAATTCTGTCTATTAAAATTCTGGTTTTTGAAATATGTTATTCCCCTTTCATTATGAGAAAAAAAAGATAAAATGCCGTTAAATTATTTATTAAGAATTAAAGCCAGTTTATTATGAATAAGAAATGTTACATATAATAACGTCTATGTATGGTTAGATATTTATTCGTTGGAAACAAATTATGAAATATGTAATAAATAATTAAACAGATTAATGGATTTTCAAAATCGATCTAAAAAAATTCATATCATTGAAAAACATATTAATTTAAAAGAAAAAAAATAACAAACATAAAATAAAAACACAAATTAGTTAAAAATCAATTAAATTAAGACAAAGTTAAAAATAATAAAAAATCATAGCAATTCAATTTAACTGATAACATTATTTAATTAATTATAAACTAAGTTTTTTGCTATTCTTTTTCAATATTGTAGTTTTCTTAAACGATTAAATTTTTTTACAATACGTGAAATATTTTTTTTTTTTTCATTTCTTTTATTTTTTTTTAATTTTCCTCCATTCTCAATCTTTGAGACAATATTTTGAGAATAGATTAATTCTCCTTTTAAATGTTCTACAATTTTGAAGAGTCCGCTTTTTTTCGTCCAACTACAACACTCAAACGTCGGTGCCATGACTCGACATTGTTTGTAGTTTTCGGGTATTTTTCAGAATACTCACAACAAAATATCGTCCAAAATTCAGGTGGGTAGTTACGAGCGTTATAGACATTATTGGCCTCGAACCAGGTGACCAATTTAATAATATCTTCGTCTTCAAATGTTCTTCGGAGCTTCGAATAATATTTCGCTACCTTTTCTGGACGAACATACGCAAGTGCTTTTAAACATCTTACTTGCAGTGAGAAATTTTCGTCATTTCCGTACTTAGTAACCAATCTGAAATGATAATGTTGTACATATTACAAGTTCATTACTATAATTTATAAAAGTTATTAAAAAATCTTACCGTTCTTTTTGAATACGGCGCCACAATATCTGGGAAAAATGGAAAAAGCACCCTCGTATCTGCGAATCTGGAAAGCATTTTCTAGCTGCTGACACGAGACCAACTTCGAAGTCACATATAATACGGTTAGGCTTAAAAAAACTCCATATTCCAAAGCAATTTGAATTACGCGTTTAAAAAATGCTTCATAGAGTACTGCAGATTTTTTGGACATTAGGCAGAATAGGAGTGGGACGACCTCTCGTTCAATCCTTCCATGAACGGAAAAGAGTTGGCGCATTATTGTGGGCACAACATCAAAAGTGCCGTCAACGAACCAACAATCGCCTTTTGGTAGAAGTCGAATTTATGATTTTGTGCCGAATATAACCATATATTCATCTCCCACTTTCTCTTCTGCCAATATAAATAATTCGTTATCCAAAACGTATAGATTTAGAGGGTAATCTATTTCATCTATTGCTTGCGGCTCTCTGAAAACTCCCATTTCATTCCGAGTGTGTCCTATTTTTCGCTTTGCGCGTACTTCGAGGGAAGGTAATTGCGACATTTTTGGTTTGTAATTACCACCGATTGTTGCACTATTTGACTTGGATTAAGGGGTTTGTTTATAGCGGCATATTTTACAAAAGTATTTGTTCTGCATATTTCCACTGCACTAGCAATAGGTTCGTGGGTATGCTTTTTTGGATATCTTATTAAAACATGCTCGTTATTCTCCATTGCTGTTATTATTCGAGAGGAACACTTGTCTGGAATTCTTCTCGAGCACGTCCAATTAAAGGTTCCTATTAGTCTTTTCATTTCCAAATAATAAAAATATCCGTTGAGACACAACATTTCTATATTTTTATTGGTTTTTAATTAATTGCACTGTATTCATTTTTATTTTTTTAAACACGACACATTAAACAACACAATTGCGACTAATTTTAAATAAAATGCGGGAACATCATTTTTGACCAAACACACAGTGTATGTGATGCATTTTATTTAAATTTTGCAAAGTTTTTTTTTAAACAGTATTTTTTTTAAAATGTAAGGGAAAGTTAGGGCAAAGTGATTTTTTTCAAATAATTTTTTATTTAACTGAAATTGCAATTACAAGCAGAATTTTGTGAACCAGAATTTTGTGAAACAGAATTTTGAAAAACAGAATTTTGGAAACCAGAATTTTGAAAAACAGAATTTTGTAAAACAGAATTTTGTAAAGCAGAATTTTCGTCGAACAGAATTTTGTACCCAACCCACACATTTATTTGTTTTTGTAAATTAACACGTTTAAGATTTTATTTTATTGAAATTTTTGGCTGAAGAATCAAACACTTAAGGGAAACAAACATTTGATGTTAAAGGAAGTTTTCAATGAGGTTCCCATTTTCTACTGAACACAATTGCAAAATCCGACCACTGGCTGAGAAGTTAGCAACTTTACCCTACTACCCTCCGACCGCCAATCCGAAAATTTTGAACCCGCTGCCATTTCGCACCCTTGCATTTTCGGGCATGGTCCTAGTGGACTTTTCTTCATGACATGAGCCAAGAATACGCTGGAGAAATTTGTCCAGAACTTCCTGAATCACCCTGTATATAGTATATCCTTTATTTATTTTACGCAAAATATAACAACATAAAACAATACTAGAGGTTGCTATTTATCTTTGTCCTGGAAATGCTAGTGTTGCCAGATGCAAACTGTAACTTCCATTGGAAAGTTTGACAAATTTGTAGAACGTTTTCACTTATGGGCACTATTTCGTCCATTAACAGTGAGTTGAAACATTCATCTCGGTCAAAAAATGGAACTAACCCGAAAAGATTTTCGTGCGATGACCTTTTACGATTTTCGACACGGATTATCGAGGCAAGAGTGTCTCAATCAAATTAGTTCGACTTTTGGTGATAAAGCACCATCAAAAACCACTGAAAATCGTTGGTACCAAGAGCATCGGACGCCGTTCGCTCCAGGATGAATTTCGTGACGGTTGTCCAACTTCGGTCCTTTTTCCGGAAACCATCCGTGAGATTGAGACATCCCTGAGCATTAGTATGGCAAGCATCAGTAAGATATTGCATATTCATTTGGTTTTGAAAAAGTCTTGTTCTCACTAGTAAAGGCCCGTGTCGATTTGAGCAAAGAAGGTTTGATAAAATACAACCGCGATAGCTCAAATGCAGTGCATGACATCGCCATAGGTAACGAATATTGGATCTATGCATATGAGCCTGAATCCAAACAGCAATCGACCGTATGTGTCTTTAAAGACGTGCTAAATCCAACAAAAGTTGTTCGTGGAAGAAGCACATTGAAGCAAATGTTCGCATTTTTTTCGGTATAACCAGTCATGTGGCCACAGTGCCTTTAGTGGGATGCAGGATGGTAAATTCTGAGTGGTATACCACCATCTGTTTGTCAACAGTGTTCGAAGAAATAATGAAAAACAACAAAAGAAGACGGATCATCTTGCATCTGGAAAATGCGAGCTCTCACACATCAGCTGAAACAATGGGCTATTAGAGCACTCAACATGTCGAATTGATGGGTCATTCGCCATAGAGCCCTGATTTGGCACCCAATGACTTTTTTTTACTGCCTTGCCAACAATTTGCAACGCCGGAAGTAGCTGTTGAAGCGTTGAAAAATCATGTTTTGGAGGTGTCTCAATCGGAGTGGAAAAAGTGCTTCGAAAATTGGTTTGAGCGCATGCAGAAGTGTATTGATCTTCACGGAGAATATTATGAGAAACAATAAAATCATTTCCAATGATACGTGTAAATGATTGTTTTTATTTGCTGGACCGGAAATGTAAGTAGCAACCCATGCAATGCAAAGTGTAAATAAAAATGCACGAAGAACACAGTGCGTCATCAAATTCTCTCCATCGATTTTTTTATCTGGCAATGTATTTTATTTGGTTCTATGATAGTCGAGTTGATTTATATTCCTTTGCCAGGCACCGTTTGAATGTATTTGGTGGTCTTCCTGGTCTTCGATACCCCTGCTGGTTTGTGGGTTCCATTCATGTGCTCCTCTAATCTAATGTTGGGTGCCTAAATATATGGCCGATTCCAAGTCAATTTCCCTCTACCTATATCTAATTCAATAGAATTGTTACAAGTAAATTGCCTGAGTACATCATTAGAAATTTCCTGGGGCCATTAGATATGAAGTATTCGTTTTAGTCAACGATTCACAAACGTTTGGGCATTTCTTTCACCTTAACAAAACTAGTTAATTGAGCTCATTTGTAGCCAAATTCCAACTACCTAATTGTTGTCTCACAGCGAATGACGGACTCAAATTATTCTGTCATTGTAGACTTAAAACTGTACAATTTTTTTTTTGTGTATTTTGATTCACGTCGCCTCGCACAACAAATAGCTGTTGCTTCATTCCCTCTTAATAGTATCCCTCTACTAAACTGCTGATTATAATAACTATCTGTTTAAAAAGTTATCTGCGTGATTGTGTATGCAGGAGCATATTTGAATATTTCCAATTCAACATGTGCATTTGTGAATCAACGATAGTTGGTGTTTATTTGGCTAAAATAAAGTTCACGTACCTTTTGACTTCTTTTGCATCCTTCACATCGAGTCCTCCATGCAATCCTCGTCTATACCCTCTGTGTGTGCGAGAGTAAGTGATACTGGTTTTTTTTTAACATTCCATTATATTTTATAAAATGGCGTTCATATAAAAACCACTTTAATCGCAAAAGAAAGGAGAACAGGGAAAAATGAGAAACAAACACCAACATAGACACCCACACACACTAGCCATCAAGATTGCACGGATGAAAGGACTATGCGAATGAAGCTCAAACAACAGCAACATCAACAAAAACAAAAACTAGTAAAAACAACATGATAATGAATAGATGAGGTTGACAGCTGTGAAAGAGCAATAGACAACACACACTACAACCATTCTGAATAAAGAACATTCCATTGATTACGATTGACAAGAGGAGGGGACGGAACAAAATGTGTCCTTTCATTTCATACTCTTCACAACATCCGACACAGGATATTATGAGTTAAAGGAAAAGTTTGGTACACGCACCAAAGCGATTTCAATATGAATTTTACATCATATTCTGGATCAGGTTTGCCATGGCCACCTAATGTCGCTTCATGTGAATGAAAATGATACGGTCGAACACCAAACCCTTTGAGAGAGTAGATTCATGCTTTATTGAATAATTTATAGCACTCAAAGTGTCAGAGCAACACTATAGTCTCTTGTGCGATCTCTTTAGCTGCAAATGAAATGTGCTGATCTCGTATGCAAAATAAGGATATGCTTTAGTGAAGCGATCACTCAAAAAGAGGTCGAACAGAAAATTTGGGGAGGTCGATGGGATCTTTTTTTTATCTATTATAGTTCGATTTGTTGGGCAGACAAAATTTCGGCAATGTCAGTAATCCATTCACGACATCCATCTCAAGTTCCCATGGTCACGAAACAATTTAAGGAAAATTCATAAGTCCATGTTAGAATTGGATTACATGGCATCGACGTTGATCTTAGACTGAAATGATTGACTATGATTCAAAAAGAGGTCGAACAGAAAATTTGGGGGGGTAGTCGATGGGATCTTTTTTATCTTTTATAGTTCGATTTGTGGGACATGCAAAATTTCGGCAACGTCAGTAATCCGTACAAGACATCCATCTCAAGTTCCCATGGTCACGAAACAATTTAAGAAAATGCAGAAATCCATGTTAGAAGTGGATTACATGGCATCGACGTTGATCTTAGACTGAATGTTTCCTCTTCTGGAAGAGAATAGACGAAAGTTTTGCTTCTAGCCTGAAGGCTAGAAACTAACGGCCATATTCATAAACAGTTATGAGAGGTTAAAGAGACACATTACGAGGGTTGCATTTTATGTTTCGGGATTTGGAAACCCTAGTGTTGCAATCTCGCAACTGCCAGCTCTATCATAAAGTTTGACATTTTTTAGGTTGACATTTGTGTTGTTTACAGTAACTTAACAGATTCATCTCGGCCAAAAAATGGAATTAAATCGTGAACATTTTCGTGCGATTATTTTTTACAACTTTCGACGTGGATTTAACTCAGCAACAGTGCATGGACGAACTTAATTAAATTTTTGGCGATGAAGCTCCATCAAGGACCAGTGTTTATCGTTGGTATGGTGAATTCAATCGTGGTCGTAGTTCACTCCAAGACGAATTTCGTGAGGGTCGTCCAAAATCAGCTGTTGTTCCGAAAACCATTGATGCTGTGCGCGAATTGATTTTGCAAGATCGTCATGTGACCTATCGTGAGATTGAGACAACCTTAGGCATTAGTGGGACCAGCATACATTCAATATTGCATAAACATGTGAATGTCAAAAAAATTTGTTCGCGTTGGATCGCACACAATTTGTCAATCGCTCAAAAAAAGGCTCCTGTCGATTGGTTGAAAGAAATGCTCCAAAAATACGATCGCGGTGCTTCGAAACACGTCTATGACATCGTGACAGGTGATAAATCCTGGATTTACGCGTATGAGCCCGAAAGTAAACAACAGTCAACTGTATGGATGTTTCAAGATGAGCCAAATCCAACAAAAGTTGTTCGCGCCCGAAGCACTTCCAAGCAAATGGTCTCCTGTTTTTTTCGGAAAAACCGGACATGTCGCAACCGTACCACTAGAACAACGCAGAACAGTGAATTCTGAGTGGTACACAACCATTTGTTTGCCAGTTGTCTTCCAAGAAATCAGGAAAACCAACCGCCGAAGACGGATCACTCTTCATCACGACAATGCGAGCTCGCACACATCGGCTGAAACAACTGCATTTTTGAGCACCCAAAACATCGATTTGATGGGTCATCCGCCGTATAGTCCTGACTTGGCACCGAATGACTTCTTGTTATTCCCGTACGTAAAAAACAAACTGAGTGGCCAACGTTTTTCGACTCCTGAAGAAGCGGTTACTGCATTCAGAATGCATGTTTTGGAGATACCTCAATTAGAGTGGCAAAAGTGTTTCGACAATTGGTTGAAACGCATGCAAAAGTGTATAAATCTTCATGGGGAATATTTTGAAACACAATAGAGTGATTTTCAATGATTAATATTTGTTTTTGTTCTATAATCCCGAAACATAAAATGCAACCTCGTATCATACAAAAACGTCTCTCAAATCTCTCACAGCTTTTTGTGTTTAAGGCGATAAATGTAATGCATAATCTTAGAATCAATTCCAGAGGAATGCTTCTAGGTCACACAAAGGCAGCTAGATAACTGTAGTAGATTTCCGTTCCGAATTGGCAAAGGAAAGTTACATTATCTCTGGGACGCTACGTTATCACTGCCTTGGGTGTCAATAGGTGACGAGTTTGTTGCTGCACATAATTTGCATGCATCAAATCAATTTTCGTTGCTGCAATGAATACTTTAATTGTGTATTGTGATAAAAGGTTTTAAATGAAAAAGCTAAAGTTTGGTATTTAAACTGCTATTAAATACTGATCATATTTTTAATATATTACTTATTTCAAATTTGAATCCTCCTCAGTGTATTACAACAATGGTTTCCCATTACATTCCATGAAGGAATTCTGGACAGCTTCTCACAGCCATTGTGCTGTGCGCTTTCTAGTTTTACACTCATTGATTGGGCCTACAGTTTTACACCGCTTCCGAACGGTATTTCGAGAAGCTTTGCTTGGCTAAATATTCGATAGCGTCGCCACTAGGGCATCCAATATCGATAGTATCGATTCAGAGATCTTGGAAATATCGGACATTTTCATGGTATCGAAATATCCGTATTTGTTTGCCTGAGTATCGATATTTCGATGTTGAAAATATTTTGTTGTTTTTGCTTTTGTACGCACGTGGCTTTGAAGTTCCAAAATCATCAACCATAAATCGAAATATTGTGGTGGATTATTCAAAAGCCCTTCAAAAGATGGTGAAGTGTGAGCTGACCCTTCTCCTGTCTCAAGGAACTCAATTCAGTCTAACGTTTGACGAATAGTATTCGATTAGAAATCGTAGATACTTAAACGTGGAAGTGCTCTCCCAGAAAAATTTTTGGAATCTTGGACTGGTCAGAGTTATGGGGTCGTGTCCAGCAGAAAAGTGCATTGAGCTGGTGCATTATGTGCTGCAGAAGTTTGATCTGAATTACCACCGGGACATTGTATGCATCACAACCGACGGTGCGTCGGTTTGCGGAAAGTAGGACGACTGAGCATATGCAATCAACAACTTGGCACTGTTCACGGCATTCACTTAGCTCTAATTGACGTCTTGTATAAACATCGGGAAAAAGACAACGCCGCTGACGACGCAGGCGATGGAAGACACCACTGCCGACACTGATGGCGACTTTGGTGGTTTTGAAGTCGCTTTTGCTGAAATGGATGGCGCATCATTGCCAAGTTGTTTCATCGTTCCCCAACAAAAAACGACGAAACGCAGGGAAAGTATACAACGGATGAATTTGGGAAACCCATCCCATCGGTCCTGGCCACGAAAACACTATGGAACAGTATGCATGCAATGCGTGAACGCTTCTTGATGTTAAAAAAATCACTGATTAATATTGACTCAAAATTAAGATCAGTGATTTGGAGTTTGACACAATTCCATCGGTTGTCGCGTGTCTTGAACCGGTGAAACTGGCCGCAGAAACGTTGTGTCGAAATGATACTACTCTTTTGTCAGCCGATATTGTTCATGATTAACAATTTGTGAACATCAGATTTGGCTGTCGGTTTGAAAACATCTTTGGTGACGTGTATCAGCGAACGACAGACTATGTTTTCTGGTTTACTGCATTACCTCCACAATGCTGTGATTGAAGTATTTGTGCGTCTTAACAAAGCTACAGGGGAGCCAGAGTTAGTACCCGATACAGCCTCTGACTGTGATTCAGTAGATGGCTCAGCCAGCTTGTTGTTTAAGGAGCAATTCAACGTGACCATTTGTAATGATATGAAAAATGGGTCCAAATCAAAAACGGGTTTTGGTTCGAAAGGTGCATTGACAGCTGTTCCCATGGCAATCTTCGAAGAGGATGAGACGTGGGGACCGTATATTCGTGAGGCCTACAAATATTTGAAAACTGTAAAAGTGTGTCGAATCGGAAAGGACATTCTCCGTCAGTAGTAATTTTGTCACAAAACTGAGTATATCTTTAGACGGTAAAACTTTAAATCCCCTATGTTTCTGCGGGCACACTTCCAGAAAGAGAATTAATTAAATAAATGTACTTAATCTAATTTTGGCAACTTTTTTTTTTCTTAAGAAATAAATGTTCCGTTGACTTACATTTTTATTTATTTTTTTTATGTTTATTCATATCTGAAGATTTTTTCAGTAAAAAATTGATTCTAAAATTTTTTAATTAAATATGTTCAAGATCGATATTAATATCGCAATATCGGAATTGTAAAATTTTGAAATCGATGCCCTGCTGCCTTTTTGAAGCTCGTCTTGAGTTGGCATGATTTTTGATTTCACAATGTAGTGGTGTAGGATATAAAATGTCTGGATTAGCCCGACCACATATTAGTCTCAGTCCCACTACGCGCTTGTTACACTCGCACCTACCAATTTGTTTTGCTTCTCTTATTTGAACAGTTTGCAAATGTGAACAAGAAAATCGCTGAAACAAACCAAGTGCTATGTTGCTTGCCGAGCCAGTGACGTAGAGCCTTTGAGACGCTTATCAATATTGGTCTAAACATTTTCTTTCGCTTTTATCTATTCTATTTACAGTTGAATTCTCTAAAACATTTCAAGAATTCTATGTGTGTGTAAAGTATATGAAAGGTTTTTGAAGAGCATTGCAGGTAAGTTGGTATACTCGATACAGGAAATGCCCAACTATGAGTAAGTAGTATTTGTAAAACAATTTAAATACTCTAAAATGGTTACGAATTCTATATAGTACGTGAATGTTAAAAGCACTTGATCGAATGACAGATACTTAAATCGACGCAAGTGTTCAAGTATTTTTGAAACTGTGTATTTAATTTCTAGCTAGTGTATCGAAACTGCAGATAAAACAACATTTTGCCAGCATTTAACCTAATTGTCAAAAGATAAGTTCCCTCAATATCAGGTAATATCTACAGATTGGACAAAGGAGACAAGAGTATCTTACGAAACATGTGTGTGAAGGCCAGGAATGTTACTGCTGTCTCAAAATGTTGCCTTTACTTCTAAGAAGTTTCATCAAGTTTGTCAAATTCTCATCAATTTAAATTTTTGTAGCTTTGCATGTTCACAATGGAATTTCGGAAACAACTTATGACAACAACTTGTAACAAATTACCTATTACGAATTTGTCGCCGTAAATCATTAACAATTGTGTCCCACTGTTCACTGCTTTACAAAAATCCCAAAAAGGGCTGTCAGTTAAATAAAATCCCCAAAACTGTCTTAATAACCCTGTTGATTCTCTCAACATTCTCAGCTATTTTTATCAAGAAAAGCAAAAACATTTAATCAACTTTAAATCTATATTAATATGGTCAATCAACGTCTGTGCGTTTGGCACAAGGAAACTGAAAATTCTATCAGTCGATTCGAGTCTGTCATCCTTGAAGCACATACCATTATTTCGTTAAACAAAAGTAATAGTTTGTGCTTAACCATGACAGCAAGAACAGGGATAATAATAAAGATTTCGGGTTTGTCATGTCCTTTTCTGTTTCAATATGATTTAGATGGGAAGTGGTGAAAGAAATATGTCAAACGACATTGAAAAGTCTCGTTCATTCATTTGTGTGAGTATTTTTTGTTTACGTAATTTTATTTATATTTAGAAAAAATTTCCAGATAGCACAAGTTGTTCTTAATTTATATCTTAATGTAAACGTGATTATATTGAAAATATATATTTATATTGAAAATGCATAAAAGCAAGAAAGAAAAATTAAAAACGTATCGATGAAAGCCTGCATATGAAAGAAATGTTGTGAATATTTGTGGTTATGGCAACAAATTGTTGTGGATGTTTTCGCACAAGTAGAAGTTTAGATAATTCTCGCTTAGTTGAGATTATTTTTTATAATATATTCTATGAAATTTTACTTTTTGTTATAAAAGTACTTTTTCATAGAAATTGATCTGGAACTGGAAAATTATTGAAGAAAATAACATCTTAAAGATCGAGTAATAAAACAAAAATGGAATTCAAATTTTTATTTTGCCGTTTTTCTGTGTTAAATATTTTTGGAAATTGTTGGAGAGGAACAAAATAAAACAAAAATAAAATATATATATCCTGGAAATGGCACCTTCGATTGCGAAAATTACCTAATTTTAGTTCGTTTCTAATAGAGATGGACATGCGAGTAAATTTTGGATCAAGCTCACGTAAATAAAACAATGGTTTTTTGATAATTTCTGAAGACTTCCTTGCATATTGAAGCAATATCCTGGTTTTGCCCAACATTCAGATATTTCACTTCTCAACCGTAAGGGTACTACAGAAACCCAACACTTATGTTATTTATGTTATTAGTAGCAATTGTTTATTTGTAAGCGCTTTGACCGGGCGATCCATCACATCCCCATGAATTGATCAAGTTGAGTCTTTTTGGAATTAATTCTGTGTCCCCTTCAGGCAACCTTTGAATAAACCGGCTAGCAGTATGATGCATCAAATCTTGCAGTTTTACCTCTACCTATATCTCAGTTACCTTTAAATGAGTCGATACTGCTTGCCTTCTCGTAAACCCATATTTTCAATCGCGGATTAATAACGGGTCCGCCATCTAACGTTTTTTTTTTCAACTAGTGCTTATTTCGTGAATGGTAACACTTAGCTCATGTCTGATTTGACAGATAATTAGTTTTATCCTTCCGCTGAACGAATATGGTTGTGTATACGCTGGGAAATATGGGAAAAATGGGCCTGCAGTCGACTTATAGAAGATGCCGATTTTCCCAAAAAAATCATCTTTTCAGATGAAGCTCATTTTGATCTTGGCGGGTATGTAAACAAGCAAAATGGTCGCATTTGGGGCACAGAAAACCCGCACGCATACATTGAAAAGCCGATGCACCCAAAACGAGTCATTGTTTGGTGCGGATTTTGGTCCAGAGGCATAATTGGGCCATTTTTCTTCGAAAATGAGCAAGGAGTGGCCGTTACAGTCAATGGCGATCGTTATCGGGCCATGTTGAACGAATTTTTGTTCACAAAAATTGAAGAGGAGGTTATTGGCAACATTTGGTTTCAACAGGACGGCGCTACGTGCCTGTTTTTGAAGATCGCATTATCAGCCGCAGAGCTGATGTCGTTTGGCCAGCTCGGAGCTGCGATTTAACACCGTTGGACTATCATTTGTGGGGTGCCCTTAAAGATAAGTGTTACGCCGACAAGCCAGAGACAATTGACGCTTTAAAGGAGAATATTCGTGAAGCCATTGGTGAAATACAGCTGCACACAATCGATAATGTGCTTAAAAATTGGACCGATCGTGTAGGCTACTGCATGGCCAGCCGAGGCAACAATTTGAATGAAATTATTTTCCATTATTAACCCGAAGGATTGTACTTTCAAATAAAAAAAAGAAATTTTTAGAAAATATTCAGTAGTTTTTTTTATAGCATTTTCGAAAAAAAAAAAATTATTTGCCGGACCCTTTATTAGCATAATGACGCTTCAAAATACTGTTACTTTGATAATACCAAGTCCATAAACTTGCATTCTCCTAAAGACCCTTTTTGTTTCTGTTCTACATTACCAATTCTTTTAGCTGTATAATTTTCTTTACCAGTCTTTCTTAGGTTAGGAATAAAACAAAATACCTATACTCAAAATACCTGCTGTGCCCTCTTCTTCATGCACTGACTGCAGTATGTTTTTGTTGCGAGGTTGCTGCAATTATATTGTTACATACACCCTGAGAACTTATTTTTGAAAAGAGGTTGTAGCAATCATAAATTCGGCTGCTGTCGCCGCCATAACTGAAAATCGGTTGAAGCAATCTCGTTTCATACTTGATTCGGTTGTGACAGCTGCATATTCAATTATATTCATTCTGTAAACTAAATTTTCTAAAAGTTCAGTTGGAACAACCGAATTTGGAATTAATTCGGGTGCAACAACCGTAATTCAGTTGGGGTAAACGAATGTGACACCAATTCAGTTGTAACAACCGTTTTTTCATCAGTTCGGTTGTATCTATCGAATTTGGTATCAATTCGGTCGCAATTCCAAAATTTTGCCTTAATTCCGTTGCAACGACCGATTTTGGCATCAATTTTGTTGCTGTAACCGAATTTCTAATGAATTCTGTAGGTCTGGCCGAATTCAACATAATTTTATGAATTCCAAATCTGACGTGTAAAATTATAAATAGGAATATTGTATTTAAATAAACTAAGAATGTATAATTGTTGCTGCCGCGGTAATATCAATTTTGTTTTGTGGTTATTAACAAAGGTAAGTGAAAATATTGTAGTTATAGTTTATGTCTTGAAATGTTTTTTTGTTTGCAAAACTGTCCAATCAAATATTAACAGTTTTAAAGTTTGCCAAGGTCTTTTATTGAAGAAGTGATGCAATCGACTGTTTATAAAACGGTTTAGGTAAATCAACAGATACAACACGTCAGAATAGGTGCGGTGGCCCCTGATATTCGGGACTTCAAAAAAGGTTGGAAGTGGCATGTACAAGAAATGTGTTATCGTAAAGATTACCATATATAAATGATTTTGTTTCCATTTGTAATTTAAAATCATCAGTTAATAATTAAAAAGAATTTCAAAATTCATTTGTGACACTATCTAAATACGGTTGTAACAACCTCAAGCGAGACCTCAGGCAAGGCGACACCCTATCTCGTGATTTCTTTAACATCTTAATGGAGATCATTATGAGAAAAGCTGCAGCCAACATGAATAAAACCATCAGCAGCAAAAGTCACATGCTGCTCGCGTATGCTGATGATATAGATATCATTGGACGCACAATTAGTGAGGTTACTACGGGGTTTTCGAGAATTGAAAAGGAGTCAGCAAAAGTGGGTCTGACAGTAAATGAGGACAAGACAAAATTAATGGTTTCAACGAGCAGGGCCTCCACGCGATTAGACCAAAGCGTGAACGTTGATAACCGTTATAATTTCGAGGTGGTAGATGAATTTATATACTTCGGATCTGCCGTAAACAACGTCAGTCTTGAGATCAAGCGGAGAATTTTGCTTGCAAATATATGTTATTTTTTTTTTGACATAAAGCCGTCTCTCGAGTAACAAAACTCTAACTATAATAGACTCTAATACAACCTATGTTGCTTTCTGGGTCTTTTCGCAAGCAGACATCTGTAGGAGTCTTCGAGAGAAAAATACTCCAAAAAATTTATGGCCCTATAGTGCACGACGGCGGATATCGGCGACGGATGAACCATATCCCGACATTGGCATAGTTAAGCGGATCAATATAACGTGATTGCGCTGGCTAGGCCATATCAGTTGAATGGATGAAGACGAACCAGCACGAAGGGTTTTCGAAACCGAACTCGAGGGAGACGGAAAATAAGAAGACCAAGACTCCGCTGGAGGGATCAGATTGACAAATCACTGCGTACACAGGGACTGGAGAAATAAGGCTAAAGATCGAACTGGTTGTGGTTGTTCGAAACCGGATAAGTAAGTATTCGTTAAACTGAAATCAAAACGAAATATTGAATTTGTTAGCATGTGCTTTTATAGAAAATACATTTCCGTGGTTTTTCTGAGATAATAACTCAAGTCAGTTTATGCCGATGTTTTCAATGTTTGACAGTCTTTAAGATTTGTCAATACGAGTATTTGCGGAAAAAAAATAAAAATTATCTAATAATTTATTTTTAGTGACATAAAATAACGTAATTTCCATTGAAAAATCAAATCGAAAAGGACCTATCTGTGGAAATCACAGATTTAATCAACTATGGTGGTGCAATGGTTAGGGTGCGCGACTCTTGTACATGACAACGTGGGTTCGATCCCTGCTCAGACCACCTAACATATCTTTCGATGGCGGTCACCTCGCTTAGTGACGGCGACACTACCGAGTATTTAGCCATGAAAAAGCTTCTCAAAATACCGTTCGGAACCGTTGCAAAAACTGTAGGTCCCAATCAGTGACTTGAAAATTAGAAAGCGCACAGCTCACTGATTTCTAGAAGTTATCCCCTATCGCTTCATGCGATGTAATGAGAAACTATTTATTTATCTTTAAGATCAATTATATGTTAATGAACGAGTGTGGAATAAACTAATTCAGTAACAATTCAATATTATGTACACAATTAATATGTTATACGAGGGTTGCATTTTATGTTTCGGGATTAGAGAACAAAAACAAATATTAATCATCGAAAATCACTTTATTGTGTTTCAAAATATTCCCCATGAATATTTATATACTTTTGCATGCGTTTGAACTAATTGTCGAAACACTTTTGCCACTCTAATTGAGGTATCTCCAAAACATGCATTCTGAATGCAGCAACCACTTCTTCAGGTGTCGAAAAACGTTGACCTCTCAGTTTGTTTTTTACATACGGGAATAAAAAGAAGTCATTCGGTGCCAAGTCAGGACTATACGCCTGATGACTCGTCAAATCGATGTTTTGGGTGCTCAAAAATGCAGTTGTTTCAGCCGATGCGTGAGAGCTCGCATTGCCGTGGTGAAGAGTGAGCCGTCTTCGGCGGTTGGTTTTCCTGATTTCTTGGAAGACAACTGGCAAACAAATGGTTGTGTACCACTCAGAATTCACTGTTCTGCGTTGTTCTAGTGGTACGGTTGCGACATGTCCGGTTTTTCCGAAAAAACAGGCGACCATTTGCTTGGAAGTGCTTCGGGCGCGAACAACTTTTGTTGTATTTGGCTCATCTTGAAACAACCATACAGTTGACTGTTGTTTACTTTCAGGCTCATTCGCTGAAATCCAGGATTTATCACCTGTAACGATGTCATAGACGTATTTCGAAGCACCGCGATCGTATTTTTGGAGCATTTCTTTCGACCAATCGACACGAGCCTTTTTTTTGATCGATTGATAAATTGTGTGGGATCCAACGCGAACAAATTTTTATGACATTCACATGTTTATGCAAAATTGATTGTCTGCTGGTCCCACTAATGCCTAAGGTTGTCTCAATCTCACGATAGGTCACATGACGATCTTGCAATATCAGTTCGCGCACAGCATCAATGGTTTTCGGAACAACAGCTGATTTTGGACGACCCTCACGAAATTCGTCTTGGAGTGAACTACGACCAGGATTGAATTCACCATACCAACGATAAACACTGGTCCTTGATGGAGCTTCATCACCAAAAATTGAATTAAGTTCATGCATGCACTGTTGCTGAGTTAATCCACGTCGAAAGTTGTAAAAAATAATCGCACGAAAATGTTCACGATTTAATTCCATTTTTTGGCCGAGATGAATCTGTTAAGTTACTGTAAACAACACAACTGTCAAAACGTTCTAACCTAAAAAATGTCCAACTTTACGATAGAGCTGTCAGTTGCCAGATTGCAACACCAGGGTTTCCAAATCCCGAAACATAAAATGCAACCCTCGTAATGTGTCTCTTTAACATCTCATAACTGTTTATGAATATGGCCGTTAGTTTCTAGCCTTCAGGCTAGAAGCAAAACTTTCGTCTATTCTCTTCCAGAAGAGGCAACATTCAGTCTAAAATCAACGTCGATGCCATGTAATCCACTTCTAACATGGCACTTCTAAATGGTGCCGCTTAAAAATGTTAGATGAGATTTCGTGCAGACAATTTAGAAATAGATGAACTTCACATCTAATATCTACGAGGGCCGTTGGCCTGCCCTTGACATTCAGGATTCATTGCGCCACCTATTTTGAGGTGGAATTTATGAGAGCTATAATAAACCAAAAGGTTTATTTTTAAATTTATATATAATTCCTGCTATTATTTGCAGCTTAATTGTCTCAATTGGATACGAATTGAAAAACTCATATTTAAATTTTAAAACTCTGAAATTGTAAAAGTTCTGCTTGTTTAAATTCGTAGAACCTGTTGTCGGATTGTTTTCCATGAAGGTCATGAAAATGTTAGCTTCTCTTTTTTAATTAAAAATGTATCTGAAAATCCTCCCCATAAAACAGAACAGTATAAAACACAACACAATTCCTTTCCCACTAAACTCAGCTCGGTTTGACCTTTTCTGGTGGTCGTCTTCTTTTGTGGGGATTGAATTTTGCAGGATAAACAGCAACAACTGAGTTTTCAATTCATTAAAAAAATATTAGTACATGCAGGTTTTGTTACCTTGGTCACGTGCCTATGTATGTTTATGTTAATGTTTATATGGAAATACATCAGTGTGATGTTTGTTTGTATCTGTTTGCGTATATATGAATGTGTTTGTGATACATATTGCAGATTTGTTTTCATTTTAGGATTTTTTGTTGTTGGTATTAAAAGTGTGGTAAGAACACGGCAGTCCTTTTTTGTTTGGTTGATAGTTTAGGTTGCTCTGAAAACCGACAACCAAAAATATTAGAGAGGTTAGTTGATGACGTAGTTTTGGGCCTGGGAATAAGGAAGGATGTGAGTGATACATAGGGGATCATATCGCAGGAGTCTGACTTGTATCCGCTGCAACGAAACATTTGTGGTACTATAGAAATTTGCTTTACTATTAAAATAACCGCGTCAATAGCAATAACTAAATTTATTGTTTGGTTATCACGCTCTGTGGTATTATGGTAAATGTGCGCTACTTTTGCCCATTAAGAGTAGGTTCAAGGTCAAATTCAGCCAGGCGTGCAAAATGAGAATTTTACGTTGTACCAACCAGCTTACAAAATTGAATTTTTTCGACCTCCATTGTACCAATATATTCTATTAGTTATAAAGGGGTTTTCAATAAGAGCACTACAAAAGTTTTTTTTAAATAAAACAAAACCGGTTTTAGATACCAACGAAATTCTTTATTACTGTGAAAGTACGTTCGATGCCATTATGTACGGAACTCGATTTCTTTTGCATGGCCACCACGGGCACGCTTGCAGAAGTCCAGACGCTGAACCCAATTTTTGACGGTTTTCAAGCATAAATCGGCCGATACTGCTGCAATTTCACGTTCGATGTTCGTACGAAGTTCATCAATCATCGCTGGCTTGTTGGCATAGACCATAGACTTGACGTAGCCCCACAGAAAATAATCTAACGTCGTCAAATCGCACGACCGAGGCGGCCAATTGACTGGGCCATTTCGTGAGATAACACGTTCACCAAACTTGGTTTCCAATAAATTGATTGTGGCATCCGCTGTGTAGCTTGTGGCGCCGTCCTGTTGGAACCACATGTCCTCCAAGTCCATATTATCCAATTCGGGCCAAAAATATTCGGTTATCATTGAACGGTAGCGATTCGCATTCACCATAATGTGCCGGTCTTGATCATCACGGAAGAAGTACGGCCCAATGACGCCGCCGGCCCATAAACCGCACCAAACCGTAATTTTTTCGGGATGCAATGATGACTCATGGATTACGTGTGGATTGCTGTCTGACCAATAACGCATATTTTGCTTATTGACGAAGCCATTCAGCCAGAAATGAGCCTCATCGCTGAAGATGATTTCCGATGATTTTCCGCTCTTAAAGTTGAGGCCACTGACTCCAAATTTCGGTAGTAAATTTTAATAATTTCGACTCATTGTTGGCTCGTATATCTTTCCATGATGAAATGGCAAACCTTACTGAAGAGAAATGTCAAAAGAGCGGGAAAAAATATGGCGTCGTTTGCTGTCCCTATCGATTTACTTTTGTAGCGTCTCTGTTGAAAAACCCTTTATGTGTATTAACTCTCTGCACGACCAGTCGCCGCATTCACTCCTGCACAGGTAAACACCAAGTCTGTAGGGACAAAGCCTCCACTGGCTGTTACTAAAAAGCCTCCACTGGCTGTTACTAAAAGACAGCGTTCAGTGGAGGAGGATACTAAACCTGGTCCCACATCTATGAGGCATAAAAGCCACCCAGTGCTCGGCAGATCCTTTAGAGATGTCGCGAAGGTCAGCCTAATCATTGGCGTCTTGGATGAAAGTTCCCAGGATGGACGTATCCCCAAGGATAAATGGCGCCTTGTAGAAGGAGCCCTTTTTACGATGTTCATGGACATCGTAAACGACAGCCCTGGTCCTGTGCCAATCTGCGAAGACGCGGGATGGTTCCAGGGAAGCATTAAACTAATCGGCTGATCTAATGAACGAGCCGCTCTATTGTATAAGTCCGGCATGAGTCGGGTAGGTGAGGTTTGGCCGGGGGCCAAACTCAAAGCCGTGGATAGAAAGGATATACCTTCTAGACCAAGGGCTAGTATTTGGGTCCCGTCAAACTCACTTACTGACCCACAGGATATCCTAAAGATCATCAACCACTGTAATCCCTCCATTCCTGCAAAGGATTGGAAGGTGGTCAAAGGATGAGGATCCTGTAGGAACCCGGCAGGTAGTCTTGGTGCTGAACCAGGATTCCTTAAAACCCCTAGAGGAGTCCAAAGGACAAATTCGGATTGGGTTCATGAGTGTACCCCTCAGGGTATACAAAGTGGATACACTGAGTGGCAAACTGGCCGAGACGAAGTCGGAAGTCACAGCTGCAAATGCTGGAAAGCATCCTGAAATGGCGGTAGATGCTGGAGAAGCACTACTGGATGACGACAGTGGCAGCATCATTGACCTGTGGAGTCGCTCTGCCTGGCTCCGAGATGGGCCCATCACTAGCGAGAGTAATCACGAGATAACCGTGATACAAAAACCGGAGTTGAAGATCCTCCAGATAAATCTTCATCACAGTAAGGCAGCATCTGACAACCTCATTCTCCATCTTGCGAAGGCTGGAGCCGATGTGGCCCTAATACAAGAACCATGGACGGTCAATGATCGTATATGTGGTATCAGGTGCAATGGCTACAGGACCTACGTCCTATCAACCCCAGGTAGGCCGAGATCTTGCATACTCAATAAAAAAAAAATGTAATGCTCTTTTATTGCACAATTTTAGTGATAGCGATACAACCGCCATCAGCCTCTCGCTGGAAAACGGTCAGCGGGACATCTGGCTAGTTTCATCGTACATGGCGCACGACCATACTGAATCACCCCTCCGAAGTGCGTCAGGGAAAAAGACGGAATTGTAGTGTCATATAGGTGCTGATGCCAACGAGCACCACACAATATGTGCGAGTACCGGCACCAATGATCGAGGTGAGTCTCTTTTTAATTTCAGTATAATATAACATAATAGAGGCGAGGAACCGACCTTTATAACTTCAGTTAGGAGGGAAGTACTAGACCTAACTTTGCTACATGGCGTCGACTATGTAACTGTATACGATTGGACCATACTTTCTGACCACTCATTTTCTGATCATAGATATCTACAGTTTCACATAAATATCTAACCTCTGAAAAAGGAAGATTTTAAAAATTATAGGAAAACGGACTGGAACGCCTATCGTGGGCGCCTAAGGATACTCTTAGGTAACCATAAGAATATTCCGACTAATGTGCCAGAGCTGGAATAACTAGTTGGCACATTTACTGATACGTGCAGGAACGCGCTTAATGAGTCCTGTGAGACCAGTGGTTATAATGCTGCGAAGGGTGACAAAAAACCTCACTGGTGGAACGCTGAGCTTCAGGATCTAAGATCATCCATTAGGTGGCTTTTTAACATGGCCAAAAAGAGCGGCGACCAAAGGTATTGGGACGTTCACAAGAAACTTCTGTGAATCCATTGAGGGAAGCAACCAGACTGCACGCTCACGATGCGTGCACGCTAAAAACCCACCGTGTGCGGTGTTCTTAATGAAAGGCGATGGAACGTCGACGTATCCGTCTGAAGAGTATCTTGGGATTCTCCTGGATACCCACTTTCCCAGCGATGACCGGAATGCTGGTCATCAGCCAGAAGAGCTATTAGATGCTATGGGCCATTAGATGCTCTAAGGCCTATAAATCAGACGGACCTGACGGGATAATTCCCGCGCAACTACAGGAGGCACTATACCTACCTTGTAGTTGGTTGGAGGCAATTTTCAGGGGCTGCCTTATGCTGGGAGTCATTCCTAGCATTTGGAAGCAAACCAAAGTGGTTTTCGTCCCGAATGCGGGCAAATGCTCTCATTTCAAACCAAAGGACTTTATACCAATCAGTCTATCATCCTTTGTTCTTAAGACATTTGAAAGGTTACTGGTCATTCACGTTCGAAGTAATCTTCCACAGAATCTACTATCCAGTTCTCAGCATGCCTATATCAAGGGCAGGTCAACTGAGACGGCTCTCCACTCTATAGTCAGCATAAAGAAAACTCTCTTGAGAATATGGTCTTCGCTCTAGGGACCTTCCTGGACATCGAGGGAGCCTTCAATAACATTAAACCTTCGGAATCTAGGAGTCGACAGCTTAGTGACGCGCCTGATTGGGAAGCTTCTGGTGGATAGATCCGTCAAAGCTGAATGGGGTGGTGTTATAATTTCTAGGAACGTTAATAGGGGGACATAACAGGGGAGAGTTCTGTCTCCACTATTATGCTGAACGTCTGTCAATGAACTGCTTCTTGATTGGACAGAGCCGAATGCCAGGTCTTTGCCTATGCCGATGATATTGCTATCATCTGTACGGGTAGAAACCTCAATTTACTTAGCATTCGTACCACCAGCCTACTTAGTCTGATTTCGAACTTGACCGCTAACAACGGACTATCACTTAACCCACTTAAAGCCGTGCTTATATTGTTCTCTCGGAAATATAAAATACCCGCAATTGAACTGCCGTCAGTTAATGGGGTGCAATTACAGATGACGGAAAAGGTCAAGTATCTGGGAATAATTCTCGACAGAAAACTGTCTTGGAAACCGAATGTGGAAGAGAGGGTGAACAAGGCGTTTGTTGCTCTTTACTGCTGTAAAGGGGCGATAGGAAAGCGCTGGGGACTGTCTCCTAAGATCACCATGTGGATTTATACGGCAACAGTCAGACCAATACTTCTCTATGGCATCGTAGTTTGGTGGAGGTCCCTTCAAAAGAAATATATTCTGAATTCCTTGATGAAAATTCAAAGATCAGCACTGATTAGCGTTAGTGGGGCAATGGGCATGACGTCAGGTACTGCATATAGTGCTATCGTGAACATCTGGACTCCTGATATCATGGCCGAATCGGCAGCCGCTACATCCCTGGTGAGAATCAGAGATTGTGGCGTTTTGATATCGGGGCATTCCGGACACGCTGAGTTACTGCACCGGATCAACACTATTCCCGTAACACGTCCTAAGATTGGGACAGAGAAACTCCACTCTGTGTAGATTCTGCATGGGAGAGGGCGGGGAAATGACGAAACACCTTCTCTTGGATTGCCCTGCTCTGACAGGACTGAGAAGTAGGATATTCGGAACACATATAGTTAGCACGGTAGCCCTACAGGATAGACAAATTTATTAAAAGGCCAAATTGGCTAGACGACTAGTCAATAGTTGCTATGGAGGAAACTACAAGTGTGCTAGACAGCGTGCTGTCTTGCAGCCTTTTCAACCAACCAACCATGTGAATTAATTAATTTTATTAATTATGAGGCAAATAATTCATACATAATCTATTTTATACCAGCACATATGCTCTACTTTTTATTCGGAAGATTCCTGCATCAACAAAAATAAAGAAATGGAAAAGTATTAGTAATCTCTGAACAGAAGTACGGACTGGTAGTTTGTATTATGTTAAATATTAAAAAAAAATTCCACTTTGGGGCACAATTGTTTAAGTGTCGATTATAATTACACAGGTCGACGGCAAAAAATTAAATGATTAACCACTATACTCGTATAGATTTGATGCAGCATGGCCACCTAAGTACGAAAATTGTCAAATTTTGCAATATTGTCAATATTTTGAGACAGTTCTGCACTTATAGTATCATAACTCGAAAACGACTAGTCCGATTTTGATAAACTGAATCTAGCAAATTTCAAATTTACAATACCTTTAACATATAAGTAGAGTAATTTTCAATACGACAAACAGTTTCAGAGCTATTAAAACAATTTGTTTCGAAAAAAATGTATAAAATTTTTTTATTTTTTTTTGAGAAAAAAGTCAGAAAAATATCTAAAACGCTAAAACTATTAAATTTTATTCATTTGTAGTGAACATACATATCTTGTGAAATAAAAGAGATGTAGGTAATGAAAATCGATGGATGCGTTACATTTGTATTCATATGTTAGGTGAAGGTATCGCATGTTTACAAACATTGTAATTTTTGGCTTGGGTTACATAATAATGACTAGTCAATGCTGAAGGAATTTAAAGAACTTTTCGTCAATATTATATAGAAAACTTTATAACGCAAATGCAGAATATAGTAACACAGGTGCATTTTACGACATGGATTTTGGCAAACCACTATATACAATACTGATCCTATTCTTCGGGAACAAAAATAGAAATTGCCTAATGTTCTGGTCTGATTTTTTGAAATAAATAAATGTAGAAATAAACACAAATTAAATCAACACAAATGGTTAAACCCAAATTAAAGAATTGTATCAGAAAACTGAAGCAGATAGATATACCACACTTGATAATCGTGCCCTTCACAATTGAAGAAAATTTGCATAAAACTAACTCCTTAAATCTATAAGTGAATAATGCTTGGTGTTTCGTTGGAATAATAGATAATTCAAGAAAGGACACTCACTGGCTTGACTCGAACTACGTGCTAAGTTCATCATCAGGTACCTAGTCACTGTGCCTGAATTGGAACATTGGATAGGAACATTGGATTTAGTTTAGTTTTAGTGAAAAAAATACATCTATTGAAGGGTCCGCCATCTAACGTTTTTTTTGTCAACTAGTGCTTATTTCGTGAATGGTAACACTTAGCTCATGTCTGATTTGACAGATAATTAGTTTTATCCTTCCGCTGAACGAATATGGTTGTGTATACGCTTGAACAACGCTGTGCGATAATTTTGTGTGCGGATTTTAGAAGAAGAGAAGCACCGTCAAGCAAGATCATTTTGATCTTGGCGGGTATGTAAACAAGCAAAATTGTCGCATTTGGGGCACAGAAAATACATTGAAAAGCCGATGCACCCAAAACGAGTCACTGTTTGGTGCGGATTTTGGTCCAGAGGCATAATTGGGCCATTTTTCTTCGAAAATGAGCAAGAAGTGGCCGTTACAGTCAATGGCGATCGTTATCGGGCCATGTTGAACGAATTTTTGTTCACAAAAATTGAAGAGGAGGATATTGGCAACATTGGGTTTCAACAGGACGGCGCTACGTGCCACACAGCCGAAGCTACACTCGATGTTTTGCGCCCTGTTTTTGAAGATCGCATTATCAGCCGCAGAGCTGATGTCGTTTGGCCACCTCGGAGCGATTTGACACTGTTGGACTAATATTTGTGGGGTGCCCTCAAAGATAAGTGTTACGCCGACAAGCCAGAGACAATTGACGCTTTAAAGGACAATATTCGTGAAGCCATTGGTGAAATACAGCTGCACACAATCGATAATGTGCTTAAAAATTGGACCGATCGTGTAGGCTACTGCATGGCCAGCCGAGGCAGCCATTTGAATGAAATTATTTTCCATTATTAACCGGAAGGATTGTACTTTCAAATAAAAGAAGAAATTTGAGAAAATATTTAGTATTTTTTTTTATAGCATTTTCAAAAAAAAAAAGTTATTTGGCTGACCCGTTATGTAATAAAGGGTATCTTAGTAAGAATGTAGTTTTTCACTTTAAAATAAAAACACGTATTTTCTGAGATAGTTGTGATTTTTTGTTGCATTGTAAAGAAGCCATGTTCCGATTACGTATGGAATAAAATATGCGTCAAATGGTCCACGGCTTTGATGAGAGGCCACTACTCTTTTCATTAAATTTTCTATAAATTTTTCACAGAAATGTGGCTGTATCTAACCGATGACGCGTTGGATCTCGGATATGAGCTTAGCTATTGTTTCTGGTTTATTGAGATTTCACAAAGCCACAAAGAAAGAAATTGCACGGCGATAAATCGCATGATCTTGGTGGCAGTTGACATCAGAGTTTCTTGAGATAATTTGTTCTGGAAATCGTTGCTGCAATAAATCGACTGTCAGGTGGCTCCGTCTTGCTGAAACCACATATCGTCCAGATCCATGCTGTCTAGTTGAGACCACAAGAACTCCGTTATCATGTTCCTGTAACGCATGCCGTTCACAGACACTGGAATTTCGGCCTCATCTTCAAAAAAGTAAGGCCCAATCAAGCCGCCACAACAAAATCAGCACCAAGCAGTTACTCGTCGTGGTTGCATTTGTTTCGCATGAATTGCATGAGGATTTTCTTAGACCCAAATACTACAATTTTGTGTATTCACGAAGCTATTCAGATGGAAATTCGCTTCACCGGAGAGATGCATTTTTTTTATTGAAAAATTGGCATTTAACTACTTCACTTTGCTCCATTACCTATTGAACGAATTGCAGGCGCTTTCCTTGGTGTGCTGGTGTAAGCTCCTAGGTATGCTGCATTTTGTACGCATAAAGGTGGAGGTCTTTTGTCAAAATTCATTGCGTGGTGCTGCGGTGCTGTGGTGTGGAGGACGATGCCAAATGGATGTTTTCGGGTTTTCGGCGACACTCTGGTTTACAGCTGCATTGTTTTCAAGAGACACTGGTGCCTAATAATTTTTTTTATTCCATAAATTCGAATAACGTTGATAAAAGCTTGTAATTTTGCCTGTTTGTAAGACATGCCATACAATTTTTTGGGCTGATCGGGCTACGCTCACTCTCACGCCCACAGGAGTTACACCTTTATTGACTCGCAAATCATTCGGGAAATTTTGATCGAATTTGGTATATTTATGTGTTCCAGATATTGCAGTAAAGAACCATAGCATAAGTAATGATTTGTTCGCCCTTTCGTATTATATTCAAAAATTAAATTGTTCGAGCGTTTGGTCGTATTTTTAATTAATTTTATGCTTCGATATTTCTCTACCCTTTGGGTAACATCGTCAGTAAGATAAACACAATTATTAATTAGAAACGAAAAGAATTGATAAACAAATTTGTATTTGTTATTTTATTGTGTGTATTTTCCTGACGATGCTACCCAAAGGGTAGCGAAATATCGAAGAATAAAGTTAATTAAAAATATGACCAAACGCTCGAACAATTTAATTTTTGAACCATAGCATAGTACAGTTTTGTTTATTTGCGTCAGATGGCGCTGTTTAAGATATAAGTACATGAAATCCCATATACTTATTCCATAATAATACTTTAACCCTTTGACGACCATACATTTGCGGCCCACGCGATATAATTTTTTTGATCTATGACGTACAACAAATTTTGTTTTGTTTTGGTACATTGTTTTAGTATTAGATAACAGTATATATACTAGTCAAACATATGTTCGGCCCATGTAAGCACGTTGAAATTCGACCTTAATTTGTTTTTTTAGTTAATGTCAGGACTCATTACTTAACTGAAATTTTCCCCACGAGCCTCCAACCGGTTGCAGTAGACTACTTTTTGACCCACTTTGATGGCTCATGTGGGTCAGAACGGCTCGTATATATCTACTATACTATTCTTACCACTACCGTCTTCTATAAATCAGCCATATATATCTATATATCAGGTGACTAGGCCATACATACTTTCCTGTGGTCGTCAAAGGGTTAACGGCCAATTTAGTTTTATTGCCGAATTTCCACATAAACATGAATATTGTTAAAATAAATAAAGCAATAGTTAGCTCACTGAAATAGTTGTTTTTGTTTTGTTATAAATAGAGAGACATGGTAAAATAAGGAAGCTAAATTCGTTGGAACAGCTGTTTTAAATTTTTCATTGTGGCACACGGCAATTTTACTTGCGCAAGTCTTGACTTCCATTCTCTTCCCCTCTCTCTCCCATAAACACCAAACTTGAGCAAGTAAAATTGCCGTGTGTTTTTGTACTTTTTTGAATTCTTGTGTTGTTGGTATACTTCCGTGTATAGATTGACAACTTAAGCCATTGGAACAAAAACAAAATGACTGTTGTTGCTGCCTTAAACCACAACAACGTCTACTGCTACCACTTGGTTATTATACTATGAGTATAGAGAACTTATTGCAGTCTTTTCCCGCTCTCATGTAGAGAGTGTGAGTAAAAGAGCATAAACGAGTCTTATTCTCTTTGTGGAATATTTTAATATAAATGCACTATTTTGACCATGTTATTACATAAAACAATACAAAAAGCATAAATGTTTAAAAATGCATCAATATTTCACATCAAAATTATGAGTGGACCAAGTTATGACAAAAAGAGAGAAATACGTTTTGAATTATTTGCCAGATGTCGGCAGTGATTTTGAGTCATACAATTCGTTCCATGAGTTCTCTATACTATTCAATACTCTTTGGGGACGACGAAGTGCTTGTTTGTTCGCTGCCGCTACCTCAATACCATCATACTTATTTTCAGGCAGAGATTATTGTTGTAGAAAAACCACGTATGTGATGCTAACGCTGTGTATTATTTGCATGTGTTCACTTTGATAGATTGCCCTACCCGTGCCTATAGATGTTAACACATCAAAAGTTTATAAAGAAGAATTGTAATTGATTATTTCAGTGGATGGTTGAAAATATAGATATTTCGATGTCCATCAAGAATGCTAATGAGATGCCTTGGTGGGAATTGAAATAGCTGTATTCCCGACCATCCACCGAAATAATAAATTTCACTTCTTCTTTATAAGCTTTCTCTATTAAAAATTATTTTTAATGGAAAAAAATTATCTTGAATCGGATAATGATTGAAAAACTTAATTACAAATTATATTTAAATTGCTTCCTTATGGGCAAAAATATGCAAATTAATATATAACAGTGGCAATTACTTCGAAAGAAAATACTAAAATACATTCAAAAATCACCCGCGGCTGCCCCTGCGTTAGTGCCTGTTCAAATATGTACTAAGGAATAAATAAACAAATAAATGGTTTCCCATTACATCCCATTAAGGGACCGGGGAGAACTTCTCACAATCACTGAGCTGTGCGCTTTCCAGTTTTCACTCACTGATTGGGACCTACAGTTTTACACCGATTCCGAACGGAATTTTGAGACGCTTTATCATGGCTATATACTCGATAGTGTCGCCGTCACTATGCGAGGTGACCGCCGCCGAAAGAAATTTTTTTTGAAGGTGGTCAGAGAACAGGATTCGAACCCAGGATCTCATGTACAAGAGCCGCGCACACTAACCATTGCACCACCGACGGCCGTTGTAATATTTAAATGTCTATTAAATTTTATATAAATTGTGGATACCCTTTTTTCCTATGGTTGACCAATTTTGCGACTTCAATATGCTAAATAAGAGATAATTTTTGTACATATTTAAATATAAGTTAAAGAAGTTTTTCAATTTGAATAAATTTTCCGTAAGGGCCCATACTTTTTTAGTGCTTTCTTTGAAAGATGAGGATTTACCCGTTCAGAATGCACTAAGCGCCTTATTAATAAAAATTTGTGGGAGATTTGAGAGATGTTTTTGTATGCTAAATCATCTCTCAAACCTCTCATAACTTTGTGAGAATAAGGCTGTAAATCTCTTATACTACGTTTAAGCATTCGAAACCCACAAGACCTCAGCATGCTTTTGCTGAAAATCGCCCCGATCGTCCTTGAGCATATGCGTACCAAATATCATTAAACTCAAAAGGGCCCTAATCGATTATTTTTCATTGTAATCTGATGAAACTATAGTAACAATAGTATAAAATACAGTCTAATGAGACAACAATATTCTAAAGTTACTCTTAAGGTCAGCGAGCCTAAAATAGCTGATTCATTCTGAGAATTTGTTTTCAGTACAAAAATAATCAATTGTTGTCATTACCCCTATGAAAGGGTTTACTTTTCCACTATGTTTAGTGCTGTATTTCACTTAAATTACATTTAATTTTCTTATTCGTATTCTGGTTTAATATGCCACAAACAAGATGACATACACAATATACCTCTGGGCTATGCTAAGGAACTTGGGGCGAGCCTGAGGAAAATATACCTTGGCATGTTAAATATTCGTAGTTGGAAATTGTTTTCGAAGATGAAGCCATACAATATACAGCAATATAGAAGTTATTGCACACAATGATTCTATACAATGGAATGGAAAGTCATAATGATGGGTGTGACCATTGTCCATGTTATTTGAGAAGACTAAGGAATGGTTTAAAAGGAAATGTGGTGTAAAATTTAAAGTGCCAAATAAACTTCATTAAATGACTTTAAGCTCACAGGTGTAATTTTTCAGTACATGAAAAGGAACCCTTTGTTTTGATGAAAATTCATTTGTGAAGTGTAAATAATTCTCTACAGGTAATTTACTATTCCAAACGCTGGCTCAACAAAAATTGAAAAATATATGAGAGAACATTATATGATTTCAAACTCACTCTAATTGAGATATCTAAATAAAGAATTCTTAAGGCATATCTTAAGGTGTTTTAAGCATTGAAATCTTGTTCTTTTTCCGAAAGTTCTTTTATGATATTTGTCTGAAAACGTAACTTGTTGTACCGAATTCGATTGCTTAAATGAATTGTCACGTTTCTTGGTTGTTGGTTGTATGTTGTATAATATGTGTTCTTCGAAAGATATAAGCCATCGAATATTCATAGGACCTAAACGTCAAAGGAACAGTTGCAAAGGGGTTATACAAATTTGAGTTCAAATGGTTTTTATAATACATATGAGATAGAGGTATTGTGTTTATTTATTACTACTTAAAATGTTTATCCATTGCCTACAAAGCCCGTTCCAGCAGAGTGTGCGAAAGACTGTAACGAATTGTTGTAGACTTAATCAGACCTTAGCAATGTGGCTTTAGACCTGTTAAATCCACAACGAACCTGGTACTAAAATTTTGCCATATCCTGGAGAAACTCTCGAGAACCAAAACGACACCTACCATCTCAAGGTGGATTATAAGTATCTTTGATAGCTCAATACGGAAAATATTCTCCGAAGCTTTGTTTGATATGTATAGGCCTGCTAAAGACCACATTAGGATAGCAGAGAAATTGATATACTGGGTTATTCAGGAAGTTCCGGACAAATTTCTCCAGCGTATTTCTTGGCTCATTTCATGAAGAAAAGTCCACTAGGACCATGTCCGAAAATGCAAGGGTGCGAAATGGCAGCGGGTTCAAAATTTTCGGATTGGTGGTCGGAGGGTAGTAGGGTAAAGTTGCTAACTTCTGAGCCAGTGGTCGGATTTTTTTGTTTTTGGGCTTGTGGGAAAGGTCTTTAAGAGGCCTTTTCAGAGGCCTTTTGAAGCATTGGAAGCCAATATTCACGTCACCATTCACACCATACAGCCGCTTTATTGGAAAAAGTAGTCAAAAATTGGACTGATCGAGTGGACCATGCAATTCGTATATGCCAGAAATCATATTTAAAAAAAAAAATACATGAGGTGTCATGGGACACCCGGTTGGAACGAAGTTCCTTTCGCTTTATATTATGTACTAGTTAGTTCCAACACGCCTAAGGCGCCTGTCGAAAAATACTGTAATTCAAATGAATCTTTAAGAAAAGATACTTTTTGTAAAATGATAAACTTTTTTTAAGAAATTTTTTATTTATTAAATGTATTTAAAAAAAAAAGTATATTTTTAGGTCTCTTCTGTAAGAATATGTATTATATTTTCCCGAAAAGGTCCTTTCTTTAATGAGAGGTACTTCTTTTATTAAAACCTAATGCATTTTTTAAGAAAAAAAGTGCTTTCTGTAAGAAAAAGCCTGAGAGTATGAATTTTTTTTCCAAAGAAGTACTGTTTTAAGAACAGGTACTTTTTAAAGAAGTGGTGCTCTTTTAGGAAAGGGTTATTTATCAAGAAAATTTACTTATTTTCAGATACGCCACTTATCTCAAGAAAAGAAAAGGTATTATTTTATTTTTAAGAAAATGTACTTTTAAGGAAAGGAATTTTTATAAGAAAAGGTATTTTTGTAAGAGAATGCATTTTTTTGACGAAAAGCTTTTTTTACGAAAGAACATGTACAATTTTAAGAGTAGGTACTTACTTATCAAAAGTTATTTTGTTTTACAAAAAAGGTGCTCTTTAAAGAAAAGATAGTTTTTTAAGAAAAGGCAATATGTTGTAAGATAATGTACTTTTTTAAGAAAAGGTACTTATTTAAAAAAATTACTTTTTTTAAGAAAAGGTACTTTTTGTAAGAAAATTTACTTTTTTGATTGCTTGTTTCTTTAAGATAAGGTATTAATTTAAGAAAAGGTAGATTGTTTAAGAATAATAATAGGTATTTTTTTGAGAAAATTTACATTTTTTAAGAAAACGCACTTAAGAACATTTTATTTTTTTAACTTCTTTCACTTTGGTTTTTCTAAATTTACTTTTTATTCGGTTCAAAACTAAAATATGTAATAAACAGGCTCCACCTAGACAATTTCCCATTACACAGAAAATATCCCCCGATATGTTAGTCTAGACAGAAACCAAACCAAAAGTACGAGTGTAAGAGTAAGGGTGCTGCCAAATGTAATTCCATGCTCAGGATTGTATTTCATGGATTTACCAGTCTGGCACTTTGGCTTTTCTAAATTTACTTTTTATTGGGTTCGAAACTACAATATGTAATGTGTAGACTCCACCTAGAAAACTTCCCTTTAAACCAACCCAAAAGTACCCAATACAGTTGATAATAATGGGTTGTAATAAAGTAGTTAAACTAGGGCATGGGATCAGAGGGCTTTCTGGGTATTATATTTTTTCGAAATATTAATAGGTCGATGTAGTCGCACAGGTAAACCTATGCTTACATCATAAACTGGAGCGAAGTATGAAAACATACATTTAACGTTTAAAATTTTTCTAAAGTAAATTATGTTTATTTTGTAAAAAAATAGATTAACAATTGTTATATGCGAATGATATGATATACATAATTAAATGAGAGCTTCGAGACGTTGCAATTCTAGTCGCTTTTCTGTCAAACCTTTTTTGTCATTAATTTTCTTCAGCCTTTCAAAAGAGAACGGTTCTAAAAATAACCCTTGAATCGACCGTACTCGTGAGAGGGCAACGTATGTCATTCCCAATGCAAACTCAGTATTTCCTAGATCAATCACAGCTTTATCCAACGTTATTCCCTGAGATCTGTGTATGCTTATAGCATACGCCGGCTGTAGTGGAAACTGCTTACGGGTATATGTCTGTGCACCTTTTTGAAACGATGCTGTTATTGGCACAATGGGTAGAATTTTGCTATTGTTGTACATTGGACCTGAATAAGAGTCAAATTGTACCATAACACATTTTGGAAATTCATCAACGTATGTGCTATCTCCTGTAGGTGTGTATAGAATGTCCGTAACATGTCCGATGGTTCCGTTACATAAACCTGCAGCAGTAAACAGATTTTGCCTCAGAATAACCTGTGCTCCCTTACAAAGATGCAGCTTGCAACATAAACCTTTTGCTTCATCATTAGAAGCTAAAGCGCCTCTTGGATCATTGTGAATTGCTTGAATTATAGCTATTGGTTTTCCGAGAGCTCTAAGTTTTTCCTCATTGTATTCTTCAATTTGTGCATTTGTAGAGATAAGTCGTAGCACATTTGCAGTAGCTGAAATAGTGGCTTCGTTATTCAACATAAATCTGGATTGCAGAAGTTCATAGTCATGCAAAGAAATTTCACCCATTGCAATGCGTGATAAGCAATCTCTAAAACTCTCCTGTTCAAACCCAATCTGACGCATAATTTGGGTTAGTTTGAATACTTTTTTGATGTGCCTGTATACTATTTTCCCTTGAATAGCGATCAGGTTATTGCTTTTAGGCACACCATATAATGGAATATCGCCAACTGGTTGGAGTTGATTGAAATCACCGAAGAAAAGCACAATAAACCCTCCCATTATTTCATTAAGCGGCTTAGCTAATCTCAATTTCTGGTCCACTTTCCCTAATAATTTCAATCCGATCATTGAAAATTCATCGATAATGATAATTTTTATAGCAGACATATCATCTTGAAACTGTCGCAGTTTCTCTGATGATAATTCACGACCGTTGTATGTTGAAATTCGTAATGCACTGTGTAGAGTGTGACCATTTATGTTATTTGCAGCAACTCCTGTAGGTGCCATCAACAATACTTTGTCAACTCCTATCTGATTTACAATTTCATTGATAATGCATGACTTTCCAGTTCCAGCAGAGCCCATGACCAATGCTAATCGCTCTGATACCTCATTATTCAATGCAGAATGCACAAAATTCACAACATCAGACTGCTCGAAAGTCAACGTAACTGTTGTTCTTGAAGCAATACTGCAACGAGTAAATGAATCTTTGGCAGATTTAATGAAGTTTAAGTTACTAAATATATTGGGATATTCTTCCAATCCTTCATTCCAGTTCATTGCTCGATCAATCTCCCGATAACCTAGCTCTGTTTGTTGAGGGACTGCTGCAGGCATCACAGCCGCAAGCACCATCCATTCATGTGGATCATGTTCGTTCTCAGGAATATCTACATCTTCTTCTTCAGTAACAGAAATTGGTGGCAATTCCCATATGTCAATTGGCATCGCTTCAAAACTTTCCTTCCACGTCTGATGTGTTTTCAGTTGACTCATATTTCTCCAAGGTATGTAACACAGAAGCTTTTGCTTGCAGAATATTTCGTCTGTTTCTTCGGACTTTCCAAAAGAAACTTTGGGTATTACTTGGACAACTCTTTCTGTTCGATAGCAACTGCCAGATGGTGAATAGTTCTTAGCGAATTGAATCAGCGTTAGGCTGCTGATCTTGCGTTTGTGCAGCGCACAATGTGCCCAAGAGGGATGAGTGGTTTCTCTTGCTCCCCCCCCCCCACCCCCCACCAACCCCTCTTTACCAATGGAAAAGAAGTCTCTATAAATCATTGTGCATCGACAGGTTTAGTTGTTGTTGTGGTTTTTGTTTTTATATTCATAATGATGATTACATTTTTATGATGATGAAGTTTGTGAAGTTATAATGAATTTTATAGGGTAAGGAGTGCTTCTACGGTTTATTTTTTTTGCGCTATAACCACCTTTGTATCAATAAGAATTTATTGCAAAAAAAAATTTTTTAATCGCACATATGGTCAACCCGTGATGCTGTTACGAACATTTCACATATCAAGTCGTATTATAAGGAGCTACGCTCCAAAAAAAGTTGTTTAAAATTTTTTCATTTAGCCCCCATCGCTAAACGTGCGATAAGGAACTTCGTTCCAATGAATGTCATGCAATTATGTACCAGATGATAATAAAAAAAATTCCATTCCAACAATATTTCTGTTTCGTGTTTTCGCCCATTATATACTATTTTTCTATTGCGTACCGTGAGTGGAAATGGAAAAGCTTCTCACTATCAATTTCTAATGACAAAGAGTATATGCAGTGTTGCCAACTCTTGTTAGAAAAAAAGCAACAACTGCCTTAAAAAGGATAAAAATTTGCCAGAAAGATGGTAAAATGGCACCATACTAATTTCGGCCAAAGTCATGGCCCAAAAAGCCAAAAGTAAAAAAAATAGATGTTTTTGAATGTAACATAATATAATATTCACTAACTGGAAATTATACTATTAATAAATTGCGTATTGGGTAATTCCATCAGGTTTATGTAAGATTCCAATTAGCCCCTTCTGATTTTAATCATATTTAGCTAATCACTAACAAATTTTTTGACATATTCCATTGCTTAAACTTAGGCGCCGTTCTCGGACAATCGGAGATCAAAGTTAAATATATGAGGTGTTTTGAGTAAACTTGTACTTATGCGGTGTAGTTTTCGAAGGAGTGAATGTAGTTTTACATGATTAGAGTCGTATGAACGAGTAAGACAATCTCTTTAAAATATCTATGTAAAAGTGCATTATCACATGGCAATTGTTAAATGTGGATTAAAATCAAATTTAATAAAATATTTTCGTTAATCACGAATTCATCTGCCCGAATATATTTCCACTTTTATTATTTTTTTTTTAAATTTAGTAAAAGTGAATATTGTTCAAACAGATATTGATGAATTTAACAAAGTTAAAGTTTAAAAAATCTATGTGTAAAACAAAAAATACGGAAGACCAACAAAAATATTTAAGCAAATTTGATGGGTGATTATCAATATATTAACTAAATCACCAAGCTTTGTTTATGTTTTATATGGCAAATGTTAATATTTTTAGATATTTTTTAACTGATTTAATTCACTTTTGATGATCACGAGCGCCATCTGTTGAATTCAACATTTCTACGTTTTAAGATTGGGTACAACTTAAAACATAGAGGTCCTAAAAAATTCAGCATAATCTGACGAGTTTAATCAAACGTGAACGTAGACGCCCATTTCAGAAATTTTAAAAAGTATTCGAATTTCGAGGCACCAAAATCTCTATAATAATCTGGTAAGTTTCTAATAAAAATAAGTACCATGTAGGATAAGCCATTAATAAGGTTTTAATAAGATATTAGATTAAATCTATTTCCATTTAAATTTAATGAATTTTTCAATATTGGACGGGAGTACCGAGAATACCGAGCGTACAATTCCGTCAAAATGTAGCGCTTCAAAAAGGAGTGGAATGTATTTAATACTACAGGTCTCATGGAAATGTAACGAAAAGGTAAGTTTTCCCAAAATACCCAAATATGAAATAAAAGAAAGGAAAGATCAGATGTAAGGTTTTGATGTATTGGTTTAGTTAGGCAAACTTCTCATAATAATGATAGGGGTAATACTTGTTGAATACGATTCAACATGCCGCCGCCTCTTGCAGCAACGCAACATGTTAATAAATTAGTAGTGGCAAGTACCCGATATCATCCATTCGAATAGAGTGCTTTCTGCTATGGGTAAGGTGGAGGACGTTTGTATAAGACCGGCTTCATTATTTTATTTCGTTGGCCACTGCCAATCATGATTTCTATATCTTTGGGGTTGTGAAAATGTGGATCAGCCAAATCTGCAATGTGACTATATATTTCTTATGGTTTTTTCTCATTGATGGAATGTATTTGAAACATGGTTTACTTCCAGTCACTTATCGCCTATTCTTTCATTACACTCTAGTCTCTACTGGTACTCCAAGTAGCAAGTAAATCGGATGTTTCATCGATACACCCTGCTTTCTCCCATCGCCGTCTACAACATTCCAGTACTTGCTAGCAAATCCAACAACCATTAAGCTGTTAGTGAAATCTTCATCCTTCTAATTATATTCGGGTCAACTTAAAACCACACGACTAATGCATAAGTTTGTCGGAGAGAAATCTATATCCATCTATTGTTTTTTAGCAAATGTAACAACCAATAACCTTCTCGTCATAACCGTACCGGCTAAAATTATACTACTAGCATTACTACATTTTCAATGTGCTGTTCAATTCTTAGTTTAATTCACGTTTGGCGATAGTTTATTAATCACTCACTTAGACTTTATAATCGATGGCAATACCAAGTGTGTTTTTTTCTAACCCGCTAAAGTTAATTATAGCTTAATTTGTACGAGAGAGGAGAGACTCAAAAAAAGAAATTTGAAAAATGGCTTACACATGGTAAGTTCATTAAAATTATTTTATTTAATGAAAGAAATTTTTAACTCTAATCCTGAAGGATAGATTTTTATTTCCGATTGAAAACGAATGAAAAAAAATTTGCTCACAACAACTCGCGGTAAAGGTATATGGTAGAATTATCTATCAGGTATAGTCGTTTAAACAGGTGATTTAATTTTTTCCATGGCATTTTTCGTTTCAGTTGTCAAACTCGTATGTATTTTGTTTTTATACTTTTTGTATTCATGTATGGTTGGTATATATTTGTGTAGATTTTGACAACTGAAACGAATGAACAGAAATAAAATGTGTTTTTGTTGGCACTGGCTACAAACGTGATGCTGTATTGAATTTTTTCAACCATTACAGCAAATGTTGTCGTAATGTTAAGTGTGGATCGTTTTTCTTTTCTTGGAAAGTCATAAGTGGCAATAGTTTAATGGCATAAAAAACAGCGCTACTATAAGCGTTACAATATCATTACAATATCCCTCCTTAAGGTGTGCTTCGACTGGGTAGAGGACGAGGTACCCAATTTGGCCGTGACACGTCTCCTGGCGAGCATTTCGTATACAAACTCCATACATTCAACATTACTTGTTGATAGCACAAATTTTGGCACATTAGGCTTGATATTATTGAACGCACCATCAAAATGCAACCAATGAATACTCCTTACCAGCCACCGATTTATCGTGGTACCCTACTAGTACATGCTGTGATATCTCTGTATATCTGTTCCTTCCGAATACATGCTGCGCATTAAATAACAATCGTACATAAAAATTCGACCCCAGGTGTCATTTACCAGCCGGTCCAACGTTTTCCGTATGAACGATAACAAGCTTATAAGTGTAAAGTAATTAGGAACTGAGTGAGAGGTCTTTCACACTTTGAGAATAGACACCACTCTTGTATACCTACGAACTCTAGATATGTATTTGAAGTTTGTACAAGCAACAGGCAGGGAATCAATACATTGGATTGAAGTTCCGCTGGTGATACTATGACGGGTCCGGGAGACTTAAACAACTTAAAGCTACCGATAGCCCCTTTAAACCTGGGTTTATTAACAATTGCAATGGTCCCTCTGATCTATGAGGAGTATGCCCACTTACAGCGGTATTCTCCCTCAGCGAGTTACCAGGGAAATGGGAGTCCATACGGAGAGTGCGACTATCTACTGCCTGTTGTTCAGTGTCAAGAGGGTTCTTCAGGTAACCTATCGTCGTTTTGTCTAAAGCCAGTATTTTTCTCAGCCTCGACGCCTGTGATGTATATTCTATTGATTTAGAGATGAGCACCCACGGGTCTCTGTTGACCTGTCGAAATGCATTATTATCTCGCCTTTGTTCAGCTTTGTAAGTATTCCAGTCCTGCTTGTCTCTCAGAGACTTGGGTTTATTAAATAGTCGTCGACATGACTTCTGCCAGCGTTTTGATCAAAAGATTTGTAGCGACTTGATAAGAGCACTCGAGACCCTGTCCGTACACACCCTATGCCAACATCTCTACAGACGATTCCGAGGAACTCTTGCAAGCCTTTTAATAGAGAGATTAAACCCCATCGTCCTCAACCTACAAAAACTCTCATTAGCTTAGTTAGACAGAAGAAGAAGAAAATTTCCCATTCCATCCAATACTGGGAATGGGGAGAGCTTCTCACAAACAGTGATCTGTGCGCTTTCTACACTCACTGATTGTCACCCATAGCCGAACCACCCACACTACCACTATACCACCGAAGGCCTTTTGCTAGACTATGGCTTAAAGTGGCAGATGCCACTTTACTATGATGAAGGTGAATCTGAAGATACCGCAACATTTCACAATCACTTGAATTGGTGCCTTAAAATAAAGTACCATTCACACTACAAAGAATAGCGCTTTAATCAGTGCTTACTGGGATGCCAGTGGTGCAATAGTTAGCTCGCACGACTCTTATGAAAAACTACGCGGGGCTTATTTCCAACACAGGCCATGAAAACGTTTCTCAAAAAACGTTTGGAAACGGTGGAAAAGTGTAGGCCCCAAACCGTCAGTCTAAAATTAGAGAACGTTTATAAGAAGTTCTGTCTTATATCGCCATGAGATGTAATGGAAAACGAGACTTTAAGTCTAGAAAACATATGGAAAAATGTGATAGATAGAGTGTATGTATTCTATGTATATATGTAAACACTCTTTTAACAAATCATTGAATGGGGATTCGTAATTCGACAAGTAAATATGTATATTGCTCTAAAATTTGGCCGTTATTGGTGTAATGTTATATATGAGAACGTGGGTTGGATCCCTGCCATCACTACCTTAAATTTATTTCCACGATGGTCACCTAACTTAATGACGGCGACATTATCGAACACTTAGCCATGCAAACGCTCCTCAAAATACCTTGGGAACCGGTGTAAAGCAGTAGGGCCCAATCAGTGATTGTAAAACTAGAACTGGCCCAGCTCACTGGTTGTAAAGAGCTCTCCCCAATCCATTCATGTGATGTAATGGGAAACCATTTATATTATTGCTCTGGTTGCTTGGTTGGTTTTCGTGGTTACTAAAGATACTATTTAACATCAATTAGTGTCTTGAGACACCGTTTTTCATACCACATCACTCCGGAAAGTTAAACGGAGATACCTCATTAGATCCCCTAGATCTATCTCGTGTATCTCAGTGAGGTTATGCAGGAAGGGACTGCCCAAAGTCTGCAGGCGTCTAGTCATCAGAGACGGACAACTGCAGAGGAGATGCTCCACCGTCTCCTCCTCTTCTGCGTCATCGCAGGCACGGCAGTGGTCATTATATGACAGCTTCAACGGTCTTTCGCGAATACCGATTGGCCAGTGCCCGGTCAGCACGCCAGTTAGCTTAGGTATGTCTCCCCAATTATGTTATATTCTGGCCATAAGTTTCTGAATATGCGGCACCTTTCCGTCCTATCGCATCTTGTCTTCGCTCGTTCAAGGTAAAGCAGGAAAATACTTCTTTTGACTGACACCATGTGGAGTTCGGTAGAAGAGGATCCTACCCTAGCTAGTTCGTCTGCCTTTTCGTTCCCTAAGAGACCCTTGTGGCCTGGTATCCAAGTAAGAGCCATATTGGCCAGCCGGCCTAGCTCGACAAGTTTTTCCCTACATTCACAAACTAGTTTAGATGCAGTGTTGTAAGATTTAAGTAATAGGATAGGAGAGCCGCTTTTCTATCTACAAATATTCCAATGCGCTCTGTTTCTCGCTGTGTATAAGTGCGGCGCAGGCTTCTTTGTTGGCCAGTACCTCCGCTTGGAAAACGCTGCACTTGTCTGGGAGTTTGAATGCTAAATTGAGGCCTGCCTCTGCGGAGAAGACACCCTAGCCGGTTCCACATTCCATTTTTGATCCGTCCGTAAATACTTTGGTGTCAAAACCTGTAAGTGGTTCCCGGTTTATCCCACTCTATTCTCCTGGGAAAGCAGACATCGAATAGATTATCCAACGTCAATAAGGGGGTGCAGTAATCGGTGATTACATTGAGTTCTCTTTGTATTGTCTGTAGTATTATTGCTTTAGACTAAACAGTTCTGTAACCAAATATTATTTAAGCTTTCGTGTGTTTTATTATCTATATACCAGTATATTCGTTAGCCTTTATTTATCATGTTTCAAAAGCATAAATAATTTACATGTATCTGCCAAGGATGAATAATGTATACGCAACTCAGTTTTGACTTGTCATTGCTGCAAATGGTAGACCACAAATCTAATTATAAAATGACTTATTCATTATATCATTTGCTGTATTTTTTTAAATTTTGTTTTTAAACAAACAACCTTTGTCACTCATGATACCCCGCATAATTGTTTGCGACATGATGTGGAAATAAGAAAATCGCAATTCATTTGTTGTTTCGTTAACACGACAGGAGGCATTTAATCTTTGACCTTTGTTTCGCATCGTCACTGCTATTCAAATGCGCTCGACTGTATTTAATTTGTTACTTTTTTTGTTCGTTTTGTTGGTGGTTGTTTGTTTTAAGGATTTTCGCATTTTATCGCTTTGCTTTGTTTTTATTCATTTCACCAGTTTACGTGTGGTGGCTTTGTAGTCTTCTTATGTCCCTTGCAATGGGGAAGACATATGTATGTTAGCACCTTTTTATTTGAATACTACTGCTACTGTTGGTGTTGTTGGTATTCGTGGCAGGGTTTTTGATAGCAATTGTTGTTATACTCAGTATATTTGCAAGTGTTGGCATTGAAGTTGTATGTGCACATGTGTGTTCCAATACGTATGTATGTGTACAGGTGCACATCTGTGGGTACATGCGATTGTAACCACAAGGTGGGCAAAAGAAATGTCTGACTGCGAATTGACTGCCATTTTGTTAGAAATAAAAAGTATTGGACCTTGTTTAAATGCTAAATTTATTTGAAGGTGTCAACTAAGTTGAAAAAATGAGATCGGTCAAATAACCACCTCTTGAGTTGATGCACATTTCTACTTGTTTAATGCTTTGAATTTGCTTTGAGGTTTGAATTGTTGCTCCCAAATCATCTCGATTTAAATTGGGGATTTCTTCTTCAATATTAGATTCCAAGACTTCCAAGGTTTGTAGTTTGTTGTTTTAAACGTGTGATTTAAAGCAGTACATAAATTTCAGTCTGGTGAACCGACTTAAATGTACCGTCACCCTAAGTCAACAATTGCTTCCGAAATTCGAATTCGAAAAAACCCCTATATTCACCCTCACATTAAACGAGTGGGCGTGGCAAATGTAACCATATTCATTAGCAGATTGTCGTTGCGCTAAATATTATTTAATACCCAACTTATTTAGGATCGTAAGTGGTTTTGGGGAATTTTTGTGACTACAAAAATGTGAAGTACAAAATGGTACAAAAATGGGCATGAGGTTGTTAATTTTTAATTGCACGGTAGCTTTTGCCAAAATGTAGATCAGTACCAAGTTTTATAAAGATCGGTTGTGGTTCACTGGAGATACCGAGACGGCCAACCGGAAATACGCCCAACTTTTGTATGGGATGTACGAAACTGGGCGTGGAACAGTAGTCAATTTTAATTAAACTGTAAAATATTGCCTAGTAAAGAATTTCATTAAGATCGGTTGTATTTTACGAGAGTAATTGTGTCGAGCAACCGGTCATCCGCCCATTTTTTGTATGGGAGGTATCAGAATGGGTGTGGCAAAACCGCTCACTTTTCGTAGGAAAGTGGAATTTAGCCAAATATTGTCTACTACAAAATTTTATAAAAATTGGTTCGGTTTTGCGGGACTTCTTGTGCCGAACACCCAAACAAGCCGAACAAACTTTTGTGTTGAAGGTACCAAAATGGGAATGGCAAAATCATCCTTGTCCTAAATGGTCATTGGCGTTTGATGACATGAAGCCAAATACCTAATTTCATTGAGGTCGGAAGTGTTTATCGCAATTTTTTGGATTGACAACCCGGAGACAACAAACCTTTTGTATGGGAGGTACCAAAATAGGCGTGGCAATGTTGCTTATTTTCTCCAATTAAGTAGACACTTACAGATTATTAGCCAATGTGTGAGTTGAAGCTAATAACGTCTACCAAATAAAAGTTTTAGAAGCAACATAATTTTTGTATTAAATGTGCCTATTTGTATGGGAGGAAGGGGCATGGCGAAAACGTCCATTTTCAATCCCAAACTAAGTGTGAACAAATATTAGTTGCTAACGTAATTTCTTTGTGATCGGTAAAGCTTTACGACATTTATCGTGTTGACCGGCCAGACAGGCAGAAAGACGGACATGGCTCAATCATCCTAAAAAGTCCAAAGATACTAAGAGTCTAATATAGTTCCTGATATTGGTGAGGGTATAAACAGCCTAAAGTTAGATGTCTGGCGCCGTCAGGTCTGGCGAAATATCCGGCCAATTTAAACGGCAAATCACACATGTTGATTAAGTATGTAGTCCTAACAAGTTATGGTTTCGATGGAGCTCTAGGCGTCCTCAAACAAATTCGGGCCAATCAATTTTTTACTTTGAGAAGATGCAAGATGCAAGATTCATGTAGATTCATCACTTAAATGACAATGAGCTTCGTCGCTTCTTATGATTTTCTGAAGCTGCGTTAAAACAACAGGTAGCCACAATAATTCCTCGTTAAGTCCTGGGGAGCTAATTATGTAAGAAACGATATCGATATGTGGCCGTCGGTGATGCAATGGTTAGCATCCGCGACTCTTGTACTTTGACAACGTGGGTACGATTCCTGCTTTTCCTGTTTGTCAGAATAAGTATGTATGTATATCACTAATACTGTTATGGTTGGTTTAAACGCAACGTCTGCCACAGCTTAATGTATAGACGCACGGCTGAGATTGAATGTGCCTGGGTTCGAGACCTGATCGGGGAAGATTTAAAATGCAGTAGTGTATGTTTACATATAACGTAATAATGTATGAAATACTTGAGGGAATAAATTTCTTTTCAAAAATCTTCTTCAAATTTAACTTCAAAACATTTTTCTCCCCAGTAACTTCAAAATGCGAGAAAAATCTTTCGAAAAGGTTATGCATGTGGCAAAATCTGTGAATATGGAGAAAAAAAAAATAGAAAACTGCAAAATGCGAGAGAAATCTTTGAAATGTTGGTAGTGTGTTAAAAAAAATTTATGGTTGGACAAAATTTCAAAATGCGCGAAAATAGTCTCACAATGATTGGGGTTGTGTTAAAAAAGAGTGTCTGGGACAAAGTAACAAAACAGTGTAAAACTGCAATAATAGAGAATAATTTATATGCAAACAGTAAAGGTAGAATTGAAAATGTGTTACAAACACACACAGCAATTACAAGTCGTTAAAATTTTAAATAATAAATAACAATTTGTAAAAACGGGTCCGCCATCTAACGTTTCTTTTTTCAACTAGTGCTTATTTCGTGAGTGGTAACACTTAGCTCATGTCTGATTTGACAGATAATTAGTTTTATCCTTCCGCTGAACGAATATGGTTGTGTATACGCTGGGAAATATGGGGAAAATGGGCCTGCAGTCGACTTACAGAAGATGCCGATTTTCCCAAAAAAATCATCTTTTCAGATGAAGCTCATTTTGATCTTGGCGGGTATGTAAACAAGCAAAATGGTCGCATTTGGGGTACAGAAAACCCGCACGCATACATTGAAAAGCCGATGTACCCAAAACGAGTCACTGTTTGGTGCGGATTTTGGTCCAGAGGCATAATTGGACCATTTTTCTTCGAAAATGAGCAAGGAGTGGCCGTTACAGTCAATGGCGATCGTTATCGGGCCATGTTGAACGAATTTTTGTTCACAAAAATTGAAGAGGAGGATATTGGCAACATTTGGTTTCAACAGGGCGGCGCTACGTGCCACACAGACGAAGCTACACTCGATGTTTTGCGCCCTGTTTTTGAAGATCGCATTATCAGTTTCTCTACTAAATCACTTTTTTTGAGCAATTTATAAAGAAAGTCCAAAAATGTGCAATTTTTTGGTTCACTTGAATAAAGGCACTTTATTATTTGTAAAGTAAGCCATGAGTTTTTGTAGGGAGCGATTCTTTATTACAATTTATTACATCTTAATCATTTTACGAGTTAAAATGGCAAAACAAAAAATTGTAAATCTATCGGAAAAAAAACTAAAATCGATGTTTACCGTTCTGAAGGATATTCTAACCGCGCAATAGCTAAAAAAATTGGACGGAGCCCAACAGTTGTCGACAATTACATCAAGGACACCGAGGGCTATGGAAACAATTTTAAAGGAAGGGTTTTATTGTCTTTATCTACGTATGAGAAAAGAAAAATCATCAGAATTGCTTCTAATCAGTACGCAGAGTAATTAAGAGCTGTGAGTATCTTAAATATCTGGAATTACAGAAAAAAGCCGCCACTTAATGCGCCTCGTTAAGAAAAGCGGCTTCAATTCGCAAGGGACTACATGGTATCGGATGTGCAGCCAAGAGGTCATGTAAATGACTGGAGAACCGTTGTATTTACGGATGAGAAGAGGTTTAATTTGGATGGGCCTGATGGCTACAACTATTGCTTCCATGATCTGCGCAAAGAAAAGCGTTTTTTGAACCGATATCACAGCCGAGAGTGCAGCGTTATGGTGTGGGGCGCTATTACGTACTATGGGCATCATCGATATTGACTTTCAAAGTGCAAAAATGACTGGTGCAATCTATAAAACGTTATTGAAATCGGCTTTTCCGAAGTTCAGTGAACTATTTGGTCCCATATCTTGGATATTGCAACAGGATAATGTCCCTATACACAACGCCTGAGTAGTAAAGGAGGTCATTGCAAGCCTAAATGTTAATATTCCTCACTGGCCACCATATTCGCCAGATCTAAACGAAAATGTCTGGGGTTGGTTATCTCGTAAGGTCTATGAAGGAGGTAGACAATTTGATGACAAGCAGTCACTAATTCAGGCCATTAAGGATGCTAGGAATCAAATTTCGTTGGATTACATAAATTCTCTTTATCTCTCAATGAAAACCCGTATATTTGAAGTTATTAAAAACAAATGGGGTTGTACCCATTACTAATAGTTCTTAAATAAAGGAAATTAAATTAAAAAAAAACAAGAAAAACTGTTTTTCATTAAAATTAGTTAAAGTACCTTTATTAAGTGAACCAAAAAAATAACACATTTTTGGACTTTTTTTATAAATTGCTCAAAAAGATGTCTTTGCATAAGAAACCACTATTGACATGATTTTTTTTTATATCTTAAGTTATCTAGCTTCCATTTCCATTTCAAAATTCTGCAATCGGTTACAAATTGCAAAAGATACAGGCTGCTGAATATGGAATTTGTGATGCCTTTAAATATGTGAATCGGAGTGTATATTAAAAATTTTGACAATAAAATCAAACCAGTTATTTTTCTAAAAAGCTTCAAAATTATGAACAACATGCTCGTTAATAGATCCAAAACATACACAACCTCATGCTATCACAACCTGTTCTTCTCGTATTTTGAGATTTTACCGGAATTCTTTACCCACAGACACTATTTTTAACAAGTTGTAAACCATTCCTACGCGATTTTCCATCATTTTAAAGTTAAGTTTTTTTTTTGCCATTTTTCAATAATCCAAAATAAATGTTATTTGAAATTTTGAAATTTTTGCGTCTTCTTGTCCACATACATACACATTCAAAATCTTTCCAAACTAATATCCCTTTTTTAAAATTTTACCCTTTCATGCCACTTTAACCATGTAGAATTTTTGATATAAGAACATATACCCAATGATGGCAATTTTTTTTTGAGCGTGATCGGCAAAGATGATTTTTCGGAAAAAATGCTCATCTTCAGACTTAGAACTTCGGAACAAAGGCTTTTAAAATTTACCAATTTTCTTCAATCGCAAACTCACCCATTTCGTAAATTTCTAACATTTAACGAATAATCTGCCACATCATAAATGTCAAATTGACCATTTGCTTCTATATAACGAGGGATTCAAATTCCAAATTTTACATAGCCCACGTTCTGCAACAAATATAAGTATTCGCAGTTGTTTTCTTAAGAACATCGGAAAATGTAGATTTTTTTTTTGGATTTTTCGATTTTGACTACGTCTCTTTGTTGAATTTTACATGTAACCATGAATATTTAACTACTGATTTTGAATAGAATTTTATTCTGAAGCAACCAAGCTTTATTTTTTTCAAGTCGAATACAAATTGTAAAAACTATTCTACTTTTCTTGAAGTGATGTCAATATCACTTATACCCCAAGCGGGAAAAAGTAAAAGATAGTACAAATTCTAAAACGAGTGAAATAGTAATTCTCCAGCAATAGCTGTATTTTGGTTATGTCATTTTCTTAGATTACACTGTGATAGTTTTTGACCCGAAAAAAAACGAACTTTGATGAATCCTTTTCGAACTATTAGGGGGGAGTCCCCTGAGTGCGAAAGTACATTTGGAAGTGTCAGATTGGCATTTTATTAACCCATTGGGGACAAATTAAAAAAATACGATTTTTTAACCTCACTTTTTTGCTAAAAACTCATTTTCTCAAAAAATAGCCCTAGTAAACCTATTTTCTACCTAGACTCAGGTTGTAAGCAGCACTTCAGGCTTTGTTTTAAGGTATAATACTTCGCATTAACCCTTCTAAGACCGGAGATATTTACGTTCAAAATTTGAAATACAAGAAAAAATTAAAGTTTTTTTACTTTTTTCCAAAATTTTATTTATTTTCCTAGCATAGGCCTCAAGTTAAGCTTCAAAATCAAAATATTGGACTTTTATATATTTTTTTCGTTTTTTTTAAGGTAATTAACCACTAAGTTAATTAACCATAATTTTTAAGATAATTTCTTGTATTTCAAACTTTGAACATAAATATCTCCGGTCTTAGAAGGGTTAATGCGAAGTATTATACCTTAGAACAAAGCCTGAAGTGTTGCCTACAACCTGAGTCTAGGTAGAAAATAGGTTTACTAGGGCTGTTTTTAGAGCAAATCAGATTTTCAGCAAAAAAGTGAGGTTAAAAAATCGTATTTTTTAAATTTGTCCCCAATGGGTTAATAAAATGTAATATATTTATACGCAGGTTTAAAGAGTTTTTAATGGTCTTTGTAATGATATTCACCGGAACCAGATCGGACCATAAACGTGTGAGATATGGCCAATTATATACTCAAGCTTTAAAGGCCCATATCTCAAGAAGTTGGACCGAGCGCAAACATTTGTTTTTTCTATTTTAATAAGCTTTTTAAGCCCTTTTAGGCAAAAAAAAAAAATTGGCCTATGGCCGGTAAAATTTGTTTAAATAGCGCAGACTTAGCTATATCCATATATACCGATTTCTCAAAAACTGGAGCCAATCTGACACTTCCAAATGTACTTTCGCACTCAGGGGACTCCCCCCTAATAGTTCGAAACGGATTCATCGTAGTTCATTTTTTCGACTATCACAGTGTTATCACTTATTTGATATGATGAGGTGGTTGGTTGGTTGGTTCACGTGGTTGCTAAAGATACTATTTAGCATCAATTGGGACACCGTTTTGCATACCACATCACTCCGGACAGTACAATATATCGTGTCTATATCCATCCTGTTAATCAGAGACACCTCATTAGATCCCCTAAATCTATCTCGTGTATCTCAGTAAGGTTGTGCAGGAAGGGTCGACTTATAGACTTTAGCCATATATTCATTAGAGTCGGGCAACTGCAGTGATGTTCCAACATCTCCTCCTCTTCTACGACTTCGCAAGCACGGCAGTGGTCATTATGTGGAAGCTTCAGCCGTCTTGCGTGATTACCGATTGGCCAGTGCCCGGTCAGCATGGCAATTAACCTAGATACGTTCCCCCGATCATGGCTAATCATGGACTTAGTCCGGTGAATGTTATATTCTGGCCATGTGTTTCTGGATTGCTCGTTCAAGGTAATGCAGGAAAATACCTCTTTTGACCGGCCTTTTTGGCGTTGCAAATGACACCATATGCAGTTCGGTGGAAGAGGATAATGCCGGCTAGTTCGTCTGCCCTTTCGTTCCCCAGGAGACCCTTATGGCCTCGTATCCAAGTAAGAACCACATTGTGTCCGAAGCATAAAAGGTCAGCAAATCAACGTTAGATATCGGTATTGTGAATTAAAGGCAACATGGAGAATATAAAATACTGCAAGGCGATTATAAGGGTGTCTCAGTAAGATTGCACTTTTTAAATTTAGTGTAATTTTTTTTTGTGCAAGTGACAACTCTGAAATTTGGCAGCTCTTTATTACGATTACTAAAACTGGAGCGCTTTACGAAAGAACAACGCATAATAATTCTGAAAACTTATTACAAAAATTTGGAAAGTTATGCTGAGACCACTCGCAAACTTCGAAGAATTTTCACTCGAGAAAATGCAACTAATGTGTCAAACATTCTAAGAGTGGCCAAAAATTGGAAGTAACTGAGTGGGTTATGGACAGAAAGACTCCTGTGCGTTAACGTACCGGTCAGTCTCTTGAAAACATTGCTGCTGTCAACGAGAGTGTCGCTGAAAACCCAAAAACATCAATTCGACATTGTTCGCAACAACTTCAAATTTCACGAAGCAATACGCAGCAAATTATGACAAATGACTCAGAAGCTCAAACCAGGAGGCCATGGAAAGCGCCAGCAATTCGTTCAGTAGGTAATGGAGCAAAGTGAAGTCTAATTTTGCATCATGTTTCTTCTAAAACTTTATTCTGCTACATGTGATTAGCTTCAACTCAAGCATTGGTTAATAATCTTTAATTGTCTACTTAACTGAAGAAAATGGGCGAGTTTGCCTTGCCCATTCTGGAACCTCCCATAAAAAATTTTTGTGGTCGTCCGTCCGGGTTGTCAATGCGATAACTCGCGTGAAACACTTCCGATCTTAATGAAATTAGGTAATAGGCTTCATGTCATCAGACGCCAGTCACCGATTAAGACAAGGGTGATTTTGCCGCGCCCATGTTGAAACCTCCCAAACATAAGTTGTTCGGTCGGATGGTAGTTCGGCAAGGCGACTCCAGCAAAACCGAACCAATCTTAATGCAATTTGGTACTAGAAAAAAAATTTAGTCAAATGCCACTCTTCTATGAAAAATGAGTTAGTTTGCTACACCTATTCTGGTCCCTCCCACACAAATGTTGGGCGGATGACGGGGTGATCAACACGATAACTCTCGTAAACTACAACCGATCTTAATGAAATTCGGTACTAGGCAATGCTTCTCTAAAAATTAACTACTGGACCACGCCCATTTTCGTACCTCCAATACAAAAGTTGGGCGGCATTTCGTTTGGCCGCCTCGATATCTACCGTAAACTACAACCGATCTTAACAATATTTGGTACTGATCAATATTTTGCCAAAAGCTACTGTGTAATAATAAAATAACAACTTCGACATGTCCATTTTTGTACCTCCAATATAAATATTGGGCAGACAATTGAAGCCCTTGGTGGAAGACTCACTTTTTTTCCAAAACAATATTTTCCTTCTTTTAATATTTTCATGGTGTCTGATTTAAAAAAAAAAATTTAAAAAAATTGTAAAATTTAATTTTAATAATTTAAATATCAGATGTTCACTTTTTTCTTATCTAAAACGAAATCAGATACCATGGAAACATTAACAGAAGGACAATATTGTTTTTGAAAAAAAGTGAGTTAACACCTTCTACTCACTTTTTGGCTGGAAGTCATGATAAGTCCCCAAAATCTCCTAGGATATTGAATAAAATTTAGCACAAGACCACTCTGCTATTGAATATTGGCACATTTGCCACCACCATTCGGTCAAATTAAGGGTTAATACGTGTATTATTTTTAATAGAACTCGATCGCAATGGATGACTTAGGGTCGGTTCACCCGACTGAAATTTTAGTCGGTTCACCCGACTGAAATTTCTGTAGTGTTTTTTTTATAATGCTAAACCAGTGTCTAACTAGAATGGTATTTACGCTAAGTCACTTGCTACTCATGAGTTGATTCAAAACAGTTTTCTATCCTCTGTCTAACTCTAATATGGCATTATAATATATAATAAAAAACATGCAACTCTGACAGGCATTGTTGTTCTTAGGAAAACGACAGATGGTCGCCAAAAGTTTGAATGTATTCGCCCACTGCATATCCACTAGGGTAACCATTCAATTAATCATTATTCGGTTAATCCATTAATCGTTCTATAAAAAGAAACGAACATTTTAATAATTAAATTTTTCGGTTAATGTATGAGAAATTCATACTACAAGCTTACAAAGTCATGAACATTTTTCGAATTGAAAAATGGTTGGTTTTTGTTGGAAATAATAGACAATTCAGTTCAACACACACTCACTGGCATGACTAGTTTCGAACTCCGTGACAAGTTCATCATCAGATGCCTAACTACTGTGCCTGTATTGGAACCATCGGTTGATCATCAATCGTATATATACAAACTCAATTCTGCAATTCACATGTGCGACTTAGTATCGATCGAAGATCTTTAAGTATCAACATCACTGAAAGGCCTATAATTCCAACAACAAGAACAGACAGAATTTTTCCTCATTTTCTTCTTTTCCTCATGCATTTATTTTTTGTTTTATTTTATTCGAATAATCGATTAATCGAATAATTTGATTGCGTTTTGTTCGGTTAATTGTCAGATTGAAATTTACGATTAACCGATTAATCAAAAAATGATTAAAACGAAACTTTGATGGCAGATGACGACGAAGACAATTATCAATATTCATCTTCAAGCGACTGTATTGAAAACAGGATACCCCATTTCGTATTTGTGAATAGATCAAACCGATCATTGGCAACGTGTTGGCCAAACATGGATTGGATGTACGACGTAAGGACTGCAATATATCCAGTGATAAGAGTGACGCTTTTCTTTATTTATCACAAACTAAATGATGTATTTGATTTAAAACATGTTCGTTTGCCGCAATTACATTGCCCAGACAAGGTTCAATCATTTGAGATTTCGTTTAGGCGTAATGAAATTATAGGTCAAATTTTTCGGCTTTCAAACAGTTGATTTTTTGTGCTTGTTTTTATTATACTTATAGTTGAACTTCTTTAGTAATAAGTAGAGTTGCATCAAATTGTACACCAGTTTAAAATGACGTTAAAAATTAAACTTCAGTTTTTACAGATTAAAGTTGTATGAGTAAATTGAGAGAGCACAATAAGTCGAATCAGCGGCTTAAATGTATTCTATTGACATGAGAAGAATTAGAATGCCTTCTTTTTGAACACTCTGCATCGCACCCGTGTTTACAAACTAACTAACTAACTAATGCGGCATTTACACCGACTAAGATTGGCGCAATTTTGGGATTATCGACGTTTTCTTCTTATGAAGTTTGACATTAATAATTTCGAAAAAGCGATAATCTTGGTAGGTGTAACTGCACTTTAACTATGAGTAATCTGCTGAGTTAGCGTCGGTTAACGGAGTTAACCTTCGAAATACGCTAATCTTGGTCGGTGTAAATGCCGTATTATACAAATAGTGACTTGTTTAAATTATCCAATATTTTGCGAGTTCCCTTCGGTGATAAACAAGTATGTACATATATATTAATTATGAAAAGGATATAATGTAATCATTTGCCAAATGTTTTCTTCTCACTGTATTTGATAATAAAAAAGGTATTTACCCTAGGGATAAATGTGAATGATTGGCGTAAAATATTTTTGAATGAAAATAAATGAATGAATGAAAATTGGGACAAGAACAACAATGTTGAGCAAATGTCACCACTACGTTCCTTTGCAGCAAAAATATAATTTAAATTACTTTGGGTACAGAACGCGGCTTTTGATGTATTATATCACATACTTCTGATTGATTAGGTTACGCATGAATTTGGTTTTTAATGACTTAATTTTTCTCTTTATTTTTTGTCCTATTCTATAATTTTCATGTCAGCAGGGGTTCACCATGAAAATAAAATCGGTAGAAATATATGTCGAAATATGTAATCAAGGTATTGAAATTATAATGGGCGGGGTCACAAAAGTAATACGCTCATTTTTTAAAATTAAAGACCTGAATCCTTTCTAAAACAGAATACACAATAAATGGAGGATGGTGTTAGACCTTTTGAAATTCCTATTTGTACCGTTAGCTAACAACATCTGTATAGATATATTTACTTGCAGTACTGCTAAGGTTTTAGTCAATCAGATTTAACTCCCGAAACTTTCGATTGTATTCCATTTGCCATCGTATTTCTATGTCATTAATATACAGGGTGATGATACAGCGTGATTCAATTCAGATCTTTGACATTAATTATTTGTGACACGTTAATGTTTTTTATTTTCTTTCAAGCAATTAATACTAAAGTCTTTAGCGAACTTAGTCATGAAGCGATACTCAGTGCGTGATTGTATTCGGTCAACTATCAACCATTTGGTGCAGAAATTTTAAGACACTGGGTTAGTGTAAAACATATCAACACTCATGCCTCATGCCAACACTCAGACTTATGTTCAGACGTAGCCCTTGCTTAGTGGAATTAATAAATTAATTAATTATTGTTATTTAACTAAAAACTAATTTTACGAGATAAACTTAAAAATTTCTTCGTTTCGACACATTGGGCGAAAATGTTAAAATAGGCAAATATTTGAAATTGAAAAATTTCACATTCCGAAGGTGTCTATCCTGAAAATGATTAGCCAGTTTAAATCTGCTAACCAAGGGCTACGTCTGGGCATAAGTCTCATTGACGAGGTTTACTTTCGTTTGGACACATTGGGCGGAAATGTTAAAATAGGCAAATATTTGAAATTGAAAAATTTCATATTCCGAAGTTGTCTATCCTGAAAATGATCAGCCAGTTTAAATCTACTAACCCAGGGCTACGTCTGAGCAGAAGTCTCATTGCCGAGGTTTTCTTCGTTTGGACACAGTGGGCGAAATTGTTAAAATAGTGAAATACTTAAAATTGAAAAAGTTCATGTTCCGAAGTTGTCTATCCTGAAAATGAGTAGCGGGTTTAAATGTACTAACCAAATGCTACGTCTGGACATAAGTCTCATTGACTAGGGTTTCTTCGTTTGGACACAGTGGGCGAAATTGTTAAAATAGGCAAATATTTAAAATTGAAAAATTTCATATTCCGAAGTTGTCTACCCTGAAAATGAGTAGCGGGTTTAAATGTACTAACCAAATGCTACGTCTGGACATAAGTCTCATTGACGAGGGTTTCTTCGTTTGGACACAGTGGGCGAAATTGTTAAAATAGGCAAATATTTAAAATTGAAAAATTTCATATTCCGAAGTTGTCTGCCCTGAAAATGAGTAGCGGGTTTAAATGTACTAACCAAATGCTACGTCTGGACATAAGTCTCATTGACGTTTGGACACATTGAGCGAAAATGTTAAAATAGGAAAATATTTTAAATTGAAAAATTTCAAATTCGGAAGTTGTCTATCCTGAAAATGATTAGCCAGTTTAAATCTACTAAGCAATGGCTACGTCTGGACATAAGTCTCATTGACGAGGGTTTCTTCGTTTGGACACATTGGGCGAAAATGTTAAAATAGGAAAATATTTGAAATTGAAAAATTTCAAATTCGGAAGTTGTCTATCCTGAAAATGATTAGCCAGTTTAAATCTACTGAGCAGGGGCTACGTCTGGACATAAGTGTCATTGACGAGGTGTTCTTCGTTTGGACACCTTGGGCGAAAATGTTAAAATATGCAAATATTTGAAACTGAAAAATTGCATGTTCCGAAGGTGTTTACTTTAAAAATGATTAATACGTTTAAATACACTGTCCATAACATAAAAGGTATTGACGAGGAATTATTAGTTTGGATAAAGTGACATATATATTATTGCGTAGTTTATCCACAGAAAGTGGATAATTTATTTTACTAAACGTGTTTTGAGTAATAGTTTAATTAAATATGGAAAGTTAATGTCGGGCCTTAGATAATGACATAGGTTTAGCTGGCGAGGAAAGTTATATTTATGTATATCAGCTATATATTTTTAGAAAGAAATACCACTTTTTTTATTGACACCCAATGTGCATCTCGAAAGTTGTTGGCATTAGTTTTTTCAAATATATTAAACTCAAACTGTTTTATTTTTATTTTATAAATTTCGCTGGTTTTTATTCCTACTCATCGTATTTCATACATTAACATTGATCTGCTAACTCAACAACAGAATTCTGTAAACGAAGTGGTTTGTGTCTGGGATAGTTAAATTCGGAATTTATCTTCACACACACACAAAATTCAATTGACACACACGCTGACTTTTTTTTGTTTGGATGCAAATATAACGTGTTGGTAGCTTGTCGCAAATATAGTATACTTGTGTCCAACCACATTGTGTTTTCTATTCAATATAACAAGTTTGTGACACAATGATTAATAGGTTATAATATATGTATTTGTGACCCAAATGCTTTTTTGTTTGTTGAAAACTGCTGAAAACATTGCTGTCTGTCATCATAAAGAAACAAAAAGCAGCAAATCTTCAATTCAGCACAGCAATGCTTGCAGACTTGTACATGGTTCCTGCAATATGTTGCTGGGGCTGATATTTTTCAGCGGGCAAGGACTAACGGCTAGAAACCATTTCGAGCGCCGTATTTTTACCAATTGGTGATTTAACAACAAGCAGTTGGTACAGATTTTTCAAACAAAAAAAAACATCATGAGCGATGATGCACATTTTCACCTAAACGGATACATTAATAAACAAAACTGCCGCATTTGGGGTACTGAAAATCCACATTTCAGTCAAAAAAACTATGCACCCAAAACGAGTACCTGTTTGGAGTGGGTTTTGGGCTGGCGGAGTCATCGGACCGAACTTCCTCGAAAAACGCTGTTATTGTGAACGCAGAATGGTGAACGTTATCGTGACATGATAACAAACTTTTTATGAGCTGAATTAGATGGTATTAGATGGTCACTGCTATACAAAACAATGCCGCTATTGTAAATGAACTTCCCTGGACGCATTTCTTCCGAAACCGCGAGGTCAAATGGCCGCGTAAATCTGGGGATTTGACACCATTGGACTACTTTCTCTGGGGCTACGTGAAAAGTAAAATCTACTGCAATAAATCCGACACGATCCCAGAGCTGAGGAACGAAATCATATTCGCTATAAATAATATGCAGCCCAAACTAGGTCAAAAAGTCATGGAAAATTTTAAGACCCGCATCCTGTGTTGCCAGAAGAGTCCTGTTGAACATTTAATGATTATTATGTTTCACAATTACATGCCATAAACTAAAAACCATGACCAAATAAACAAAAATCATTTAGAAGAATTGAGTTTCGATGGATCAAACCATGATCAATCGGATTATGACTGAGGAATAAAAGATCTACAGCGATAGGAGTAAATTTATCCTTTGGCAGTCATGTGCCTAGTAAGTCCCTGTCATCAGTCTTACTGAACTCAGCATATTCTCAAGAATGGCACAGATCTATTAACAAGGTGTCTCAGCAGTACGATATTCATATTGTTACGAATTTCCTTATTCGTCCTTTTTGCGTTGTTTTATTCCCAATAATAAAACAAGGTTCGTTTTTAATTACGATAATTACAACGGTATCACTTCCTTTTATTTATTTATACAGTACAACAGTTTACTTTATTTATAACACGTTAACAAGTCTTGTATTTTACTATCAATTCGCGTTGCTTACTTTACGGGGTTTAATCACAAACTGAACTCTCCATTCCAAAGACCTCCGCTATTTATACCAACTCACCATACACAAATGAAGGTACAAATATCTAGCGAATTCAAGAACCTTCTAGAAAATAGATGTTGTTGTTGTTGTTTATCTTTGTAGAACATTCTCCTACACAGGAGAATTATCTTTACTGAGGTGAATTCATGCTACTGGTTTAGCGAGCTGGTACGTTGTTACAATGCATACTTTCAGGCGCAGCACTAACCGCCTGTTGTTTACATACTGTTAGTAGAGTCATTAACAGTAAGCAAAAGCTTTTACTTATTCGTAACACTGCCCCCCACTTAAGCCTGTTCGTCCCGAGCAGGCTCAACCCTCCGTTTTCCATACAGAGCTAGTCTTTCCAAATGCACGACTTTCATTTTAGCTCTTGGACTTTGGCTTTTCTGGATTCGATAAACCACGTCATTTATTCGTTTGACAACCTTGTAAGGGCCTTCCCAGTGAGTCTGAAGTTTTGGAGATAAACCCTTCTTGCGCTGTGGGTTGAACAGTAAAACTAGCTGGCCTTCTTGAAATCCTTCTGAATTTGCCGCTCGGTCGTATCTGGCTTTCATTTTGTTACTGACCATTTTTAATTTGTTGCGCACAAATTCATGGAGATCATTAAGATCCCCCGTATCATGGTAATTGACATCACTGTTCGCAGGGTCAGACGCTGGTATGGTACCGAACTCCAAATCTCCAGGCAGCTTCAGCTCATTTCCGAAAATTACTTTAGCGGGTGTTCGCGAAGTGGAGTCATGGGTGGCCGTCCTATATGCCAAAAGGAACTTCGGTATGTGTTCATCCCAATCTCTTTGATCTGCGCTGACTACTTTTCTTAGGTATTCTTCAAGAGTTCGGTTGAATCTTTCAACCATTCCGTCAGACTGAGGATGCAATGGTGTTGTTCTTGTTTTCCGAATACCGTATGACTCACACATTTCTTTGAAGATGGTCGATTCAAAATTCCTACCCTGGTCCGAATGGAGCTCCGAGGGGACACCAAAACGGCATATCCAGTTATCCACAAACACTTTAATTATAGTCTTCGCTTCCTGATTTGGAACAGGGTATACTTCGGGCCATTTACTGAAGTAATCCATAACCACTAAGACGTACTGGTTTCCAGAGCTACTGACGGGAAATGGACCAGCCACATCCATAGCTATACGCTCAAAGGGTGCACCTGAGTTGTATTGCTGCATGTGGCCATGACTTCTTCGCGTTGGTCCCTTAGCTGTCATGCATTGGGTGCAATTTGCTATCCAATCAGCTACCGCTTGTTGACAGCCAATCCAGTAGAACCGGTGCTTTAGCTTTTCAATGGTCTTGGTTATTCCTAGATGTCCTCCGCTCGGGCCATTATGGAATTCTGTCATTATCTCTTTTTCCTTGGAGGAAGGTACCACTATTAACTTTTTGACTATTTTAGCATCCTCACTTTCCCATAACCGGTATAGGCAACCATTCAATAACTTTAGGCTGTTCCACTGGGCCCAGTATGCTTTCATCAGGGGGCTCTCTGAGGCGATGTCATTGCGTGTTGGTCTTTCACCATTTTCTTTTGCAGAAATGATTTTTGCCAGTATAGGGTCGCTTCTTTGTGCTGTTGACCAGTCTTCGTTGGATTCTAGTCGAAGCAGACGTACGTCAATGATGTTTTCTTTCACCTCTGCTTTTGAGCAGTGTTTGCATTCCAGCTTGCATGGACGACGTGACAGGGCATCAGCATTACCGTGTTTTCCTCCTTTTCTATGCTCAATGCTGAAGTCATAGCTCTGCAGTCTTTCAATCCAACGAGCAAGTTGGCCTTCGGGGTTCTTAAATTGCAGTAGCCACCTTAGCGCCGCATGATCGGTTCTTAACTGGAAAGGCTGGCCGTACAGATACTTGTGGTAGTGTTTGACACACTCTATGACGGCCAGTAGCTCTCGTCTCGTAACACAGTAATTTTTCTCTGGCTTTGAGAGTATTCTGCTGTAGTACCCAATAACTTTTTCTTGGCCATTGATTTCCTGCGAGAGCACGCCACCTATTCCGTAACCACTCGCGTCAGTATCCAACACGAATTTCTCTCCAGCAACAGGATATGCAAGCAAAGGAGCCGTGCATAAATATTGCTTCAGTTGGTGGAATGACTCTTCTTGTTTTTCGCTCCAACAGTACGGCCGACTTTTCATTGTCAGCTCGTGAAGACTTGCAGCCACTGTGGCGAAACCCGGCACAAACCGTCTGTAGTACGTACAGAGTCCTAGGAAACTGCGTAATTCATGGAGATTCTGCGGTCGTGGCCAATCCTTCACTGTCAGGATTTTGTCTTCATCGGTGGAAATGCCATCTGCTGTCACTCGATGTCCCAAGTATTTTACTTCTTTCTGGAACAGAGAACACTTCTTCGGACTGAGTTTCAACCCAGCCGCGGTTATACGTTGAAGGACTTCTTTAAGATTCTTCAGGTGTTCATCGAATGTTTTCCCCATGACAATGATGTCGTCTAGGTACACCAAGCATGTTCGCCAATGAAGTCCTTTCAACACGCACTCCATTAATCGCTCGAAGGTGGCTGGAGCGTTACATAGTCCAAATGGCATTACTTTAAACTGCCAAAGACCATCCCCTACGCTGAATGCAGTTTTCTCCTTATCTTTCTCGCTGATTTCTACTTGCCAATAACCACTTTGCAAGTCCAGCGTGGAGAACCATTTTGTTCCTGACAACGTATCCAATGTGTCATCAATTCTTGGTAGTGGATAACTGTCCTTTTTGGTGACGTCGTTGAGCTTTCTATAATCCACACAAAATCGGGTACTTCCATCTTTCTTCTTAACTAGTACCACCGGCGAGCTCCATGGACTTGAAGAAGGTTCGATTACACCATCCTTCTGCATTTCAGCTACCAGTTTCTTTACCTCATCTCTTTTTGCAAGTGGAAGACTTCTGGGCGCCTGTTTTATTGGTCTCGCTTCCCCTGTATTGATGTCATGCTTTACCATTGATGTTCTACCTTGGCATTCTTTTTTCAGGGCGAAGGCAGACGCATGCTTCCACAGTATTTGCTTTGCTTTGTTCCTATCAGAAGGCTTTAGTTCTCGCACCCACTCACTGAGATGCGACTCCAGCACTTTCTGCTCCTTTTCTGATAGTTTGCTGCAGTCAGAATTAACTTCACAGTTGATGACCGCCTCGACTGGTGTACATTCTGCAATTTCTGTGCGGTCGCCGATCACCTCCTCGTTGTTGGACAAATTTAGAACTCGTACAGGCAAGTATCCTTCATTATTAGTTCTTACTAGAGCTTTGGCAGTGATGATGTTATAGTTGTTTATACTTGCCGGTTCAACTACCCACAAACCGCCGATCTCACAATCTCCCTCCATTCGGGCCCATACTATGGTTTCTGAGTTTGGTGGCAATTTTACATCTTTGTAAGCGATCAGCCTTTTAATCTGTGTTGTATTGTCGTATCCCACATTGAGAGGAATTTCCACATTAGCCCACGTCAAAATTTGCTGCCCCATATCTAACTTGAGGCCTTGGGCAATCATAAAATCTGCGCCAATTATCACTTCATCTACAATGTCGGCGACAATAAACACGTGTTCGATGCTCATGTTGGCAATGGCTAACTTCAATTTAACTTTACCATGTACAGTTGCTGGTTCACCCGTTGCTGTGCGGAGTCTTACACCATGTAACGATTCTATTGGTCCATTTATCAAATCAGATCTGATGATAGATTGTGACGCGCCTGTGTCCATAGTCAATATGCGCTTCCGACCACCGATAGCTCCGTAGACAGTGAGGTTGTTGTTTTTCTGTTGTATTATTGAGATGGAGATCGTGGGGCCCTCGGTTGTGGGAGCTAGTCCATGCCCCTCTGGGCTAGCTCGTTTTAGTTTAACGGAGATTCATTTTGTGTAGTAAAATTTACCCGTTTATTGCCACGTTGGGGTGAGCTCGATCTTGATCGTTTTCGTGGCTCTCTGCAGTTTCGTGAAATATGACCAGGTTTGTCGCAATTGTAGCACTTTGGTCTGGACTTACTTCCGCCTGGTAACGCCTTGCTGAGGGTTTGGGTGATTTCTTTAAGATCGTTTATGGCACCCTTCAAATCTCCTGCCTCCGACTCCATTTCAATTTTTCTAACTCTTTGTATTTGAGGCTTGGACACAAATTTTGCTGTTTCCTGTGCCAATGCGAACGAAACAGTTTCGGCGAATGTAGCTTTTTGTGTGGCACAAGTCACGTATTTTATGTCAGGATCACGGATGCCGTTGACGAATGCTTCAATCTTAAATTGATCCAAGAATGGGTGGGACTCACCAGGATAAGTCATCAACACCAAACGTTCCACCTCGGTTGCGAAGTCCTGAAGCGTTTCATTATGCTTTTGCACTCGGCCTCTCAATTCCATGCGATATAAATCCTTCTTGTGATCGCCACCATACTTGCGTTGTAACGCAGCCAGTATATCCTCGTAGTTGTTTCTGGCACTGACGGGAATGCTCTGAAGGACTTCTGCTGCGTTGCCTTTCAGTGCTAAAATTAGCTCAACGGCTTTGTCGTTGCTGTTCCACAAGTTCTTAATTGCGACCATTTCGAATTGGAATTTAAAAACATCGAAAGGTGTAGAGCCATCGAAACTGGGAGCTTTCAATCTACTAGAGCCTTCAGAAATTACTCGCACTGGCCCTTCTTGCAACTGGATTTCATTCATCTTTCTTTCCAGTTCGGCGAATCTTTCCTCCACATCCTGTTCGACCTGTTCGATCTTCTGCTGAAATTCCTCGAATTTCTGTTCGACCTTTCCGAATTGATCATTAACCTGTATCTCCATGTTATTCATAGCTTCTGAAATTTCATGTAGCTTGTCATTTGTGGCGTTTGATGTTTCCTGCATAATTCTAGAATTCTCGCCAAATTTCTCGTTCATAATTCTAGAATTCTCGCCAAGTTGCGTGTTAATTATTCGAGAGTTTTCGTCTAATTTTGAAAACTTTTCCATCATGGCTGCAAACATCGTAGAAATATCCATATTACCAGTTGCTTCCTTTGCAGATACCTCCATTTCTTCTTTACACTCAAACTGGTATGTATCAATGTCAATGTTTCGGCGCTTGAATTCTTCTATTAATCGCCTCTGCAGCTCTACCTTATTACCAGCTGTCGGTTGATCCAATTTACTCAACTCCTTTTTCAGTTGTTCAACTTTGAGTTCTTCAAACTTCATCGTTGTCCTTAATTCGTAATTTCACTTCTGACACCAATGTTACGAATTTCCTTATTCGTCCTTTTTGCGTTGTTTTATTCCCAATAATAAAACAAGGTTCGTTTTTAATTACGATAATTACAACGGTATCACTTCCTTTTATTTATTTATACAGTACAACAGTTTACTTTATTTATAACACGTTAACAAGTCTTGTATTTTACTATCAATTCGCGTTGCTTACTTTACGGGGTTTAATCACAAACTGAACTCTCCATTCCAAAGACCTCCGCTATTTATACCAACTCACCATACACAAATGAAGGTACAAATATCTAGCGAATTCAAGAACCTTCTAGAAAATAGATGTTGTTGTTGTTGTTTATCTTTGTAGAACATTCTCCTACACAGGAGAATTATCTTTACTGAGGTGAATTCATGCTACTGGTTTAGCGAGCTGGTACGTTGTTACAATGCATACTTTCAGGCGCAGCACTAACCGCCTGTTGTTTACATACTGTTAGTAGAGTCATTAACAGTAAGCAAAAGCTTTTACTTATTCGTAACAATATTATATGGCTGCCTGGGAACAGGACAATGATTTTTTTAAGTTTTTTCATCATCATTAAACTGAAGATTGTTTTACATAATTTCAATGAATGGATAGTGAAAGTTTACTCATTACCCACAGAGTATGGAGGACAATGTGGAATTACTCACATTCCACAGGGTAATGGGTTATCCATCGGCGTGGGTAACTACCCACTATACATGGGGAATGTGTAAGCAGCCTTTTGGTAATAGGTTACCCATGGAGCACATTTGTGATCGAAAATTAGAAAAAATGTCTATATCTCGGAAACGGTTTTCCATAAAGAGGCCCAATTCGAAAGTTTATAAAACAACCGCTAAAATAAAAAAATTGCCAAACTCGGAAAACATCTATTTTTTTAGAGATTTTCTTATTTTTGCGATTTTTCAAAAATATTCGTTCATACGAATTGAACATCCTATGAACAGCCCTTATAAATCTATAATAGTTCGTTATTTTTCGATAGGATGCTCCGTTTCCGAAATAGAGAAATTTTTTTTAATTTTTTAAAATTTTCGTTCACAAATGCGCTCCATGGGTAACCTATTACCAAAAGGCTACTTACACATTCCCCATTCCTCATGTCTAATGGGTAATCGTGATCGGTAACTTCCCATCGTCGTGGGTACCTACCCACTATTTTATCCATTGCTCTGTGGGTAATGGGTAACCGTAGATAACTACCCACTATTTCCACCATACCCTGTGGGTTATGGAGAAACGATGACCCCTATTCCCCACGGCAATAATAATGGGTTACTCAATACCCACAGTAACCCATTACCCACGAAATACGAACGCTGGACGATAATGAGGAGGTAGGGACACACACGGCTTTGTAAACACATACGAATACGCATAGAATATCGTGACCACACAGTAATGAAGACCTATAGGCGCTATCTTCCTCATCTGGCGTTTCATTTCACACTCCTCGTGGTGCCGTCGGCGCGATAGAGAGTTATTTCACGTCTATTGATTAATACCAGGTGAAAATACAAAAATTGTTGACTTAAATTAGTCATGTCTTTTTGGTTAAGAACTGTGAAATTTAAACGACTTTTTTAATATCGGTTATTGTTAGTTAATATTTGTGTTGTACCAAATAGAGTTGGGTATTTCCCGAAAAAATCCCAATCTCGAGATTCGGGATTTCCCGAAATAACGAAAATTTCAATTCTCGAGATGCGGGATTTCCCGTAAAGAATTCTCGAGAATTCTCGAAATATCGGGAAAAATTCAAAAAAATCTAAAAAACATCTAAAATCAGTGTAAAAGCAATGAATTTCATAAAATATTCTATTTATTTATTTGTATTTAAGTATAAATAATATAAAAAAATATTTGAAAATATTACTATTTCAATAATTTCAAAATCATATACTTTAACAAAAATAAGTAAAAAAAAAAGCAAAACAAAAATAATTCAAATTATACTTATTACAATAGGGGGAAAAAGTGATTGAAAACATTATTTACCAAAATGGTGTTTTAAAAAACACAGACTGTTAATGGCTTCGTCTGACAACCGCGTACGCTTTTCGGACACAAAATTGCCCGCTATAGAAAAAGTCCTCTCATTTTGAGTCGATGTTGGCTTAATAGTGTTAAAAGCCCCGATGAGTCTTTCAACATTTTGTGTTTTCTGTCCAGTTTTTTCATATAGTTGTAGCTCGTTTCTAAGCGACGAAAAAAGCTGGTTTGCCGCATGTTGTGCAGTGTTTGCTTTAGGTTTTGAGCATTGCTGAACGTATTTTTCAAGTTGTTTGGCCATATCTTCTTCATCGGCGTTGTTGGTAACGTCATCATCGTCAGAACCAGATACTGCTTGGTCTTCTTGAATGCTTGTAGAAAAAAGACGAACCAAGTACGTTTCGGCTTCTTTTATTAATTCTGTTTTGGAACAGGTCTGGAAAAATTCAGAATTGTCACCATAGCTGTTAACTGGATCGTGTAAATATTTGAAGGCCGATAACAAAGGGCTAGATCTACGAGCTGTTAATTTTTTTTTTAGGCTGGATAAGAATTCGTCGCCCAATTCGGTGTGCTGATTCTCCAATTTTGTGAACAAAAATTTGAGAATAGAATCCGCAGCAAGTAAGTTCACATTTTGGCGACTAAGTGCTTCGACAGCAACACGTATAGGTTTAAGAGCATTTATGATTTCCTCGCAATACTTTTCTTCTGCGTCAGTAGTGGCCATAAAATTCAAATTGAGCGTGTCGAGCACCTTACGAACGTGGTTGCTGCTGCGAATGTATCTGGCCAGCATAGTTTCCAGGTTATTCCAACGTGTTTTGCAATCCAACAGCAAGAAAAGCTCTTTCTTCTCGACCTCTTTAACATAATTCTGCAAGATAGCATTCCGTACAGGCGAGTTTTTGAATTTCAAAACTATCTTGCGAACTTTTGTTACGATTTCAAATGCAGACTTTATAGTGGCTGTCTTGTCAGCAACAAATACGATATTGTCGTCCTCGTCATCGGAAGCGTTTTCCGCATTAATGACGGAAAAAGAAGTACTGGCTGCATTGGTTTCATCTTCATCGGCGCCTCTATCATCCGAATCCTCTCCGCAATCTATATCATTTTCACTATTATTTTCACCGACGGTGGTTCCATCGCTTACGTCACTATCGTATATCGTGTTTGCGACTTTTCGTTTCTGGTACATTACCTCCATGACCGCCAAATGTATGCCGTGATTGTAGCAAATCTGTTGATGCGCTGGTGATAGTCTCCCAAATTTGATCATCACACTGGCACCATCACTTGTAATAGCGACGATGTCTGACTGGAGGTTTAAATTGAAGTCTAAAAGCTTTGCATTTACGAGCTCATATACTTTTTCAGAGGGACATGATTCCTGAATGCGAACCAGGCCAAGGTTGTCAGATTCTCCATCGTCATAATATATATGGATGTTCATGTAACGTCGGTTTCGCACGCTTGTCCACTCGTCGATGCTCAAGATAAACTTACGCTGTGCCGATTTAAAATTTTCAATTTTGTTCTTCAAATCGCTTTTTATGGTCGTGCAGTACTTCATAACCAAACCCAGAACAGCTTTGTGACAGTTTGGAAGACGGAATCCTAAACGGCTGATACTATTACGTATGAACTCACTTTTTGTTATCGCGTTGATTGGAATTCCATCTTTTGCAGCCAATTTTGCAACAATTTGTTCAAGCGATGCAGGCGAGGAAGAAGTATTGAAAAAGTTGTGAAGAGTTCCCGCTTTCTTAGCTGGTGGCTGTTCTTTTGCAGCCTCATTTTCCCTTCGCTCCATGTTGTGTATCCTCTGCAAGTGACGGTGAAGTCCAGATGTTGACGATGACTTGCATTTAATGATTTTATTGCATTTCTAACATGTTGCTTCGTCTTCAAATCGCTTGAAAAGCTTCCAAACTTGGTCGTATTCGTTTTCTGAACTCATGATTTGTAATGCTGACAATTCAAAATTTGTTTTAAATTTTGTTTTTTAAAAGGAAGTAACTAACCGGTACTCACCGTCAACGATACGTCGATTCAAAATTTAAATAGTTTTAGCAAAAATTTAAGGGGTTTCCCGTTTTATTTTTACTTACAAATTTTAAACTTATTTTGCTAAGCTTTTTGTTAAAACTTAAAATTTTTAATATTTTCACCACAAAATATTTTATTATTCGATATATGATTTATACTTTATCAGTTGGCACAAAATTGAAAATTAAAAGAGCTTATGATGGCTAACGCTCAATAAGAATTTAAATGAAATGCACCCGCTTACCCCAAAAAATATAAATTTGCAAACGTCGTCTGTGCAGTCTGCGAACAAAGCAACAAGTGTTTTTCCATAGTCTGTTCGAACTTTTTTTTATCGGTTTTTGTTTTGATTGCACAACATACATGTCAAAACTCATATAGTAGTTGTAGTCTCATGCACAACGCATATGGTAAAACAGCAGCCTCATTTTACAACAACACGTTACGCTCGGACATGAAGCAACAAACACTGCTTCTGCATAACAGTATGGTCGTTTTCGCTTGTTGCTATGTCATATAATGTGCGATTCTGTCTAACAGAATGGCCGTTACAGTTTGGTGTTATCATAATAATCATATGTGTATTCTCTTACTTGCAAACTTAAGATTCTCTTACTTTTGAAAGAATTGTTTTTTCTATTAATATTTGTCAACAAAAAATTTTTAAAAGAAAATGGATTTCTCGAGAAATCTTGAGATATTCTCGAGATTCGGGATTTCCCGAAATGTTAAAAATTTCAATTCTCGAGATTCGGGATGGAAAAATCTCGAAAATTTCTCGAGAATTCCCGTCGGGAAATTCCCGAAGCCCAACTCTAGTACCAAATGCCTGGATTTCATGGCCGCATCGGCAGCCGTTACATCCCTGGTGAGAATCAGAGATTCTGGCGATTTGATATCGGGGCATTCCAGACACGCTGAATTACTACACCGGATCAACTCTATTACCGTAAAAACGGACTACTCTATCCCCTACCTTCTACCAGCGACAAATCTAAAGACTTCTATTCCGAACAGGAATACCTGGGAACAGTCACTGGAAGGTAATACCAGTAGTATCAGAATTTTCACGGATGGATCAAAGTTGGACGAGCAAGTAGACTATGGGGTCCATTCACCGGACCTAAATGTAAATATCTCCTTCAAGTTGTCTGATCACTGTAGTGTATTTCAGGCGAAAATTACCTCCATACTGGACGTTTCTGAACTACTGAAGCGTAGAGTCACAACCCACCGGAGAAAATGTATCTACACAGACAGCCAGGCTGCCATAAAATCCCTGGAAGCCATGTTTTCTACGTCCCTGACGGCGAAAGAATGCTGAATCACTTAGACTGATGGCAGAGTATTTTGACATCAGCCTCATCTGGGTACCGGGACACAGCGACATTCCAGGCAATTGCGTAGCGGACAGGGGTAGCTAGACAGGGTACTACGGCACAGGTTCTTCCGGCAAAAGAAGGTGTTAGTCTGCCAATTTCTACCTGCCGTTTGCAGATCAGGCAGTGGGCCGATAATATGTTCAAGGACAAGTGGAGACTTACTTCAACTTGCAAACAAGCCAGGATCCTCTGGTCACAGGTGGACAGGAAGAGGACTCGGCAACTACTTAACTTGCAGAGGGGCAGGTTATCCACAATGATAGGAACACTTACGGGACATTGTTTTGTAGGAAAACACGCCCTAAGATTGGGACATAGAAACTCCAGTCTCTGTATATGCTGCATGGAAGAGGACGAGGAAACGAGAAAACACCATCTCTTGGATTGCCCTGCTCTGGCAGGACTGAGAAGTAGGAAATTCGGAACACATCTAGTTAGCACCGTAGCCCTACAGGATATTACTGTAGACAAATTCATTGACAGGGCTAGATGATTAGTCAATAGTTGTTATAGAGGAAACTGCAGGTATCACAATGGGCTTCTCTAGCCTAAGTGTGCTAGACAGCATGCTGTCTTGCAGCCTTTTCAATTAATACGTTAGATTGAACAAAAGTTTAAATATAATTAATGAACCAATGTTTTAATTCTATTAAATTTAAAAAATTATCAAATTCATGACAAATTTTCGTGCAAATAGAGCATAATTTTCATTTCATAAATATAAGCAAACAAGTACGTTTTAGTAATGAGAACTTTATATCAACTGGATGTGTAACATGCATTGAATTGGCGACAAGTTTACCTCACACTGATGCCTCATATACATTAAATTGATTGACGAATCTGGAGAACAATGGCTGCAAGATTTTACAGTTATCCAATAAAATGTGTTGTATGAGGGAAATTGATGAATTTTTATATCAGGATAATGCAGAAATTCATAATTATCATGTACATTTCAGTGTATCTAGACCCAGGGTATCAATTCTTGTGCCAATTTATATGATTTATTATTTTATTATTGGGAGACATGAAGTTCGGAGGAAATTTCCTTTTGCAGAAGCTGTTCACGAGGAGGAGAAATCCACTTAATATCGTATATGAACGAGTCCGTCAATAGGTCGCAGAAGAATGCCTACTATGAAATCCTATTTGTTTCGAGACCTGGGATAATTAACTCATTTAGGCATTGACCGGATTTTAAGCTTCTTGGTGCAAACTAAAGTATACTCCGGTGAGCCTTGCACTTAAAGTCGTCAGCCCGTGGTATCACAATGCACTAAAAGTTCATCAACTTAAACCAAATGAATTTTGTAGAAGCTGTTACGATGAGGAATAATCCGGTGAACTTCTGGTTTGAACGTGTCCAGCACTAGCCAGCACGAGGATGTCTACCATGGAATCCTACTCCTTTGGAGACCTGGAGAGGTTGCATCATTTAGGGATTGAAATGTTGTTGTGCTTTTTGGAGGAAACTAGAGGGTTTTTCTTGAATTTGAATTTTTATGAATGATTTTTTTCATACTACAAGCTTACAAGTCATGAACATTTTTCTAATTTGTTGGAAATAATAGACAATTGAATTCAACACCCACTCACTGGCATGACTAGTTTCGAACTCCGTGACAAGTGCATCATCAGATTCGTAACTACTGTGCCTGAATTGATACCATCGGTTGATCATCAATCTTATATATACAAACTCAATTCTGCAATTCACATGTGCGAATTAGTATCGAACGAAGATCTCTAAGTATCAGCAAACACTGAAATTCCTATAATTCCAACATAATTTTTTTCGGTGGAGCCAACGCGTAATATCGTTAGCTGTGTACTTACTTTGTATGAAGAGCGATTTTATAAAAATGATTTCCCACTACATCCAATGAAGGGACTGGAAAGAGAATCTAATAACCAGTAAGCTGTGGCTTTTGTGACTGTGTACTCAGTGATTGAGACCTACAGTTTTGCACCGGTTCCGAACGATATTTTGAGAAGCTATTCCTTGGCTAAATACTGTGGTCAGACCAGGGATCGAACCCACGGTGTTATGTACAGAGTCACTCACACTACCATTGCAAACCGTCCACATGTGGACTAGTTATCCGTATATTTTATTATGTTTCCATATATATATATTCATGTCTGTGCAGTATTCGTTCAATCAAATGATTATAATTTTTCCATTGTTACTGACCCTGAACTTTAAAAGTGCAATTCTTTGGTAACAAAACCTAATATTTCCAAATAAAAAAAACATGAACTGAAAACGTAATATTTCGTTGAAGTTGTTGTTTCACTTGCAGTTTTCCTTTGTTTGTTGGAATACAAAAAAAACTTTATAGGACGTAACGCAAATATTTTTCCAAACAAACAGAACCGCATATGAATGAATGACTAAGGATGCATCTTTAGGCACTTTTGAGAAATAAAAGAAAACATCATTGTTTTGTTTCAGTTTTTTAGTTGTTTTGATGCATCACAAACTTTTCACATAGCAAATCAGCACTCATCTCACCATCATATGCATCATCATCGCCATCAGCATGCGTTTACATCCATGCATACCCAATAACAATTTTGGTTGCAAGGAATCAGTTAGAAAATTGATATTACTCGAAATGCAATGGATTCTATTTATGGTTATACTCTGTTCTTGCTGTATATTGTTTCCGACTGTGGTAAATCCAACTGGATGCCATGCGAAAAGCCTTATCATGAACATTCCACTTAACCTTCAGCGAAATCAGTTGTTAAACCGTTGCTGAGTATCGATTTCAAAAATGTTGCTGGGTATTATTATATTTATTTAACATCCTCGTTGTTCGTTGTTTGTTAAAGAGACTAAGCTTAAATATATGTTGTTAATCCTACTTGTTTTGATAAATTTTACATTTTTTCAAAAACAAAACTTTTATGTTCTCAATGACTTTAGAGAATACTATACTCGTATATGTACATATGAATATTAGGGCTATGACTTTTTGTAACACTATATTTACATGGCCGTACTTTAAGAGAAATAATTCAAAAATAAATAAAAAAATATGCTTGGTTAATATGGTGGCAAAAACCCTTCGATCAAGGTTTCGGATTTTGGAATTCTAGCACTTGTTTCCCCTGTTCTAGAAAATTTTAAACTTCTTTAAGTCCCGAACATTCTCAAACAACTTATGAAAAATCAACTTTTTTTAAAAATTCCACTAATTCTAAGATCTAAATGCAATTTTTTCTAGTTCTAGTTCATCTAAATGCAATTTTTCTAGTTCATCTAAATGCAATTTTTGTGAACATAACTGATAAAGATGTAATTTCACATTTTTTAAAATCGGATTAATCAATTCGAAGAAAATGTTCAGTAATTAAATAAATATTGAAAACTTTATTTGAGTTCATGGGGAAGATTTTTGTCACCAAATTAACCCAGAATACTATTTGATATATTTTTACACACTCTGAAAAATAACGGCCCGTGCAACATATTGCAGGAACCATGTACATGTTTGCGAGCATTGTTTTCGTGAATTGAAGAAATCTGTTCTTTACTATCTGTCACGTTTTTATTTTCAGGAGTTTCAATAACACTGTGCGACACAAACAAAATGATGGGGTTCTGTCAACGGATTCTGGTAGAATGGTCTAAAAACAAATATACGTATTTTGGCGTTTTTCCAGATCTGATCAGAATTTTTTTTAGGGCGAGTCAAAATTTCCGCCCCTCGGAACTTTCCTGCAACATATCGGCATGCAAAATGGTCTGTTCCTTACTTCTGAGGTACAAACTGTGTTCAGAAGTTTTATACAAAAGATTCAGATAAACATTTTTGTGGAACAAATTAACCCTCTAACTGTCACGTATAACCATAATTTTTACTTTTTTTTTTTTTGAAAACTCGCAAAAAAACTTCCCGAAAGTTACGGGGGGCGTGGCCAAAATGTTCTGCAAAAATTATCGCCATAAAATTTCACTATATGTGTCCGAACACTCCAAAACACAAATATTAGTCGAAGTGCTAGATAAAAGATGAAATATGACAAAATTCATTATATTATGTGGAATATTTTTAATGGAAACAGCAAAATGAAAAAATTCATTAGTAACCCTTAGAAGACAATTAGTTTTTGCTTATTATCTACCACTTGGGCTAAGATTTGTGTTTTGGACCAATTATCGCTGACCTGATTGGACCATACAAGTGTGGCTTTAGGCCTGGAAAATCGACAACTGACGAAAAACAAATCGACACCTATCATCCTATACCTATATCTATATCTATCCAATCAGTGAGTATAAAACTAGAAAGCGCACAGATTACTGGTTGTGAGAAACTCTCCCCGATTCCTTCATGGGATGTAATGGGAAATTATTTATTTATTTATCATCTATTTATCGATTATAAAGCGGCCTTCGATAGTCCGATACGGGAGAAAATCTATGAAGCAATGTCTCAGCTTGATATACCTGCAAAACTCATACGCATTTGCAGGCTGACCTTGATGAACACCAAATCCTCAGTGAAAGTTGGTAAGGATCTTACCGAATCTCTCGAAACTAACCGAGGCCTCAGGCAAGGCGACACCCTATCGTGCGATCTCTTTAACATCTTAATGGAGATAATTATGAGAAGAGCTGCAGTCAACATGAATAAAACCATCAGCAGCAAAAGTCGCATGCTGCTCGCGTATGCTGATGATATAGATATCATTGGGCGCACAATTAGAGAAGTTACTGCGGTTTTTTTCGAGAATTGAGAAGGAGTCAGCAAAAGTGGGTCTGACGGTAAATGAGGACAAGACAAAATTAATGGTTTCAACGAACGGGGCCCTCCACGCGATTAGACCAAAAAGTGAACGTTGATAACCGTTATAACTTCGAGGTAGTGGATGAATTAATATACCTCGGATCTGCCGTGAACAAAAACAACAACGTCAGCCTTGAGATCAAGCGGAGAATTGTGCTTGCGAATAGATGTTATTTTGGGCTAAGCAAGCACTTTAGCGATCTCTCGAGTAACAAAAGTCCAGCTGTACCAGACTCTCATTCAACCTGTCTTGCTTTTTGGCGCAGAATCCTGGGTCCTATCGCTAGCAGACGAAACATCTGTAGGAGTCTTCGAGAGTAAAATTACTCCGAAAAATGTATGGCCCTATAGTGCACAACGGCGAGTATCGGCGACGCATGAATCATGAGCTGTACATTGACATTTACATAGTTAAGCGGATCAAGATAACGTGATTGCGCTGGCTAGGCCATGTCAGTAGAATGGATGAAGACGAACCAGCACGAAGGGTTTTCGAAACCGAACTCGAAGGAAGACGAAAAATAGGAAGACCAAGACTCCGCTGGAGGGATCAGGTTGACGAATGCCTGCGTACACTTGGTATTGCCAACTGGAGAAATAAAGCAAAAGATCGAACTGGTTGGCGAAATATGTTATCTTCGTTTTGTAAGGTCCCTGACCCCCCGGGGTTGTCCGAGACCGAATAAATAAGTCATATATATTTACACAAAATAAAAATTTGTATACTTGGAAATAAAACAAAATGGTGAAGCTTTTCGAATAAATTTGCAAATAAATACTTCTCAATTGTAATCCTTAAAATCTATAGATTATGGTGGTTAGAAATAGTCAGAAACAGACTTGACGGCTGTTGATTTGAATTTCATATGAAGTCTTTCAAAATAATTTACACATTTAGTTTGTCGCTCAAAAGTATTTACAAATTTAGTTATAAACGCTGCAATCTTTGAAATAAACGTCATTTGTTTTGATAGTTATCAAATTTATATTGATTAAAAATAAATATTTATACAGAAGCCGCTAAAGAAAACGTTTAAATGGTGAAAATAAAGGAAATTCCCTTCGAGGCGACAGTTGAGATCGTAAAGAAGTTTGGAATGGGTTCCTCGACATCAGTGTTGGAAAAAGATTACGGAACATGTTGGAAAACAGTCTACAATTTAGTAAAGAAGAAATAAACCCTCGGAAACCTACAAAATAGGGTCAGAACGGGTCGGAAATATGTAACAAATAAAATAAAGGGTGGTCCAACCAAAACGCACGATGTTAATTGTAAATAAAACAAAAAGATTTCAGAGAATTATTTTAATATTTTTTTCATTATGATAGAAAGATCTATGACAATTGTATATGAAACAAAATATCGGTCAAATGCTCGCCACGGCTTCGGTGGCATACCTCTATCCGATGGTCCATATTTTCAATAACCCTGAGACATAATTGAAGTTCAATGGCGTTAATGTGCCGAATTATCTCATCCTTTAGCTCGCGAATTGTTCTTGGGTTATTGACGTACACCTTTTCTTTTAAATATCGCCAACGAAAGAAGTCCAACGGTGTCAAATCACATGATCGTGGCGGCCAATTAATATCGCCACGATGTGAGATAACACGGCCATTTAAATTCTCGCGCAAAAGAGGCATTGCTTCGTTGGCTGTGTGGCAAGTGGCACCAGCCTGTTGGAACCGCATATCGTGCAGGTACATATCCTCAATTTTTGGCTGCAAGAATTCCGTTGTCATGCTGACCTTGGATTTGAACGCCCATTTTCGTAAAAGGCTTAAACAATCTTAATGCGCTGATGAATTGTGTACCTCTCCATGGTTGCATTTGTCAAACACAGAAACAAAGAAATGTCAAATTGAATTGGACGGAAAACATGACGTTAAGGTGTGACTCACAATTAATATCCTGCATTATGATTGGACCAACCTTTAGAAGATCAGTCCATTCTTAAATATTCGCAGAAAATCCAGTCGCAAGTCCGCTTAAAGTTGCTGCAGAGGCAGAAAACATCATTGGAAAATATGTAAGTGAATCCAGAATTCGGAGAAGATTAATTACGTGTGATATAAAGACCTAAAGAAAGTAAGTAAAGTAACAGACAAATCTGAAAAAAGCAAAAAAAACTCTATAGTTTTCCATGGAGTATATCCATAAGCAAGTGAAGTTCTGGCACAATGAAGTTCTGGACGGCTAAGTCCTCTTTTCAATTTGAAGGGTCAGTTGGAAAAGCTTTTTTGCACCTTTCCAAAGGATCGAAGCATAAAGCAGTACAACCTCTTAATCGTTTCTGCGGGGGTTCAGTAATATTTTGGAGATGTGTCTCATACAATGGATTTGGAAATATGGTACCAATACAAGATACTCTAACCAAGCCTAGATATTTTGAATGACCATACTATTCCTTCGGCTGAGATTATTTCTTAATGAAAATTGGATTTCCAGCATGATAATGCTCCATGCCACAAAGCATGATTACCAACAACGTCTTTAAATTGAGTTGAAACAAGATGTTCTTCCATGGCCACCCCAGAGTCCAGATGTAAACATAATAGAGAATGTATGGGTATTGATAAAAAGGCAGAGATCTATCGAAATGGACCGAAAACGAGAGGAAATTGTTGATGAAATAACAAATATTTGAAATAGCCTAGAAATCGAGTTTGTACGCAATTTGATTGCATCTATTCCAGCTAGACCAGTCATAGATGCTGAGAGAAAGTTATTCGGCTACTTATTATTTTTCTGTGTTTTATGTTTTATAATGTTTTTTCGGTTGTGTAAATACATTTGAATGTAAATAAATTTGTCTACATAATTTTGAAAAATGAGGTGCAGGATTCTTTTGTATTTTTAGTCAAAAACTATCAAGTTTATTGATAAAAAATTGTAAACTATTATAATCTATACATTCTGAGGATTATAATACGAATGTTTTCTTGTTGCAAATTTATTCATAAAGTAGTAAAATTTCGTTTTAGTTCTAAGCAGACTAAAATTTTTGATTTATATAAATGTATGGCCGTCGGTGGTGCAATGGTTAGTATGCGCGACGCTTGTATATGAGACCCTGGCTTCGATCCCTGCTCTGACCACCTTAAAATTCTTTCGGCGGCGGTCATCTCGCATAGTGACGGCAACACTATCGAGTATTTAGCCATGAAAAAGCTTCTCAAAATATCGTTGGGAACCGGTGTAAAATTGTAGGTCCCAATTAGTGAGTATAAAACTAGAAAGGTTGTGAGAAGCTCTCCCCTATTCCTCCATGGGATGTAATGGGAAACCATTTATTTATTTTATGACTGTATATGGAAATTTTAATAAAAGGGAATACTTTCACTGTTTTCTCTTTATTTTTATGAATATAAAACTACATACAGTGGTGGAAAAAACAGATGCAACCAAAATGAATTGCTTACGGAATATTACGTAAAAATTTTCTGAAAATAAAATTAGCAATTTTTTGTTTTAAATTTTATACTTCATTGCTTTAAAAATAAGGAAAAACGGATCTACTCTATTTAGAAAAATGTATGAAAAACATAAAAATACATATTCATTCTTATTGTTTAGTGGCCAGAACATATGCAACTAATAAAATCAAGGGCACTTCAATGCAAATGATCTGAACATTTTCTAGCACATCGGTTGTTGTCTATTACAGCCTGACATATTCGAGGCATTGATATTATTCGGTTGTTAATGGCGCTTATTGGGATTGATTTCCACGCATCTTTCTGTCGATGAAACAAAATATCAGAACTTCTGCAATTTTCCCACTCCTAGAGTTTCTCGATGGGATTTAAGTCTGGTGATTGTGGTGGCCATTCCAAATCCGTGACTGTATTTTCGCCAAACCACGATTTTACCACTTTCGATGAGTGTTTGGGGTCGCTATCTTGCTGGAAGACCCACCACAATGGCATATCGTACTCGGAATACGGAAGCATTGCCCTTTCTAAAATCTGTTTATAGACAAATCGGTACATAATGCCATCAATTTTATGCAGTGGGCCAACACCAGCAGCAGAAAACATCATTATACTTCCACCTCCATGCTTGACTTTCTTTGTGCAGTAACGTGCTTCGATCCGTTTTCCTACTAGTCGTACGTAACACATGCCATGGCTGCCAATAATATTAAATTTTGATTCGTCACTAAACAAGACACACCTTCATTTTCTTCCTGGTCAATTTAAATAGTCTTAAGCAAACTGCAAACGCTTTTTCTGATTACGCTTTGATATAAGCGGTTTCTTTGCAGGACTTCGTTCGAGTAGACAGGCCTGCAAAGGACGCCTAAGAATTGTTCGAGCAGAAACTGATATTTGAATTTTGCAGTTATTTTGAAGGAAGAGATAAATGGGTCTTATTTCAAGTGTCTGATGATCAAATTGCCCGTCCGATCACTTGTCTTGCGCGGTCGACCACCTCGGTGTATAATAACAATTTCGGAAGTTGTTTGTTTTTTTAAGTAGCAATAATGCGAGATGTGACCGTCGGTGGTGCAATGGTTAGTGTGCGCGGCTCTTGTACATGAGATCCTGGGTTCGAACCCGGCTCTGACCACCTTAAAAAAATATAAAATTTCTTTCGGCGGCGGTCACCTCGCATAGTGACGGCGACACTATCGAGTATATAGCCATGAAAAAGCTTCTCAAATTACCGTTCGGAATCGGTGTAAAACTGTAGGTCCCAATCAGTGAGTGAAAACTGGAAAGCGCACAGCTCAGTGATTGTGAGAAGTTCTCCCCAGTCCCTTCATGGGATGTAATGGGAAACCATTTATTTTTTTTTTTTTTAATGCGAGATATTGAACTTTTATGAACATTATATTTCTCGGTAATGTCTTTCTGTGATATTCTACAAGAATAAGCGTTCATAATTTACCGAGCTCAAATCCGAATTTATCGCGCGCCATTTTAAAACGAACTCTATTTTAGCCTCAGTAGGAAAAAATAACTAAATAATACCGAATATTCCTACAAATCCCTTTATACAGACTCTCTAGGTAGTTATATGAAAAACAGCGATCAAAAGAATTAAATAAACGACGTTATTTAAATCAGAATTGGAGAGTTGCATATGTTTTGTCCACACCGATTTTAATATTTATCGATAAAAATGCCGATAACATGGAAATATAAACAAAAGCTGTACATTCTGAAATTTTTTTAAAAATCTTAATGCCATTTATTATTTATTGAAATATCATTGTCCTCTTTGTGGCACAATTTTACAAACTTCTAGACCCTGTTAAAGGCATCCAATCTTAGTTACGAATCTTACGAATCATGTATTTTTAATTATTTAAAAAAAATTAAAAAGTCATATCCCTAATGCCCTTGATGTACGCTATTTGTAAACCACGAGCATAAAAAGTTTTAAAATTTTGGAATTGCAACTACGATTTCCAACACAGATCGACGCTAAAACCCATCCAAGAGCAAAGGTATATATATATTTTCATAACCGCCTTCGTGGGGTATTATAACTCCACTTCTGGGACTATTCATATAAATAGACGAATATCAGCAGCTTTCAGTGGAACATTCCCATGTCCTTCAACAGAAAATAAGTAGCTGTATTTTCGCAAATGTTTTCAATTCGAACTGTTTGAGGTAGGACTAATGTGAACATGTGAATTCTCATTACCAACTTTTTGTTCAATTAAAAGCGATGATTTTACGAGTATATCCGTAAAACTATAAGTTATTAAATTTTTTCCAACACATTAAAAATCATACTGGTGAACATTCCATGAACCATTTCATAAACCCACAACTCACAGAAAAGTAAAGAGATCCATTTCCTTCCGATAGCCAAATGAAAAAAAAAATAGTACACAAGTATATGGAGCAAATCTTTATTGAAGGTATCCTGTGGCGTTCCTTCTTTATTAGTTTGTTATCAAGTAGTCTATCTCTGCAGGAAGTCATGGATAGATTTCGTGTTCCATTTCTCGTGTTTGCATTACCACATGCTTACATTTTTTGAAACTGAAATGCAAAGATTTCGAATTACATTTCGCATTTTTATGTTATGATTATGATTGTAATCGTTTTGATAAGGACACTGGATTAAACAAAATTCTCCATGGTTCATACATATGAGCCAAATGTACTCAAACAGCGAGTGTTGCTATAAATGTGAAAAAATTTCAAGGATTTACAAGATAAACACAAAGAAAAATTCACCAAACGAAATCTCCGAAAAATTAACTTTATTTGTGAAATGTGGCGTAATGAAGACGGGCCCCAGGAAATAACACCCCAACTGCAAAATGAAAATGTTTATATATTTATTGATATGTATTGTATATAAGAAGCGAAGTTTCATTCATAATGTCCGCCATTGGCCTTCACGCACGCCTTAAGTTACATTGGCCAATCATCAATAGCTGCACGCACCTCATCCATTTGAAAATTGGCTGTCTTAAAAGAATCAATGTTAGGGTATCTTATGTGGCAGATCATGTCCTCTAAAACGGTCCACAATTTGTAATCCAGAGAGTTCAGATCAGGGCAACCAGAGTGCCATTATTCAGAGCATACAAAACCTGGCAAATTGTTTCGAAGCCAGGTTTGTGTCGTTTTAGCCTTATGAGCTGAGCTGGTGCTGAATCTTGCTTGCCACGGTTGGTTTTGGAACGGGGAATAATTAAGTGGCTTCACAACTGCTTTCAAAATGGTTTCTTGGTGAACTTTGGCCGATGTTTTGATCACTTGTTCACAAAAATTCAAGCCAGTTACCCCGTCATAAGAGACATCCCACCAAACCATGGCTGAAAATGGATGATGACCCTTTTTGACCCGTGGGATCAGCTCAGATGGTTCTTCAGATGATCGTGCATAGACCCTATAATGTTGTTTGTTAAATTCTACCTGTACCGTATATATTTTTTTTTATCGTTAAACAAGATTTTTCTTATCAGCGTCCTTCACCAAAAAGACGTTTGGATTTTTCTATTCTATTTTTTTTAACGTTGCAGTCAACAAATCCCAAGTCTTTTTTAATAATTCGACTCATGGACATTTGCGTGACTTTCATATCACGGGCCATGATTTTCTGTTTCCGGAAAGAATTTCGTTGAATTCTTGCTTTGACGGGTTTGGTGACTTGCTGTGTCCGAACGGTACGTGAGCGGCCCAACCGGGGGCGGTCTTTTATATATCTCGGGTCCACTCGAACAATTGTATGCACCAGTAGACGAACATGCGACTAATGCCGAGCGGGTTTTGAAAATATATTTTTTTTTCTTTCCACACTTAAAAAGTGCTATAACGGTTTCCTTACTCCACTCCATGGTGAAAGTTGACACAATTTAAAATTTCCGTTACTGACTAACGCTATAGAGGTAAACTTACAAAAACTATATGATAATAAAAGGGTATGTTAAATTTTCCTATTCTAATGGGTGTGTTTAATTTAGTAACAATATTTATGTCCCTACTAAGTAGAGTAAGTAGTTTTCTCTCAAAGAAAGCAGAATAAATTCATGATAGTAATCGATCGCATTCCAGTGTATACACTTCGATATTTATAAGAACAACAAACGGCAAAAGTAAATTGAGACATTTTTGTTGTAAATGCAAAGTCGTGTCGTACGACCAAACTTTTTTATTTGCAGAAAAGTAAAAGTCTCAACCATGAGACTAAGTAGCAAACGAAATATTTTTTGCTCCAAAGAAGCTCCAAACTTTTTTTTCGCGCCGGGAAAATTACAACTATATTCGATATTTTAAGTTTTTTCTCTGTTACCTTTGATTTGAATCTTTTTAATAAGTTGGGTTTCCCTCACTCTCTGGTCATCTGATCTTTACAGATGGCTCAAAAAAGGAATCGGGTACAGGAGCGGGGGTCTTCAGTGAGGACCTTCAAGTCAGGCTCTCGATGAGTTTGGGTGCGAATTGTAGTGTCTTCCAAGCGGAAATCGTGGCGATTATGAGAGCTGCAACTGAGATAATGGATTCATGGTGGATTCGTTATCTGCGTTGATAGTAAGCCAGCCCTCCTCAGTCCGATCAGGTCACACATGTGTAAATCCAAATTGGTTAGGGATAGCAAGTGGATCTTGAATAGTATAGTGCCCGGCAAGCTAAGACTCTGCTGGGTTCCGGGACATAGTGATGTCACAGGAAATGTTGAAGCAGACTGTCTTTCAAGAGCAGGATGCACTTCTGCTGATTTGAGATTGACTGCCTCTGCAAATCCACCGATCTGTTACTTGTATGACTTGATCGATCGCTGGACTAGATCAACGCTGCCTGGCGGACCAGAGTGGATTGCAGAATTTCGAGGAATATATGGCCAGCAGTGGACTCAGGGAGAACTGGACAAGGTTGACTTTCGACTCCTCACTGTGATGCCGGAGTCTTCACTCGCAACTGGATTGTGAACGGAGCTTACTACTGCCGTGCTTGTGGTGATGAAGAAGAGATGGAAACCATTGAGCACCTTCTATGTCAATGCCCAGCCTTGCAGCATAGACGTCGCCGTTGTTTTGGTTGGTTTCAGGCTGGGCGCCTGGCCTCTTTGCGTGATGTGGCCATTGAAGATTTGATGGAATTCTCTCGAGGTCTACCATGGATCCAGGCAGGCGATACCATCATCTGATGATTTCTCTATTGGTTCTTTCTACTCCACTGGGAATCTGGAATGGTAAACCTTAACCTGCACATATGGAGCCTCATCTCGGATGGTATTGTATGTATTTATCAGGGCTTATCAGGTGAAGTATGCAAATATACACTGGGAACATGGAGTGGTTCTTCTTTTTTTTGTCCTACCTCAATCTATCTTATACAATTTTCACTATCAGCCCTCTCTTCTCTCCTTTTCTATCACCTCTTCATTTACAGGGTTTTTCAACAGAGACGCTACAAAAGTAAATCGATAGGGACAGCAAACGACGCCATATATTTTCCCGCTCTTTTGACATTTCTCTTCAGTAAGGTTTGCAATTTCATCATGGAAAGATATACGAGCCAACAACGAGTCGAAATTATTAAAATTTACTACCCAAATTTGGAGTCAGTGGCCTGAACTTTAAGAGGCCTCAACAATCAGCGATGAGGCTCATTTCTGGCTGAATGGCTTCGTCAATGTGCAAAATATGCGTTATTGGTCAGACAGCAATCCACATGTAATCCATGAGTCATCATTGCATCCCGAAAAAAATACAGTTTGGTGCAGTTTATGGGCCGGCGGCGCCATTGGGCCGTACTTCTTCCATAATGATCAAGACCGGCACATTACTGTGAATGCGAATCGCTACCGTTCAATGATAACCGAATATTTTTGGCCCCAATTGGATAATATGGACTTGGAGGACATATGGTTCCAACAGGATGGCGCCACAAGCCACACAGCGAATGCCACAATCAATTTATTGGAAACCAAGTTTGGTGAACGTGTTATCTCACGAAATGGCCCAGTCGATTGGCCGCCTCGGTCGTGAGATTTGACGCCGTTAGATTATTTCCTTTGGGGCTACGTCAAGTCTAGGGTCTACGCCAACAAGCCAGCGACGAGTGATGAACTTCGTACGAATATCGAACGTGAAATTGCAGCAGTATCGGCCGATTTATGCCTGAAAACCGTCGAAAATTAGGTTCAGCGTCTGGACTTCTGCAAGCGTGCCCGTGGTGGCCATGCAAAAGAAATCGAGTTCCATACATAATGACATCGAACGTACTTTCACAGGAATAAAGAATTTCATTGGTATCTAAAACCGGTTTTGTTTTATATAAAAAAAACTTTTGTAGCGCTCTTACCGAAAAACCCGTTATATGGACAATCACAAGGGGTCAACCGACCTTCGAGTGTAGTGAGAATAAGTTGCATACTTATACTCTCTCTTGTTGTCACATGTCCTAAACCTAACCTAACCTAATCAGTTGGGTTACTTAGTGTAGTTTACATAGTTACCATTAATATTGGGAATTAATTCATTTATACTTTTACTTAATAATGCTTAATTTACAACTGTTTTTCCAGCTTTGCACCTAAAACTAATGCAGTTTACTAACCTGCTGTAGTTTAAGGGTGTGAAGATAAATTTGTTCTCCCTATAAGCCGAGGCAAATAGTTAAACAAGGATTGAGAAATGTAAGTTGTTTCACTAACGCCCCACATTAAATTGTTGTTTGTTCTTCTGTAAATAAACTGAACCCGGAACAGCCCACCACGCAAATATTTGTCCAGTTTGTAATATTCTAATTCAATTTAAGATGTTGAACTCATTTCGATAAACTTTTTCAGTTACCAGATTACAAAGATATTACGACAAATCATATTCAAATAAACTTAAACCAAACTGACTCTGACTATGTCTACAAAAACATTAAGATTCTGGACACATCCGATACATTACCATGATAAGTTCTATGGCACTGACAAACAGAGGAAGATGCCTTTTCAATCGTAGTCGTAGGCGTTTCCAATGTACATGTACGCGTACTTATCTAAGAAGTTAGTGGTCATAAAATGTTATGATTTGTGTTTTCAAACTCAACAAAGTCTGCATAAATTGTTTCGTACAACTTATGTTTTCAAAAGCATATGTACGTGTTAGTACCATTTACCACTTAAGTTTTAATTTTCCTGGAACGTGCCCCCCTTTTGTCCCCCAAGTCATTCACGCTCCCTATGGTCTGACACATCCACATTTATATTGTTGCAGAAAATCTATATATGTAAATGATTTATAAGCAGCCAACAAAACTAAGGAATTTGCCACTTGCAAAACATCTGTTCATCTTCATGTCGAGGAAACAAAAAACGCCAACGAATGTCCGCTCCCATCCTGCAGTAACATTTGTTGCTCGCCTCGTACATTTTGGTTGGGTACTTTTGGGGTTTTACTACATCTTTAGAGCTTTTGGCAAACATCCATTTGCCGCACACATGCTCAGGAAGCCTTTGGCATTTTAATTACCCCAAACCAGTGTTGTTAAGCAGCCTCAAAAACATTTAAATGTTAAATGTATATATTCTAATTCAAAAGTTCTAAATTGTTCACACCAACGCACAATGCTTTGAAACTGTAGTTTATCTACTCAAAATATTAGAGTTTATTGCGGAATAAACTGTGAAACTATGACAGCTGACGTTTGAATTGTTTGGAGAAAGTTGTGGTAAACCTGACGTCGCCAATGAATAAGTTTGAAATCGCAGTCTAAGCTGGAAGCTTCTACATACAGTACTCGATTACACTAGACATCATAGGCTGTTATCCCGAATGCCACCATTGTATAGAATTGGTTCGGAAGTGGAAGTCACCTAGATTTCATCATCTCTAAAGCATATAATATTTCTAAATTTTCTGATCCTTACACAAAAAAGGCTTTGTTTTCTGCTTTTGTCCCACCCAAGCTCGAATATGCATCGATTATTTGGAATCCAGTTGCAGCAATACACTCCTTGCGGATTGAAAAAGTACAGAAAGTTTTCTTAAAATTTGCCTTATTATCACTAAATTTTACTTTACCATTACCAACATATGAAAGTCGCTGTGCACCTATTTCGTTAAAAACTTTAGATGCCAGAAGGAAAATAGAGTCTTTTTTTGTTTCATGCCATTGTTTCAGGATCTATTGATTGTCCAATGTTACTTTCACTTACACCCTTTAATGCTCCATCTCGCTCTTTCCGTCATATGTATACATTTAATATAGAATAGCATTCGAAAAATTAGGCTTCCAATGAGTCTATTAATAGATCTAAGATATTTTTTAATTCATTTTGTTATAACATTGACTTTTGTCTGCCTCAAAATAATGTTAGACAACTGCTATGTAATTTAATTAATTAGTTAAGTTTTATATTATTATTCTTGTTAAATAGTTATGTAAGATATTTGCTGGTCTGTAAGGATATAATTCCATAGACTTAAATAAAAGAAATGAAATAAAGTTAACATTAGAAAACTATTATTCAAGATTTCTTTGACATTTTTCAAAAATCAGCATTTAGATTTTGTTACATTCCTCGAGAAGTGAAGCACAGATCTAGGTGAAGGAAATTTACCGAAAAATACAAAATAAAACTATTCTCAAGATATATGCTTGCTTGCTTGTGGCTTTCAATTGGGAGGTTCAGAGTATATTGATGTATACTTTTCCAAAAAAAAAAAAAAAAACAGCAGACAGTTGTCCGAGGCCTTCGGCCACGTACTGTCTCTGCAAGCTGTGTCAGACACACGGCCATTAAGTTTAACGTAGAATACGCCATCCGATAAGACAGAAAACGTATATACATTGTTGATGTTGCGCCTACAAATTAATTAACATTTTTAATGAAAATATATATAAACAAGGGAACACAAAACTTACCTGAGTATTTATTTCCCTGCATAACAACCACTCGTTGCTTTCTTGTATTTCGTATAGGTGCCATTTTGATTAGTAGTTTTTATTTTAATTTGCTAAACGTCAACTGTCAGCTGCTGTCAAACAGCATCAAGCAGCATTGTTATTTTGCTTACTTGCCAGCACTTTCATTTAACATAAAAATGTATGAATTAATTTTTTCATATATTTTTTATAATTATATATCCATGTTAAATTCAAATTCACATTTAACATTTTGTTTCACTTAAATACATAAGTAAATATACGAAATTTCAATATTTCATCAATCAAAACAACAGCCGAAGGTTTGTGTCCACACTGAAACAGCAGCATAGTTTGTGTTCACGCTACAAACTCAAACACTCAACCAAACACCGCACATATGTTTGAGTGTATGTGTTTAAACAATTTTCATTTGAGAAATTTAAATATTAGGAAGATATCAACCAATGTGAAATGTATATCAAACGAAAGATAACATCTTCATTTACCTACAAAAAATTTTTAAAAAAAGTTATCTCGCCGTTTCCTCATAATCAATGAAATAAAGATTAAAACAATAACAATCTGACATGACTCTCTATACCGTAAGGTAAGACGTATTCTACACCAAAAGCATACTTTTGTTCAAAATTTTAATGTTTTCACTTCCAAACTCTTAAGGTACGTACAGAGTGGCCGCTTGTTGCCGAGCCGAGCCGACTGACGCATATTGCGAGAACCAATGAGAGAAAATTGGTGCTATACAAATTAGTACAAATAAGCGCGAACAGGTCATAGTGGGCACCGAGATGGTCAGAGCGCTCGGCAACAAGCGGCCACTCTGTACGCACCCTTATGCTGATGGCAGAGTGCGAGCTGAAAGCCGAGCCGAGCCGAGAACAAAGCTGATTGAATGCGATAAAAATGATTCAAAGCTTATTTTCGAGCTGATTCGCATTGCTGATATGTTGTATTTTATATTACTTTAAAGTTGTATTTTTTGTAATCAGTTTTAATTAAATATGAACAATGAACATATATTAACCGAAGTATTTTCTGTACCAGCTTTGTGGGAGCAGCAAAACAAATATTAATAAAAATATCAGAAAATATACATATTCAAATATAAATAATATATGGGAAAAATTTCAACTGCAAAATAGAAAATAATTAAAAAAAAATTGTTAATAAAAATTAAATTACAAATTCAAATTCCGTTTTGTTAAAAATCTTGTTTAACACACTGGGAGAAGCGAAATACTCTTTATCAGATGAATCCCTTCCTATCCACTGAAATTTTATAAACACAAATGAATAACTACAATATAAACATTCATAAATACAATTCACAAAGGAAAAACAGCGCCGATGATCGCATTTAGTTTAACACCCCCTATTTTCCTTCTCGCATCAAATAAGTTCGGTTCGGCTCGGCTCGGCTTACCTTACAACAAAAATATTTAAAAAAATATAACATAATATAAAAAAAATTAAAATTGTTTTAACATCTTATTCAGATTGTTAAAAACCCGGTTTCTCACAAAGTTTCGGTTTCTTCGAATATACATACCGAGTGTTGCGGATCATTACTGTCATTTACTTATTTTCGTTTCACTTATAAATATTCTAGAAATTACATGTCTATATAATAGCAAATTTGCTTTCAATTTGCTGATAATTTACTACTATTAATTCTAACGTAACAGAATAGTACCTTTTTTTTGATACCAAATTGTGCAACTCTGTGCACCGAATTGAAATGTATTTTTTTGTTTAGTTTGAATTCAGTTTTATGTACAACTCATCGGCGATGAACGTGTATTCTATTAACTTTACATAAACAGATAAAAGAAAAAACAATATTAAAAGTGTGTTTCAATATTCAAAACCTCAAATACAGTCCGCTCTGGTAAATCGAAACACCGAGTTTGACAAAACCGGGTTTTGGTTAAACCGAGGTTAAGCAACCGGTTAATAATCGCCTTCGGTTTTTATGACAAAATACCCAACTATGCGTTTTAAAAGATGGTTTATTTTTAATTCGACTCTTCGAATTTTGAGGTCAACTATAGAGTACATTGCTTGTCAAAATACCGCTCGGAACCGGTGTAAAACTGCAGGTCCCAATCAGAGTGTGTGAGCCTATTCCTTCATGGAATGTAATGGAAACTAAAGGGTAGGCCATGTAAAATTAGAAATTTAATTTCGCTTTAAAAAAAATGCTAATAGAAAGTTTTTCAAAATGATGATTTTATTGGTAAGACCCATCGTTGACATTTATGAAGGAACACAACATCGTTCGAATGGCGTCCATGGCGTCCTTTACGGCACCTCATTCTCTCTACTCAATTACCCAGTACATTTTCGATTGTTTGGGCCTCTATTTCGTGTTTTAGGGCCTAAAAGGATTCGGGATTGTTTGCATAACACTTATGTTTTGCGGCGCTCCTGTGATAATAGCCAAACAGGGTCAAATCGCAGCTGCAAATGCACTTCTGAGTTTTAGTTGATTACGCGGTTTTCGAACACAGTTCGTAAAATATTGATTGTAACGTTGGCTGTGTGGGTTGTAGCGCGGTGCTGTTCTTCAACTATTGGGCACAAAAAATCGGTGAGCATGGCACGATATTGCTCTCCATTGACGGTTACGGCGGCTCCATGCTCAGTTTCGAATTAAAATTGGGCCTATGATGCCGACATGACAAAAACCGTACTCAACGGTCTCTCGTTGTAGATGTATCGGCTTCTCCTCGACGACGCACAGTACTTTCTCCTAGTACATCGACGGGACAAAAATAGAAGGAGTCGTCCTAGGGTAAAACAATTTAGCACGAGTCCCTAATATAAATAAATAAATAATAAATAGTTTCCCATTACATCCCATAAAGGGACTGGGGAGAACTTCTCACAATCACTGAGCTGTGCGCTTTCCAGTTTTCACTCACTGATTGGGACCTACAGTTTTACACCGATTCCGAACGGTATTTTGAGAAGCTTTTTCATGGCTAGATACTCGGTAGTGTCGCCGTCACTATGCGAGGTGACCGCCGCCGAAAGAAAATTTGAAGATGGTCAGAGCCGGGTTCGAACCCAGGATCTCATGTACAAGAGCCGCGCACACTAACCATTGCACCACCGACGGCCACTCCTAATATAATAGAATTAAGAAAATTTCAAAGTATCGACACATTTGACCACGCTAATCGCCCACCGCCAATACAAAATGATTTATTGCGTAAATTTATTGTAAAAATTTAACTATTGCGACAAATTTCATGAAAATTGCGTGAAGAATATATTTGTATGCCACCTTATCAAAAAATAGCATTTCATCAACATTGACCACGCCCATCGCCCACCGCCCATAAAAACCGAAATTATTATTATTATTATTCTACGCAGAAACCAAAAGTGTTTTCAAAAACACTTCTCCAATAGCAGCTGATAGGGACTTGTTCTTATTTTTCCCTGATAGATAAATGTATAAACTGTAAAAAACAAAAATAATAAAAAACAAAACCTCATACTTTGTATTATTTTTTTTATTTCATGAAACTTTTATAATTTTTGCCGCTAAACAGTATGATTTTATATATTTTTTTAAAGTAATATTTTTGATTTATTATGTATAGGGTTTATCAACAGAGACGCTACAAAAGTAATCGATAGGGACAGCAAACGACGCCATATTTTTTCCCGCTCTTTTGCCGTTTCATCATGGAAAGATATGCGAGCCAACAACGAGTCGAAATTATTAAAATTTAGTACCGAAATTTGGAGTCAGTGGTCTCAACTTTAAGAGCGCTATGATTCGGATTTTCATCGGAAAATCATCTTCAGCGATTCGGCTCATTTCTGGCTGAATGGCTTCGTCAATAAGCAAAATATGCGTTATTGGGCAGACAGCAATCCACACGTAATCCATAAGTCATCATTGCATCCAGAAAAAATTACGGTTTGGTGCGGCTTATGGGCCGGCGGCGTCATTGGGCCGTACTTCTTCCGTGATGATCAAGACCAGCACATTACTGTGAATGCGAATCGCTACCGTTCAATGATAACCGAATATTTTTGCCCCCAATTGGATAATATGGACTTGGAGGACATGTGGTTCCAACAGAACGGCGCCACAAGCCACACAGCGAATGTCATAATCAATTTATTGGAAACCAAGTTTGGTGAACGTGTTATCTCACGAAATGGCCCAGTCGATTGGCCGCCTCGGTCGTGCGATTTGACACCGTTAGATTATTTCCTGTGGGGCTACGTCAAGTCTATGGTCCATGCCAACAAGCCAGCGACGATTGATGAACTTCGTACGAATATCGAACGTGAAATTGCAGCAGTATCCGGCCGATTTATGCTTGAAAACCGTCGAAAATTGGGTTCAGCGTCTGGACTTCTGCAAGCGTGCCCGTGGTGGCCATGCAAAAGAAATCGAGTTCCGTACATAATGGCATCGAACGTACTTTCACAGGAATAACGAATTTCATTGGAATCTAAAACCGGTTTTGTTTTATTTAAAAAAAACTTTTGTAGCGCTCTTATTGAAAACACCTTTCTACAAAAATCCAAAAAAAACCGACAAAACTTTAGTCAATTCAGATTAAAATGAATTTTCGGAATTTTCCGTGAATCTTCTCGAAACGAGACGTTGTTAAATCACGAAAAAGATTTAAAAAAAAAATTTATTTCGTTATTTGTTGGATCAGTGGGGACCCATTCCTTTTTTCGTCTGTATGACAGATGTATAGACTGCCGTAACAGCCTATCGGATAAACAGATTTTAACTAAAATTTGCCATGTATAAGTTTTCAATGCAGAAAATTGTATGCTTAATTTGAAGGAAATCGGATAACGAATTCTGATACCTCACATACAAATTGTAAAAATCTCGAAAATTTGTCGTTTTAAGTTGTTTGGATGCAAATATAACGTGTGTTTGGAGCTTGCCGCAAATACAGTATATACTTGTGTCCAAACACATTTTGTTTGCTATTCAATATTACATGTTTGAGACACAATGATTAAAATGTTATAACATATGTGTTTGCGTACCAAATATATCTGTTTGTTTGCCAAGTTTGTTGCACTCTTTATGCTCACTTGAGAGCAAGAGAAATAGAGAAGGACAACAAGAGAGTCTATCTGGTAAGTGTGTATCAGAGCTTTTGCATTATTCTCTCCGTCAGTGACTCATAAATATTCCTGAATGTGCGTGTAAATTGAAGAAGTCAATTATTCTTATTTTAGCTGATGTACGAGTATTACGTTTCAGTTTCAGTCGTCAATGGTTCATCGGACCGAGGATATCAAAAATGCTTGATATTTGCAAATATTTATTAACTAATTATTAACTAATTTATTAACTAATTAAAGTAAAACTAATCTACTACAAAATAATTCATATTTGACTAACAAGTAAAAAAGTAATTTTAAGCACTTTTTAAAAAGCTTAAATATAAAAGAAGCGGAACAAAGCGGAGAAGATTTTTCATTTTTCTAATAGATTAAAGATTAAAGTTTAAATTAATTTATCATGAAAAAAGATTTCACCGAATTTTATGATGGCTTCAAAAAATGAGAATTTTCCAAATATTCATCTTGAAACAATCAATTTTTAAAAATCCATGAAATTTTTTTTTTAATATTTATACGAAAGAAAAAAAAAACAAAATTTGTTAATTTTTAAAAATCAATTAAAATTTTTTTTAAGATTTATACGAAATAAAAAAAAAACAAAATTTTTGCCTCTTCTTACCTATCCAAAAAGTGGAACATAATTTAATTTCTTCCACAAATGTATTTTTGAACAATACTTTCCTTCAACTACTAACGAACGAAACTAAAAAATCAAATTATTTAGCATACAAAACGCTCACTTTGAATTGCTCTGGAGGACAAAAAATCTATTTCTATGAAAAAATCTTTGCTTATGTTTTTTAGCTACACTATTACCTTTAAAACGATACCAAAAAAAATTCAATTCCAACCAAGTCAGATTTCTGATTTTTGTCCATGAAACGGAGCAGTGTGCGACGTGTGGATTTTTTGATCCCCAAATGCAACAATTTTGTTTGATAACGTAACACACCAAGATGAAAATGAACTTCATCGAGAAACGCTTAAAATTATGTGAAAAGAAGTGCGAGAAATGTTCAGTTATGCGAACGATGGCGAGTTGATGTTGACGGCGGTTCGAACACACTTTCAGCTACAGCGGTAATATTTTCCACTAAACGCATCGGACGAGCAGCTACACGGGCAGTTTTGTCCACTAAGAATACGGATTGACGAATTCGCTTCACAAATTGATCTACGAACTGAGTTGATGGAACTCTATTTCTGTCGAATATATTTTAGAACTTTGGAAGAAAGTTTTACTATTTCCCAATATTTTTTCGAGCGTAAAGCGACGACCCATTTTGAAAAATTGTAGCCTTTAGCAAGCAATATACCACTTCATAGATTTCAAATAGGTCATCTACAGGGGGTTCGAATTCCAAATTGTACATTGTATATTTATTTATTTTACTCAACCTATCTGTTCTAGTATTTGACTTACCCAATTAGGCAATATCATCATTGAGTAAATATTCCTTTTGACGTTTGGAACTTCTTTTTGGTGTATGAATACTGCTATCTATGCATTTTTGTTAACATACCACCCGTGTTGTTATTAGTTCCGGAACTTAAATCTAAATCCGAGTTGGCAGGTATGACTTCTATTGTCATTGGACAACTAATTTCAGAAAATTATCGGCGAAATAATTCGTTGGCAAAGTCTTTGTGTCTATCTGTTTAACCGGTTAAGCGTTTTCGGTTTTGAATACACTAATCTTAATACATAAATCCGATAGTACTTGAGAACGCGAGCATTTTTTTTTCAGAAATCCGTTAACAAAGAACAAAGTTTGAAGACAATTTCAATCGAATGTTTGATAAAACCTATGTTACGTGAATCCAAGTGAACCTGTAGGACTGTGCATCTTATGATGTTTATCATTTTTCTCTATCACGTTAAAATTGTGAGATATTTGGCCACAAAAATTGATAGGAATTCAAAAATACTTAAATCTTTTGGACTGAATATGAAGCAAAAGACTTTAAAATCGTTGTTTTGTAACGTGGCGAATAGTGCAGTATAATTAATAAAGATGAATATGACAACATAGTAAACCAGGTTGCTCACAATTAGCCCATTAGGACGACGTCCACCAATGTTGCATTTAAACAAACACTTATCAACACACGTAATACACTTATGGCGTATTCAAAAGCGAAACCGGTTAACCGAACTCTGGCAGGTTAACCGTATGTCGGTTTTTTTTAAATTGTTATTTTCGAAGAACCGATTATACCGGCTATTTCAAGTTGATTAACTGGCTTTTTCGGGTTTTATAGTACTTTTACACAAATAATATTATCACACAGAATTACAAACCTACAGTTTTTAATTGCTCACTATGGTTACTAAACCCATAAGATAGACACCAAAAATATATGATTCCATATATAAGTTGTTCAATTGATACATTAGACATATCTGTCAACTTCGATTCATATAAAAGTTCCGGAAATCACAACTTCGGGGTAGATTGACTACTTGACGTTTTGAATATAAGCTATACAGGGTGATTCAGAAAGTTACGGACAAATTTCTCCAGCGTATTCCTTGGCTCATTTCATGAAGAAAAGTCCACGAGGACCATTTCCGAAAATGCAAGGGTGCGAAATGGCAGCGGGTTCAAAATTTTCGGATTGGCATTCGGAGGGTAGTAGGGTAAGGTGCTAACTTCTGAGCCAGTTGTTGGATTTATACACACAGTACATTATAATAACAGCACACATTTATTTGCTTTTGTAAATTAACACGTTTAAGAATTTATTTTCCAGTCCATTCATCGGTGCCTAAAAAAGTAAGTAGTATTTATAGGTATTCATTGATAGAATTTTGTCATTCAACAAGTGTCTACGATCGCGAAAAGTACAAGTGATTTTTGTCCGGTTTTTTAAAAGTGAATAACGACAAAAATTAAAAGTTTACGCTAATCTCTGCTGCAGCAACAGTTTCGAGTACGTTGTGTTTTGAATTAGTAAAAATGACAACTTATTCAAACGATGATTTAGCAGACATTCATTACATGCATGGATTCTGCGATGGTAATGCAAGAGCTGCTGCGCGTTAATATGCATTACGTTTTCCTAATCGACGACCACCAAACCGAACAACATTCAGTGAGACGCACCGTCGATTTCGTAAAGGTACGTTGTTTACACAAATGGAGCGTCCCGGAAATGAACAACACGACGTTGCAGTTGAAGAGTTAATTTTGGATGCGATAGACGAGAACCCAACGACAAGCACAAGACGAATCGCGGTCCAAGTTGGTGTGGCACAATCAAAAGTATGGCGCGTCCTTCACAAAGAAAAAAACATCCATTCAATTTCACACCAGTTCTAGAACTCTTGGCGGCCGATTTGCCACTATGCGTCAACTTTTGCCGAGAGATGTTGCAACGTGATGTACACGCATTTATGTTTTTACGTTCGATTGTGTGGACCGACGAAGCGCAATTCACAAGAGACGGCATAACTAATTTCCATAATTTGCACGAATGGGCCCATGACAATCCCCACAACAAGAAATAAACAGCATTTCAACACCGATTTGCCGTCAACGTTTGGGCTGGCATCATTGACAACACCTTGGTTGGGGCAAAAGTACTTCCGCCCAGGTTAAATTCGCAAACTTATTTGGCTTTTTTGCAAGAAGTCATGCCAGAAATCCTAGAGGAAGTACCTCTTGCGGTACGAAATCATGTTTTCTACCAACAAGATGGTGCTCCAGCGCATTACGGGCTTATTGTGCTGAATTGGCTTAACACCAATTTCCCTCGACGTTGGATTGGACGACCTGGCCGCCACGATCTCCAGATCTCACACCACTTGATTTCTTTTTGTGGTGCTACATGAAAGATTGTGTGCATTCTGTGCAGATCCACAATCATGAGCTGCTACTTGCACGCATTGAGGAAGCTGCGGTGAAAGTTCGTGAAAAGATGAGTAAACTAAACGTGGCGGATGTGGTTCGCAAACGGCTGCAATTGTGTTTAGTAGAAAATGGGAACCACATTGAAAACCTCCTTTAACATCAAATGTTTTTTTTCCTTATGTGTTTGATTCTTCAGCCAAAAATTTCAATAAAATAAAATCTTAAACCTGTTAAGTTACAAAAATAAATAAATGTGTGCTGTTATTTCGCTTCCAAAAACATTTTTTTCAATTTTTTTCCGAAAGCTCTGTATCTCGGCGATTTGACTTTTTTCTACTTTTGACCCTGAAAAGCCTCTTAAAGACCTTTCTAACAAGCCCTAAAACAAAAAAATCCGACCACTAGCTCAGAAGTTAGCAACTTTACCCTACTACCCTCCGATCGCCAATCCGAAAATTTTGAACCCGCTGCCATTTCGCACCCTTGCATTTTCGGACATGGTCCTAGTGGACTTTTCTTCATGAAATGAGCCAAGGAATACGCTGGAAAAATTTATCCGGAACTTCCTGAATCACCCTGTATAGCAAAGTTTCCACTTTTATTGTATTATTAGTCTTAATTTATTTGTTAAAATTAGTATATCGTGTTATTCTAGGATAATACCTTCAATATATATAGCTCAGTTTATTTTGTGTTAAATGTCAATGGATTTTCTCTTATCGATTATCAAAGTACATAATACAAAACAGCAATACATACTTTGTTCCCAGATACGACTATGATTATTACCTTTCTCTCTTCTGTTACCTCCTTATTACATAAGTTTATGTACTTGTACTTGTCGTTGATACCCATTAAATTTTATTGAGTTTTTATTGGTGGTTTCATCCAGTACCACTCTCTCTGTGTCTTACCGACGACCAAGTTTGACCAGTAGCAGATAGATCTTTTCAGTTTTGTATTATTTTATACGAAACTGTAAAAAGTGAAATGTACAACAACTGTTTCACATTATGTCAATATCGAAAGTTTATGGTACCACAGAATTTTAATCAAACATACTTAAGTATGAGCTGGTGAATATGAGGTAGAAGCGTTCCTTGTCCCTGACTGTAGTTAAAGTTTTAATAACATTTTTGTTCTCAAATACAGTAGTTCTGGTCTCTGCAATGGGGTAATAAACACAGCGTGCGAATAATTCTCTGTATGTAGTTTTGATTGTTGCTGAAGTTGTCGTTGTACCACGTTAAAGTTTTTATGATATTCTACGCCATCGTAACGTATGAGCGTTAGTTATGAATTATTAATGTAATAGTACTTATACGCTGTGTGGTGCAAGGAGGGACGAATATTTGAACTCAATCGTTTTAAGGGATTTTATACAAATTTAATGGGAAGTAAAAGGAATATAAAAGTAATCAAGAATATTCAATGCAGTTTATGTTGTAAAAGATTAAAAATTATTTTACACTAAACATAAGAAAAGCATAATGGGAGAACGCGTCAATGTTACAAAAATTTGCCACTCCATTTCACAAGAAATGCTGAAATGCATGAAATATGAAGTAATGAATCGAAATCGGAATTAATTTTGAAAGATGCTGGTGTAAAATTAATTCATGGCAGACATACAAATGTGATGGTAGCGTATGTCAACAATACGAAGGGAAAACATTAGTTTCGCTAGGGATTGTTTACAAAGCACCATTTGATTGACCTCTAACCTCCGGCTATAATACTGCTAAACTGTTTTAATAAACATTTTTGTTTCATTTTAGGTTTAAAGTTGTAATACTAACTCCACCATTCGAATTTTAGCTGTATGAACATTGGCATATATATTTGTTAGACCGACTCACAAAATAAAGTTAATTTTTTACACCCCTCAAAATGTACCTTGGTTTGTGTTATGATGATTCCCAAAATAAAATGAATTAAAAAATGATTTTTTTATAGTTTTCAAAGAATTTTGTACTTTAACTACGGACAATATCGCTTGTTCGAATACATCGCTTGTTCATATATATTCGCTTGTTTTCTATGAAGCACTTAGCGAGAACTTAACGACGAGAATCATTTTCGCTATGTTTAAAAAAAATCTTTTTCACACCTTTTACCGTTTTCAACCCTTATTCATATTTTTTAATAAAATGACTTGTCGCTAAATTGCCGGTTTCTTTGTAATTTAGCAAGCGACGAGCGCTTGCTTGTAACCAAAACACGACTAATGTGTACAATATCGGTATCATATGAAAGGGTTTTTTAAGGCGCGTACATCCTTTTTTCAGGGATATTCTGGAACAAATATAATTCTTCTGATTTAAATGTAAGACTGACATATTTTAATCTTAATCGATTTAGTTAATACGCAATTCAGCTCTTTTTGAAATTCGCGCTAGTTCGCGTTTTACCAAAAATTCAATACCGTGGGAACATTAAGCTGTAAACAGTGCAAAATGGGTACCAAATCTTTTTTAGACAAGGACATCATTGTTGTGTATAGATATACAAAGTTCCTTACCGCATGTTGCGGGATGGGGGCTAAATGAAAAAAATTATATAACTGTTGTTTTAACACTAACCCACCATCATCAACTGTATTGTTTACTTTTGCTTTGGTTTGTGTCTAGACTAACTACACCATTTCCAATTGAAATTTGAAAAAAATCAATTGAAATTTAAAAATTCTATTTGAAATTTTGAAATACAGCAATTGAAATTTGAAACACACCAATTGAAATTTGAAATACGTCAATTGAAATTTGAAAAAGATCAATTGAATTTTAAAATACAGCAATTGAAATTTGAAACACATCTATTGAAATTTAAAAGACATCACTTGAAATTTAAAACACATCAATTGAAATTTAAAATACACCAATTGAAATTTGAAAATCTAATACATAAAATCGGTTAAAAATTTTTAAATTTCAAGTGACCAATTTTAAATATCAATTGATGTCTTTCACATTTCAATTGATGTCTTTCAAATTTCAATTGGTGTGTTTCAAATTTCAGGTGACGAATTTTAAATTTCAATTGATGTCTTTCACATTTCAATTGATGTCTTTCAAATTTCAATTGGTGTGTTTCAAATTTCAAGTGACGAATTTTAAATTTCAATTGATGTATTTCAAATTTCAATTGCTGTGTTTTAAATTTCAATTGATGTCTTTCTAATTTCAATTGATGTCTTTCAAATTTCAATTGATGTTTTTTAAATCTCAATTGATGTATTTCAAATTACAAATAGAATTTTTAAATTTCAATCGATGTATTTCAAATTTCGAATATAATTTTTCAATTTCAATTGATATTTTTCAAAATTTAATTGATATTTTTCAAATTTCAGTTGGAAATGGTGTAGATGTCTCACACATATTGGGAAATTTCTTGTTTAATGGAAAGTTTTCTAGGTTAAGCTTGTAACCAATATTTGGTATATATTGTAGTTTTGAACGAAATAAAAAATTAATTTAGAAAAGCCAAAGTGAAAGAAATTTAAAAAAAGAAAATTTTCTTAAATAAGTGGCTTTTCTTACAAAAAGTTAATTTTTTCGAAAATTTACCTATTCATATTCTCACACCAAAGTAGTTTTTCTTAAAAAACTACCTTATCTTAAGAAGTACCTCGGCTTAAAAAAAGTAAATTTTCTTACAAAAAGTAACTTTTCTTAAAAAAATAATTTTTTTTAAATGAGTACCTTTTCTTAAAAAAGTACATTTTCTTACAACAAATTGCCTTTTCTTAAGAAACTAAATTTTTTTTAAAGAGTAAATTTTTTTGTAAAACAAAATAAATTTTCTTGAAATGAGTACCTACTCTTAAAAATGTACCTATTCTTGAAAAAAGGACAAATTCTAAAAAAAAATCCCATTCCCTAAAAAAGGTTTTCTTCAAAAATAAATAAAAATAAATAAATGGTTTCCCATTACATCCCATGAAGGGACCGGGGAGAACTTCTCACAATCACTGAGCTGTGCGCTTTCCAGTTTTCACTCTCTGATTGGGACCTACAGTTTTACACCGATTCCGAACGGTATTTTGAGAAGCTTTTTCATGGCTATATACTCGATAGTGTCGCCGTCACTAAGCGAGATGACCGTCGTCGAAAGAAATTTTATGGTGGTTGGAGCAGGGATCGAACCCAGGATCTCCTGTACAAGAGGCGCGCACACTACCCATTGCACCACCGACCGTCACAAAATCTTCAAAAATACCTTCTCTTAAAAAATACCCTATCTTAAAAATCCCATTTCTTTCTATTACATTTTCTTTTCTTTTCGTGAGATAAGTAGCCTCTCTGAAAATAAGTACATTTTCTTAAACAAAATAACCTTTGCCTAAAAAGAGTTCCTTTTCTTTAGAAAGTACCTGTTCTTAAAAAAGTACTTCTTTATAAAAAAAACTCATACTCTTATGGCTTTTTTTTTACAGAAAGTACTTCTTCTTAAAAATAGTACCTTCTCTAAAAAAAAATTTGCTTGTAATAAAAGAAGAACCCCTCTTTAAAAAAATTACCTTTTCGGGAAATTATAATATACAAGGTGGCGCAACAGTAATCCTCCTATCAGAAAATGCTATAAATTTTGCGATTGCCCCTAATGTCAGTTCTGTTTTGACATTTCTGTAGTAAACACATGCGAAACACACGTTAATAAACAATGTTACGCTACACTGCTCCAGAACGCGGAATATTGCTGACTATTTATTTGACCAATAATCGGTCGGTGACTTTGGCACAACGTGACTTTCGTCGCAGATTTCCTGGCCGTCCAACGCCTACTGGTGAAACACTGCGACGTTTAGCCGCTCGCCTCGAAGAGACTGGCACAACACGAGATGCTGCCAGGCGTGGCAGACCCCGGAGTAACCGTTATGCAGAGAATATTGCTGCTGTAGCCGAGGCTGTCATGGAAGCGCCGTCGACATCGACCAGACGACGTGCCACGCTACAGAGCAATGATCAACGAGTTCTTTTTGCCGCAACTTGATGAATTGGGATTGGAAAACATGTGGTTCCAACAGGACGGTGCAACGGCACACACTGCACGTGCCGCAACCGATATGCTGAAGGATGCATTTCCCGGGCGCCTAATCTCCCGTTTTGGCGATTTGCACTGGCCAGCAAGATCGCCAGATTTGACCGCTCCAGACTTCTTTTTGTGGGGCTTTTTGAAGTCGCGGGCTTATGTCAACAAGCCTCAGACTCTTGCAGCTCTTAAAGACAATATCTGTCAAGAATGTGAGGACGTATCGCCGGAAGTTTTAGTCAAAGTGATGGAAAATGCCATAAAAAGGGCTCAAATGACAATCAACTGTGGCGGCGGCCATTTACATGACATCATATTCTCGACTTGATGTAAAAAAAATTATAGACCAAATAAAAATAATCCACAAGAAGAATCAAAGTTTTTCATTTTTTTTTTAAATTACAGCCAAAAAACATCGGAAGTTTACTTTTGAGCCACCTTGTATATTCTTACAAAAATGACCTAAAAATATACTTTTTTTTAGAAAAAAATACGTTCTAAAAATAAATTCATAAAAAAAAGTTTATCATTTTACAAAAAGTATATTTTTATTTTTATTATAGTGTTTTTCAACTTAAGCCTTAGGCGTGTTGGAACTAACTAGTACATAATATAGATCGAAAGGAACTTCGTTTCATTCGGCTGTCCCCTGACACCTCATGTGATTTTAGTTTGCTAATGCATTTTGCGATGTGAACTGGAACACAATTTGAATATTTAGGATTACACCAATCTGACATTTAAATCAAGAAAACCTCCATACTATTTATTGCAGAATATCTCTGAAAAAAGGATGTGTCTGGAAATGTTATGACATATTTTATATACCATTGCACCCGCCTCAAAAAAGCCTTTTATATAAAGTCTTTAGCTAATGTACTAATTTCTTTGAAAAACTTAAATAAATGCATTTTAAAAACGGTCCAGCTCACGGGATCTTAATACTAGACACGAAATATTTTCGGAATCATCAGAAAACAAACCAAGGTCCATTTTGAGGGGTGGACAAAACATACTTTTTTCTCCACCATATAACGTGAGTCGGTCTAATGCATGTGCTTAGATGGCATTCGTATCTATTGATTTTCATCCACATAAAATTCACACTTTTCAAATCATTTCAATTTCGATTCCCAACAAATGTTCCACTAAAGGTGTGATTTGTGTGCAAATCAATCTTCATTGTTCAGCCGTTTTAAATGTAAATTTATTTTTTTTAACAAAATATTCAATATTTGCTTATATTGAAAACATATTTAAATTCACTAAATAAATTCAAGTACGTGATATTTATAAACCAATGAGATTTTAAGGAAAAAATTTGTATTTTATTTTTGGTAGAATCTGGTAAAAAGAATAACAAAGGATTGTGTGGTTTTGGATGAGTGAAACAAAAAATAAAACAACCGGATTGGATTGGAATGAAAAAGTACATAAAAGAGGAAACCAAAAAGCCCATTTAGAATCATTACATACACATCCAAGCCTCAATTAACTCGATGGACGCGAATAATACAGTACTATGGAATCGGAGTCAGAGTCACAGTTGAACAAATTTGGACGACTCTGACTACTAGTGAAAGATTTTCTTTAAAGTCGAAAGTTTTCATACAATTTTATTAGCCCGTTTTCATGATTTTTCGTTTACTGTTTTTTACGTAGTAAAGGGTGGGCCATGTAAAATTTGAAATTTAATTTCGCTTCAAAAAATGTTATAATCTATTCCAATTACGATTTTATTGGTAAGGTCCATCATTTACACTTATGAATGAAACATAATGTCGTTCAAATAGCGTCCACGACTTGCCTTCCAGTACCTTATTCGATCTATTCAATTTTCAAGTACATTTTCGACAGTTTGGACCCCTATCTCTGTCACGGCTCACCAGAGGTCGACTAACGGGGCAAACCGCAACTGCGAAGAGCCCAATTGAATTCCGAGTTTCAACTGATTATGCGGTTTTCGAACACAGTGTATAACAGATGAGTTGTATCGTGTGCTGTGTTGCATGTAACGCCGTACTGTTGATTCCATGTCATCAATTTCAACTTTTGGGAACAAAAGGTAGCGGAGCATGGCACGAGAACGTTTGCCATTGGCGGTAATGGCAGACCCAACCGCACCAACCAGTCGCTCATTGTGGATGCAGAGGGAAGCCATCTCCTCGAAAACGTATGCATTTCCCGAAACCCAAATGTAACAATTCTGTTTGTGACGGTAAGCCCCGAGGTTAGAATGAGCTTCATTTTATTAGGCTTCATATCGAGGTCTTTCTGCAAAATTCTGCGCAAAGAAGTTCAAGAAAGTTATTCACGAACACAATTCAATTAACGCATCGAGTTTTACCATCAGGGCATTAGGAAGATTTAAATTGTTCATCCCATATTTAGAAATGTTATCGATGTTTTCTTAATTTTTTTAAAAAAAAGTGGACTAAAATTGGGCACTTTCTTACGGCTTCTCAGTTTCGGCCTTACAGAAGCTCCAACGGTATCTAATTTGTCCGAAACCGTGTGGATTGTGGAGTGGTGGCATCATTTGCCCATTTTTTGAAAAAGCTACTGGAAACGTCATTTCAGTCAACTGCGAGCGCTACAGAGCCATGATTACAGACTTTTCACGGGCTGAAATGGAAGATATTAACTTGGAAAATCTTTGGATTCAGCAAGATGGCGGCCCACGTCACACAGCTCATCAAACAATCGATATTTGGCGCACTAAGATTGATAATCGCCTTATCAGGCGTCTCGGTGATAACAATTTAATTTAGACTTAGATTTAGACTATTTCTTGTTCCTTTAAAACCTGATGTTATGCGAATAATCCAAAAATTATCCACACCCCTAAGGCTACTATCGTCCGAGCCATTCGTGAGGTGGAAACAGAAAACCTTAACAAAGTCTTGGAACATTGGACTGACATGATGAACTCCAGTGATGCAAGCCACGACAGCCACATAAATAAAATTGTTTTCCATAAATAATGGGAAAATTTGTTATTTCTAATAAAGCCAAAAAAAGTGTGGGCCATGTAACACTTGTTATTTGTACATCCCGTTATTTCGAAGCCGACGGCCAATTTGACATTTATGAAGTGCCAGATTTTTCTTTTAAAATTGGCAAATGCTACAAATACTCTTCCAGCGTTCTGAGTCTTTAACTCAAACTGTGAAAAAACTATGAATTAAATTCGATATCCAATCAACATTCCGAGTCCGAAAAGAGTCGAAATAGAGTCTCAGAACCTGCCGAAAATATATCAATAATAGTGTGCCCTCTTTCTGAGCGATCTTTTGTGACCCCAAAAAAGAGTCATAAATATGAACCTTTAAGGTTTATTTACTCCTTTTTTAAGAGTCTTTTTGGAATCATAAAAGAGTCATTTACGATACTTTTCTCATGCTTTTTGGAATCTTTTCTGGGTTTATTTTAAGTAGTTTAAGATTATTTTATGATGCTTTTCTGGAAAGTTTTTAAGATCATTTTAGTTTTTAAAATCATTTTAGAATGCTCGAAATGTTTACAAATAAAAGAGCGACATTATAATATTTATTTAATTTACAGATGCATTTTCTGTTTATATACATGCAAGTATAATACATTATAATACCTAAGTTCTTCAATTTTGGCTGTGAAGACGGTTTTGCTATTAGTAGAAAGACGGAAAAAGGGGAAGATATTACACGCTGAAAAATTTGTCATTTGAATGTGTAGCTTGTCGCAAATATAGTGTACTTGTGTCCCAACACATTGTGATTAGTATTCAATGTAACATGTTTGGGACACAATAATTAATAAGTTATAATATATGTATTTGTGACCCAAATACATATATTATAACTTATTAGTTGAAGAACCAAAAAGCAGCAGATCTTCAATTCACGAAAACATTGCCACATGGTTAGTGCAATAAGTTGCTGTCTCCATTATTTTTCAGAGTGTAGGAGAAAACACTGAATTGGAAACACTATTTTGTTAAACACAGAACATCTTTTAACATCGCTCCTTGCTCTATGTTGACACAATTATTAACACAATTTAATTTAATTTTCTGACAAATTGTTTTGTTTTTGAAATTTAAAAATTTGTTTTAGGTTCATATTACACACACCGGTTCACTTATTTAAAGGCACTAAAATGCCGATTGCAGAATTTTAAAATGGAAATGGAAGCTAGACATCTTGAGATATAAAAAATTTATGATAATAGTGGTTTCTTAACTAAAGAATTTTTTTTGAGCAATTTAGAAAAAAGGCCAAAAATGTGCTATTTTTTTTGGTTCACTTGAATAAAGGCAGTTCATTATTTTTTTATTCTTTTTGAAGTAAGCTATGAGTTTTTGTAGGGAGCGATTCTTTATTACAATTTATTACATATTAATCATTTTACGAGTCAAAATGGCAAAACAAAAAATTTAAAATCTATCGGAAAAAACTAAAATCGATGTTTACCGTTCTGAAGGATATTCTAACCGCGCAATAGCTAAAAAAATTGGACGGAGCCCAACAGTTGTCGACAATTACATCAAGGACACCGAGGGCTATGGAAACAATTTTAAAGGAAGGGTTTAATTGTCTTTATCTGCGTATGAGAAAAAAAAATCATCAGAATTCCTTCTAATTCTGCCTTATTCTTGTCAAAAATAAGAGCTTAAGGTGGGATAGAAGCGAGTAAGTCATCAGTACGCAGATTAGTTAAGAGCTGTGTGTATCTTAAATACCTGAAAGTCAGCACTTAATGCTCCTCGTAAGGAAAATCAGCTTGAATTCGCAATAGACTACATGGTATGGGATGTGCAGCCAAGAGGTCATGTAAATGACTGGAGAACCGTTGTAGTTACGGATGAGGAGAAGTTTAATTTGGATCGGGCTGATGGCCACAACTATTATTTCCATGATCTGCACAAATAAAAGCATTTTTTGAACCGACATCACAACCGAGAGGGCGGTGTTATGGTGTGGGGTGCTATTACGTACTATGGCACCATCGATCCTGAATTTCAAAGTGCAAAAATGACTGATGCAAGCTATAAAACGTTATTGGAATCGGATTTTCCGAACTTCAGTGAACTATTTGGCGACATATCTTGGATACTGCAACAGGATAATGCCCCTATACACAACACCAGAGTAGTAAAGAAGTTCATGTTAATGTTAATAATCTTGACTGGCCACCCTATTCGCCAGATCAAAACTGGTTATCTCGTAACAGACAATTTGATGACAAGCAGTCACTAAGGATGATTTAAGCCATTAAGGATGCTTGGAATCAAATTTCATTGGATTACATAAATTCTCTGTATCGCTCAATGAAAACCGGTATATTTGAAGTTATTTAAAACAAAGGGGGTTGTACCCATTACTAATAATTCTTAAATAAAGTAAAATAAATTAAAAAACAAGAGAAACTCTTTTTTATTAAAATTAGTTAAAGTGCCTTTATTCAAGTGAACCAAAACAAAATAGGACATTTTTGGACTTTTTACTATAAATTGCTCAAAAAAAGTTATTTAGTCAAGAATCCACTATTGTCATGATTTTTTTCTATCTCAAGATGTCTGGCTTCCATTTGCATTTTAAAACTCTGCAAGCGGTTACAAATTGCAAAAGATACAGGCTGCTGAATATGTATGTATGGAGTGTATTATTCACATTATCAACATTATCAGAGTCTACAAATATCACTCTTTTTCCATACATTTAAGACTCTTTTCTGATGAATTTTTTGAGCATTCAGAAACAATTCATGAAACAGTGACATTTTTGGATGTTTGGTAATTTCCCTCTTTTTTCTGATTGTTTTGTTTCCCCTCTTTTCCTGATTGTTTTGGGACCCACTTATGAGCATTTACAAATAAGAGTCAGAAATCACATAAGAGTCAGAAAAAGTGTATTTACAGAACGTACATTTTCAAAGACTCATAAAAGAAGTATGCGAATTATGAAGCCTCAGAAACTGCTCATATGTTTTGTACTTTAATGACTCTGAATTTCTGAACGATCTGAAATTTTTTTCTGTATAGAAATAGAATGCCATCGACGCTGTTGTCAATCAATTTGTGAAGCAAGTTCCTCAATCCGGGTCGTTGTTGGGCATGGACAAAAGAACTCGTAAAATAACTAAGCCGACACTCGTAAGTCCATTGGCCGTTATTGTTAGGCAAACAATCCCGAGTCCATTGAGGCCTTAAAACACGAAATCAAAACTTCACGAGATATGGGCCCAAACAATCGAAAATATACTGAAAATTTGGTAAATCGCAAATCGTGGAAGTCATTTGAACAGTGTTGTTTCATTAGTAAATGATTATGATGGGCGTTACCAATAAAATCAAACATACATACATACATGGTTTCCCATTACATCCCATGAACTGATCACTGATCTGTGCGCTTTCCAGTTTTCACTCACTGATTGGGACCTACAGTTTTACACCGATTCCGAACGGTATTTTGAGAAGCTTTTTCATGGCTATATAGTCGATAGTGTCGCCGTGTGAAAAAGTATCATGTCAATCGAGTGTTAGGTGTACACATTTTTCACTAGGGTGGGATAAAGTCTAGCTGACTTACAAATGTGTATTATTAAAAGCAGCCAACTGTCGATATTTAATTTAAAGCCACCAACTAATTATGCCAAAGTCCAAGCTGACCAACTTAACTTTTTCCAATTGAAAATATAACAAACTACACTTAAAATACACAAACGATATATTTAATTCCTATAGCATAAAGAGGTGCCGCCCTTAAATACGACCAACTACACAATCAAATATACATGAAATTCGAATGAAGGACAAATAGAAAATGAATGCAATACTGTATTTAAATAGCAAAAATAATAACACTTTGGACACGTGGCGGGGAAAAAGCATAAGAACTTACCTTCGCAGATGTGAGGTGCCCCGAACTAGGCCAGGTGTACAGCAATTCACGGTAATGGAAGTGTCTGTAAAAGAGCAAAGGAAACAGAAAATTAACACACACTCACAACAAAAAAGAACACAACAGAAAAAAGTACCGGAACATACATATTTGAATATGTTCAAATTTGTTAAATATTATAATTCAATCTCATTTCTTTTGTGTTTAGAATATTTAATGAAATACAATTCTCGTATTAATCTGCATAAACAAGAGGAAAAGTGACGGCGCATCAGTTAGGAAAAACAAAAGGCCGCATTGTGGTTGACGGCATGGGCAACTTAATCTAAGGCTGTGTTGTTATTAGCGTTGTTGATACAGTGGGGAAAATGTACTAGATCATGTTTTAGGTGGTTTCAAATTTTTGAAATCGCCTAAAGCAATTGAGTTAAAAGTTTAAGATTTAAAATATGTTGTAAACAAAATCGTAAGCAACATTTGAATATAACACATCTGCTACTGAAGGCATAATTGTTTTCTATGCAGACGAAGGTCATAAGTAAGGGTTGCCAAATCTGCCAAAGTCATTTCGTTTGCTTAATCTTCGAGAGTGTATATATGAGTGTACTAAAAAAATATGACGTTAAACTTGCACAAAAAGGCATTGTGTAAAATGTAACCGCATCACATTTTAATTCTTATTTTTTAATTCTAAATTCTAAATTTTATGAAAATCAGTCGAACATATATTAATCTTATAGAGCTTAGGATGATAATGGAGAAATAGTCCCGCATAGGATAAGTTTTCTACCGCGACGATACCTCTACCGACGGTATTTTATACTTTGGGGTTCTTCAAAGAGAACGGATGCACGAAAAAACGCAGAACAAATTAATGAAAAATTACAAAAAATTTCTCGCTCTTATTTCATTATTTGCGTTTTTTACAATGAAAACTTTGCCAAAAATTTCAAAATGAAAACAATCCAAAATATGTGGGAGATTTTCCATAATGAAAAATTACCCGAAGACAATTATGAAACATTGCCCAATTTTCGATTGTCGATTTTGCTATACAAAATGTATAAAAATGGTGTGTTTTTTATGTTTATTTTATTTATTTTTTTAGAGTATATAAATGCCTTACTAATAAATACATTGACTTTTTTAAATCGTGTTACGTTTCGCCTTAGTCGCTTAATTATATAGTTCGAATTCTGAAATAAAAAAGCCTTAATAATAAAGACATTGGAAATTTTCGCGTGCGTCACTTCTACGATATTTGAAAATGAAATGAAACTGATAACACTGTGAGACAAATGGTAAGGATCAGTGATCGGTGGGGGTTCTGACTACCGGAAAAAGTTATTTCGGTCAAAACCAAGTTATGCGCATCCAGGCGTTTTTCTAGGAAACGAGATGTATCGATTTGAAGTCAGAAATTATCATACAGGGGAATTTGTCAGGTTTGGGGCTTTTTGGTTTGACATAACTCGAGCACAACTAGTCCGATTTTACTGCAACAAACTTAGCAAAATTAAGAATTACAATTTCTGCAGAATTTCTTAAGAATTACAAAGGCTGCAGTAAACAAGCGCCCGAATAAAATGAAAGGTTAAGTTGTCAATATGATTATCAAATTAAGAAAATCGTTAAAACAAAAAAAGTAGCCACAACTCGGAAACGGTGAGTCCAATCGAAAAAATAATTAAACTCTTACCTCATTTATTGGCGTTAACCTATGGATGTCTTCAATATGGCATCACTTTTCTAAAATCTCTCTTTTTGATTTTAACGATTTTTTCTTAATATTTTACAAAAAAATGTGATGCCATATTGAACACATCCATGGGTTATAGCCTCCTATGGAATTTAAAAATTTTGTTATTTTTTCGAATGGACGCACCGTTTCCGAGTTATAGGCACTTTTTTATTTTAGCGATTTTCTTATTTGGCGATTTTTGAAAAAAATCTTCCACAACAATTGGACCACTTTATGAAAACCCCTTAGAAAGTCTCACAAATTGCTTATTTTTTCGATTGGACGCTCCATTTCCGAGATATAGAAATTTTTTCTAATTTCTTCATATTTTCGATCAAAAGTGTGGATGGGTTACTCTGGGTAACCCATTACCCATTGCCGTTTGTAACTTCCCATTATTCCCCCCATTACCCTGTAATCGTGATGGGTAATTCCACATTTTCGTGGGAGCTATCCATTATTTTCCCCATACCCTGTGGGTAATGGGTAAACATTCAGCACACATTCCCCACGACGAAGTGGATCGGTTACACATGGTGGGTAAATAGGGTTACTCTGGTTATCGTAACCAATAGCCAGCATTTGTGTTTTTATTTAAATTGAATGGCTTGTAAAATATTTTCCCCGATGTTATGTGGAAAATGCATTCAATTTTATTACACGGATTTTGGAAAAAAACGCAATTTACAATACTGATGCAATTGTTCAGGAAAAGCATTCGAAATTTATGAATGTTTTTTATGATTCTTAGAATTAAAAAATTATGTAATACACAGTAAAATACTTATGATTGAGTTCCAATGAAATTCCAACACAAGGGGTGAAACCCACATTATAGCATTGTATCAGGTAACTGAAGCAGGTAGATATACTGCACTTAACTATGGCACCCATTCAGTAACCCCTTTGAGGAAAATTTTGCATACAATTTGTCCCAGGTACGGACTTCACTTTCACTTTTTCTGATTCAACAAAGGTACAACTACAACTACAACTTTCATATTCGTATATTAATTGCTGCGGCAGGAGCTTTACAACTTGACCCAAGGAAGTATATCACCAATCGGAAGTCTCTCGGAGAAGCCCGAAGCCATTTTTTGAGGGAAAACCCACAGTTGGCTAAAGACAAAATTGTCAATGTGCACAGGGATGGCAAAGTGTTGGCGGACTTGCAAGGCGACGGGAAAAAAGTTGATCGACTTCCTTTCATCGTTACATATGATGGGAGCGACCAGCTGTTGGGCGTGCCAAATACACCGTCTGTTAAAAGAAAAGCAAACGTATTGCGGAGGCCGTTTGCGGGCTTTTGCTGAGTGGAAAATTGCTGACCGCGTACAAGCTCTTTTTTTCGACACTACATCAACTGGCCAATGCCAAGGTTCTTCACTATTGCTTGAGGAAATACTGGAACGAGAACGAGAAAGAAGTGTTCGATACGAAATTTGGTAAAACGTCTAAGCCACGAGTGCCAGTACTTGCCCGTTACAAAGACCAATGGGAAAATATTAAAGACAAACCATACAGTCCTTGCATAGAAGATGACGGAGTCGCAGTCAAAACACCAGTTCAAGTCCAAATTGAGATACAGTTAATTTGTTTGGATCAATTGAAAGAAAAAACCCCAGAAACGACTACAACGCATTCCTTGAAATTGCTTTATCGGTTCTTGGTGAAAATATTCCCAATAATCATTTCAGCCCAACAAGACCACCCATCAGTCATGCTCGTCGGTTGGCGAAACGCATAGACCGCTTACAAATATTTTTGTACCTCAAACATCTCGATTTAAACAAAGAAAAAAAATGAATGGGCTTTGCGATAATACCATTTCCATCGTAAGATTTTACGTGAAAGCTTGGTTTGACACCACCAGAGTAACAGAAGCTCCTAGTAATGATTTAAATTTTTTGAAAGGGATTGCTGGTTATTATTCAATTGATAAAATTGTGTCGCAACGATTGGTGAAGAGTTTCTGTGGACTTCTGTGGTATCTTAATGGGGATTCTGTTGCTCTTGCATTATTTGATCCCAATACCACCTGTGACAACAAGCAGAAAATAGCAACTGTAATTCGTATATTTGAAGAAGAGAAAGAGGAATTCGAGGAGTAATTATCTGACGAAGAGATGGGCGAATCGTACGACGAAGACGGCGAGAAAGAAGACGACGTGGATGATATTGAGGAAGAACATGATGAAGATATAGACAAAGAATATGATTTGGAGGATAGCGGCGGCAGTGTCAACCAAGAACCGGCTCTCCCACTACATGTTTTTCCGGATCCGGCTCGAACTCGCAACGGACCTCATATTCGATAATGGATTCACAGTGGTGGAGGGACACAACCCTCTTGGACCATGGCCAAAATACGAGCTTGGTTTGCTCACAAAATCTTTGCAATTTTTAAATTTCCTTTTTATGTTTTTTCCCAGGCGGTTTCAAAGACACAGCCGACCGACCTCCTAGCTGCTAGTTTGATATAGGATTGAATATGAATGGGAATGGGCGATAGGCGAATTGTAAAAACTGACTTTGAATTCGATTTTGTTGCCAATTATGACTTTTAAACTAACTTTATATGTAAAAAATTAGTTCTGGTTTGAAGAACACAACAATTTTTTTTAATATTTGTTTATATCATTGATAAAGGAAACTCATAGATGAAGCACAAGTGTTGGGAAAGTTTTAGTGTAATGGGTAATTTTATAGATGTCGTTGAAAGCAATAAATGGGATATTTTTTGCTCCCAAAAACAGTAAAAAATTATGACATTAAAATTCAATTTCATATCAAAAGAAAAAATTATTTTCAATAAAAATATGACTTCGAAACAAGAATACAACACGTTACTTAAATTAGAATATTTCATGGCAATGAAATTGAAAAGCCATGATACCACCGACTAAGTCCTAATAAATTGGTTCTTCCTCCGGTCCAGCTATCATTCCTTGTTGAGAGTCGTCAGACACTCTAACGGTTTTGGCATCTGCGACCACAGAAGTTGATACAGTTTTTGCGCGGGAAAGTTTTTGGATTAAAAAGACGTTCCGGCATGTTCATCTTTTGGCGGTGTGACGGGTTTCCCCTTATAGATATACCAACACCGGCCTTATGGCTTTGAAATTGATTTTTATATAATAAACAAATGATATAAAATCACTAGCTGCCTCGGCAGACTTCGCCCTGCCGACAAAAAGTATTCAATGATGTCATGGCCACAAATGAATTCACACATTTTATGTAGGAAAACACATCATCACAAAAATGTGCGTAAAACGGAAATGCGTAGATATTTTTCGAAGTTTTTTTTGGAACGAAGTTATGGGCTAAATGAAAAAACTGAAACAACTTTTTTTATCAACTTTATTACATCCCAGAAGTATCAACTATATTGGGTACTTTTGCTTTGGTTTGTGTCTAGACTAACATATGGAGGGAAATATCTTGTTTAATGGGAAGTTTCTAGGAGGAGCACCTGTAATCAATATCTATCTATATATCTATACATATAAAAGTATAGCTGGTCCCGGCAAACTTCGTTTTGCCTTCACAGTTTTTGTAATGCCCAAGGCTGAACAAAATTATTTTGATCCATTATATTTGCAGTAAATGAATATATCTGCTGGCGTTCCGACAAGGGATAATGCCACGTTTGGTTGACTATGGGCAAATAAATCTGTAGAATGTAAAATAACTATTTGTTTAGATTTCGATCGTGTGCTGATTTGTCTGAAAAGCTTCTCATCATACTATAATAGCTGTACCCGTTGCGCTTCGCTACCCCTGAATTGTAATTTTAATGAATCACAATTTTGATATTTTCAAGTGCTCTAGGTTTGCCATCTGTTGCAAATGTATATTAGTCGGAAGGTTTACATACACGTTATTAATGGTCATCGGAAATGGCATCAGAATCGGAAACTGGAATCTTTTGAAATGGATGGGCATGTCTGTAGGTATCATTGGAATGCGTGGAATCAGTGCATCAGTTCGTTTATAATTTCGAGTGATTACAGTAGCCTTTACTAGATTATTCTGAATTTTTTTTAAAAAATCCATTATTGGGATTACCATATTTAGGATGCTCTCGAAACTGACCTCAATGATATTCATAATCATTCGTACCTGTGGTCACTTTGTTAACGTCATAGTCTGACCTTTTTAATAGCCGTATTTTTATTGGTTTTCCCCAAAAAGTAATTTGCATCATGTCAGTAGTATATGTACCGAACCTCACATTCCTACACTGTATGAACATATTTCAATGTATCTCAAAAGATATATGGCCGATATGATTCAAATATTTTTTTTAAAGTTAGAAGCATTGAACTTTAACAAAAATGATTTAAATCGAATCGCCCATATATTTTTTGAGATGCATTGAAAAGCTGGACATCGGAAAGCTGCATTTACCACATGTAGCCACGATCTATACGAAGAAGCTCACTTAGATACTGGCGCAGAACGCACAGCCGCCTCATGATCATAGCGCGAAATGGGAGTACATTTCCCACTCTATAAAAACTGCTGCAGCGATTGAACTTTGTTATGAAAAACCGCTTAAAGACAAACCATGGTACGGTGAAAAGTCGCATGGCAAGTTATGAAAATAACGTTGCACGTATGGCAACCCTTCAGTCAGTTGCGACGTGAGAAGCGACATAGAGGTATACGGAGAAGAGGAGAGAGGAAACCCGTTTGTTTACGAAGAAAAAACGGTTGTGGAGAAAGCGCGAGAATGAGCAAACTGAATCTAACAGAAGGCAGAATGCAGTACGTTAGATTCTACCGAAAATATCAAAGCCAAACCAACGGAAATGGACCAAGGCCTTCCTTTTGTAAACTTAAGGGCGGTAATCTTGTCACAAATGTGAAGAGTATATTGGGAGTATGGAGAGATTACTTATCTGGTTTACTTGTTACAGGAGACTTCAGTATAGATGAGGGTATTGACCACAGCAACGTCCGTCGGTGTTGCAATGGTTAGTGGGCGCACATGAGATCCTGGGTTCGATCCCTGCTCTAATTACCGTAAATTTCTGACGGCGACACTATCGAGTATTTAACCATGAAAAGCTTCTCAAAATACCTTTCGGAATCGGCGTAAAAACTGTAGTTCCCCATCAGTGAGTATAAAACTAGAACGCGCACAGCTCACTGGCTGTGAGAAGCTGTCCCTAATTCCTCCATGGGAGGTAATGAGAAACTTATTTTTATTTGAGCACAAACAGGACGATGACATCGACTGTCCCTCTCCTAGCCAAAGCGAAGTTAGAACTGCAATTTCCCGCCTTAAGAACAACCAATCCGCTAGTGCTGCAAGACTACCGGCTGAACTCTTTAACGCTGGCAGCTGTGAAGTGGTAATCTGCGAGCATCAGTTTATATGAAAAACCTGGCTAGACGAATGCATGCCCTACGATTACAGCCTTAGCGTTCTGTGTCCTATTTTCAAAAAAATGACATGAGTATATCGTCACCTGAATCTTGATTTGTCGTATACGTCATTTTGACGTTTTTGAGTTAGAATCGTATTTGGAATGAGAAATACTTAAATTTGAAGGCACGCTCATCCTCAGTCTTCTATCTGCATTGGTTTCAGAGATATAGAGTATTGCCCTTTGCCGTATAAGCCCGATGGTTATCAGAAATTAAACTTTGAAGTCGTTTTTCTCAAAACTGCTATTTGGCGTATACGGAAAATCAAGATTCAGACGACGATATGTACAAACTGTCGTAGAATAAGCCTTTTATCCATCGCATACAAGGTCATCTCGAGCGTAATGTTCAAGAGACTAAAGCCGTTTGTTGCAGACCTGATGGGATCTTACCAGAGTGTCTTTAGGCCCGAAAAACAACTATCGACCAGATATTCACATTACGACACATCCTGGAGAAACCCCACGAAAACAAATCGACACCTATAATTCTGTTTTCGTTAGCCCGATACGGGGAAACTGTACCAAGCTATATCAGATCTTGGAATTCCTGCGAAGCTGACACGCCTTTGTAAAACAACACTAACCAACATGAAATATTCAGTAAAGGTCGTAAAGATCTCACCGAATCATTTAGTACGGCAGGGTGACACGCTATCATGCGGTCTGTTCAACATTAATTGAGAACATTGTGAGAAAATCTGCAGTCAACACGAATAAAACTATTAGCAGCAAAAGTCAAATGCTGCCCGAGATGGCAGATCATTGGGCGAAATCTGTAAGAAGTTACTGCAGCATTTTCGAGACTTGAGTAGGAATGAACAAAAGTGGGTTTGGCAGTAATCGAGGACAAGATAAAATCAATGGGTTTGACAAGCAGACCATCCTACCCGAGAATATTGATGATTTAGACATAACTTAATGGAATCTGCGAAAAGTTACTGCAGAATTTTCGAGAATTGGGAAGGAGTGACCAAAAGTGGGTTTGTGAGTAAACGAGGACAAGACAAGTTTAATGGTTTCGACAAGCAAAACATCCACCAGATTGGAGGAAAGGGTGAGCGTTGATAACCGTTATAGTGAACCGAGCTCGTAGTGAACAAATTTATTTACCTCGGAATTGCGGGACCAGAAGCAATAATATGAGCCTAGAAATCAAACGGAGAATTGTGCTTGCAAACAGATGTTTTTTCGGGCTAAACAAGCACTTCAGACATAAGATCCTCTCTCGAGAATTGAAGATTCAACTAATCGCATACTTATGAAACATCACCAGAGTCCTCGATAGAAAAATACATAGCCCTACAACGGAAATCGGCAAGTATCGACGACGGATGAACGACGGGCTGTAAAATCTGTGTCCCGACGTCGACTTCCTAATGCGAATCAAAATAATTCGTTATGCTAGCTTGGCCATGTCTGTATCCCAACATCGACTTCGTAATGCGAATGTCAGTAGAATGGATCTGAATGATCCAATGCGAAAGGTATTCCAAGACGTACTTGAAATCCATCGAAAACTAGGATGACTAAGATGCCGCTGAAAAGACCCGGTGGAAGATTGCCTGCGTGAACTTTGTGTTGCCAACTGGAGAAGAAAAGCTAAAGAATCGAGCCGGTTGGGGATACATTTTGTCCTCATTTTGTTAGGCCCTTCAGCCCTCTGAGCTGTTTGAGGCCACCTATGTAAGTAAGTAATATAATGCATTTTTGAATGAACCAGTTGAAATAATGCCCCATATACCCATTTTTTATGCCCTATATGTAACATTTTCTTACGTACTAGAGAAATATTCGGCCCGGTCGCATATAAAGTCAATCCAACATCACATTAATTTATTCGAACGTTTTAAAATTTGAAGGCAAGTTTTTTAATTAATATTTTCAATAATGTGGCCAAATTTCTCTCACAGGAATGACATTGTTACCAAATCTGTGGAAAATTTACATCAAAGTGAAATAAACCCTTTACGAAATATTTTTGTGTAATGCAATAAAATGCGTTTTATATTAATAACAGGTTTTTTGGGAGAAAGTGATAGGTTGAAAAACTAAATAATTTATAATTTAAAAACATCGGCAAAGACTGCACATTTCATACCATTGTGCAAGGATTATAATAAATTTCAAAAGAAAAATTAAACAACTTCACGTAACTCACTTCGTTTCATATTTACCGTATCTAATTATTCTGATTACCTTTCAATTCCTTTGCCAGCCATCTTGTTGCCAACAATATTGCCAGTTTAGAATGGGAGAAAGCATCGCGTGCATGAAACTTCTCCGCCCAAATGCCCACATTTAAGGGATCATCAAAATCCATTTTGGCCGCGAAATGAGAGTGTGCCGATACATTGATGATGCGGCCATTCTCCGATTTCTTCAAATGCGGCAACAGCAGATGCGAGAGTAGGAATGGCGACAGGTAATTAACTTGCAGGTGCAGTTCGAAACCATCTATCGTATTGACTTTCGTAGGGTCAAATATGATGCCAGCATTGTTGATGAGTACATCGACGCGTTCAAATTCGGCCATAATATTGCGTGCAAAGCAACGTACATTATCAAAGGAACGTAAATCCAAATAACGAGCCTCAATGAAGAACATGCTGTTGTTTCTGGCTCCCCCGCTGCAGCTACTTAGACTGACACTACTGACACAGATAGTGTCATTGCCGCTACTAGCACTGCCACTGTCACATGGCGTAGCTTCACTCACTTCACTGCCATTCTCTGTGGTGGTGGTAGTGTTATTAACTACCTTTTGCGGCTGCTTTATGATACGACATCCGAGTTCACGTTTGATGACAGCGGCAGCTTTTTCGGCAGCCACCATGTTGCGACAGGCCAATATGATACGTCCGCCCCGACCGGCCAATGCCTTGGCTATTTCAAACCCAATCCCAGTATTGGCGCCGGTAACAATTACAATTAGATCTCTGATTTGATTGTCATTGGGACAACGCTGACCGCTCATTACGGTTCTGTAAAACAAGGAAATGAATGAAGGTGTTAGAATCAAAGTCGAAGAGATTTCATAATGTTTCGATAGATGTAGTGTGACTGTGTTCCATTTCTGAATCACAGCATTTAATTATCTCGTTTCATTACTAAGCACTATGGCGCACAGAAATTTGCCCATTCGTGGAGGGTTAGTCTTTGTCGCGTGTCATTACAAATGGTAGGGCTTTTAAGGAGTTAAGAGTGTAATTGTAGAAACACACAAAGAGTTGGAGAGAAATGGAAGGGGACACGCCTAATGTCCTGTGATTATAAATCTACAGGAAACAAAAAAAGGATATAACACAATAAGGCCCATTTTTTGAGTGGAAAATCATCTTAGATCAATAACACTGTGGAACAAAATTAAACTTTTTCGAAAATAATAAGGTTCTGACAACGGATTCTGGAGGGGGGGGGGGGAATACATATATCGGCGTCGTCGAAGTTTACGTCTGAATTTTTTTTACGGAGTCTGACATTTACCATTTTTGCACATTCCTAGGAAGAATCGGCACATACATTTTAGGATGTGTTCAGTAATTTTATGTACAAATTTACGAGAAACTTTTTGGTGGACTAATTTAACCCTCTTCCGCCTCAATATATGCTTTTTTTTGTAATCAGACATAATTTAAACAATGAATTAATATTTTAGGTTAATAATTGATATGCTGTTGCGGCATTTAAACTGTGATCAAGTGACCGAATGATTTTGCCAGAAAACAAGATCAAACACAATCTATCTTTAATTACACTGTGCGACACCAAAAAAAATTATGGGGTTCCGTCAACGGATTCTGGTAGAAATGTCTAAAAAAAATATACGTGTATCGACGTTTTGCCAGATCTGATCAGACTTTTTTTAGGGCGGGTCAAAGTCTAAGATTTGTGTTTTGGGGTGTTCGGACACATATGTCCAGTTGATATATTTCAATGCCCTAGTTTCTGAATCGGATGTATATTTTTATTCTACTAGTTTACTATTATCATAAATTGAGGTGAAGTGAGACTTTTAAACACAATCGTTGAATTTGACGCCACTATTGATGCCTTCACAAACATGCAACAAATTGTGGGCATTTGTCTGGAGGAAGTATTACAGCGGATGAAACTTCAACGTACTTATGATATTTTATACAACAGAGAATTACAAACACAGTTCGTATTTATCCCAAGGTAACCCATCCCCATTTTCGATAGAAAATTTGAAAAATTTGTAAAAAATATCTAGATCTCGGAAACGGAGCGTCCAATCGGAAAGTAACTTATTTTTGGTGCTTTCTAAGGTATTTTCATATAGTAGTCCAATCCATATGGACGACTAAACAAACAAATTGCAAAAGAAGGTTGTTAATTGTGCAATTAGGCGGGCTAAGTTCGAGTACTATGCTAATTCCTTTAGTAAATCCATTGGTTCTAGAGCAACATGGAGTAATATAAGGAAGATTGGAGTCTCTAGTAGGGAAATGTCTAATGTTTCTGTAGATGTAAATGAGCTTAATAAATCATTTGTTAACGCACCAATCGCTTCTGCTAATACTAATTTGTATGTACTGAACGATACCGATGATAACCTAAACGCTTTTGAATTTGCATGCGTCAGTCAAAACGACGTCCTCTTTAGTTTTTCTGCAGTAAGGTCGAACGCCACAGGTTGTGATGACATAAATCCAAAATTTGTAAGGTTAATACTCACACACATCATTCCGTTTATAACACACCTCATTAATTTCATAATAATGTCAAGCAATTTCCCCGGAAAGTGGAGACATTCGAAAATAGTTCCTATTCCTAAATCCAAGAAGGAATATAGACCAATTGCAATTCTTCCATACTTATCAAAAGTCTTTGAAAACGTGATTCACGCTCAGATAAATTGAATCATCTACATTATTTTCGGAAAATCAGTCTAGCTTCCGGGCAAAACACAGTTGCGTTACCACTTTGATGGATGTTGTGGAAGACCTAATATTTAGTATTGATGACAAGCGAGTAAGTGTTCTTATTTTGTTTGTTCACTCCAAACTAATTTAACCACTCATATTGAAAACCTTTACATTTTTTTTTATAAAATCGTTACAAAACTCCTTTTTTTTTTGTTCACATCCTTTATCATTCAGGACATCAGGAATGACAGGACTGAATAAAGAAGTAGGTAGAAAAAAAAACAAACTGACACACAATCTTAAACTGGTATTCCAGAGATTCAAAGTAAAATGCTATAGTTCTTCCAGATACATTTTTAACTAATCCAATTAGCCGATACTTTCTTCAAACTTATTATATTTCGTTCAATTTGGCAACAAAAATATTAATAACAAGAATATTAAGACAAGATGAGTAGTTGGCTTCGTTATTTATCCAAAATAATTGCAATGGCTTCCTTTTCTTTCCCTCAGGACTAGCGTCGTTGGCGAGATATTGGCGGAGTCTCAGCTTTTGACTGTCAACTTCCGAGCTTGTTCGTACGTATAAGTCTGTCCGAGGTAAATATTCGAATAGGTTTCACAGTCGCGTATGTATTGTATTTTGTTCTATATATATATTTTAAGTGTTTTATTTAGGAGTCTTAATTTGAATTTAGATTTGCTCCTCACGGAGACTTAACACTTCACATTTCACTTTTTATTCCCTAGCGACACTTCACTTTTCACTTTTTATTCCTAAACGACGGACCTAGGCTTGAGCTCACACTATTCGTGGACACACACCTTTGATATAAATTACCTCAAAGGGAATGATGACTACCGGTTCAGGGAAACAATAGGTAAAAATTAACACTTTACTATAGAACTTGGACTAAATCAAAAAAAAAAATAAATATATATACTATATAGTTTTCAAAATTTGTATCTTTTCTTTTCTTTACATGTAAGTGAGTATTCAGAGTTTTGTTAAAGTGTGGGTCAGCGCCCGGAGTTTATCCAGGCTCCCCTGGAACTGGTGGTGCTGTAGCTGCTCCTCCAGTGTTGATCAAATTCGAGGCAGCGGGTGGTGTACGTTTGTTGTTTCATCCGCGCCTTTTGTTTTTTACTTGTTGATTCGATTTGTACTAGTCTTTGATATGTGCACAAATAAAATCTTTAAATATTTAAAAAAAAAACTTTTTATGTGTGTATCCTTATTTCTAATTAGGCGCCACTCGACTGATTGGCTTCGCTTCCAATCCAAAAAGGAAGCTCCCATTTCGCTTAGTCCAAAATGTCTGTCCTAGCCATCTTCTCATAGCTTTTCTAATTCCTCTGACATTCTCCTATTTCACACCACTGCCCCTATACGTGAAAACCGTAATCAGTGGCTTTCAAACTTCACCATCTGATTTCGACACTGCTAGCTGTGTCTAACCAACATGTCACAACAAATCGCCTATGTGATCCCTACCTACTTCAACTAAACGTAACCAGCAGCGAACATATTTCCCAGACAAATCTAACAGTGCGTCTTCTTCCGCAATATAGGCGGCCATGACAAAACCCCTTAGAAATCCTCATATAACGGGTCCGCCATCTAACGTTTTTTTTCAACTAGTGTTTAATTCGTGAATGGTAACACTTAGCTCATGCCTGATTTGACAGATAATTAGTTTTATCCTTCCGCTGAACGAATATGGTTGTGTATACGCTTGAACAACGCTGGGAAATATAGGGAAAATGGGCCTGCGATCGACTTACAGAAGAAGCCGATTTTGCCAGATGAAGCTCATTTTGATCTTGGCAGGTATGTAAACAAGCAAAATTGTCGCATTTAGGGCACAGAAAACCCGCACGCATACATTGAAAAGCCGATGCACCCAAAACGAGTCACTGTTTGGTGCGGATTTTGGTCCAGAGGCATAATTGGGCCATTTTTCTTCGAAAATGAGCAAGGAGTGGCCGTTACAGTCAATGGCGATCGTTATCGGGCCATGTTGAACTAATTTTTGTTCACAAAAATTGAAGAGGAGGATATTGGCAACATTTGGTTTCAACAGGACGGCGCTACGTGCCACACAGCCGAAGTTACACTCGATGTTCTGCGCCCTGTTTTTGAAGATCGCATTATCAGCCGCAGAGCTGATGTCGTTTGGCCACCTCGGAGCTGCGATATGACACCGTTGGACTATTATTTGTGGGGTGCCCTCAAAGATAAGTGTTACGCCGACAAGCCAGAAACAATTGACGCTTTAAAGGACAATATTCGTGAAGCCATTGGTGAAATACAGCTGCACACAATCGATAATGTGCTTAAAAATTGGACCGATCGTGTAGGCTATTGCATGGCCAGCCGAGGCAGCCATTTGAATGAAATTATTTTCCATTATTAACCGGAAGGATTGTACTTTCAAATGAAAAAAGAAATTTGAGAAAATATTCAGTAAATTTTTTTTATAGCATTTTCAAAAAAAAAAGTTATTTGGCGGACCCGTTATTAGATATTTATTCGATTCGACACTTCGTTTCCCAGAAATAATAATGGAGATGGGTTACCCAGGGTATCCCATTACCCATGACATTCGAACCCTGGTTACAAATATAAAATAGACAATTTTAATAAAAATAATTTTTTTAAATTTTTTTTTCTATAAAATTCATAATGGTATATGGCATCAACAAATGGTTGTTACAGCAATAAATTCAAGTAATTAGTTGAGCATACCAATATATTATTTGGTACTATCGAATTATTTTTTACTTTTTTCCTTGATCCAATGCAATGGATATTGCTAAAACTATCGACAGAACTATCTATGGTGAGATGATGGGTCAAATTAGGGTACCTCGAGCAAAAACCGTCAAGATGGCCTAATATGAGTGCTAGATCATTCATAAGTTGAGAAAGAAATCTCATCTACTCAAACCAGTTCAAAAAACTCGATTTTGGCGAGTAGGTACAATAACCAGTTGGAGGAACCGATTTTAATAATCGGTTTACATTCCGGTTTCAAGGCCCGCGTTTAGAGAGGGGTTTCATATACAGATACAATTGGAACCGATTGCAACAAAACTGGCTTAAAACAGAAATAATCGGTTTTCAATCTTTTTATTTTCACCTGTTTTTAAATTTACCCGGTGTTTAAACCCGGGTAGACTCGCACTTATATTTTGACTTTTTTATGATTAAGGCCATCTTGAAGCTTTTTCCTAGAGCTACTCTACTTTGACCCACCATCTCACCATAAAATCGTTGAGAAAAACTGGCATGTCACGTCTTGTTGGAAGCATACATTAACAAAAAACTATGATTTCACATTACATCCCATGAATTCATTGGGGAGAACTTCTCACAACCAGAGAGAGCCCGCTTTTTAGTTTTATACTCACTGATTGGAACCTACAGTTTTACACCGGTTCTGAATGGTATTTTGAGAAGATTTTTTCATGGCTAAGTACTCACTAAGCGAGGCCGTCGTCGAAAGAAATTTAAGGTGGTCTGAGCAGGGATCGAACTCACTGATCTCATGTACAAGAGCCGCGCACACCACCATTGTACCACCGACAGCACACATACTTCAGCTAAAATATCATTTTAAATAGTTCGGATTAGCATTTTTATTAACAAAATTTAACAACTAAGAATTCTAAATTTTTTCAAACAAGGATTTGTATTTTATAGAAGTGGAGGAATTTTTAAGGACTTTCACCACTTAATAACTTGATTGAGCATTATCCATTTGAAGAAAATATCCGGAATTAATAAGACATGAAAAATTTTCTACAACATTGAAAAAAGTCCCGAAATGCTATATTCCGAAAACTTTGACCGGTTTCAAGTGGAAAATTTTAGTCATCAAATTTACCCGCTGAAAAATCTGTAATTTTTGTTGATTGGATGCAAATATAATAGACTTGTGGGCAAACATATTACTACTCAATATTACATGTGTGAAACCCAATGATTAATATGTTATAAATAATGTGTTTGCGACCCCAATACATCTGTGTTTGTGATATAAATACAGCTGCGTTTGTTGCACTGTTTATGCTCTCTCGAGAGCAAGACAATACAAGAGCGATGACGAGAGAGTCTATCATGTAAGTGTGCATAGGCATTTTTGCATTATTCTCTCAGTCAGTGATTCATAAATATTCTTGAATGCGCATGTATATTGCAGATGAAGTTTCATATATTCAGCCGTCAATGGTTCACCGGAGAGAGGATATCAAAATCGCTTGATCAGTGAAAAAATAATAAACAAAGGCTGTGGCGTTGCTTTGGGTTTTATGTATGTGTTTCATATATATGAATGTGTGCTACCAAAGTGAGATATTATTTTGAGGAAAGAAATAGGAAAGGGCAACAACGTGAAGTCCTTTGTCTGTCCGAGCCTTTACTGAGAAAACCGAAACGGCGTATCATTTGTGAAATACAATACAACAAGTAATTAATACGCACTTGGCTTGCATGAACTAGATTTGTATATACGTATATTGTTTGTCTACAAACGCATAGTGATAACCAACGCATAGTTGAAGCGTTCTGAGAACAAAAACGTGAGAGTGGACAAAAAAAGGAGAAGCAAAAGAACAGCAGATTCTCATTTCGTGTAAAAAAACAACCAATGCATTCCATCCAAGTAACTGTAAATAGAGCTGTTTGAAATGTTTTAATTGTCTGTATTAATTATTTATAAATGTGGATTTATATAGATAAATTAATTGCAATAAATAACACAAATATATTGACTTCAAAGAGTAATTCGTTCCTAAATATTGTTATGTTTGGGAGCAAATACGCAGATGTTTCCATGTAAGTATATGGAGATTTGGGGGAAACACGCGAATGCATCCACGTGAGTATATGTTTGGGATGAAGAAAGCATATGCGTCCATGTAAAAGCGTACATGTTTGCCAGTAAACATGCTATTGTTTGCATTTAAATACAAGTGTGTTTGCAACTTGCAAGCATATGAATATTTGAAGTGTGTTCCAAAAATATACATGGTTTCTGCAGAATATGTTTGGGAGAATATGTTACAGAGGCCGTTTTTTTAGCGTTTACAAAAAATTCTTTTCTGTTTATTTTTGTAGCATTTCTCAGAACGTACGGCCATGTATTTTGAATTATTTTGAAAAAATTGACAATTTGATACCTCTAATGTACTTATTATTTGATGCATTTTTAATAAAATCATTGAGAAGAACGATGAGGAATAATTGTGGCTCAGTACGAAACAGCAATACGGCTTGTAATTATGAAATTGGTTTCATATAGGTTGTGAACAAGTTTCGTTGATTACATGGGGAATTTCACAGACTCTATGAAATGTTAATTTCGTGTAATCTTTAAATTAGTTTCACTGATCCAATGAAATCATTTTTTTGTTTTATGAAGAACTATGTAATATTTGTGAACAATATTTATTCAGTGTATATTCATCGACATCAGGACGAACAGCTAGACACAGTTGATATGCGAACAGTATCTTGCAACTACTACCCTGTATTTTAACGATGGTGTTGGGTATGAACATTTTGATCGTAATGACCATATATATGTATATAAAGATATGTATATATTTGTAGACCTGCGACATAAATTGGCCGAATATGTCAGCTGTGCTGCCAACAAGAATGTGACAGATTTTTCTACCAATATGACGTCAATTTCCTTATCCGGATACAAACAGACTAAGAAATATCTGTTGATGGGTATCTGTTATTCGATTACTTATTGTAGTGTGAGACTAGGACTCATTATCGTAGCTAAAGTAGCTTTTAAACCGTCTAACTAACTTTGAGATCTTTAAATTAAATTTAAATATTGATAATATTACAAACGTTCATATAAAAGAGACTGCCAACTTATGCACAAGGCCCATTAGCACTTATCTTTACATTGTTGTGACTCCTGCACAATAATGCTTCCAACTGCAGGGCTTTATTGTGTAACTTTACCATGTGATTGTGTAAACGACCAACAGTTTATAAATGAACCTTTCACAAAAATATAGGACGCCTTACGTTGCGGTTTAGGATACGTCAGGATTCTAAGTGGATTGCTTTAAATGCTTTAGTATGTTTTCAATGTTTCCCTATTAACAACTTATTCCTACCCCCCAATCGCTTTCCTATTAAAGAAACCGTAAAATTGTTAATTTGTTTACGCATTAGTAAATGACATGACCATGCAACAATGACAGGCTTCCAGCAGTATCGATGTGGTTTGGTTATGGTTTGGGTTCACACCTCACTGCCTATTATCCTATGCCGTATTGTGTACAACTCAATTCCTCCCCCTTTATCGCTGTTGGTGGGGTACTCAGTTTAATCAAGACAATAACTTTTTAGCAATCAATAGTTACAACAGCACAACATTGTATCGACTGGTTGCACAGTTGTTGCCGATGATTTCGCTGTTGTGTTATGTGTTGCGACAACATGATTGTTATTGCACCCGTATGCTTTCAAGTAGGGTGTTGTATACGTGTCGCTAGTTACATAGCAATAGGGGTAAGCGTATAAACAAAAAGAAACTTGAACTCGTGTCGCAAAAGCTGAATCCAGATTATTAACTTAACATATGTTTTATCATCAGTGCACTTTACGCTTTCTATTTTTAGACTTGTGGCCGTCGGTGGTACAATGGTTAGTGTGCGCGGCTCTTGTACATGAGATCCTGGGTTCGAACCCGGCTCTGACCACCTTCAAAAAAAAAAAAATAAAAATTTTTCTTTCGGCGGCGGTCACCTCGCATAGTGACGGCGACACTATCGAGTATCTAGCCATGAAAAAGCTTCTCAAATTACCGTTCGGAATCGGTGTAATCGGTGTATCGGTCCCAATCAGTGAGTGAAAACTGGAAAGCGCACAGCTCAGTGATTGTGAGAAGTTCTCCCCAGTCCCTTCATGGGATGTAATGGGAAACCATTTATTTATTTTTTTTTATTTTTAGACTTACTGATCGGGATTTTCACTTTTACACCGATCTCGAAATATTAAGCTTTGAGTTAAGTTTTCTATTTTTAACCATTTCCTTACTCGTCCTCTTTAGCGCTATTTTATTTCCCGTTAATAAAACAAGGTTCATTTTAAATTACCACAAGTACAACAGATTTACTTTGTTCACACCAGTTAACATTAAAAATTGACTGTATTCAACATTTTTACCATTACTTCGCGTTGCTTACTTTCATCGTTTAATCACAGACTAACTCGTAATGCCACCTCAGCTATTTATAGAAACTCGCCGTACTCAGTTGGTTTTTTTCTTTTTAGCAAACTCAAGATCCTTCTAATCGCTACTTTTGATTATCTATTGCGTGGTAGTAATGCTGAAGTGAGTAGAACACACCCGAATAGTGGAGAGATGTGATATTATAATACTGGTAAATTCACAATACTTGCTTATCGAAGTAGTATATTGTTGAATTGCATAACTTTAGGCGCAATACTAATCGCACTCATTTAATCGTAAGAATAAAGCTATATGTAGAGGAATTTCAAAATAGATGACGCTGCCGATGATGGAGAAGATGTTTTGAACCACTTAAAAGAAATGTATTCAAATTGTGAAAGTGAGAAAAATAGACAAATTCAAATATTACAAAATTACCACATTCTTGGACTGTTGCTAAAATACAAAACACCTTTTCGACTACCAACTTTATGGCCCGTAAAGAGACAAAATTAATTAACAACTGCGCTTATGTTTTTTGTCCACATCCGAAAACAAGATCAGGTCTTTCAACAGAGATAAAAGAGAAAGTGGTGGATTTTTATAAGAATGATAAAAACAGCCGTATTATGCCCGGTAAAAAAGATTTCAAAAGTGTTAAATGCAATGACGGAGAAACAATTAAAACACAGAAAAGGCTAATGCTATGTAATCTTAAAGAATTGTATAAGTTATTTCTATATATGTATTCTGGAATACAGATTTGAATGTGTTTTGATCGGAGGAAGTGGTACTCATACAAGTTTGCGTGTGTGCCATTCACCATTCACCAAAAAAATTAAGTGAACGTGAAGTAATTAGTTTTCCCACCAACAAGCATTGGATTGCTCAAACCATATGTAATCCGGAAACAGTACAATGTTACATGGGAAGTTGTTCGTTTTGTCCAGGAGATGTAAAACTTAAAGATGACCTGTTACAAGCTAACTATCTCAATAACATACAAACTATCCATACAAGCAATGCCTTCAAGTAGACAGATCTAACCTTTTGACAATAACAGCAAACATTGATGAGTTTGTAGACTCACTTAGTAACGAAATAAGGAAACTAATTGTTCACAGCTTTGTAGCTAAAGAACAAAGCTCATTTCTGGATGAAGTAAAAGCCAATATTAAAATGGGAGAATTCCTGACAATCTGTGACTTTGCTGAAAACTACACTTTTGTTATCCAAGACTCTGTTCAGAGTTATCACTGAACAAATACACAAGCTACCATCCATCCATTTGTCACCTATTTCCGAAATACCAAACGGATTATAGATCAAATATTGATTTCCGAAATTCTTGAACATAATACGGTTGCAGTACATTTGTTGCAAAAGAAACATGTAGGGTTTTTAAGAGCACACGTTCATGAAAACATTGACAAAATTATATACTCTTCTGACGGATGCGCAGGTCAATATAAGAACCGGAAAATTTTTTCTAATTCAACATATCATAAAAGAGATTTTGGCTGTGACGCAGAATGACACTTTTTTGCAACATCACATGGAAAATGCCCATGTGATGGTGTTAGAGGAACTTTAAAGAGAGCAGCAGCACTCGCTAGTCTTCAGCGTCCATTGACCTCTTCGAGTACGCTAAGACATCACTCAATGCCCGCATAAATGTGGAATACTGCACAAAAGACGATTATGTAGAAGAGGAACAAAAATTGTACTTAAGTTTTCAGACAACCATTCCAATTAAAGGAACTCACAGGCTTCATTCATGTATTCCCTATTCCACAACGGAAGTAGTTGTGAAAGAATTTTGAAATTCCGTTGAGTCAACAAAACCGATTAAAATGTCAAAGTAAATAATCCTGAAGAACTTTACTTATGTAAATTTGTTGTTTGTTAAATATGAATTAAATAATTTCGTTATTATGAAGAAAACTATTTTTTACAATAATGTTTTATTCCTAATATTACAACTAAATAATAATCCTTATATACAGTAATTTTATATTGTCAACGAAAGTAAAAAAAATATTTTTTATTTTTTAATATTAACCTTTTCGCTTATACATTTTTGTTCATATCTCAGAAATTACTGCATATTTCACTATGAAATTTGCAGAGTATGTAGATCACAAGCGAGGCTGTTCCGATTAATTGTGGAATAAAATATCCGACAAATTTTTGATTATTGAAGCTCAACTTGCAGCGAATATTGGTTGCATGCCAATCTTAGCACTTGCAAGAGATTGAAATGCCAGTGTTGCCCAATAGTTGGGAAACAGATTTAATTGAGAAATATAATGTGTTACTTGTTTTTTAATGGTTGTACTGATTATATTAGTATCCGTATACCCGGTGCTGCAATGGCTAGTGTGCGCGGCTCGTGGGTTCGATCTCTGTTCCGACCACCTCACATTCTTTCGACGACGGTCATTTCTCTTAATTATGGCGACACTATCGAGTACAGGAAGTGCCGAAAAAGGAAACAGATATGAATAAAAGGCGAATAGTAGACTTTGAAAAACATATAAAGCCAGAAATCCAAACACGTTGAAATCCAGAAGATATGCTTTGAAGTACTTAAGACATATGATATCCCTAACATTAAATTAGCAAAATCACTGTTTTGTAGGAACGGAATTGTGGAAGTACTCACAGAATTCTATGCGGAAATGGTGTCGAACAGATCCTTAAACAAGCAAGAATACCAAAGGGGACTAACACGTGCATGGAAAGTGATTTAAATGTACAAAGACGGATGGGTAAGAAATAATGAGATGATAGACTAAATATTTCAAATAAGTGGTTTAAGTGGCTCAATGTGAAGCAGCTGTTCTGTGGCAAGCAAACCGCGGTTAAAGTACTTGTAGGGTTATATGGAGATTTTAATTTAAATATGACACTCAATATCTTAAAAACAATTTAAATTAACAAAACAATACAAAATTATTAGAAACCAGCAACTAAATAGAATTGTAATAGAAGATATGAATATTAAAGCAGTTTGTAATTTTAGTATAATCTCGTATAATATAAATGGCCATATTAATAACAAAATGTATAAATCCGGAGTTTTTCGAGTATACTGCAAGTTTTGAAATATTATCCTTGATCGTAACATATGTAATGAAGATTCATACTCACAGGTGGGCAAAATATGTTAAAGGGTTTGATTTATACTGGAGTCCGGCCAAAAGATGAAGAATATTTGGAAGAGCAAGTGTAGGAATTGGAGGAAGTGTCTACGGAGTGAAGAGAGAGCTGAATAAAAAAAGGTGTTAGTTTATTTGCATGACAGTAAATAATATAGATGTAATACGATTACATGTAATATATTTACGTGGCATTTAATGGGCAACTCAATATGATAGAAAAAAAATTTCGAATTTGAAACCTACAACATCAAGAAACTTCATGGACAAAATTATAAATTCCCAAGGAAAAAACTTTATTGAATTTTGTGATGAAAATAATGGGGAAACGATGGGCGACGCAGAAGGACTGTATACATTTGTCAGCAATTCGGGTAGAGCTGTCAATGATATTGCAACTGTTTCGAATGAGGCTTTAAATCTTATAAAAGGGTTTCAGGTCGACTATAAAGTCTGTTCAGGCCATATGCCGCTTAATTTACAAGTGAAGTTAGAACAAACGTCGAACACTACAATAATATTTAATTTATTGCCGAATTTAAAATAGAAGGAGTCGAATAAGGATGCATATATACAAAGATTGAATAAAATCCTGCAAGGAGAAATAAGTAAAGACAATATTCGCAATGTTAACGATTTGGTAAATGTGGTCGATAGATCAAAAACAAATCCAAACAAAAACGTTGCGAAGCCAAAATATAAAACAATGTGGCTTATTTATAATTGTGAAAAGGCAAGAATAAAGACACTCAAATTACTAAAAATATTTTGAAAGACCAATGAAGAGGAAGATAGCCCCAAATTAAAAGTTATAAAAAAGTTTGTAAAAATAGACAAATTGAGTACTCAATGCAAAATATGTAGAGCTTTTGATGTAAAATAATTGTGGAGAATGGCTAAAGAACTAAAAGTTTAAAGTTTTCAAATAAGTACGAGAATATAAGCAGACGAATTCAAAACATATTTCAATATCCTTCTGAATGCGGCGATGCTACAAATAAATGAGGATTAGATACTGATATTGATGTTAATGAAATCATATCAGTTCCAACAAAAGCAAAGGAGTTTTTAAAGTGTGCTTTTTTTATTTTATTGCTTATATTTTACAACCTCATGAGGTCCGATGCCTTCCACATATTAATTAAATAAACAAATAAATAAATTAAACAAATTTAAACATATTTGTCCAACTGGTTCTATCCTTCGCCTTTTCTCTCCAGTTGTTAACACCAAAGGTACGGAAGGATTCTTCGGCCTGGTCTTCGCAGCGGAGTCTTGGTCTTCCTTTGTTCCTGCTTCCACCGAGTACTTCCATCGAAAACCTTTCACGCTGGTTCATTTTCACCCATCTGATAACATGGCCTAGCCAACGCATTTGGACACCCAGGTGTTTTTCATCCGCTTGCTATATGGCCCAAGTTTCGGAGCCATATGCCAGGGCAAGTAAAATAAGAGTCTGATATAGCTAGACTTTTGTCTGTCGATAGAGGGAATTGTTCTTGAACTACTTGCTGAGCCCAAAATAGTATTTAGTTGCAAGCAAAATTCTCCTATTTCTGTCCAGCGTGACTTTGTTGTCTTTGTTCACGGCGGATCCAAGGTAGATAAATTCATCTGCCACTTCAATATAAAATGGGTTGTCGATGTTTAAGTGCGAAACAAGTCGAGAGGTTTGTCAAGTCGCTGACACCATCAATTTTGCATTGCCCTCATTAACAGCAAGACCCATCTCGATAATTCTTTTTCGATTCTTGAAAATGCTGCACCTCTCGCAAATTTCGACCAATGAACAATGAACGCCAGCAACATTAAACGGTCTTCCACAATCATTACCTCCTTGCAGGAAAGTAGCCCATCATTTTCGGAGTTCACTATTCATCCTGCACATTTCGGTCTTTTCACTCTCTCTCTCTCGCTGCTCCCACTGTCATTTTTTGTAGTCAAAAGTTTCTTCGTTTATTCTAACTTTTGTGTATTTTCATTGCCTACATAAAGATCGGTGGCCGTCGGTGGTGCAATGGTTAGTGTGCGCGGCTCTTGTACATGACATCCTGGGTTCGAACCCGGCTCTGACCACCTTAAAATTTCTTTCGGCGGCGGTCACCTCGCATAGTGACGGCGACACTATCGAGTATCTAGCCATGAAAAAGCTTCTCAAATTACCGTTCGGAATCGGTGTAAAACTGTAGGTCCCAATCAGTGAGTGAAAACTGGAAAGCGCACAGCTCAGTGATTGTGAGAAGTTCTCCCCAGTCCCTTCATGGGATGTAATGGGAAACCATTTATTTATTTATTTTATTTTACATAAAGATGGCGGGGATTAAACATAATCCAGTCGATCAATTATTTAACTAAAAAGCCAATAAATTATTATACGCTATCAATTGTTATCGTAGCCGTAGCAGAAGTTCTAAAATCGTTGCAAGTTGAAAAACTTTACAACTACTCTTTTAAACCTTTCCATGAGCTAGCTCTACTGTTTCCGGAATAATTAAGGCCTTTAACAGGTATATCGTGACCGTCGGTGGTGCAACGGTTAGTGTGCGCGGCTGTTGTGCGAGAGATCGTGGGTTCGATCCCTCCTCAGACCACCTTACAATTCTCTCGACGACGGCCACTTCGCTTAGTGACGGCGACACTATCTAGTAATAAGCCATGAAATTGCTACTCAAAAACCCGTTCGGGACCGGTGTAAAACTGAAAGTCCGAATCCGTGAGTGAAAACTGGAAAACGCACAGCTCAGTAATTGTGAGAAGCTGTCCCCTAACCCTTCATGGGATGTTATAGGAAAATATTTATTTATTTATGTTTAACAGTTATTTCGTTTCTCACTCCTTCTTCAGAAGCCGGCTCTATAATGCTTTCTATAAAATGACCTTCTATAATGTCTTCTTTAAGAAGGCCTTCCGTAATGCCTTCTTTCCCGATTTTGAGAAAACCCCCATATTTTATAGAATGGAAGGAAGGCCTTTTTGGCAATCAACGCAATGTTTAATGAGGATGAGGAAGAATATGTAGGTACGAGGTTGCCATATATATATTTTGGATCCTGGCAATACTAGTGTTGACAGATGCAAAATTTCAAATTTTTTAGTGTTCGAACTCATGTGCGATGTGTTAACAACTTTTTATTACACGGTACCTGTTCGATTTCTATAAACACATTAGTAACTGTTACATTGGAAAACAAAAAAGGATAGTCTTTGTGCTGCAGACTCTTTTGCTATTGCACTTTCTTTTACTTACATCTGCTAATTATTGTTGTTTTGTCCTAAACAGAGCGACAACAAAAAGTATTGAATAGTATAGAGACATTTTTGAACTCTTTTTCGCTGTCATGTAGAGAGTAATAGAACCAAAACGAGTCTTAAGCTTTTTATAGATTATTTCAATATAAATGCACCATTTCGGCAATGTTATTACATAAAAGAATACAAAAAGCATAAATGTTTCAAAAGGAATTAGTGTTTCACATCAAAATTATGAATGGACCAAGTTATGACAAAAAAGAGAGTAATACGTTTTGAATCATTCGCCAGATGTCGCCAGTGCTGTTCAGTCATACAATGCATTCCATGATTTGTCTATACTATTCAATACTTTTTGTGCGACGACGAATTGCTTGTTTGTTGGCTGCCGCTACATGAATCCCATCATACTCATTTTCAGGCAGAGACTAACGCTGTGTGATGTTTGCATGTATTCACTTTGATAGATTGCCCTACACGTACCTATAGATGTTAACACATCTAAAAGGCTCGTGTCGATTGGAGCAAAGAAATGTTGAAAAAATACAACCATTGTAAGTCAAATGCAGTGTACAACATAGTCACGGGCACATATCATGGAGCCCGAAACAAAATAGCAATCGACCGTATGGGTCTTTCAAAACGACCAGTGCCTTAAGTAGAACGTAGGACAGTCAATTTTGAGTGGTATACGACCATCTGTTGGCCAATATTGTTCGAAGAACTAGGGAAAAACAACAAGAGAAGACGGATCATTTTGAACAATGCGAGCTCTCACACATCAGCTGAAACAATTGCCTATTTAATCACTCAACATGTAGAATTGATGGGTCAATAGTCGTACAGCCCTGGTTTGGCACCCAGTGACTTCGTTTTCCTGCGTGTTCAACGTTTTACGACTCCCGAAGCAGCTGTTGAAGCGTTCAAAAACCATGTTTTGGAGGTGTTTCAATCGAAGTGGAAAAAGTGCTTCGAACACTGGTTTGGGTGCATGTAAAAATGTATTGATTTTCACGGAGATTGATTTTCAATGATTGTTTTTCTATTGCAGGACCCGAAATATAAATAGCAGCCCTCTAATGTGGTGATGGCCATCGACTGCTATAACTAAATAAATAGTCTCCCATTACATCCCATGAATGGGCAAGGCTCAACTCTGCGCTTTCTAGTTTTACACTGTATGATTGCGACCTACAGCTTTACACCGGTTCCCAATGGCCTTTCGGAAAAGCATTTTCATAGTTATAGTTAAATACTTCATAGTGTCGCCGTCACTAAACGAGGTATATCGGCGTATGAAATATAAGGTGGTCAGGGAAGATATCTAACTCACGCTCTCATAAACAGGCGTCGTGCATACTGCACCGTCGACGGTACCTATAGCAGACCCGCAAAAAGGGCTACCAGCTTATGATTTCCACCGCTGCGTAATGTGCATAGGTATCAGCGGCGGCGTCATTAAATATTATCACATGTGTCTATTAAATATTATTGTACTATGTTGTGGTGTAACAGCATTTTCTCCATCATTCACATTGGTTAGCAAGGTTACACTGTGTGAATTTTCTCAAATGTTGCCGAATTGAAATTTTAAATCTTCAAAACTAAACTCATTTTATCGTTCTTTTTAGAAGCTTAGAAATTAATTGTATAATATATGACATAGCGCTTGTTTCTTATTCAGAGAAGAGAAACCCCATTCCATGTTTTATGATATTATTTTTTGCTATTGACAACAGTTTTCAATAATAAGTTAATTATTCGACCCAAATCACTGTGGGAATTTTTTTTGCTTTATATCATTGCGCTTCGATGAAATGCGTCTAATGGGTTGATCCGCGTTAAACTCCCACTTTCCCTGTTCTGTTATTTATGTATCAGTGGTTTAAAATGTGTCAGGGTGTCTTTTTTGTTATTGTCCTGCTTTGTGTTAAAACACAATTAGTTGTTTAAAAAGAAAACTGTGTCAGTGTTTGTCTCTGGCTGTGTGTGTGTGTCTGTCCCTGTGTATTTGCGTGAAATCCTGTAACATAATTGACACTTGAAAATTTGTGTTTTAATTGAATCATGGTGTTCTGTGGTGGATTAAATTGATTTTCATTATAATTTAATTAATAATAAACAGCGCGAAATGTCAAAGGTCCATGTCGATGTTCGCCATGACAAAATGTTATGTAAACAGAGCAGCAGAGGCTAGCTAACCTTTAATTAGTTAGGTTGGTGTCTGGTTATAATATCTATATTATGGTGGTAGGATTTTGTTTGGGGGAAGATAATCACGAAATTGTAAGAGTTACCGCTGGGCATTATGATAGCGGGACTAAAGCCAACATGCTGGATATTTGAACCAAATCGAACAATGCGAAAACGTGACGCATCGAGAAGAAGTTATACTGGCAAATAATTACTTTTGTGAAATTGACTAATTTTTCAGAATCGACTTGAGCAAAGAATTTATGTTTTTAACCCATTTTTTGCATTACTTTTAGACCATTTGCTGATTTTTCGTCGAGTTAGCGTACAGACTTTAGAGATACAAAAAATATGCCCCACGGTTAGAAATTATAAAAAAAAATTTCAAACCATCATATATATAAATATATTCAAAAATTAAATTGTCCGAGCGTTTGGCCACGTTCATCAATTAATTATATTTTTCGATATTTCGCTACCCTTCGGATAGCATCGTCGGGAATATATGTTATTATTATTATTACTATTATTATTTTTGAATACAATACGAAAGGTCGGATAAATCATCACTTATATATAAATATATTTATGATGTCGAAACGAATGAGCAACCTGAGTGGTAATGCCATCACTGATACGTCTCAGGATTATTAGGTGACCCTGTCACTGACGCTCTTCGAAGTAGTGGACATATTCTTCTGTCCTTTGAAGGCGGATGAGCCAACACCCCTGGCCAACGGCGGATCAAAAAATTGAAGAAACCAAAATCCAGTTTCGACACACTGCATTCTGGTCAGCGTCTGATCCATAATGGGCGGCTGAAACATAATCATCCTGGCAGTAGGTAAAATGCATACCACGGTGGGCTCGGTTTGCCTCCCGCCACCGTTATATTGGCAATGAAAATACACAGAAAAGATAATGAACAAAGAAACCCCCCAACTGTTGACGACCCTCGCAAACGTTATAAGGACCATGAATTATGGATATGTACCTGGAATGTTCGAACGTTATACAGGACTGGTGCCACTTTCCAACTGGCGGATGTTCTCGGAAAATATAAAGCTGACATCACAGCGATCCAGGAAATGCGATGGAGAGGATATGGTTGCACCAGAGAGAAAAACTTCGATATTTACTACAGCTGCCATGAGCAAAAGCACGAATTTGGGTGCGGATTTATAGTCCGCAAGAGACTGCGACACCTAGTTTCAAGGTTCAACCCAGTGAGTGACCGAATAGCCACAATTGGCATCAAAGCGAAAATATTTCTCGTTAATTTGTGTGCACGCACCGACAGAGGATAAAGATGAAGAAACATTTTATGAGCGCCTGGAGAGAATATATGAACGCTGACCTGACCACGACATTAAGATTATTCTAGACGATTTTAATGCCAAATTAGGAAAGGAAAGTTTCTTTCGACCAACCATCGGTAATCACAGTCTACATTATACCACCTTCGGTAATGGAATTAGACTGATAGACCTCGCCGCTGCAAAGAACATGGTAGTTAGTAGCACACGATTCCAGCATAAGGACATTCATAAGGCGACCTGGATATCTCCTGATCAGCGGACGAAGAACCAGATTGATCACTTGGTAATAGATGACAGGCACTCTTCTAGTATAATGGATGTACGTATGATTGGAGGTGCCAATATGGACTCAGATCATTACCTGGTGGCTGCAAAAGTTCGTACAAGACAGAGCAGAGCGGAAAACATACGAAGGAGAACACAGGAAAAGCTGGATATTGACAAGCTACAAATACAGGAGATATCAATGTCCTATCGCAAGAATCTCTCTCTCCTGCTAGAGTAGAATACACCCCCTCCCGAAGACCCAGATGCGCAGTGGAAGCACATCTCCCATTCTTTGGAAACCGCTGCAAGAACGGAACTTGGCTATCAAAAACCGCAAAAGGATAAGCCATGGTACGACGAAGAATGTCGCATTGCAACTGATTAAAAAGACGCTGCACGTATGGCAACGAAACAGTCAGTTACAACGCGTGTGAGCGGTAGATGAAGCTAAGAAGGGAGGAAAACCAACTATTTAGGCGGAGAAATGGAAGTGAGAGCAGAGAGAAAGTGAAAAAACCGAAATGTGCAGGATGAATGGAGAATCCCGAAAGTTTTTCCAGAGGGTACGAAGATTGAATAACGGGCCTAATAATGGGTTGCCCTCCTGCAAGCACGAGAATGGGAATCTGGTGACTGAGAAGCAGTGTGTGCTCAAAATGTGGAGAGACCACTTTTCAGCACTACTCCACTCAGATTGTTCCACTGAAGGTCAGGAGGTAATGATAGTGGAAGATAGTGTAGATTGTACACCACTGACCAACACCAAATCAGCAGTGAAAGTGTGGAAAGACCTCACTAAACCATTCTGTACCAAGCGAGGACTTAGACAAGGCGACACACTTTCGTGCAATCTCTTCAACATCTTAATGGAGATAATAATAAGAAAGGCTGCAGTAAATACGAAAAAGACCATTAATATGAAAAGCCATATGTTGCTGGCGTATGCTGACGACATAGACATCATTGGGCGAAATTTACTACAGTATTTTCAAGAATCGAAAAGGAATAAAAGAGGTGGGTCTTACTGTTAATGAGGGCACGACAAAATTTATGGTGAAAACTACCAGAGAAACCTCTCGACTAGGTCCGCATTTGAACGTTGACAACCGATTTAATTTTGAAGTGGTAGATGAATTTGTCTACCTTGGAACCGCCGTGAACAAGGACAACAACGTCAGCCTGGAGATAGATAGGAGAATTGTGCTTGCAAATAGATGCTATTTTGGGCTCAGCAAGCAGTTTAGAAACAAAGCCCTCTCTCGACGGACAGCTATATCAGACTCTCATTTTACCTGTCTTGACATATGGCTCCGAAACTTGGGTCATATCGTAAGCGGATGAGAAAACCGACGCTGGAACGCAGAGCTATATAATCTATATTCTGACGTGGACATAGCTAGGCGGATCATATTAGGCCAATTGCGTTGGCTAGGCCATGTTATCAGAATGGATGAAGAAGAGCCAGCGCGAAAGGTTTTCGATAACGTACCCGATGGAAGCAGAAAAAGACGACGACCAAGACTCCGCTGGAAATACCAGGCAGTAGAATCCCTCTGTATCCTTGGTGTTAGCAACTGGCGAGAAAAGGCGAAGGATAGAGCCAGTTGGAAGAATATGTTGAAATTTGTTTAATTTGTTTGTTTAATTAATATGTGTAAGACGTCTGACCTCATGAGATTGTAAAATAGTCAATAAAAGTATTTGTGAAGTGATATCACACTTGGAGTTAAAATTATTCGTGAAAAATTAAATATTTTAATGAAAGTTTCCAAAGTAAAAACGCAAAAACTAAGTGTTATGAAGGTCAAAGTCCTTCCAGACTTTTCGATTGGTGGTTCCTCATCTACAATTGGTTCTAATTTGGTCAATTTATGCCTTCGATTCCACTTTATGCATTACTTAATTGAAACCTTACAAAATGAAGCTAAGATAAATCTCCAACTGGCTCGATCTTTTAGCTTTTACCTTAAGTTCGTAACATAACTCTTTCGCATGAACTTGTCCGCTGGGTTATTCCAGAGGAATTTTGTTCATCCTAGTTTTCGAGATCCTTCGAGTATGTCATGGAATAGCTTCCACTCTATTTCATCCATACTCATGCTACTGGTATGGCCTAGCCAACGTAATCGCATTATTTTGAATTGATACCACATCGATGTCGGGTCATAGTTGACACAGGACCAGATATATTTTGATTCGTAAAATTTTATCCATGTTCGGCAATCGAAGGCAGCTTTATAATCATCAAAGAGATTGTAGATGTTGATTTTTTCTAGTGAGGTTTCTCCAGGTTTGAACATAATTCGAATGAGTATCTACTCAGTTAGGAATTTTCCAGGTCAATTGCTTCACAGATAAGGTCCGATCTGGTCTGTAACAATTGCCTTTAGTCTATGACACTTTACGCTTGAGCTCAGGTTAAATTTTTAAAATACAGAACCTGAGTCTGCAATCGCCGGGCATGCACTCGTCAAACTGAATTTGACAAGACATCAGCACCAGCTTTAAACAGCTCTACCTGTATTCCATCAGCAAGTGCAACTTTATTGGATTTTTGTGAATTATTGCTTTGTTGACTCCGCTAGGGCAGCTAATGCAAAGAAATGGTATCTCAATAGAGGGGGGTTCCTATTTATATTTCGGGTCCAACAATAAAAAAAAAACTATTTATAAATGGAATTGGTTTTGTTGTTTTTCAAAATATTCCCTTGAAGATCAATACACTTTTGTATGCGCTCAAACAAATTTTTGAATCACTTTTTCCACTCCGATTGAGACACGTCCAAAACATGGTTTTTTACCGCTCCAACAGCTGCTTCGGGCGTCGAAAATCAATGACCACGCAGTTTTTTCTTGATGTGAGGAAATAAAAAGAAGTCATTGTGTGCCAAGTCAGCGCTGTACGGCGGATGACCCATCAATTGGTCATTTTTAATGCTCAAATAGCCCATTGTTTCAGCTGATGTGTGAGAGCTCGCAGTGTCCAGATGCAAAATGATCCGTCTTCTCTTGATGTTTTTTCCCTATTTCTTCAAACACTGTTGGCAACCAAATGCTGGTATACCACTCAGAATTGACCTCCTTCGTTTCACTAAAGGCACTGTGGCCACATGACCGGTTATACCGAAAACAATGCGATCATTTGCTTCGATGTGCTTCTTCCACGACCAACTTTTGTTCGATTTAGCTTGTCTTGAAAGATCCATACGATCGACTGCTGTTTTGTTTCAGGCTCATATGCACTGATCCAGAATTCGTCACCTGTGAAGATGTTATACACTGCATTTGAGCTACCGCGGTAATAGTTTTTCAACATTTCTTTGCTCCAATCGACACGAGCCTTTTTTCAGCATTCGTCAAATTATGTGGGATCCAATGAAAACAGGTCTTTTTCACAGCCAAATGAACATACAATATCTTACTAATGCCTGTCATACTAATGCCCAAGGATGTCTCAATCGCACGGTATGTCGCACGCACAGCATCGATGGTTTCGGGTAAAGCGACCGAAGTTGGACGACCTGCACGAAATTCATCCTGGGGCGAACGGCGTCCGAGACTGAAGTCTTGGTACCAGCGAATCATCACCAAAAATCGTAACAAGTTGATTGAGACACTCTTGTCTTGACAATCCACGCCGGAAATGGTAAAAAATCATCGCATGAAAATGTTTACGGGTTAATTCCATTTTTTGATCGAGATGAATTGTTTAATGTATATACAAGAAATAGTGTTCGTAAGTGAAAAAGTTCTATGTGTGTTTATGTTAAAAAATGTCAAACTTTCCCATGGAAGTTCCAGTTTGCATTTGGCAATACTAGGACTGCCAGGACCTGAAATATAAATGGCAACCTCGTATAGCCATTAGTTTGGCTTTCACTTTTTTGGAAGATTTTCTGCCTCCATTCTTTCCGCTGTTAGCTAAAATTTGTCTACTCTCAAGCTTTCTCCACCGCCGTTTTCTTCCCTTAAATATGATGTTCACCACTCTCCTTTGCCATTATGCTGCTTTGTCGCAACTTGGGTTGCAACTGACTGAAACATTGCCATACGTGCAGCGTTCTTTTAATCAGTTGCTAAACAGTTGTGCATATTTAGGTCGGAAATGTGTGTTCCAGTGCACTTCAGAAACATTGGGAGGGGATTCGATCAGAGTTAGTAATTAAGTGAGGTTATTAGTGTATGCTGTGGCTACCTCCAATAATTTCACTTTTCAATGTGTTTGGTTTTGTACGATTTGTATTCTGCTTATCCTTGTGCTTGTTCTGTGCTAGCATACCCAAGTGTGCTTTCTAGTTTTACACTCACTGACTGATACCGATTCCAATCGGTGTTTTGAAAACTTTTTCAATACTAAATACTCGATGGTGTCGGCATAACTACGCAAGGAGACCATCGTCGAATGATAAGTGAGCTGATCAGAGCAGGCATAGAACACACGCTCTTATATACAAGAGCCGCCAACAATAATCTTTGCACCAGACGAGATTTATATTGCAGCCGCCTATAATGGATCAGAGTCTGCACAGGCCACAGCACTCCGTGAGTAAATAAGTTCGAAGAAACGTCATCACCGCCTGGGATAATAACATCTACTCTGGCAGTCAGGCAATTATAAAATTCCTGCAATATTTATTCCTGACTTCAATAACTGCCGCGTATCTCTAAGTGAGATGGCCAAGCAATTCGATGTTCACCTTATATGAGTGTCGCAGCACAGGAACATTCCAGGGAACCATGAAGCAGATAAACAGTTAATTAGGAACTACCCTACTACTACCCTTCATGCAAGCTCATGCTTAAAACCAAAGCTCTCAGATGGTCCCGTGGCACAAATTGCAGCATCACCAGGCAAGTGTGGCCAAGTTATGCTCACAATAGTACGCTAAAACTGACATCCATTTCTAGACAAGATATCTCTTCCTAATAGATGCGATCACTGGACACTGTTTAATAGGCAGACATGCGATTAGGCTTTGAATCTCTGGTCACTATTATTGTAGAAGTTGTGTGCATGACGAGGAGTACAAGAGCGTCGAACATCTCTTATACTACTGCCCGTCCTGTTGTATGAGTAGGAGAAAATATCTAGGATCCTACATAATGCTGGATTTCACAGACATTCGAAAAGTTAAGCTGAATGATCTAAGGACCTTTCTGCGGAGTATTAATTGGTTCGCCAGAACTCAATGTACGTCTTTTCTTCAGCCACGCTATGGGATATCTGGTTGAGGCATCATATAGTTTGAACGCACCTTAACTATATCGGGTTATTTTGCAGGTTCAACGGTAGGGAAGGAATATGACGTCCCGTGGTATCACAACGGCATTCGTTTGACGAAGTGTGTCAATTGTGACTGCCAACGACGTGCCTGGATTTAGTTTTTCTTTGATTTTTTATTCGGGGTTGTGGCTACTATGAAAAATAGCAATAACCAACTTGGGATTTAATGGGAAAATAGGAAAAAACGTATATTAACATCAACGTCCAGCAACCAATAATTTTTGGACCAACTGATCGGGTCTTATATCTTTACCATTCCGACTGACTGGCATAGCTTTCATGGTTTATTACTCGAAAGTGTCGGCACTAGTAAGGGGGTGACTATCCGATGGTCAATTGCATACAAAATCATTATTCTTTAATCTAATAATAGATTCCAAGTTAAATCCAATTTGAGGCATATACTTTGTTTGGCACTGAGCAAATCATGTCCCACAAACTGATCCCTAGTCTCGCATCTCTCTATCGGCCGATATTTTGTAATATAAAGGGAGTTTTTTTTGCTATTTGGTTGTTCAGTGCTAAGTTTTTGCCTGTTCACGCGTGATTCGAAACTCGTGTCAAAGTCAAAACCAGCGCTTGCAAATTATTGAGTTTTATTATCAAAATTCGTGCTCTGTGAAAAATGTATTTCGCAAGTTACGCCCATTTTATGGTCGTCATAATCGGTCCATCGATCAGACTCTTCAAATCATTGTGACCAAATTTTGCACCAGTTGCACTCTACAGGACATTAATCCACATTAATCACCGCCCATAATCCGTATTCGTAGTTTGCGTACCGAGGAGAATATTGTTACTGTATACGCCTGTATTAGTGAAGATCGCGATATGCCCATCCGTCGCCGATCGCAGGAATTGGATTTGTGTTATTCGACCACCTGGAATATTTTTCGTAAGGACCTCGGTCTAAAGCCATACAAAATACAGCTGGTGTAGGAGCTGACCTACAACAACGTTGCTTATTCGGTGACTGATAGAGAAACTGGAAGATCACCTATTTTTATCGAAAAGTTTTCTTCAGCGACGAGCCCAATTTTTGGATCAATGGGTACGTCAATAAACAAAAAGAGCTGTCGGAGGGTATTCAAAAGCTATTAATGCACCTTTGGTGCAATGGACCGTACTTCCTTGCAATAGACCGTACTTCTTCAAAGACGATAATGGGCACAACGTTACGGTCACGGACTCTTCTTTGCCCAAAATGGAAGAATTGGACTTGGGTGGCTTGTGGTTTCTAAAGGCATGTGCCATATGCGACAGTACACGAGATACCCTGCACCTATTGAGTATGATGAGCAATTAATCTAACATTGTGGTGCTGTCAATTGGACGCCTCGTTCGTGCGATATGTCCCCACTAGTTTGATTTGTGGCGGCACATGAAGCTTCGCGTCTATAGGGATAACCCAACCAAGACTGCTGCCTTAGAAAACATTTTTACAGGTACCATTGGTGAGATACCGGCCGAAATGTTGAACAAAATGTGCCAAAAATTGGAATACAGAATGGACAACGTGAAGCGTAGCCGTGGGCAACATGAAATAATTTTTAAAAAGTTAGTGACAGGTATTGATCCATGAATCCAAATAAATATTTCATTCACTTGTACACATTTTCTGTGATTTCTTCAATTTTCAAAAACCAAATAGCAAAAAAATCAGCCATTAAAATTACATACTGAAAAACTTGTCTTTATTTTTTTGTTTGGATGCAAATATAACGTGTTTGTAGCTTGTCCCAAATATAGAATTCTTATGTCCAAACACATTGTGTTTGCTATCCAATATAACATGTTTGGGACACAATGGTTAATATGATATAGTATATGTATTTGCGACCCAAATGTGGCTTTGTTTGTTGCAAACTGCTGAAACACTGCTGGCTGTCACAATAAAGAAACAATTCATGAAAATAATGGTTGCAAACATGTACATGGTTCTTGCAATACGTTGCTATTGCTGGGGTCGTTATTTTTCAGCATTTTTTTTATTAAAAAATCATATAGAATTAAGTAAACAACGGTTGTAATTTTTGGATTTAAATTTAAAATAAAAAAAATGTTTAACTCCGGGTTTGGGCTCCTAGGCAGAGAGCTAATCGACTTCAATTTATGGGCGTCGGATTCACCATTATAGAGTAGATTTTTAGAAACGGCGGCTGAAATTTGTGCGCTAATTTATCTAGTTTGGAGGTCAACGTCTCAGTGATCCAGCGCGTTTAGAAAAGGCTGTGGTTTATTTTAGATAGCATTAGTGTCAAGTTTTATATTAGACAAATTTTCTCATTGTATAAAACTTTGTTGTCAAAGGGTTATTTTAGAAATCTCTGTTGTCAAAGTTTTCTTATAGAATTCTGTGTTGCAAAATTTATATTTTAGAAACTTTGATGTCAAATTAAGAAGTTTATTTTCAAACCTTGGTTTCCATTACAAAAACTTTATTACAGAAGTTTTCATATCATAAAAGTTGTTAGCGGAAGAAAACATTAACAATAATTTGTTTCATAAGGACGCCGCCACCAACGCTTTTTTCTGTCCAAATAATATTTTCTTCCATATGTATCAAAAGAATTTATAATTTACTTTTTTCCACATGGTTGGGTCAAATGGTGGCAAATTCTGTTCCAAGCGAAGAACAGATTGTCAGCGTCGTTTTTGCTTGTCGGAATAGTTTTTCATGTCGATATAAGACGTGGAAAACGGCGGCGTCTATCGGCTTGGAAAAAAGGGCAACTTCAAACCGCCGGTTGTTGTTCGGTCGGCTTGTACATCTGCTTCTGGTGTTCGATTGCTAGGTAATTATCACAAACATTTCCCATTTTTTTTAAATTTTCCCAAAAAATTCGTTAACGAGAGAGCAGGAGAGGTAGTAAAGTGACGGTTTAATGATAGAGACATAGAGTACAACATAGTAGAGTAGTTTATTCTATCAATAAGTTTAACTTCATTGGTATGATTGCACCTAAACGTTGGATGGTGGAATGCATGACTTCAATAATACCAGATTAGAGCCATTAGTACAAAACATCCAACAAGACAACTCCAACGGAATATCGTGTTTGGGTGGTAAAATTGTTGCTTTAAATACAACACAAATGTTTATCTACAACAAAATCCAACAACAAAGTACAAACTACATTTAAATTTCAAAGTTTTATACCAAAACGACATAAAAAAGTTAAGGATTTCGGCAGGATTTTCTCATTTGGAAATTTGGAGTAAATTAACTTCTGATTGTTGTATTGAAAAATGGATTTAAACGAAATCTCCAAATACGTGATTTCGATTGCAATGGTTCAGGATTTTCACGTCATATTGGGGTAAAACACTATTGAAATATAAACCAAATATCGTTAGACGTGCTCACACAGCCCGATCCCAGTTGCTCGGTAGTCGTGCGATGCAAAAACAAACCAACATGTACGACTTGAGAGCACGTGCAAAAAAAAATAAAACAAAAACGCAGGCGTTTCCTAATGAGCAGCATGCGTTTGTTTATCTACATTTCCGAACGCTCTTTTACGTCTCAATCGAGTAAATCCAGGAGCTCGGTAGTAGCTCGCGCAACGGAAGCGAGTCGTAAAGCATCATTAGGTAAGAGGTGCACCGTCGGTGGTGCAATGGATAGTGAGCGCGCCTCTTGTACAGGAGATCCTGGGTTCGATTCCTGCTCCGACCTACAATTTCTTTCGACGACTGTCACCTTGCTTAGTGACGGAAAAACTATCGAGTACTTAGCCATAAAAAAGCTTCTCAAAATACCGTTCGGAACCGGTGTAAAACTGTAGGTCCCAATCAGTGAGTATAAAAACTATAAAGCGCACAGCTCACTGGTTGTGAGAAGCTCTCCCCAATTCCTTAATGGGATGTAATGTGAAACCAACCAATGGTACTAAGTAATGACCCAGCAAAAAACGGAGCTTCCGGGTAAGCAGGTTTGTAATCGAAAAATCTAATTTCATCCCTTAGCCTCTCCCTTACGGAAGGCATGAGTTTTATATGGGCTGTTCCCACTTGGAAGCAATACCTTTTTACACAAGAAGCACGTATTTCATGGCTTAACGTAGCGCTGAATTCATGTGTGTTTGGTGCTTAACAGAAGCGCTTCGCTAGTGCTTACTGGAAGCGCTTCGCTTGTGCTTACTGAAAGCGCTTCGCTCGTGCTTACAAGAAGCGCTTCGCTAGTGATTTAGTGATATAAATTAACACGTAATAATTACTATTTGTATTTGCAAGTTTATTTAATTAATGTTTTAAATATATTACGTATTTATTATTTTTCACTTTTCACTTATCATGACTAATCATTTTTTTAAAACTGCATCATCTTTTTAATTGCATCATAAAATTGCATCATCTTGCATCATAAAATTAACACATTACCTAGTGCTTCGGCGTAAGGGACAAATATAAGTTCAAATATTTGTTCCCTTACAAAGAGCAGGTTGTAAGGTCATTTTTAAAGACATTACTTACTGCTTCGACCCGTGGGGAGTTGGTATTATTTCTGGACGGCAGAAACTTTGTAGTTTCCTTAGACCGATGTAGTCCTGCGTTGCCCTGCTAGAAGACAAATTCTGGGACACAAATTTTCTATCTAAAATTAACTAAGACGATATCCAACAGTTGAATGTAATACTCGGAGTTCATTTTTGTGGAGACGAAACATATGGGAGTCGTTCCTCTATAACTCATACCTGCCCAAACCATAAGGGAGCCTCCGTCAAAATTTCGCCGCTGACGCATAATTTTGAAAAAAATCTCTGGAATGACATTATATGTCCGACCAACACGTCCATCCAAATTTAATTTTTTTCATCGGGAAATATCACTCCTCATGCAAAACTCTGTATATTTCAGCGAATTTAAATCTGTACAATTCGTGTCTTGGCATGAAACCAAGTTTTGCATACTTTTTCCCACACGCCAGTTTCAGGTCGCGTTTAATGTCACGTTTAATTATTTGTTGAATACGACGCAACCCTGGTCCCAGGCTCAATTCAGCAATAATTTCCTTATGGCTGAAGATTTTTTTAACAGCAAACATTTTGATCTCTCCTTTGTCGCGGTCGCTGATCAGCGGTGTCCTTCCTGGTCGTTTTGTGTTTCCATGTTGACTATCCTATTTTATAAAATTGACAATGACACAGTTAGATCTTTTCAGTCGCCTCGAAATTTCCCGATTGGACAACCCTTCATCACGCTACTCTTCAATTTTTCCCCCTTTCTTATTTACTTAGCTACTTTCCACCACACATTCTATATAAAGTTAATTTAAAAACAATAAAATAATAATTAAATAAAATAAATATACAATAAAATAATAATACTGTTCGAATAAGGTTTCTTTTCCATGTTACCTTTATATATATTTCGCACCAGAAACAGAAAAAACTACGTCACATCTCATATAACTTGCATAAGAGATCGAATGAATACATTATCTGACATAATATACCTAATGACTCATATACGCATTAAAATTCTACACCAAAAATGCAGTGAATAAGAGTATCGAGAAAAAGTATATTGCCTTAATAATTATTATTATACACCCAATACAACATTTATATGGGCCTAAAAGTGTATAAAATTTACCACAAAGTAGACATCATGTTCCATAAATTACATAAACGCCACCAGAAAGTACATCAATTCCCTTAAAAATTTATAAAAAGTACAAAAATGTACCAAAAGTACACTACAAGTACCAACATCAATTGTACCATAAATGCACCAAAGAGTATTTTAAGTGTAGTAAACCGTACGTTAACGTCACCAAAAACGTACATAAAGGTACTAAAATTTGTACCAAAGAGTACACAAAGAGTATCGAAAAATTATATAATCTGCAGCAAGCAGACAGAGTCAAAATACTACAAATCAGAGCCCGTAAATAATGATTATTGTTCTTTTTTAAAATCAATCACTTAGTAAAGACATAAAAAAAAATAATTTCATCATAATGAACATTTTTGGACAATCTTTGCATTTCCGCCATGATTTTGAAATTTTAGATTTTTGCTGTTCCCTTCCCTTCAATGGTAATTATTAATTTTACGTAATATTACCAAAATCAGCCCATAATCATTATTTTTAAGCCAAAAGACAAGAAAACTCAAAAATAATAATAAAAATAGTTTATTTATTGTTTCGCTCTAGATAAAACTCACTTTCAATTTACGACTTTTTTGTTTCTCTAATTTACAGCCAGAAAAATAATTTGGTTGTAAAAAATATGTACATAATGGTAAATTCAACAAGTTACATCCGGATATATTAAAAAGGATAAAATAAGGAAACTAAGAATACAAAATTGTGAAAAATTAGTTTCGTTTGATGTAGTTTCTTTATTTCCGAGTATACCAGTGGACTTAGCACTTCGTTTTGTCGAGGAAACATGGGACAGAATAGAACAGCACACAAATATTAATAAATCATTATTCCTCCTATATTTTAAAGTTTTGTATAGAAGACAACAGGTACATATATCCGATATGATGACAAGGTATATTTTCAACAAGAAGGACTTCCAATGGGATCTCCAGCTTCCCCGATTGTGGCTGATATTGTTATGGAGAATTTACTTGATTCCTGCATAGAAGAGATGGTCATAAAAACGAAAATCATTACTAAATATGTAGACGATTTATTCTGTATCTTTACAAATAGTGCTATAGATAATATTTTTACAACATTTCATAATTTTCATCCTAATATTAGGTTGACAATTGAAGAAGAGCGTGGATCACGACTCCCTTACTTGGATACCATGGTAACAAGAAATGGGGAGAATATATTAGTGGATTGATACCAAAACCCAACTGCTTCTGGAAGGGTTATCAATTCAATTACCACTCCAAACACCCGAAATTAATAGTTATCAATACGGCGAGAAACCTAATAGTGAGAGTTTTGAAGATAAGCGACGGGAATTTTCACAAAACGAATAAGGAGAAGATTACAACTATATTAATGGACAACAATTTGAATATGAAATAAGGGGCAAGATAACCAAAACCCAACGGTGGAACCGAAAAAGTTTAAATCATTATCTTATGTGCCAGTTTTTTTTGAGAGATTAGAAAAATCAAAAATATATGATACTAATAATTACAAAATGGCCCATAAAACAACACACACACTAGGTAGATTGTTTAGTAAAACCAAAGATAGAATAGATAAATTTGATAGATCTAATACAGTATACAAAATACCTTGTGGAGGAATAAATAAAACTTAAGACCAGAATTGCAGGACACAAATCAGATCAAAAATATAGACACATCTCAACACAAAAAAGAGCATTAACATCACACTGTGCAAACTTAAATCATTTTCCAAACTTTCAAGATGCGTCAGTTTTGAATAGGGAAAATAATTATAAACATCGTTATAAGTTGGAAATGTTACAGATAATAAGGACAACAATAGCGAAGAAAATAAACTTTAAAGCAGATACGGATAATGTAGAACAGAATTATAGACATTTAATTAGTAAAATGTAGAACATTTCACCGAAAATTGTTTGATGTATCATTCAATTTGTCACTAGGTAACATTTTTATATGTCCGGATGTAACTTGTTGAATATACCATTATGCACATATTTTTATCAACCAAATTATTTTTCTGGCTGTAAATTATAGAAACTATTTCTACACAAAAATTTTTCTGGCTAACTTAGGACATTTTTCATAGGACAAGAAAATTTCTTCAATTGTTTAATTTTTTAATTTTTTGTTATTGTTGCTTTTCAAATGACATGAAAAATTTTTGTTTATCAATTGTTTTCATTTGTAATTAATAATTGTGTTTATATTCCTGACGATGCTATCCAAAGGATAGCGAAATATCGAAGAATAAAATTAATTAAAAATACGACCAAACGCACGAACAATTTAATTTGTGAATACAATACGAAAGGTCGGATAAATCATCACTTATTTTTATTTTTTGCTCAAAAATAATGGTTATGGGCTGAGTTTTATAATATTACTGAAAATTAATCATTGTCATTGAAGAAAATCCTTAAACTCATAATATGATCATTAATATGTAATTTTTATAATAAAACTCATAATTATTACGGTCCCTGCTACAAATAAAGGGTCCGCCATCTAACGTTTATTTTTTCAACTAGTGCTTATTTCGTGAATGGTAACACTTAGCTCATGTCTGATTTGACAGATAATTAGTTTTATCCTTCCGCTGAACGAATATGGTTGTGTATACGCGTGACTAACGCTGGGAAATATGGGAAAAATGGGCCTGCGATCGACTTACAGAAGATGCCGACTTTGCCAAAAAAAAAATCATCTTTTCAGATGAAGTTCATTTTGATCTTGGCGGGTATGTAAACAAGCAAAATTGTTGCATTTGGGGCACAGAAAACCCGCACGCATACATTGAAAAGCCGATGCACCCAAAACGAGTCAGTGTTTGGTGCGGATTTTGGTCCAGAGGCATAATTGGGCCATTTTTCTTCGAAAATGAGCAAAGAGTGGCCGTTACAGTCAATGGCGATCATTATCGGGCCATGTTGAACGAATTTTTGTTCACAAAAATTGAGGAGGAGGATATTGCCAACATTTGGTTTCAACAGGACGGCGCTACGTGCCACACAGACGAAGCTACACTCGATGTTTTGCGCCCTGTTTTTGAAGATCGCAGTATCACTCGCAGAGTTGATGTCGTTTGGCCACCTCGGAGCTGCGATTTGACACCGTTGGACTATTATTTGTGGGGCGCCCGCAAAGATAAGTGTTACGCCGTCAAGCCAGAGACAATTGACGCTTTAAAGGATAATATTCGTGAAGCCATTGGTGAAATACAGCTGCACACAATCGATAATGTGCTTAAAAATTGGACCGATCGTGTAGGCTACTCATGTCCAACGAATGTGGAAAATTCTTACTATTTCTAAAATATCCCAATTTTGGGGATTTTAGATTTATTTTTTGGGGATTCTGGGATTGTGTTACGATGAGTTTTGAAAATTTGGAATGGCGTTAAATCAACATTATATGAGTAAGCAAACTGCCAAATTTAGTTTTTATGTTTCATTTATTTTTACATTTTTGTGTTACTCAAACATTAATTAACTCCGAACATAATATTAATTACTGATTCGCGAGTTAGGTTTAGTATTATTTTTTGAACAGATAAAATACTAAAGGTAATAACGTGTCCAACAGTATGAAATACTTATCCAAAAACGTATATAGCTACTTCTCAGATCCGCTTCAAACCTCAATGTTTCAAGCATTTTGTTTTGATGACGTTTTTTTAATGTTTTGATTTTAAATGCTTGCCATTTATACACATATCAATGGATTTTAACGGTTTCTATATTATTTTACAACATATGTTGTTGTTAGTGCAACACTTTTCCCAAAATTAATATTGTTTGGCAGTTAGCCAAGATATTCCCAAATATCTAAAAAATACAGCCCAATTTTCCACACAAAAAATATTTTTCCAATTATCTCGAAAATAATCTAAGCAAATCTAAACCTGCCAGCGTGTTTTGTAGATATAAAGGGTTTTTCAACAGAGACGCTATAAAAGTAAATCGATAGGGACAGCAAACGACGCCATATTTTTCCCCGCTCTTTTGACATTTCTCTTCAGTAAGGTTTGCCATTTCATCATGGAAAGATATACGAGCCAACAACGAGCCGAAATTATTAAAATTTACTACCGAAATTTGGAGTCAATGGCCTCAACTTTAAGAGGCCGCAACAATCAGCGATGAGGCTCATTTCTGGCTGAATGGCTTCGTCAATAAGCAAAATATGCGGCATTGGTCAGACAGCAATCCACACGTAATCCATGAGTCATCATTGCATCCCGTAAAAGTTACGGTTTGGTGCGGTTTATGGGCCGGCGGCGTCATTGGGCCGTACTTCTCCCGTGACGATCAAGACCGGCACACTACTGTGAATGCGAATCGCTACTGTTCAATGATAACCGAATATTTTTGGCCTCAATTGGATAATATGGACTTGGAGGACATGTGGTTCCAACCGGACGGCGCCACAAGCCACACAGCGAATGCCACAATCAATTTATTGCAAACCAAGTTTGGTGAACGTGTTATCTCACGAAATGGCCCAGTCGATTGGCCGCCTCGGTCGTGCGGTTTGACGCCGTTAGATTATTTCGTGTGGGGCTACGTCAAGTCTATGGTCTATGCCAACAAGCCAGCGACGATTGATGAACTGCGTACGAATATCGAACGTGAAATTGCAGCAATATCGGCCGATTTATGCTTGAAAACCGTCGAAAATTGGGTTCAGCGTCTGGACTTCTGCAAGCGTGCCCGTGGTGCATAATGACATCGAACGTACTTTCACAGGAATAAAGAATTTCATTGGTATCTAAAACCGGTTTTGTTTTATTAAAAAAAAACTTTTGTAGCGCTCTTATTGAAAAACCCGATGAATATCAAAAATATCAAACGGTTGAATATTATTATTTTTTAGAAATACTCCAAGGTGTCAGGGAAAAACTGACTCTTTGCAAATATCACGCTTATTATTCTAACACTTGATCTATTCGTACTAACGGGTGTCTGAAGTGTTCATTTTAAAACACATACACCCATTTTTAAGATATTTGTACATATATGCCTATTAAGTATGGAATAAAATATTCGTCAAATGGCCAACACGGCTCTGATGACAGGCCGTTACAATTTTCATGAAATTTTCCGTGACTTTTCACAGAGATGTGGGTGTATGGCATCGATGACGCATTCGATCTCGGATTTGAGCTCACGAATTGTTTCTGATTTATTCACATCAGAATTAATTGAGATAATTTGTTCTGGAAATCGTTGCTGCTATAAATCGGCTATTTATTGCGCGGTATGGCAGGTGGCGCCGTCTAGCTGAAACCAAATGTTGCCCAGATCCATGCCCTCCAATTGAGGCCACAAGAACTCTGTTATCATGTTCGTGTAACGAATGCCATTCACAGTCACTGCAATTTCGGCCTCATCTTCAAAAAAGTAAGGCCCAATCACGCCGCCTGACATAAACCGACAACAGACAGTTGCTTGTTGTGGGTATCTCTCTTGTATTGTACGAAGTTTTTCTGAGTCCCAAATTCGACAATTTTGTGTATTCCCGAAGCGATTCAGATGGAAATGCGCTTCATGGCGAAGACGACTCTTTTTTTTATAAAATTGGCATTGACTTCACTTTGCTCCATAACCCATTGCAAGAATTGCCGTCGCTTTATATGGTCTGCTGGTTGGAGCTACTGAGTAAGCTGAATTTTGTACGCATGAAGGTGGAGGTCTGTTGTCAAAATTCGCTGCGTTGTAACTCGTGAAACTTGAAGTTGTTGAGAACGATGCTGAATTGGGATGTTTTCGGCGTTTCGGCGACACTCTCGTTTACAGCAGCAATATTTTCAAGAGCCCGAACGTTACGTTGATCCATAATCGAGCCAGCTTCTTAAAATTAACGGGCTAGACGCTGCTGAAGATGATGCCTCACAAACATCGAAACGATCGTCCAGCGGAAGTGAGTTCGAATCCCACCCGCAGCATTTACATCTTTTCCACTAACAGGAGAGAACATGATCCCTTAGCCTAAAATAAATTACAACTCTTCGAATGGTTGACACATTAGATAAACTTTTAATAAGTTTTCACAATAATAACGCGTTGTTCTTTAGTAAAGCGCTTCATTTGTAATAATCGAAATAAAGATATGTGGCAGCTGCCAAATCTCAGAGTTCCCATTTGCACAAAAAAAAATTATACTACATTTAAAAAGTGCAACCTAACACCCCATCTCTGTTAACCCGCTGTTCGATTGGAGTGTTGCCAACTGTAAATAATTCCATTGGCTATGAATCTTTATCATCAAATTTGCGTTGTAGTAAGATCAAAAATTGTTGTTGATGAAAACCGGGGATATTATAATAACTACTAAAAGTAGAATTCAATTTTTAAACTCATTTAACTTTTTATTGAGTAGCAGTCGAAAAGATTTTAGACACCGCAATTATCTCCCACGTATTGTGAGTCATTTCGCCTTTAGCTGAAATGCTGAATTCGGAACCCGTGTGCAAATATTAGTTTGGAGCCATAATTTTAACATTTATTACTTTGAATTCATCATCTTTAAATTTGACGACTTAAGCCCGGTAGTCAGTTTTTATGAAATGTTCGTTGCCATAAGAAACACGTGTATAAAAAATAACGAAAATTTCATGAACCGAAAATTTCGCTCATTTTTCTTTTGCTTGGTACTCAGCTCTTTGCGAAAGTTTCATATGCAAAATCAAGTACAGGGTTGTTACGCCAAAGATATTTCATACGAAAACAATTGTTGGATAATTGTTTGGGACTGGAATTTTGACATTTCGATAATTTTAGCCAGCAAAAGTAACACCACATGCGTTAAAAATAAAATGGAGTTCGTAGATTAAGTATAAATGACATATTTGCAGGCTAAATCAAAGATAGGTGGTAACTCTCCGCAACAACATTTTCCGTTTAGAGATAATTGACAAAAATTTCTTACCAAAATCCCAAGAATTGAATAAGGGGCTTTATGAACATATGCATATGTGCATTTGGTTAAATTTTGGCGTAGAATACGTATTACCTTACGGTATAGGGAGTCATGTAAGATTGTTATTGTTGTAATCTTTATTTCATTGATTATGAGGAAACGGCGAGATAATTTTTTTTAAAAATTTTTTTGTAGGTAAATGAAGATGTTATCTTTCGTTTGATATACATTTCATATTGGTTGATATCTTCCTAATATTTAAATTTCTCAAATGAAAATTGTTTAAACACATACACTCAAACATATGTGTGGTGTTTGGTTGAGTGTTTGAGTTTGTTGCTGTTTCAGTGTGGACACAAACCTTCGGCTGTTGTTTTGATTGATGAAATATTGAAATTTCGTATATATACTTATGTATTTAAGTGAAACAAAATGTTAAATGTGAATTTGAATTTAACATGGATATATAGTTATAAAAATAGATGAAAAAATTAATTCATACATTTTTATGTTAAATGAAAGTGCTGCCAATTAAGCAATATAACAATGCTGCTTGATGCTGTTTGACAGCAGCTGACAGTTGACGTTTATCATTTATTGTTATATATGTTTTCTGTCTTATCGGATGGCGTATTCTACGTTAAACTTAATGGCCGTGTCTCTGACACAGCCTGCAGGGACAGTCCGTGGCCGAAGGTCTCGGACAACTGTCTGCTGTTTTTTTTATATTATTTTTTATTATTATTTTTTTATTTTATTATTATCAGAACCTACCAACATTTTTTCATTTACTCATCGAATTAAAGTATAAATTGGAACCTGAACTAAATTTCATCTATTTTAAATACTTATGACTTTTGCTCATATACAAATTTAGTTATGGAAAGTATTCAAAGTCAAAAACAACTGGAAACAAATATAAAAATTTCAGATACCCTTAAAAAAGTTACAACTAATATTTAATACCATAACATGTATTCGCAAGGAAAGTTAAATTTTTTTCTTTACTAGACTATGAGAACAAACAAAAAACAAAACTCGGCTCGAAAACATCCGAGTTACGCGTACATGTGTTGTCGAACCACACCGAGTAATTCCGAATAATTCTAAATATTGAGGGTGGTGGGTGGAAACTTTTCAGACTCATTTGTAATGTGTGCTTAACAAGGCCTATAACCTACACTAGGACGCTTTTCAAGGTTTCGTTTTTGACTGTAGCATAGTGTTTTTAATTAACAGAGATTCTTAGTACATTGATATTGCTATCCAATTCCATACCTTTTTCTTTTTTTGATATTTTATTTAAGTACTGTGAGAAAAAATTCGTCCTTACTCTGTGAAATACAGCTAATGTATTATAATTGGAAAATTAACGAACAGACCTCCTGCACAGAGTTGTTTTCATTAAGATTAAATGTATTTCCATAATAACACAAAGTGGAATTGTCTCAGCGGGGTTCAAACAATAAAATCATTAACCATTACGTTTTTTAATTTCACCATGCAGCGGAACACAATCATTTCCATTTTAGTTATCGTATTTACCAAAACATTGTAAAGTAAATAATTTGCGTTTTCCCGTTACAAATTTCAACTTTACACAATATTTGCACAATGCCCACCCACATTACGTACAGACACTTAGAATTTTTTAAAAACAAATTTTCTTTTCACATTTTCTTTTTTCCGCGAAACATTAAACTCCTCTTAGAATTTTTTCGAAGTCAATTTTATGTAGGAACAAATCAAAAGACATTTGCATATTTAAATATCAAAAGACACAAACAGGAATCGAATCGCAGGAGCAGAAAGTACTTACCGCACTGCGATGACGATGCCGACCACAACGGCCGCAATGGGGGGCCACCAAGTTTTAAATGGATCGGCATCTTTGAAAAGCGTTACAATATCTTCCATTTATTCTACCAAAGTTTATGTGTCGATAATTGCTTTTGAGTGTACAAAAGTCTGTTTTCTAACGAAATTAAAAAGTTTATGCTCTTCTATTTCCAAGAAAGTGGAAAAACAAAAATGTAACTGTCACTGAAAATCTCCACAGACAAGTTTGATGTTTTTTAATCTATTGCGCTTTCCTTTTTCGACCAAAAAAAGGCCACAACTTTGCTGAACTTTTACAGAATATGTCCTCGGCGACGACACCAGTACCCGTCCAACGCTTTCCAAACAATGATTTCTCTTGATGTCAATAAAAATCAGTGAACCGCTGCAAAATCTCATTTGAAATCATAACTAGTACAATTGCAATGCACTTTATTTACAGATTTCCTATCCATCCATTAGAGTATATTTTGTCTGTTGGCGTTCTATTCCATTTACTATCCAATTCCTATGAATTCAACAGTATAGAGAATGCAAAAATGCTGGTGTTTTACCCTTCCTTTTGTAGAGGCAGTCGTTATTTACCTTCATATTGGAACATCATACACACGTTTTAACTATTTGTGCAGCATACGACGTGTGTTCATTGTCGGAATATTTGAATTGGAAAATGGATGTATGTAAGTATGAATGAAAGTGTGAATGGACATTAGGATGACACCAGATTTAGAGTAAATTTTTTTTACATGTGACTCTTGGTCTAGAACCAATATAATGCAAATAGAATAAAGGTTCAAAGGCTGAAATTGTATTCACTTCGTCCAACTGACTTAGTGCTACATCAAAAACTGTATGCTCTAGTACCCAGAAAAATGAAAGTGTTTCTAAAGGAACCGCATTTCCATAGGCACATAATACGCATATTATCCGCCTCTAAAGAAGGAGTTCTCTCACAAACAAATTCATGCAGAATATGTGTTCTCCAATATTCTGAATTGCAACACAAACTAATCAAATGGCACATGTCATAAGTATCTTCTGTCCTCGCTTTAATATAGTCCCTCGTACAAACGCCCTAACTATTGGCTTCAGAGCAGGGTTCAAAACCGACACCAATTTATCGTCGCCGTCAGCTAGATAATTTTAAGGTAGTCAGATGCTGCGTGTACCAGTACTCGAATGTACATATTTGGAAAACCGGTAATTTTAATGTTTTTGAAAAAATTTGGAAAATATTTTGTTTTTCTACTTTACCTTCCACATAATTTTCTAGTTAAAATAAATGCCGATGTGATGTTTTTTGAATTTTCAATATAATAAATAAAATAAATATTTGTCCGTTTTTCTGGAATAACTTAGGTGATAATTCTCAGAGTGAAGTATTCCATTGCCGAAACAATAATGCGACGCAGCTTTTAGCAGATATACTAGGTCCAACATCAATTTGTGCCGCATCTCTTAAACGTTCTATTATGTGCTCTCAAATCTCCTTATTTTGTGAATTAGGCACAGACCTCCCTTAATGCGAGTTAAAAAGTTTAAATTCTAAACATGTGGAATACGTCTGTCTGCTATTAAACACAAACAGCAATATGCAATGTCTGCCCGCCTAGCTATTGTACGGGAGGTACCAGAATAGGCGAGGAGTTCGTAGCAATCTTCTTCAGTTAAGCAAATCTTATTTCTGAGCTCCTTTGTCACCGCATAATTAGTTTTCTACGCAAGAATGCACTTTATCATTTTAAAATAAAAACACGTATTTTTTGAGATAGTTATGACCTTTTAGTGGTTTGTAAAGAAGACATGTTCCGATTAATTATCGAATAAAATATCAGTCAAATGGCCTGACGGCTCTGATGACAGGCTATTACTCTTTCACGAAATTTAGCATGACTTTATCATAGAGACGTCGCTGCATCTCACCGCTGATGCGTTGGATGTCGGATTTGAGCGCAGGCATTGTTTCGGTTTATTCGCATAAACCCGAGATTTTACAAAACCCCGAAGAAAGAAATCGCAGGGCGTTAAATCGCATTATCTTGGTTGCCAATTGACATCAGAATTACTTGAGGTAATTTGTTCTGAAAATCGTTGCTGCAATAAATCGATTGTTTCATGCGCGGTGTGACAGGTGGTGCCGTCTTGCTGTAACTACATATCGTCCAGATCTATTCCGTCCAGGTGAGGCCACAAGAACACCGTTGTTACCATGTTCCCGTAACGAATGCCGTTCACAGTCAGTGCAATTTCGTCCTCATCTTCAAAAAAGTAAGGCCCAATCACGTCGCCTGACCAAAATGCGCACCAGACTGTTGCTCGTTGTGAGTGCATTTGTATCTCGTGGAGTGCATGAGGATTTTCTGCGCTCCAAATTCGACAAGTTTGTGTATTCAGGAATCCATTCACATGGAAATGCGCTTCATCTGAAAAGTCGAATTTTTTTGAAAAATTGGCATTGACTTCACTTTTCTCCATTACCCATTGAACAAATTGCCGGCGCTTTCCATTGTCTGCTGATTTTACCTCCTCCTGTTTTTGAAAACGACTCCAATTGATGTTTTCGGGTTTTCGGCGACACTCTCGCTTACAGCAGCAATGTTTTCTAGACACCGACCGGTACTTTGACGCACGGGAGTCTTGCTGTTCATACACATTAGGTGCACTTTCTCGACTGAAAAGTCTACGAAGTTTCCGAGCTTTGTAAAACGAAAACATTTAAGCGAATCATGAAGATGTATTTTGCAAATCTATATATCTAGCTGACCCGGCAGACGTTGTCCTGCATAATATTTCAAGCCATTTGTATGGGAGGTACCTCGCCCCTTTTTCCAATTGGACCGAATAGTAAATCTAAACCACCCAGGGTGCCACCCAAACGCTTACAAAAATATTTATCCAAATCGGTCTAGAAGTTTAGAAGGAGTTCAGCCACAAACACACGTGCAGTAGAATTATATATATAAAGATTAATAGATATAGAATGGTCATGAACTTGAATATTAAAATACAAAAGTACAAGTAAAAAGGACGAATAAATAAAAATCGTCCCTAATGAATTTGAGCGTACAGCAGGACGAAATTTTTGTTATTGTTATTGCCTATATGAACTGCGTTGTCTTTTAGGCAACAACAACAGAAATCAGTTTTTCCAATCGTATTCTGTATGTTATGCTTGCGTTATTTTGCAAACCTTTGCACAGTGGGGAATTCTCAATTAAAATGAATGTTCTTTTGCATTTAGTTTAATGAATTTTTCGACAGCATCATTCCAAACAACCGCTGATGAAGATCTGTGACTAGAACTGCAATAGCTATAGCTAAAACTCTTTTTGAAAACAATACCTCTATCAATAGAGATATAGAATGGTTTTGAACTTGAATAATAAAATAAAAAATAAAACGTTTATGTTGTTTTATGCGCCCTAACAACACAAAAAAAAAACATAATAGTGGTATTCATGTAACCGCGTAAATGCCTCGAAACATCGAAAACTTGCACAAAAAACGTTAAAGCAAAAAAATTGTTCATACGAAACGTCTTGCACAAATGTAGAAAATTTTCGAGTCAATTTTGAGGAGCAAACATGGGAAACCGCTACATCCCTGGTGAGAAATTACTACACCGAATCAACTCTATTCCCGTAAAAACAGACTGTACCCCCTACTGTACCCCCTACCTTCTACCAGCGACAAATCTAAGACCTTCTATTCTGAACAAGAATACCTGGGATAAGTCACTGGAAGGGGATACCAGTAGTATAAGATTTTTCATGGATGGATCAAAGTTGGACGAGCAAGTAGGCTATGGGGTCCATTCACCGGACCTAAATATGAATATCTCCTTCAAGCTGCCTGACCACTGTAGTGTATTTCAGGCGGAAATTGCCGCCATACTGGAGGTTGCTGACCTACTGAAAAGTAGTGTCACAACCCTCCGGAGAATATGTACGTATCTACACAGACACCCAGGCTGCTATAAAATCCCTGGAAGCCGTGTTTGCTACGTCCCTGACGGTAAAAGAATGCTACTCATCACTTAGGGTGATGGCAGAGTATTTTGACATCAGGCTCATCTGGGTACCGGGACAGAGCGACATTCCAGGCAATTGCGTAGCGGATGCGTTAGCTAGAAAGGGTACTACTGCACAGGTTCTTCCGGCAAAAGCTGTTAGTATGCCAATCTCTACCTGCTGTTTCCAGATTAGGCAGTGGGCCGATAATATGTTCAAGGACAAGTTGAGACTTGCTTCAACTTGCAAACAAGCCAGGGTCCTCTGGCCACAGGTGGACAGGAAGAGGACTAGGCAACTACTTAACTTGCCCAGAGGCAGGTTATCCACAATGATAGGAACACTTACGGGACATTGTCTTTTAGGAAAACACGCCCTAAGATTGGGACATAGAAACTCCACTCTCTGTAGATGCTGCATGGAAGAGGACGAGGAAACGACGAAACCCCTCTCTTCGACTGCCCTGCTCTGGCAGGACTGAGAAGTAGTATATTCGGAACACATTTTGTTAGCACCGCAGCCTAACATGATATTCCTGTAGGTCTTATAGACAAATTCATTAAAAGGGCAAATTGGCTGGACGACTAGTCAATAGCTGCTATGGAGGAAACTGCTGGTAGCACAATGGGCTTCTTTAGCCTAAGTGTCTAGACAGCGTGCTGTCTTGCAGCCTTTTCAACCAACCAACCAACCATGTCTCCTAACCTGTAGTCATGTTTTTACAGGACTCACAAATGTTTTCTTGATTAAAAGGTATTGAAATTTAACCAATTAATTGGATTCTGAACCACTGAGTGCCGGAGGTGTAATTGACCCTTATTTGATTGTGATTGTGGCGGTCGGTGGTGGAATGGTAGTGTGAGCGGCTCTTGTCCTTCAGAACGTGTGTTCGATCCCTGCTCAGACCATCGTACATTTCTTTCGACGGCTGGCACCGCGCTTAGTGACGGCGACATTATCGAGTATTCAGCCATGAAAAAGCTTCTCATAATACTATTCGGAGGCGGAGTAAAACTATAGGTTCCCATCAGAGAGCATAAAACTAGAAAGCGTACAGCTCACTGGTTTGTGAGAACCTCTCCCCAATGTAATGGGAAACTATATTTTACTCCGATTGGTGAGAGATGCATTACCATCAACAAGATTTGTGGTTCCAATAGGACGGTGCCACTGTATACAGAGCTCGCACGATAATAGGCATTTTTTTAAGAGGACCAGCAAATTATAAAGCTGACATTGACACGTGAAATTGATAAAAAAAAAAAAACCTTCGGCAATAACTGACATTGGCATGCAGGATGAAACATGATTAAAGACAGTGATTCGTGCAATCTCTGCAATATGTTAATGTGCGATATATACATATACACGCTGACAACCCTGTCTGTTTTAGTTGTTTGGGTGCAAATATAACGAGTTTGTAGCTTGACGCAAATATAGTATTCTTATTTCCAAACACATTGTGTTTGCTATTCATTGGAGACACAATAATTAATAGGTTACAATATATGTCTGTGGCCAACTGTGGCTTTGTTTGTGGAAAACTGCTGAAAACTAAAATGTAATAGCCAACAAAGAAACTAAAAGCAGCAGATATTCAATTCATGATGTTAATGCTAGCAATCATATACATGCTTCTGGCAATATGTAGCTGGGTCCATTTTTTTTCAGTGTATAGTACTATAAGAGTTTCCTTCCGATTTCTAATAATTCTGTAACATACTGATAAAATTTGTTAAAAAATTATCGAAAAAATTAATTTATTGTATAATGCCACCTTACAGTGAGGCAACCGATGTCATGTAGAAGATCTTAATGTAGAGACATCTCAGCAGTCAAGTAATTAACACACATGAGTATTTCGGAGTGATTATAATTTTGAGCCATAAAACGACGCATTAAAAATGTTTCTCCTTTTTCATGTAAATTTCAAAATTTATGCAATTTATATGCAAACTTCAAAGAATTTTCAGAGTCCTTAAAGGACGTTCAGATACAAATAAAACAATGATTTTGATATATTTATGGTTTTCTAGAGGCTGGTTCTGAGAAAATATTTTACTACAAATATTTTTAAGAAATGACACTGGAAATTTTGTTATGCACAGTTTCACAGAAAGATATTTGATCCCCTGGCTTTCACCAATTTGAGGACTTATAAATTAAAAGTTAGTATATTAGCTGGAAATATTTGCAACTAAAATTTAAGCCCCTGGTGGAAGAAGGTGTTAAATCACTTTTTCCAAAAATAACATTTTCCGTCTTTTAATGTTTCCATGGTACATGATTTTGTTTTAGATAAGAAAAAAGGCAACATCTGATACGAGTATTTAGATTTTTAAAATTTAATTTAAAAATCTTTTTTTTTAGTTGTCTTAGATCCTCGTTATGTTTAAAGTTTCCTTTCCTTTAAGGCTAAGAGATCATTTTTCTCCGGTTAGTGAAAAAAATGTAAACGCCGCGGGCGGGATTCGAACTCACATTCGCTGGACGATCATTTCGATGTTTGTGAAGCATCATCTTCAGCAGCGTCTAGCCCGTTAAGCCACTGCGGTGTGTATTTACACAAGTCACTAACCGAAGATATGTATTGATTGTGCAGAGTGATTGTTTGTCGCTACATACACATTGCTTTTCTACTTACACGCACTGATGCAGAAGTTTTGAAAGTTCTATTTATAGAACGAACTATTCTAAATGTATTTGTCTCGTTCTGTTTTGGTTTGGCCCTACCATATGATGCAAATTTAGTTGTCTTAGATCCTCGTTATGTTTAAAGTTGTAATTTCCTTTAAGGCTATAAGAGATCATGTTTTCTCCGGTTAGTGAAAAAAATGTAAATGATGCGGGTGGGATTCGAACTCACATTCGCTGGACGATCGTTTCAATGTTTGTGAAGCACCATCTTCAGCAGCGTCTAACCAGTTAAGCCACTGCGGTGTGTATCTTTTTTTTAAATTTTTTTCTACGTCAGATACCATGGAAGCATTAAAAGAAGGAAAATATTGTTTTTGGAAAAAAGTGAGTTAACACCTTCTTCCACTATGGGCTTCAATTATTTTGGATACATTTTTCACAAAACTTCGATTCCGCTATTTTAAATTGTATCTTAATCGCTCTTTTTCTCTCTTTTTCTACTCGCTCGACAATGAATAAATCTTGAGCGAGCGATTTTAATAACCCAGCAAAAATAAAATGAAGTAGTTCTAGTAGAAGTTATTATTTTTGTACATCTTCTGCAACATTATGCGCATATTTAATGCAATTTTGATTCTGATCAAAAACAACTCCGAAAAATCTTAAAAAGTTAAGACCTAAAGTTGTAGCTTAAAGTCATAACTTATTGTCAAGATTCAAATGACAAGAAATTTAAAAATTGTTGAAATAATAGCTTTGGTTGCTGGTTTGCAGACGAAATGTAGCAGAAAAATGTTAGCATTAACTGCTCTTCCAATCAGTCAAATAAGAAGTAGTGCTGCGTTGGACAACGTCATATTAAAAGAAGTACTTCTGCACCTAAATTAGCACTACATCTTACCAAGTAGTTGTGGTGCAAATTCTACTTCTTGGTATACTCTTTTTTTGCTGGGAAGTAAAACCCGCGAGCTAGATCAAAATTGAAAGATGTAAAAATATAACTCGCTCACGACTTTAACATTGTTTTTTTAGTTAGTTTATATGATATTTTTGGGAATCTCGCAATTAAATTTTATATTCTTTGTATATTTTAAAGAAACGTATTTTTCATATTCATAATTTTGGCGATAGGATTTTTGCATTTATGAACCGTCATATCAACATATTAAATGAAGCTGACTACAGCCAGTTTTGCTCCATTTTGTTCCAAAGAAGATCCGCTCTTTTTTCCTCGCTCTCCGCTCAATTCCAACATATGGCCGGCTCGCTCGCGTCCGACCGCAATGAAGAAAAAGTAGGAGAGCGAGCCGAAAAATATAAATCCTATTCACGACTTCGAATCTTTTTAATTCGGATTTCGAGTTTTAAAACGAGAGAGTATTCGACTCACGAGTCGAGTTTTTCCGTACCTCGATCTTAATACTTAGCCTGGGATTTCACCTAAGACTAGCTCATTTTTGGCCGCCCGCATAGAGAATCACATACATTAAACGGCAGTTCAAACATGTGTCACCCCAACTTTACACATGTCGACTTATGTCCTAATCATAACCCTTTAAAATTATTTTGTCGCACTGTGCATCCGCAACAAAAAGTAAAGTGTGTATTTCAGACTATGACAACTGACGGTCCCTCATTTTTTTACTCGTATACGATTCCATGTATAATTGTTTGTCATACGTCGAACGTCATCATCTCCATACGAGCTCCATGGCCATTTCGCACATTCGTAGTAACAGTCATCACCACCCTTTGACAATGCCGGAAAATGACGGGGGGGGAAAGCTAAAGCCGGGATGAGCGTGAAACGCATTACAAACAATTGAAATTAAATTGGTTCATACACTGCATTTGTATGCTTCTCATTCTCATCCTTCTTCGTTTTTTCTTAGTTATTTTTTTTGTGTGTTTCATTTAAAACAAGTCGCAAATTATCCTGTTTCTCTTTTCCTGCTCTTAAGCTTTTTCTAGTTTAGAACACGAAACCCATTATTTTATCAATGGCTTTAGTTTATGTAGGATTGTATCACTGCGATTTGTTTTGGGATGTTCGAAATTGTAGTCGTATTAAAAAGAACTTAAAATGATTGCGAAATAGGATTATAATAAGTTAATTGTTGTTTGGGACGATGATTATATGCAGTTGTTAAGCCGATAAAGACATATCCTTTTTCTGAAAACTATTTTATGGCTGGTTAAAGCTTCACAAATGTAGACATAAATATTTCTAGGTCATAACAAAGGATTAAATATGTGTTTCTTTAATGACTTCGAAGAATAAAAGATCCGGGATCGTGGCATAACTAGCGGTGTCGTACATCCAATTACTCTTTTCATGCCCAATTTTATTTAACCGGAATTGGATAAGCCAACTTCACGCTGAAACGTAAGCCTTTGTTTGTTGTTTGGATGTAAATATATTGTGCGTTTGGAGCTTGTCGCAACTATAATATACTTTTGTCCAAACACATTGTGTTTGCTATTCAATGTCACATGTAGCCCAATGTGCCATTTGAATCCATTACGAATTCGAGACGGATCCGTTTCTTCAGACATTTTGTCCGAAACGGACATCCCTTACTGACTGCTAACGAATTCATTTTCGTATGAAATTCCTCTCGAACACACGAATCGTTTTTTGTACTTTTTCGGATCCGACTCGAACTCGAAAAAAATGGTTTCCCATTATATTCCATGAAGGAATTGGGTAGAGCTTCTTCTTCTTCGAACTCGTAACGAACTCCATAGTCGACTCCGTTTCGGAATAGTTTTTTCTAAGTCAAATAGATTCGAGACCGATCCGCTTTTATAAATTTTTCCGGATTGAAGCGTTTTCGTTCTGATATTTAAAATTACTTATAAAATAGGTATGAATTATATTTTCTGCCTCTAAGCCATGAATTTTTACACTTGCATTAATATTAACTTTTACAAATAAAAAAATTCCTTGTAAGTTAAATTTAAATCGTTTAAGGATTTTATTTAAGTTTTAGTTGTTTATCAACTCAGATATGAATCTGCGACATTAAATATTTCACTGATTCGCTTTTGGTGTTTTTACGGACTTATAACGGGTTCGAAACGGAGCCGCCAAATCGCATTCTCACTGATTAACACCTTTTAGTTACACGGTACCTGTTCGATGTCTATGAACACATTAGTAAATGTTACATTGAAAAATATAAGAAATAGTTTCTGTGCTGAAGGCACTTTTGCTATTGCGCTTTATTTTTTCTTACATCTGCCTTAACATTAGACGTAATATTGTTAAAATAAATAAAGCAATATTTAGTTCACTGAAATAATTGTTTTTGTTTTGTCCTAAACAGAGCGACGACGACCTGTTTGTTTGAATGCTGGCATACAACTGAATTAAAATCAATATTTAGCTTACTGGAGTAATTGCTATTGTTTTGTCATAAACAGGGCAACGACAAAAAGTATTGAATAGTATAGAGAACTAATTGCACTCTTTTTCCGCTCTCATGTAGAGACCCTGAGTAAAAGAGCATAAACGAGTCGTATTTTCTTTATAGAATATTTCAAATATTTCAACATATGCACTAAAAGCATAAGTGTTTCAAAAGGTATCAATGTTTCTATTCTATACTATACTATTCAATACACTTTGGTGAGGACGACCTGCTTGTTTGTTCGGTCCCACTACACCAATACCATCATACATATTTTCAGGCAGAGACTATTGTTATACAACAACCACATATGTGATGCTAACTCTGTGTATTGTTTGCATGTATTCACTCTGATAGATTGCCCTACCCGTGCCTATAGAAAAAAAATCATTATCAAAAAGAATAACTAAAGGCTTGGACGGTTATATGGTTTGCGATGTTCCTTTGGTTTTTGTGTATGGCTTTCGAATAGGTGTGCTACCAAAGTGGGAAGCGATTTTGAGGAAAGAAACTAAAAAGAGCAACAACGCGAACTCATTTGTCTGCCCGAGTCTTAACTAAGAAATTCGGGGTGGCGGACTATTTGTGAAATTTAATAAACAAAACACAACTATTTAAACCGCGTTTGGCTTGTGTGAACTTGCTTTGTATATAAGTATATTGTTTGTGTACCAACCAGAGTATACGAAACCGAAAAACAGGTAAAACCGGATTTTTACCCATTAACCGTGTCACGGTGGGTCAGAACGGAGTTCAACCTAAAATATCTTGTACAGTGGATTTCATTGATGGATATGATTGGGCGAATCGTCCTGATTATTTATATAAAAAAAAAACAAAATCATTCATCGATTCAGTTTTTAGAAAATCAAATTTTTGTCTTATTCGCGCTAGAAAACAATATTTTTATCTATAATTTTGATGAGAAAATAGAAGAGAAATACAATTCATGCAAATAAACAAGAAACACGTTATGAAAAACATATATTTGAACATTAGATTATCGAAGAACACATTAAACATGAAATTAAATGAACTTTCAACATTAGGTTATTAAAAAACACATAAAAACTAACTCTACATGTGAAGACTATTGTACGCACATAATGCACGTTATAACATGGTAGAATATTCAGGATTTTCACATGGAACCTTGTATCTTTGCCACATTGAATTAAAATCAAAGTGGACTGCCTCCATCGCTTGTTCACTGTAGAATCCCAGGCCAGTCTGATTCAACTCACAAAAGTCTTCAATGTGGAACAACACAGCGTGGACTTTATATAGAAACGTTGAGGTCAATGTAACTTCTTCTTATAGAAACGTTGAGGTCAATGTAACTTATTCTGAATGTGGCGATCTTTTCCTTATAGTTTGAGTGCAGGTCATTTCCAAAACAGGCCGTTACGACGTATTTGAAATCTTCGAAGACCTTGACAAATTTCAGGCAACCCAAACCGCATTTTTGCCGCAAAACATCGACCTTCTCCAGCGGAATCTTGCAAGAATTGCCATTGAAACCGGAACTACTCTAAAGCTACATTTTCAAACTCTCGCTGTATATGATTATACAGTGTGTTCAGAATACCAATCATCAAGTGTAGTTCTGGTGTAGGGATGATTTCAAGAATTGACTGGGTTTGATGCAACACTTGTAATTTTTCGCCTTCTGTTTTTGCGCTCCTGCTTCTTGCCAATCCATGTAATTCTGTAATACTCTGCCAATGGTTCTGAATTCTCCGCGTTCATTGAGTTTATCCTTGTGGGCATCACACCAGGTACAGGGATTGGTGCTACTGTGCGACATAATTCCTACCATGATGTTTGCTAGCTTTAAATCAGTAGCAATCGTTCCAGCAAATTCTTCAATCCGTAACGCAGACCATAACTGTCGCACGTTTTCATAGTTTTCTTGCGTACACTGTGCGAGTGCTAGTAAAAACAATTTCCTCACACCAGAACTCTTGAATTTTTTGCGGATGGACCTTCGTCATGCTGATAGTTTTTTTCACCAGTTGGCAGAATAGACAAACAAACTTTGAGGAAACTTCCTCCTCCATCGATTTCAAACTTGAGTTTAAATTCAGAGATTTGCCGCTCGTTTTGAACATGTTTTATAAAACCATCTAAATCATGGCAGTACGCAACTGTAACTGGACTCTGTGTGACTTTGTCGGCTTCGTTGGTGAAATATTCATCGACAGCGCGATTTGCAGACTACAGTTTTGTTTTTAGATTTGGTTCGATGATTTTAAAATTTTTGTTGGCCATACGAAGAGTTGAGGCAATCCCGCAAGTTGTCTTCTGACTACGATTGAAATTAGCTTGTAACTTCCGAAAATCTTCAAGCGATAAAAGCGTTTCCTTCAACTTCGTCCGCACGTTGTTTGCACCGACGATGTTAGTAAGTGGCTGACCACCATGAGGTTGAGTTAATTTCATTGTCTTCTCACCGTCATTTTCCATCATTTTCGTGTTCACCAATTGCGAAATCATTTGATCTCTGAATTTTGGGCCCGAGTTTTGAATGATGACGTGGACATTCTCAAGCCGCGAAGATGTATTGCATTGATGAGTTTTGCCTTTTGCGAGAGTAGATAAGCATTCTTTGCACGTTTTGACCGATTTTACACTTGTTGAATTTTCTAAAAACGTGAATAAACATTTTTTAATACTCGTGGAGCGATTACTAATATAGAAATTAATTTTTTTTTAATACTCACCGATGATTTCTGCATTAGGAATGTCTTTCAAAATTCTTTGTCGAGGTGGTAAACGTGCGACTTTTGCGAAATGGTCTGTACGAGGCATTCTTGCAAATTGACAAACTTTACAATTACAAGGCGTATTTCCGTTTGATCGTGTGACCCTCTTCAAAGATAATTTGGAAGTATTGGCGAAAGAAACGGCCTTCTTTGGGTCATCATCCAAACGGTACAAATCTCTCCTACAGCCATTGCAGACAGCCACAGGCAAGCGCTCATCATTGCCATCGTAGTCGTATACTTTTACAACTTTTTCTTTTAGTTCTTTCACTATTGGAAATATCGATTTCGTTCTACAAAAACAAAGTAGACAAATTTTGCGACGCTTTTGTTCGTGCGAAGCGCGTCCATTGTACATTTACACTGTATTCAATCTCGAAATCAATGTCTTTTGATAGAGTAAGTCAAAAACTATCAAAAAACTGTGAAAAAAGTTGAAAACAAATGCCAAACAAATGAAAACAATGACAGTTATCAAATACAGCCAAAAACAAACAAACAACTAGCTGGACTACATACGTTGTTGTTGTGTTTCTCATTCCTCTCTATTTGATGGTGATCCTCCTCCATCGCAGGAGGGGGGAAAACGAAAAGGCGAACCTAAGGAATCGGAAAGCAAAACCTTCAAAAAAAGTAATGGCATACCTATAAAGCAAAATGAAAAAGGGTGAATCGATTGTTCAAGAAGTTAGTGAGGAAAACGATCTTACGGCTGTGTCTGCTTTCAAGAAATTTGAAAACAAATGATAAACAAATGAAAACAATGACATTTGCGTCAAAAAACGAAAAACAATTCAAAAAGTACATGAAACTTTGCATGTAAAAATCGCGAAAAAGCAAAAAATGGTATAACTATATTTTCTCAGAACTGAATCGATGAATGATTTTCATTTTTTTTTTGTAAATAATCAGGACGATTCCCCCAATCATATCCATTAATGAAATCCACTGTGCAAGATATTTTAGGTTGAACTCCGTTCTGACCCACCGTGGTGTGCTAGGTTTTTAAAAATCCTAATTGTCGGATACGTCTGTTAACCGCTCAACCGTTTTGTACTCAATCTGAGTTAAATGTCCACTAAAACTTCAATAATATGATTTTCGAATTATAGTGAAAGTTTGGAATTAAGACACATGATTTTTATTTTCAACTCTGACTTTACGCTTCAATAAGTTGTAAATGACATACGGTGCACATAACCTCAAAATTGCATCATAACAGCTCAGAATGAATAGTATTCTGCGACACGCTCTTTGCGGTGCCCCTCATAAACCCGAAATGTCATGAGTCTTCCACTATTCGTATTTCGAAAATCCCATCATTATATTTCTATTGGTAAAATTAATTATAATAAAAAAAAAAATAAATGCAAGAACAGCAAATCTGACCTCAAGCTCGTAGAATATTGATTATTTATTGGTAAAGGAAAGGTCGAACAACAGAATAAAAAAATATTAATTATAATAAATAACACTGTGTGTAATTTTTTAAGTCATGGCAAAATAACCATATACGGACACCACTACGTGATAAAAGACTAAAAAAAAAGACCCGTGTCTCCCAATTTTTCCCAAAGTCATGCACTTTTTTTTTTATGGGCCGCCAAAGATTTGGGGCCTCGGTATAATTTTCGTAAAATGTGATCATTTTCTCAGGCTCATATCTTGCAAACCGTTCAGAATTTCGATTTACTCTCTGAGCTCTTGTCATAAAGAACAAAAATTGCGAACATATAAAATCAAAAAAACTTCACCTTCCAGATCAAAATCGCAAAAAACTTAAAAAAATTCGATTTTTTTTACCTTTTCCCGTGTTCAGGTCCATAGGTAGCAAACCGTTCAAAATTCAAGGAAACAATCAACTACAAAAATTTACCTAAGATCTCAATAAACAAATTTCTAGAACATATAAACTTCCTAGAGATGATTCTTAACACTGTTTAGGTAGCACGCAAAAGTGAAAAATTTGCCGAAAATTTTTTAATTTAATTTTTTTCACCTTTTTCTCCTGTTCAGGTCCATAGGTAGCCTGGCCAGAACCATGTGCATTCTTCAGTCTATGTTGTTGTATTTGTTCATCCACAGTTCCTCTTGGCCTCCACGAGTTACATTGGAATTGATTCAGAGGTGAGCGTGAATCCCAATTACAAAGAAAACAAAAGAATTTTGGGAAGCCTCCCTTATCGATGATCCCTTGCAAAATGTTGATGACCTTCAAATCACAGCAAATCTTCCATTTATTTTCGTAATATTTGATTTTTTCCATTATATCTTTCAATGTTTCATACCTTTCTTTCATGTTGATAATACCCATTGCTAGCGGAATGGAAGGTTTTCGGTTCGACACATGCAACAACACTGCTTTCAAGCTTGAAACAGAACCATCAATAAATAATCTCCACTCACTAGCGATGTAGTTCATTCCCATTTTTACCACCAAAGCTTTTATATCGTTGCAGTAAGCGAACGAATTGTCATCATTTAGAGTGTAGAGCATCTGAAATTCAGCTTGTCGTTTGCGGTACGCCGTAGAGTTAACATTAGCATGTGTGAGTTTTCTTTGCTTTAAAATGCTGTCAAAAATTTTGCAAGTCGCTGCGATAATCCCAATATGGCCACAATGAAATCCATTTCCATTTGTGTTATTAGTTGTGGTCCATCTCTTCCCTGTTGGAGCTCATAATCGGTATCAAATGGATCTTCATAAGTAACACCACTTGCTGTACTCATTGCTGTAAATTCTATAGTACGATCTGGAGTTGGCGGCCTTGGTGATACAACATTTTCAGGTGCAAGCACTGGTAGTGTGGCTGTTGCAGTTGCTTTATAAATTTTGTTCTTCTCAGAATGTCGATTTAGACGACATGTGTAATTTACGCATGCATAGCAACTGGTTGCATCATGATCACCTGGGCGATTAATCCAGTTTATCGGCTTACAATACATCATAGTACCTCTGCCTCCACTCAACCATGCCATGAGATTGTTATAACATTGACGACACACTGTATTAGGTGTGTAATTTTCACCGGTCAAGTCCACTTCGTCGAAAAACAATGTATATGCTCTTTTGAATTCACTAGTTAAAAGATTCTTTTCCTTCTGAAATCTTGTAGATGTTTTTTTCTGGTTTAATGACCGCAAACGTAGCAAAATAAATCAATATTTTCACACTGCATATTGAAATTGTCAGTTGCCAATGTTGTGTGCGAATTATACTGTAGCACTTTCACTTTTTTTACTTTCACTTTCACTTTATAACTTTCACCGCTGAGCTCTCGTTGACGTCGCGCTGTGTAATGCCTCGATGTGAGCGTCATGTCGCTTTTATATTGTGTGCTGCGTCCCTTGTTGCGTGTACTGAGCTTACTGCATTGCCTGTGCTGCTGCTGTCGGGGCATGATCGCGTGATACCTAAGCGCTACCTAAACGGTGTTAACCCTTGGACAAACACATGGTTCTGGCCAGGCATATTTCATTTTTGCTACCTATGGACCTGAACAGGAGAAAGGGGTAAAAAAATTGAAATTAAAAAATTTTCGGCAAATTTTTCACTTTTGCGTGCTACCTAAACAGTGTTAAGAATCATCTCTAGGAAGTTTATATGTTCTAGAAATTTGTTTATTGAGATCTTAGGTAAATTTTTGTAGTTGATTGTTTCCTTGAACTTTGAACGGTTTACTACCTATGGACCGGAACACGGGAAAAAAGGTAAAAAAAAATCGAATTTTTTTAAGTTTTTTGCGATTTTGATCTGGAAGGTGAAGTTTTTTTGATTTTATATGTTCGCAATTTTTTTTCTTTATGACAATAGCTACAACTTTGCCTCAGAGAGTAAATCGAAATTCTGAACGGTTTGCAAGATATGAGCCTGAGAAAATGATCACATTTTACGAAAATGATACCGAGGCCCCAAATCTTTGGCGGCACATAAAAAAAAAAGTGCATGACTTTGGGAAAAATTGGGAGACACGGGTCTTTTTTTTTTTAGTCTTTTATCACGTAGTGGTTTCCGTATATGGTTATTTTTTTCGTGTTACACTGTGTAATATATACTATATATTCAAATCAAAAATAATTTGGTCCTAAATATTATAATGTTTGGGAGGAAATACCGACATGTTTCCACGTAACTATGGAGGTTGGAGTGGAAACAGGCGAATGATTCCTCGTAAGTATAGGATGTTTGCTATGAAGCACGCATATGTTTCCACGTAAAAGCTTGCATATTTGCCGGTAAACATGCTAATGTTTGCATTTAATTACAAGTGAGTTTGCTACTTGCGAACATATGAATGTTTGCAGTGTGTTCCAAACATATACATGCTACCTGCATATGACCATATGTTCCAGAGACCATTTTTTCAGAGTGTCTAAAATATTGTATTTTGCTGTGTCTTTCTATTTTAGTACCACAATTTGCTTCTGCACAATCAACTACTGCATCCTTTACTCTTTTACTTTTTTACGAGTATGTATTTGCAAATAAACATGTATTTTGAAATTTATGTCATCACTCTTGCTCTCCTTGGTATAATCAAGTGTTTTTGTTAGCATTTTACAACTCTTTAACTGGTATAGAACTCACCCAAGAGTGAGGAAACAAACTGTACAAGCAGGAAGTTCAATTTATCAAAAATCATAAACACTCGAATGCATCATACCCATCTACTATTCACATGATAGAAAAATACATCATGCATGAAATGCAATCATGATCAGGGTGACTTTTCTATCTTCTTGAAAATATATATTGAAGGGGTGGAAACCAATTAAATGCATATTAATACAATACAAAGCGTTTGAATTCAGGCCATGTGTTCTTGTATGTACTTATTATTTCCATTACAACATATGAAGGGATGGAGGAGAGCTGCTCACAGTCAGTGTTTTTGTATATCCCGGAAATAGTTGCAACATATTAAAGGGTGAATTATACAATATATATGAAGATACAGATGCCTAAACCATATACAGCAATCGTACGAACTCACTCTATTTTATGTAGAAATCAGGGAAGAACTGTTAAAGAGAAAAATATCACTTTTTCTAAATTTTGACGTAGCTCCTGCTTCCAGTTAAGATTTAAAAGAAATGGTTTCACATTCCAATGAAAGGAATGAGAAGATCTTCTCACAACCAGTGATGTGTGGGCTTTCTAGTGTAGTAGTCAACTGATTCATTGTTATGTTCGTACATACGCTACACAAGTTCACACAATTTTCGTTGCTCTCTTGCTTTCTCATTTGTACATACATATAATACGTCATTATTCTCTTTGCTCTGAGAGTGTTCCGCACCCACATTTTATTTATAATTTACAATTAATTTTGTTCAAATACCGTTAACAGGAGCAGAAATAATAGATTTTTAATTTGTGATTTGTATGAGAGGCACCACGCCCCTTTGCCCAATCCCGCCCATATTTTGCTAGTTCATTTTTGTCGTCCCCATTAGTTAGCCTGAGAAGTTTCAGCTCGATTGGATCACAAGAAAAGGGTTAAAAATCAATCCAAAGGCATATATAACGGGTTTTTCAATAAGTTCGCTACAAAAGTTATTTATTCCTGTGAAAGTACGTTCAATGCCATATGTATGAAACTCGATTTCTTTTGCATGACCACCACGGGCACGCTTGCAGAAGTCCAGACGCTGAACCCAATTTTCGACGGTTTTCAAGCATAAATCGGCCGATACTGTTGCAATTTCACATTCGATATTCGTACGAAGTTCATCAATCGTCGCTGGCTTGTTGGCATAGACCATAGACTTGACGTAGCCCCACCAATCGACTGGGCCATTTCGTGAGATAACATGTTCACCAAACTTGGTTTCCAATAAATTGATTGTGACATTCGCTGTGCGGCTTGTGGCGCCGTCCTGTTGGAACCACATGTTCTCCAAGTCCATATTATCCAATTGGGGTCAAAAATATTCGGTTATAATTGAACGGTAGCGATTCGCATTCACAGTTATGTGCCGGTCTTGATCATCATGGAAGAAGTACGGCCCAATGACGCCGCCGGCCCATAAACCGCACCAAACCGTAATTTTTTCGGGATGCAATGATGACTCATGGATTACGGGAGGATTGCTGTCTGACCAATAACGAATATTTTGCTTATTGATGAAGCCATTCAGCCAGAAATGTGCCTCATCGCTGAGGATGATTTTCCGATGAAAATCCGAATCATTTTCAAGTTGTTGCTCAGCCCAATTCACGAACATACGACGCTGATGGTGGTCAAGCGGCTTCAGTTCTTGCGTCAATTTGATCTTGTAAGGATGTAGGCCAAGATCTTTTCTCAAAATTCGCCACAACGACGTCACAGAGATGCCCAACGCTTGAGAACGACGTGTGAGAGACACATTTGGGCTTTCTTGAACTGAAGCCTCAGCGGCAGCAATACTTTCGACACCACGGGCACTTTTTTGTCTCACTGGCACGGGAGCATTTTGTACTGTGCCTGTGGATTCAAATTTTTCCACTAGACGCTCAATTGTTGATCTGGTAGGACGATTATGACGACCATAAATTGGACGTAGCGCTCTTAAAGTTGAGGCCACTGACTCGAAATTTCGGTAGTAAATTTTAATAATTTCGACTCGTTGTTGGCTCGTATATCTTTCCGTGATGAAATGGCAAACCTTACTGAAGAGAAATGCCAAAAGAGCGGGGAAAAATATGGCGTCGTTTGCTGTCCTTATCGATTTACTTTTGTAGCGTCTCTGTTGCAAAACCCTTTACATACATGCATACAGACAGGTGAAGTTAATATAAAGAATTTAAAAAGGCGTTCAATCATATGATGACGTTTCATTTAAATAATATTAATACTTAATACACTTAAAAATATTTAAAGGCAAGTGTGATTATTTTCTTGCTTAATACTTTTTATTCTATACCCTCAAAAAACAAAGAGAATGCAAAGCAACAGACGGAGCACTCCTAGAGCAAAGAGAATAATGACGTGCTTATACGTATATACAAATGAGGTATTAAGAGAGCAACAAAAATTGTGTGAACTTGTGTAGCGTTTGTATGAATATAACAATGTATTTATTGACATGTGTCTGGTGCTTTGCATTCTCTTTGTTTTTTGTGGGAATAGAACAAAAAGTATTAAGCAAGAAAATAATGACACTTGTTTTTATATATTTTTAACAGCCTATGTCTCTATCTCGAACGAAAGTTTTCGTTCGTGTTCTATTGGAAAGAAAGTTGGCTTGGGTTTCACAATCTTGTCGTTTCAAGTTGAATGAAAACATCAAATTTTTCAGTACAAATGTTGGTTTCTCTATTTCGAATGTGCTGCCACTTAGGAACAAACATGAAGTCAGGCGAACGAATATTTCGACTTAGAGAAACCAAATTTGAGTCGAATGTGAGTGGCAGATTTTCGTTCGATTAGCTATTCGTTCGAGATGGAGAAACGGTCTGTATGTGTTATTAAATATTAATATTACTTAAATGAAACGTCATCATATGATTGAACGCATTTTTTGTTATTGTGTAAGGTAAGTCAAATAAAATGTGGGTGCGGAGCACTCTCAGAGCAAAGAGAATAATGGCGTGATTATGTCACATGTACGTTAGTTGTTGGCATTCTCTTTGTTGTTTGTGGGAATAACACAAAAAGTATTAAGCAAAAAAAAAATGACACATGTGCTTGCACTGGTCTTTAAATAATTTTAAGTGTTAATACTATTTAAATGTAACGTCATCATATTATTGAACGCTGTTTTTTATTTTCCAATGTAACATTTGCTAATGTGTTCATAGAAATCGAACAGGTACCGTGTAACAAAAAGGTGTTTACACAACACCCGTGGGTTCGAACACTCATTTGTTTTTTTGTTGAAAATTTGCGGAAAAAAGCCTTTAAATACAAACTATTATGAAACATACAAAACTTAATCGTCACACATTTAGAATATAAATAATTTTGTCATATGGCACCCTGACTTCAAAAGAGTTATAACTCTAGATTTCAGTAGAGGCAAAAAACTGGTGTTGCTAAGTTAAAATATGTATGAAAATTTTAAATAATAGACGTATTCACGCGGTATTTTTTGACGAAATGGACGACAAAATGATGGCAGATCTTTACAGCGTACATACATGGTCCTTGCCTCTTCGTTTTAAGCAAAAACTTAAAATCTAAAAACTTTGAGCTATGACGCTTTTGATGTCCCGTACTATTGAGAAATATGCATGTTACAAGTTATTAATTAGTAAAATACGAAAAAACACATTGACATATTTGTTTTGCGATATCTAAAAAATTATGCTAAAAATTTGGCGAATAATATCAAATTTTATGCCAAAAAGCATTTGCAACCTGTTTCAAAAAATTGTGCTGAAGACAAAAAATATTGGCTAAAAAAGCATTAATTGCACCAAACTGGCAACACTACTTACTGAGAAGTGATTGGAACTCTCTATGAGAGAAAAAGGGAGTACAATAAATAGACCTAGGGATGAGAAAATATGAGCCGATCGGCCACAACGTGAAGTTGCGCTGGTGATACATTGTTATGTCCGGGAGACTTAAAGTGGTTGAAGATGCCGATAGCCCATTTAATCCTGGGTTTAGTTTTAACTTCAAAGAATATTTCAGACAAAATATACATTTCCAAGACTATAATCTAAATTTGTGTAGTAACTTTCTACATACCTGATCATGCTCTAATGGCGAAACTAAAGCTACATAGTTCCTAAGGAGTGGGTCATTTCCAAATATCTGTAAATTTGAATTTTCAATTTCTCAGTATATTGCGGCATCTGAACGAATATTTAGTTTGATGTTTAATGTTGGAGAATAAGAACAACATAAACTTAAAATTGAAAGTTTAGAAAGCGAATTATAAAAAATCCAATTTTGCGTACAATTGTACTGAGTTGGTAATATTCTCAAAAACAGCAGATGGTGAAAACGGAATAGTTAATAAAGTCCACACAAAAGATTAATATTTGTAATTCTTTACAAAAGTTTTGATTAACTAATTTTTAATGATTTTTATGATTATTATTAAATAATTAAAACACGAAGGTTATAATCAGCATTAAAACATGTTAATATACAATGTGAAACACATGACTAGGTGTAATTTTTATTACAAAAAAATTATTTGTGATCTCTTAGTTTATTCGTTTCTTCTTTAATTTGTAAATTGTTATTGTTATGTACTGCATTTGTTTGATTTCTTAATGACTTAATTGTTACTTTTCTGTACTGAATTTTATGATTTTGTAATACAAAAAAGTACTTTCTTTTAATTGAACTGCCTTTTTTCCTCGATGTCATCAGCAAATCTGATATCCCTACTACTGTGTATCCAGAAGAAACTTATACGGCAATTACATCTACCAAGTTTATTGCATTTTCGGGATTATCTACGTTTTTTCTTATGGAGTTTGGCATTTATAATCCCGAAAAAGCAATAATCTTTCTAGGTGTAATTGTAGTTTTATATTATTTCGATTAAGAGACCTTACCAAACCCCTCATTCAAATCGCACAATGTAAACAAAGATAAACTCTTGAAATTATATACTCTTAATAGAAACTCTCTCTTTGCTTGTTTATAAAAAAAAAACTTACCTTTGTTGCAGTTGATCTCTTGAAATTCTCTCTCACTTGACAGATACACAACATACCATAGAGTAAATATGGGTAGAGAAAATCTTTCACTCACCAAATTTCTGACATTTGTCCTCGTGTGATGTATACGTTTGATGTTGAAAAGAATTGCTTTACTAATACCAGATAGAGGCAATGGTTCAAAACAACGAACAAAATAACAACACCGGCATTTCGTTTTGTGTGTTAAAATTAATGTGTTAAATACAACACAAATGTACGTTAACAATCAATAACAGTCAATAAAAAAGTGTACAACACATTTAAATTTCACATTTTTTCACCAAAATGGCATGAAAAATTAAAGCAACAAGTTATTGTAATTCCACCTGGTGTATATCACTTTTCGTCAAACATCTCTCTATCACACCGACCGCATCACGAAGAGTGTGAAATGAAACGTCAGATGAGAGAATAAGTTTATCTAGGTATGTATTAGTCTATGCAACATACACTACACACACATACAAAACAAACTATCGCTATGTTTAACCTTCTTTTCTTTTTTTACATTTAACACAAGACATTTTGTGATTAATTCTGCTTTTGATGAAGAAAATTTAGAAGATTTAATCGGCTTTTCTTAATGAAATAATTAACTCTTCTTTAATATTTTTACATACACTTGTGGTGAAATAGCTGCACTTTAGATTAATAAAGTTTACGTTGGGATTTACACAGAAATTAAAACACATTTTGCGGCGTTTATATCTGTTTATAATTTTCGAGATAACAAAAAGCTAATTTTTATTGCAGTAGACTTATTAAAATCCTCTCTCACTTTTTATAGAAACAACACACACATACATACAAAACAAACTGCTTCTATTTTTCTTCTTCTTTTCTTTCTTTTACATTTAATACAAGACTTTTTTGATAGACTCTGCTTTTAGGGAAGAAAATTTAGAAACTTTAAACTGCCTTTTCTTAATGAAATAATTAACTTTTCTTTGATATTTTTACAGCCACTTATGGTGAAATGGCTGAACTTTAGATTTATACACTTTGCTTTTGTTTTTTCACAGAAATTTATACACTTTTTCCAACATTTATGGCACTATATTATTTTCGCGATCTTCACTTATTCTGTTCGCATTTGGCACTGAGGTTATGGAAATACGATAGAGATGATTACGTAGGTGAGGTTGCCAGATTCCGTTGAATTCTTATTGTATAACCGGATATGGAGATTCTTACTGAGTTATAAACAATTATAACAGTTCAAAAGATTTTTGAAAAGTTTTTCAAAACATTGTACAAAATTAGTAAACTTATAGTGATATTGATTAATATTAGAGATAAAATCTGTACAACTCAAGTCGAATAGGAACTTATTTGAGGAGAGCTAAAAAATTTTTTTATTTTACATTAAGCTAAAAAGATGAAAAAATCGACAAACTCCAACATACATATATGGTTATCTACGAAAGTTACATAATTAACATAATTAGCAAAATAACATACATAATTAGCATGCTAAACATGGCATCTTGTTACGGAATTTGAATAGTGAGTTGATATGAAAAGAAAGTTTATAATTTTTAAATCGTTCTCCTTCACATTCAAAATTGGGTGAGCTCACAAGTAAGGCAGAAATCTATTGTTCAATCTCTTCAACATCTCTTGAGCTATAATACTGCCAAAGGCTGCAGAAAACAAGTGCCCGAATAAAATGAAACGTTAAGTGGTCAATATGAGCTTCAAACGAAGTGTCGTGACGAGCATATAAAACAAAAAATTACAGCAGACAGTTGTCCGAGGCCTTCGGCCACGGACTGTCCCTGCAGGCTGTGTCAGAGACACGGCCATTAAGTTTAACGTAGAATACGCCATCCGATAAGGCAGAAAACATATATAACAATAAATTCATTTGCTTATATTATTTATCATTTATTGTTATATATGTTTTCTGTCTTATCGGATGGCGTATTCTAAGTTAAACTTAATGGCCGTGTCTCTGACACAGCCAGCAGGGACAGTCCGTGGCCGAAGGCCTCGGACAACTGTCTGCTGTAATTTTTATATTTACCAACGGCATTTGATTCAAGTCCGTTTAAAAAACAAACATTATGTTCAATTTTTTTAAAATTAATTTAATTTATGTATTTTAATTAATATTTTTATTGAAATAAGTTCTGCGAATGTTGAGAGGGCCGCCCTAATATTAAAAAAGGTTTACCTTATCGAGTCTTCGCATTAGCATTCGAGCGTTGTGTGAAAGCTTTACGCTTTACAATTCAAAATTAATGTTACAACAGCTTTATTGAAGCTTTCGCAAAAAAGCTTTATTACGTTAGCTTACTGTTTGTTTCACTTTTTACTAGATACATGTTGCCAAGCAACATTAGCTTGCTGTTCGTTTCACTTTTTACTAGATACATGTTCCTAAGCAATGTTGAGCAACCAAAAACACTCAACCAAACACCACACATATGTTTGAGTGTATGTGTTTAAACAATTTTCATTGGAGAAATTAAAATACTAGAAATATATCAACCAATATGAAATGTATATCAAACGAAAGATAACATCTTCATTTACCTACAAAAAATTTTTTAAAAAAATTCATCTAGCCGTTTCCTCAAATTCAATGAAATAAAGATTACAACAATAAAAACCTGACATGACTCCTCATACCGTAAGGTAAGACGTATTCTACGTCAAAAATAAATGGTATCCCGTTACGTCCTATGTAGGGATTAGGGAGAGCTTTCACAACCAGTAAGCTGTGCGGGTTGTAGTTTTATACTCACTAATTGGGACCTCCAGTATTACACCGATTCCGAACGGTATTTTGAGAAACTTTTTTATGGCTAAATACTCGATAGTGTCGCCATCACTAAGCGAGGAGAACGCCGTCGAAAGAAATTTTAGGTGGTCAGAGCAGGGATCGAGCCCACGTTCTTATACACAAGAGCCGCGCACACTACCATTGCACCTTTAATACGGTTTAAAAGCTTGAATTATACCGCAATTTCCAGCTTGAGTTCCAACTCACCATATTATTTATTTCGGCTCAAATTAAACTATAATTCAAGTCTTGAATTCAAATGTAATTACGCTTTAAAATTCGACTTGAATTCAAGGATTAATTTTGCTGGAGAATACTATTGTATTAAAGTGTAATTCAAGTTGAAATCAAAACTTGAAATTGGAAAAGATTGCTGAAATTTGAGTTGAATTCACCCTGAATTCCAACAAAATGTTTATTGGGTATACTTCATCCGGATTTCTGAAATAATACAAAATATTCTCTGTTTATGGCGAGCATATACGTTATGACACTTCGTTTGAGGCCTATATTGACCATATCACCTTTTGAATTACTCGGGGACTTATTTGTTTATTTTGCGTTACTTGTGAACTCAACCACTTTTGAATGTAATGGTAGAATGATTTAAAAATTCTAAGTTAACTGTCCATAATAAAATATTTGTGTTGACTTTCATCACATTTCAAATCCGTAACAATCTGCGAAACATTACAATTCTGTGGTTTTGTGAGATATCAACATACGATTTTTCAAAAAAAAATTCGAATTTTTAGCGAGCTATTTATTTGTAACGGCAGAAAAGACTGCAACTACCATAGCTCTTCTGGAAAAGTTATTATTTGACTTGAGTTGCACAAATTGTATCTGTCATATTAATGAATAGCACTACTTACTAAATCAATTAAATCGATTACATTTTCACAATGTGTTGAATATACAAGAATCCCCATATCCGATTATCCAATAAAAATTCAACAGAATCTGGCAACCCCACATACTTAATCACCTCTATCGTATTTACATTTCCTTAGTGCCAAATACGAGAAGAATAAGTGAAGATCGCGGAAAATAATAAATTGCCATAAATGTCGCAAAAAGTACATCAATTTGTGTGTAAAATCCAACGCAAAATGTATACATCTAAAGTTTAGTCATTTCATCCTAAGTGGATGTAAAAATATTAAAGAAGTGTGATTTATTTCATTACGAAAAAGCCGTTTAAAGTTCCTAAATTTCGTCAACAAAAGCAGAGTTAATCACAAAATCGCTTGTGTTAATTGTATGAGAAAGAAAAGAAGAAGACAAATAGCGGTAGTTTGTTTTGTATGTGGGTGTGTGTTGTTTGAATATCAAGTACGAGAGAAGTTCATACGTCATCTGCCATAAAAGTAAGTTTCTTTTTTATAAAGAGTAGAAAACTAAGAGCTTATTTAAAGAGAAACTACTTGCAATAGTCTCTCTTTGTTTACATTGCTAGATTTGAATGATGGGATGGGTATGGTTTCTTAGTCGAGAAAGTTTAAGATTCTGTGGGAGGATCATTGTTGCCAGAAGCTCTAAAAATTTCGCTAAAAAGACCAGAAAATTGTGCAAAATGCAAAAAAGTTATGCCAAAATTAAAGGAACAAATTTTTTTAATATTGTAGTGCACGAATTATATTTGGTAAAAATCTATTTTTATTAACAATTCTAAAATACGTGCTATTAGTACAGAATATGAAAATTGAATAATCGAAATTTTCCCTGTCAATACATATGTGAAACATAAAATAATTTACATACTATGTTTTCAATATACTTGTATTTAAGTTAGGAGGAAAAGAACAATTCAACAATAATGGACTCTACAGTACTCCCCTCCCAGTATAAACGAGAAAAATTAAAATGTTCATTAAAGAAATCCGAACAACAAACTGTTAATTAATCCTGAATGTAACAGTTTTATTTTGTTTTGTATTTGTTGAAGGTACATTAGCGTCTTCATTATCTAATATAAATGCTGGTTTCACAAGATCTATGTTATAGGTTTTAATTAAATTACCCTTTTGAATTGTGAAAACCTTGTCATTTCTTTTAATGACACGAAATGGTCCTTCAAATGGCGCATTTAAGCCCGTGACATTATGAGCCCGTACATAAACGTAATCACAACTAGAAAGATGTCTAGGAATATAATGTTTGTCGACATTGTGGTACACTACCTTTGATCTGACCGTCGAAAAATAGTCTCTTAACCTCTGTAAAGTCTCTTCTACAGGGACCACAGAATCATTTTCTACCACCAATGATTCTGTGGTCCCTGTAGTGCACGAATTATATTTGGTAAAAATCTATTTTTATTAACAATTCTAAAATACGTGCTATCAGTACAGAATATGAAAATTGAATAATCGAAATTTTCCCTGTCAATACATATGTGAAACATAAAATAATTTACATACTATGTTTTCAATATACTTGTATTTAAGTTAGGAGGAAAAGAACAATTCAACAATAATGGACTCTACAAATATAAATTACATTCTTGCGTTTGTGTATAATATTTAGGGCAAAATTGCCGGACACGGGGCGATGGTAAAAAAACACCGAAATCAGAGTAAAATATTAGAAAAGTACAAATTGAAAAAAAATTGGGAGGTCGTACTCATGGGACCCACTGGGTCCAAAAAAATGTTTCGACAATAAAACACGGTTTTATAATTTTATTTTGTAGAACATTTTAAAATAACCCGAAAAACTTAAATTTAATTTTCCGATAACTGTATTAGTTATCGAGTTATCGGAATACAAATTTTCGAAAAAAAGGGTCTCGAGGACGATTTTAAAAAAGTGCGGTTTTGATGACTTTTTTATACTTATAGAATGCATCAATCTAAGGAGAAAAATTAAATAAAATTTCGAAAAACATATCTCGAAGACGACTTTAAAAAAGTGCCGTTTTGATGGTGGGCTTTTTTATAGAATACCTCAAAATAAGAGCAAAATATTAAAAAAATTCGAAAGTTTGTGTGATTTTCTTTTTGATTTTGTAAAATATGTATTGAAATTTGAAAAAAGTGTCAAATTTCGATACATATTTTTCAAAATGAAATTGAAAAATAGGGAAAAGGCAGTTTTGAAGAAAATAAATTACGCAAAATTTAAATAAAAAAAATTTTTGGAAAGAAGTTCCTATCGCATGTTGCAGGACGGGGGCTAAATGAAAAAATTGTAAACAACTTTTTTTAACTACTTTATTACAACCCATTATTATCAACTATATTGGGTACTTTTAAAAAATTAATTTATATATTTGTTTGAGATCAATTGTTGTTTACAATTTCTTCCAATCGTCTTAGAATAGAATATCCCAAATTTTGGATAATTTATTTTGGAATCAGTTTCACTTATCCTTCTCTAGGTGATCAAATCGTCTCTACTTCGAAATTTTCTTTGTCTGATATTATTCTCAATGAACCCGGAGATTTTCTCTGGAGTTTCTATCTGGCACTTCTTCTATCAGATTTAGACCATTTTACAAAAGTCACATATTGAATGCATTGTACGGCCGAAAACAACTAATTTAAAGTTTGTTAATAATCGCCCATATTTTTACTCTAGGTAGGAAAAGTAGGTTTTACATCGGTTTTTTACTCCTGTTTTCAGGAAAGCATTTTGGCATCCATAATAATAATTGTATAAAGAATTTTGTCATTTATCTCTATACGGAAATTTTTGAAATTAACGCTTGTGGAGTTTCTGTACCAAATTTTCTGTACCAATTATGTACCAAACAATTGTTTTCGTAAGAAATTATTTTGGCATACCATCCCTGTAATAACGAAAATTTCGCAGAGGTTAGTGAGTAAATAGATAAATAAAAACCGTGGATGATTCATTTGTTTAATCACAATTTTCACCATATGGCAAAGACTGTTTCATTGCGACCATTTTTCACTCGGATGCGATGAAAAGCACCCAAAAATCATTTTTATTTCGATTCTGTTGTTTAAATTTGAAAATAGAATATAAATAATAGAAAGGCATATCGCTTTAGATATTTGCTGACAATACAATAGGCAAAAAGCATGGTATATGGTATTTTCAATAGTTTTTGTTTCCAGGGAAATTTGCCCATATCTACCACTCCGGCGATATCCAGAAAAATTCCCTTTACTTTCAAAGCCATCACTTATGTTTCACCATCTATGGTTTTTTATTTATCTATGGTGAGTACCAGGCAAATATACCTATAAATGTGCTGTAAAAAGAGATTTTTCAGATAAATTAAAAGGAGGAACCTTCAATACGAAAAATTGTGCCGTTTGCAAAAAAAATGTGCTAAAAAACTGCACTAAAATTAAAAAGATTGGAAAAATGTTGAGAAAATTGTGCTAAACGGCATTTGGCATAATTTTTCAAAAAACAAGTGCCAAAACCAAAAAATGTTTGTGCCAAAACGGCATAAATAATGCCAACATGGTAACACTGATAGTTTGTTTTATATGTGGGTGTGTGTGTACATCGATTGTGTACATTCAATATTAAGTGAGAGAGAATTTCAATATGTCATTTGCATTAAAAGAGAGTTTTTTTTGTAAATAGTAGAAAACTAAGATTTTTTATAAAAAGAAAATAATAAAGGGTATCTCTTTGTTTACATTGCTAGATTCGAATGTTGAGATGCGTATGGTTTCTTAGTCGAGAAAGTGCTGTGTGAGGTTCTGTGCGTGGATCAGTGTTGCCAGAAGCCGTTAAATAAAATTATGCCAAATGACCAAATAAATGTGCAAAATGAAACGAAATTTCGCTCAAAAGACCAAATAATTGTGCAAAATGCTAAAAAGTTATACTAAAATTAAAAGGATTTTTTTTAATATTTCTACCCTATTGTAGAATAGTTTTAAAAATAACGTATTTCTAGCCGACACGTTCACTCTTTTGTGGTAAGAGTATACTCTTAGGCGCAGCATTAGTCGCACTGATATTTACATAATGTTATACGGGTCATTAAGAGCAATATATATGTATATAGAACCTCATAAACTTTTGGCGGCTGGCTGTACTTTATTCCAACAGTTTAACCACCCGCTAGTACAACTTTTGGCAAGCATGAAGTTGTTTTTTAACGTCTTCTACTTCTGTGTCAAATAACTGCTCCTCAACTTCAGTGTACCCGGCATCTTCCATGATGGTATTTCAATTGAATCTTTGTAAAAATTCTAACTTCTTCTAATTTTCAGTAACAACAAATGTAGCAAAACTCAATTAAACTCACCTGTTATTTATCCACCGATGTTAAATTAATTGCTCTTACAATAAAAAGTTTCAATTTGATCACAAACAAACAAGGGTATCGATTCAAAGGTGACGGTGTTCGATTTTCGGTTTTTCCAAAACATATTTTGTATTGGGAAAAAGTTGTAATTGAATTATGGATGCTAATTACTATGGCAGGGTAGAGGAGCATTACAGAGGAAACTTTTTCGTTCATTGTGTTGTTTTATTGTACTTACCATTGTTCCACGTTAAGTGGTAACGTGTAAAACGTTCAGCAATTTGTGAACATGCAAAATCATAAAAATAAACTTCCAATTGAATGGCATCATTTAATTTCAATTCAATTTTATTAAGTCCGTTTTATTGTTTTTTTTGTTTTTTTGTCTTGTTTTTGTTTTTATATTTTCTGTGATTTATTTAAATTTTGTTTCAGTTTTTATCATAGCATTTTCTTTTTAAATATATAATTTTAAAAATTAATATCACTAACAAGCTTTTTTCAAATGTATTTTCAATTGAAACTATAATTAGGTTATTTGTTCATTCTCATATTGTTTGATTTTTTTTTCATCTATATATTTTTTGGTTTGTTTTCCTTTTTGTTTAATAATAAATACCTTTTATGACAGTTGTTTGTGTGAGTGTAGAGGTTCGAGGATAATTAACTTAATATAATATTTATTTTATTCAAATGAAATCTAATCAGTTTTAGTTATATAAATGTTGTCCTTTACAATCAAGTGATATGGAACATAGTACTTATGTATGTCATAGATGGGATGCACCAATGGCATGGGTGGAAATGTATGCAAAAATATAATGTTCTAACTTGTCCAGAACACTAATATATCCCAACCTAACTACAAATGTGCAACATCTCGATTTCAGTGGAGATAAAATACTGTTTTTGTTAAGATAAAAACAGTATTAAAATTCAATAATAAATAAATTCGTACGTGATTGTTTTTTTTTTTTGATGAAAGGGGAGAAATTTGTCCCATCTTTTTACAGTCGCTACAGATGATCCTTGGTTAAACCCCGTATCCAGTTCTTGCGAATTTTTTTAAGAAGTTTTGTCAATTGCACTTTTACCAATGTGCACTCCAAATTTACTTCTGTTCCTGAAAGTGCTTATCGAAATCTTGTATTCGGATTTTATCGTATAGCGAATATTTTGTCTGAAACTTGATATTGACCATTGTTTCAAAGAAAATGCAAGATTTGTCACGGCTATATCTACTCGTATCTAAGCAATTGGAATTTTGTTTTCCTACCTTCCGCACAATTGTAGGCAAACACTGCGGGAAGAAAAATATGAAACAAACTAATTTGCAAAATCAGCATCTAGTGCTTCAACATCGCACAATTGTCGAGAATTTGTCAATCATTTATAACTTTTCTCCACATCATAAGTAGAAAATGACTCATTCGATTATGTTGAAATAGATTCGAAAAGAATTAGGTTTACATAGTCTTCAACTTACACCTAAGCCGCTTTGTAATTTGATCAATAGTTTCGGAGTTATCAAAAAATGTTACAAAAATATATTTTTTGTCAAAATATTATATTTAGTTTCTTTCAAAAATCAGCAAAAATCGAAAAGAGAGGAACTGTATTGTTATTACTTTATGGTAAGGTCACATATATTATGAATAAAATAAGACATTGACCATGTAAATCGATAAATGACCCAGATATCAGAAAACTAATACAAAGCGAAAGTCTCACAAACGTGCGGAAAAGCAATCACCGGTGAACCTAGGATGCACTTAACACTGTAATCGAGGGTCTATTGATAAATAATCGTGTACAGCGAGATAAGGCGCAGCAGTTGGTGAAAAATATGATGTTTTCTGCATCATCATCTAGATGAGTTCTTACAACAATTGCCCACTGAATCCGTAGAACAAAATGAACGTACCATCAGGTCACCATGCCATTGGAAAATAGATATAAACGCTAAAAGCTGGATGCATTGATTGCAGAAGTATTTATGTTGGTGGAGGCACCGAGAGAGTTATGCCCACGATTGTTTTATCTACATTAGATCATGATGCAGATTCAGTCCATTAATTTGAAGTACCAATGAAAAAACCGAGACAATTGACTTAATTTTCAATGTTTATAGACTAGTGACATAATTTTCCCATTTTTCAAACATTCCCATATAAAATATATAATGTTTAAGAAAATATAACAAATAAATTAATTAATTTTATGAAAACATTAATTACGAACTTTTGTGAAACGCAAACAAAAATCACAATTCTTGTCATAATAAGATACCTTCACTTAATTGTGAAAAAAAGCGATAAATTTACCACTTTCCTCAATTTTGATTTTTCCTGTTTTTTTTAAAGAAACGGAAAATAATATTTTGACAAAACAATAATTTTTCTTGGTGACAATTGCTTTGATAACTCCGAAACTAATGATCTGATAGCAAAATCCTGTAGATACAAGTTGAAGATAATGCAAATTTCGTTTTTCTCAAATTTATTTCAACAAAATGCGACAATTTATATTCGAGTTATTATAACTTATGTGGAGAAATATCTCAAACAATTGAAACTTCTCAACAATTTTGCTATTTTGAAGCATTTGATGGTGTTTTTAGATCAGTTTGATTTATATTATTCTTATCATAGTATCTACCTGGAGTTATGCTGAAGGCATTAAAACAAAATTCCAATTGGCTAACTAGATATAGCCCTGGTAAAACTTAAATTTTTTTTGAAAAAATTCTCAAAATCACGTTTTAGCCAAAATATTCACGATACCCAAATGCTGTTTCTTGGTTTTTATTTGTGTCGGCTTAAAAAGAAAACACTGCCAGTATTTCTTTTGTTTGAGTTTTATTAAAATTTTCAAAGTTAAGTTCGTGTCCGGTTAAAGTACAAGGAGCTGTGTGAGTGCTGTCCTTTGTCCCATCGGCACATAATACGCTTTATGGTCCGATTTATGCGCAGATGTTCTAGTCCTCAATTTGTCCATTGCAGTGCCAACATATACTTTCTGGCATATGTTGGACTTGTTATCATTACTTTCCATGGAATTTTTTAAACAACGTTTGGCCTTTCATTTTCGCCAATAACACAAGTTTACAAATTGCGGTCAACTTTTGGAGCTGATCCGATGAGACCAAATCTTATCTCAAATCTCGATATTTGAGGCGCTGAATTCGAATCCGGTTTTTGTTTTTCAAGATTGGTTCTAGTTTTCGAGTTCTTGCATGTTGGCTGCACTGCTCTGTAATAACGATAATCAGCTGTTGGCATCGCTAGGAACGTCATTTCAAATGTAATCTTTAAGTTATTTTTTGTTCCAAAACCTGTGAAAATGGAAAGAAAGAAGTGCAAAGTTGATTCGAAGTGTTTTTGTTATGTTTGCGGCTGTTATATAATCGGAAAAAGTGGAAAAAATATATCAAAGGCGCTGAGAGACGCATATTCTTATTATTTTGGTTTCTCTGTAGCAAACACTCACAAGCCGTGGGTACCGAAATTATTTTGTAACGCGTGTAGCACAAAACTGTACAAGTGGTCACTTGGTCAAGAAGTATACTTTTCGTTTTTAATGCCAATGTTACGGAGAGAGCTGAAAAATCATGTAGATGATTGTTATTTTAGCTTGATGAATGTGATCGGTCTTAATGCAAAAAAAAACTATCAAAGTATAAATATGCTAACGTGTCATCAGTGTCCAAGCCAGTTCCCCGTACGAACAATGATCCTTTGCCAATTTGCCCATGTGTGAGCGCAAATTCCATGGTAACATTCAGTTCGTCACCATCGAACAGTTCGTCACCGACCGAAGATTTTAACATGGAAGAAACACATAATATTAAAATATCGCAAAGTGCGCTGAATGACTTGATTCGTGATTTGGATTTATCAAAACAAAAATCAGAATTCCTCGCATCACGGTTGCAGGAGTGGAACTGTCTTCACACTGAAACAAAAGTCACTGTTTACAGAAGCAGAAACCAGGCGCTTTACGGTTTTTCAAAAACGAGGAGAACATATGTTTCTGCGATGATATCAACGGTTTATTTCAAGTGATGAATACACCATACGATGTAAATGAATGGCGTTTGTTCATAGGTGGTTCAAAATACAGCCTGAAGGCTGGTCTGATACATAATGGAAATATAAAACCATCCATTCTTATTGCTCATGCAGTACAAACGAAGGAAAGTTATGATACAATGTGTAGAATTTTGACCAAGATCAAATACAATGAGCACCAATGGAAAATTTGTGGCGATTTAAAGGTTTGAAAATAAATGAAATTTTAAAGAATAAATTATTTACATACTATTCCAACAGGCCATTGGTCTCTTAATGGGGATGCAATCTGGTTTTACGAAATTTTCCTGTTTTTTGTGTCTGTGGGATAGCCGTGCAACTGACCAACATTATGTGAAAAATGATTGGCCAAGTCGAACTAGTTATGAACCAGGAAAACAAAACATCTCTTCTACATCACTTGTGAACCCACAGAACATTTTCCTGCCACCTATCCACATAAAACTTGGCCTTATCAAAAACTTCGTCAAAGCACTCAACCCTGAAGGACCGGCTATTAATTACTTAACCAAGGTGTTTCCCAAATTGTCATACGCCAAAATCAAAGAAGGAATATTTGTCGGACCTGATATTCGAAAATTAATGGCCACTGAAGCAGCAGCATGGGCATCATTTCAAGATGTTGTTCACAACTTTCTCGGCAACCGCAAGTCCCCGGATTTCAACAAAATAATCGACAGTTTGTTGCAAAATTATCGGAAGATTGGAGCTCGAATGTCTCTCAAAATGCATTTCCTCCATTCCCATCTCGAATTTTTCCCTGAAAACTTAGGTGATACGAGCGACGAGCAAGGAGAGCGACTACACCAAGATTTGGCGAAAATCGAAAGACGCTATCAAGGATTTTGGGACGAGGGCATGATGAGCGACTACTGTTGGACTCTGATGCGTGAAACAGATCCCAAACAATCAAAACGACTCAGTTCGACGGCTCTTCATTTCTAAATAATCAGTTTTTATTGAATAAAATGTAAATTAATTTGCAAAAATTGAAAAAAACTGCTTTATATATCGTTTTGTTATCTTTAACGTTAACTCCTTTTCATTACCTTTGTGCAACAAAATAGCTTTCAAGCTTAACCAGCTGCTATCGATAAATAACCGACAATCATTTGGAAGCTAAAAGTGGGTTAATTCACTAAACCTTCTGTAGCTTTGTCATTTTTGCACCAATCTGGGTCTTGTTCAGCGCAAAATGTTCGTATTGAAATAAACTAATGTCCTGTGTAACAAAACAGCAAAAATTTTAACTGTTTGGTGTAAAACAAATTGCTAAATTTCATCAAATTTTTCATGAAGTTGGAAATTGAGTCCACTGTTACACTGTCATTTCTTGACTAATCTTCACAAACGACCAATGGTCATTTTAGTAATTTTATTATCTTTCAATAAAAAAAAACTAAATACATAAACCGACGAATATTTTTGAAGATATTTACATTTAAGTGACATCATGTTTTTTAAAAACGCAAATAACGGTAATTTTGCAATATCTCGAAAACTAGAACCAATCTTGAAAAACGAAACCCGGATTCGAATTCAGCGCCCCAAATAGCCTTAGGAATAACTTGTAGTAGCTCAGCTCCAAAACCGTGTACACTTGTGTAATATACTCTGTCGTGCTATTCATGGTTAAATACGATTCCAACATCATTTGATATTTTCCTTTGTCATATATATTGGAATGTTTCAATCGTTCAGAGAAACCCGGAACATACGTTGTGGTTGTATAAATTCTGTCAGATTCAGTAGGGCGTTATGTCGTCTTGCTCGTCTCAGCTTGTGATATAAAATTGTCAATAATATTCCCGGGGAAACTATTCAATTCAAGCATTTTCACCATTTTTCCCCCATTCGCGTTGTGGAATTCAGTGTCACTTATCCTCATAACCCTCTTAATGCAGTTGCCCGGAGTGCCATCAGTTGCCCCCCTGGGGTGTTCGGTATGATAATCTGTTAATCGTCCTGACGGTGTAGGTTTTCGGTACCAGTTCATTTTGAGAGCATTTACCTGCACGATAACAAAACTGTCCAAATATGGTAGCCTCTTGCTGTTTTGTTACTTTCGGCAAGTAGTCTCAGGAACTGAAGTCACAATTCATGTGTTGTACTGTGACATAGAATAATACATACCATAGAAGCTTTTATTCGCTCAATAAATTAAACGTCATAGGTACGATGGAAAGTAAACATTGGATGGTGGAAAATATGGGTTCAATAATACCAGATAGTGGCAATAGTCTACAACGATCAACAAAGGAACAACAACCGAATTTCGTGTTTTTGTGACAAACTAGTTGTGTTAAATACAATACAAATGTATACCAATGATAAAAGTCAACAAAAAAGTGCAAAATATATTTAAATTTTTCAGTTCTACACCAAAACGACAGGAAAAAGTTAAAGGAACATATTTCGTAACTCCACCTGGTGTAAGGCAATTTTAAATTTAATTGCTCTCATTTCCACAAACCTACGATGAAGTGTGAAATGAAACGTCAGATGAGAGAATAAGTTTATCTATGTTGTGTTATTCTATGTACTGTGATATCTCTACTCGGAAACTTTTGTGGCAGAGAGTTACCATCTACCTCTTACTTACCTTGAAAATATTTTATAAATAATTCCTCTTCGTACTTCAGTTTAATTTTATCGCATGTGATGTTGATTTTGTTTGTCAAAATTATTGAAATGTCAACATTTCGTTCGCAAACAATTATCAAAGCATTGTTTCCCTACTGATTTTGTTCCCGAAATTCATTGTGTTCCCGAAATTTTCGCATAGAGGCTGAGTATCAAGCAACTGAAAAGTGAGCGAAATTTTCGCTATTTTTTGTACACATACTTATTATGGGAACGAAAATTTGAAATGAACTGAAACAAGAAATTAAAGCTCTAAAATTTTGAGTAACAAAAAGGCATTAACTAATTTTGTTGCTACCATTCATAGTTGATGTTGCGAACTCAACTCGTTTTCAGCAGTTTAGTCAAAGTTACTCGTAATTCGGTTGCCTTATTTGGGGTAGTAAAATAGAAAAAAGTTGGCTCCAAAAACTAGATATCTGTGCCAATCAGGAAATTCGAAATTTCGACACTTTTCAGGAGCGAAGAGTCTCCATCAACTGCGGTGAGTTCGAATCCCGCCCGCGGCATTCACATTTTATTCACTAACCGGAAAAAAATAACCTGTTAGCACAAAAAGAATTTTCACTTTCTAAAAATAACTCGGATCAAAGACAACTAAATATTGAAAAATCATAGGGTTGGATCCATATATTAATTTATACATAGATTTGTTATCCATCTGATCTGACATTTTTCATTGCGCTTCTTCAATGAAAAAACGAACTTCTGTCAGCAACGTCGAACAGAATCCTCCAATTTTACTTTTGTGCATTCACGATGTTCATATATTTAAATATCATGAACATTCACAGTCACAATTTCAGCTGTGTTTGTCAAACCTCAACGACAGAATTCTTCTCTTGACATTCAAACAAAAGTTCGCTTCCCTTCAATCATTAAACCCATGAGCGAGTTCACAAATCTATGTATAAATTATTCTATGGTTGGGCGTACCCAAAAATAGAACACAAACTACAATAAGAATAGTTTCGTTCTATAAATGTCGTAGAACTTTCAAAATTTTTGCTGCAAATAAATGAACCACATGTCTTACAGATCCATGACGTCCAATTGAGGTACAATAACTCCGTTATCATGTTCCTGTAATGAATGCCTTTCACAGACACTGCAATTTCGGCCTCATCTTCAAAAATAAGGCCCAATCACGCCGCCTAATCAAAATCTGTACCAGACAGTTGCTCGTTGTGGGTACATTTGTCTCTTATGAGGATTGCTGAGCCCCAAGACAATTTTGCCATTCAGATGGAAAATATGGCAGTTACACTTTACTCCATTACGCATTGAACGAATTAATTGCCTTTCCATGGTCTGCTGGTTTGAGCTCCGGAGTAAGCTGCATTTTGTACGAATGAAGGTGGAGATCTGTTGTCAAAATTCGATGTGTAGTGCTTCGGGAAATTTGAAGTTGTTGAGAACGATGCCGAATTGATGTTTTCGTCGACTCTCTCATTTACAGCAGCAATAATTTCAAGAGACCGACCAGTACAGTGACGCACAAGAGTCTAACGGCCGATGTCTTCTCCGAGTTGTAGCACTTCGATTCGATAAAACTCGAGCTAGAACTGGAGTTAGAACTCCGTATAATTTTTTCAACAAGAATTAACGGCTTTGCACACCGATTTTGGAACTAGTGTTTGTTAGCTCTCTGTTTTTCCTGGCACCAGGATTTCGGAGTGCTAGCGCCCCTAACCCCTGGTTTTAGTCAATTTCATTTCTTTACCACCCGGTCTAGTACTCTGTTTTATAACTCATGTATAAACTAGGGCATGGGATCAGAGGGCTTTCTGGGTATCATATTTTTTCGAAATATTAATAGGTCGATGTAGTCGCACAGGTAAACCTATGCTTACATCATAAACTGGAGCGAAGTATGAAAACATACATTTAACGTTTAAAATTTTTCTAAAGTAAATTATGTTTATTTTGTAAAAAAATAGATTAACAATTGTTATATGCGAATGATATGATATACATAATTAAATGAGAGCTTCGAGACGTTGCAATTCTAGTCGCTTTTCTATCAAACCTTTTTTGTCATTAATTTTCTTCAGCCTTTCAAAAGAGAACGGTTCTAAAAATAACCCTTGAATCGACCGTACTCGTGAGAGGGCAACGTATGTCATTCCCAATGCAAACTCAGTATTTCCTAGATCAATCACAGCTTTATCCAACGTTATTCCCTGAGATCTGTGTATGCTTATAGCATACGCCGGCTGTAGTGGAAACTGCTTACGGGTATATGTCTGTGCACCTTTTTGAAACGATGCTGTTATTGGCACAATGGGTAGAATTTTGCTATTGTTGTACATTGGACCTGAATAAGAGTCAAATTGTACCATAGCACATTTTGGAAATTCATCAACGTATGTGCTATCTCCTGTAGGTGTGTATAGAATGTCCGTAACATGTCCATGGTTCCGTTACATAAACCTGCAGCAGTAAACAGATTTTGCCTCAGAATAACCTGTGCTCCCTTACAAAGATGCAGCTTGCAACATAAACCTTTTGCTTCATCATTAGAAGCTAAAGCGCCTCTTGGATCATTGTGAATTGCTTGAATTATAGCTATTGGTTTTCCGAGAGCTCTAAGTTTTTCCTCATTGTATTCTTCAATTTGTGCATTTGTAGAGATAAGTCGTAGCACATTTGCAGTAGCTGAAATAGTGGCTTCGTTATTCAACATAAATCTGGATTGCAGAAGTTCATAGTCATGCAAAGAAATTTCACCCATTGCAATGCGTGATAAGCAATCTCTAAAACTCTCCTGTTCAAACCCAATCTGACGCATAATTTGGGTTAGTTTGAATACTTTTTTGATGTGCCTGTATACTATTTTCCCTTGAATAGCGATCAGGTTATTGCTTTTAGGCACACCATATAATGGAATATCGCCAACTGGTTGGAGTTGATTGAAATCACCGAAGAAAAGCACAATAAACCCTCCCATTATTTCATTAAGCGGCTTAGCTAATCTCAATTTCTGGTCCACTTTCCCTAATAATTTCAATCCGATCATTGAAAATTCATCGATAATGATAATTTTTATAGCAGACATATCATCTTGAAACTGTCGCAGTTTCTCTGATGATAATTCACGACCGTTGTATGTTGAAATTCGTAATGCACTGTGTAGAGTGTGACCATTTATGTTATTTGCAGCAACTCCTGTAGGTGCCATCAACAATACTTTGTCAACTCCTATCTGATTTACAATTTCATTGATAATGCATGACTTTCCAGTTCCAGCAGAGCCCATGACCAATGCTAATCGCTCTGATACCTCATTATTCAATGCAGAATGCACAAAATTCACAACATCAGACTGCTCGAAAGTCAACGTAACTGTTGTTCTTGAAGCAATACTGCAACGAGTAAATGAATCTTTGGCAGATTTAATGAAGTTTAAGTTACTAAATATATTGGGATATTCTTCCAATCCTTCATTCCAGTTCATTGCTCGATCAATCTCCCGATAACCTAGCTCTGTTTGTTGAGGGACTGCTGCAGGCATCACAGCCGCAAGCACCATCCATTCATGTGGATCATGTTCGTTCTCAGGAACATCTACATCTTCTTCTTCAGTAACAGAAATTGGTGGCAATTCCCATATGTCAATTGGCATCGCTTCAAAACTTTCCTTCCACGTCTGATGTGTTTTCAGTTGACTCATATTTCTCCAAGGTATGTAACACAGAAGCTTTTGCTTGCAGAATATTTCGTCTGTTTCTTCGGACTTTCCAAAAGAAACTTTGGGTATTACTTGGACAACTCTTTCTGTTCGATAGCAACTGCCAGATGGTGAATAGTTCTTAGCGAATTGAATCAGCGTTAGGCTGCTGATCTTGCGTTTGTGCAGCGCACAATGTGCCCAAGGGGGATGAGTGGTTTATCTTGCTCGCACATATGGTCAACCCGTGATGCTGTTACGAACATTTCACATATCAAGTCGTATTATAAGGAGCTCCGCTCCAATTAAATTTTAATTAATTTTAAAATTGTTTCTTGTCGTTGTGGTCCGACATTGTCTGTCATATGTTGTTTATACCTATTTCCAAGATGTAAAACAGTAGACTAAATTTTTTCTTGTCCTTGTGGTTGTTGCCTAAAATTACAACAATTCCTCCTGCTATAACCTGAAATAAATACATCTTAGCAATTTCCATCAGCTGAATTTTACAAGATCGGCTCTTGAAATAAAAACAAAGTGCCAGCAATTCCTACTGCTTCTGCCTTATTTATTTTGCCATGATACATACATTATAGTACAAAAAACATAAAATAGATAATACCTTCTATTCAAGATTTCACGAAATATGTATTTTTTCTTTAAATTCAAAATTAAATTTACCCCGTCAAAAACACAATCAAAAAGAAATATTTGAAAAAATTAATTAAAATTCTACAGTAGTTTGAAAACAAATCACGGCTCTAGAACTCGAAACAGAATGCCAGTTGGGAACTATATTTTTTTGCCTAGTTTCTGGCTCTCGGCTTAACTCTAGTCCTATGATAGTTTCCCAATGTGAAGAAATGGGGAAGTACCAGATCGAGTTATAGCCCGAGTTCTCATTTTCGAACTAGAGCTAACTAACCCTAGGATTAGGCAACTTCTCGACTGAAATTTCTTCGACGTTTGCGAGCGGTCTCAGCATATCTTCCCAATTTGTTTCTTCCATTTTAATTTTATTATTCGATATAACTGTGCAACAGTGGGTTTTGGGCCTCAACCAAATCAAAAAATTGTGAAAGTACTTGGACGTGTTATCACAAAACCCCGCTCGGTTTTGCCCCTATACGTAACAATTTTTTTTTACAGGTCGAAGAAAATTTTGGAGGTGGGTCAGGGCCCTATTTCAAATTTTCTTCAATAAATCTTAAACAACTTAAAATATTGCATTACAACCTTTGACAATATTGTAGCTATTTTCCCATTCCACAATTCCCTCTAATATATTTCTAAGAAAAAATACACTGTTAATCGATTTTTTCACGAAACGTCATGAAAAATTTCACATATTTTATATTTTGACATTTCTCGCCTAATGGTAAATAAATTGCGGTAGCTGTGTTCAAAAGAAGTGTAGCTTATAAATTTCGTGATAACTTTTCTAAACACACTAATCAACAAAAATTATATTTGAAGCTCTATAATTGGTGTAGAAATGCTGCGTTTGACCGACCATATTCTTTAAATATTCCCCTATATGTATTCAATATTAAACAAATAAATTGATATCTTCTACAAAGTTGTAGTGCTTAATATACTTAACAATATTGTTAAATACACTAAAGAAAAAAAATTACATTTGGGGTTCCAAAATGATTGTACCAATTCAGAAATTAAAATTTTGTTAAAATTGTCGCTTATAATTTCTATTCTAGACTGTAATAATGTTCTCCAAAGTTGTACAACTTAAGGCTTTCCAAATACATCAACGTCCTAAAATGTCATCCTAAATTAGTTCAGTGATAAACGATGAACGTGTGCAAAAATAATATAAACAAATTTTGTTATGCAAATGACGTTATTTAATTTCCAAATGCAAATTGGATATTTTAGCGCAGAGCTCAAATCCGCATATGAAGCTTTTTTCAACCAACTTATTTTAAAGATATGACAATTATGAACAAAAATGCTAAAAAATAACCATATTTTTGTATACGCGGCCATTTGAGATCATATCATCATCATATATGACAATATTGTCAAAGGTTGTAATACAATATTTTAAGCTGTTTACGATTTATTGAAGAAAATCTGAAATAGGGCTCTGACCCAACACCAAAATTTTCTTCGGCCTGTAAATAAAAATTGTTACGTATAGCGGCAAAACCGAGGGGGGTTTGTTGCTTTGACATTAAGGAACAGCCAATTTAAAAGTCTCTGGGTTATAACTTCCGAGATATTTCCCCGAATTTTTCAAAAATTCGACTGGTTGGTAACGCGTGACTTTTTTTTGCTATTTGGCCTTTCAGTATTAATTACGTCATTCGTGACATTTATCAAAGTCAGAAATGTTCAGCTGGCCTTGCCATTTCGTCATGAACAGACTTCCAAATTAACACAGCTTGCAATTCATTGAGTTTTAGTATCAAAATTGGTTCTCTGTGAAAAATGTGTTTCGAAAGTTAAGTCCATTTTATGGTCGTCAGCGACAAGGCTTATTTTTGATTCAATGGGAATGTCAATATACAGATATTCCGAATTTTGTTCGACGAGTAGCCAGAGGCTGTTCAAGAGCTACCAATGAACCCTGAGAAATGCACTGTTTGGTGCCGCGTATGGGACGATGATGGCCGATACGTTACGGAGCTAGGTATTATTCGACGCATACTGTCCTTTTTTGCCCAGAATTAAAGAACTGGACTTGGTTGGCATAGCAAACTCGTTCCTCCCAAACGAAATCTCAGATAACTGAAGTTCGTTTGGGGACTGTAGTTGTGAGAAACGAACGTATGTTACGCCATACACGTCATTTCGTTTGGGAGAACCGAAAAATGTTTGCAGAAAATGAGTTATTAAAAACATAGGCTGAAAAAAACGTTTGCGAGAACTGAAAAACGTTTGCAGTAAACGAGTTATAAAAAAATTAAAGCTGAAAAGCGTTTGGGAGAAACGAAAAACGGTTCCACAACTGTTCTTTCGGTTACAGCAACCGAGTTGTAATTAAAACTTTTAGTTATGTCTTCCATAAGCTCTTTTTTGTTTAAATTTCCAACTTTTGGTTTTATCCCTAAAGTTTGTTTTAAAAAAAAGTTGTAATTTTTGTCTATTTTTTTTCACTGTATACCTATACGTCTGTCTCGCTTTGCATTCAAATAACAACTAAAATCGCAGCACACTACAACGCATCAATTGCCCATCCAAGATATTTCGACAAGGTAGAAGCATTAGAGCATGGTAGAATTATCTATTAGCTAGTCGCATTTGCAATTCCGTTGAACACAAAATGAGAAAAAATTTTATAAGCTTGTCTTATTTGATACAAAGTCTATGCTATTAAATTGCATTTTGATTGAAATTCGTTGAATTTTAATAACAAACAAAAATAAACAAAATCGAATTTGACAGCTTACACACGGAAAAGATGAAAAAACCACAAATCAGCTGGGCTGACGCGTTTACCCGATAGATAATTTTACCATGCATTAGAGTATGTGATCATTTTAATGTGTAAGTGGGAGTGTGTATGCCAAACGAGTGGATAAGACTTTACGTTCTTCGAATATACGTTCTTCGTAATATGTGCTCTCATTAGAAAAATGGCTAATTTCTGTTATCGCAAACGGGTTTTAACTTGCGGCAAATGTAATTTTGTACGCGTTTAATGCAAACGAGAACTCGTTTGCAACAACATGATACACATTTGCGATATATGAGTTTATTTGGGAGAACTACATGAACGGTTGCGATTAATAAATTAATACAAATCAATCGAAGTATTGTTGTGGCAACCGAGCAATAAATGTTTTTTTTTCTTTGCGTGCATAAACCAATTTAGAGCCGAGTTTTGCAAGCAATTAATCTCACGTTGTGAGGCTGTTGATTTACCTCCCCGTTCACGCGATTTGACCCTACTAGACTACTTTTTGTGGCACACGTGAAGTCACTCATCTATAGGGACAAGCCAATCGCGATAGATGTCTTAGAAGATAATATTACATGGGTCATTCGTGAAATACCGGCCGAAATGTTGGAAGAATTGTGCCAATATTTGACTTTCAGAAATGACCAGGCGAAACGTAGGCGTGGGCAACAGTTGCATGAAATAACTTTTAAAAAGTAAATAATCGACGAAAATAAATATTTCATTCACTTTTAAAAATTTTCTGTGTTTTCTCCGAATTTGCAAAAACGAAATAGCAAACAAATCACCCATTACTTTCGACTAAGGAAATCATCGTGGTATCCCTGACAAGAATTTACTCTTAAGAGTTTTTTAGTCACTTTTGATTGTCGGTCCTTTTATTTAACGAACTGCTGATGTAGTTTTAAAAATTGGCACATCATCAAAAGTAAATTAGTGACAAAATTAGTATCCGTTTTATTCACTTGTCGAGGTAAAATTTAAGAGGTATAAAAACTAATCGAACGTAAAATATTTGATTAAATTACAATATTTCAGCAGAAACAGCAAAATGCTATTCGCACCCTAACTACAAAAAGTGATACAATTCAAAATGTAAAAATTTTCAAAAGATGCAAACAGTTGACTATGTTAAGTTAAAAAATATAGGAAAATTCTTAGTAATAGGCATCGTGCGGGGTTTTTTCAGGAATGAGAACGGAAAATTATGCTCGAATTTTACAGTTGACAGAAATGGTCATTGCTTATTATTTTGATCAATAATTTACAATTTGAAAACTTCTAATTGCAAAGCTTTTGTAGTTACGGTGGTGCCATTTGCTATATTCTGGAAGGACTACACTAATTTTTAAACACGTCTCGAAAATTAAATTTTGACCTTAAAATATCTATTAAATCACCCAAATGTTAAAATACAAAACAAAAGTTCAAGTGAAATATTAATTAAATTTACGATGCAATAACAGTTGATATGAAGTCAAAGGGTTTATTACCTAACTATGAATATAGAATATTGCAAAGATTTTCACAGTTCTATAAGAAAATTTCATTAATTACACTAAACTCTTAAATTAAACTATCATTTCATAGAATGAATGAGAGTGTAACATTAAACTATGTTTAACTTTTACTTAGGCTGAACTCAATTATCAACTCGATCCTCGTATTTTTCACCTACACGTTATACACGTTAGTTGGTTAGTTATTTTTAGTGATTTTCTATTAAAATTACAATTAAAGTTATGTTTTATTAATATATATATATATATATGTATATATATGTATATATATAAATTGTTGTAGTTGTTTTAGGACAATCTTTTAACTTCCATCCATTTGCGATAATTTTCATAATAATTTTTATAATAATAATAGGAGTAATAGTTGTAAAGTTGCTTGGTCGTCAATTACAATTTGAAATGATTTCATATTTGGTATCTAATAATTTGCTTTATCTTTTTTGTTAATAACTCTTTTTTGCTTTTTTCATTTTATCATGTGTAAAATATTAGTTCACTTTTAGTTATTTGTTTTATTTATAAACAAACATTACTAAATAAATAAATTTGTTATGGGACTAATTGTGTCGTTAATTTGAGTTAATTACATTACTAATTACTATAATTGTGATAATGTATGTAATAATTATGATATCAACAAGGCAATGATGTAGTAGTTAATTACTTTTGTATTTATAACATTTGCAAAATTTGTATGAAAACAATTCTTAAATAGTGTAGTGTTAGTCAATGCGATTCAAACAACTAAAAACACATTTAAAATAAATTATTAAAGTTTTTAATTAAATAGAATGTTAATTTTAAGCCAGCACATTCCAGCAAAAGATGAACGAAAGTAATGAAAGCAGCTAACGCTTACTTGTAAGCAGCATTGTAATGCAATGATGCTTTTAATTAGATTTAATAGCACAACATTTTCAACAAAAACTCGGTCTTATGCACTTAGTGCCTTTGTCTGCACAAAGATGTGGACATGAAATTGTTAGATATTATCGTAATATCAAAAAGATGCAAGGATTTTAATTTTAAAATAAAAACACGTATTTTTGGAGATAGTTGGGATTTTTTAATATGATTGGATAGGATAGGATTTAGAATTTTATAGGATAGGAATTTATAGGAAGACACCTTTCGATTAAGTATGGAATAAAATATGCGTCAAATAGTCATCGACAGCTCTGATGACAGGCCTTTACTCCTTTCATGCACTTTTCCATGACTTGTTCACAGAGACGTGGCAGTATTTCACCGATGACGCGTTGGAGCTCGGATTTGAGCTCAGGAAATGTTTCTTGATTATTCGCATAAACCCGAGATTTCACAAAAACCCCAAAGAAAGAAATCGCACGGCGTTAAATCGCATGATCTTGGCTGGCAGTTGACATTTGGACTGGAAATCGTTGCTGCCATAAATCGATTGTTTCTTGTGTCAAAGTCAAAAATGTTTAGTTTACCATGTCATTTTATTAAGAACGAACGAACAAACACAAATCTTAGCCCAAGTGATAGATAAAAGATGAAATATGACAAAATTAGTACTTATTTGGACTATTTTTAATGGAAACAGCAAAATGACACAATTCATTATTAACCCTTAGAAGGCAGTTAGTTTTTGCTTACTATCTAGCACTTGGGCTAAGATTTGTGTTTTGGAGTGTTCGAACACATATAGTGAAATTTTATGGCGATTTTTGTAGAACATTTTGACCACCCCCCCCGTCGTTTTGGAGCAGTTTTTTGCGAAGTTTCAAAAAAAAAGTAAAAATTATGGTTATACATGTCAGTTAGAGGGTTAATCTGTTCCACAAAAATGTTTATCTGAATATTTTCTATAATTTCTATTTTCAGAAGTAAGGAACACACAATGTTGCATGCCGATATGTTGCAGGAAAGTTCCGAGCGGAGGAAACTTTGACCCGCCCCAAAAAAAAAATTCTGATCAGATCTGGCAAAACGCCAATACACGTATATTTTTTTTGACCATTCTACCAGAATCCGTTGACAGAACCCCATCATTTTTTTTTTTTGGTGTCGCACAGTGTTATCTTTCGGAAGTTATTTTTTTCATTTAATCGTCTTCAGCGATGAGGCTCATTCTTGACTTTAGGGGTCGTCAATAAACAGACCTGCCGAATTTGGTGCGAAGAGCAGCCAGCTGTCGATGCACTGTTTGATGCGGTTTATGGGCCGGAGCCATCATTGGACCGTACTTCTTCAAACGCGATGATAGGTGCAATGTTACGGATAATGGAACAGATATCGTTCGATGATCGCGGATTTTTTTTGTAATGGAAAAATTTAAATTGATTTGCATGTAGTTTCAACAGGACGGTGCCATTTGTCACACTGCACGCGATACCATGAACAAAATGAGATCCAAATTTGGTGAGCAATTAATCTGACATTGTTCGTTCGTGCGGTTTGACCCAGGGGTACCGATGAGACAGCTAATCAAGTTAGTACTTAGAGAACTTATAGAAAAGCTGTTTTCAAAGAAGAAACGGTGTTCGAGAGACCGGGTTGCGTTATGTTATTTTCATACATTTGCAGCCGCGTGTCAAGCCAAAAGTACAAAACATCTCAACTGGGAGTAAATTATAACAATTAAATCGATTATAACAAGGGATATGTTAGAGAACAATTGTTTGTGCACATCCCAATTAACACACAAATTATTAAAACTAAAGATTTCTCTCATTCACTATATGTTTTCAAAGTCTTCCACGGACATAAAACAGCTGCTGCAAACCCTTGTTAATATTTCTTTGTGGATTCGACCCCCTCTAGACTATACGGACAAGCCTACCACGATTGCTGCCGGCCGAAATATGGGAAAAAGTGTGCCAAAATTGTTCTTTCAGAATGGATATGGTGAAGCCTAATCGCGGGAACCATTCGCATGAAATACTCTTTAAAAATTAAATGATCGACCTAAATAAATGTTTCATTTACTTGTAAAAATTTTCTGTGTTTTCTTCAATTTTAATCGAAATGAAGTTAGAGTGTTAAGAAATAATATATTTTTGATAAATTCACACAGTGAATACATTCAAACACAGTTTGTCCGACTGTGATCATACGGATTGTCCGACTGCGATCACACAGATTGTTTGGCGTCAAACTCCTTCGAAACGGCTGGACCGATTTGTATGTAATTTTGTCTGCATATCGGGTAGGTCTCAGAATCGGCCGACATCTATTTTTGATACCCCTAAGTGATAAAGGTGACCCACCCCTAAAGAACACAGATTTGTCCGATTGCGAAACACAGATTGTCAGACTGCGAAAAAAACACACACTGATGTAGCAAAGAGAATAATGACGTGGTTATACGTATATAAAAATGAGATAGCAAGAGAGCAACGAAAATTGTGTGAACTTGTGTAGCGTATGTACGAACATAACAATGTATGTATGTACATGTGCCTGTTGGTTTGCATTCTCATTTTTTTTTTTGTGGGTATAAAATAAAAAGTATTAAGCAAGAAAATAATGACACATGTGCTTGGACTAGTATTTATATTATTTAAATGTAACGTCATCAAATGATTGAACGCTGTTTTTTTATTTTCCAATGTAATATTTACTAATGTGTTCATAGAAATCGAACGGGTACCGTGTACCAAAAAGGTGTTTACACATCGCCCGTGAGTACGAACACTCATTGGATTTTTTTTATCATATGTATATATTTCGCTCATGTAAATATATATGTATAAGTAACGGGTTTTTCAATAAGAACCCTACAAAAGTTTTTCTAAATAAAACAAAACCGGTTTTAGATACCAATGAAATTCTATATTCCTGCGAAAGTACGTTCGATGCCATTATGTATGGAACTCGACTTCTTTTGCATGGCCACCACGGGCACGCTTGCAGAAGTCCAGACGCTGAACCCAATTTTCGACGGTTTTCAAGCATAAATCGGCCGATACTGCTGCAATTTCACGTTCGATATTCGTACGAAGTTCATGAATCGTCGCTGGTTTGTGGGCATAGACCATAGACTTGACATAGCCCCACAGGAAATAATCTAGCGGCGTCAAATCGCACGACCGAGGCGGCCAATCGACTGGGCCATTTCATGAGATAACCCGTTCACCAAACTTGGTTTCCAATAAATTGATTGTGGCATTCGTTGTGTGGCTTGTGGCGCCGTCCTGTTGGAACCACATGTCCTCCAAGTCCATATTATCCAATTGGGGCCAAAAATAATCGGTTATCATTGAACGGTAGCGATTCGCATTCACAGTAATGTGCCGGTCTTGATCATCACGGAAGAAGTACGGCCCATAAACCGCACCAAACCGTAATTTTTTCGGGATGCAATGATGACTCATGGATTACGTGTGGATTGCTGTCTGACCAATAACGCATATTTTGCTTATTGATGAAGCCATTCAGCCAGAAACGATCCTCATCGCTGAAGACCTTAAATTGGACGTAGCGCTCTTAAAGTTGAGGCCACTGACTCCAAATTTCGGTAGGAAATTTTAATAATTTCGCCTAATTGTTGGCTCGTATATCTTTCCATGATCAAATGGCAAACCTTACTGAAGAGAACTGTCAAAAGAGCGGGAAAAAATATGGCGTCGTTTGCTGTCCCTATCGATTTACTTTTGTAGCGTCTCTGTTGAAAACCCCTTTATATGCAACAATTCAATCCAGCAATGAAACATATTTGTCCGAGAAAATTCTATAAATTTTTGCCCTCAACTAACATTTCGATTGAAGTTTAATATTACTTATGTCATCGCTGTAAGTTGAAAGCTACCATATACGATATTATCATGAGGGGTTGATGAAATCGCTAAGAAAATTTCAAAAGGAATAGAGAAATAGATGGCGCTACTGCAAGAAGTATTAGGAAACGTCTGCAGCACATATGGTGGAGAGTTGTAGCTGAGATAAATAACGCCTGCGATGCATTTTGAGTCAATCTGTATTGAAACGCACAACTGTTGTTATTGAGTGAAGACTTATTACGAAGTGTTAAGTTCGGACAGGAAATATTACTATTGTCTCTATCGTAATGAACTTTATATATTGACGATAAATTAAAAGCGCAAATATGGTTAATTCGTAACAACATATATTATAGTTTCGAAACAAAATCATTTCTATAATGAAACATGTCCATTCCTGTACCGCGTAGAATCTGTGCACTAGCTTTTATTCGATGCAAATACTTGTCGAGACTCGTGTGACAAACAAGGTTTTTCTTTTTAGCGTTAAGACGACGAACGGGAATAAAACAAATTAATGTTATTGATTGTCATTCACCTTACCAAGAGAAGGTCAGGACATATTTTGTTTTGTCTTAAAAACGCAAGCTCATTGGTACTTTGTGTCTAAAAAACAAAATTATATTTGCACTTTTGAACTGAAAGTCCCCTGAATTCCTTGGCGCAATGAAAACAACCATAACTTCGGCTGTTAACCACTGAATTGGGGTTGCCACAACCGAATTGAGCATATCCTGATTGAATGTAGTCCCCACAACTGAAATTCGGATGAAGTAGCCTCGCTTTATAATTAATTCGATCCTGACAACTGAGTGTTCAATTATATTCTTTAAGTCATTAAATATTTCTATAACTGGTACCATATTCGATAGCAGCAGCCAATTGTGACACCAATTCCGGCGCAACAATGAAGTTTGGCATAAATTCGGTTGCAACCATCGAATTTGGTATCATGTTATTGAGAAATGTAACTAAAAATAATGTAATTAGATATTTTCCGTTAAACGTATTAATTTTCAGAAAATGTTTAAATGTACGAGTCTCAGTCGAAATTGTGTGAGACTGTAGTGGCACATCGGGATGAGGAATCCCCAAAATCATACCGTGTCAATTGACAGGTTCAACTATGAGAACGAAATATGTCGTCCCGTGGTACCACAAAAGTCCTCATTAGACTAAGTGTGTCAGTAGTAGGGATGCTAAACGGGATTAAATTTAAAAAATTCGGGGATACGGGATTTTCGAAATCCTGATCCCGAAATCCCGGAATTTTCGGGATTTTCCGGGATTTTTCGGGATACTGAGTTATGGGCCCCGAAATTTTGGATATGTGAGAGGGTTATGGCGTTAACGTACCGTGGTAAAGCCATTGATATCAGTTTTTTGTATAAAACAATTCAAAACAAACTCATAAAATAATGTAGCACTTTTTGATAAGTCGCTAAGTTATCGAGTTATCGGATGTTGACATTTAGAAAAATTATTGCTTTTTTTACTTTTCTCAAACAAAAACAAAAATTATTATAAAAACATCGCGCGATTTTTCGAATGCTTTCTTTCCAAACAAAGACAAAAATAATTTTTAAAAATTTTTTTACATTTTTGTTTGAGAAACGTATGTACATATCCGATAACTTAATAACTAAGCGACTTATCGAAAAACTATGCATTTGCCCCGATTCTGTTATTTTACTTTCTTTGCTAAAAAAAACCTGTTTTACCCGACGCAATAAATTTTATAATTTTTGATGTTACGATGTGTTATTAAACCATTTGTAGAGCCGCCATTGATTTTTAAACCCTTTTTGCATTTTGCTTGAGGTGCACCTTTCCACTCTACAAAAAATATAACCACACTGAACTTTTGTCATTGCTTTTAGTTTTATGTTTTTCAAACTTAATAATAATCCCGAAAAATTCCCGTTTGGCATCCCTAGTCAGTAGTGGCAGTCGTTGCTGCCTAACATTGACCTCGAGGCGCTATGTGCATAGAATAACACATACGTAGAAGGTTTTATTCGCTCAATAAATTAAACGTCATAGGTACGATGGAAATTACACAGTGGATGGTGGAAAATAATACCAGATAGTGGCAATAGTATACAGCGATCAACAAAGGAACCACAACCGAATTTCGTGTTTTTGTGGCAACCTAGTTGTGTTAAATACAATACAAATGTATACCAACGATAAAAGTCAACAAAAAAGTGCAAAATACATTTAAATTTTTCAGTTCTACACCAAAACGACAGGAAATAGTTAAGTGAACATATTTTGTAACTCCACCTGGTGTATGTAAATTTTAAATTTAATTTGCTCTCATTTCCACAGACCTACCGAGAGAGTGTGAAATGAAACGTCAGATGAGAGAATAAGTTCTTCTATAGTATGTGTTATTCTATGGCTATTTGTTAATGTTCTCAAATTTTGTCCAAATTTTAACCAGCAATATCCGGCAAAAAATAAGTCATTTTGTAGAAAGTTTTTAATTAAAAATATATGTCGTCCTAATATTTGAATTTTTACCTCGAAGCGTCACGCGTTAACGTCACCCAATTCTACCGAGATTTTACGTGCAATATTTTTACAGCAAGTGCCATAATATTTCGCCCAAAGTTCCATGAATTGCTAAAGTAAAGGTAAAAAATCCACTCTTGTACAGATTTTATGGATTATGCATTTTGGTAGAAATTTTCGTAAGAACCTTTTAATTCTGTTTTGCAGTTTTATTGTCGACTTTGGCCACCTTTTTGTATGTATCAATTTCTATACACTGCACGAAATAAATATAGCATACTCGTACAACTTTGGAACTAAATTTACAAACTCAAAAAGATTTATTAAATTGATGTTTTATTTTTAAATTAAAAATTAATTAAAAATTATTTAATTCAATTACATAACAATTATATTTCAACACATGTTTTAAAGAAACTAACAAAAGGATTATTTTTTCGAACGAAATATATAAAGCGTACAAATTGATTTTCAAGTTATTTTTGATGTTTGTTTGGTGTTATTGATTATTTGGTGTTACACTCCTCCGAAACTGCTGGACCGATTTGTATGAAATTTTGTGTGCATATCGGGTAGGTCTCAGAATCGGCCAACATATATTTTTCACACCCCAAAATGATAAGTGTGACTCATCCCTATATAGGACACAGATTTGTCCGACTACGAAACACAGATTGTCAAACTGAAAAACAAAACACACTCTGATGTAGCGGCAGCGAATAGTTGTCTTGTGTGGGTGCGGAGCACTCTCAGAGCAAAGAGAATAAGGGCGTAGCTATACGTTAATAAAAATGAGATAACAAGAGAGCAACGAAAATTGTGTGAACTTGTGTAGCGTATGTACGAACATAACATTGTATATATGTACATGTTGCTGTTGCTTTGCATTCTCTTTGCTTTTTTTGTCGGTATAAAATAAAAAGTAGTAAGCAAGAAAATAATGGCACTTGTCTTTAAATATTTTTAAGTGTTATTAAGTATTAATATTATTTAAATGAAATGTAATCCTATGATTGAACGCCTTTTTAAGATCTTTATATTGACTTCACCGGTCTGTATGCATGTATGCATACCGAAAACAATTTTGGATTGATTTTTAACCGTATTCCCGTGTTCCAATCCAGCTGAAACTTCGCAGGCAAACAATGGCGACAACAAAAATGAACTATCAAAATATGGTCGGGATGGGACAAAGGGGCGTGGTACCTCCCATACAAATCACAAATTAAAAATCCATTATTTCTGCTCCTGTTAACGGTATTTAAACAAAATTGGGTATGTTGGTTAGGTGTACATATTCTAAGATCTGCTGGAAATATGGGCGAGATTAGACAAAGGGGCGTGGTCATATATAAAGAATTTATTGTCAAAAACTATATTTTTTACGGGTTGTTTTCTTTTATTATAAATTATAAATAAAATGTGGGTGCGGAGCAATCTCAGAGCAAAGAGAATAATGACGTATTATACGTATATAAAAATGAGATAGCAAGAGAGCAAGGAAAATTGTGTGAACTGGTGTAGCGTATGTACGAACATAACAATGTATGTATGTTCATGTATCTGTTGCTTTGCATTCTCTGTTTTTTGTGGGAATAAACCAACAAGTTTTAAGCTAGAAAATAATGGCAGACACAAGTGCTTGCACAGGTCCTTAAATAATTTTAAGTATTAATTATTATTTGTTTTTAACGTCATCATATGATTGAACGCTGTTTTTTTTTTATATTCCAATGTAACATTTACTAATGTGTTCATAGAAATTGAACAGGTACCGTGTATCAAAAAGGTGTTAACACATCGCCCGTGAGTTCTAACACTCAGTGGATTTTTTATATAAGTTTAATATATATGTTAGGTCTAATAATTTTTTTGTACCACCTTTCGATATAATTATTGCATTAATGCGCCTCGGAATTGATTTAATCAGAGAACGGAATGTAGTCAGTGGAATATTCTTCCATGCATGCTAAATGCATTTCCTTAAATCCTTTACAGTCTCAAATTGACTTCCGTTAGCGTAAAGTCGTTGGATTTACCCCCAGGACTGATAGCCGTCAATTCCACCTCATTTATATTTCTGTTGGAAAAAAATCTCTTAGCTGGTTTGGCATTATGGATGGCCGCGTTATCCTGTGAAAAATCCATGGAGTGACATAAAAATTTTCGGAATAATCAATTAAATTTCTGCCTAAAAGCTCAATATAAAATCCTGCATTTATTTTATGATTACTGAAACATATCGGAGTAGGTCCATGCAAGCCAAACGCATACCATATCATAAACGAACTGCCTTGAAAATTTCTTTTGAAACGGGATTCTCGTTCGCGCCGAATATCAGTACATCACTTTTGTTGTCCATCAGATGCATCTAAATAAATTTTTTTCTCGTCGCTAAATACCACGGATCTTCACTTATTCTTCCCAGACCTTGTGCATCTTCGCAAACAGCAATCGAGCACTTTTATGCCGCTTCTGTAGCCTAGGTTGGGGCCCAAAATAGTTGTTAGTTGTTATTGTATTGTATTCCTTTGCATTCTTCTTGCTATCTTCCTTATGGTTGTGCCCCATTCTCGTAAAGATTTAATCCTTGTACGCACTTCAATTTATAGATGGGTTCCGCGAGGCATTTCCTTTACAAAACACCCGATATTAGCACTAGTTTTCATAAACATAAATTTATTTTAGAAAACATCCATCAATTGACCAACTTTAAAAATAGGTTCAACCCAAACGAAATGTTGAATACCACTGCCAACATAAATTATCACATTTGTACGCTTTACTTACTTCGCACCGTATTTATGACTTCTTTCAGTTATTTAAAGATAACCATACAATCTAGAAGATAAACTTCAAATGATCTATGGAATCTACTAGTACACTCTTCTTCCATGAACCGTGTAATGGAATAGAGGAGATATTACATGACTGATATAAATAATACCAATTTTTGAATGATATATTTAATTCGTGGAGTGTAGAAGAAAGTATATTTGTATATGTAGTTTTGAAGAATATTTTATTCTGAATAAAAACCGACATATTTCTAATTTTCAAGGTATGGAAACCCCCGACTGGCTATTCGAATGTTCAATAACTCTCTCGTGTTAAAACTACAAATCCAGGTTAAAAAAAAAATGCGAACCTACCAAATTACTTGAATAGTTCTAGTATTTTTTTTGTAGCAATATGTTGCATCGAAAATGGTATGGATGCAGCAGCGTGACGACGAATGATCAAAATAAAGTTAAAATAGTAAAAATTAGACGAAAATTGTCATTATTGCAATGTAAAAACACAGCCAAATATATTATAACCCCGTGTCAAAGCGATTTTCTTCCAGTTTAATAAAAACAAATCCTTTTTATTCCGCAACTCTGTTTGTTATTCGACCTTTCTAACTTATCGCTTCTTAATTTAAATTTCCCATTTATATAATCATTTAATTGAATTTAATTTCAATATTTCAATCTTCATCGAGGATCATCATCAGGAAACTGTGCTAATATATATATATATAAGTAAATATATTTACAAAACCATATAAACTAAATTACAAAGACGTCATAACATATAAACATATTTAACTCACAAAGACAATAAATAACATAAAGAGCTTAAACTGCCGCCAACGGCCAGTTGTCTTCGCCTATGATTGTACGTCTGATTCTCCCAATTTTACGTGTATAAGTTTTGCTGTTGGAAGTCTGTACATGGTGAAAACTCTGTTTTTGTTGTTGTTTCGATGCAAACATAAAGTGTTTGTAGCTTGTCGTAAATATAGTGTAGTTGTTTTTAAACATATTGTGTTTGCTGTTCAATATTACATATTGGAGGCACAATGACTAATAGGTTATAATAACTATATATGTTTTAGAGACCCAAATAGGGCTTGGTTTGTTGAAAACTGCTGAAAACAAAAACGTGATTAACAACAATACATATACCAAAAAAAGGCACTAGATCTTCAAATAAAAACATATCCATGTTCCAAACAAATACAGGGTGTCTGGTGCCAAATTTATATATTTAAATACGATTATTTCAAAAAGTAATAAACTGTGCGGAGGGGGGTGGCGCCGTTGGAATTATCGATTGTGCGGATTTGTCAGTCACGATGTCGTAGTGGTCGAGTGAGCATCGTGCGTTCGTTGTGAGGACATTTTTTAAGAGTAATGATTGTTACGTACTTGCTCGTCGACAATTTGGTTCAAAGTTCGGTATTCGGCGAATAAGTTATGGACCGAGTATAAATTTAATTCGATCATGGGTGCAGAGATTCCGCGCAACTGCTTCGGCTATGAATGTCACACGGCCAGAGCCCAGTCGATCTTCAAGGACTCCCGAAAACATTGAACTGATTGAAATCAGTTTACGTGAAAATCCGCGACTTTCAATATGGAAAAGAGCGATTATTCATGAAATTTTAAAAAGGATCTGAAGTTCCATCCTTTTGAAATTCAAATCGTTCAAGAACTGAAAGAAAGTGACTTTGATTTACGCAAAAATTTTTGTGAAACGATGTTGGAGCGTTTTCGCACTGTAAATCCAATTTTTTGGAGCGACGAGGCTTATTTTCACTTAAACGGCCACGTCAACAAGCAAAACTGCCGTTACTGGTCTCCAAGAACCCGCAACCCTCGATTGAAACATCAAAAACCATTGCATTGCCCCAGGGTAACTGTTTGGTGTGCCTGAGATAATTGGAACATTATTTTTCGAAAATTCTCGAGGCCAGGCGACGAATGTCATCGGTGAAGATGAAGCTATCTGGATGACATACTCTTTCAAAAATAAAATCCGCATTTCCATTCTATCGTTCAATGCTCTTAATGAAACTTTGTGTCAATTATTATGTTTTTATTTAAGTTTGAAAATATAATATAACAAGTGCCGTTTTTCAGAGTGTAGTTCTGAGGTACTCCTACCACACTCTTGAAACACTCAGTCGTTGAGCTGTTGGAGTGTTTATGATATTAAATGTATATAATTCCATTCCCACTTCACAGTGACTCTCACATCCCAATGTTCACAAAAACGAAACGGATTCGAACCCGAAATAATGAAAAACGGATTCGTTATGTATCCGTAACTGATTTCCATTTCGGACAAAATGTCCGAAGAAGTGAGTCCGTCTCGAATTCGGAATGTATTAGAGTGGCACACTGGGATTGTAACAAACATATTCATTGTCAAGGTCAACATGATGGTCATTAGTCGCACAGTGGGCAGATAGAAATGTTTCTGTTTAATATTGCTTTATCGCAACTTATTATCACATTTGTGTCCTGATATCCGAGATCTTAGTTAATTTTTTGTGGTCATTTCAAGTTTCTAAATAATTTTCCAAGCGTGGTTTGCGTCTTTGGTGCTATACTATATAGAGAGTCGTCCAGATTCTGGAAGGCTTACGATTAATTTCGGAATATAAGTCACAGACTTGAACATTTTAGCATTATTCTCCTTGTTTTCTGATATCTTCGTATTAAAAATTACTCTGTCAATTGTTTAAACAGGTAAATTGTTCCGCTTTAAAATGAGTTTTATTTTCACGATATTCTCCTTGCGGAAATGTTCGGCACTTATGGTTAACACTCTCTTAACGAAGTTTACTGCCGTGTTGTGTATCACACCTATTGGTTGTTCAAAATGCTAATTCGATAACTTTCCAAACACTGTTGGCGTTTAATACCAATCCAACAATTAGCGTGTTTTGTTACACCGCTTGCTTATATATTCGCTAATTTGGTATGAATTTATTTATCATGTTTCCTTGAATTTTGAACGGTTTGCTACCTATGGATCTAAATAGGGGAAAACAGGTAAAAAAATAGAATTTTTTAAAGTTTTTTTTTCATTTTAACCTTGAAGATGAAAGATTTTGATTTGTTATGTTCACAATTTTTTATGACAAGAGCTACAACTTTCCCTCAGAGAATAAATCAAAATTACGAACGGTTTGCAAGATATGAGCCTGACAAAATTATCACTTTTTTGGAAAAATGACACCGAGGCCCCAAAAAAGTGCATGACTTTGGGCAAAATTGCGAGAACCGTGCTCTTTTTTTTTGTGGTCTTTTATCACGTAGTGGTGTCCGTATATATTTGCATGACTTAAAAAATTACACACAGTGTAATAGATGAAGACAACTGGTATATGGCTGAAGTTTAAGCTTTTTATAATATTCAATGTTTTTGTGAGTTAACGACGTTTATATGTTATGACGTTTTTGAAAATTATTAGCAAATTTTCCTGTTGATGGTCTTCGATGAAAATCGAAATATTGAAATTACGATAACATGGATGCTTATATAAAAAAGACATAGAGCTAAAATTTGAAATTAAAAATTGTCAAATCCTTTTTTGCTGAATTTTTAACGAAATATTTTAAGAAACATTAATGAAATCTTATGTTTTAGTGTTAGGGGGAATATATGAATTGCATTCCTTTGTGGGGTCGTTCCAATATACACCGTTCAACATAATACGACCCAATAAAAATTAGATGCATAACAATTTCTTTACAATAATGGTTTCTTTTTGTTTAAAAGCTAATACTTCAAATTAATGTAACATAATGAAGGGAGAAATGCATATGACTTTATTGAAAATTGTGCTAAATTGTTTTTTGTTTTGTTGATTTAATAGTTTATTCTTCTTCTTCATATTTATATGATAAAATTTAAAAAATGTGTTCTATATTTATAAATATTTAAGTATTGTTTTACCTTTTATCAGTTTTGATGTGATAGATTTTATAATTACAATTTTGGTTGGGTGTCATTTAGAATCTTTTCTTTTCTCTTGAATTTTTTTTTTTTTTGGGTTTTGCATTTTTATTCGACACTCGTATAATGAATTTAAATTAAATTAAATTACTTTTATGGTTTTTCTTGTTGTTGTTGCCTTGTATCCTTTCGAAAAAGTTGTATCGATAGTTTGTTAATTCATAATATAAATATTTACATGTTTCATGTTTGCGTATGTGTATGTGATTTGTGTGATGTGAGCTGTATTGCGGTAACATATTGGTAACAGTGGGTAATGTATGTATGTATATACACATATATACACCTTATGTACGTATGTAAATTATTTCAGTATGGTTGAGAGTGTGTGTGTGTGTGTGGGTATGGGATAGTTCGCTGAGTTTTACCATATGCTAAATGTAAATCGATAAATTCATACGTATATATTTGTTACTATATGCATGTATTCGCATGTATATGGTATATATATATATATATTTGACTATAAGTGTTGATTTGTTTATTTTGCAATATTTAGCTAGATTTTATTTTTCCTGCTTGAATGTCAGTGTGTGTGTGTGTGTTGCTTATGTGTAAGTTGGTATGTACTCGTATGCATGTTAGTTTATTTGTATGTAAAGCGTGTCGGTTACGTACGTATATATGTGTTGTCGGTATTTTGTAGTCCTTTAAAGTTGATATCCTTTTCCGTTTATCCGCATCTACATTTGTGACATGGTGATGATATCTGAAAGTTCATAATCGAAGCGAAACAAACAATAAAATTCATTAGTTAAAGTCTTAATATGCGAGAATAGAATTAAAAATATGATTCGAGCCAAAGTCAATAAAAATTAATGAACTACATCAGTACCATTAAATCTAATTCCCAAGGATTTAGTTATGCCACAGAAATATTTTTGTATTTTAAAACAGTTGACTACAATTCCACATAGGGCACACTGGGACAGAAACCCCAATATCCAGCTTAAAGTAACATTTTGTAATTTGCAAAGAACTTGAATACCGTTATGATGGACACACTTTGAATTAGATTCTTAACAACAATTTTATGTTTCGAATACACCTGTTGACTGAGTATTTTTGATGTGTAAACATCTATACGCTGGGGGTAAAAATATTTTTCACAATACAATCACAAATTTAGAGTAAGATGTGCGATGTAATCGTTAACCAATCGTAAAGCGTTATCAAATCGGTGTGAGCTATGTATGAGTGTATTAGTGTACTCATACGCTGCATACAATATACTCATCACCATCTTGTGTGCAATAGTAGCGACTAGAGGCTAGCGCGAGATGAATTGATTGAGTTGTGATTTGTGTGACACTAATACATTGTCATGTCATGCATGTTGTTACTACTTGGTATACATAGGATTTCGACGGCAATGTTACGTTCGACTCAAGTAAATCAATCCAACGTGTTCGAACATGAATCGTTTTACTTGAACATGAATCGTTTTACTTGAGTGTTGAATGGTACATACGACCACTCATCCAAGACTGTATGGATGACGTTTTGTCGCCCACACTGAATTTATGTTATTCTAACGTTTGATTTGTGTGAGCACGATTGTAATTAAAAAAAGGGAAAATGTAGAATATTGATGTTTAAATTATCGCAATTAATTATTTTTCACTTGTTTTCTTAAAATATGTACATTTTCTTTAAAAAAGTATTTTTACTTAACAAAAGTACTTTTTCTTAAAAATTATCTTTTCTTAAAAAACATTCCTATTCCTAAATAATCAGCTTTTTATAAAAAAAGTAAATTTTCTTAAAAAATTACCTTTTCCTTACTTAATTGTTTCTTTTTTTATTTTTGAAATGAATTCCTTTTTTATGTTGCTAAAGTAAATCAACATACATAGATTGCTGGTAGTACAACACGTATGGCAATACAGTTCAACCCAATCATTGGGTAGCAATAGCATCGTATGACTCGACGGTTGCGTCGCAATGACTACTATGAGTGGGTTTACGTGTAGACATGGCATGGCTCGAACCGCTGCTGGCGTCGGCCTTACACACACAGCATAACATTTTGCACGATGAATTAAATGAACCGAAACATGCACTTGTGCCAGCCCTTAGTAGCGACTAATTTATCGTAGGCAAATGAAAACAAATAAATAAAAAATACAGCAGACAGTTGGCCTTCGGCCACGGACTGTCCCTGCAGGCTGTGTCAGAGACACGGCCATTAAGTTTAACGTAGAATACGCCATCCGTCGGTGGTGCAATGGTTAGTGTGCGCGGCTCTTGTACATGAGATCCTGGGTTCGAACCCGGCTCTGACCACCTTCAAATTTTCTTTCGGCGGCGGTCACCTCGCATAGTGACGGCGACACTATCGAGTATCTAGCCATGAAAAAGCTTCTCAAATTACCGTTCGGAATCGGTGTAAAACTGTAGGTCCCAATCAGTGAGTGAAAACTGGAAAGCGCACAGCTCAGTGATTGTGAGAAGTTCTCCCCAGTCCCTTCATGGGATGTAATGGGAAACCATTTATTTATTTATTTATACGCCATCCGATAAGACAGAAAACATATATATCAATAAATGATAAATAACATAAGCAAATGAATTTATTTATTTGATAGTTACTTTTGATAATATACATAAGCTTATGGTAGGAAAAATAGGTTAAATATGTTTTTAAATCAAAAGAGTAAGGATAAATGATAAATAGCAGACGCAAATCAATTTGATTTATATTTTTTATAATTATATATCCATGTTAAATTCAAATTCACATTTAACATTTTGTTTCACTTAAATACATAACTAAATATACGAAATTTCAATATTTCATCAATCAAAACAACAGGCGAAGGTTTGTGTCCACACGGAAACAGCAGCATAGTTTGTGTTCACGCTACCAACTCAAACACTCAACCAAACACCACACATATGTTTGAGTGTATGTGTTTAAAGAATTTTCATTTGAGAAATTTAAATATTAGGAAGATATCAACCAATATGAAATGTATATCAAACGAAAGATAACATCTTCATTTACCTACAAAAAAAATTTTAAAAAAAGTTATCTCGCCGTTTCCTCACAATCAATGAAATAAAGATTACAACAATAACAATCTGACATGACTCCCAATACCGTAAGGTAAGACGTTTTCTACGTCAAAATGAATACAAAAACATTTAATTTTAACAACTTTTAAAAAGATTTTTAGCACTTTTAATAAAAAATGTACTAAAACAAAGCAAAATAAGGAAAACTGAAAACTAAAAGTTTTCTTCATCTTTGAGATTGTCATTCATACTTAACAGCTGCATATGAGCACCATCTAGTGTGCAATATTAGCTACTAAGTATCGAAAACCATTGCTGTAAAATAACATTACATTTCAGTAAACAGCTGATTAATAACTTGTCAACCGCAACAAATACAAAATAATAAAATATTTTACAAAACACCAAAAAAATTATAACTCAGAACATAAACCAACACAAAGTCTATCAAAGCTGAATGGAGGTAATGTTAATTCTAATAAAATTTCTATTAGATTCCAATATAAATAAAGATTATAACATATCTTCATTACGTAATGTTGCCTTACACTGAAACTGGTGCACGACAATTCGGTATCAATCTCCATCTCATGCCAATTATTATGGGTGGAGATTTTAATACAAATTGTGCAAACCCACAGTCGCAAGCTTTATCAAAATTTTTATTTGACGTTTTCCACTTGCATATGAGCAATTCTCCACAAACCTCCACAAATAACAACTCCACTACTATAGATGCAGTTTTCCATAGATTTTTAAATACAATCGGGTCAAAAATTTATATACTTATTTTAGTTACCATAAGCCAATATTAACTATTTGTACTTAAGGCATTTACCATAGATGGGCACTTTGCAGTACTACTAAAATTTCAGCAAAAATAATTCTTTAACTAGTAAATTTTTACTGATTACTAAAATTTTTTTCAGCAATTTTTATAAAGTGCCTACATGATTACGATGAGGTGCATTGAATTTTCAGTAATCAGTAATTCCTATGTATTTACAATATTGAAAGTTTTGATACTTTTAATTGATTAATTAAAAAAATATACTAAAAGCATAAGTACTTCCAACTTCATTACTAGATGTTTACACATCTCCCCTGTGATCGACTCACATTAATTTTTTTTTTCACAGCTGCTTTTTGAAATTCTCATTCTACTGAAATTCTCACCTGGAGTGTGAAGTTTTCTCAAAATGTTGAAAACTCCGACTTCTCAATTTTCAAATACTCCACTGCAACTCCAACTCTGGGCAAATTTTAACAACAATTTTACGTTTTTATTACACCTATTGACTGTGTATTTTTTTCACCGCAGCTTTTTGAAATTCTCATTCTACTGAAATTCTCACCAGGAGTGTGAAGTTTTCTCAAAATGTTGAAAACTCCGACTTCTCAATTTTCAAATACTCCACTCCAACTCCAACTCTGGGCAAATTTTCCGATCTCCGACCGCTAAACTCTGAGTCCAACTCCTACTCCACATCTTTGATACCCGCAAAAAAAATCCACAGAAATCTCTAATTCTCCTTAAATTTTCCTATATTGTTTCAAATGTTGCGATTTCTCTTAAATACTGGAAGTTACTTCCTATATTTATAGTCATAAGTCATGTATAAGCCGTTGCCGATTCAGCAAAGAAGGACCTTCCATGGTTACATAGAATTGATTTTTTGGATTTTATAGAATTTCCATATAAAATATAAGAAAAATGTTAACAACTATATTTTAAAATATTGTTCCTATATATGCCCCTCACAACACGTCGTTTGAAACACAAATTAACCACAAGAGATGGTAATTTTTTGTCAATATTCTTTCGATCTGTAATCTTCAACCACCGCGCAGTAGTTCAAAAGGGTAAATTTCCCTACATCCCGCTATCATAAAACGATCTAAAAAATAAAAGGTTGCAGCACACCCTCGAAATTCAGAGCTACAGATTCCTCCTGATCTATTTTTAAAACTGATTTCAGTTCACTGTAGCGATGAAACTACAGTTTATGGAAAATTCAATTATTTGCTTCAAAGTTCCAGTCCTTAAACGGTTACAAATTTTGAAGGAAAAAATTGGGCATTCCCCAATCACCCCTTCAATACTAATCGTTTGAGTATTGAGTATCCCTCTATACCATAGATGTGCAGCTAGTACTCTTTTGAGTCATCGTTTTTTCACACCGATAGTAGCTTGATCGTTTTTTCACACCAACATGTCCGAAAGCTTGCTTCTTGTTTACCGATTCAAAGTCAGTTGCTGTTCTGCATTTGACCAAGCAACACCGTATCGCTCTGCAAGCAAAATTATTTGTAATAAAAAACACTACACTTAAAAAATAAATTTTAATTGCCATGGACGAATATAAAGAAATTTTTATGTTTGTAAATGGCAAAAATCATAAATGGAAATAATCATTGGAGATGTTGATATTTGATTTTTTTTTAAGATTTAGTTTTAATTTTTAATTTTTTTAATTTTAATTTTTTACTCAATGTACTACTTTTGTTTTCTCTGCTTTTGTTCTGCTTGCTCCGTTCAACTTAACACAGTCGCAAAATTCGTAAAACTGATTTGAAATGCGTTTGTGTCAGTTTGCACATGTCTGCTCTATACCAAAAACAGATTTTCAATAGACCCTAATGAACACTTGTAAGATCCTTATTCTCAGATATTTTTAATAATAAATCAAAAAAAAAACACATTGACAAAAAGGTTTTTTTTAAATAAAATATTTTGTGTTGGATTAAATGCATTCGCCTTTCGACCGAACCCCACCTGAATGAATAATATCCTTCAAGGGCCTCAATATCCTCAAGTTTTTAGCCGAATTGGTAAAAAACAGTACAGATATTTCAGTCGGCTGACCAAACTTAAACATACCCTCACCCTAAATAATCTATTGCGACCGACTTATATTAAAAAAATTACATGAGGTGTCAGGGGACACCCAGTTGGAACGAAGTTCCTTTCGCTATATATTATGTACTAGTTAGTTCCAACACGCCTAAGGCGCCTGTTGAAAAATACTGTAATTTAAATGGGTCTTGTAAAATGATAAACTTTTGTTAAGAAATTTTTTATTTATTGAATGTGTTTTTTTAAAAGCAAGTATATTTGTAGGCCACGTTTGTAAGAATATGTATTATATTTTCCCGAAAAGGTCCTTTCTTTGATGAGAGGTACTTCTTTTATTAAAATAAAAAAAAATGGTTTCCCGTTACATCCCGTGAGAGGATTAGGGAGAGCTTCTTACAAACCAGTGACGCGTTCTAGTTTTACGCTCACTGGTTGGGTCCTACAGTTTTACACCGGTTCCGAACGGTATTGTGAGAAGCTTTTACATGGATGAATACTCGATAGTGTCTCCGTCACTACGCTAAGAAAAAGCCTACGAGAATGAATTGTTTTTTCAAAAAATACTTATTTTAAGAACAGGTACTTTTTAAAAAAGTGGTACTCTTTTTAGGATAAGATTATTTTTTTAAGAAAATTTACTTATTTTCAGGAAGGCTACTTATCTCAAGAAAACAGAAGTAAAGGTGGTACTTTATTTTTAAGAAATTTTACTTTTAAGAATAGGAATTTTTGTAAGAAAATGTAGTTTTTGTAAGAGAAGGTATTTTTTTTTGAAGAAAAGCTTTTTTTTACGAAAGAACAGAAACAATTTTAAGAGTAGGTACTTATCTCAAGAAAAGTTATTTTGTTTTACAAAAAAGTTATTCTTTAATGGAAATGTAGTTTTTTAAGAAAAGTCAATTTGTTGTAAGATAATGTACTTTTTTAAGAGAAGGTACTTTTTTAAAAAATTACTTGCTTTAAGAAAAGGTACTTTTTGTAAGAAAATTTACTTTGTTAAACAAAGATACTTCTTTAAGATGTTATTTTTTTAAAATTCTTTCACTTTGGCTTTTCTAAATTTACTGTTTATTCGGTTCAAACTACAATATGTAATAAACAGGCTCCACCTAGCAAATTTCCCATTAAACAAGAAATATGTTAGTCTGGACACAAACCAAAAGTACGAGTGTAACAGTGCTGCCAAATGTAATTACATGCTGAGGGTTGTGTTGCATGGATTTGCCAGTCTTGCACTTAGGCTTTTCTAAGTTTACTTTTTATTGGGTTCAAAACTACAATATGTAATACACACGCTCCACCTAGAAAACTCCCTTCCAAACCAAAAGTACCCAATATAGTTGATAATAATGGGTTGTAATAAAGTAGGTAAAAAAAATTGTTTAAAAATTTTTCATTTAGCCCCCATCCCGCAACGTGCGATAAGGAACTTCGTTCCAAAACTTCATTCCAAAAGTTTATACTCGCCCTTACGTTGAACGAACGGTGGTGGTAAATGTGAGCATATTCGATAGCAGAGTGACATTGCGCTAATACCCAACTTAATTATGATCCTAAGTAGTTTTGGGAGGTATAGAAATGGGCATCACGAAGTTGTTTAGCAGTTATTTCACAGTAGCTTTTGATAAACTATTGTCTAGTAACAAATTTGATTAAGATCGGATATGGTAAGCGAGAGTTATCGTGTCGATCAACCTAACATCCGCCCAACTTTTGTATGGGAGGTACTAGATTGGGTGTGGCAAAACCTCTGGTTTCCATAGGATTTGACTAACTAATGTCTGCTACCAAATTTCATAAAGATATCTCACTATCTTAAAATACCGTTCGGAATCGGTGTAAAACTGTAGATCCCCATCAGTGAGTGAAAAATTATAAAGCCCGCAACTCACTGGTTAAGAAAAGCTCTCCCCAAGCCCTTATGGGAAGTAATGGGAAATGGATTTTCCTTTTTTTTATTAACAAAGGGTGATCCGTGTGTCTGTTCCAACTATCGCCGTATCAGGCTTTTATCCATCGCGTATAAGATCTTGTCGAGCGTATTATGAGAAAGACGAAAGCCAATTGTTCAAAACCTGATTGTTCTTTAGTAGTGAGGTACTAGACCAGGCAAGTCCAAGACTGACCAAATATTGACGCAACGCCAAATCCTGGAAAAGACCCACGAAAAGCAAATCGATACATACCATCTACATATTTGTCGATTAAAAAGCTGCTTCCGAGCCCCATACGGGGATAATTGTACGAAGCCATGTCTGAACGGGATTCTGCCAAAACTGATCCGCCTCTGTAGAATGAAGATGACAGAACACCAAATCAGCAGTGAAGTTTGAGAAAGATCTCACCGAACCATTCTGTACCAAGCAAGAATTGAGACCAACATCTTACTGCATATAATAATGCGTAAAGCTGCAGTAACTACGAACAAGACCATTGATACGAAAAGTCATATGTTGCTGGCATACAATGAAGCCATATTCATTATTTTGCGAAATTTGCGAGAAGTTACTGCAGTACATTCAAGAATCGAAAAAGAATCAGCGAAGGTGAGGCTTGCTGTTAATGAAGGCAACACAAAATTAATGGTGTCAACGACTAGTCAAACCTCTCGACATGGACCACACTTGAACGTCGGCAGCCGATATAACTCTGAAGTGATTGATGAATTTATCTATCTTGAAACCGCCGTGAACAAGGACAACAACATCAGCTTGGAGATAAACAGGAGAATTGTCCTTGCAACTAGATGCTATTTTGGGCTCAGAAAGCAGTTTAAGAATAAAGCCCCTTTTTCGACAGACAAAAGTCTAGATATACCAGACTCTCATTTTACCTGTACTGACATATGGCTCCCAAACTTGGGTCATATCACAAGCGGATGAAAGACACTTGGGAGCATTTAAGAGAAAATTATCAGTAAAATATATGGTCCTGTTAAAGAAAACGGCGAGTACCGACGTCGTTGGAACCAAGAGCTATATCAGCTGTATTATGATGTGGACATTTCTAGGTGAATCAAATTAGGTCAATTGCGTTGACTAGGCCATGTTATCAGAATGGAGGAAAATGAGACAGCCCGAAAGGTTTTCGATAACGTTCCCGATGGAAGCAGGAAAAGAGGACGACCAAGACGCCGATAGAAAGACCAGACCGAAGAATCCCTCCTTATCCTTGGTGTTACCAACTGGCGAGAATAGGCGAGGGATAGAACCAGTTGGAGACCTACGAGTATAAGTATGTTAAAGTTTGATTAATTTATTTCTTTGTTTGTTTCATTAATATGTACAAGACATCTGACCGCATGAGGTTGGGAAATAGTCCAGTAATACCTTCTACTGAAAAGTTTGCAGTTGACTAAAAATATTTTCTCTTGATAAGATACGAATAGAAGAAACATAGATATAGTAATTATCATTTGCTCCTCGATTTGAGTTGACTGTATCTTGGTTGCACTGATGTAATATTGGAATCCCTCCTTATCGTTGGTTGAACAATTGAAACTTCAATTTGTATCTACTACATTTACACAACAACACTACATAATCTACATGTATTCGAATATAACGTACCACAATAATGTGGATCAGTTTCGAACCCGGGATAGGTCCTTAAAAATAGAAACAAGTGAAATGTGAGTTCTCGATTCCGTTACGAGTCCATACAAACTAAAAACCGATTCAGTGAAATATACATATCTGAGTTGAAAAAGTATTTAATATTAATATATAATGTAACTGAAAAACTCCAGTGGATTAAAGGTGGGAAATATAGTTCATTACCTATTTTATTTTTCCACATCAGAGGGAATCCGTTTCGAAATCCATTTCGAAAAAATTTATAAAAGTGGATACGTTTCGAATCCGTTTTATTTAAAAAACCAACGAGTGTTCGAACTCACGGGCGATGTGTTAACACCGTTTTGTTACACGGTACCTGCTCGATTTCTATGAACACATTAGTAAATGTTACATGGGAAAATAAAAAATAGAATAGTTTTTGTGCTGAAGGCTATTTTGCCATTGCACTTTCTTTTTTTTTACATCTGCTTTAACATTAAATGTAATATTGTTAAAATAAATAAAGCAATCTTTAGCTCACTGAAATATTTGTTTTTGTTTTGTCATAGAAATTATTTTAATTCCTCTGAATGGACCGACTTTGGAAACGTAAACTTGTATTGTCTGATAAGGCTATATATACATTTACTTTGTGCCCGTGTTAATTTTCTATTATAACAACATCTGATAAATGAAAATAATTTGTAGGAAATATCTGCTGTACAGGACAAAATCCAAGACGAAGATCCAGAACATATGCGAACGTACATACAGGACAAAAGTCAATACTTAAATATCAAATTGAGAGTGAACGTCAACATGATGACAATATAATATCACCGAAAATACAATATTACGGGGAACATCGGAACTGAACATAACTGACTGAACCACGATAAATTTACATTGATAAACTGGACGCAGAGCACAAGGATAAGTGCCCGGAAATCTAAGCGGACAAAACTACATGTCCATACAAACAAACTGCATACATATGACGAGGACAATGAAAACGGTGATAGGCCACACAGCCAATCTGCAACGATGACAACAGTGCTGTTGAGAGACACAAGTTGAATATCAAGACGGATAGAATGGACAGGGGGGACTATGATAAATTAACGACAACAACCACATCGGCAAATGACATCTCCAGCTGGTAAGCGCAAGATTACTTCGCCTTCTTCTCTGCAGGGACGAATACTCTCACCCGCTCTAAAAAATCAGAGGCTTGATGATGGAGCGTCTAATCTGGGCAGTATTATCAGAGAGATGAGGGACATGGAGAAAAGACTCCAACTACATGCCGACCAACTCTTTGGCAAATTGTCTGCTGCTCTTAATGCAATTGAGGGGAAATTATTGTGCAAAATGGAAGGCGAAATTGAACTGGTGACCGAAGGGGCGAATGGGATGGAGGATCGTGTTGCGTCTATTGAAAGTGATATGGGGAGTATCGATAGATTAAACACCGAAATTGATAGTTTGAGGAGGGAAATAGAGGAGCTGAGGGGTAAAGGGAAAACTAGCACAGTGGGTGATATTGGAACTGATGCCATTGTATTTGGTATTCCATTTTGTGAGGCGGAAAATTTGAAGAGTATTTTTAATCAAATTTGCCGATATATTGATTATTTAGCTCCACGGATCCGGGATATATTTCGTGTCCGTCCAAGAACTACTGTTGGTCAGGACAATACAGTGGTTATAGTTTAATTTTATACCCCTTTTGATCGGAATCGCACTTTGAAAGCGTTTTCTGATTTCCGCCGCGAACATAAGGGTATTGTGTCCATGCGCTCAGCTGGGTTTGAGTGCGACACAGTTTTTCGTGTTTGTGGAAGTTTGGATGCGCCAAATGGAAAGGTCCTTCAACTAGCGACGAAATTTAAGGGAGATGGGAAGCTGTGGAGTGTGTTCTCTGTAAGGGGCAAAGTTTGTATCCGATTACAACGTAACTCTGAAGCAGTGTATGTACCTGATGGGGACACCTTATTAACGATAATTTGAGAATACATTTTTTTTCTAATTTGTAAAATAATTTTATTTTCTTTGATTTTTCTTTTTCTTATTACTTATCGAACAAAATGATTGTAAGGCTAATAATTTCTACTGTTCTATATAATTTCTTTTTTCTACTGTCTGCTTTTTTAATCAAGCTTGATAAAAATGTTTTTTCTTGTAAATTTTATGAATCATCTTGATTTGGGCAATAGCGTTGACGGACAGCCACTACGACATTAGTGGTTACAATCTCTTCCATAATAGCAGGAGTGGTAGAAGAGGTGGTGGTGTGGCCATATATTGCAGAGACAATTTAAAAGCAGCATTAGTTAATAAATCTGACAACTCGGATATAGAGTTCATTAATGTTGTAGTGTACGATAATTTGACAAAAGTTCTTGTGTCTTGTGTTTACAACCCCAATAAAGCGTGTAGTCTTGAAGCAATTTTCTCCGATTTTAGTCAGCGTGCCATAGAATATGATCTATTTGTTACATGTGGTGATCTTAATATAAACTATCTTAGCGAAGATAAAAACAAAAATGATTTATGTGAATCTGTTTATTCGGTTGGCCTATCGTTTGTAAATGAGAGTGTACCTACTCGTTTCTCTACTAATTGTAGTCCTAGTCTAATAGATTATATCCTACTTTCTGACTTAAAGTCTGTGCTTCTGTTTGATCAAATCTCCTTTGTATCTGATCATGATCTTTTGTTTTGTACGTTAAATGTTAGCCTCCGGAGATGTGAATGTAGTCGTCATATAACTTATCGGGATTATTCTACAATCAATTATCCCTCCTTGTTCTTTGAAATGTCAGAGCATAGCTGGAATGACTGTTGGTACCAGATAACTGTGGATGAAAAGTTGGATGCTCTAATGACAAAAATGCAGGACGTTTACAACAGACATATTCCTACGAAAACAGTATATGTGAAAAACAACTCTTGTCCATGGTTTACCTCTAACGTGAGAAAATCTATTAAGTTTCGGAATCGGTGCTATAACATGTGGAAGAGACATCCGTCGGCAGTCAACAGAATTATTTATACTAGGGCCAGAAATAAAGCCACCACAGTGACAAAACTAGCGAAAATCCATTATTTCTCCCGTAAGTTAAATATTTCATTGCCTGCTGCACAACTGTGGAAAAATATTAGAAATCTTGGCGTTCACTCACAAGTATCAAATGAATGCAATCTTGATCCTGTTATACTTAATAATTTTTTCTGCACAGATGCAACTGACAATATTGATAATGCTATTCTTCGTCCATCGCTTTTTTGTTCTTCAGTGTTCGAATTCAGTTCTGTTTCTGAAAATGACGTATATGAATCTATAATGAAAGTTAGATCAAATGCTATTGGTGTGGATGGTGTCTCTATTAAGTTTCTGAAAATTATTTTACCATATGTTGTAAGCTCTATTACACACATCTTTAATCATTGCCTGACTACATCTGCTTTTCCAAAGTTGTGGAAAATAGGGAAAATAACTCCTGTAGCTAAGATATCCAATGCTAAGTCTCCTAATGATTATAGGCCTGTAAGTATTTTATCAGTGTTGTCCAAAGTGTTTGAGTCTTTATTGTCTAATCAGCTAACAGGTTATCTTAATAATAATATGCTACTTTCTCCTTTACAATCTGGCTTTCGTGCTGGTCACAGTTGCTCAACGGCTGCCATGAAAGTAATGGATGACGTAAGAGAACAGTTGGACAAAGGTAATATGTCCATAATGTGTTTTTTAGACTTTTCTAAAGCTTTTAACATGGTAAACCATCACATACTCTGCCAAAAACTCAAATATTATTACGGATTGTCTGATTCTGCCCTACTACTTATAATAAATTACTTAACAGATCGTTCCCAAAAGGTTGTAGTTGGCGACAGTGAATCAAGTCTTAAAAGTGTTACGTCTGGTGTTCCTCAAGGTTCAGTCTTGGGTCCACTTCTGTTCAGTGTCTTTGTCAATGATGTATTTCAGGTGTGTGTTAATTGTAATATGCATGCGTATGCAGATGACATACAATTATATATATCCAATCGAATAGGACTGGTTGAAGATATGTGCTGTCGTATGAATGAAGATTTAATTGAGATATGGAAATGGTCCGTGGATAACAAATTGATACTTAATCCCATGAAAACTCATGTTCTACCAATAAGTTGCTCTGAGATCACCTTAAATCAAATGCCTATCATCCAGTAGGGAACACGGTTCTGCAATATGTTAACAAGGTTAAATATTTAGGTGTTTATGTTAACTCCTCTTTGACTTGCAAAGATCATATTAACAATTTGGTGAAGAATGTATACTTCGTTCTTAGAAATTTAAGAATGACGTCTAATTGTATCCCAAGTCAGACAAAGAGACGTCTTGTAATTCAGTTGCTACTACCATTGATTAATTACTTTGCGGATGTCTATAGTAAATTGGACTCCCAGTCATACCACAAATTATTGTTATCACTGAATAGTGCTACGCGTTATGTCTTTGGCATTAGTCGATTCAGTAGTGTGTCGACATGGAGAAAAATGATTCTTGGCTGTGAGTTAGTGGATTACCTGCGGGTGCGTAACTTACTTTTCTTACACAAATTAATTAATGACAAGACCCCCTCCTACCTATATGACAAACTAGCATTTGGCCGCATCTCACGTAATATGACACTCATAATTCCCAAACATACTTTGCTTAACACAAGCAGATTGTTCTTCGTCAACGCTATTAAGCATTGGAATGCCTTGCCCATAGCAATAAAATCTATAACAAGAAAAAACATTTTTAAAAAAGCCCTCCTTGATTTAATAAATTCTATCAACTAGCTCTATTTAACCCTATTCTCTTCCTATTTCTCTCAAACAATTAATTTGTGAATCACTTCTTCTCTGAAATTATTAGTCATAACTTAACGTAATTTAATTTTTGTGATTAATAAAAATAATGTAAACCTTGGTGGAAAATAAAATTTGTATCGTAACTACTTGAAGTTTATGTTATAAAGGGAAGAGGGAAAGGAGGAGGGAAACTTACTTCGAACTTTGAATTACATATATATATTTAATTATAATGACTTCCATTTGTAATACGCTATTGAACTATAAAAGAATTGTATTCTTATTGTTCTACCATCGAAAATAAACCAATAAACCAATAAACAGAGCGACGACAAAAAGTACTGAATAGTATAGAGAACTTATTGCAGTCTTTTTCCGCTCTCATGTAGAGAGTCTGAGTAAAAGAGCATAAACGAATCTTATTCTCTTTGTAGGATATTTCAATATAAATGCACAATTTCGACAATGTTATTACATAAAACAATACAAAAACCACAAATGTTTCAAAAGGCATCAATGTTTCACATCAAAATTATGAATGGACCAAGTTACGACAAAAAGAGTGTAATAGGTTTTGAATCATTCGCAAGATGTCGCCACATAATTCGTACCATGAGTTCTCTATACTATTCAATACTCTTTCGCGACGACGACCTGCTTGTTTGTTGAATGCCGCTACATCCATAAGTTCACACTTATTTTCAGGCATAGACAATTGTTGTACAACAAACGTATATGATGCTAACGCTGTGTGTTATTAGCATGTGTTCATTTTGATAGATTGCCCTACCCGTGCGTATAGATGTTAATACATCAAAAATCGTTCACGTTTTCGAGAGAAAATTTCATACGCAAACGTATTCGTTATGAGTCCGTAACGGATGTCCGTTTCGAACAAAATGTATAAAGAAACGGATCCGTTTCGAAATCGTAACGCATTCACATCGCACACTGGGACGTCGCTTTGAAAATCGAATACAACAAACTATATTTGTCTCACAAACATAGATTAACAGCTTTTCAAACACTGCTCTAATAAACATGTTTTTGCATTTTGAAATATGGAGTAATTACATTTATGTGGAATACCCGTTTAAATATAAGTTTCCCTGAATTCAATGGGGCATTTCATAGCATTTTACTATTAAACAAAAAGACATACAGTAACAGCTGTTCAAATATTGATTATTTAAATTCATCAATATTCTGCAAAAATTTCCGATGAATTTTGTTGAACGTACAATCACAAATATTTAATTTACATATACTATGTTGTGAGTTGTGTGGTATTTGTGTTGTGCATTATACACATATGTTGGTATTTGTATTTTATGTAATCCTTGTCGCATCTTGGTGTCTGCAGTGAAATATTATATATTTTCAATTTCTTTCATATACATTTCTTGAAAAAGGAAATACTATTCTCAATTCATAAGTACCGGAAGATTTTTATTTGCTCACTATAGCTGTTTTACTTTAGTAACTAATGTTGAGGAAATCCTTATGTTTTCAGTTGTTATAGTTGATGTAGATGTACTTCGGAAATAGATTGACCATCTGTGATTGCCACAATTTCCAATTCAAGTTAACCCTTTTGCGGCAGGGTTGTAGAGAGACGCATATGGTGTACGCCGCGGTATAATTTTTGACTAATTTGGAGAATTGGGCTACGAATATTGTTTTGCATACTCAAAATATATATATTTTTGAAATTATTGTGGGAAACAAATTCCCAATATTATTAATATTAAGTCACAAAATACTCATTTAAATAATGTTATAAATCCGTTAGTCAAGCAAATGCTGATATCATATTCACACAGTGGGACCTATTGAAAACAAAATTGTAATAATATCAGAAATTCAAAACTATTGTTCGGTTAATTTTAGCATGTACAGGCTTATTCAACAAGAACTTTGTTTTTCAACACAATAATTTGTAGTTTTCCAATTGTTTTCTTCGACAATAACATGACAGTTTTGACATACTACTTGTTGAGATATCAGTGGTAGCAGTTTTGGCAATTGATGCAATGAATTCTATTTCGCTCGAAAACGGCAGTAAAATATTAGAAATTCACTCTGAAAATTGTGGACCTGTAAAAGCTACATTTCGTAAAATTTGGTCAACATACGAGGTGGATCAATAAGTCCGTAACTTTTTGAATGAAACACAGTTTTTTTTTTTGCAAAACACCTTAGTCCAACGTTGCTCTATTTTTTGTATCCCTTCCAAAAAATAGGATTTTTCGAGGTTCATAAAATAGGCATTTGTTTGATCAATAATTTCATCGTTGGAGCTTCTCTTTCCACCGAGCCATTTCTTTAGGTTTGGAAATAGGAAATAGTCACTGTATTCTAAATCCGGAGATTATGGCGGATGTTCCTGGCCCAATTCATGTAACTCCAAACAATCCTTTGAAGTTGTCACATGATTACGTTTATGGTTAATTGCGAGCAAACGCGCCACCCATCTTGCAGACAGCTTTCTTAAACCCAACTGATCATTTAAAATCGAAACCACACTGCCATATGAAATGCCTATGGCATCAACAATCTCCATATCGTGGATTTTTTCGACATTTTCGTGTGGATTGGCCTCAATTGGCAGTCCAGAACGTTCAGCATCATTTGTACTAGTGCGACCATAACGAAAGTCAGTAAACCAATTTTTTACCACTCAAATCGATGGTGCAGAGTCCCCGTAGTATTTATCAAGCTTTACCTTGGTTTGATTGACTGTTTTTTTCGCAAAAAATAACGTTTGCATAATGTTTGTAATGCACTCGAAATTCACTTTTTTCCATTTTTAAAAAACTGTACGAGGTTGTATGTTTTGAACAGCTGTTAATCGCAATGTAAATGACGGAACTTGCTCAAAATTTGACAGTTGCATTTTCATATAACTACGAGGGATGATCGAAAAGTCGCGGACTTATTGATCCGCCCTCTATTATGATATTTTTCGTCACCGTTTTGAGGTGTGTAACTTAGTTTTTCTACTAAATAAGGAAGAAGATGTAAGAAGAGAAAATGTAAATTTTTATATATTTCAGTATTTTGTTACCAGCTCAGTTTTTTTACGAACCAATATATTATTTTTAAAAACCACAATTTTTCTGCAGTCTATGCACTATGCCTAACACTAAGTAATCCATTGGTGCCGAGTTCCATTCAAACAAGGTTTATATTTGTGATGTGTTAACATCTATACGCACGGGTAGTGCAATCTACCAAAGCGAACACACGCAAACAACACACAGCGTTAGCATCACATACGTGGTTGTTGTACAACAATAGTCTCTGCCTGAAAATAAGTATGATGATATTGATGTTGATGTAGCGGCAGCGAACATACAAGCAGGTCGTCGTCGCCAAAGAGTGCTCACGCCAAAGAGTGCTCATGGAGAACTCATTGTATGACTCAAAAGTACTGGCGACATCTGGCGAATGATTCACAACGTATTACTTTGTTTCTCTCTCAGAATCAGAATAATTTTGATGTAAAAAATTGATGCATTTTGAAACATTTATGCTTTTTGTGTAGTTTTGTGTAATATCATTGTCGAAATGGTGCATTTATATTGACATATTCTATAAAGAGAATAAGACTCGTTTATGCTCTTTTACTCAGACTCTCTATATGAGAGTGAAAAAAGAGTGCAATATGTTCTCTATGCTATTCAATACTTTTTGTCGTCGCTCTGTTTATGACAAAATAAAAGCAATTATTTCAGTGAGCTAAATATTTTTTTTATTTATTTTAACAATATTACATCTAACGTTAAAGCAGATGTAAGACAAAAAAAGTGCAATAGCAAAAAACTAGTCTGTTTTTATTTTCCAATGTAACATTTAGTAATGTGTTCATAGAAATCGAACAAGTACCGTGTAACCAAAAGGTGTTAAGACATCGCTCGTGAGTTCGAAAACTCATTGGCTTTTTTTATTTAGTCGTCCTTTTTAGTGGTACTTTTTTATTTTGTTATTTAAGCTCAAGACCATTCTATAATGGGGACCGATGATTCTCTTGCGATATTTTTCTAGATTTCTTTTGCATTTAATTGGATAAATTGTTAGTAGCATTCCAAACAACCGCTGATGATGATTTGTGCATAGGTCTGAAAGAGCTATATGGTTTGCCAGGAATCATGAGGATGCATTTGGAAAACATATTTTTTTTAAACTATATCTCTATTTGTAGAAATATAGAATGGTCTCGAGCCTGAATAATAAAATAAAATAGTACTAATAAAGAGGCCGAATAAATAAAAAGCATTCCTAAATGTACAAATTTAAAAAACGACAATGACTTCATATAATGTAGTTGTCATGTTTATTGCTTTTTTAAATATATTTACAAAGAGTATACAAAAACAGTATATTTTGAATTTATTTTTGAATTTTTATTCGATTAACCGGTGAAGAAAAAATCACAATAATTACTCGAGCGGTTAACCGGCCAAAGTAAAATGTCAAATAATTGAATACTCTAGTTGTTCGGCATAACGCGCCATCATTTTGAAACCAAAGGTCATTTAAGTACTGTAAAATAAATGCCGTTATAGTACTACCCGTAAATGTATCAATGATGATGTAGCAGCAAAATTCTCATATTGCTTTAAGTTTTATGACTTGTTTTTAATTTAATTTCTCCCACTTTAACATGAATGAGTGTAGGTTCTTCGTGATCATGTGTTATCTACAAATTATTTCATAATGTATAAAACCAAATATTAAACTTACATACCCAATCATATATAAGTGAGTATCAAAAGAAGAAGAAACGACATACTTCATGTAAATGCATGTGTACATATTTCATATGCTTTGTCAACGTTGATGTTGGTGCCACTGATGAAGTCCTCTCATATAACTTCTTTATAAAGCTGTAAGTTCAAAAAGTAAAGCAGTGCCGGGAAAGTAAGGAATTATTCCAATCTCATGGAATTATTCTCTCTTCTCACGGAATTCGAATGTGCCAGTGAGTATACTTTCCTGAATTATCTATTATTGCAGCTAAAACTAATCATTTTTCACTAACAAAATTTATGAGTCATATTCACATTCAAAACAAACAATTTTCTCAATGTTCCTGCTCCAAAATTTACACAATTTCCATTACTTTTAATTAATACAATTTGTTTTTGTCGACTTTTACTGGGCAAGGGGATGAGGAGAGGGGGTAAAAACCTTAAAGTGAGCAATCTTCTAAGGTGCTCTACATTTCTTACTCAGAAGTCAAACATTAATTCGGAAGCGTTCAGTGTTATTTTATATAAAAACTGTACAACTTGTGAATTTATTATAAAACACATTTGCTATGGAGTAAAACGCAACTTTGTTCTTTAATTTTTGCCAAAAATGACAAACTTTCAATCAGAGCTTAACTCATGTAAAAATAATGATCTGTTTTAGATTTTTAAAGACTTCTATATCACTTTGAAGGGGGCAACGAAAAATCGCACAAGAAAATTTATGAAAAATTGCCCAAAAACCCATACAAATGTGGGCGAAATTTTATATGAAATTGCGCCCAGAAAAAGTTGGTCTTATTTCATAAATTGTGGGCAATATTTCTTTTCATCCTTTGGGCGATTTTTCATACGTTTCTGAAAAATTGCCAATTTGGATGTTTTTTAATAAAATTAAATATGAAAACAGACCCATTGTGAGCCATATTTCACAATTGTAGAAACGAAAAATAGCCTAAAAATAATCCGGAATAATTAATTAATTTTTCGTCTGCGGCGCTTGCTTCAACACATTATGAAACAATTATTTCTTCAAAATTGCGCGATTTTTTGACTGCAGCGCTTACTGAAACACAAAACAAAATTGAAACACAAAACAAAATAGCATGATTTTTTAAAAGTGATTTTACTATAGCGCGCTCTCTAAAACAAAACATGAAAACTAATTTCAAAAACATCGCGCGATTTTGGAGAAATACATTTTTCGCCTGCAGCGATTGCTTCAATATACTATGAAACAATTATTTCTCAAAAATCACGCGATTTATTGACTGCAACGGTTATTTAAACACAATATAAAATGGCTATAAATGGCTGAGATTTAATCTTTTTCAAATATTGTAGTTTTGGACTCCTACATGTATTTCTTATTTCAATTTCACTACGATTTTGGACTATTTTTCATATGAAAATTTGCCAATTAATTTGGGCCATTGTTTTTTATGAAAAATTGCCCAAAATTTTTGGTTTCAAGCTGTCAACATGAAATAGCCTTTGCTATTTGATAACAACCGTGTACAACTAAAATTAAATTGTGCGACAAACGCAATAAATTTTACTATATTTGTGGACTATGTATTTACTGACTACTGATGTCAGTCGTCGGTGTGATTTTCGAAACAATAACCATGTTTAGGTTACACTGCTGGCTTATATAATCGCTTGTTTTGTATGAAGCACTTATCCAAGACTGAGCTACAGGAATCATTTTTGCTAAAATTATAGGTTTTTTACCTCTTTTATTCACCGTATTTTACCTCAAAAAATTAATTAAACTATTATATCTACTTCATATTTAACAGCACAATTTAGAAATACGCTGTTTCTTCATATGCACCCCAATAATTAAACATGCTGGAAACGTATTCTGTGCTAATATAAGACTTGTATTCAACTACCGAATATTACTCGTATATTAGTTGCAGGCACAGAAGTGACAGACTACTTTTATTCCGTTTTATCCGCTGCTTACAAGCACAAATATTTCAGAGTACTGTCGCTGTAATCGCTTGCCACGTGTTCGTACTGCAATGCGACCATTACGATGGTGTACCGTTCTTAGTTCGCTAAACTGAACTGAAGTAGTGTGTGTATGAAACGCACGAATGTTTTCAAGGAATGCAAAAATGTGTTCCGATGCAACGCTCTAGCATATATCTCAATCAGCCAACCTCAATCCTGAACAGCCACACTGCAGTGTTGCCATAAGATGCCAAAAAAGGAGTAAATAGTCAAAACAAATTTTAAACCAAATACAAATATAAACCAGTATATCAAGAGAACACCTATATTTGAATACAATTCGCATTCGACTTCACAACCATGGATTATCAGAATCTGATCAAATGAAAATGCAACAATTCTTAATTTTAATTGAGAACAATGGCAATTCTTCTGGCATTTGCATTAGATAAAGTAAAATATCCATTACAGATTAAAAAATTGTCAATGATGTCAAATACTCACTCCTTGGAATCGCTGTAGAAAAACATCTGTTGTTTCGTGAATGACAAGCAGAAGCAGAGTGATGTTCTGTTATTTTATTCTTTCATCTCCTTATTTTACTGCCGGTAAAAGGATTTTTAGTATTTATTTTTATCCTTAAGCAACAATATGGCCCATGAAATATATATACACTGCAGTGTGTGTGGAGAGTTATTCATATCGAATAACATACATATGTAAAGTACATATATCTACATATCAGCTCAAACGGGCTTAAGGTAGTGAATCGGAGTTACAAGCAATTACCTTAAAATTTATAAATATTTATATAATTTTTTTTTTTGATAAATAGTCCAAATTTTCTTCGAGTTTAAAAGTTACAGCAACTAAAATTATAATTTCAAAAATTTCCATTTTGACAATTTTTATAAATTTGTTAATTTTTGTTTCCTGATGATTCTACCCAATGGTATAGCGAAATCTTGAAAATAAAAAAAATAATCAAGGTTTTGATTATTTATTGGTACAACAAAAGTCGAGTAACAAAATGCAATCCTTTAATTTTTCTTTTAATTCCTTATATTTGTTAAGTAATAGTTCAATGAAAACGGGATAACCGCAGCAATCTAGGGATATTTTATCTATTAAAAAGTATTTCAAATTATCTTCGAAGTATTCCACCTCTGTTCTATTCAATCAGAAAGTTGTATTCCCTCTTCCTGGATCTCAAACTCAAGCCAAGCGTAACACAGACCACCGCGCACAGAAAGCACCCGTTGCGTACTACGCTTTTCGGAAAATGTTCGGAAGCCGATGGGGTCTCCGACCGAAAATTGGGCTATGGGTGTACACTAGTATAATCAGACCTATTCTCTACTATGGACCAATGGTATGGTGGCCTGTCGCGGGGAAGATGTCCACCATGAATCTGTTATATAGAGTACAGACATCAGCTTGCATCGGTATAATAGGGGCTATGAGGACGTGTCCAGCTGAAGCACTTAATGCAATGCTTCCTATTATACCAATTGGTCTTCACATAATAACTAGTGCGGCCTGGAGTGCTACCCGACTAACTGCTATTGGAAACTGTAAGAACAACGCAGATGGACAAGCGAGAATACTAATCCCAAAAGAACTCAATATAACCACCGACTACTGCACCCCCTCATTGACGTTCGATAACCTATTCGATGTCAGGTTTCCCAGAAGAATAGAGTGGGATAAAGGAGAACCACTGACAGGTTTTGACACCAAAGTATTTACGGACGGATGCAAACTGGAATGTGGTACCGGCTCGGGTGTCTTATCCGGAGAGGCAAGCCTCAATTTATCATGCACCCTCCCAGACAAGTGCAGCGAACAGAGCCCATTGGAATATTTGCAGATATCCAGTTGGCTCTCCTATAACTTAAATCAAACGACACTGCATCTAAACTCGATAGTGAATGTAGGCAAAAACTTGTCGAGCTAGATCGGCTGGCCAATGTGGTTCTTACTTGGAATCTAGACCACAAGGGTCTCCTAGGGAACGAAAGGGTAGACGAACAAGTCAGGGCAGGATCATTTTCCACCGAACTCCATATGATGTCAGTCGCAACGCTCATAGGGCCGGTTAAAAGATGTATTTTCCTGCATTACCTTAAACGAGCAAATGCCAGATGGGATAGAACGGAACCGTGCCGCATATCCAGAAACACATGGCCAGAATATAACATTCACCGGACTAACTCCCTGATTAGCCAAAATCGAGGAATCATATGAAGGCTAATTACCGTGCTGACCGGGCACTGGCCAATCGCTAACCACGAAATACGGCTGATTCTTTCATATAACGATCACTGTCGTGCCTGCGAAGACGCAGAAGAGGAGGAGACGGTGGAACATCTCCTCTGCAGTTGTCCGTGTCTAATGAATAAACGCCTAAAGGCTATAGGTCGTCCCTTCCTACACAACCTTACTGAGATACACGAGATAGATCTAGGGGATCTATTGAGGTATCTCTGATTAACAGGGTGCATATAGCCACTGTACTTTAGACTGTCCGGAGTGATGAGGTAAGCAAACCTGTGTTTCAAGACACTCGTGAGATTGAAAATTGGATATGAACCAGATATGAAACTAGATATGATTTTTTCGTATAGCTATTGACATCTAGCGCAAATAATACGAAGCGAATATATGTACAGTTTTCATACCTAACGATGCGTAAAGTAGCAGGGAATAGTAAACTTCATAAAATTCATTTTAGCCCAAAATGGTTCATATCCACTTTTCATTCTCGTGTCTTCAATTGATGCTGAATACTACCTTTAGCAACCACATGAACCACCCAATTAAGCAAAGCCAGTCACACGAATTCGATTGAAACTGCCTACATCTAAGTGCAAAGGTTTTGTTCGATAGATATTTGATCGCCAATGACAGGACACTCGAAATGGACAACTTTTACCTTTTCGTACGACTGGTAATGACTTTGCTGAAAGAAGTTTACTGATAGGTACTTTAAAATAGCTGGATCAGATGATAGAGTATCACGAGTTGAATGACAGAAATAACAGCTGGTCTCATTTTCTTCAAGGGTTGCCACCTGGAAAGAAAAAGTTCTGGATACGAAACGATATAGGCAAAAAAGGTATCTGTTGGGGTACTGGATATAGATGGCACTGATGTACACGACAATGAGGTAAAAGCTAATGTAATATCAAGAGTTTTCGAAGATGCTCATAAAATTACTCACAATCAAAATTGCCCGACTGAAAGGAAAGTTCTAAATCATTGCGAATGGCTAGATAATACATTTATTCCAAAAAACATTGACAACGGAGTAACATCTATGGAAGAAGTAAAATTCTACGTAAATCAATTAAGAAACTCCAAATCTCCCGGAATAGACAGCATTAAGCATATTGTCCTCAAAAAGATGCCAGACTCGATTTTCAGTATAGTGACTAATGTCTTTCACTGGTGTTTAAAATATGGATACTTTCCAACTCATTTTAAAAACGCCAAAGTGATAGCCATTTTGAAACAAGGAAAGGATCCAAAATTAGTATGCTAAATTGTTTGGATAAGGCCTTTGAAAAGACTATTTTAAATAGAATTATCCAGTTTACAGAATCTAACTCTGTTTTAAAAGAAGAGCAATTTGGTTTCCGAAGAGAGCACTCTACAATAAATGGTAAAAATAAATAAATGGTTTCCGATTACATCCCATGAAGGGACCGGGGAGAACTTCTCACAATCACTGAGCTGTGCGCTTTCCAGTTTTTCACTCACGGATTGGGACCTACAGTTTTACACCGATTCTGAACGGTATTTTGAGAAGCTTTTTCATGGCTAGATACTCGAAGTGTCGCCGTCACTAAGCGAGGTGACCGTCGTCGAAAGAAATTCTAAGGTGGTTGGAGCAGGGATCGAACCCAGGATCTCCTGTACTAGAGACGCGCACACTACCCATTGCAACACCGACGGTCTCTACGACGGCACTCTACAATACATCAAATAAATATATATTATTAAAAACAACAGATATCAGCGTAAAAGTACATGTATAGTTTTCCTAGACATTGAAAAAGCTTTCGACACAATATGGCATAATGGTCTCGTTTTTAAACTTAATAATTTTGTATATCCGATCTATCTACAAAAAATGATCAAAAGTTTTCTGTCGAACCGAACATTTGTGGTTGACATTGATGAAAAAAAGTCGTCAAAAAGAATTATCACTGCTGGCATTCCACAAGGATCAATTTTATCACCTATATTATACTCCATATATACTTCCGATTATAAATTAAATAAAAGATCAACACTAGCTCTGTATGCCGATGATACAGCCATCATATCAAGTGGAAATGTCTCAAATAGTATCATTAAAAATATGAGAAAAAATATCGCACATGTTGAGAAATACCTTACTAAATGAAAAATTGAAATTAATGAAGGTAAAACACAGGCAATAATCTTCCCGTTTAATAAGTCGCCCAAGCGAATTCCCAGCATTTCACTCAGCGTACACGGGTGTCATATACCCATTCAAAACTCCATCAAATACCTTGGCATAATAATGGATAAACGATTATCTTTTAAAGACCATGTATTCTATATATGTGACAAAGCCATAAAATGTGGGAGAGCACTTTTCCCTCTACTAAATCGAAAATCAAAGCTAAACGCCAAAAATAAACTGTTATTTTATAAAATGTGCATTCGACCAATTTTAACGTATGGATGTCAGGTTTTGTCATCGAGTTGTCCCAAAACATATTTAAAAAAACTGTAAATTATTCGGAACAAAAATCTTAAAATAATTTATGGCCTTAACAGACGCTACTCAACCGCCCTTCTCCACAGGCGATTTAAAGAAGTCTTATTTAACACCGTAACCTGTAAATTTACACAACGATTCGAAGATCGAAACATGTCTTCAAGTCACGATATTCTAAGAAATTTGAATAGTTAATTCCATCGTCAACTTCAGAAATGAAGTTAATAGAAGCCTTTAATGTAAAAAATTTTTGAAATAACTAAATTGGGGTTTTTCCTCTATCTTTTCCCCTAATCTGATTTACATTTTTTTGAACGGACTCCTATTTTTCTACAAAATTAGTTTCCGAGTGTTGCAATACTTTATTTAGTAAAATCTCAAGACTTGTAAATATTAAAATTATATTTTAAGTTTTTAAATTGTAATGTTGACAGAAATAAATAAAAAAAAAAGATTGTGAAACCCAGATCGTATATATTACAACACGAACAAAAGCTTTCGTTTGACATCGAGAAACAGGCACAGAATAACACAACAACTCGTTTACCACTACAATTCACTATCGTTTTATCGACTGCAGTTTCTTATAATTTACTCTCTTTGCTTGTATCTTACGATACAGTGTAGACTTAATCAAGTCCTTATTTAATAGGTATCATAATCAAGAGACTTTTCAGTCCTTCACCAGGCTTATAATCCGGTCATGAATTATTTAATATGTTTGGTACTGTAATAAATCATTTGAAATTTTAAAAAGAATATCGCTTCCTTGCAAGAGTCTTATAAATATTCGTAAAAGCGTCAACTGCTTTCCCTACCAATGCTGCAGAGGTATCGAATACATAGTGTTTACTCCTGCTTTTTGTCCAGTTTTCCTTTTTTTAAGGATTAATCACATAATATGCATATTTCATGTTTCATTATTGTTCCTTTCTCTTACTTACCCAGATGTTTAGTAATAATGGAAACAAATTTATTATTTGTATGACTGGTGTAGCCTCTCAGAGTAGATGAGCATTACTACTCCTCTTTATTTAACGAAAAAGGGCACAGTTATAAGTTATCCTAGAAAAGGTTTACTTCTTTGATTAATGACCCGACTCCTGAGCCTGGGAAAGAGCTAAAATCTTTTATAAAATATCCCTTTTTAAGACTTTTTAAAGTCAATTCTTTGTAGGAAAGAAAATTTGATGTTTCCTTCATCAAAATTAAGTCTTTATACGCAACAAAAGAAATGACACAGAAGGACGCAAATAAAAGCTTAGGAATATTTAAGCAATAATTCTTATAGCAATTTCAGTTCGATTGAGAGCAGGTTCTTTGTTGCTTTGGCATAAACGATTAATTGGAAAATATAGTGCAATTAAAATAAAAATGTCGATTAAATAAGGGCCATTCGGTTTTATAATATGCATTTATGAGACTAAGGGTCATTAACAATGTCCGACAATGTCTGGTCGGGGCTAACTAACAGTTTTTAGTTTTAAATTCCATACAGTTTCAAATTAGATACAAACTAAAACCAGTAGTTAAGTTAAACTTTAGGATAATTTGTGAAGGTGATTTAGGTGATTTGTAATTTAGAAATTTTGCGGACTACAAATTGTAACGGATTTAATACACCTATTTAAAAGTAATTTGTCAAGCCATTTAACCCCATGCAAATGATCCTATATCAAATGTAATATATCAGTTCAAATATGTAATGCAATACAATTTACAAGTAGGCAATGTAATACCATTACTTTTTGAAATATACTATTTTAGATCCTTCTCCTTATTAACTGTCCTTAAAAAAGTTGATATAAGAGGTCGGATCAATAAGTCCGTGACTTTTTGAATGAAACACAGTTTACATATTTGCAAAAACAAAATATTATTTTTCAACATAACCTCCTTTTAGCTCAATACACTTAGTCCAACGTTTCTCCAATTTTTGTATCCCTTCCAAAAAAAAAAAGGATTTTTCGAGGTCCATAAAATAGGCATTTGTATGATCAATAATCTCATCGTTGGAGCTAAATCCCTTTCCACCGAGCCATTTCTTTAGGTTTGGAAATAGGAAATAGTCACTGGCGGCTAAATCCAGAGAATATGGCGGCTGAGGTACCAATTCGTAGCCCAATTCATGGAATGCCATTGCCATTGAGACTACAGACGTGTGCACCCGTGAGTTTACCAATTGAGAGCAAACGCGGCACCCATCTTGCAGACAGCTTTCTTAAAGTCAACTGATCATTTAAATTCGAAACCACACTGCCATATGAAATGCCTATGGCATCAACAATCTCACGCACTTTTACTCTTCGATCGGCCAACACCATATCGTGGATTTTTTCGACATTTTCGGGTGTATTGTCCTCAATTGGCCGTCCAGAATGTTCAGCGTCATTTGTACTTGTGCGACCACAACGAAAGTCAGTAAACCATTTCTTTACCATTAAAATCGATGGTGCATAGTCCCTATAGTATTTATCAAGCTTGTCCTTGGTTTAATTGACGGTTTTTTCGCAAAAAGTAACGTTTAATGAGCACTCGAAATTCACTTTTTCACATTTTAAAAAAAAATGTACGAGGTTGTATGTTTTGAACAGCTGGTAAACGCAAAGTAAATTACGGAACTTGCTCAATATATGACAGTAGTCTACTAACAGGTGGTACTTGATGGTAGCAGTGTATTTCATATAACTACGAGGGAAGTTCGAAAAGTCACAGACTTATTGATCCGCCCTCTACCTGGAAATATTTTGTACAAAAACATTGATCCGAGTTTAAGCTAACAAATTATTTTTTTCAATTTAGTAATTTCAACGTTTAGATGGCAACCCAATTTTCGATGACAAAACGAGCATCAAACATATTTTAAAAGGCATTATCATTAATCAAATGTAATTTAAATTGTATTATCATCAATCAAGCTTTCACACATACATATCCATACATTCCACTTAAATGTACCTTGTTTAAAGCATGGTTTACTTCCAGCCGCTTATAGCTCATTATTTCATAACACTCTACTTATATTCTCTATCCTTTCTTCAACTACCTATAAGAACAGCTGTGTCATCGAAGCCCCTGATATTTTATATATACGGGTTCATGGATTTGATAAGGAATGGAAAGCAACTCCAATCAAAGCCACAAACCAATACAGTAGAGTGGAATGATTCATTTGGTACGACGGCTCATACCTACAATTTTTGCAGGAGAGTGCCATTAGCCTTCTCAGTAACCTATGAAAGTTTTATGAGAAGATTATCCAAATTAGGATATCTGATTCTTCTACTAGTGCGCCAAAATAGGCAATGAGCAATTTGGGTTTAACAAACATCATAGCGCGGTAAATCGGAGCAACCGAGTTACCAATTTAATAACCACGAATAAACGCAAAAAACATTCAAATTATTTCTAATTTTTTTGGACGTTGAAAAGGCATTTCACATCATTTGGCATAATGGGTTAATCTACAAACTTATACAGTAAAATTTTCCCAAAATACTTAGGCAAACTTATGGCAGATTTTCTGAGCAACAGATCATTCGTTGTCTCGGTTAATGGTTAATTTTTTTCATTTCAGTGCGTTACTCAAAATGACGTCTTGTTAAACTGTTTGTCTATATCTTCAAATGCAGTAGGAGCTGACCAAATGCATCCGAGATTTTTTAAAGTATTACTCCCACATATTCTACCATACATTAAGTTTTGGTATGAACAATATTATAACTACTAGCTATTATCCGATAAGGTGGAAAGAAGCTAAGATTATACCTGTTCCGAAAACGAACACTCAATACCGTCCCATTGCTATTCTTCCATTTTTGTCAAAAGTATTTAAGCGTATTATTTGCTACCAAATCAACACATTTTTATCTACTCATCGACTTTTAACTGAAAGACAATCAGGCTTCAGACCAAAGCACAGTTGCGTAACCGCACTCATTGATGTTATTGATGATATCAATAAGGAAATGGATGCGGGAAAAGCTACAGTTTTGGTTTTGCTGGACCATTCTAAAGCATTTGATACTGTGGATCGATCACACAGTTTTATTACAAAAACTACAAATGATGATGCATTTTTCAAATGCGTCCTTAAATTTGATAAAATCATACCTAGATAATAGATCGCAATATGTTGATGTTAAGGGTAATCGGTCAGAAGCACGATATGTGAGAAGAGGTGTACCTCAAGGTTCTATTTTAGGCCCGCTCCATTTTTCTACATATATATTGTAACGACCTACCCTCAATTTTGCATAGAGCAAAAGTAAGGATGTATGCAGACGACATTCAGATATATGTCAGCGGAAATCATTGTAGCTTTTCCTATAACTCCGAGTTGTATCTGCTTGTGGTAAAACGTTTGCATTATTGAGATCATTGTGGATTACACAATCATTTACACCTTTTAGGATTCGTATGCTGTTGGCAAAATCGTATTTGATTCCTACTCTCATGTATGGCTCTGAAATTTTTGCTAATTGTGACTCGCAAAGTAGACGAAAATTAAACTCTACTTTTAACACTATTGTAGGATATGTTTTTTGCTTGAGGAAATATGACCACATAACTCCATTTAGCTCTAAAATAGTTGACATGAAATTTGATGACTACATGAAATTAAAATGCTTGGTTTTTCTCCATAAAATAATTAATAGTTGTGAGCCGATTTATCTTTCTGAGCGGCTACGGTTTAGTATCTCCAGGAGAAGTATCACTTTAATCCAATTTGTTCATTCAGAGTCTGAACGTCAATTTTGTATTAATGTAATTCGCTTGTGGAACGCTTTACCAGTAAATATAAGGAGTACTCGCAACAACGCACAATTTAGACGTTTAGCGACAGAATTGTATAATCGTTCAAATTGAATATTTTTGATATCAATAAACAGAACAGAACTTCATTCTTGTAAATTTGAATATAATGTGAAAATTAAATTTAAATAAATACTATAAATTAAAATTAATAATATCCATGTGCATTGTTATACTTATTTTTTATTTTATTTATCTTATTATTGTTAACTTCAGTGATATTGTTAGTTTTAGCTATTTCGATTAAATTGATTGTGTTCATATTTGTATTTTTATTTCGAAATCAATTTCTCCGATATATGGATGATTTTTAACCCGTATGCTCTACAATTTTATTTAATACTTTGTCAGTTTTCTCTTTCTTTTCTATTTTTTTATTGATTGTACCTCATAATTTATACTTTTGATTATTTTTTACTACATTTTTGAAAAACTTGTAACTATATAAAATTGTAATTAATTAATTTCAGATAGAAATCCCTGCACTATAAATCCTAAGACAACATGTCTTGTTGTCCAGATTTACCAATAAACAAATACAAATACAAATGGAATGGAATATTATCATCCCCAAGGTCAATAACAACAGACTTGCCATAACGTTCGATATTGTCATACTTATTGTATTCGATATATACATCAGATTTTTCTCTTCCATCCCACCTCCAGACTGCGTATTACGCGTATAACACAGCTCTAATTTCATCCAGCAAACTTACAACTGCTCTTCACAAAACACGGAAAAAGGATGGAAAAGTACTTTTTCAAGTGAAAAATTAAGAGTAATCCCAACAAGCCACAAGCCAAATCGCCTAAGACGATCCCAAGACGCAAACTTAATATTGGAAATGAGTTAAGTCCCATTAAAAAAAACCTTATCTTTAAAAGCGAAATAAAACCTACACTTACTTATGCATGTCCAATCTGGTACAAGCTGCAACCTACATCATAAGGAACTTCAGATTCTTCAACAAAAAATGTCTTAAGATAATAAATAAAAGACATTGGTGATATCCAACGCACCTCCTTCACACCGAAACAGGTTATGAAAAAACGATCTCATACGTAGAGTAAATAACAAGTATTTTGACAATATAGAAAATTCTCCTTATCAACTGATAAGAGAATGTAGAGAAATACAACAAAAGTAGATTATACTCGGAAATTATCAATTTGAAAATGATATGCTTATGATACCATTCTAATCATTTATACTCAGAGTTCGTATTTACCCCCCCCCTGAGTAACTCATACACATCGTCGTGGGGAATGTGTAATGAACATTTACCCATTACCCGCAGGGTATGGGGAAAATAATGGGTAGCTACCCACGACAATGGGGAATTACTCATCACGATTTCCCATTACCTTCAGGGCAATGGGGAAAATTATTGGTAGCTACCCACGAAATGGGGAATTACCCATCACGATTTCCCATTACCCTCAGGGAAATGGGGAAAATAATGGGTAGCTACCCACGACAATGTGGAATTACTCATCACGATTTCCCATTACCCTCAGGGAAATGGCGAAAATAATGGGTAGCTACTAAACATCTGCATGAGTCCATTCGCACAACGAACTCGCATCTGAATTCATGAATGATTTTTGAATTCATGAGTTAAAAAGACCTTTGTATGAATTACAATGAATTCAGCCACTGAAGTTGTGTTGTAGTTGGTTGTGCTTCGCGAAGACGAAGATTGTGTTTATTCGTCTCATAAAACGATCGAACTCGAACTCACTCACATTCAGTAACAGAGCGAACAACAAAGTTAAGGGCCACTTGCAATGAGAACGATGAGTCATTGTTATTCACTATAGTCATGTATGGCCACCACTACATTGAAAGTTTTGCATGCATGTACTTATGCTTTGTTGTTTGTTTTTTTTGTGTTGCTTGTAGCGACTTGAGCATGAGTTCACTCGAATTCAAAAATCATTCATGAATTCAGATGATTCATGAATTCAAAAATCATTCATGAATTCAGATGTGAATTCGAATGAACTTATACAGCCATTGAAGTTGTGCACAATCGAGGTATTTCATAAATCTCTGAATTTACACGACAACAACAACTCAACTAAAATGATTTTTAATAGTTAATTTTTTTTTAATAAGTAAAAAGTGAATAATTTTTAAAGTAAAAAGTAACTTTATTTATTGAAACACTTAAATCTATCCAAAGTTTTTCAGACGTGCAGACAGAGAAAACAAGTTAATATAAAGAATTAAAAAAAAAAAATTATTTTCTTTTATAAGATTTCATCGCATAATTCGGATAGGTGAATGGATTTTCTATAATTCGAATTCATTTATTAAAAAAAATTAATCTCACCACTACTTCGTACAAGTACTGGCCTCACTCGCGCCAACGTTGTTATTTACAACACAAATTCATACAGAACCAAACGAATTCAATGAGTTCGGGTTGTGCTGAGTGTGAACCAAACGAACCAAACGAACTCAATGAGTTCGGGTTGTGCTGAGTGTGAATCATAGTTTGTGTGAATGCTACAAGTTAGACGAATTCGAAGAAATTCATGCTTTAACAAACTCGAGTCTCTTTTGCTCTCACTCATTGGTTCTCATTGACGGTGAATTCAGTGAATTGAATGCCAAAACTGTTAGTGAGTGACTCATGGGTAGGTTTTTTAGCATTCATGCAGATGTTTAGTAGCTACCCACGACGATGGGGAATGGGTTACCCAGGGTAACTCTTCCCAATTTTTGATCGATAATATGAAAAAATTAGAAAAAATGTCTATATCTCGGAAACGGAGCGTCCAATTGAAAAAATAACCAATTTTTGTGGGTTTCTAAGGGGTTTTCATAAACTGGTCCAATTCGTATGGAAGATTTTTTTTTCGAAAAATCGCCAAAATAAAAAAATCGCTAAAATAAAAAAGTTCCTATAACTCGAAAACGGTGCGTCCAATCGAAAAAATAACCGGAGAAAATATGATCTCTTAGCCTTAAAAGGAAATTACAACTTTAAATATGACGAGGATCTAAAAACAACTAAATTTGATATAATAAAAAATTTACCTCCGAAGGAGGCTTTAACCAATGGGTGTCTCCAATATGGCATCACTTTTTAAAAAAAAAATCGCTAAAAATAAAATTTTTCATACAAAAAATCGCTAAAACGCCCTCATGTTTATATCTCGGAAACGGAGCGTCCAATCGAAAAAATAAGCAATTTTTGTGGGTTTCTAAGGGGTTTTCGTAAAGTGGTCCAATTCGTATGGAAGAATTGTTTTTCGAAAAATCGCCAAAATAAAAAAGTCGCTAAAATAAAAAAGTGGCTATAACTCGAAAACGGTGCGTCCAATCGCAAAATACTACAAATTTTACCTCCATCGGAGGCTGTAACCAATGGGGGTTTCGAATACATCCAATACATACATTTCGATTTATAGCCACCTTTTTATTTTAGCGATTTTTTTATTTTTGGCGATTTTTAAAAAAAAAATTCTTCCATACGAATTGGACCACTTTACAAAAACCCCTCAGAAACCTACAAAAATTGGTTATTTTTTCGATTGGACGCTCCGTTTCCGAGATATAAACATGAGGGCGTTTTAGCGACTTTTTTTTTAAAAAAAAGTGATGCCATATTGGAAACACCCATTGGTTAAAGCCTACGTTGGAGGTAAATTTTTTATTATTTTTTCGATTGGACGCACCGCACCGTCTTCGAGTTATAGGAACATTTTTATTTTTCGAAAAAAAATTCTTCCATACGAATTGGACCAGTTTATGAAAACCCCTTAGAAACGCACAAAAATTGGTTATTTTTTCAATTGGACGCTCCGTTTCCGAGATATAGGCATTTTTTCTAATTTTTTCATATTATCGATCAAAAATTGGGAAGAGTTACCCTGGGTAACCCATTCCCCATCGTCGTGGGTAGCTACCCATTATTTTCGCCATTTCCCTGAGGGTAATGGGAAATCGTGATGAGTAATTCCACATTGTCGTGGGTAGCTACCCATTATTTTCCCCATTTCCCTGAGGGTAATGGGTAAACGATCGCTACTCATTCCCCACGGCAATTATAATGGGTTACCCTGGGTAACCCAGGGTAACTCATTACCCACGAAATACGAACCCTGTTTATATTACTAACAAATGAATATAAATATATTTTCCAAAAATATTTGAACTCTTTTTTCTTGTCATATAAAGATTTTACCTAATAATCCTTTATTAAATTTAATATGCAACAAATTATCAAAATCGCTGATTACCAACTATATTTGCTGTAATAACTATTGATAAAATCTCAATGCACTGTAATTATGTAAATACACATTGTAAATAATGATGTAAAATAAAAAAATAAAAAATATAGATGCACTCTACTCTTCAAAATTCAATACTAATGCCATCCGTCAATAAAGTTGTACGCAGATTATTTTGACGTCGCTGAATCCATTTACAATTTTGAAAATACAACTTAACAATATTGCAATTTTCCAAAATGTATAATTCCATCTGATTTTTACTTCAAGTGCATTGTGAGATGTTAGCAGGTTAATTTTTGTTCTTTTTTCATTTTGTGAGCTAATCAAATCGTATAGTTTCAACTTGTATTCAGCCCGGCCTACTGTAAATATTTATAATGTATATTAATACCAATTGTTGAATGTTTTAAAAACAATAACAAGTAATCTGTACCAATGACAAAAAAAAGGATGTATATTTTAAAACGAGGTGCATTTAGAACCTCGCATTTAGTCGGAAGTAGTCATAAGTTTTATGAATAAATAAGCTTTTGTTAATTGATAAATATATACGTGTATAGCGATGGGTTTAAATTGTAGTTTCATGGCAACAAAGGGCCGACACAAGAAAATGTATGTGCTTGTGCAGCAGTTACCAAGTTGCCCTCCATTAAAGACTGCATACTAGATACTAGCTTTAAGCTATTTACTTTCAAGATGTCTTACGATTTTATCGTCAAGAACAAAGCAACCGAAGTATAAGAAACAAATAATATTGGATTTGATCGTAAGCGAGACAAATTTTTTCGAAGCTAAACGAATCTATTTCAAATAATCGGAAATATGTAGCTTTATACTTGTATTTATATTGTCTGTGTGTGGTTCTCCCAGCGAAGACATACAAACTATAAACAAAAACTGCAAATTTGTTTCGGGGCAACCATGGTACAAATACATAGTAGTAGCAAGAGACGTTGTTGTTATTGTGGGCGACAACAGCATGCATTAGTGGCCGTCGGTGGGGCAATGGTAGTGTGCGCGCCTCTTGTACATGAGATCCTGGTTTCGATCCCTGCTTAGACCAGCTTAAACTTTCTTTCGGCGGCAGTCACCTCGCATAGTGACGGCGACACTATCGAGTATTTAGCCATGAAAAAGCTTCTCAAAATACCGTTCGGAATCGGTGTAAAACTGTAGGTCCCAATCAGTGAGCGAAAACTGGAAAGCGCACAGCTCAGTGATTGTGAGAAAGCTCTTCCATGTCCCTTCATGGCATGTAATGGGAAACCATTTATTTATTTTCAACAACATGAATTTTGCTTTGGTTGTGCACTTAGCTTCTGTCTAATTAACCACAAATGTATACCAACTACAAAAGTAAACAACGATGTGCAAAAACAAAATACATACATACATATGTATTGGCAGTGTGGCCGTCGGTGGTGCAATGGGTAGTGTGCGCGGCTCTTGTACAAGAGAACCCTGCTCAGACCACCTTAAATTTTTTTCGACGAGGGACTCCTCTTTAGTGATGGCGACACTATAGAGTACTTCGCCATGAAAAAGCTTATCAAATTACCGTTCGGAACAGGTGTGAAACTATAGGTCCCAATCAGTGAGTGTAAAACTGGAAAGCGCACATCTCACTGATTGTGCGAAGCTCTCCTCAATCGCTTTATGGGATGTTATGGGACAACATTTTTTTTATCGGCAGTTGGAAAGTGTCGCGGTAAGAAAAAAAAAATAAAATCAGCTCATCTAACAACATAACCTTGCCTAGGTCAACCGTGGGGCAACCACACAAATACATTCACATTCGTGTGTGTTTCATGGCGTAGTATACCAACGTTTTAAAACAGAGCGTCGTGACCTTACTTCGTTGAAAGTTGATGAGCGACTAAATTAAATTTGTCGCTATTTAATATTAAGGCTGCTTTTTTTTAATCCATTAAGATATTGCCACTTACGACTTTCCAAATAAAACGATCCACACCAAATACTACGAAATGTGGCAACATTTGCTGTAATGGGTGAAAAAAAAATGCGATACGGCAAAACGTTTGTAGCCATGGTAATAGCAGATGTGGTTGTAGTTATATACAGCAACAACAGATATTTTATTTTCGTTCATTCGTTTCAGTTGTCAAACTCTACACAAATATATACCAACAATACAAGAATACAAAAAATTATAAAAACAATATAGTATATATGATTTTATCAAGTGAAACGAAAAATTACGTGGAAAAAATTTAACCACCTGTTTAAACGGCTATACCTGATAGATAATTCTACCATGATCAATATGTGTCACATTTACCGCGCGTTGTTGTGAACAATTTAATTCCAATTTTGTTTTCAATGGGATATAAAAATCTATTCTTCAAATTTAGAGATATAAAAGTGTACGTAGTCTTCCATTAAATACAATAATTTGAATGAACTTCATTTTGCAAATTTCTGTTTTTGTCTCTCCAACTTTTTCATTCACAAGAAATGATAACAAAATGTATCTAAGATAACTTTTTTTTTGCCATTTCTAGAAATTGAACATGTGGCAACATTGTCATTCCTCAAGTTGGAATTTAAGTTGGAAGTTGAAATGCCACTTAATATCGCTTAGCTGCTCCGTAAAAATTAATCTATAATTAACTTTAGCGGGGTAAAAAAACACTTATTGTCGTTGTCATCCAGTGTTGCCAGAAGTTGTAAAGAAACATGTCAAACAAAGAGCAATTTGCTAAAAAACAAATAGTAATTATAGGAAAATTACAGAAGTAATTATAGGAAAATTTGGAAAACTTAATGTGTTGTCATAATAACGTTTAATTTAAATTTTTGTACATTACTCATTGCGGCATGCATGTACATTAGGGTGGGTAAAAAAAAAATTGCTGCTGTCACTACCTAAAAATGAAGTTCAGAGTTGTTTAATGACTATTTGCAAAATATTGCGATTTTGGGTTCAGCAAATTGTGAGCTATTTTGTTTTAAAAACACTTCTAATTATCAGGATTTTTGGGCGTAACTTTTTAGATGTTGCAGATATTTGGAAAATTTATTATGGGTACGTAGACCTTTAGGAGTTCTTGCAGTGCACATATTGTTTTTATTTGTATTTTTGAAGTTGATTGAGTTGTAGAAGTTTAAATGCCGTTTTTTAGTGGATTTTCGTGGAGAAAATTTTTCGGAAAAATAAGAGAAATACAATGGTTTGGTAGTTTAATTAATTATGTTTCTTTAAAAACCACAATATTTACAAAAAATTTAAAAAAAAAAAAATTTATTGAAACATTTAATGCATTCACATTCAATATTAAACTGTTTTATAGACCTGAAAGCTTCAAAGTTGTTTACAAAAATGCAAATATTACGACCATTTCTTTTCGGATATACATAATTTATATATCATTTTAAAGGTATTGAATAGCGCTTTTTACTGCGGGTAAAACATTTTTTGCGATCAATGTAGTTTTAAATGATAACTTTTGAAAAATTTTGAAATACCACCCACAAAAATAGAAATAAGCTGTATAATTTAACGTTATGTTCCAAAGAATCATACCGAGCTACGAAGCTGAGTTTATAACCTTCTCAATGACATCTTCAGTGTTAATATACGAGTAAAAATGACGGAGTTATTTTGATTTTTTCTTACGACTCCACGAAAATCCACTAAAAAACGGTATTTAAACTTCTACAACTCAATCAACTTCAAAAATACAAATAAAAACAATATGTGCACTGCAAGAACTCCTAAAGGTCTACGTACCCATAATAAATTTTCTAACTATCTGCAATATCTTAAAAGTTACACCCAAAAACCCTGATAACTAGAGGTGTTTTTAAAGCAAAATAGCTTACAATTTGCTGAACCCAAAATCGCAATATTTTGCAAATAGTCATTAAACACTATGAACTTCATTTATAGGTGGTGACAGCAGCAATTTTTTTTTACCCACCCTAATGTACATACATTAATTTACATATTTTTGAACCAGTGCACATCCCATTTTGAAACTTCCTGTGTTATAAGTATACTTTAAGCTAATTTCTTATTATAAAAAAATTATAAAATTGAAATTTAGATTGATTTTGTACATGAACATTTTTTTTCATATTTGGTTTAATTTCTTAAAAGAGCGGACAAATTTCTATACCAACCGCGCACCTTATTATACTTTAACACTTTTTTTATTCGTAAAATACATAAAAAAAATCAAATTTCAAAAATGGCAACATTTTACAACCTCATGTCTTGATAAATAAACATCATACAAAAGAAATATTGCGTGTTCACTGTCATACCTACTACAACTACAATTAAGCCAAATACGTAAGTTGTTGTGGTGCCACGTTGACGCTGTTACTGGAACAATTAATTTTTAAATTTTAACTTTTCTTGAGGGCTTTGTTCAATTTAGAGTTTATCAAAATAAAATGACTTTATTTCATATTTCCAAATGACGTTTTCTTAGTCATACTTAATTTTTAAACCACGCTAATTTACCGAAATTTTATAATCTAGATACTGATCGTTATATTTTCCCAAGAAACATGAAAATGTTTGTCTTAGTATATTAGTAAAATGCAAATACTGGTACTTCTTTTTAACAGTACCATACAATTAGCCGAAAAATATTGTGGCATTCTTAGAAAAGTTTTGTTGTATCTCAGTGTAATTTATAAAATAAATAAATGAATGGTTTCCCGTTACATCCCATGTAGGGATTAGGGAGAGCTTCTCACAACCAGTAAGCTGTGCGCGTTCTAGTTTTACATTCACTGATTGGGACCTACAGTTTTACACCGGTTCCGAATGGTATTTGGAGAAGCTTTTTCATGGCTTAAAACTCGATAGGGTCGCCGTCACTAAGCGAGGTGACCGCCGTCGGAAGATCTAACCCACGTTCTCATGCACAAAAGCCGCTCACACTGCCTTTGCACAACCGACGGCCACAATTTATATCGTGAAGAAGACTAAATTCATTGAAATATAGCACGAGGATATTTTTGTGTATGCAAAAATTACTACTGATACGAATGATATATACCTCCAAAATAAAAATAAATTAAATTGAATACTGCAATGCTTTGGATATGGATATCCAATTAATTCTGTTGCATCGCTTGAGTTTATAAAGAAGAAAAACTAACTATTCTTGATTCTTTATGCCAGCAATAGTCCAAAAAAATTATATTTAATGGAAGAATCTATCCCGCCTAATAGTAGTCTTAAGTGTATCTAAGGTATGCCAAATTTGTAAATTTCTTATAAAATAAAAAAACAGCAGACAGTTGTCCGAGGCCTTCGGCCACGGACTGTCCCTGCAGGCTGTGTCAGAGACACGGCCATTAAGTTTAACGTAGAATACGCCATTCGATAAGACAGAAAACATATATACCAATAAATGATAAACGTCAACTGTCAGCTGCTGTCAAACAGCATCAAGCAGCATTGTTATATTGCTTAATTGGCAGCACTTTCATTTAACATAAAAATGTATGAATTAATTTTTTCATATATTTTTTATATATATCCATGTTAAATTCAAATTCACATTTAACATTTTGTTTCACTTAAATACATAAGTAAATATACGAAATTTCAATATTTCATCAATCAAAACAACAGCCGAAGGTTTGTGTCCACACTGAAACAGCAGCAAACTCAAACACTCAACCAAACACCACACATATGTTTGAGTGTATGTGTTTAAACAATTTTCATTTGAGAAATTAAAAAATATTAGGAAGATATCAACCAATATGAAATGTATCTCAAACGAAAGATAACATCTTCATTTACCTACAAAAAATTATTTAAAAAAAGTTATCTCGCCGTTTCCTCATAATCAATGAAATAAAGATTACAACAATAACAATCTGACATGACTCCCTATACCGTAAGGTAAGACGTATTCTACGCCAAAACACATAACATAGGTATAGGAAATTACAGAAAAGTAATCACAAGCTTGTCTTTCACAGCCCATCCAGTATGAAAATGCTACATGGACTTCCAATGATTTACACTTGTCCATTTTATACTGTAATTTAAAATTTTATAGCACCTGTTAATAGAATGTCACCATAAAATTTAAATATTCCAATTTAAGCCACAGTCCTTAAAATTTTGCAATCGATCCAAACCAGCATTATATTTTTTGCATATGAAATGAGTGTGTTTACCTTTTTATCCTAAACTTTGTTTATACAAAAATCACTTAACCTCCTTTCCCATGAAATCAGGCCCTCGGCCTTTAAACCCACACCTTAAACTTGCCAAGGGGAGAATGAAATGGAAATGTTCAAGTATAAGCACAGAAAAAATATATACACTCAGCTAAAAAATATCCAAAGGCGATAAAAAGCAAATAAAACAATTTAAAAACTTTAGATGCCACAAAAAATATTTCATGACTAAATTATTAACAAGAACAGAAACAGCGTCAAGAGCAACAAAAAGTATGAAATAAATGTTATGGCTGAGATACGATTCTAGATTTTGCTGTGGCTTTCGATATCTAAAGCAACACACCAAGAGCAACAGTCGCAAAGTCAAAAGAATGCCAAAATTTAAAAAATATTGCATGGTTTCCGGCTTCTTCGGCCCTCGGGCACGCACATTTCTTTTCGTAATATATCCACTTTTATTTGTAAATCCCATTCCACGTGGAGCGAGTGAGTGGTACGTTTCAAAGGAAACCAACCAAAATGTGAGTATAATGAAGTTAGATAAATTTACATAAAAACATTTGTTGTACGTTCTCGCATCCCCTTTTTGCTGAGTTATGTGATGATTTTTGTTTTTTATATTGAATAATACACAATATCGCGAAAAATCTGAAAATAATTTGTTTCAAATCTCTTAATGCCGTGAATGCAGGCACGTACGTAGGTGGGGGCCGGGAGCTCGGTACCACCCCTCCCCCGAAATCCGTTTCTTCTGTGGTAATTTTTGAATGTAGTACTATTTTCCAACCTAAATTCCAAGTTGGCCTCCCCGCCAAACGAAAATCCTGCGTACGGCACTGCGTGAATGTGGCAGTGTTAATGGGAAGTGCTGATTACGGGTTGAAGTTTCCAAGTTGCCATTCATGGAGTATTTCGTGTCATGACGAACATAAAATAACAAAAAATTGGCAGAGTATTTATTTTTCAGGGCAGTCTTTTGAAGCACATTTCCTTTATATTGTAGTGATATTTTACATGATAACTTATAACTTTGCCAATATTCTTGCAAGAGAATTTGAGATATTTGAAAGAATTTTTAGCATATTTTAAAACACAAGTAGCCAATTCACTTCACTATTTCGCGTTCAATGTCGGCACCAAACAGTTATTTTTTGTGGATGAAGTGGTGATTCATGAAGCACATGTGGACTTTCACCAAATCAATAACGCATATTTTGCTTATTAACGAACCCATTGAGCCAAAAGTGAGCTTCGTCACTGTTGATGATTTTGCGATGAAATTCATCATCTTGGCACATCTTCTCCGGAGCATAATCGGAGAACGTATGCCGCGTCAAATAATCCATCGGCTTCAAATTACTGACTTACTTACTTATCCGGTCACGAAACAACCCCGAGGGGTCAGGGACCTTACAAACAAAGATAACATATTTCGCCAACCAGTTTGATCTTTTGCCTTATACCTCCAGTTGGCAATATCAAGTGTACGCAGGGATTCGTCAACCTGATCCTTCCAGCGGAGTCTTGGTCTTCCTATTTTTCCTATTCCTTCGAGTTCGGTTTCGAAAACCCTTCGTGCTGGTTCGTCTTCATCCATTCTACTGACATGGCCTAGCCAGCGCCATCGTGTTATCTTGATCCGCTTAACTATGTCAATGTCAGGATATAGCTCATACAGCTCATGGTCCATTCGTCGCCGATACTCGCCGTTGTGCTCTATAGGGCCATAAATCCTCCGGAGTATTTTCCCCAGAAGATTCCTACAGATGTTTCGTCTGCTTGCGATAATACCCAGGATTCTGCGCCATAAAGCAAGACAGGTTGTATGAGAATCCGGTATAATTGGACTTTTGCCACTCGAGAGAGGGCTTTATCTCTAAAGTGCTTGCTTACCCCAAAATAACATCTATTCGCAAGCACAATTCTCCGCTTGATTCCAAGGCTGACGTTGTCGTCCTTGTTCAGGGCAGATTCGAGGTATATAAATTCGTCCACTACCTCGAAGTGGAGGCCCTACTGGTTGAAACCATTAATTTTGTCTTGTCCTCATTTAGCGTCACACCCACTTTTCCTGACTCCTTCTCAATTCTCGAAAACGCCGCAGTAACTTCTCTAGCTGTGCGTCCAATGATATCTATATCATCAGCATACGCGAGCAGCATGTGACTTTTGCTGCTGATGGTTTTGTTCATGTTGACTGCAGCTTTTCTTATAATAATGTCTTTTAAGATGTTAAAGAGATCGCATGATAGGGTGTCGCCTTGCCTGAGTCCTCGCTTAGTTTCGAAAGGTTCGGTAAGATCCTTACCAACTTTCACCGCGGATTTGGTGTTCGTCAGGGTCATCCTGCAAAGGCGTATGAGTTATGCAGGAATACCAAGCTCAGACATTGCTTCATAGAGTTTCTTCCGTGTAGGACTATCGAAGGTCGCCTTATAATCGACAACTAGATGATAGGTGTCGATTTGTTTTTCGTGGGTCTTCTCCAGGATTTGGCGTAGCGTAAAAATCTGGTCGGTTGTCGATTTTCCAGGCCTAAAGCCACAGTGGTATGGTCCAATCAGGTCAGCGATAATCGGTTTTAGTCTTTCGCACATTATACTTGATAGAACCTTATATTCTATGGAGAAAAGGCTTATTCCACGGTAGTTGGCACAGAGACTCGGGTCACCTTTTTTAAATGTGGGACATAGTACACTTTTCTGATCGCATAAAACGTAGAAGCGGTCACCCCGCTTGAATTCCTGTATCACGTAAAAGGTAGCCGTGACTAAATTGTCACAGGAAGTGTCACATTTTAGCGATGGAAAATTCGTTGAGAATGCATGAAAAATACAAGTTATGATTATTCAAATTAATCAATAAACTTTAAACTGGATTATATGTCGCTGCAAGTTTAGTTATGAGTGCACAATTTACGGATATTTATAAATTGATGTTTTACTGTGGGAAATTCAAAACGAAACAATTTAAATCTAACGGAAGAATGAAAAACATACGATATATACAACAATAACAATCTGACATGACTCCCTATACCGTAAGGTAAGACGTATTCTACGCCAAAAACTTATTTTCAACAAACCTGTCTGCTGTTTTTTTCTGAAATTAAGCACCCAAGGTGCATGCTGTGCACAAGTTTGTGTAAAAAGTTCGTGAGCCTGCATGCTAGTGGACAGTTAATGTGGTTGCTGTGGCCGAAAGTGTGCAACTTACTCTAAGAACATCGACTCGCCACGGATCTCTACAAAAAATAATATTTTCTGACGAGGCGCATTTGGCTCTACGAAATAACCCCCGAGTTAAATAACCCCCAAATGAGAAATGAAATAATCGCCAGTGAAATAAGCCCCCCAGAAAATGAAATAACTCCAAATGAAATAACAACCAAATAAAAATGAAATAAACTCCAAATCAAAAACGAAATAACCGAAATAATAATGTCATATGAAATAACCCCTAAGAAAATAATGAAATAACCCCCAATGTAGAAGGGAAATGAAACAATAACCAAATTGTAAACGAAATGAAATAACCCCCGAATTTAAGATATTGTTGGGTGATATTTCATTGGGGTGTATAGCTTAATTTGGAAGGCGTAGCGAAATAACTCCCACATGAAATAACTCCCACCAGAAAAATTAAATAAGTCCCAAAAAATTTCCATACAAAAGTGGGAGTTGTTTCATATGAAATAACTCCCACTTTAGTAGAACTTATTTGGTTTTTTTTGGGAGTTATTTAATTTTTCCTGGTGGGAGTTATTTCATAATGAAATACTGAAATAACTCCCAATGTTATGACAATGAAATAACTCCCAAAAAAATGACCGTTTGTACAAGGCCCATATAACAAGTGCTGTAGGAGAAGTCTTGGGACTTATTTCACTTTGCTATTGGGAATTTTTTCATTTTTTGTGGGACTTATTTCATTTTTTCGTTATTGGAAGTTATTTTATTTTTGGTGGTAATTATTTCGTTGGGAGTTATTTCATGGGAGTTATTTCATGGGGAGTTATTTCGCTACGCCAATTTGGAAACCACAATTGGAAAATAAAATAAGCCCGAAAAAAAGAAATTAACCCCACAAAATTTGGTAGTTATTTCATATGAAGTAACACCCAAAAATGTATGTAAATATTTAGGGGTTATTTCATTCCTCGTTTGGAGGTTATTTCACTGGGGGGTTATTTCGTAGAGCCGGCGCATTTTCATCTCAGCGGCTATGAGCTATGTAAACTAACAAAATAGCCGTATCTGGGGATCGGAAACCCCGTTCTTAACTGTCGAGAAGCCAATGCATCAACAGAGAGTGAGAGTTTGATGTGGATTTTGGAGTGGTGGCATCATTGACACGTTTTTTTGGAAATGCTGTTGGAAACGCCATTTCAGTCAGCGGTGAGTGCTACAGAGCACTAATTACATTTTAACTTTTAACAACTGAAATGGAAGATATGAACTTGGATGATCTTTGTTTTTAGCAAGATGGCGCACCATGCCGCACAGCTCATCAAACATTAAATTGGCCGCTTCAGAGAGACCACTTTGAACTTTTTCTTGTGGGGAGTCGTTACAGACCGATGCTATGCGAATAATGCGATCCACACCCTTAAGGCTAATATCGTCCGAATCTTCATGAAATAGAGCCAGAAGCCTTCTACAAAGTATTGGAAAATTTAACTGACAGGATGAGTTACTGCGAAGCCACTAATTGTGTTCAGTAAATAATGGAAATATTTGTTATCTCCACATGCAGAAAACTCTGTATTTTTTCGTTTATTGTATTCAAATATAAAGTGTTTGTAGCTTGTCGCAAATATAGTATATTTGTGGCCAAACACATTTTGTTTGATATTCTATATTACATGTTTGAGACACAATGATTAATAGGTTATAATATATGTACTTGTGACCCAAATGATGCTTTGTTTGTAGAAACAATATTTCCATTTCTGGAAAAATCCATATCCGACATATAGTATCACCTGCAAGTTAAGTATTGGTAACTATTCTGTGATATCTAGCGTACAACACTATCGATATAAATAAAACTTTGTATTAACCCATATTTCGTCAAACTACACTTTAACCAGTACATAAATTTCAGTCGAGTGAACTGACTTAAACATACCCTCGCCGTAAGACATCCAGAGTGTCCGAGTTGTGTTAAGAAATGCCTCTATTGGGACCATAGTCAATAGCAGATTGACATTGTGCTAGATGTTATTTAATACCCAACTTCATTAGAATCCGAATTAATTTTTGGGGAATTTTTCTGCCTACCAACCAATTTTCCGCCCAATATTTACACGGGAGGTACAAAAATGGGTATGGCGAAGTTGTTAATTTTTTATTACCCAGTTGCTTTTGCCAAAAAATCGATCAGTACCAAATTGTATTAGGATCGGTTGTGATTTACTCGGCCAACTGGAAACACGTCCAACTTTTGCATGAGAGGTACGAAACTGGGCGTTGCACGTTAGTCAATTATTAATAACACAGTATCTTTTAGTAAAATTTTGACTAACACCGAATTTCGTTACGACCGGTTGTGCTTTACAAGAGTTATCGTGTCTATCAAATGGTCAGCCGCCAAACTTTTGTATGGACGGTACCAGAATGGGTGCGGCAAAATCGCTCATTTTCTATAAGAGAGTGGCGACTGAGTAAATGTTGTCTTGTACAAAATACCATAAAGATTGGTTCGGTTTTGCGGGACTTCTCGTGCCGAACAATCAGACGGCAACCAACTTTTGTATGGGAGGTACCTAAATGGGTGTGGCAAAATTACCCTGGTCTTAATCGACGATTGGCGGTTGATGACGTGAAGCCTATAACCTAATTTCATTAAGATAGGAAGTGTTTCACGCGACTTATCGCATTTGTATGGGAGGTACCAGAATGTGAGTGGCAATCTAGCCCATTTTGGCCAATTCTGTAGACATTTATACATTATTAACCAATGCGTGAGTTCAAGCCAATCACATCTACTAGAAAAAAGTTCTACAAGAAAAGTGATTTTGTAGTAAATGTGTGAATTTGTATGGGAGGTACCACAAAGGGCGTGGTATCATTTTCAATCCCAAATTTAGTTTGGACAAATAATATTCAGGCATATGCCTGCTAGAAGAAGGCATAGTTGAATGTCCACAAACTGCCGCTGAAAGCATATATGCAGGCATATTTTGCGAATGCCACGGAGTTTTCGCTGCTGGGCTGTTAAGCGCCAACCACTATCATACGCACGCGCAGAGTTTATACTGTCATGCTTCTAATTCAGAGAGAAAATTATTGAAGAATCAGGCATTTGTACTATCGATTGAAACATCAACGAGCATCTAGAATCTATGACGGAGATTGCTAAGGTAGCGCGATATACTGCATATCTAAAGCGTTTTTGTTGTTCTTTATTTTTCGGTTATCAGGAGATAGATAGTTAATAGTCGACTAAAGCCGAATGTTTAATAACATTTCAGATATTAATACATTCCAGCTATTGATTATCTTGCGGCCGTCGCGACGCGTCGGTGGTGCAATGGTTAGTATGCGCGGCTCTTGTATTACCTTGTCTAAATCAAATCTATCGACGATGGTCTCCTTGCTGAGTGATGGCGACACTATCAGGTATTTAGCCATAGAAAAACTTATCAAAATAACGTTCGGAACCGGTGTAAAACTGTAGGTCCCAATAAGTGAGTGTCAAACTAAAAAGCGCATAGCGCATTCGTAGTGAGAAACTCAACCCAATCACTTACTGGGATGTAATGGGTAAGGATTTTTTTATTAAGTATCTTAATTTAAACTTGAATTTTATGACCGATTTTGCTAGTTAGGAAAACGTTCCTGACCTTGTAAGCTTGTAGTATGAATTTCTCAGACATTAACTAAAAGATTATCTTAATTCGTACACTCAAATTTCGTATATTTATAGTAAACACAGCTGAAAGGAAAGGAAACATAATGTTATTGAAGCAAACAAATGTTTCTTGCTTTAGCAAACATATTTTTGTTGTGCCGGAGGGCTATATCATAATTTGTATTACATTGTCTAAATCAAATGCAAAATGAATTGCAATTGTTTGCAATTACAATACAAGAATTTTAAATTCACGTGCTGACAAATCTGTATTTTGTATTATTTGGATGCAAAAATAACGTGTTTGTAGCTTGTCGCAAATATAGTGTACTCGTGTCCACACACATTGTCTTTGCTATTCAATATTACACGTTGGCGACACAATGTTGAATAGGTTATAATATGTATATGGTTTTGCGACACACATGTGGCTATGTTTGTTGAAAACTGCTGAAACAAAAACAACAAAAAAACAAAAATGTAGCAGTTCTTCAATACATGAAAACAATGCTTGCAAATATATACATGTTCCTGCAATATGTTGCTGAGGCCGTTTTTTCAGCGTTCACTTTTTTTATTTTAAACTTTTGGATGAAATATCATTTGAATCCCAACGCACATCTGCCCATATATAATCTCACCACCAACGGTTGAAGAATTCGCTAAGAAGCTTTATGGAAGAATCGAAAAATAGATGGCGCTGAGAAATCGATCGCGAAACGAAATGATAGCGTATTGAGTAAGGTTTTAACTAACATAAATACTAGTCTAGAAATGCGATTAATCTTTTAATTAATCTTTATAGTAGCTGAATGGAAACGAAAGAGAACTTGATCATAATGTATGGTATGAATCATTTATAATCCACTTATATTGTAGTGAATAAATCAATGTAGAAAGTAGAGCGATAAAGCAACTATGTACATTGATTGATCTGACATATGTAGCTAAATGCTAAATGCAAACTTAAAATGTAACTATTTTAAAGAGTGTGCCCTTTACTCTTATTGTACCAACTAATTTTTTATATGCTTGTCTGTGTTTCTCAAATCTCCCACATTCCTTCAATTACATTAGCACACTGGCCCACAACATGCCAAACTATGTATGTCATCCATCATGTCAATGTTTTCGATAGCCCCTCATGTGCTTGTTGGGGCGTTCCTAGAGTCCTGTTGTATACAACCATCGTAAGATAAAGATAAAATAGTTGACAATTTCTGTTCGTGATTGCAAATGGGTAGACCCGTAGATGCTGTTGTTGAGGTTGGCATTGGCTACAATTGATTTCCTTGTTGTTGCTATTTTCCCTTGTCGTTTGTTATTTTAACAGCAAATGCAGAGGAAGATCCTTTGTTGTTTCTGATGTAGCTCTGGTTTGGAATTTGCTGGTGTTGTCATGTTTGTTCTTTGAATAAATTGCAGTAGTGCGCGAATTATTAGCTAAATAATTTATGCACAATAAAAGTTGGCAATGGACAAGGTACATCAGAGTCGCCAATAAATTTAAAGGGATTTGATGGGCGGTTAAATCTAAATCGTAGGATATATGTTTGCATTGAATTAATGAAATTGTAACAATCGAAAATGCCGTAATATGAACAGCAACATAATGTGAGCCGCAGTTAGTTTGCACTTTTTAAATTTAGTGTAATTTTTTTTGTGCAAGTGCCATCTCTGAAATATGGCTGCTGTCACATATATTTATTGCGCTTATTAAAAATGGAGCGCTTTATGAAATTGCAACGCGTTATAATTGTGAAAACTTATTACAAACATTTGGAAAGTTTTGCTGCTACCGCTCGCAAACTTCGAAGAATTTTCAGTCGAGAAAGTGCACCTAATGTGGCAACCATTCGAAGAGTGTTTGAAAACTTCAAGAAACTGGGTCGGTTACGAACAGTAAGACTCCTGTTAGTCATCGTACCGGTCGGTCTTTTGAAAACATTGCTACTGTAAACGAGAGTGTCGCCGAAAACATCAATTCGACATTGTTCTCAACAACTTTAAATTTTATGAAGCACTACGCAGCGAATTTTGACAAGAGACCTTTACCTTCATGTGTACAAAATTTGGCTTACTCAGGTGCTCAAACCAGCAGAACATGGAAAGCGCCGGCACTTCGTTCAATGGGCAATGGAGCAAAGTGAAGTCAATGCCATTTTTTCAACAGAAGTCATATTCGCCGATGAAGCGCTTTTCCATATAAATGGTTTCTTGAATACACAAAATTGTTGAATTTGGGGCTCAGAAAATCCTCATGAGAATTTTCTTCAGGCGGCGTGATTGGGCCTCACTTTTTTGAAGATGAGGCCGAAAATGAAGTGACGGTGAACGCCATTCGTTACAGGAACAATATAATGGAATTCTTGTGACCCCAACTGGACGGCATGGATCTGAACGCCATGTTGTTTCAGCAAGACGGCGCCACCTACCACACCGCGCATGAAACAAATCCAGAACAAATTATCTCAATAAATTCTGATTTCAACGAGCCACCAATATCACACGATTTAAGGCCATGCGATTTCTGTCTCTACGGTTGAGTGAAATATCGGGTTCATGCGAATAACCCAGAAACAATACCTGATCTCCAATCCGAGATCCAACGCGTCATCGGTGAGATACAGCCACATCTCTGTGAAAAAATCATGGAAATTTTCATGAAAAGATTACTGGCCAATCATCAGAGCCGTGGGTGCCATTTAACCGTTATTTTACTCCATACTTAATCGGAACATGTCTTCTTTACAATACAATAAAAAAATAACAACTATCTCAAAAAATACGTGTTTTCAATTTAAAATGAAAAAGTGCATTCTTACTGAGCACCCTCTATTATCTTTTTATCCTTTCTGAAAAATTGTGATAAAAATACGAGATTTTGAATAAGTTGTTTCCTGGTCTCTCTTCGTTGGCCATATTTTATACACATTTGGAAAAATGGATTTATCTGCCAATTATAAAACCAATAATTGTAAGTAAACATTTTAGTTTCGGTTTTTTTGAATTTGTTTTTCAAAACAAATTTTTATAGGTAATTTTTCGAAAATATTTTACACTTATAGTGTTTTTACATAAAATCCAATAAAAACATTTACAAAAAACATTTACATAAATTTAAAACAATTTGGAACACTTTTCTATAAAAAACGTTGAAATCCAAATTTCTGCAATTAGAAAAATGAGGCATCCGACAGTACTTAGTTATACAGTTAGGAGTTGTAAAATACTTTATTTGGATTTCACAGCAATGCGGAATTGCTGCTGGCAATAGATATTAACATTATTTGCGTATAATATTAGTATGACCGGACTTCATCTTTCGAATATAGAAAGTCTCTGAAATTTTTTTTCCAAAAAACGAGTAATCTTCAAAAATTTACGAAACATTTAAAGTTTTTATAAAACAAAATTTCTTAAATCAAAAAAGTACTCCCACATTTTGTGTATATCTACAATCCCAACACTTTCTGTAATTGAAAATGTAATTAACATACTGACATATATAAATGATTTCTCTCCATTTTTAGGTATGATTCGTGGAAAACAATGGGTTTCCGGCATGAATCAAATAAGTGCTAAGTATGTTTTCCAATGTAGCTGTCTGAAATTTTTCGACCATGTAATGTCAGTAGTACTGTTACGATAATTGCTTTATATGTTTAGATTAACTAACATCTATGCCTAAATAACATTAGAGTGTCAACAAACAGTTTGTGGTGAATATTAAAGGTTCATTGTCAATGCTAATTAAGCCTAAAGATAATAGATAGACCTAGATGGTACACTCGACTATTCGCCACTTTGACCAGATGGCAGAGGATGTTTCCGTGTGACCTTTCTTCACTCGGATGCGAAGAAACAGCATTCAATAATTATTTTTATTTGGATAAATAAATAAAATATAGGTAACAAAAACGCATATGGACATTTCCACAGAAAAGTCCACCTTTTGTCACATCACGTCACTCTCGTTAATTGCTTATATTTTAAGACCAGTTAGTTTGACTGTTTTCTTATCTGTTATTAAATATAAAGCTTCTTGCATTCTGTATCTATTAAAAGAATAGAAAACAATCGAACTTCATGGTCCTAACATATAAACAATTTACTATGGTGACGTGATGCGACATAGGGTGGCACTTTCTGTGGAAATGCCCATATTGCTATTGTTACTTTTTGAAAACAGAAAAGCCAAAAAATCATGTTTGTCTGATGTCTACGCCATCTAGAAAATTTCCCTTGACTTTCAAATCCACCACTTATATTTTACCATGTAGGATTTTCTATTATCTTTGTTATGCCTAAAAGTATGCCGTGGTTCCAAGTCGAAACCCTATCTCATAATAACTCACCACGAATTTTTGAGAACAATCGACAAAGGACAGTTTTACTACGTGATGGTTCTGGTCAGGGCTGAAGTGATATAAATAACCGATTTGTAGCGAAACTCTTTCTGTATTATAAAGTTGTCTTCGATAGCCCGATACGGGGAAAATTGTATTCCTGCTAGCTCACACGCCTTTGTAGAATGACACTGAGACCTCGGGCACGGTGACACCCTATCGTGCGATCTCTTACTTACTTACTTATCCGGTCTCGGACAACCCCGGGGGGTCAGGGACCTTACAAAACGAAGACAACATATTTCGCCAACCAGTTCGATCTTTTGCTTTATTTCTCCCGTTGGCAATACCAAGTGTACGCAGGGATTCGTCAACCTGATCCCTCCAGCGGAGTCTTGGTCTTCCTATTTTTTGCCTTCCTTCGAGTTCGGTTTCGAAAACCCTTCGCGCTGGTTCATCTTCATTCATTCTACTGACTATGTCAATGTCTACTATGTCAATGTCAGGATAAAGCTCATACAGCTCATGATTCATGCGTCGCCGATACTCGCCGTTGTGCACTATAGGGCCATAAATTTATCGGAGTATTTCTCTCTTCAACACATTAATTGTGATCATCGAGAGAAAAGCTGCAGTCAACAGCAATAAAACTACCAGCAGCAAAAGTCACATGCTGCTCGTGTATGCTAATTATTTAGCCATCATTGGGGGAAAACTGCGAGAAGTTACAGCAGTATTTTCGAGAACTGAGAAGGTATCAACAAATGTGGGTTGGGCAGTAAACGAGGACAAGACAAAATTAATGGTGTCGGCAAGCAAAACAACAAACCGATTGCAAGAATGGGTGAACGTTAGTGCAAACAGAAGCACTAACGTCAGCCTAGAAATCAAATGGAGAATTGTGGTTGCAAACAGGTGCTATTTTGGGCTGAACAAGCACTTCAAAGATAATCCGGGAAACGAAGATCCAACTTAATCAGACCGTCACACAAGCTGTCTTGCTTTATGGCGCAGAATAATGGGTCACTTCGCATGCTGAAGTACCATAATTTCCTAATGAGTAAAACGCAACTTTTTTTTAATTTATTGAAGTTTTCATTAAAACAAAAATTTTCCAAAAATGTCTGCACAACATTTTTCGTGTTCTTTTTATGCACTTTCTCTTTACTAAAGTTCTAATTCATCTTTGGTTTAATAAAAACTTCTATAACTCAGTCAATTAATACAGGATTTTTAAAAACAAGGTTGCTTTTTACTCATTAGGAAACATCCCTTTTGATTAAATTCAAGAGTATTATGGTTTCTTTATAAAATAATGTGTCAAATAATCGCCGAAGTTGAAAAACGGCGAAAAAATAAAAAAAATATGTGTTTGCTGTACAAATACACATAGACTTCTCCTATCTTCTTAAATAACATACATATTTATCGTTTGATATGCCTAAATGTCTTCTTTTTAAATCCGGTGAGAATATGAAAATCGGTTGATAATCAACTACCTTACAGGCTTATACGTGCGCAAAGGTACGCAAACCCGTTATTTTTAACCAGTTTTCAAAATGTTATGGGTCACTCGACAGCACCTACAGGAAAAATTCCCAGGTATTTTGGAATGTCGCACCATGTTACCTGCTAAAAAAAACCTTAAAAAAAGTTGAGAAAAGTCAAAAATTTAAATTTGGGCGCCTCGAAAATGATTTTTTTGATATGCCGTAGTGGTACTTTTTTTCTTCATGCCAAAAGCTATCGAAAAATCGATGGCACAATATCGATTGCTAAATCGACCCACCCAAATGTACATACATGGTATGGTGCCTGCAATGTTTTTGCTTGGGCCGTTATTTTTCAGCGTGTAGTACAAATATCGTCAAACATTCTATAGTTGAATATTTTATTAACATACTGCCTTATTTAAACAATTCATCTTTGTTTTTCCCATAGGATTCACTGAAACCAATAGATTTCGGTATGGAACAAAAAAAGTTGTGAATACGCTGTCCCATATTGATGCTTGTTATTCTTCCAGTACGTGCTTTAAGAAATATTAGTATGATGAATATTTTGATAAATTCAAAAAAAAAAATTACCAAACACACCTGCTGGTGATAAACGATGTAAATAAGGTGGAAATTATTTTAAAAAATATATACGACACTATATTTTGGAATTAAAAAAAAAAATAAATGATTTCCCATTACATCCCATGAAGGGGCCGGGGAGAACTTCTCACAATCACTGAGCTGTGCGCTTTCCAGTTTTCACTCAATTCACTATTTTGAGAAGATTTTTTCATGGCTATATACTCGATAGTTTCGCCGTCACTACGCGAGGTGACCGCCGCCGAAAGAAATTTAAGGTGGTCAGAGCAGGGATCGAACCCAGGATCTCAAGTACAAGAGGCGCGCACACTACCCATTGCACCACCGACGGCCACGACGGAATTGACCATTTTTAAATTTCAATACCGCTAATTTTTAAGCGCAGATTTAAAATAAATAAAGTGGCCGAATAAATATAACACTAATACAGGTTAATGTGGTTTTATTTAAACTTAAGGTACTTTTATATTTTGTTTAGGTATTTGATCTTGGTGATTTTTCTGAAAATATACTACTTATAGTACAGTTCAGAATCGGTGGAAAACTGTAGGTTCCAATTAATGAGTGTAAATCTAAAAAGCGCACAGCTGTGTGATTGTGAGAAGCTCTCCCCACTACTTGCATAGAATGTCATGGAAAACTAGTTATTTTTAATTTAATCTTAAATTCTATGTCTATAATAATTTTTCCCAAAAACCATACTACAAAAATTGTTATCTCATACGCAGATATACATACACACGAGAGTGAATGATGACTCTTTAAACAATATGCAACATGTAAATCAGATAATGCCAATGCCAGCAACTAATTGTCAAAAGGTACCCATCATTTGTTTACTAAGCACAATTAAATACCAGTTAATTATCTATATTTTATCATCATCCTAGATAAAGGCCCGAAACACCACACCAATTCGCATCGACAAGGAAAGCGTATTAATTTTGCGTTATAAATATAATTAATTCATGACTGGTACTGATGATAAAATTGTATAAGCCCTCTTTTGTTGTACACCCCTCATGAAATAATTTCGAATAACAAACATCTGCAAATTCAGATCTACTTACATATAATTAAAATGTCAATTAGAGTTTAGTTAGATAACGAGAGTAACTGATACGAATAAAATTGTCGGATACATTGTATTAGTAACCTCAAGAGCAAAATAGGTTGTGTTCAATCCAATTCATGTTCCCCTGTGCCGACAATTGAGGCATATTTAAAACAAATACAAAATATGAACCAACATTCGTGACAGAATTGGAATTGAATGCACTTTATAGTACAAAAATGTACTTAACTTCCTATGGATGTGAGAGTTGTGACTATGATATGCTGGCACATACTTCGTCTGCCGTTAGATTTTGAACATTAATTTTATTTGTACTTGCGCACAAGTGGCACTTTTGACCATTTGACTGGTCACACTACCATATGGATATCCTAAATTAGTATCAGTTGGCCGAGATAGGCTACAATACGATCGTCCGTTAACCGGTCCTACGTTGTCAACCAATGATCTGTCAACTACGTGCCAACCATCTGCCTCATGTAAGACTATTCATCCCCTATCATTTACTTACTTATCCCGTCACGACCAACCCCGAGGGGACAGGGACCTTACAAAACGAAGATAACATATTTCGCCAACCAGTTCGATCTTTTGCTTTATTTCTCCAGTTGGCAATACCAAGTGTACGCAGGGATTCGTCAACCTGATCCTTCCAACGGAGTCTTGGTCTTCCTATTTTTCGTCTTCCATCGAGTTCGGATTCGAAAACTCTTCGTGCTGGTTCGTCTTCATCCATTCTACTGACATGGCCTAGCCAACGCAATCGCGTTATTTTGATCCGCTTAACTATGTCAATGTCGGGATATAACTCATACAGCTCATGGTTCATGCGTCGCCGATACTCGCCGTTGTGCACTATAGGGCCATACATTTCGCGGAGTATTTTTCTCTCGAAGACTCCTACAGATGTTTCGTCTGCTTGCGATATGACCCAGGATTCTGCGCCATAAAGCAAAATAGGTTGTATGAGAGTCTGGAATAGTTGGACTTTTGTTACTCGAGAGAGGGCTTTATCTCTAACGTGCTTGCTTAGCCCAAAATAACATCTATTCATCTATATGACGTTGTTGTTTTTGTTTACGACAGATCCGAAGTATATAAATTCGTCTACCACCTCGAAATCATAACGGTTTTCAACGTTCACGCTATGGTCTAATCGCGTGGAAGCCCTGCTGTTTGAAACCATTAATTTTGTCTTGTCCTCATTTCCTGACTCCTTCTCAATTCTCGAAAACACCGCAGTAACTTCTTTAACTGTGCGTCCAATGATATCTATATCATCAGCATACGCGAGCAGCATGTGACTGTTGCTGCTGATGGTTTTATTCATGTTGAAAGCAGCTTTTTTCATAATGATATCCATTAAGATGTTAAAGAGATCGCACGATAGGGTGTTACCTTGTCTGAAATATCGCTTAGTTTCGAAAGGTTCGGTAAGATCCTTACCAACTTTCACCGCGGATTTGGTATTCGTCAGGGTCATCCTGCAAAGGCGTATGAGTTTTGCAGAAATATCAAGCTCAGACATTGCTTCGTAGAGAATCCCCCGTATCGGGCTCTCGAAGGCCACCACCTTATAATCTACAAATAGAAGATAGGTGTCGATTTGTTTTTCGTGGGTCTTCTCCAGGATTTGGCGTAGCGTAAAAATCTGGTCGGTTGTCGATTTGCCAGGCCTAAAGCCACACTGGTATGGTCCAATCAGGTCAGCGATAGTCGGTTTTAGTCTTTCGCACATTATGCTTGATAGAACCTTATATGCTATGGATAAAAGGCTTATTCCACGGTAGTTGGCACAGAGACTCGGGTCACCTTTTTCAAATATGGGACATATTACACTGCGACTCCAATCGCTGGGCATGCATTCATCTAACCAAATTTTGCTAATGAGCTGATGTATGCACCTTATCAGCTCATCGCAGCCAGCCTTAAACAGCTCCGCCGATAATCCATCGGCTCCTGCGGCTTTATTATTCTTAAGCCGGGCAATAGCTGTCCTGAACTCGTCTTGGTTAGGAGGGGGCAATCGACGTCGTCGTCCAAATTTAGATCGATTATCTTGTCACTGGATATCTCAGGTACCAATAGCGCAGATCTCTCCATATTCCCCACATACTCTGCACATCTGCGATGAGATTTCCGTCCTTGTCTTTACAGAAGTGGTGCTCTGAACCATGTCCATTAGTTCCGTTTTTCACATTTTGGTAGAATTTTCGGGCTTCGTTCTTCCTTCTGTATGACTCAATTTTCTCACTCTAGCGCTTTCTCCACTGCCGTTTCTTGCGCATAAGGAGACGGTTTACCTCCTTTCTTTTCTCCCTATACCGCTCAGTCGCAGCTCGCGTTGCAATTGACTGAAGCATTGCCATGCGTGCGGCGTTCTATTCATCATTTGCAATGCAACACTCTTCATCGTACCATTGTTTGTTGCGAAGCGGTTTTTCGAAACCAAGTACGGTTGTTGCGGAAGTTTTTATAGTGTCGGAAATGGGTTTCCACTGCTCATCAGGATTGTCATCGGGAGGGGGTGGGTTCTGTGCCAAAAGTTGCGAGAGCTTCCTTGAGTAGGCTGTGGCTACCTCTGGTAATTGCAGCTTTCCGATGTCCAGCTTCCTCTGCGTCTGGTTTCGTACGATTTTCGCTCTACTTAATCTTGTGCGAACCTTTGCTGCTACCAGGTAGTGATCAGAATCGGTGTTACCTCCTCTGATCACTCGTACGTCCATTACCCTGGATGAGTGCCTTCCATCAATTACCACGTGATCAATTTGGTTCTTAGTTCTTTGATCAGGGGATACCCAAGAAGCCTGGTGGATGTCTTTACGCTGGAATCTCGTACCACTAATCAAGTCAATCAGTCTCATACCGTTTCCGGAACTGTCAGCATGTAGACTGAAATTGCCAATAGTTGGATGAAACACATTCTCCCTGCCTACGTTAGCATTAAAATCTCCTAGTACAACCTTAATGTCATGGCCAGGGTAGCGGTCATACGTTTCCTCTAGGAGCTCATAGAATATGTCTTTGGCACCATCATCTTTCTCTTCTGTCGGGGCATGCACACAAATTAGGGAAATATAAAAATATTTCGCTTTTATGCGGATTGTGGCTATACGTTCACTCACAGGATTGAACCTATAGACTAGATGTCGCAGTCTTTTGCCAACTACAAATCCTCAACTAAATTCATGTTTTCTCATGGCAACTGTAGTATATGTCGCAGTTTCTTTTTCGTTTGCAGCCAGGTCCTGTCCATCGCATTTCCTGGATTGCGGTAATATCAGCCTTATAACTTTCGAGGACATCTGCCAATTAGATACTTGCACCGGATCTATATAGAGTCCCCACATTCCAGGTGTATATCGTGGTCCTTTGCGGGGTACGTCAACAAATAGGGGTTTTTTATGTTTTCTTTTTCGCTCTTGTATTTTCACTGCCATTATGAACGGTGGTGGGAGGCAAACCCAGTCCACCGGGTTTTTGCATTTTATCTACTGCCAGGATATTTGATTGCAGCCGCCCATTATGGATCAGACGCTGATCAGGATGCGATATGTCGTTCCGCCGTTGGCCCGTATGTTTGGCTCATCCGCCTTCTAAGGACAAAAGAATATGCCCGATGATTTGATGAGCTTCAGTGACATTAGTCATCTACTAAACCTGAGTTGCCGCTCATTTATTTCGCCTGCTCACTCTAGCTAGCTAACGGAGGTTTTCCAAATGCCATTGCCTAGGACATACTGCGTGGAAGTAGTGAGCTGCTTGGACTGCCCAATGAAGGAATCATTTCTGGCCACTCCCAAGTGAATGGCAATCAGAAACTTTCCACCTCCACCTTCCTATTCCCTTACCTATAATTCACGAAAAGTTAACCACTTTCCTACAAAAGTATGCATTGGTGATGTAAATGACGCAATTGCTCCAACGATTTAGATGAAATATATTATATTATAAGATTTATACATTCAGATGGGATATTCATATTCAGCCCAACTCTCGAATGGATTATCAGCAGCTTCGTGAACCATTTCGGAAATAGTGCCAACTATTTTCACGTTTCTTCTGCAACGTTTTTAGAGAATTAATCATCGCTGGCGAGATGGATTTCGATTTAAGACGAAAATCGAATCTTGGCCTTTAAAAACGATTATCCGCGTTCAACTATCATCTGAAATCGACTTTTGGGTTCGATTAATCGAAATACCAGTTTCCAAATTAAAGACGTTGTTGTAGGCGTAGAATTTGTATAACTAACTTGGTGTTTACACAAGACAGTTTAGTTGAGACAATGGCAATACATTCAAAAAAATTTACTAATACGCATGCATATTCTCACTGCCTTGTCGTGTGTAACCCTGCGGTTACACTTTTGGCACTGTTGGTCGAAGAGAGTGGAGAGTGGTCGAAGACAGCGGGTGTGTAAATAAACAAAATATGCGGTACTGGAGTGAAACAAACGCCAGAGACCTCCGCATTCACACCGCATCACTGTGTGGTGCGCCATATAACGAGTAGGCATCATTGGCCCTTACTTTTTCCAGGATAACCGTCTTGCCGTAACTGTCAACTCCGAACGGTACTTGACTATGATACATGATTTTTTCAGCCGGCTGTTGAGGCAATGCAGTTAGCGGATACATGGTTCCAACAAGATGGTGCCACTGCACACACAGCGAGGATTACCATTAATTGTTTGAGGCAAATGTTTCCTGGACGGCTTACATCTTTGAGGGGTGATGTGAACTGGCCGGCTCACTCACCAGACTTAGCCCCAAGCGATTTTTTCATTTGGGGTTACCTGAAGTCGAACCGTTCCAACCCCTTGGAAGACCTAATTATCAATATTGAGGCTGAAATTGGCAGAAATCCAGTCGACATGCTTGTTAGAGTCCATGAAAACTTCAGAAAACGTATGCAGCAGTGTGTGGATAGCGAAGGTCGACATTTGCCAGACACACTATTTAAAACCATTTAAATTCCCTTACTTAATTAAAATATAAAATGAATTTTTCTAATGTTCATAATCTTTTTATTTCATTCCGAAATAAGCAAATTACCGCGCTCCACCCTGTATTAGCTGTCCAAGAAGTGGAAAATGTTTGTGTAACGTAGGTATCCAGACAAGTTACTGCAGTATTTTCAAGAATTGAGAAGGAATCAGCAAAAGTGGATTTGGCAGTAAACGAGGCCCAGAACAAGCAGAACATTCACCCTATTGGATGACAGGGTGAACATTGATAACCGTTATAATATAGAGGTAGTGGACGAATTTATCTTCCTCGGACCTGCCCTGAACAGAAGCAACAACGTCAGCCTAGAAATCAGACGGAGAATTATGCAAGGAAACAGATGTTTTCGGGCTAAACAAACACTTTAGAGAAACAAAGATCCAAGATCCCTCCCTCGAATTGAAGATCCTACTATATCAGAATCTCATACAACCTATCTTGCTATATGGCGCAGAATCCTGGGTCATATCGCTTGCTGAGCAAACATCACTGGGAGTCTTCGAGAAAAAAATGTTCCGAAAAATATATGGTCCTATAGTAGAAAACGGCAGGTATAGACGACGGATGAATCTGGATCCCGATATCGACGTGGTGAATGAATCGGTGCGGAAGGTATTCGAAGATATACTCGAAGGACATCGAATAATAGGGCGACCAAGACTTCGCTTTAGAGACAAGGTGGACTATTGCCTGCGAAAGCTCGGAATTACCAACTGGAACAGAAAAGCTGAAGATCGAGCCGGTTGGGGAAACATGTCATGTTGTTTGAGGCCACCTATTTAAGTAAGTTTTACTTGTTTCTCAAACACGAAACTCCGCTGAATTGGTCACTTGCATTAAATAATTTACCGAACTTACTGTCTTTTAAAAATCAGAGCCATTCTCGAAGTCAATGGGAGAAGTGCGAGTGTATTATTAAAAAACTTTGATTGCATTGCTATTGACTGCGCAATACTGTCCCTTGCATACGCCAGGTAAGCGCAAGATAAAGGGGTTAGTTTTACGACTCGATTTTAAGCAGGTGGACATTAACAAAACTGTGAACTTCTGATGTTGGCAGTGACTTTTGAAGCCCTTTGACCTATCGATAAGTTGCAACGGTTGACATGAAATTATCGATGAGACTCTACAGTTTTACACAAGGTTTTTGTGAAGCTTTTTCGTGGCTAATTACTCGATGGTTCAAATGTACAAGAGTCGGACACGCTACCAGTGCACCAATCTTAGATCTTTGCACTCAACAAAAAAAAAAAAAACTCACTGTAGAGTAAAAAACATCGCCAACTTCAAAAAAGAAATTGATTTTTAGTCCCAATTAATCGATTTTGAAAATTGACATGAAAAAAGTTGATCGATGAATCGAAATCAGATTTCGTTACCATTCTCTATTATCGATTGCTCCAGAGCTTTTCCTAGTGAATTTATCAACCGTGCATGGTGCGATCGTATATGGTAGCTTTCAACTTAAAGTGGTCATTTACTAGGTATCGACATTAAGCTTTACTAATCTGCCAAACTGCTAGAACAATTACACCACACACTGTTAGCTGACATTTTAATGTTACTACTATAGATATTGTGAATTTATTCAAAAATTTAAAGCTTTAATCGTACCAATGCGGACCAACTAAAGGCTGGGCCATGTAAAGTCTTGAATTAAAATTCCCCATTATTTCGAAGCAGATTGCGAATTTGGCATTTATGAAGAGACAGATTATTAGTTAATGGTTAGAAATTTACGAAATGAGACGCTTCACACTTGCAAAAACAAATGTTCTGTCAAAATATTCAAAATATATTTTTCTAATTATGTTCGTCATGACAAATGGTTTGAGCCCCATATTGTTAAACAAATACACTGGGAATCGAAACTTCAACGGCAGATAGGGGACTATAAATACTCTCGTATAAAAAAAAACTTTGTCATTCTCGTCATCAGCTGTTCAATACGCATATTTTGAGAAAATAAAAAAATTTAAAATTCAAAAAACCGCGGTTTACAGTGGGTTTACACCCTATGGCACAGTCGTCGAACTTTTCCTTCAAATTTATCAGGGATGATATTTATGTATTCGGCCTTTTTATTAGGATATTTTATTTTATTTATTCAACCTCAAGAACAGGAATTTTTAACAAATGTTTTCTTGTCTGTATTGCTGGCGATATTTTTCGAACACTTGCATAGTGGAGCATTCTCAATTGAAATGGTTTGATTGATGAATTTTTCAATAGTATCACATCAAGCAACCGCTGATGAAGATCTGAGGCAAGGTCTGAAATAGCTATACGGTTTGCAAAGAATCAAGAGGATGCACTTTGCAAAACTTCTACTTTTAAAACAATCCACCTCATTCATAAAACGGTGTGTGACATTTAAGAGACAGGAGATGAAAAACTGTCTCTCAAACCTCTCATAACTTTTTATGAATAAGGCAGTTTATAAAAGTGATATAGAATGATCTTGACCATGAATAGGTTGGTTAATTGGTTGGTTCTCGTGGTTGCTAATGATACTATTTAGCATCAATTAGTGTCTTGAGACTCCGCTTTACATACCACGCCACTCCTCACAGTCTAATGTACCTTGTTTAAATCCATCCTGTTAATCAGAGACAACTCATTAGATCCCCTAGATCTATCTCGTGTATCTCAGTGAGGTTGTGCAGGAACGGGCGAGCCGGATAATTTCAGAGGAAATGTCCCACCGTCTGCTCCTCTTCTGCGTCTTCTAAGGCCCGGTAGTGGTCATATGGGAGCTTCAACCGCTTTGCCTTATTACCGATTGGCCAGTGCCCGGTCAGTATGGCAATTAGCATTGATATGTTCCCCCGATTATGGCTAATCAGGAAGTTACTCCGGTGAATGTTATATTTTGTGGGCATGCGGCACGTAGTCGTCCTATCCCATCTGGTCTTTGCTCGTTTGAGGTAATGAAGAAAAATACCTCTTTTGACCGACGCTATAGGCGTTGCAACTGACACCATATGCCGAGTATCATCCCTGACTTCAGAAATAGTTAATTAAAATTAAAAACTATTTTTTATAAGGGATCTATAAGCAATTATAAGCAATGAATATTTTTAAGACTATTATTACTCAACCTTTGACACCCACATAGAAAATATATTCGAACTATTTTTTTTACCCATGGCTAACAATTGAATACGAGGCTTTATCTGATTGTATTGCCTTTGCAAGATTCGCCACAAAATTCTGTAGGCTTCCAGCTTACATATCTCTACCCTCCATGATGTAGCAATCTCTGAAAGTTGTTCGTCATGCCGAATATTCTTTGAATGGTCACGAATGCTTCATGGCTCAGCTTAATTATCTTGTACCTTGAACCCGTAGAATGATTTTCAAAATTGTAACGTCATATAAATTTGGAATTTGGAACTTAAACTAAAGATCACTTTTTATTTACATCAAATTTATTTCCAAACACTGAAATTGACTAAGTTGAAGGTTAGGTCTTTTACTTTTATAAAAATTTCATCACAAGTTTGGTATAAAATCGTATTCAAAGCAACCCATGACCCTGTTAGCAAGAAAGCAAATGTATATTCCACCATATATAATTTCTGTCTTTGTGCAAGTCCCTTTTTTACCAAACAACAATGTTGACAACAAAGAAACAAAGGACACTGACAACAACTGTTCACACTGTCAACAACTGTTTCTTGTCAACGCTTTCGTGTTTTGTTTTCTTTTTCTCGGTCACATCAACACATACAACATGTGCCAGCCACAAGGGAATGCTAAACTAGATCAACAAATGTATGAATGTCCGTCCAAACATCCATTTCATTCATCTGTTGTGTAAACAAAAATTTTAAATTACAATTTGCTAAAATCCAAAATAAATACCCGGCCGTGTTGTAAGACGACTTTCATTACAATTGAGAAGGGAATCGGCATCAGAACAATGCAGAAGCTCCAAACACTAGTAACCACAGTTCCACTTTACATTCGTTTGAAGAAACCTCACCACAGTGGGGCAAGGTGGAGGAGGTGGAGGAGTCAGGAGCCTCTTGAGTTTAATATTTTCTTTTATTCTTTGCTATTCTGAGACAACTCGCAAACGCATTTCTTGTCCTTACTTTTTATAATTGAAATTCGCGTTTATTTTTTGCTTTGCTTCTCAGTTGTACGGGCGGTTACAATGGATTATTCTTCTTGTGTTTTTTTTTTTACTTGAGGACACTTTGGCAAAAGAAAGGATTTATTGTTTGTTATTTTCATCCTTTTTATAGCTGTTGGCTTTGTTGTTTCATCTTTTGTGTTTTCCTTCCTTTTAGTTTCGAGAATTCATTTAGCAGATTATGAAAGCAACAGAATTACTACAATTCCATGTTGTTTTTGCCAATTTAATTTAATCACCGTATTAATAGCTAGCACATTGATGGAAATCTTACTCCATACACTTAGTTTAATACAGAATCATATCCGTATATATTTATACCCGGTTTTTATCATAAAGTAAATATACTTAGAGTAACCAATTCTCTCAGTACATTTACGACATTAGGAATATGTTCGCTGCATGTTGAAAAATAATGATTTAATAATAGCAGATAGAGGCAATAGTTCAGAATAACCAACAAGAAAACAGTAAAATTATTTCGTATTTGTGTGGCAAATGTATACCACCCATAAACGATAACAAAAAAGTCAAAATACGTTCGAACTTCACAGTTCTTAACTAAAACGACATGACAAATTTAAGTCAACAGTTATAGTAATTGTAACTCGATCCTGAAGCGCAGGGGAAACCCATTTCCGACTCTATAAAAACTGCCGCAACAACCGTACTAGGTTTTGAAAAACCGCTTCGCAACAAACAATGGCACGATTAAGAGTGTCGCATTGCAAATGATGAAAAGAACGCTGCACGCATGGCAATGCTTCAGTCAATTGCAACGCGAGCTGCGACTGAGCGGTATAGGGAGAAAAGAAAGGAGGTAAACCGTCTCTTTAGGCGTCAGAAACGACAGTGGAGATAGCGCGAGAGTGAGAAAATTGAGTCATACAGAAGGAAGAACGAAGCCCGAAAATTCTACCACAAAGTCAAAAACGGAACTAATAGACATGGTTCAGGGGCCCCTCCTGTAAAGACATGGACGGAAATCTCATCGCAGATGTCCAGAGTATGTTGGGAATATGGAGAGATCATTTCTCTGCGCTATTGGTACCTGAGATATCCAATAACGAGACAATCTATCTAAATTTAGACGACGACGCCGGTTGCCCCCCTCCTAACCAAGACGAGGTCAGAACAGCTATTGCCAGGCTTAGGAACAATAAAGCCACAGGAGCCGATGGATTACCGGCGGAGCAGTTTAAGGCTGGCGGCGATGAGCTGATAAGGTGCATGCATCAGCTCATTAGCAAATTTTGGTTAGATGAATGCATGCCCAGCGATTGGTGTCTCAGTGCACTGTGTCCCATTTTATCCATAGAATATAAGGTGCTATCAAGTATAATGAGCGAAAGACTAAAACCGATTATCGCTGACCTGATTGGACCATACCAGTGTGGCTTTAGGGCTGGAAAATCGACAACCGACCAGATTTTCATGCTACGCCAAATCCTGGACAAGACACACGAAAAACAAATCGACACCTATCATCTATTTGTCGATTATAAGGCGGCCTTCGATTGCCCGATACGGGGGAAACTCTACGAAGCAATGTCTGAGCTTGGTATTCCTGCATAACTCATACGCCTTTGCAGGATGACCCTGACGAACACCAAATCCGCAGTGAAAGTTGGTAAGGATCTTACCGAACCTTTTAAAGCTAAGCGAGGCCTCAGACAAGGCGACACCCTATCGTGCGATCTCTTTAACATCTTAATACAGATTATTTTGAGAAAAGCTGCTGTCAACATGAGTAAAACCATCAGCAGCAAAAGTCATACGCTACTCACGTATGCTGATGATATAGATATCATTGGACGCACAGTTACTGCGGTGTTTTCGAGAATTGAGAAGGAGCCTGGAAAGTGGGTCTGACAGAAAATGAGGACAAGACAAAATTAATGGTTTCAACCAGAAGGGTCTCCACGCGATTAGACCAAAGCGTGAACGTTGATAACCGTTATAATTTCGAGGTGGTAGACAAATTTATGTACCTCGGATCTATTGTAAACAAAAACAACATCGTCAGCCTTGAGATCAAGCGGAGATTTGTGCCTGCGAATATATGTTATTTTGGGCTAAGCAAGCACTTTAGAGATAAAGCCCTCTCTCGAGTAACAAAAGTCCAATTATACCAGACTATAATACAACCTGTCATACTTTATGGTGCAGAATCCTGGGTCTAATCGCAAGCAGACGAAACATCTGTAGGAGTCTGCGAGAGAAAAATACTCCGGAAAATGTATGGCCCTATAGAGCACAACGGCGAGTATCGGCGACGCATGGACCATGAGCTGTATGAGCTATATCCCGACATTGACATAGTTAAGCGGATCAAAATAACGCGATTGCGCTGGCTAGGCCATGTCAGTAGAATGGATGAAGACGAACCAGCACGAAGAGTTTTCGAAACCGAACTCGAAGGAAGACGAAAAATAGGAAGACCAAGACTCCGCTGGAAGGATCTTGTTGACGAATCCCTGCGTACACTTGGTATTGCCAACTGGAGTGCTAAGACAGAAGATCGATCTGGTTGGCGAAATATGTTATCTTCGTTTTGTAAGGTCCCTGACCCCTCGGGGTTGTTCGTGACCGGATAAGCAAGTAAGTTATTGTAACTCCATCTAGTGTAAGTCAATTTACGTCGAATATCTCGCTATGGTAACTTCCTAACGGCGAACAGTGTGAAATGAAACGTCAGATGAGACAGATTGTCGCTTTATACCATATTTATTCTATGTTGTTCCTGGTGGTATTAAACTTAAACAACCCTACATAGAAATATCTAGAAACGCCTTCGTGGGTATACGTATGACTTCAAATAAATACATAAATATTTTGCCATGAAGGGACAGAGAAGAATTTCTCTCAATCTGTAAGATGCTCAAACTCGAGAAACCGGTTCACGAGAACCGGTTCTTTACGGGAACTGACGTAACCGGCGCTTACTAGAACCGAAAGATGGGTCCAAATGAACCGAAAACGGTTCTATAAGGAGCAAAAAACGGATTCAAAAGAAACGAAATTAGTTCCAAAGAGATGAAAAACGATTCTACGTGAACTTAAAAGTGGGTTGAAAATAGCCGTAAAACGGTTCTTGACTATGAGGAGTCATTTGCAAAGAAACCAAAAGTGTAAACCTTTGGGCGAGGGTACGGAAATGTGTACTTTTGTCAAATTTTAAATTCTTATCATCAGATATTACACTTAAGCCTCTTTGGGACAGCAATTTTCTGAGAACCGGAACCTGTCCAAATACCCAGTTCTCCTCGGAACCGGCCAAATACTCGGTTCTTCTTGGAACCGCTCCAAATACCCGGTTCTTCTCGGAACCTGAGTGAACAGAAAATGTGTAGCTTTAGCAAATTTTATATTCTTTTAAGATATTTCACTTAAGCCTCTTTGGGACAGCAATTTGCTGAGAACCGGAACTTGTCCAAATATCCGTTTCTTGTGGGAACCGGATTCAACAGAAAATATGTATTTTTATCAAATTGTCTTTTGGGACAGCATTCTTCTGAGAACTGGAACCGGTCCAAATACCCGGATCACCTCGGAACCGATCCAAATACGCGGGTGTTCTCAGAACCGGTCTAAATACCCGGTTCTTCTCGGAACCGGACTCCACACAAAATGTGTATTTTTAACAAATTTTAAATTCCTATAAAATATTTTATTTAAGAGTTAAAACAAATGAACTCGGGGAAACAAACGACAAAATGTGACCTGACCCCTTTCGATTTTGATGAAATTTGGTGCGTATGTAGTTCTTTATAAGAAAACAATATGTGCAAATTTCTGGACCTCTGACCGCTTTGTTTCGCAAACTATGGCACCTTGTAAAATGTGAAAAATCGTAAAAATTTTGAAATGTGTAGCTGAAGAAATAATTATAACTCCGAAACTACTTGTAGTAAAAATTATATTATAGCCTCATTTTGTAGGTATTAAAAAGATCTTTAAAATGGTACACAACTTACATTTTATTCCTCAAAGGTCAAAAGTCATTTCGCATGACCTAAAGTTCAGGAAGATATATCTCAGAAAGCGAAATTTTTAAAATTCTACAAAAAATATATGTTGGTTCCTAACCGTTTCTTTACGCGTATGCAAAATTTCAAGAGGTAGTTTTATCAAAGTCCTGAGATATTAAAGAAAATGTGAGAAATGTCCAGAGATATTAAAGAAATGTGTGTGTACAACAAATTTATTTTGTTTTAATTTTTTACTCCTAGAAAAAGAATGACAAAATATCATTTTTGGATGAAATTTGGCGCGTATGTAGTTCTGAGTAAAAAATAAACATGTGCCAATTTTTTGTTTTACTTTTATATTTTGGATTCGAAAGTTTCAAAACTCGGTAATTAGTGGTCTAAAAAATAATACTAAGTTTACAAATATTTTTAATTGTATTATTATTAATATGAATTTAAGTGTAAATATTTTCAATTACAAAATCTGTATCCCCGGAGTAAAGTTTAGCGATTAGTTTTGCCTTTCCTTCTGGAACAATGCAATGATATTTCTGTGTTCCAGAAATGGTACGTAATCCAATAAATCTTTGGCTTAGAAATTCTTCTTCATCACTGTGGTCTTTTTCTGTTAAAAATTTGTGAGGTTTTCTAGACACCAATCAAAAAAATACCGTGGATAAGTCATTTGATCATCCAATGAACGTTGCAAACTGGCTCGTCGTGCTTCTCTTTTAACGGTGTCACCAAGTGCGTCACTAAGACCTTTTCCGTGGCTAGTGGCAAAGAAATGCCACTCAGCGGTACATTCAAAATCGGCTTCGTGGTAACATAAGTTAACAAAGTTTTTTTATTTTTAAATTGAGCACCGGAAACGTCAGAATAGTAAATAACTTTGTTTGCCATTTCTTTAAATTTGTTTCTTAAAAATGCAATCATATTCCGGTGAAACAAATGGACTGCAAGGGAATTATGTACAAGACAGTCAGATATTACAATATAATTTGTATATTCTATGTTCCCATTTGATTTATAGTGTATTGCAATCGGGTATAGGGTTGCACGGGTATTATTCCATTGAAATCCTTGGACCGAACCTTGTACTACAAACGACGCGTTTTCAGAAAAATCACATGTTTTTTACACAGAACTACATACGCGCCAAATTTCATCAAAATCGAAAATGATATTTTGTAATTTTTTTTCTAGGAGTAACAAATTAAAATAAAATAAAAATGTACATAGAATCACAATTTCTTTAATATCTCTGGACTTTGAAAAAACGCCCTCTTGAAATTATGCATACGCGTAAAAAACGGTTAGGAACCAACATATATTTTTTGTAGAATTTTAAAAATTTCGCTTTCTGCGATATATCTTCCCGAATTTTAGGTCATGCGAAATGACCTTTGACCTTTCAAGAACAAAATATAAGTTGTGCAATATTTTAAAGACCCTTGTAATACCTACAAAATGGGACCATAAGAAGATTTTTATTACAAGTAGTTTCAGAGTTATAAATATTTCGTCAGAAACACATTTGAACATTTTCATGATTTTTCTCACTTTTCAACGCGGCATAGTTCGCGAATCAATACGGTCAGAGGTCCACAAATTGGTACATCTTATTTTCTTATACAGATCTACAATTGCACTAAATTTTATCAAAATCAAAGGGGGTAAAGGAAATTCTTTCTCATTTGTTTTAACTCTTAACCCTCTTTCCCATATTGCCCAAGTTTGATCATATAGTCCCCCAAAATATTCCGCATATATTGACGCACTGCGACAATATAGGTATTATTGGGAAGCTTATGAAAATACCTGCAAAACTAACTACCCTTACTTATTAACCCGTTTCGAGCCTATCTCAAATATTCGACATTTGTAATGCCACTATTTGCGAAAACCCCGCGTTTTCTCAGAATATTACTGTTAAGAAGGTATTTATTTTTCACTTTATTGTATAGCTGGAACATTAAACCGTTTGTTCCTTTAACATATTAATGACCGAACATACCGAGGGTCAAAATTCACCAAACCAAAAAGAAATAAAAAAACATTTTACAATAAATAGCGCGGATTTTTTAAAATAATATATCGCCACAAAGAAATATAAAATTATTTTAAAATAATCATGCAAAAGGCATTATAACACAAATATCCGAGGGCGTTCCCAAAACTAGACGACATGACGAATAGATGCAGCCAGTAGTATGAAAAAAAATAATTTTGTGAAAGTGGCAACCTTACAAACCATATGTTTTAAGATTCAAGGCGTCACGTTGTTTAGTATTTTCATTTGCGCCAACAAAATTAAACGATCCCAATTAGTTTGTAAACATGGAAAAAAAATGTCGCCGTTTAGTAATTCAATATTTCCATTTAAAAAGGACTCAGTTCAAGCAATACTAATGCCGAGCTAGATTCCTCTCTGGTGGAGTCTGCTCCTTCGTTCACGACTGTAAAATATTGGGTAGCAGAGCTTAAACGTGGCCCATACGAACACCATAGTGGCGGACCAATTGAGGTGTCCACGCCAGACACGGTTAAGAGAATCCACAAAATGGTATTGTATGATCGTCGGCTGAAGGTGCGTGAGCTAGCTGACTTGATAGGTATTTCAAAAAGTGTTATACGATACATCGTATATTGACGGAAGATTTGATGAGTAGTGAAAAAACAGCGTCGTGAAGACGTTTCAGTAGAGTGCTTTGCGATGTTCACCGCCAATAAACTTAAGAAAAACCTCTTCGAAACAATTAAAATACTATTAATTTATTGTTTACTCAATTTAGTTACATACTCTCCCTCTTAATTTGAATAATTAATATTCCACTTGTTCCAATTTCAAATTAACCGTAATTTATTATTGTATTCGGCAACTTTATATTCTTTGTGATATTATTTATGTGTTATGTACTTAGGTCTAATGAAATTATATGTATCATGGATTTCATTTCTATTTGATTGTCAATCGTTATTCATTAAAATTCGTAATTCCTTTGCTTTAATTATATGGCTGACTCTTGTAGCGCAGGATAGACACATATAAATAAATATACTAAATACTACAGCCGAATTTTGGCCGTCGGCTCTTGTACATGAGATCCTGGGTTCGAACCCGGCTCCGGCCACCTTAAAATTTCTTTCGGCGGCGGTCACCTCGCATTGTGACGGCGACACTATCAAGTATCTAGCCATGAAAAAGCTTCTCAAATTACCGTTCGGAATCGGTGTAAAACTGTAGGTCCCAATCAGTGAGTGAAAACTGGAAAGCGCACAGCTCAGTGATTGTGAGAAGTTCTCCCCAGTCCCTTCATGGGATGTAATGGGAAACCATTTATTTATTTTTTTTATAACCATGGATGAGACACGGGTTCATCACTTCACACTTGAGACAAAGGAACAGTCAACGCAGTGGACTGGGATGGGAGAATCGTGTGCAAAGGAGGCCAAGATGCTTCCAACTGCAGGTAAGGTCATGGCGTCTGTTTTTTAGGGAGGTAAAACCATCGCGGCGAACTCGATGCTAATTTATTGCAGCGTGTAAGTGATGAAATTGTGGAAAAAATGCCGCATTTGTCGAAAAAGAAAGTGTTGTTTTATTACACATCCACTATTGCGATCATACATGGGTTTTTTTAATTTGCATTGGATTTTAATTTGCATTACTTTATCTAACGCAAATGCAAAACAATTACCATTGTTCGCAATGGCAATTAAAAAATTTTGAATTTGCATTTGCTCAGGCAATACAAATGCAGGTTGTGGAATCAGATGCCAAGTGTGATGAAATATGGGAATGCTTTTAATTATTTTGAATTTGTTTGACTGCTGGCAATTAAGGCTTTAAAGTATTTTATATGTGGAGGTTTGTGGCTTTGATAGGTATTGCCTCATAGTACTTTCCAATTCATAAACCTGTACTATATAAAATATATGAAAACCAAAAGACCCAATATGATGGAAATGTTGAGAAAATAAGTACAATTCCCAATAGGATTGAACGTTTTTTGAATTTGCATTTGGACAGGAAAATCAAATTAAAGAACAAATTATAATTGTTATATAATTAATTTGCCCCATGTATGATTGCGATTGCCAAAATTAATGAATTAAAGTTCGAATTGCTTCATCACGCACTTTAATTGCCAGATTTAGCTCCCTCGGACTTTTTTCTATTTCCAAACTTGAAAAAATGACTCGGTGGTAAAAGACTTGCCAACAATAAAGAGGTGGAGTCTGCGGTTGAAACAAGGTATCGAAACTTTTGAATAGCGCTGGAAAGATTGAATCGAGCAATAAGGAGATTATGTTGGAAAATAAAGAACATGTTTCCCTAATTTTTTGTGTCTTCTTTGTTAGGTCGGCTAGATTTTGGACCGAGCTCGAACAATGCCGAAGCCGCGAAGCCGCTGTAGCCCAGAATATGCCGCCCAAGCATAAAGCTTTATACTCGTAACACTGAATCATCCGATATTTCCATAACTAAGACGGTTATAGTGGACCGAGTCAGTTATAGTGGCCGTCGGTGGTGCAATGGTAGTGTGCGCGGCTCTTGTGCATGAGGACGTGAGTTCGATCCCTACGCTGACCACCCAAAATTTCTTTCGACGGCGGCTACCTCACTTTGTGACGGCGACACTATCGAGTATTAAGCCATGAAAAATCTTCTGAAAATACCGTTCGAAACCGGTGTAAAACTGTAGGTCCCAATCAATGAGTGTAAAACTAGAACGCGCACAGCTCACTGGTTGAAGCTTTCCCTAATCCCTACATGGGATGTAACGGGAAACCATTTATTTTTTTTTAAGACAGTTATCCAAAACTTTTTTTTTCTTAGCATTTTTTTTTCTTTTGAAAAATTCATCACTGTATATCTCTTTTTTTGTTTATTTCTACTCTTTATACATAAAAACGTGTTCACATCGGTCCAATAACACGGCACCACTTTCGTAATACCTTCCCGCATGTCCGAATTTTGGAGGCCCATAACTCCAAAAATGCAGATTGGCACCGATTTTTTTTTATTTAAATTTGTTGGCTTAAAAGCACAAGTTTTACCAAATAAACAAACAAGTCGATTATGACATTAAAATTTTTAAATTTATTTTTCATATCATAAGAAACAATTATTTCAAACGAAAATATTATTTAAAACCAAGAGTACTGTAACAATAACCTATAATCTAATTTCTGGTTGCCATCGAATTGTCTGTACCCTCATAAAGTGGTTCTTCCTCCGGTTCGGCAACCATTCATGATTAAGGGTCCTCAGATACTCAAACGGTTTTGGTGTCTGCGTTCACATAAAATGCTACAGTTTTTGGGCGGTGGAAGTTGTTACAATAAAAAGGCGTTTCTGCAGGTTCAGACTTTGGTCGGGATTACGGAGCTTCTCCTCTTGATAACTCCAACACCGGCCTCGTGGCTATGAATGAGTTGACTTTGTAAAAAAAAATTCCAAACACAAAAACTACAGACCGTTTTGAATAAACTTCAATGAGAATTGTGGGTAACTTGAGCGAAAGTGACAGTCGTATAGGACAGTGGAAAAAGTTAGTACTGATCGCGCTTTATCTAGTACTAGCTGGACCCGGCAAACTACGTTTTGCAATCAAGGAACAAAATTTGCTGTTCCATTAAGTTTCAAACTATAGTTATGGCTGTTATATCGGTTTCTTTCAAAGGGGGCGTGGCACCGCCCTCTTCCACCCTGGCTGTAATTCATACTGTTCCAACAACATATATACCAAATCGCATCTTCATATTTCTGACAGTTCATGAGATATAGCCATTTTAAACTTCAAGTTGTATGGGCGGTGCCATGCCCCTTTATCCAATCAGTAGGTCGTCAGTACCACATTGTGAAATTTGCATAACAATCGGTCTATTAGAAAAGCCGTCAGAGCGATTTTTGAAAAGGGGGCGTGGCACCGCTCACTTTCACCCTGGCTGTATAGCCAATGCCACCCGCTAGATGATTCTAAATATTGCCTGAAAATTTCATCAAAATCGGTCCAGCCGTTTTCGAATCCATTCGTAACATACACACATGCATACATACATACATCCATTTTTATATATGTATATATAGATTTTCTCTATCTGCGTCTCCGACTGCAATAGTCGTTTATTGTCAACTCAGCGGTTTCTCGTAAAATCAACCGATATTCTAAAACCAGAACATAAATTCCAGTCGGGTGAACTGACTTAAACATACCCTCACCCTAAGTCATACACTGCGTCCGAGTTCTGTTAAAAAACGCCTCTATTGTGACCATATTCCATAGCAGATTGACATTGCTCTAAATATTCGTTCATACCCAACTTAGTTAGGATCCTAACTGGATTTGACGAATTTTTCTGACTAGAAACCAATTGACCGCCCAATATTTACATGGGAGGTACAAAAATTGACATGGCCAAGTTGTTTTTTTTTTATTACTCAGTAGTATTTGCCAAAATATTGATTAGTATCAAATTTTATTAGGATCGGTTGTGGTTTACTGGTGATATCGAGACGGCCAACCGGAAATATGTCCAACGTTTGCATGGGAGGTACGAAACTGTGCGTGGCATGGTAGTCAATTATTAACAGCACAGTAGCTGTTTGGAAAATCTAGCCTAGTACCGAAATTTATTACTATTGGTTGTGGTTTAAAAGAGATATCGTGTCGATCAGCCGATCACCCGCCCAAATTTAATAAGGCCGATACCTGAATGGGTGTGACAAAACCGCTCCTTTTTCCATAGGAGAGTGACATTTGACTAAATATTGTCTTGTACAAAATTTTATAAAGATTGGTTCGGATTTGCGGGACGAACAACAAGACGGCCAAACAACTTTTATATGGGAGGTACCAAAATGTACGTGGCAAAATCACCCTTGTTTTAATCGGTAATTTGTGTTTGCTGACGTGAATTTCGGTAAGGTTGGAAGTGTTTCATGTGATTTATCGGATTGGAATCCCGGATGACCCCCAAGCTTTTGTATGGGAGGTACCAGAGTGGGCGTGGTAATCTCGCCCATTTTCTCCAATTGCGTGGACATTTATGGATTATTAACCAATATTGAGTTGAAGCTAACCATATCTACCAGAAAAAAATTGAAGAAGAAATATTATTTTGTGCCCAATGGGTCGATTTGAATGGAAGGTATCAGAAGGGGCGTGGTCGTGATGCTCATTTTCAATCCCAACTACAAATAATAGTCACCGGCAAAGTTTCATTGTGATCGGTAAAGATTAACGGCAGTTATCGTGTTGACTAGCCAGCCAGACAGACAGACGGAAATGGCTGAATCGTCTTAAAATGTCCTAAAACGAATTTCCTCCAGAGATGTTAAAAGTCTAATATGGCTCCTTCTATGCGCTACATTTTCCCCCATATTAAGTCCCTATGAGTCAGGGTATAAAAACGCTAACAAATTATTTCCCCCGGATTGTAATATTCATATCCATAGAATAATACATACATAGATAAACTTATTCTCTCATCTGACGTTTCATTTCGCACTCTTCATCGTAGGTTTGTGGAAATGAGAGCAATTAAATTTAAAATTACGTTACACCAGGTGGAGTTACAAAATATGTTCACTTAACTTTTTCCTGTCGTTTTGGTGTAGAACTGAAAAATTTAAACATATTTTGCACTTTTTTGTTGACTTTAATCATTGGTATACATTTGTATTGTATTTAACACAACTAGTTTGCCACAAAAACACGAAATTCGGTTGTTGTTCCTTTGTTGATCGCTGTATACTATTGCCACTATCTGGTATTATTGAACCCATATTTTCCACCATCCAATGTTTACTTTCCATCGTACCTATGACGTTTAATTTAGTGAGCGAATAAAAGCTTCTATGGTATGTATTATTCTATGGTCATATCTATTTGTTGTCATTGTAGAGAACATGGTACAATAAGAAGCAGGTAGAAGCACTCGAACAACTGATTTCAATTTGTAATTTCGCTGTTCACTCTATGTGTTGTATTTAAATATACTTTGTTTGTACTCTTATTATTGATAGACATTCATTCACATCTTATAGGCTTAAACAAATCTCAAATTAACGAGATTTGTTTCAACACCTACTTGTGCCACAACATCCAAAACAATACTTAACCGAAAATATCTACATTCACTAATTCTTGTCTATACAGGCTTTCATTGAAAGCCAGATGTTGTTGTTCCAAAAGTGCAACAACGATTGACATGAGATTGGCGCTGGAGTGTATGGTAATGTACCTAAATACATGTGGAGAAGGGAGCTGATGAGATGCCTGTACCTGCCTGAGATTACCTGTAATCAATTTTGCTTCTTCTTGTGAAAACTATTCTCTATTAAGAATTATTTTAAATTCAAAATAATGAACCCTAACTGAGTTATGATTAAAAAAAACTGTGGCCATTTTTAAAATAACCACAAATCAAATTCATTTCTTAAAGCTGTCATGCCATAGATTTGATACTCTTACATGCATGTATCGCAATGTAATGTAGGGTCTACCAAATGAAAACCGTACGTGTCATTTTCATTGACTACATAACAAATTGACTGTGCGAAATAAATTTATTGACCGACTTACTAACGATGTTTTGAATTCTGGTACAGCAACATAATAATCATGCAATAGAGAAATTCCTTGGAGCATAACTGAGTATTTGTAAAAGGTATCCAGCCATTGTCAATTTAATCTATCCCCAATATCAAGAGACCAACAACCACACACGCACACCCAAGTATGGGACCCAACACATATTCAACAACTAAAATGGGAAGACTCCCGCAGTGCACGACATTTTGGATTGATGTCCTTATTAAACAACAAAAACAATTCCGAGAGGAAGAAGACACACAAAAAGGAAATACTTCACATCTATCCGTTCATACAAAATGTATGGGAAAATGGTTGTGAATGTTACGATGGTTCGTTCCTGTCCATCCAATGTTGTTAACTGGATTTTCCGTAACTTCGCTCGTTGTTGGCCTTCAACGCTGCCATGTAAATATTTGTTATGCAAAGGAATTTTTATGGTACACTAGGGAAATGTACGAGTTGGACTGTAGATCTCATCTTTCAGTCCAACTACCTTCTCTCGTCCAAAAGGCAAAGCAAAGTTTTTGTTGGTGTTCTCAACCCAGATTTAAGTTTATCAATATTAATTTGATACTCAATCGTCCATCAAGATGAGGCATTTACAAAGAAATGAAGTTGGAGTAGCAAATGAAGCAAAAGTTTGGCAAATTGTAGGATATGGCAATTTGTGTACCCTTCGTCACACTGTGGTATTATGAGTTACTGCTTATGGTTGTAATATACAAAAATAGTGATTCCGAATCACGTTCCGAAATAGATTTAGCCATTACCACCAATCTATCCGTCTATACATGTATTCTTGAACAGATTACAGATACCAACCCATTACGACGAAATTTGGTATACATCCGTTGCTTTGGGTTAAGGGGGAACACTTTTGAAAATGGGCTACAGCGATAGATGTTTGGATTTTACCCCTACAAGGGTGCTAAGTCTTTTGGAAGCATATTTTGTTTAAAAATTAATGCAATGTTCCACGATGTCGAACGAAAGCCAGTCACTCACATTCGCCACAAATTGGGATCCTCTAAGTTGACGTTTTTGTTCGACTGTCTATATATTTGTTCACAAATGACAGCACATTGGAAATAGAGGAACCCAAATTTTTACTGAAACGTGTTAATATATTTTACCTATTCGACTTCACATTACAAGATTAAAAAAAAAAAAAACCGTTTCCCATTACATCCCATGAAGGGATTGGGGAGAGCTTCTCACAACCAGTGAGCTGTGCGCTTTCTAATTTTTCACTCACTGATTGGGACCTACAGTTTTTACACCGATTCCGAACGGTATTTTGAGAAGCTTCTCTTCTCACATTACAAGATTATCTCACATTACAAGATCACATTACAAGATTATGGAACCCAAATCTACTTTCTTTCGATTATGATACAGACTCGAGATCGTGGTTTACTCCGTAAGTGAAATTCTGGACATCTTGAAAAAATACACTTGTCAAAAGTGAACCAAAAATAGACCACATTCGTCCACATTTTCGTATAACCCCAATAGAAATTGTACTAACAGTGAATTGGTACTATAGGCCCCAGTGTTTATAAATACCAACCGATTTCAACGAAGTTTGGAACATAAGCATTTCATAAGCCAGGAGATATTGCTTATGGAAATATGACACATCAATCAACGTTTTCATATAGACCCCATACAAATTGTACCAACTATAATTGGTACTATCGATTTCATAGGATATAAATACTAACCAATTTCAACGAAATTTGGCGCATATGAAGACGGCTTTTTGAAAATTAACCATTCAGAAGCCAAACTGATTAACTCAGCTTTTCCAAAATGTTGGTATGCTAGAGTCTGTGGGTTAAACTAATTGACCGAGTTAATTTTTAATTTAACTATATAATAAATACAGCAGTGAATTTATACATAAAGTTAGTTTGAATTTATAGTGGAAGTGGAGTTTTAAATTACATAGGTAAGTTCAGTTTCTACACAAAACTCTGCGAAATCTCTCCTTTTGTCGTTTGAATGCAAACATAACCTGTTTGTAGATTGTCGCAAATATTGTATACTTGTGTGCAAACCCATTGTGTTTGCTATTCAATATTACATGTTGGAGACACGAAATTTTTTAATTTGTATTGGATTTTAAATTCCATTACTTTATCCAACGCAAATGCAAGAGAATTGCCATTGTTAGCAATTTGTATTTGTGGCCACCGGTGGTGCACTGGTTAGTGTGTGCGGCTCTTGTACATGAGAACGTAGGTCCGATCCCTGCTCTGACCACCTTACATTTCTTTCGACGACGGTCACCTCGCTTACACTCAGAGAACGAATTGGTTGAAAAGAGGTTGTAGCAAACGTAAATTCTGCTGTTGCCACCGAATTTCGGTTGCTATAACCGAACTGAGGTTGCCACAACCGAATTTAGTCACCGAAATTTTAGAAAATTAATTGACAACGAATATAGTTGAAGATTCAGTTATCACGACCGAATCGATTATGAAACGACGTTGCTGCAACCGAATTTGGAATTAATTCGGATCCAACAACCGAAATTAGTACTAAATTCGGTTGGAGTAACCGAATGTGGCACCAATTTAGTTGCAACAACCGAAATTGTCATCAATTCGGTTGTAACTATCGAATTTGGTATCAATTCGGTCGCAAGAACCGAATTTAGCCTTAAGTCAGTTGCAACAGCCGAATTTGGCACCAATTCGGTTGCTGTAATCAAATTTGTAATAAACTCTGCAGGTACAAACGAATTAATTTTCAATTCGGTTACCACAATATAATTCTATGCATTTCAAACCTGACGTTTAAAATTATATATAGAAATATTATATCAATATCAAGATTTTTTTGTAGTTATTAACAAAGGTGCAAAGGTGAGGTTGCAACAACCTCTGATGAGGTTGTGTCAACCTCCAATGAGGTTGCCTCAACCTCTAATGATGTTGTATCAACCTCTAATGAGGTTCTGGCAACCTCCAATGAGGTTGTGTCAACCTCCAATGAGGTTGTGTCAAACTCCAATGAGGTTGCGCCAACCTCCAATGCGGTTGTACCAACCTCCAATGCGGTTGTGTCAACCTCCAATGAGGTTGTGTCAACCTAGAATGAAGTTGTGTCAACATCTAACGACGTTGTCACACCCTCAAATGAGGTTACGGCTAATTCGGTTGTCTCAACCGCATTTTTCTGTGAGTGTAGTGATGGCGACAGTATCGAGTACTTAGTAGAGTGTCCAAAACCGAAAAACCGGTAAAACCGGTTAATAGAGTTTTTGCCATTAACCGTTTGCCGGTTTTTTATAAATCGTACTTTTCGAAGAAACCGAAAACCGTTTATTTGATGTCCGTTAACCAGTTACCCGGTTTCTACTCAATTTGTGTTCTATCAACAGCAACGATATAGCCAAACACACAACATCACACATACTTTGTGCGAAGTAGCTGACGTATTAGTATGTCACTATAACGTCGACTGCGGAAGCTTGCAAATGAAATTTTGCGTGGCTATGCTTTATATCTCCGTTCAACAACAGCAACAGACACATGTACATACATACATTATTATGTTAATACATACGCTATAGACACAATTTCGTTTGCCTCACCCCTGCCACACCACTCTTTCATTGCTCTCTTGCTCGCTCATTTTTGTGTAACACGTCATTATTCTCTTTCGCAGTCGCAGAAAATCTGGTTTTAGCAGCAGCATAAAATCTGGTTTTAGCAGCAGCATAAAATCTGACTTTGATAGATTTAGTCCCTATACGCCGCTATATATGTTAACACATCGAAAATAGTTGCCAACATATACATTGAAATGTGTAGCATGTACAGGGATTTTTGACGAAGTTAATCGGTTTGGATATGCGATTTCATCCAAATGTTGTGTCTGGCATACAAATGTACCTTACTAGCTTGATATTATCCACTTTTATTATTAACAGGTTGCGCATATAAGAATTCATGTATTACATAGTCGGCTATAGCCGATTAAAACATTGGATGCTTGTAACATAGCACCTGACACTTGGCCCTGGCCACTTTTGTGGCATGTGATTTGCATTTTTCCTGGAATTCGGTTTGTTTTCTAGTTCAGTTGGAGCCACGAACTAACAAATGTACAGTGAATTCAAAAAAAATCCATGTAGAAATTTGACTTGGTATGAAAGTCGGAGTTCAACTGAGTAATCACGATACAAATGCTGCGGGGTATACGTACGGAACCCATTCTTCGACAGAGTTTTGGCTTTGACAAACATAGAAGCCTTAAAAATGCAATTATTATGACTTCCAATGGTCAAATTGTTTATCTACACAAAAAATAAAAACACAGAGTTATTTTCAATCAAGCCATTGTTTAATCACAAATAGAAAATGGAACAATGTAGTTGCTGACTCAAATAAATGTTTTATCAAAATGGTGAGCATGAGAAACAAAAAATAGTAATATTCTTTCGGCCTCTCAGTGACGATATATATACATGGTTGCCACAGCCAATGTTATTTCGCCTTTGTAAATACAAAACATACGACTGCAGAAGTTGTGAATTCGATGCAAAAAGGATGTACAAGTAGAGAAGGAAAACCCGGCGTATTTGGCAACCCTAGTAGATGAGAAACAAAAAAGTCGACGCGATTCACTCAAACGCATTTCTTCCCGCGTCATAACTTGATTATTTTATACCATTTACATACTTTATGTAATTTTCTTTAAATATGGTTGGAATTTCAATACAATAACATCATCAGAAAACTGCATGAGTAAATTTTCTTCTATATACCATATTTGCTTTATGTCCTTGATTGAAGTGGTTGTAAATAAACCTACTTCTCACACAACTTTTCATGTGTAGTGTGAAGTAGAACAGCGTTGTATAAAGCAAATTAGGTAATTGTTCTTGATTCTCAGATGGCCGAGAAAAATATCCGATTTTCTTGAGTATGCTTAAAATCAACAAAATCAAGAAAATAGATGTCAGTGCGAATGCCGTATGATCATTAGACCCCTGTGTAATTTTACCCAATTTCGTGGTCTGATATCAGCCGCAAAAATTGCAACAATTTGCAGGTCTACCCAATGCGTATTGGGTAATTTATTCAATGTATTATGGGTGAAAATTGTATTCATTTAATTATGTAGTTTAATTGAGTGCATACTGCCTTTTTATAATTTTATAGGGACAAATATTAGTTGTTGGTTTAAATTAAATATTATAATTGTTATAAACGATTACATTATAACAATAAACTTGCACGACCCCCACCCCAAAAGAAGTGTAAATGCACCATATAAATATGTTGTTACTGTTGTAGACCACAACCATTGCCAACCTGACCAACCGTGCCGCTTTTGCGGGATTATTCCACTTGTTGGTGTCCCCTCTCGACTTGAATCCAACTTAAATACATGGTTATTTGTGGCACAATGTGTAAAGTTTTATTAGTTTGTCCCACAGTCCAATAACCTATGAACAAAATGAGCCATGGATCATAAAAATCGATGGACGCGTTTCGCTCTTATGCTCTATTTAGTGAAGGTACATATATCATTTTGTCAAGAATTGTATTAGTCATCACATGCAACCCAAACAAAAAATCACAATGTGCCCGTCACAAACGCAAGCTACTATCAAATTGTCTTGTAAACAAGATTACACAATGTCATAATTGCCAGATGTTTGGTCATGGCTCCTCCCGATGCAATGTAATCACTTTCTGTGCCAAATGTGCAGGTCGTCACGAAACTTCTGGTTTCAGTACTCAGATAAATAAATGTGCAAACTGTCATGTCCCACATCAATCATCTTTCCCTGATTGTCCGAGTCGTAAAAGCTATTTGGAATTAAGACAACGTCTCCAGAACAAAACAACCAGAAAAAGGAAGAACTCAGTTCCTCTTGAGCAATGATATTGATATTTGCTTCCTAAGCGTATCTTGGCTAAATCAAAATATATCCATTCGCCATAATGAATTTTATTGCTACCGGAATGAACGGGTTAACGGCGGTGGCGGTGGCGGTGGCGGTGGCGGTGGCGGTGGCGGTGGCGGTGGCGGTGGCGGTGGCGGTGGCGGTGGCGGTGGCGGTGGCGGTGGCGGTGGCGGTGGCGGTGGCGGTGGCGGTGGCGGTGGCGGTGGCGGTGGCGGTGGCGGTGGCGGTGGCGGTGGCGTTGCTATTATTCTCAAGAAAAATATCAGGCATGAATTGTTGCCAATTATAAATACAAACCTAATAGAAAACATCGGCGTCAAAATATTTACATCTAAAGGAGATAGTATTGACATTTACTCATATTACTTTCCAGGCGGAAATAACAGATCCATTGATAATAAAAAACAAAAATTCATCTCTGCTCTGCATAATTTAAGTTGTGGCAGCAGTAATTATCTATTAGGGGGCGACTTTAGCTCAAGGCACAGCATGTGGGGATGTTCAAGTGCAAACTGCTGGGGAAATCTGCTACATGATAAACTTCCGAATTATAACATACAATTAGTTGTCCCAAATGAGCACACTTACATCTCTTCGAGTACTGGATGGCACAACTCCACACTAGACATCTTCTTAACAAATTCAATACAAAATTTTTCTGAAGCGCCAGTAATCAATGACTTAAGTTCTGACCACCTGCCAGTCAAACTAACATTTAAATAGCATGCTGTTAGTACCTCTACTCGAATATTTGATTACAAAAGAGAAAACTGGAGCCGTTTTTCTCGTATCGTCAATTGTCATATAAATGCTGTCCACATCGAATCAGTAAACAGAAGAGAACAAATAGATGAAATGTAAAGAATTCTATTAAAATCCCCTCAAATACCGAGACGGCCTCTACCAGCAAATATTAAATATTAAGAAATATTAAATGGTAAGAAATAAATCACGATGCAATTGGATTCGCTATCGATCCACCGCTGATCTAGGTCTAATGAAAATCTGAACATTCGTATTCGGGAGGAAATTATGAAATTCAGAAACATTTCCTGGAATTCATTTTTAATATCTTTAGAAGTAGGTTCTTCCCCTTTTGGGAATGCAACAAAAATATTAAGAAAGAAGTCGAAGAATATACCAACGCTTATACACAGCAATTCACGTTACACTCATGGTTTGGACAAATGCGAAATCCTAGCCGAATCGTTTTGATTTCAATTCAAGTTCCTTAATTGGTCCTGAGACCGTACACCAGGTCAATGAAACACTACAATCACTAGAGTCACAAGATACTTGTTTGCATGATAGCTTAATCGACATCGCCACTGTCACGAGCTTTATTAAATAACTGAAGCCCCGTAAAGCGCCTGGAATCGACGGTATTGACAATAGATCTATAAAAGCTTGACCTAAAAAAGGTGTAAAGTTTCTGACTACGATTATAAATGCATGCTGTAATATTTTCCTCAAGTTTGGAAAGAATCAAACTTTCTGAACAAATCCAGAAAGAGATGGCGCTGCTACGAAAACGATCAGATAACTTCTAAATGTAGTTTGGGATGGGGATCGCATGTCAATTCAGTCTGATTTCAAATGCTTAAAAGTACACATCGTCGAGTTGTAATGATATTGAGTATAGACTTACTTTGGAAGTTTTAAGTTTGTACTGTACAACTAAAATGAAGAGAACTGTTGTAGTTATCGCAATTTAAAAATAATCTTGATTAATTAATATGAAATAAAACAGCACTAAAATGGTCAATTGCAATTTCAATCTACCTGTAGTTTGAATAATATCCTGACTAAACAGTTCTCAGAATTTAACTTCTCCTTCTGGGTGAATTTACTACTTCACAAGCTACGCGTTTAAATTATATACCCCAACAAACAATAAAGATGATACAAACAGAGCCCTAACTTTTTGCAGTCATTGTAGCGTACGCAAATGGTAACGTATCCGAAAGTCAGAATAAAAACAAGAGAGATGACAAAATCCTTCAGCTATTAACCAAATTTTATTGACTTCGAGCATGCAAACAACATTAATATACATAATAAAAATGCCTTCAATGGGTGAATTTTCATGGCAAATCAATCTCGTTTTCACACAAAGATTCACACAAACAATGAAATAGGAGGAGCTTGTGTGCCCCAAAGAGTGTGTGGGCGGTTGTGTCTTTGTGACTCATGATTCCTCATCTATTCAATGGTTAACACCGGAAACTGTCACAAATCTTTTTTTTTTGTGTTGCTCCCCATCCCACTCCCAGGAATCCAAAGGGGGTGGGTTGTCACAGGAGTGTACTCGTTACAATAACGTGTTGTATGTGTCTGTCTGAATATGTGCCTGGGTCTCTTTGTGTTGGCAAACCTAACCGGAGATCGGATGTAATGTTCTTTTTTATTTCTGTCATTCGGTGTCTTTCATCCGTGTGTCACATTAAAAGGTCCCTATGTCATTTGCCCCTGCCACAGCTACAAATAAAAAGTCCATAATAAATTTTCTGTTTGATAGTCCTTTATGTACTCTGAAATATACCCAATAAACTTCATCAACTATTTGTAATATACAAATGCGTACCCACATATATATATATTTATATCAACCATACATAGATACATATTATATTATATACAAATATACATACACATGTTGTACATATGAACATTTATAGGTTACAGAGGTATGAGAATGATTGGGAGTATTACTTAGTGTTCATAGCGTGCAACAGTGGGCAGTTGTAACAAGAATTTTGGGAGCAAAAAAAAAAACATAAGTGGAAACTATGTGGAGATATTAGGGAATTTAATTTTGTGTAATTTTCCTTAGAACTTATTTAATTGAATATTTAATTTCAAACACAAAAATTATAAGGCTTTTATTTAAACCACAATATCATTAATATATTTTCAAACTAGTCTAATTTTATAGGGCGATGTTAATGAATATGTATAAAATCCTCTCAAACCCCTTTTAGATGGTGCATTCGATTCGTCACCATTTTCACCAGATTGCAAAGTCTGTTTCTTTCAGACCATTTTTCACTTGCGTACGACAAAAATTCCTTCAAACCCCATTTTTATTTTACTATTTGGTGTTGAAAATAAAATGTTGCCAATAAAATTATTTACCGTTTTTGTTATTTTTTGATAAAAAATAAATAAAATGGTTGCCCATTACATCCCATAAAGGGATTGGGGAGAGATTCTCACAATAAGTGAGCTGTACGCTTTCTAGTGTTACACTCGTCGATTGGGACCTACAGTTTTACACCGGTTCCCAACGACATTTGGATAAACTTTTTCATGGCTAAGTACTCGATAGTGTCGCCATCACTAAGCGAGGTGACCGTCGTCGAACGAAATGTAAGGTGATCAAAGCAGGGATCGAACCCACGTTCTCAAGCACAAGAGCCGCGCACGCTAACCAACGGCCATATTTTTTGATAACACAAAATGAAAAAAAGCCTGGTTAAATTGTTTAAAATCGTATTTAATTTCTCGGAAAATCCACCACTTATATTATTTCACCATCTAGAATTTTCTATTATCTTTGGTACATGAACACATATTTCCGTCAATTAACTAACATTTTAAAACAATACGAAGAATTTTCATTTGTATAAATATTAATAACGACACCTAAAAATATTATATTTTTCGCTCTACTGGGATTCGTCTCATTATCTCCAGTTTTATAGTCAGACAAATTTTCATCGTGCAAACTGATTAGTTTTGCGTGCAACAACCTACAAGTTTCAGGGCAAACTCAAACAAATATCATCGGTAGGAGAACCAAGAGGTAGAACCTGAAGTAGAACAAATGTTTTATATTACAAGATGTTCCACAAATAGTTCTTCACAGTCAAATATTTTGTTGGATATTTATTTTTTACAGGCTGAAAAATCTGTATGTTTCTTTTTTGTGAATCCAACTAAAGGGTGTCTCAGTATGAAAGCATTTTTTCATTTTAGTTGTGGTTTTTTTATTGGATTGTAAATAAGACATATTCCGATTAAGTATGGAATAAAATCTCCGTCAAATGCCCACAGGCCATTACTCTTTTCATGAAATTTTCCATGACTTATCACAGAGATGTGGCTATATTTCACCGATGACGCGTTCGATTTCGGATTTGAGCACAGGAATTGTTTCTGGTTTGTTGGCAGAAACCCGAGATTTCACCCCAAAGAGAGAAATCGCACGGCGTTAAATCGCATGATCTTGGTGGCCAGTTGACATCAGAATTTCTTGAGATAATTTGTTCTGGAAATCGTTCAAATCCATGCCGTCTAGTTGCCCTCAAGAACTCGGTTGTCATGTTCCTGTAACGTATTCCGTTCAAAGTCACTGCAATTTCATATTTAAAAAATGTAGACCCTAGCACGCACCCTGACAAAAATCCGCACCAGAGAGTTGGGTGCTAGAACATATGAACTTTCTAGAACATATGAACTTACTAGGAATGATTCTTATATTGTGTGCTGCGTCCCTTGTTGCGTATGCTGAGCTTATTGCTTTGCCTGTGCTGCTGCGGTCGGTGATATACCATAGTATCCCAATGTTGAAGTAAAAAGTGTTAAGAATCATTCCTAGGAATTTCACATGTTCTCGAAAGTTGTTCATTGAGATCTTAGGTAAATTTTTTTATTGTTGATTGTTTCCTTGAATTTTGAACGGTTTGCTACCTATGGACCTGAACATAGAAAAAAAGGTAAAAAAATCGAATTTTTTTACAGTTTTTTGCGATTTTGACCTTGAAGATCTTATATCTTCTTTATGACAAGAGCTACAACTTTCCCTCAGAGAGTAAATCAAAATTCCAAACGGCGTGCAAGATATGGGCCTGAAAAAATTATCACTTTTTTGCAAGAATGACACCGAGGCCTCAAATCTTTGGGGGCCCATAAAAAAAGTGCATGACTTTGGGCAAAACTGGAAGACACGGGACTTTTTTTTTTGGTCTTTTATCACGTAGTGGTGTTCGTATATAGTTATATTTTTTCGTGTTGCACTGTGTTATCGGGGCTTCCCATGGCACCTGAGTAAGCTGAATTTTGAACGCATGAAGGTGAAGGTCTTTTTTCAAAATTCGCTTCTTAGTGCTTCGTTGTTGAGAACGATGCCGAATTGATGTTTTCGGGTTTTCGGCGACACTCTCGTTTACTGCAGCAATGTTTTCAAGACACCGTCTGGTACGTTGACGAACAGGATTTCAAATTCAAATTTGTTAACCGGTCTTCGAATGGTTACACAGGTGCACATCGAAAGTGCACTTTCTCGACTGAAAATTCTTCGAAGATTGCGAGCGGTCTCAAAATAACTTTCCAAATTTCTGTAATAAGTTTTCACAATTATAACGCGTTGTTCTTTCGTAAAGCGCTCCATTTTTAATAACGTATTTGTAGCTTGTGGCAAATATAGTATAATTGTGGCCAAACACACTGTGTTTGCTATAGAATATTACATGTTTGAGACACAATAATTAATAAGTATAAGTATGTTATAATGTTTGTTTTGTGACCCAATTGTGGAAAAGTGCTGAAAACAAATACGTGACAGACAACAAAGACACAAAAATGCTTGCAAACATATACATGGTTCGTGCAATAAATTCCAGAGGCCGGTGTTTTAGCATATGTAAATGAAACGCATGCAAAGAATAATTTAAATCGAAATCTGGAAAGGTATTTGGGAAAAGGTGAGACACAAGTGTGTATGCATTTTATATCGGACTGCTTTGTGTTTCTCACAGGCTATATAGTACTTTATAAGATGTTCGTACTGCGTATACAATTATTGCAATAGTCTCCAAATCGTTCCATCGAGGTCAGTTGTGGTATTTTTTAAATTGCATTGAATTTTAATGTGCAATTACCATTGTTCGTAAAGGCCATTTAAAAATATTGAATTTCCGTTTGCTCAGGCATTGCAAATACAGGTTGTGGACTCGAATACCAATCGTAATAAAATACGCTAGTGCATTTAATTATTTTGAATTTGTTTGACTGCTGACAATTCTGTTTTTACATTACACAGTGCAACACGAAAAAAAATAACCATATACGGACACCACTACGTGATAAAAGACTAAAAAAAAAAGACCCGTGTCTCCCAATTTTTCCCAAAGTCATTCACTTTTTTTTTATGGGCCGCCAAAGATATGGGGCCTCGGTATCATTTTCGTAAAAATGTGATCATTTTCTCAGGCTCATATCTTGCAAACCGTTCAGAATTTCGATTTACTCTCTGAGGCAAAGTTGTAGCTCTTGTCATAAAGAACAACCACTTCTTAAGAGATCTTCTCATGTATTTGTTTTTATTTCATAAACGTAAAATGTTTCTTCGAATAAAAATGAGGGAATTATTTTTTAAGCCTGATGATGGAGGGCAGTCTGGAAGCAACGTGCCAGTGGACACCATAATTGCTGAATCAGAGTCAGATTCGGACGATTCGGACGACGATTTGGATCCACAACTTAAGAGAGCGCGATTTGCAAGTCCAGGGCTATCAACATTATAAACATAATACGAATACTTTTTTTTAATATTTTTGTAATAGATAGCATAGTATCTCAATGTTGAAGTAAATAAAAAACAAATGAAATTAAAAAACGGTGTTAAGAATAATTCCCAGGAAGTTTATATGTTCTACAAATTTGTTTATTGAGATCTTAGGTAAATTTTTGTAGTTGATTGTTTCCTTGAATTTTGAACGGTTTGCTACCTATGGACCTGAACACGGGAAAAAAGGTAAAAAAAATCGAATTTTTTTAAGTTTTTTGCGATTTTGATCCGGAAGGTGATTTTTATTCTTTATGATTTTCGTTCTTTATGACAAGAGCTACAACTTTGCCTCAGAGAGTAAATCGAAATTCTGAACGGTTTGCAAGATATGAGCCTCAGAAAATGATCACATTTTTACGAAAATGATACCGAGGCCCCAAATCTTTGCCGGCCCATAAAAAAAAAAGTGCATGACTTTGGGAAAAATTGGGAAACACGGGTCTTTTTTTTTTAGTCTTTTATGACGTAGTGGTGTCCGTATATGGTTATTTTGCCATGACTTAAAAAATTACACACAGTGTTATTTTATATGTAGAGGTTTGTGGTTTCGATTGGTGTTGCTCGAAGTACTTTCAAATTCTTAAACCTGCACATCTAAGATATTTGACAACCAAAACCGTCAGACATGAACGAAATGGTTTGAAAAGAAGTACAATTGCCAATGGTATTTTTTTTTTAATTTCCATTTGTAGAGATAACTCAAATTAAACTACAAAGTATAATTGTCATATAATTAACTTGCCCCATGTATGCTCATGATACTCAAAACTAGGTAGATATAACAGATGGGCGCGAATCAGGTGATTGGCGTAAATGACGTGACTAAAACGTGACTAGCACCCAACAGCTCATATAACTGGACCATATAAATGACACGCACAGCTCAAACCAGTCAGTCGTTAAATAGCCGGCGACCAAGAAATAATCGCTACCTCTGATGTCGCCGATATAAATTTCTGCGTAGACAACGTTAAACTACAGCCTAATCCTCCGAGAGTCCTGCAAAGGTTACAGACTTCGAAAGTTACCGCGAAAATTGATCTAAGGTCAAATTAAAGTTAAATAAACAATCAACAAACACGAGTAACTGTTCGTTCTCTCGCTCTAAACTGTAACGGGCTTTTGAAACCCCTGAGCGTATCCCAGCTTCAAAGAGAATAACTCGTCATTACAAGTTGTATGACAGTTCAAGTGCCTTTGTGGCCGTTACGAATATATATCCCAAAAAAGTGTCGCTTAATCGTTTGGGTAAAAGATTTCTTTGAAACCTCTGCAGGTCAAAATCCTTAGAACAATAATTATTGTTTTTAGTAGGTGTTCAGAGTTGAGGAGTTCATAATACTTATACAAACTTACAAGGTAGGGTCATTAACGCACTTGAAAAATGGTTGGTTTCTGTTGGAATAATAGACAATTCAGTTAAGCACACTCACTAGCATGACTAGTTTCGAACTCCGGTACAAGTTCATCGGCAGACACCCTACTAATGTACCTGAATTGATGCCATCGAAAGATCATCAATCCTATACATATATACAATCCCAAATATGCAATTTACATATGCGGAGTAGTATCGGTCGACAATCCCTTAGTGCCAACACACACTGAAAGGTCCTTAATTCCAACACAAGGACAGATAGCTATGTATTTCCTCTATGTTCTTCTATGCATTTTGCATACTAGCATTGTTGCAGGGCTTTAAGATGATTTTTGTTTTTGCTGTATCACAGAGTTGTATTTTTTTGTGGTACAGATATTTGATGGCCGGGCTAGTGTCAGTTACAGTTTTGAATTTTGAATTTTTTTTTGCCCGATTTTGTTAGTTTTTAGTTAATGTATGAGGAGTTCGTACTACACAAGCTTACATGGTCGGGAACATGTTTCTAATTGAAAAATGGTTGGTTTTTATTGGAATAAAAGACAATTCAGTTAAAATTCAAAAACAATTATTGTAATTGAGTCTAATATTGACAGGTTAACTTCAAACTGTCCTAAGATAAGATAAGATCAACGTCTTGATCCACACAGTATTAAGAGCACCACCATTATCTTTTGTTTCCACTTATCAGTCTTTGACGTACGAGCGAAACTTTTGATTAAGTTTCCAATAAGTGCTTATCTTAGAGGTATACAACTTTAAGTTATCTATTCTGATAGCTGTCATGCGATTTGGGTTTAGTTGGGTTTTCCATTTTACCAAGAATACGCTGATGCTTGAACATCGCTTGCAAATTGTGCAGATTTGTTTTTGTTTTGTTCGTAAAGTGTATCGAGCACTGCGTTCATTTTTTGGTCGCCATAATTGTCCATCAGATCAGTTAATTCTTTAAACGATAACCGTCTTTTCACCACGTTTACTCTAAATCGTCCGTGCGGTCTTATACTTACTGGGTCGTACTGAAGAAAATTTGTTGCTTTAGAACGTACTATCGAGGAAGATCCCAATGGGTCTGTCCGTCACAGTGCACAGCCAGTGGTGATGTGTCCATTCCATTTTCTGACGATTATGCAGCAACCCTTTGTTTGCGAGCTTACAAAATCCATCTAGTGCAACAACACTGTTGCAACACCAATTTTGGGGGTGGACGATTCCTGAACCAAATGATCACACGAGGTGAGTATATTCAAACCCCAAAAATTTAGACCGCTGTGTACCTACACTTTTTTTTATGGGCGGGGCAAGTTCAAATTTTCTTATCCGATGCTGTCCGAAATAAATTTAAAAATCGAGTATAAATATTAAATTCTGCGAATTCTTCTGATAACATGTCTGCACTGAAATTTAACAGGGATTATTTTATATTTAAATTATATTTAAATACTCTATTTCAAAGTTGAAAGGGTCCTTTCGGTTCTTTGTTCAAAAAGTGCCAAAAAGTACACTAAAATGACCAACTAGGGATTCAGAATGTTTAAGGAATTTATTTTTTTTATTAAATTCCATTATAGGTTGTCAATGACAAAAATTCTCTATCTTTATTTTCAGATATCGGTTTGTCATTTTTTGAAACAAGGTCAAGAAAACTGCACCAAAGTGACCGGCGAAATATCCAAATGTACTATTAGTTTATAGTGGAATATATTTCACTAGAGGATTTCGCAGACGAGAATCCTTTATCTTGAATTTGTATACGTCCTTTTTTAAAAATCGAAATCTTGAAATCTTAACATTTAAATATGGAATAGTCTATTTTAAACACACTACGTTCTACAAATATATTGTGAAACAAATATGTACATACTGCTCAAGAAGTTTCACTTTATTGTTTATATGTTCTTTAGTCCCTTTTCAAAAAATGTCACAAAATTCCACCAAAAACAGAAACAAAAATAGCATAAAACCCTTGTTAAAATATGGAAGAATTGATGCATTTATGAAAAAAATTAAATTTATCACAAACCAAATACAATATTAATCAGATGTTTCATCAGTATCTACATAAATCAAAATAAATTACTTTGTGACTCATTCGTGTCTTTTCAATTCTTCGTCCTGAGACCTATGGTTACTCCACCAACATATCTTCCCAAGTATTGCCGCTGGAGACCTTTTTCCTCTGTATCTGTAATCATTTAATGTATTATAATAAAATTTAATATAATCAAAATAGATGATTTCAGATTTAAATCTTAAGATTCCAGGATTTCACTTTTTAAAAAAGGACTAAAAGGACATATGCACATTCAAGATTGAGGATTCTCGTCTGCGAAGTCCTCTAGTGGTATATATTACAGTATAAACTGGTAGAGCATAGTGCATTTGAAGCCGCATCACAAAAAGGTACACGGTAGATTCCGGGAGTGCTTCCAAAATTGAATTGCTGTTGATCCCGATTTTCACAAGAAAGTTTTTTTCAGCTATGAATCTCATTATTTGGGTGAAAGACTACAGTAATCAAAACTGCAACAGTTGGAGTGTGGACAATCTTCAAGCCACTGTTGAGACGTCGATACATTCAGAATAGACCTGGTGAAATCATTGATCCTTGCTTCTCCAAAAACTATGCAATTCTGGCCAATCACATCTTCATACCTGAATTGACTTCTGAATTTGGCGGAGCTGGGGTTTTGTTAATGTCACAAATCGCGTGCCACAATCGATTTATTGTAGGATATATCAGGGGAACGCATAATTTCGCGATTTGGAGAATGAATTGGCCTCTTGCGATTTAACACAGCTGGAGTATTTGCTGTGGAGGAAAGTGAAATCGGAGTATACGCTAATCAACCACAGAATATGCATGACCTGGAGAACAACATTCACTGCGTTATTACCGATATACGGCCCAAATACTGCAAAAACTCGTCGAAAATTAGACCATCCGATTAGACTACATCCGAAACAACCAAGGCAGTCGGTATGCCAGAAATCGTATTTAAATAAAAATGACACAAAATTGTCTTTCAAAGACAAATATCTACATTTTATTTCAGTTTAAAGTACTAAACCTGTAAAAGAAATCCCCTTATTTAGAGACTCTCATTGCATTAAAGAAAAAAGTACAGATGTAAATTTGTAACGATATCCGTAATTTTCAAACCTATAACTAATCTTATAACGGATGTTGGGAAAATAATCTAGATTAACTTTAATTTCACATTTCGGTGCATCTGCCTTTCTATCGTGTATTATTTATCTGAGTGCCTCAGATGCCACCTAAAGTGTCGCTCTCTAAAAGTCTTTAAAAAATGACAGGATATCCGGTGAAATGAAATCATTCGCAAATCACTGTGTTTTGGTTAGACTTCACAATGTGATTTTGCATTTGTTTACAGTTATTCGCTCTCCGTGAGTGAGCACCAACTGTGATATCCTGTCGAGCGTGTGTAATTTATGTATTGGTGTGTGTGTGTGTGTGTCTGCGTATTTGTGCTATATTACAAACAGTTCACTACAGCAAACATCAAGAACATCCTGTAATATGTGTACACCGGCTTGTTTCCATGTCGAACTTCGTACAAGTGTTCCACAAACACATACGAGTATGTCAGTGTTGCTCTTGGCAATACTCGACAACGCTACCAGGCCTCCCCGCCACACCTGTCGTTCCTACCCAAATATTTTGTTATGTGGGAGTATTCAAGGAAACCCAGTAAACTCGTAATCCTTTCTGGGTGGAAACAAATATTGTAATCTAAGACTTTTTTGTAATTAATACTTTTGTACTCCCGCTCCTAACTCTTATATTTGTGTATATGTGCTAGTATTATCCATGTACGTATGTGTAAGTGCTTCTAATGAGATTTTCCCGGTGCCTTCTTAGTACTGGAATTATGTTTTCTGTCTTCGTTCATTTTGCTGTTTACCTGCCAGAAGATGAATGGTTAAATGAAATCCAGAATTCAAATGACTCTCCTTTTAGTTATGAAATATTTTCGAATCTTCTACCTTCTTCCTGCTCTTGAAGTTCATTAATTCCCACTTGAAATTCAGTTGTGGCCCATGTTCGCCATTTTGCAGTTCATAGCACAACGTGAGAAAAGAGTTAATTAAAAGAGGTGAAATTATAATGTCCTCGTAATTTATTATTCTATTGTAAGCGTCGGCGGGCTAATGGGTGGGAATGGTAGGTAAACTCCTGGCATCCTACTTGCCGTCTTTAATGTTTTGTCAAATTGTTTTTGTGGTTCATCCTTTTAAATGACTCAAACAGAGTTTGATAATAAATTACATGCATCTAACGTGGGTGGCTTAATGTTTTCCACGTGTGTAGATGTTTTTCCTCTGATTTAAAGAATTCATGAAAATATGTTATTTTAATTTTTCTTTTTTAATTCTTTTTTAATTAACAAAAAAATATATTTAAAAATGTATGAACATTTAATGAGTTTTTTGTAACTAATTCAATTCGGGTTTCGTGAATAAGCAAATCGTGTTCGTCTGAAGTTTCGATTTTAGCTTACGAAATTATGCATTTTTTTTAAATCAAAACTCTTATGGGCGTTGAAATCTGGATTGGTACAAAAGTGTAGACAAAAGACAAAAGGTGTACACAAAACCACAGAAAGTGTGCACAAAAGTACAAAGATTTACACAAAAACAAAAACTTAAAAGATAAATAATCATGAAAGAAAGACAAATGCACCGAAGTGTAAAATTAAAGTCAATCTAGATTATTTTCCCGAGCTGCTGATGTAAAAAGATTTACACAAAAGTACAAAACGCGTACATGGTTGAAATTTTTGCTATTTTGTTTTTGAAAATTAAAGAAAACTCAGAAAATGTGTACAAGTGAATGAATTATTTACTTGGATCGATAAATCAATGCCTGCCGTTTACTTTCTAAAGATTATTTCATGCAAATGTTGCCCACTGTTACAATTCACCTGGTGCATTCTGAAAGACCAATTTTGGCACAGTTTTTCCCACATATCGGCCTGTATCTCACCAATGACACGTGTCATGTTGTCTTCCACGCTAGCAATTGTGGTTGGTTTGTCCCTATAGACAAAAGAATTCACGTGCTTCCACAACAAATAGTATAGTGGGGTCAAATTTTACGAACGAAGCGACAAATTGACAGCGCCGCAACGTGGGATTAATTGCTCACTAAACTCGAATCTCAATTAGTTCATGGTATCGAATACTGTGTGGTATGTGGCACGGTCCTACTGAAACCCCATGTCACAAAAGTCAAATTCTTCCGTTTTGAGTAAAAGAAAATCAATGATCATCGAACGGTACCTTGTTCCATTGACAGTAACTTTGCGGTCATTATCGTCCTTGAAAATGGACGTAACTTGCGAAACAGGATTTTCACAGACCAGGAATATCGATACTAAAACTCAACGATTTGCAAGCGTTATTCGTTTGCAAGTCTATTCGCGATGAAATGGCAAGGTGAACTGAACATTTTTGACTTTGGCACATGTCACGAACAACGAATCCCCAAATAGCAAAAAAATTATCCTTGACAAAAAGTGTTGCAAAAGTAGAAAGGTGTGCACACAAGTACGACAAGTTTACGCAAAAGTACATAGAGTGTACACAGAGTGAATAACAATATAAGTGTACTCAAAAGTACAAAAAGTGTACTAAAAAGTACAAGAAGTGTAAAAAAAATCAATGAGTGTTCGAACTCACGGGCGATGTGTTAACACCTTTTTGTTACACGGTACCTGTTAGAATTCTATGAACACATTAGTAAATGTTACAATGGAAATTATAAAAAATAATAGTTTTTGTGCTGAAGGCTCTTTTGCTATTGCACTTTCTTTTTTCTTACATCTGCTTTAACATTAGATGTAATATTGTTAAAATAAATAAAGCAAAATTTAGCTCACTGAAATAATTGGTTTTCTTTTGTCATAAACAGAGCGACGACAAAAAGTATTGAATAGTATAGAGAACTTATTGCACTCCTTTTCCGCTCTCATGTAGAGAGTCTGAGTAAAAGCTCATAAACGAGTCTTATTCTCTTTATAGAATATTTCAATATACATGCACCATTTCGACAATGTTATTACATAAAATAATAAAAAAAACGCATAAATATTTCAAAAGGCGTCAATGTTTCACATCAAAATTATGAATGGACTAAGTTATTACAAAAAGATGGTAATACGTTTTGAATCATTCGCCAAATGTCGCCAGTGCTTCTGAGTCGTACAATTCGTTCCATGAATTCTCTATACTATTCAATACTCTTTCGAGACCACTACCTGCCTGTTTGTTCGGTGCCGCTACATCAATACCATTATACTTATTTTCAGGCAGAATCTGTTGTTGTACAACAACCACGTATGTGATGCTAACGTTGTGTGTTGTTTACATGTGTTCAATTTGATAGATTGGCCTACCCGTTCCTATAGATGTTAACACATCAAAAACACATCTCTCCGTAAATTTACGAAATTAGGCTTGGTTGCATATGGACATTCAAAACATAGTTTTGGACATAGGACATAGGACATAGTTCAAAACAATCTATAAGAAAAAAAAAACGGTATTTTGTGTTCGTGTGTTAAAATTTGTGTGTTAAGTGCAACACAAATGTATACTAACAATAACAGGCAACGAAAAATGCAAATATATTTAAATTTCATAATTTGTCATCAAAACGACATGAAAAGTTTAACTCCACCTGGAGTAACCCCATATTAGCCGAAAATCTCTCTATCACGCCAACGTTAACAAGAAGTGTGTGCTGTATTTACTCAATGACATAAACATACTCTACTGCAAACGAATATAGTAAGTGCCTATGAAAATTCGCAATTACTCACTGTACAAGACGAATGGATATGATTTCTTTACGATATCAACGAAGGAAACGAGACATATACGATGACGTCTTAACAATCGTCAACCTATACGATCATGTCTATACATACACATCTTTACACACGAACGAATATTTACAGTCATGGGGCAACAAAGCGAAAGCTACAAATTCAAATTCAAAAACCAACTCTAGAGTAGCCAACTTTCTCAGTAAATTGGTGACATTTGGTGTGTTGCAGATGCCCGATTGGATGTTGGAAGGTATTGCTTTAATAATACCAGAAGAGGATAGGTGGCTCAAAATAACCAACAATAAATCAGCAACGGCATTTCGTTTTGTGCGTTAAAAATATTGTGTAATTGCACCACAAATATATACAAACAATAAAATATAGCAAAAAAGTCCAAAATACGTTTAAATTTCGCGGTTGTTAATCAAAACGATATGAACAATTTAAGTCAAAATATTTTGTAATTTCACCTGGTTTAAGTGACGTTACGTCAAATAACTCTCAATCGAACTGACCGTCGGTGGTGCAATGGTTAGTGTGCGTGCCTCTTGTACATGTGATCCTGGGTTCGAACCCTGCTCTGACCACCTTAAAAAAATTTCTTTCGGCGGCGGTCACCTCGCGTAGTGCCGGCGACACTATCGAGTATATAGCCATGAAAAAAAGCTTCTCAAATTACCGTTCGGAATCGGTGAAAAACTGTAGGTTCCAATCAGTGAGTGAAAACTGGAAAGCGCACAGCTCAGTGATTGTAAGAAGCTCTCCCCTATCCCTTCATGGGTTGTAATAGGAAGCCATTTATTTTTTCGCACTGACCACACCACGAACAGTGTGAAAGGAAATGTCAGATGAGGAGAATGGCAGCTCTATATAACATTACTCTATGACAAAAACATTTAAATATTATTGGCAATTGTGCTTAATTTTAAAGCATTTCCCTCATATCTGGCAGTTTTGGCTATCAAATATTATAAAATGGTTGATACAGTACAGGTTTATGAATTTGAAAGAACTACGAGGCAACACCAATCGAAGCCACAAACCTCAATATATAAAACATTTTAAAAACAGAATTGCCAGCAGTTAAACAAATTCAAATAAACGTAACTGACACAAACACGGTCCTGAAAAATGCTATACCACGAAGAACAATACAACTCTGTGATATAGATCAAAATCCACCTCAAAGCACTGCAACAATGCGAGAACGCATGAGTAACAGAAGAACATGGTGGATAAATTCCGTCTGTTCTTGTTGTTGGAATTATAGGCCTTTCAGTGCTGTTGATACTTAGGGATCTTCGATCGATACCAATTCGCACATGTAAATTGCAGAATTAAGTTTGTATATATACGATTGATGATCAACCGATAGTATAAATTCAGGCCCAGTAGTAGGCATCTCACGGAGTTCGAAACTAGTCATGCCAGTGAGTGTGAGTTGAACTGAATTGTCCATTATTTCCAACAAAAACCAACCATTTTTCAATTAGAAAAATGTGCCTGACTTGTACGCTTGTAGTATGAATTTCTCATACATTAACCAAAAAACTAACAAAATAAAAATTAAAATTCAAAATAATTAAAAGTATTGCCATATTTCATTACAATCGGCATCCGATTTCACAACCTGCATTTGCATTGCCTGAGCAAATGCAAATTCAAAATTGTTTAATTGCTATTGCGGACAATGACAATTATTTTGAATTTGCGTTAGATAAAGCAATGCAATTTAAAATCCAATGCAAATTTAAAAAAATCCCAACACTGATTAAGGGTAATTGAAAGTTGATGTATATGTGATATTAGTGTTACATCAAATTGTGAAGGTCTCACGACTTTCAAGGCACTCTTTTTGGAATTTTAAGCATATAAGCATTGCCTGTGCTGTATTGTCTACATATGTACATTGTCTACATATGATAGATAAAATATCTTCATGGTCCCAACGGCACATGACGCCTTTTTTTGAAATAACAATATCATTTGGGCACTTTACTTAATAAAATGTTTAAACATTTTATGAATTTTCAGTTTTTTATTTAAATTTGTCGTATTAACAAATTGTCATGTAACACTTAAAACGATTTGCAACACAAAATAATGCCGTAAAATGCTTAAACAATGTTCCATACAAATTTCCATACAGCAAAATACGAATGCGTATGTAAGTATATACGTCATATACGGTATTTACGGTGGGTAACGCCAACTTTCGATTACCCTTATTATGTTTTTTATGATTTCCTTTCGTCTTTCATGAAATATTCTACGGTAATTCAAAGGAGTCTAGAAATAACTCAGAATAAAAATAAAACTTATCAAGTCCTTCAGCTTAAATCAATACAATATTTTGTTCAAACTTAGGAAAAACACACATCAATCAACCTTCTACAGTTACTGACCACCATCTATTATGGTGCAAAAATTACTGGCATGTCATTGGAAGTCGTGCTTTTGTCATAAATATACATTTGTTTTTGTTTCGTTGGTGAAACGTTTCGCCACCACCTCCCGCTGCCATGCCTCGTGAGACTGTATTCATTCAAGATGTCTTATCGTCATCATCGCTATCGGCGCAAAGATTTATTAAAATGAAGAAGGCAACTGCTGAGAAAACAATACGGAGATAAAATATTTAATGTCTTATATACTAAATACATAATTTATTCAGTCATATATACTACACACATGTATGTGTAGGTAAGAATGATTACGAAGTTTTGATAAATATGTATTGTATCTGAGGTCACTATTAAATATTCAACACTAAATAACCCCTTATCATTGGAACGAGTCTACTCCCTTGCAGTTACAGTGTCGATTAAAAATGATACAGCACCATATTAACAATTCTGAAGTGCTGACTTATTTTGAAAACTCTACTTGCTGTGGAAGTAGGTCTAAAAAGCAGATTTCCAAAACGCATTCCTTGAAAGCATCTGGTCTTTATACTTTTAGATTCACAGTTGGATATTCTTCGCACTGGCTATATCGTTTATTGGTGTCTATTGCATTGTCGGAGGTAAGCAATGTCTGAACCTGCGTTCCTGCACACTCCAACCTGACAGGATCTTTCTCAATGTGTTCAAAGCTCTTTGTAGCAATTAATTTGAAGAATTTTTAGGTAACCCCTGAAAGGTAAAGTATGACCTGGTAATGCCATATCTCAAATCCTGACGGATGGAAGCTAATGTGAGAAGGTGATAGCATGGGCAAACAAAATCGCATGCTAATATTGATGCGTTTCAGAGATTCAGGTGTCAACAGTCACTGAAACTCTAGAATTATTAGAGCATTTATTTTATCTGAAGAAAGTGGATTAACAAACCACAATCCAGGTCAGACACACTCACAGAGAGATGATCCCTGGTCGACATTGGCAAACCCAACTACCACCGTTCATACTGCCACTGACAAAACGTAATCAAAATGTGAAACATAAAAACCTCCTAAACTGACCACCGAAGACGTTATAAGGACCACAATTCACCAAATTCATTCACATTCACTTGTAATGTTAGAACGCTTTATAGATCCGGTGCCCCTATCCAACTAGCAGATGTCCTCGAGAGTTATAAAGCTGTCATTACTGTTATTCAGGAAATGCCATGGGCAGGACATGGATGTTCAATAGGGCAAGTCGATTTAAAAATCACCCAAGTGACAAGGAAAATCGTATTCTAGGGATCAAACTAAGAAACTTTGCCCGAGGAACCATACCTCTAAAACGAATTCTGATGTCCCGACTTTTGAAAAATCCGAAATTTGTCCGAAATTTGGAAAAATCCCACTTTGACCCAGTTAGAGTGCCCCAATCGAGTCTAAATGTATGACCGACCCCACTAACTTTGGAGGGCCGACCCACCCTGGCCAGTGGCATACCTCCTGGAAATCCCCTGCGGGGTGCCCTATACGGATTTGCTGATTTGTAGTGGTAAAAAGAACGCGACATCTAATCTCTAGGTTCAACCTGGTGAATGAACATATGGTTAGTTAACTTATGTATATGACCCGTTAAAAGATAAAGAGGAAAACACCAAGGACATGATCTATAATAGACTTATGGCCACTGCCCTGGCAATGACTTTTAGATCGGTTTAGGTGATTTTAATGCCAGAGAAAATGTCACTCAAACAACCAACGGTAAATTTAAACATATGCCAGCACTTCCAACAATCGAATGAGGCTGCTAGATTTAGATTGAGAGATTTGATTGGCTGGTGCGCGTGCCTCTTGTGCATAAGAACGTGGGTTCGATCCCTGCTTTGACCACCTTACATTTCCTTCGACGACGGCCATCTCGCTTAGTGATGGCGACACTATGGAATGCTTAGCCATGAAAAATCGTCTCAAAATACCATTCGGAACCGGTGTAAAACTGTAGATCCCAATCAGTGAGTGAAAAATTAGAAAGCGTACAGGTCACTGGTTGTGAGCAGCTCTCCCCAATCCCGTCATGGGATGCAATGGGAAACGGTTTTATTTTTAAATATCATTGTCAGTGAGACATCCAGTTCGGACATTTCGGAAGACAAAGAACCAGACTTATCACTTGCTAATTGATAGATGAAAGTGTTGCAGGCAAATGGGTTGGAGGTGCTAATATCGATTCGGATTATTGCCTGATTTCGCGATAGAACAAGCAGAGCTAAAATCATACGAAGCCAGACACAGAGAAAGCTGGAGTGCCGTAATCTGCAATTCACTGTGGAACACCAAAAAAATAACAACGTTCTGACAACGGATTCTGATAGGGGGGTAAAACAAATATACGTGTACGACGTTTTGAATGTTTACGTCAGAATTTTTTGTAAGGGGGCTGAAATTTTCCCTCTTGCGCACATTCTTGTGATGAATTTTCATAAGAAACCATGCTTTCATTACTTTTTAGGTATAGGATGTGTACAAAAATGTTATGCAAAATTTACGAGAAACATTTTTGTGGAATACTTTAACAATATACCACCTCAATATATTGGTCTTTTTGTTCCTTTTGTGGAAAAGTTTGAAGAACAACCCAACAAACGGATTAAAATGTACCACAAAAATATTCCTCAGAAAATTCTACTATAAATTTCTTAACACACCCAAGCTCAAAACTCAACTTGAATACCCAAACTAAGTCAAAACTGAAAATCCATTTAGGGGTTAATTTCGTACTTATTCCAAGATGGCGTTAAAATGTCCCACAAAAATGCATTGTAGCGGGTTGGTGTGTATCGAAAGAATATTTTACTTAAAATTTCACTATAAGTCACCGAACAAAAGAAATCTCTAGATTAATATATATAAATAAAAGATCAGTATAAATTTCGGTATCTAAGAAAGAATTGATTTATTACGTTTTATTTCAGCTCTTGGTAATTCTATGCCGTTATTAAACAATGTCCGTCGTAAACTTTCAAAACGCCGATATACGTACATATATCCTTTGTTTGCCCCCTCTACCAGAATACGTTGTCAGAACCTAGTTATTTTCGAAAAAGTTCCATTTTGTTCCACAGTGTTATCAGATGCAGCCACAGTCTACTTAAATTAACACATTACATGCACCCGCTGCCGATGATTCTGAAGTGCAATGGACCCACATTTCCGACCGGCCCAAGACAAACCATGGTACGATGAACAGTGGCGCATGGCAGCTGATGAAGAGAATGCTACACGTATGGTAATGCTTCATTCGCAACACAAGCTGCGAAACATATTTAAGGCGAAAGGGAGAGACAGGTTTAAGGGAATGTATAATGACAATAACTGCACGTATTGCACAACTTTAGTCAGTCAGTTTGTATCCCTGCTAAGCATATACGTCTTTGCAGAATGGCACACCAACTCCTCAGAGTAGGTTGTTAATAATCTAACCGAACTATTTGATACCAAACGAGGCTTCAGACACGGCGACACAAAATCATGTGATCTTTTCAAGATCTTAATGTAGACCACAATGCGAGAAGCTTCAGTTATTAGCAACATCAATGAAACCATCACCAGCTCCTGAGCTATGTTTGAATCACGAACTGTAAGAAATGTATCCCGACATCGACATTTTATGAATTCCTAGGATATAACCTTTCAAACTTTATAACGATAATGTATATTCGAAGAATTAAGGATAATGACAGACTCCCAAGGCTCACACGAGTATTAGCAAAACAGACGATTGGACGGACCTGCACTGATGCACCGCGTTTAGAGCACGTACATATAAGCTAGGATTTTCAATTCAGTTAATACATTTAAATATTATTCAATACAGTTTAGACAAATCAATTTATAAAATTATAGAAAATAATATTATTTAAGAATTGAAAAACATACCCATTCATACATATATCTAATGCATTAATGCGTTAATGCAAATTTGCATTGGCTTAGAAGTATATATTCAACCACCTCGAAATTATAAAGGTTATCAACGTTCACGCTTTGGTCTAACCGCGTCGAGGCCCTGCTCGTTGAAACCATTAGTTTTGTCTTGTCCTCATTTACTTGCAGACCAGCGATAATTGGTTTTAGTCGTTCGCACATTATACTTGATAGAACCTTAAATGCTATTGATAAACGGATTATTCGGCGGTAGTTGGCAGAGAGACTCGGGTCCCCTTTTTCGAATATGGGACATAGTACACTGAGACTCCATCCGCCGGGCATGCATTCATCTAACCAAATATTTCGAGCTGATTCATGCACCTCATCAGCTCAAAGCCGCCAGCCTTAAACAGCTCCGCAGGTTATTGGCTCCTGCGGCTTTGTTGTTCTTAGGCCGGGCAATTGCTGTTCTGACCTCGTATTGGTTAGGAGGGGGGCAATCGACGTCGTCGTCCAAATTGTGATCGATTGTCTCATCGTCAAGAATTATACACCTGTAATTTTTAGATTTATTTCAGTAATTACTAACGGAGATTCTTTTTTACCCTTACTGTAGCTCTACCTCATTTCGTCCTTCCGGTTGTCTGAGTTATTAAACTGACATTTAAGATATCATACTTCTTGTTTTAAATACAACCCAGGTGCTTCCTAAATATTATACACCTGTAATTTTTAGATTTATTTCAGTAATTACTAACGGAGATTCTTTTTTACCCTTACTGTAGCTCTACCTCATTTCGTCCTTCCGGTTGTCTGAGTTATTAAACTGACATTTAAGATATCATACTTCTTGTTTTAAATACAACCCAGGTGCTTCCTAAATATGCACAACCATAGAGTAATGTCATATAGAGCTAACATTCTTTTCATCTGGCATTTCCTTTTACACTATTCGTGGTGCTGTCGGCGCGATAGGGAATTGTTTGACTTAAATTGACTTACATCAGGTGGAATCACAAAAATTGTTGACTTAAATTTTTCATGTCGCTTTGAGAAAAACCACGAAATTTAAACGTATTTTGGAATTTTTGTTGGTTTGTTTGCGCCATTGTCTTTATCTGGTATTTACTATTAAAGCAATACTTTCCAACAGCACACCAAATGTCATCAATACACTGAGAAGTTGTCTACTCTATACGTTATTACTCTATGTGTACGACAGTCGTTTTGGTGTGGGGGTATATTGTATATTAGAGTGTACTGAAAAAAACTACTTTTGGAATATCAATCGTGGGGGTCTCAGAAGATGTTTATTGAAGAGCTGATTACGGGAAGGTTAATGCATTTTTTATACGGGAGTAGTTATAGTTCAAGTGGCCGTCGGTGGTGCAATGGTAGTGTGCGCGGCTCTTGTGCATGAGGGCGTGGGTTCGATCCCTACTCTGACCAGCTTAAATTTCTTTCGACGGCGGTGATGGCGACACTATCGAGTATTTAGCCATGAAAAAGGTTCTCAAAATACCGTTCGGAACCGGTGTAGAACTGTAGGTCCCAATCATTGAGTGTAAAACTAAAACGCGCACAGCTCACTGGTTGTGAGAAGCTCTCCCTAATCCCCTCGTGGGATGTAACGAGAAACCCTTTATTTTTTTTTTACTTATAGTCCCCGGCCGGCCGTTGAAGTTTAGAATCCTAGTGTAAATGGGTAAACAATTCTTTTTTGTGATCACTATGGGGCTCAAACAAGATGTCAGGACGTGTTTGACTGCATATTGTGCTGCGAACTGAGTTTTTTGGAATTTCAACGGTGGGGGTTTCAAAACATGCATATTGAAGAGGTGATTACGGGAACGTCATGATGAGCCCCAATTAGAAAAATTTATTTTAAAATGTTTGACGGCACCATTTTGGACTCTTGAGCATTTGTCCGCCGCAGTTACGAGTTGTATGGTCCAATCGAGCAGTCCAATTTGTGACCACTTTTTCCAATAAATCTGGCCGTATGGTGCCAATGGTAGATTGAACATTATCTTCCAATGATTCAAGAGTTACTGGTTTGTTGGTATAAACCAATGCCTTCATATAGCCCCATAAAAAGTAATCCAGAGGCGTTAAATCGCATGAACGAGTGGGGTAGTGAACAGTACCACTTATGGAAATAATGCTGTCACCAAATTTATTTTGCCATAAATCGATTGTTAATCGCGCTGTACGGCAAGATGCGCCGTCTTGTTGGCTCCAAATATCGTTGATGTTTAGCTAATTAATTTTTGAAAATAAAATTCCAGTCAGCATGGCTTGATAGTGCTCACCATTCACCGAAACAGCAACTCCTTGCTCATTTCGAAAGAACTACAGACAAAGAAAAAACTCGTTCCTCCCAAACGAAATCTCAGATAACTGAAGTTCGTTTGGAGACTGTACGAGTTAGTTAGGACTAAACGAGTTGTGAAAAACATAAACTGCAAAAACGTTTGCGAGAAACGAAAATGGGTTCCGCCAACTGTTCCCTCGGTTACAGCAACCGAGTTGTAGTTGATCCTCACTAAAAAAACGTTTGCGAGATCTGAAAAACGTTTGCAGTAAACGAGTTACGAAAAATTAAAGCTGAAAAAACGTTTGCGAGAAACGAAAACAGTTCCACCGACACCCGGTTGGAATGAAGTGCCTTTCGCGCTATATATTATGTACTAGTTAGTTCCAACACGCCTAAGGCGCCCGTTGAAAAATTTGAAAATTTAAATGGATCTTTAAGAAAAAATCTTTTTTTCAAATTGATAAACTTTTTTAATGAAAAATTGTATTATATAAAATGTATATTTTTTAAATGCATATTTTTAGGTCCTTTCTGCAAGAATATGTATTATGTATTTGCGAAAAGGTACTTTTTTAAAGCGAGGTACTTCTTTTATTAAAAGCTAAAGCTTTTTTAAGAAAACGTACCATTATTAAGAAGACGCACTTTCTGGAAGAAAAAGCCATAAGAGTATGACTATTTTACAAAGTACATTTTTGAGAACAGGTACTTTTTAAAGAAGTGGTACTCTTTTTAGGAAAAGGTTAGTTTTTTAAGAACATGTTCTTATTTTTTTTAGAAAGGCTACTCATCTCAAGAAAATAAAAGGTATTATTTTATTTTTAAGAAAAGGAACTTTTTTAAGAAAATGTATATTTTTAAGAGAAAATATTTTTTTAAGAAAAGGTTTTTTTTTGAGAAATGGGAAATTTTTCTGAAGTGGCCCTTTTTTGAAGTATAGGCAAATTTTTAAGAGTAGGTACTTATCTCCAGAAAAGTTATATTGTTTCGCAAAAAAGTTACTCTTTAAAGAAAAAGTAGTTGTTTTAGAAAATGCAATTTGTTGTAGGAAAATATATTTTTTTAAAAAATTTACTTATTTTAAAAAAAATACTTTTTTTTCAGAAAAGGTACTTTTTGTAAGGAAATTTACTTTTTTTAAGCAAATGTACTTCTTTAAGATAAGGTATTTATTTTAAGAAAATGTACTTTGTTTATGAATTGGCATTTTATTTGAAAAAATTTACTTTTTTTAAGAAAAGGCACTTATTTAAGAATTTTTTTTAAACTTCTTTCACTTTAGCTTTTCTAAATTTACTTTTTATTGGATTGAAAACTACTATATATACTAAATATTGGTTACAGGCTCCACCTAGAAAACTTCCCATTAAACAAGAAGTTTGCCAACATATGGGAGACATCTAGTTAGTCTAGACACAAACCAAAGCAAAAGTAAACAATATAGTTGATAATAGTGGGCTGTAGCATAATAGTGTCAAAAAAAGTTGTTTAATTTTTTTTCATTTACTCCCATCCCGCAACGTGCGATAAGGAACTTCGTTCGAAAACAGTATATCTATACAACAATGATATCCTTGCCAAAAGAAGAGATATGGTACCCATTTTGCCCTGTTTAGAACGTACTCTTCCCACCATATTGAATGTTTGGTAAAATGCGATTAAGCTCGAATTTCAAAAAAAAGCTGAAACACGTATTTACTTAAATAGACAAAAGATTGAAATATGTCAGTCTGCCAAATAAATCAGAAACATCTCCGTAGTAAAATCTTAAAAATTCTACTTTTTTGCACAATATACCTGAAAAAAGGATGCGCCAGGACAATTTGTGGTATTTTTTGTATACCGTTGGACGCACCTCAAAACATCCTTTCATATGATACTAATATTGTATACGTTGTGTAAAGATAAAGTACAAAGTTCTTTGCAAAACTAAAAAAGGATCTTTTTTTTGTGAGTCGATCTAATGTATATAGTAGGATATTAATATCTGTATGGCTGGTTGTGTGTGTGTGTGTCTGCTCAAGTATGATTATATAACAATCATGATTATTTTCGTGTATAATTCCCCTAAAAAAAGAAAAAAACTTGCAAATGGTTTATAACAGGCATAGCCATATTTAATATCATTATATGTTTCATAACCATAACCGGTGGTGCGCTCTCTTTCTCCTTCGTATTCTTCTCACATTGGATCCGGAATTGTCAGGCTGTTATTCATATTCAATGACTGCAGGGGCGGAAATGGAAGTGGACCCCTCGGTTGGTTAGCTGGACTCGTTTGCGATGGCATGTCTGGCTCATGGTTTGTGCGGACCTTGAATGCTCTGTCAACGGTGGTGCGATAAAGAAGCGTTGGCTATTGTCCTCGCAATTGTCGATATCATTACAGATTTTGCTTATTCCATGTTTCTGCCATTATTTTTGCTTACACTTTCATTTTTCCTCCCTCTTCAATGTTTTTTTTTTTTATTTTGCGATATTCTTCCAATTTTATACACATACAACATTCTATTTATGTGTCGCTTTGCCGGTGTCCACACTCAAGGTTGCCCATATTTATACACAATGCGGCGATCCATTGTATGACAGTGTAAATGTAAACTTACACATGTGCATATGCATGTATGGCTGTTGTTGTGGGATAGTGTTTCATGTGTCCTTTGTTTCATCGCATACATAATAGCGGCCTATATCGATTACAACGTTGATTATCGCTTACATTTATTAAAAACACATTAAGAAATTTTTATGACGATTTCAAGCTTATCTTTTTCCATATCATTTGCTTTAAATTGCTTGTTTTTGTTTATTGTTATCGAACATTAGATAGAGCCTACATGATAATCTATATTTTGTTGGGAAAATTAACACATCATCACTTTCTATTCTTTAATAGCCCGAGGAACTAGGCCATCAGAGATGACTTGAAGAATTGATGAACTTATAAAATGCCTTCCAACAGGGATAGCATAAAAAGTAAACAACTAACTAAATCAGCTGACAGCAATTCCGGACTTGCTATACAATGTTAGCGCTGACAGCCGCATGACATTTATGTGATATGCATTGTCAGATGACAACTGACAACAGAAGTTTGCATTGGAACAAATAAATCAAACAAACAGCAAGGTAACATTTGATTGTTGGAAAAAATTATATTGAATTATAGAACGTGTGGAATAATAGGAAATCTGGATCTGTGGGTTTCGGTTTGAAATGATGTCTGATAGGATGCAATTTTTACCCAAGCATTGTAGCACTAATTGTGATATTTAAAAAGTGTGGTTGGTGAGAAGGTAAAGGCCTTAAACCCTTTAAATACTGACGGAAATTAAGAGGGTGAAAAGTTGTGTTTTTTGTGATATTACGAGGGAAACTGACAAGATAGTTTAATAGCAAATACATATAAATAGTTATCAAATAAAATTAGAAATATACAGGGTTATTCAGGAAGTTCCGGACAAATTTCTCCAGCGTATTCCTTGGCTCATTTCATGAAGAAAAGTCCACTAGGACCATGTCCGAAAATGCCAGGGTGCGAAATGGCAGCGGGTTCCAAATTTTCGGATTGGTGGTCCGAGGGTAGTAGGGTAAAGTTGCTAACTTCTGAGCCAGCGGTCGGATTTTTGTTTTTGGGTTTGTTGGAAAGGTCTTTAAGAGGCCTTTCAGAATCAATAAAAAAAAGTCAGCGGTTTAAAGTTTTTGGCAAATGATGAAGACATCCTCAATCGACATTCAGCATTGGTCTTAATAAGAGTCAGCCATGACAAATGGCTGACAAATCAATAGGACGGTCTTACATAGATTGTCAGCCCTTTCACAATTTATGTCACATAAGTTAAAACTACTGACATTTCAAGAAGATGTCTTATATAAATTGTCATCACCTACTGACATAATCCTAAGGGAATACTGCCGACAATGTCTTTAAGACAAAATTTCCAACTGGGATAGCTTGCACAAAGGAATAGTGCAAGAAATTTACTGATTTACATTTACTGATGTATTGACATTCTTGTCCCATGACATTTTCCTTGTTCTGGTTAACACTTTCTTAAGCGCAGCCTATGGAATATTATTTGAGCCATAACTAACAAGTATACATCAATAAAGAGTTTGTATCTTTAAAAATTAAAATCTTTAACGGGTTAAATTAAATTTAAATGCCCGATGTCTGTCGGTTAATAGCCTATTCTCACTAGCGAACATTTCGGGGGAACGTATGAAAGATGTTAGAAAACCGAAACATTAGTTCACACTAGCAACATCTTACATCTTCCATCAGTCGTTTTCTAATATTCATTTATTAACATGTCACAACGCTGCAGCGAAATTTTTCTGACGAAAACTAAACGAATTTAAAATGATTTAGGAAATATAATTATGTAATTGTGTTATCTATTGGCGGCCAGGGATCGGAAAAATGGAGAATAACGTACGTCAAACATTTATTTTGTTACATTTCATATTTAATAGAATTGTTTTTTTTTTCAACATTTATTTCATCAAGATGTATTTATATTGCGACAACGACAACAGCTATTGAATTTTTGTTTGGGTTCACTCCACTGCCAAATTTGGAACAAATTGAAACAGACAGAGTGAAAGATATGGACCATAAATTCCACCGAAAAGTACAAAGTCAAAACAACGGGCAATAATCAACGTTCCCTTTGGTAGAGAGATGAACAGGAATCTTGTCGTAGATGTGCAAAGTATGTTGGAAATACAGAGAGATCACTTCTCTGCTTTACTTGTTCCCGAAGACTTCAATATAGATGAGGGTGTTGAGCCAATACAGAACGATGGCGCCAACAATCCGCCTCATTGCCAAAATGAATTTAGAATTGCAATTTCCCGGCTTAAGAACAAAAAACCCGCTGGTGCCGATAGACTACCAGTTGAGCTGTTGCAGTCTGGCTGCTATGAGTTGGAAAGGTGCATGCATCAGCGTATATGCACAATCTGGCTACACGAATGCAACCCGATAATGGGAGCCGTAGCATACTGAGCCCAATTCACAAAAGCGGCAACCCGAGTGTATGTACCAACTATCGTGGATCAAGCCTTTTATTCATCTCATACATGCTGGAAAATCAACTATCGACCAGATAGCCTGGAGAAAATCCACGAAAAACAAATGACCACCTATCTCCTCTTTGTGGAGTATAGGGGCCGACATGGCGAAAAGTTTACGCAGCTATGTCGGAGCTTGCCATTCCTGTTTAGTTGACACGCGCTAGTAGAATGACACTGACCGATACGAAATCCTCAGTAAACATTTGCAAACATCTCACCGAACGATTAAGTACGAGTCGAGGCCTCAGGCAGGGCGACGCCCTCACATGCGATCTCTTCAACAAATTAATTGAGATCATTGTGAGAAAAGCTCCAGTCAACACGAATAAAATAATCAGCAGCAAGGGTCACATGCTACTCGCGTATGCTGATGATTTAGACATCACTGGGCGAAATCTGCGAAAAGTTACTGCAATATTTTCGAGAATTGAGAAGGAATCAGCAAATGTGGGTTAGGCAGTAAAAGAGAACAAAACAAAATTAACAGTTTCGGCAAGCATTTCTAATTTCGAGATAGTGGACGAATTCATTTACCTCTGAACTGCCATAAACGGAAGCAATATAATTAGCCTTGAAATCGAACTGAGAATTGTGTTTCTTATTTCGGGCCAAGCAAGCACTCAAGATATAAGACCCTCTCTCGAGAATCGAAGATCGAAATATATCAGGCTGTCATACAACCTGTCTTGCTTTATGGCGCAGAATTCTGGGTCATATCGCACGCTGATAAAACATTACTGGGAGTCTTCGAGAAGAAAGTGCTCGGAAAAATATATGCTACTACAATATAGAGCGACGAGAACCGAAGACAGTTGAACAATGAGATGTATAATCTGTATCCTGACATCAATGTGGTTATGCGAATCAAAACAACACGTTGCGCTGGCTAGACCATGTCAACAGAATGGGTCAGTCTATTCTAATTCGTCTATTCTATTCTATTCAGTCTATTCTAATTCGAAGACGTACACGAAGGACATCGAAAATATGACGACCAAGACTTCGCTGGAAAGACCAGGTGGAAGAGTACCAGCGAGAGCTTGGTGTTACCAACTGCAAGAGAAAAACTGCAAATCGAGCCGGTTAGAAAACCACGTTATCCTCATATTGTAAGGCCCTTGAGCCTCTGGGTTGTTTGATGCCACCTAAGTAAGTAAGAGTGACAAATTTTGACGTAATGTGGTTGTGTTTATCGACAAGGTATATGTGGTAATACACGAATGCATACCCGATCAGAATAGTTATTCTAAGAACTCTACGAAGGCTCAATCCTTTGATCGTACGAAAGTTTTTCTCATTTGTTCCTACAAAGTCTACTTTCTTTGTTCCTACGAAGCCGTTGTTCCCCCGAAGGTTCTGATCCTACGAAATCTTCAGATATCTTAGAAAGGTTTTCCCGATGGGACAAGGCAATACGTGTTGTTGCTTACGTGTTCCGGTTTTATTATTGGGGGTCTCAAAGAGGTCAGGACCACGATGTGCGTTTCAATGTCAGACGATATCGCATTCCGGTTGATTTCGTTAACACAACAAAAATATTATTCAAGGGAATATATGTCCTTAAGGGAACCAAAGCTCGTTCACAAGAAAAGTCCGCTATATTCTTTAAATCCCTTTATTGGAAAGAAAAAGCCAACGGGAGGATTGTTCACTCTATTCTCACATATAATGAACGTTATCCTATTGTGTTCCCAGTCGATTCGAAATACTGCACACTTCTAATCTCATTTACTCATAACCTCTTAGTTCATGCTGACCAAAATGTCAAATCTAGAATGACAATGTATATGGGCTGGCTATAGGCCGATATAATTTATTTCAAATGAAAATAATCCTAGTTCAATCATTAGATGTTAAGAAACAAAATGTACGTATGTATATTAATTAGTTGTAAAAATTAAAACAAAAGTTGGAGAAATAAATTAATTTAAGCTAAAAAAAAAGCTTACCAAATTTTGCTTAGGAGAACTATCAGACAAGAATATTACTAGGCTGCGAAATCGCATTAAAAATTAATCCGATTGTGCAAGACATGTGTTCTTTATAAGCAACGAGTACAATCTCAAATCATGGCAGCCCTTCTCCATCACCGGACTGGATTTCTCTGGTCCATTTTCTATAAAAGCGTCTATAGTTCGACAGGCTACATATCATAAGGGTTATGTATGTGTTTTCGTGTGCTTTAGTACCAAGGCTATTCATCTCGAAGTATGCACAGATCTCTCAACATATTCCTTTTTAGCAGCCTTCACGAGGTTTGTTGGGCGTCGGGGCCTGCCTCATAAACTCATGTCCGATAATGGCACCAATTTCGTTGGTCGCCCTAACTGCCGGACATTTTCTGAGAGGGGTTCCTGTAGTATCAATCCCAGAAGTTCCTCCGTCAGATACGATGCCACTGGTCAACCGTTGGGGAAAGTTGAAATATCTCCAGCATCAATTTGCTCTAAGGTAGAAAGATGAATATCTGAAAGAGTTGCATAGGCGCTATAAATGGCAGCAACCGGAAGAAGATGTAAAAGTCAGAACAATGGTGGCATTAAAAGACGATCTTCTACCTCTCTGTGAATGGAGGATTGGTCGTATTAGGAAGATCTACCAAGGGCGGAATGGGCATGTCAGAGTTGCTGATGTACGCACATCATTAAGCACTCTTACTAGGCCAATCGTAAAATTTTGCATTATTCCCTCATAAACATCTGACACAGACTTCTCATTTTCTCTACATTTCATTTATTCCTGCACAATCAATTTAACTATTAATCTCTCATCCCGTTCCAAGCCTCCTACAACTAGTTCACTAAGTCCCCTCCCTCATATTAAGCTAAATGATCATTTAATATTATTTATCTAGTTCACAGGGCACCGCGAAATTCGGAAAGACACCAATGCCTCGTATGTCAACGATTCCATTTGTTGAGGTATTGTCGCAAGTTTTTAGCTATTAAAACTACAGAGCGTCGTAGATCTGCCAGAAAATATATAACTATTGTTTGATTGGCTTAGCACGCTCTCACCAGACGAACCACTGTACCTCATTAGACGTATGCCAGTGTTGTGGAAAGCGACATCATACATTGCTTCACCTTTCCATATTCCGGAGAACAGGAGTCAGAGATGAAGAAAGTGTACCCCAAACTCCTACAACTTCGCAACCGAAACGGAACGAGGGCCGTCAACAACGACCAGCTATTAGAAAACTGTATAACTCGCGACATCGCAATGGCATGGTACCGCAGACTACAGATACATCATCGTCCAAACCACGACAAATATTGCGGGCAGCACTGTGTTTACTGGAAAAATTGAGAGATCCGCTTTAAGTCAATATTGGCCTTGTAGGCCAAGTGGGGCCAGCAAGTTGAAGGTAGTTGTTCTATTTTTACTGAATTATCTACTAACTGAATTCTTGATAACGCAACGAAAATGAATTAATCGAATTTGTACGTTTTTAAATTTCCCACTATTGTTTATTGAATTTACATCCTTTTGTTACAATTAATAGTTTATACCTTTTGCATACGGACTGAGTCGGCCTTCATTTTCCCGTCACTCAGGGAAACAAGTTGTAAAATATCTTGAAGTCTCCAAATAAATATGTAAGTTTTTCTGAATCCCTATTTTGTGTTCAATTCCCATGGTTACTGTCAAACCTCCTTGAGATTACTTGAACAACCTCCCTTCCCGTGTGCCGAACGTTTTATTATTCATGATTGCCGCTTGAAATCTCTTCGATCTGTAATCGCGAATGGAATAAAAAAAAGTACTGCTCCCATACTCTGCAATTAAACACCTAGATTTCGTTCGTCCTGAAGACACCCGACTATCGACGATCCAATAACATTAAGACATTGAGTATTGTGGATTTAAAACGAATAAGGAATACCTTAGTTAGTTGCTTAGTTGCTATCGTAAGGTTTTGTGCGACCTTACGACGTTTCTGGAGACGACTGAGGTTACCCCAGCCGACGACAAAACCACGTGAAAACTATTAAAATAAATATCACTCATATACAATAGTACACAACTATTTAATACTATACTGGAGAAGTTCCGCTAGAAATTGGTTTAAAATAGTCGTTGTAATCAAATACTAATATAAGATACATTTCAAATAGACGGATTCTCAAAATATAATTTTTACTTAAAAAATACCCAGTTTATTTGATGTTTGCCTCCATTCAGAGTCATGCTTCCAACACAAATTTACATTCAGGCTGCACCTAAAAAGATATTTAAAATAAATGGCCTCCCAAAACTTCCCATGGAGGGATTGTGGAGAGATTTTCACAACCAGTAAGCTGTGTGCATTCCAGTTTTTCACTCACCGATTGGCTGTACCTAATAAAGATAGAGTAGCCGACAATGATGGCCTCTTAACTAATCTCAAAAGGACTTGAATGTTCAACTTAATATAAATTGGCCGTAGGGTAAAAATGAGTAAAAAATAACACACGTGTTCATGACATGCTGTAATTGTCCAACTGTTGACATGAAATTTCCATAAATAATATTTTCTTTTAATTAATATTATTACAAACAAAATGAATTTGCCCACGTATGCATATAAAAACACACTAGCACGTATAATATCGTACTACGCTACATACCAATCCATATGACTATGTGCTACAATCAATAATGTCATATGTATGAGTACGCCAGTACGTATGAGCAATATGCAATCTATAATTATCATACATCATAGGGCACTTTAGATACGATATATGGGATACAATGTATCCTAGACATCATCTGTATCCCATCACCTCCTCTTGCGTCATAGTCAAACCAATGAATCGATGGTGAATGATCGAATAAATAAATAACCTGAGTGATGAGAATTATAACCACAAATGGGGGTTCCAATGTGTCATGTTAATTGCATTAATAAATGGTTAAATTTATTACCCACCCAGGGTGTTGTTGGGTTAAGTTTAACTAATTAGATTTCAGTTTAATTAACTCTGTCTGATTTATACGCAACAACTTTAGCAATTTTCTCTCCTTAGGGGGTCGTACATTAGCCTAAGGATGATATTTGCAATGCATTAACAAGAAGCATGACGATAATTGAGTTATATTTGTGTTAAATATTTATTATCGATTAAGTAATGAGGACCAAGTTACTACATAGATTACTGGTTGTACTACGGCTGTAAAATTGAATCGATAAAATAATGGAAGGAATTTAAATCAATTATTCAGTTCGGTAAAATTTAAAATACAATTTGTTATGTATCGTAAAATGTAGTGCGAGTAAACAGTTTATCAATTCAAATTTAAGCAACTAAAGGGTGCTGCAAATTCAAGTATCTTTTTAAAAATTACATAAAATTATCTAAACTTGAATTTTTCTGCATTTCATTATGAGCTATACAGATCAAGGATTCGTTTCTGCAATTAGAAAAAATGTAAACAGTCGGCACTCACGTTGGCGGGCGATGGAGGGTTTCGAAGTTTGTGACTCTTCTCATCAGCGCCTTAGCGTTCTAAGCTAGTAAACGTCTTGTTCACATTGTAACTAATTGCACACGCTAAAAAATTTGTATTTTTTTGTTGTTTTTTGGGTGTAAATATAACGAGTTTATAGCTTGTAGCAACTATAGTATACTTGCATCCAAACACTTTGTGTTTGCTATTCTATATAACATGTTTGGACAACAGTGACAAATAGGTTATAATATATGTATTTATGACCCAAATATGGCTGTGTTTGTTGACAACTGGAGGAAAAGATGTGAAAGAGAATAAAGAAAAAGAAAACAGCATATCTGCAATTAACGAAAACAATGCTTGCAAACATGTAAATTAGGGAGTCCCAAAGAAAATATCCTAATTCGATTTTCATGGTTGCTTAAGCTTAATTGGAAGGCTTATAGGGTAAAGTATTTTTTAAGATTTTATTCAGATTTTTCGGAAGAGGTTTAGAGGTCACACAAGCCGAAATTCTCACAAAAGTCGGGAATTCCGGACGTTTTTTGATTTTACTTTAAACTCGGTCAATAACCACGATTTTCTTAGTTTGTACAGCAGAACTTCCGAACTTTTATTGTATGTTCATAAACCACCAGTTTTGGTAACGATTTTGCTCATTAAGGTACCATGTATCAAATTAATGTTGGAAAAATTTTGTAAATAATGCTTGATAACTTTTATATTTTGTATGAACATTTACAAAACCAATGATGAACTTTAAAAAACGGATAAATTCCAAACAAATCTGGAAAAACAATTTCAATTTGCAGTTACTATTCCAGAGTTATACCATTTTAAAGCCGTTTAGTCATTCTATGAAACTAATAATATTATAAACTGTTTGTCATTTTTGCATCGGATTTGCTTTAGACATTGCATTAATGAAAAAATCTACAGTGGCTAAGTAACGACAAAGAATTACACGCAGAAAAAATGGACCCGACAACACATTGCAGGATCCATGTATATATGTTTGCAAGCATTGTTGTCATGAATTGAAGATATGGTGCGTTTAAAAGTTAAAGTATATTTTATTTGCGAAAAGCTACGAACACGTTGTACTTATATTGGCATTCAAACAGCAGAAAAAGACAGAGTTTTCACCGTGTAGTAAAATCAGATTTAAGGTACATGCTTCAAAATAAACAAACATAAAGTTTCATTTCAAAAGTCAGCCTTAATTTTTTTAGAAGCATATATCATTTTGATTGATTTTTTTGAAACAGATCCAGAAAACTGGGAAACCTACTAATTCTTTCACGAAGCAACGCATAAAGTTCATCGGTTGCATGTGGTAAATGATGTCACAGAATGAGGTGTGGCTTTGGTTAACAGTTACAACAACGTCACAACTTATGAAACAGATTTTCAGAATTTGTTGACGGGCTTAGAGCTGCATCGCAAAATCCCCAATAACGGATTTTACTACACGCGGAAAAATCTGTCTTTTGTTTTTGTTTGTATGCCAATATAACGTGTTTGCTGCTTGTCGCAAACAAACTATACTTGTGTACAAACACATTGTGTTTGCTATTCAATGTTACATGTTGGAGACTCAAATGTGAATTTTTTCATGATAAAGTGCTGAAAAAAACCTAACAGGCAACAAAGGAACAAAAACGCACCAGACCTTCAGTTCGTGAAGACAATGCTTGCAAACATATATATGTTGCTAGGGCCGTTTTTTCAGCATGCAATTCTTTATCGTTACTTAGCGTATGTACATTTTTCATTTTCAAATCCGACGCAAAAATGACAAAAAGCTTTAAAATGGTATAACTCTGGAACAGTAACTGCAAATTGAAAAAAATTTCCAAATTCGTTTGAAATTTATCTGTCTTTTAAAGTGCATCATTAGATTTGTAAATTTTCATAGAAATTTTAAAAGTTATAAAGCGCTTATGCATATACAATAAAACTTGGTCGTTGTGCTTTAAAAATGTTGACTTACAAACTAAGAAAATCGTGGTTATTGACCGACTTTTAAGTAAAATTCAAAAACACGTCCGGAATAGTAGGATGTTTGGTAGAAATTTGACATGACCTCTTCCGAAAAATCTGAAAAAATTCTCAAAAATACTTTACCCTATAAGCTTTTAAATAAAGCTTGAGCAAACAATTTTTTTGATGCGTTAACATCTATAGGCGCGGGTACGGCCTAAATGCACAAAGTGAATACATCCAAACACAGTTGGCCTGACTGCGATCACACAGATTGTCAGACTGCGATCACACAGATTGTCCGACTGCGATCACAGATTGTTTGGTGTTAAACTCCTCCGAAACGGCTGGACCGATTTGTATGCAATTTTGTGTGCATATCGGGTAGGTCTCAAAATCGGCCAACATATCTGTTTTTCATACTCGTAAAAGATATGGGGGACCCACCCCTATATAGAACAGATTTGTCCGACTGCGAAAAAAAACACACACTGATGTAGCGGCTGCGAATAGATGTATTGTGTGGTTGCGGTTATACGTATATAAAAATGAGATAGCAAGCGAGCAACGAAAATTGTGTGAACTTGTGTAGCGTACGTATGAACATAACAATGTATGTATGTACATGTGTCTGTTGCTTTGCATTCTCTTTGTTTTTTGTGGGAATAAAAGAAAAAGTATTAAGCAAGAAAATATTAACACATGTGCTTGCACTGGTCTTTAAATAGTTTTAAATACTAATATTATTTAAATGTAACGTCATCATATGATTCAACGCTGTTTTTTATTTTCCAATGTAACATTTACTAATACGTTCAATCGAACAGGTAAAGGTGTTAACACATCGCCCGCGAGTTCGAACACTCATTGGCTTTTTTTTTTATTGATGGGACACTCTAATGTATATAGTTCCTTTCAATATGTTGCTGGGGCCGTTATTTTTCAGCGTGCAGTTGTCGTCCTCTTGCATCTCTCTTCCTACCTCTCACGTGAATTATTTGGTTCTTAAATAAATTAAATAATTTCTTTTGGTTTATTATGGCTTTAGTAGAAATAACAAATATTCTCATTATTTATGGAACACGATTTCATTCATGTGAATGAATGGCTTCGCAGTAACTCATCCTGCCAGTCTAACTCTCCAAGACTTTTTTTTGATGATTTCTGGTTATATCTCACAAAAGGCGCGGACGCTATTAGCCCTAAAGGTGTTGATCGTTTCGGGTTTATTCGCAAAGTAGATCATAAGAAAAGATCTGAAAGGGTCAAATTGCAGCTCCGAGACGTCCACTTAGCATCGCCAAGACGACTGATAACACGATTACCGAACTTAGTGCGCAGAAGATCTGTTGCTTGATGAACTGTGTACTACGGTGCGTCATCCTGCTGGAGGCAAAGATTATCCAAGTTTATATCCTCCATTTTAGCGAACAACATGTCCGTAATCATGGTCATGTAGCGTTTACTGAACTGGTGATTCCAGCAGCATTTTCGAAAAACAAAAAGTAGCCAATACACAATTCAGAATCCACATCAAATTATCACTCTCAGTGGATGAATAGCTTCTCGACAATGACGTGCAGGTTTTCCGATCCTTAGATGCGGATATTTTGTTCGTTGACATAGCCGCCAATATGAAAATGCGCCTGGTCAGAAAAATAGATTTGTCGTTTAAACTCGATGTCCGATTGGAGCCTCTGTAAAGCCCAAACTGAGAAGCCATAACGAAGTGGATGATCGTTTATCTTCAACTACTGATTGGAATAATCCGTGATCTTTGTAAAATCGCTGGTGCATCATGTTGATGCGTGAAATGCCAAGTCCACACTTTTGGCCACATCAGCCACATTCTGGTCGGTACGCACAGTATAAAGACGGAAACCATATCTGGTATCTACTAGCAAGGCAGCCTCACGAACTTTTCGCACAAACTAGCATACAGCACACGAGGCTATACATTATGTGCTTCATTTCGGCCAAAACTTATTTTCAACAAACTCACAATTTTGAACACAGCACTCACTTCGGAAATAAGTTTTCAATATTTCCCAATGTTGTTCCACCGTAAAGCGACTCATATTTCGAACAAAAATTTATCGCTATCAAAAAATTACATGAGGTGTCAGGGGGACACCCGGTTGGAACGAAGTTCCTTTAGCTATACATTATGTACTAGTTAGTTCCAACACGCCGAAGGCTCCCGTTGAAATATACGACAATTTAAATGGATCATTAAGAAAAGACCCTTTTTGTAAAATGATAAACTTTTTCAAAAAAATTTTTTTTTTATAGAATGTACAAAACCGAAAGTATATTTTTAGGTCCTTTTGTAAGAATATGTATTATATTTTCCGGAAAATGTAATTTTTTAAAGCGAGGTAATTCTTGTATTAAAATTTAATGTTTCTTTTTTTAAGAGAAGATTGTTTTTTTGAGGAAAAAGGTTTTCTAAGAAATGGGAATTTTTTTAGCATTGGTCTTATCTCAAGAAAAGTTATTTTGTTTCACAAGAAAGGTACTCTTTAAAGAAACGGTAGTTTTTTAAGAAAATGCAATTTGTTGTAAGAAAATTTACTTTTTTAAGAAATCAAAATTTAAACAAAATTACCTTTTTTAAGACAAGGTACTTTTTGTAAGAAAATTTACCTTTTTTAAGAAAAGTTACTTATTTAAGAAAATGGTAATTTTTAACTTCTTCCACTTCAGCTTTTCTAAATTTACTTTTTATTCTGTTCAAAACTACATTTTTGCTTACTGGCTCCACCTAGAAAACTTCCCTATAAACAAGAAATTTCCCAACATGTGTTAGTCTAGACACAAACCCAGGCAAAAGTACCGAATGTAGTTGATAATACTGGGTTGTACCATAATAGTGTTGTTGTTTAATTTTTTTTTCATTTAGCCCGCATCCCGCAACTTCCGATAAGGAACTTTGTTCCAATAACATATGATTTAATACGATACCTTTATTTGGACCGCCTTGTATTTATGGTCTATTTACCGATCCCATCGAAAAGCTACAGACAACGAAAGTTAGTCACTCAATTTCGAATCAAATTATGATCCTCTAAATGAAAATTTGCATGTGACTGACTCTATATTTCTTCACAAATGCCAGTGCACTCAAAATGGTGTAACTAAAATTTGAAAAATTTTACGTTTTCATTCGGCTAGAAATGTCAGTATTGTAGTATCCAAACTTATTTTCATTCCGTTAGAATAAGGGCGACAGCTGTTGATGACTACGAGGAACAAGGTGTTAATTGATCAAAAAAAATCCAGTGAGTGTTCGAACTCACGGGCGATGTGTTAACACATTTTTGTTACACGGTACCTGTTCGATTTCTATGAACACATTCGTAAATGTTACATTGGAAAATAGAAAACAGCGTTCAATCATATGATGACGTTACAGTTAAATAATATTAATACTTAAAATTATTTAAAGACCCAGTGCAAGCACATGTGTCATTATTTTCTTGCTCAATACTTTTTGTTTTATTCCCACAAAAGTCAAAGAATGCAAAGCAACAGACACTTGTACATACATACATACATTGTTATATTCGTACGATATAACCGAAGATCAACATAAACTACTTTTTTAATATTACTCCAAATTAATACTCCAAATTAAAACACTTAAATCTCGGCTCGCCGATATCGGATCGCCTTAATTTTTGGCCTAAACTCTTCGTCGAAACCCGCACTAGCTTTTTAATCCAAAAATTAATAAAATCGGCTATGAATTTCCGGAGAAAATCGCGTGGGAAAATTATATGAAAATCGCCCAATAATCACTTTCAATACCGACTGCCAAGCAACGAACAAACAAACGATGATAAGACAAAACCGAAGATCAACATAAAACACTTTTTTAATATTACTCCAAATTAATACTCCAAATTAAAACACTTAAATCTCGGCTCGCCGATATCGGATTGCCTTAATTTTTGGCCTAAACTCTTCGTCGAAACCCGCACTAGCTTTTTAATCCAAAAATTAATAAAATCGGCTATGAATTTCCGGAGAAAATCGCGTGGGAAAATTATATGAAAATCGCCCAATAATCACTTTCGATACCGACTGCCAAGCAACGAACAAACAAACGATGATTTACTCTTACAAACCTAACACTTGCGTATGTATTAGTTTGATAGTTTGGTGCCCTAGAGGCGCGCGTATAGATGTTAACACATCAAAAATTAATAAAATCGGCTATGAATTTCCGGAGAAAATCGCGTGGGAAAATTATATGAAAATCGTCCAATAATCACTTTCAATACCGAGTGCCAAGCAACGAACAAACAAACGATGATTTACTCTTACAAACCTAACACTTGCGTATGTATTAAATTTATAGTTTACTGCCCTAGAGGCGCGCGTATAGATGTTAACACATCAAAAAATGGGCAGCTCCCAGAAAAAGGATTACAATAATATGTCTTCTTCTCTAATCTCGAACGCCACACTTTTCCAGGGCTGTGTATTGTGTCCAAATTTTAATTTCACCTCCAGCAATATAAAAACCCACGACTGCAACTCGTGCAATTTAAAAACCCACCACTCCGACTGCATCAACTTGAAAATCGACAACTCCGCTTCGACTCCTACTCCAGCATTTTGAAAATTGTCTACTCCACTCAGACTCCAATATCACTGTGTGTGATCAAAAATCTGAATTGAATGATCAAAGCGAATCAGTATAATTTTGGCATTTACTGTTTTACCCTATCACGTCAAAATTTTGAGATACTTGACCACAAAGTTTGCTGGGAAGTCTAAGCGCTAAGTTGTGTGAGACTGAATTAGAGGCTGAACGCATTACTTTGGTAATATTTTTTGAAATTCATCAGTTAGATAAAAAGATATCGACCAAGCTCATGCTCATGAATGACAAGTTTTTGGTTCGCTTTAAGGGTCACAGAAAATATTCTTATTAAATTCCAAACATCGGGAAATTAAAGTTGATTTCAGTGGAGAACCAACTTAACGACCAACAACATGACCTACAACGAAATTAATGGTAAATGAATATTTTGTTACGAAAGCGAAAAATTGCGATTTTAAAAATTATAGAAGTTTTTGTTTTATGAATGACAACAAAGATTACACACGCAGTTTTTGCTTCTAGTTTGCATACACAAAAACAAGTTTAATTTATTAATATTTTGCTAAAATTTAAATACATTGAATATTAAAGTCAGCCACTTCGTAGGGGAAGTTGTCATGCCATAATTCTTTGGCAAATAAAATATTGTTACATTTGTAACAAAATATTTTGAATTCTGTCATTTCATTTTAATTTAGATTTATACCAGGGAACAACGAGTTGCTGCATGAGTAAAAAAACGAAGACACAAACAAAATCATTGGCTTATATACTATTCATTCGGTCATTCATTCATTATATCCTTGAGATGGAATAGTCCTCCTATTGCTACAAGCAGACAGAAAGTCTTTCGAAAAATCTTCTGTATTACCGCCACATCTGGCACAAATTCATAATAGTTTTGTGTGTGATGGCTGCATCTTCATCTTTGTCAACTCGCAATTTTCAGTCCTTACACTTCCTTTTATTTGCGGTGTGTATCAAGTTTGTTTAACATTGTGTTTTTCCCGGACTGTCGTCCTCTTTAGTTTGCCCCACATTTACAATGGAATGGTTATTGTTATTGCTGGTTTTTCCGTCTCGATTCTTACGGTGTTATACTTGGCCGATGGGGCATCCAACCGTGACTGATGTCATCAGACATTAAGAATTCATAGTGATATAAAAGTGTTAGAATCACTAAGTGCCACACTAAGTCTTATTACTACTATTTTTCTCGCTCTCTTTTTTATCTCTCTACCTCTACCTCTAACTTTATTTTGTTGTCTTGGGAAAATCCTTCTTTGAATTTTCATCAGGAAAGAGAAATGGAAAACATATTTTTTCCACCATGGTTCTTAGTTATCGTTCTGCTATAATTGAATATTTCCCAACAATCTGGAATTGTTCAAACAAATTGTTCCACTCTCTGTAGAGCACGAACGGAGCAACAAAGGCCACGTAAAATGGTACTTCAAGTTGAACAAGAGTGGCCACTTTGAATCCTAACAGAATGCCCTGGCATTGTGAAGTCTTATATAGTCACATTAAATATTGAACAATTTAAAAAACTGATGGCAGTATCTGTTATTTTTGTACGAAGTCACAGAGAAAATATTGAGTTGCCAAGAATCGTGGAAGTAGACAGTTTTCTTGACTTTCGTGGAAAATATAGATAAATTGTTTTAAGAAAATCAACAAACTTTTGGTCAGTAAAGGATATTTAAAGATGTTTAATGCAAATTTCAGAATTTAGTCGCGATATAAATAACACAAATTGACATTTGGACAGGTGTTGCTTTGGGAAGTGCTAGCATTACAAAAACAAATGCCTCTCAGGACGATGTTTGCAGAAAAATATAAGGACACAACAGCGTTAACGGAGAGCATAGTCACCACAGAAGTGAACTATCATTATGGTCATATCGATGCAGTGACGCGAATTAAACCACAATATGTGATTTGTGACAAAATATGATTTGTGATGCCAGACCAATATGCTGTTCAAGACGCAAAAGATTTCATTAGAAAAACAAGACACACACAGAGAAAAATATAACCATCGCCTTATTCATAGATAAATAAAAACCCGTAGATGGTGAAAGATAAGTGATGGATTTGAAAGTAAAGGGAAATTTTCTAGATGGCGCCGGAGTGGTGGATATGTGCAAATTTCCCTGGAAACAAAAACTATTGAAAAAACTATATAACCATGCTTTTTTGCCTTTTGTATTAACAACATATGTATATCAATACATATATTTTCAAATTTAAATAACAGAATCGAAATAAAAATTAAGTTTATGTGCCCTCTGGTGAAAATGGGGATTAAGTAAATGAATAATCTATGGTTTTTATTTCTCTATGCCTTATTGAACGATTTTACTACAAATTGACCTAAAATTGCCAAACAATATGAAATATCATTTCATTTCTATTGAGAACTCTTTTTGAATTTATAGAGAAAATCGTACTGAAACATTTTAATAGGTACCCTTATAGTTTTAATGTCGAAAATCATATGATTTGTATTAAAAAAGATGGGAATCACAATAAAATACTAAAATAATGAATAATAAAATACTAAAATAATGTGGTACTCGCATTATTCAAACATAAAAAATTTTTGTTTCAATAAGATAAATAAACAAATGCTTTCTCAATACATCTCATGATGGAATTGGGGAGAGCTTCTCACAGTCAGTCAGCTGTGCGCTTTCTAGTTTTTATACTCACTGATTGGGACCTACAGATTTTACACCGATTCCGAACGGAATTTTGAGAAGCTTTTTCATGGTTAACTACTCGATGGCATCGCCGTTATTATGCGAGATGACCGATGCCAAAAGACATTTAAGGTGGTCAGAGCAGGGATATAAACCACGTTCGAATGTAAAAGAGATGACCATACTAACCATTGCATCACCGACGCCCAATGGCGCCCCTAGCGCAAACAAGGTTGCAAAAATCAGAATTTGCATGTGCGGCTACAAAATTTGGATAAACCCATCTAATAGGAAATTTTTCAACGATTTCAAATATGCTACTCTTAATAATATCAGTTTTTTAGTTTAGAAGATATAATCGTTCAAAGTAGACCGATTACACTGTGCGACAAAATAAGATTTTTTTCAAAATGATGGGGTTCAGTCAACGGATTCTGGTAGAAAGATCTGAAACAAAATATACGTGTATCGGTGTTTTGCCAGATCTGATCAGAATTTTTTTTAGAGGTGATTAAAGTTTCCGCCCCTCGGAACTTTCCTGCAACATTTCGGGATACAAAATTGTTTGTTCGTTACTTCTGAGGTACAAACTGTGTTCAGAAGTTTTATAGAAAAGATTCAGATAAACATTTCTGTGGAACAAATTAACCCTCTAAGCAAAACACCGATGCGACAGTTCGGAAAATAAACTGTTTTTTCCTTCTCCTGAAAAATTGTGTTTTTGCGTATAGCTGGTATTGAATATAAGCTCTCGATATATTGCAGAATACGTTCAAAACATCTTCAACGTGTTCGCAGCATCTTCGAATCCACTTATTTCTTCCCTGCGGCATGAGAAGTCACGAATAGAGTTAGAAAATAATTATAGTTTAGAAATGATTAGTATTTTAGATATACCTTCTCTTATAAATTGTGATGAATATTTTACAGAAAATTTAAAAAAAAAGTTACTTTGTTTTAATTTGTTGGATAACATTTTTTAAATCATAAAAACCTTAAAAAAGAACAAAAAAAATGTAAAATTGGTAAAAATAATTTTTTTTAATCACCATAAAACTGATTTTCCCACAAATTTTAATTTTCATAATAACCCATAAGTAGCACCCATTCCAAACACTCGTTTTATAGGCTGGACAACTATCTATCACATGCCATTTAAATTATTCAAATATCTTATTCGGTTCAAAAGATATGATGTTTGCAACGAAACAACTCAAATGTGGCCACGGCCAATAATAAGATATCCACATATTATTTCAAAATCGGTCTACCGGGTGGCTTTCATATACTTTTTACGAGATTCACTTAAAAACAATAGGGTTTCCTCTGGATAATATGTGGATAATTTCTTATTGTTGCCAAATACTATGGTTTCCCCTTTAAATAAATGTGATTTAAAATTTTTTCTATAGGATTTTCACATTGATTCATATTAATAATAAAAGGAGTTCTCCTTATGAATATGTGGTTACTCTGTAAAAAAACGAATTGATTTGCTTCCATTTGAAGTGGTCGTTGTCCCTGCAAATTATGGTTCTAATAGGCTTGGTTCTAATAGAGTTCTAATATGGTTCTAAATAGACACACAAATATCCTCTTAGTTTATAATTTTTTTTTTTTAAATTTGTTTTAAACTGTTGCCATATTTTTGATTAGTACGACGTTTTCTTTGCAACTTAGCCATCTAGAATCGGCTGCTTGTAACCAAACAAAATTACTTCGATACGAATTAGCACTTGCTAAAGTTGGAAATGTGTTTTAGAATAAGTAAACAGGTTTGAACAATTGGAAGACAATAAGAGAAATTAAAGTTTTGAGTTTTGATAATCCTAACGTTACTAAATATTATTTTTTAACGTTCACATATGTTTTATAACATGCTGCAGTGGTTTCACCCCTACCAGAAACACAACGATGTTATTCACGTCGTTTAATTTAGGGAGGGAATGACAAATTGCTTCCACTAAGATTTCCTTTCCCAATTCCTCTTTCTAACTTAAAGCTAAAGCAAAACCAGAACAAATTGTCAGCTATCAAACCCCTTCCATTATATAAGAGCGTATTCATATATGCATTTCTATTATTTGACCTTGTCGAAAAAAACAGTATTTTTTGAATTGAAATGCCTGTCTGGGGGAGAGACACAATTACCTTTTGTTGGCTCTTTTAGCCTTAACTAACAATAAATAGTTTCCTTACGGAATCAAAACACCATGCCATCCATGCATATGACTTGTAATCATTTAACGCTTTTCATTTGTCAGTTCATTAGTCACTTAACGCTTTTCATTTGACCCTTGAACTTCTGGCAAATATGAAAATTTCGAATAAAGTCGAACGTAAAATAATGAAGTGAAAACTGATTAGTACAAAAGACCAATTTTGGTCAGTCAGTCCTAAAACTTTTTTTATACAAATACAAAATGGCATAAAATTAATTACTCAGCTTACTCAGGAGCTAAAACCAGCAGCCCATTGCAAGCGCCGGCTATTCGTTTAATGGGTAATCGAGCAAATTCAAGTCAACGCCAATTTTTCAAAATAACTCATCTTTTCCGACGAACGCAATTCCCAGCTGAATGGCTTCATAAATACACAAAATTGGCGAATTTGAGGCTAAGAAAATCCTCATGCAATCAGTCCATGAGAAACAAATGCACCCACAACAAGCAACTGGCTGGTGCGGATTTTGGTCAGCCGGTGTGATTGGGCCTTAATTTTTTTTTTTGAAGATGAGGCCGAAATTGTCCTCACTGTGAACGGCATTCGTTACAGGAACATGAAAACACTGTTTTTGTGGCTCCAACCGGACGGAATGGATCTGGACAACATGTGGTTTCAGCAAGACGGCGCCACCTGCAACATCGCGCATGAAACAATCGATTTAATGCAGCAACGATTTCCAGAACAAATTAACTCAAGAATGTCTGGCGATTTAACGCCGTGCGATTTCTTTCTTCGAGGTTTTGTGAAATCTCGGGTTTATGCGAATAAACCAGAAACAATTCCTGAGCTCAAGTCCATCTCTTTGTGAAAAAGTCATGGAATAGTGGGTTTCATCAGAGCCGTGGGGCTATTTAACGGATATTTAACTCCATACTTAATCCGAACATACATTCTTTACAATCCATTAAAAAGGTAACAACTTCCTCAAAAAGTACGTGTCTTTATTTTAAAACAAATAAGTGCAGTCTTACTGAGACACCCTTTATTTCATTTCAAAGACAAATACCAAGATCTTTGCGAGATGGCGAATTATTGATGCAAAATGGCCGATTGATGTAGATGGTGTTAACGTCAGATGGTGAATTATCAGTAAGTTAACAGTAACAAGCTGAAGTAAGTGTACAGATAGAGATATTATTGGGTTTTCGGCGACACTCACGTTTACATCAGCAATGTTTTCAAGAGACCGACGAGTACGTTGACTCCCAGGAGTCTTATGTGCACTTTCCCGACTGAAAATTCTTCGAAGCCTGCGAGCGGTCTCAGACTTTCAAAATTTTGTAAGAAGTGTTCAGAATTATAACAAGTTGCTCTTTTGTAAAACGCACCATTTTTAATAAACATATGCGACAGCTGCCAAATTTCAGAGATGCCACTTGCACATAAAAAATTACTCAAACTTTATAAAACGTTTTTTTTTATTTCCCGCTATACTAATATTTCGACGAGTTTGTATGGGGAGCTGCTTAAAATCGTTTAGCTCTCCGTACAAAGTGGTTGAAATATTAGAAAACGTTTCAAATTCATAAACCCCCGCAAACATTTTCTATCGTCGAAGTCACTAAAAAGTTACTACCACTAGATGAAAACAACGTTATCGGGAAAGCGTCTCCCGTCGGGAAGAAGTTTGCCACATTGGGGATACATTCAACGAGTAACTATTTAGTAGCTACGTGAAACTATCCATGGAGATGCATCGAAAGAGTAACTACGATATTTACATCTGGTATTATTACTTTAATTATATATATTTTTACTTTTTTTATTTGCACTTACAGCTTACACTCACCTTTTATTATTTTAGCCATTCACCTCATATGTCACACAACAATATTCATAATTTTTTCCTATATTCCTCGATTTTATTTCAAAATCGAAATAGCCTGATTAATTTTTTACAAACAATCAAATAAGTACACTGAAGGAATAACGCTTCGTCGCATGGATGAACCATTTTCGTGGTACAATGAAAAGTCTCGTATATCCGACAATGTGGTAGTCGCTGCAACGATAAATTTCATACATGATTTCTTTGAGAATTTTTCATTTCGTTGCTGCAAGAACTTACTTTTCATTCCTGCAACAATTTTATTTAATTTGAATTTTGTAGAAAAATGGGTTAAAAATTAAAAAAAAAGTAAATGAATCAGATTAAAACTAATGATATTTGATTTATCTCTTCCTTTTAATAGTTTAATTTTATAAAATCAAAAAATTAAGTGAGCGTAGAAAAGACGCCAGCATGAGAACATGGTGAGCGTGAATGCTGGGTCACGTACTCATCTTAAATCAGTTCTTTTGCACCAGCCGAAAGTGGTAGACATGTTTGTTAGAAATAAATTTGTTAAAACAGACTAATTAGCTATACTCAGTAACAATATAAGTATTTGTGAATTTGCGAAGTAAACCAAAAGTAGGACCAACATGCCAGCAAAGAAAGTGACGCATCGATAGCAGAAAAACTACCCGAAATATGTATGAACATTTGTGTGTGTGTGTGTATGAGCGTGACGGTACAAATCGCAACAAAAGTTTGGTGTTTTTTAACCATAATTCGGTCGCGCTTGTTTCGTAGGATTGGTATTTGGATTCGAAATTAATGAAAACGAAGAAGTCAAATGAGCAAAATGTATCAAGTACGACGATCATAAAAAGTAAAAATTTAACGAACAATGAAATGAACCCAATCGGAATTTTAACAGATTTGGTTAAAATAAATAAAAGCGCAGTTGAAGCAACCGCTTACAAAGTGATCACTAGCTTAATGACATGAAGATGTGGCGCTATAATTGAATGACAGAACCTTCAGCACAACAACAATTGCATAATTTAAGAAAACAATGATGTGGTTCTACGTTAAAGGAAGTTTTGAACATAGATCAATTTGTGTGGTGAAACCCATATGGGAGTAGAGCTCATATACACGGTAAGTACACACATAAGTAGATATGTGCAAATAGTAAATAGAAATCTTAATAATAAATTCCTCATATTTGTTTTTAATTGCAGGACCTGACTACAACGGCCACAATAACACTCAACCCCTGGACTACCATAATCTTTCTCTAGACGAGTCGAATGGCTTCATATATTTAGCAATTTAAAACCATTTTCGAATGAAGCAACTTCATTGCTGAAATATTCATTTCAACAATGACACAAATTCATTGCAGCAATGGAACAAATTCGTTGCAATAATGAATCAAATTCATTGCAGCAACAACTATACTTTCATCACAGTGATGAACAATTTGCAGTTGATTAACACATTTTCGCAGCGGGAATGAAATTGTACGTTAGCTCACTTTCGATGACAAAAGTTGTTGGGATGATGAACATTTTCATCCCTGTAACGATACTTTTCCGTTAAGTGTAATATAATTAACTAGCAAACCCGGCAGACTTCGTCCTGCCAAAAAAGAGACTTAATTAAAAGATGTATTTAAAAAAGCAAGCAAATTAAATAAAATTTCACCACCAATGTAAATTCACCAGTTCAAATGATGCCACTACCGCCGGTAGATGGAGGTATTAAGGATTAATTAAATCCGGTTTAAATCACTGTTGGAATTAACTTTTGCTAAATTTTAATGCTTAGTGCACCCCTTCAGACCACTACCTTTCCAACGGTGTATCGCACTTGACTGTGCGACCTTTAGTTTAGGAGTAGAAGCGGTTACAATAATTACACTATAAATACCTTAGCGTAATATATATATAGATTTCGCCCATGTGTGTAAAAAATTAACATTAAAAATTTTGAAATTTTTTTATAAATTAAGATGGGTCTTTAAAGAATACTTATATTTTTTTTTGGTAAAGAAAGATGTGGTATTTTTCGGGATCATCAATTGAAATTTGAAACACATCAATTGAAATTTAAAACACATCAATTGATACTTAAAATACACCAATTGAAATTTAAAAATCTAATACATAAAGTAGGTTAATAATTTTTAAATTTCAAGTGGCGAATTTTAAATTTCAATTGATGTCTTTCACATTTTAATCGATTTCTTTCAAATTTTAATTGATGTGTTTCAAATTTCAATTGATGTGTTTTAAATTTCAATTGATGTGTTTTAAATATCAATTGACGTCTTTCAAATTTCAATCGGTGACTTTCAAATTTCAATTGATGGTTTTTAAATTTCAATTGATGTACGTATTTTAATTTCAAATAGAATTTTTAAATTTCAAATAGAATTTTTAAATTTCAAATAGAATTTTTAAATTTCAATTGATGTATAGGGTTATCCATTTCGTGGTTTCAAAAGAATAGGGCTGGAATTGGACATCTGTCAAACTAAGTTGTTAAACCAATTTTTTTCTTTTCATTTGAAAGTCTGACATTGACGAAAATGAATCGCTTAACTATCACACAACTCATAAAAATTATTAAAACCTACTACAAAAATGGTAATTCTGGCACAGCCATATATCGTGCTTTAAGAGGAGATTATGGTTTACATAATCGTCCAACTACCCAAGCAATTGGCAAAATTGTGAAGAACTTTGAAGAGACTGGAGCGGTTACAGATATTGTAAGGCCAGTGCATCATCGTTTCGCTCGTGCCGCTGAAAATATGGCTGTTGTAAGTGAAAGTGTTGCCGAAGACCCGAATGTGTCGATTCCTCGTCGTTCTCAGGAATTAGAACTGTCTTACGGCACATTATGGCGTATTTTGCATTTGGATCTACATCTACATCCATATAAAGTCCAGCTCACACAACAACTGAAGCCAGCTGACCATTCACAACGTCGTAGATACGTGGAATGGGTGCTTGAACAACAGGAGATGGACGGCGATTTTTCGAACAAAATTTTCCTCAGCGATGAAGCACATTTCTCACTCGATGGGTATGTTAATAAAAAAAATTTTCGAATTTGGGGTTCTGAGAATCCTCAAGTAATTGAAGAGCGGCCATTACATCCAGAAAAAGTCACTGTTTGGTGCGCTCTTTGGTCCGAAGGTGTGATTGGACCTTACTGTCACCTTCAATTCGGAGCGTTATGATAACCGACTTTTTTGCCTGCTCTTGAAGAATACGACTCGGAGAATATGTGGTTTCAACAAGACGGTGCCACATGCCACACAACTCGAGCGAATATGGCTTTATTGCAAGAGACATTTCCTGGCCGCGTAATTTCTCGTCGTGGTGATATCAACTGGCCACCAAGATCATGCGATTTGACACCATTAAACTTTTTTTTGTGGGGCTACGCGAAAGACCGTGTTTATGCAGATAAACCTTTAACTGTTGAGCACTTAAGAACCAACATTCGTCAAGTTATGGCCCAATATGTGTCAAAAAGTGGTTGAAAATTACCTCAAAAGAATCAATGCTTGCAACACTTCTCGTGGTGGTCATTTAAATGATGTAGTGTTTCACACTTAATCTCAACGTTCAAACTTTATAATAAAAAATAAATATCATGAAAACAATATTTTATATGTCTTTTATTTACGTCTACTTTTGAAACCGCAAAATGGATTACCCTTTATTTCAAATTTCAAATAGAATTTTCAAATTTCAATTGATATTTTTCAAAATTAAATTGATATGTTTTTCAATTGGAAATGGTGTAGTTTTAATCAAGCTCAATGTAACGAGTTTGTTTTAGTGAGCAAACGAAATTCGGATTTTTATTCTTTATTTGATAGCAACTGATTTCTCGATCTTGTCAAATGTAAATATATACATATATAATACACGCATATATGCAACACCGCTGTATGTTGTTACATTACTATTTGGCAGTCCTTTGTATTTGTTCCATAGTAATTTACTTCTGTTGTCCTTTTATACAATTTCGACAGCAAAAACCTGATAACCCATCTGAAGGTATGGCGTTGAGATATGGCGATATGTACGCTTAAAAGTGTATATGTATACTTGTATACATATATAAATATACATCTTCAGTCGGTTTGTGTTCCCATCATTCCCAGTTCTATTGAGCACCCCTCACTTTGATGGCAATGATTGTCCACATTTATTGTTATTTCACCATTCAGTCGTTCCATTCATTCGTTCATTGGGTGTTTTCTGTTTTCAGGCCATCTTTTAATCGATAGCATTGTTTTACCTTTCGTGTTGGCCATAATCCGTATGTTGTCATTTTACGTCTCCACAAATGTGGCTGACTGAGTACATGACTACCCTCCTTCTCATTTCGCCTGTTGGCTAACAAATAATAAAAAAATCCTTTGTGCCATTCTTTCTTCATATTGTTGGTGCTTTAATTATGGGACCAATAAATAAATATGAAAATTATTATTATAATTGTTGTTGTTTGTTTTTAATATTTTTTAATAAAGATAATGGATTTTAATAGGCCCTCTTCACCAATTGTTCAAGAGCTCTCAGCCCGTGTCCCAGTCATTCACACATTCATATTGGCAGCTGTAAGATCCATTTGGCATTGCATGGTTGGGCGGTATGGAGGTGCGATATGTATGATTGCTGTGGCTTTTGTGGTGGATTATTATGGCCCTTTGTTTCGTATTCCCCTTTGCTTTTGCAAAATCTGTTAATGTTTTTAAAAGCCACCGCCATTCGGGGAAGATATTTCATTTCAATTAATTTTACATTTTGGACCATTTCAGTTAATGATTTAATGGTTGTTTGTAGGTTCGTTGTATTCGAATACAGTGATGGAGTTTTTGGGCTTAAAAGCGGTTTAATTAGACTTTCAAATGAGTTGATGTGAACATTAAAAGTGCTTAAATGTCATTAAATCATTTACAGTTAATAATAGACCATTATTAATTGATATTTAACGAAAGAGATGTTATTTACATGAATACGGATGTATGTGGGTTTATACTTACATATATAAAATGTGAAAGCTGTGCTTGACATTATTTTTTAAGGGATATGAGAATATGTTTTACTAGTAGCTTAAATACGATTTTACTACTCAACTTCAAGTAGTACAATAAACTATATAAGTACAACTGAACCGTATAGCTCATTAAAAACAATTATATATTTTTCGCATTACATCCAATGAAATGTCAGGGGAGAGCTGTTTCCAATAAGGACACTGTGAACTTTCCAGTTTTTAGACTCACTGATTGCGACCTACAGCTTTACATCGGTTTCGACCAGATTTTTGAGTAAGTTTTTCATGAATAACTACATATGTACAACAGCCCAAATCGGTGGGGCTTCTGCTTACCGGGAATAGTTATATCGGTAAAAAAAAAGTTATACGTGTCCCGGCGTTTCGCTGCGTGAGTGCTAGTTATCGAGATATATCGATTTAAAGTTAGTAAGTATCGTATAGGGGAAATTGTAATTTTTTTGTACTTTTCTCATGCATTTTGACCATCTAAATGTCCGAATATCGCAAAGTGAAGTTCAGCAAAGTTGTTAACGTCAACGCCAGTTACACCATATTCAATAAAGGAAATCGGTATTTTTGGCTCTCCTTGGGTGGGACTTTGGAAAATCCGCTCTTCATAATTTTTTTGTAAGTTATCTAACAAAACTTAATTAACATCATTTAATACATTTAGGGCGATTTTCACACTCGTCATTTAAACGCTCAATTTCTATTAAATGGCATTTAGATGACAAACACCTGGCATTTAAAGTACATTTAAGTGGAGAATTTTCAATTGTGATACTGGCCATTAAAGTCAACAAAAAAACTAGTTTTTTTGCCTATCTTTAGATTTGGAGCAAGAGACTACAAAAAAAAATTCAATGAGTGTTCGAACTCACGGGCGATGTGTTAACACCTTTTTGTTACACGGTACCTGTTCGATTTCTATGAACACATTTAAATGTTACATGGGAAAATAAAAAACAGCATTCAATCAAATGATGACGTTACATTTAAATAATATTAATACTTTAAATTATTTAAAGACCAGTGCAAGCACATGTGTCATTATTTTCTTGCTTAATACTTTTTATTTTATTCCCACAAATAAACAAAGAGAATGCAAAGCAACAGACACATATACATACATGCACACATTGATATGTTCGTATATACGCTAAAAAAGTTCACACAATTTTCGTTGCTCTCTTGCTACCTCACTTTTATATATGTATAATATGATTATTCTCTTTGCTCTGAGAGTGCTCCGCACCCACAACTATTCGCTGCCGCTACATCAGTATGTGTTTTTTGCGCAGTTTGGCAATCTGTTTTTCGCGGCCGGACAAATCTGTGTTCTATATAGGGGTGGGTCACCCTTATCATTTAGGGGTATGAAAAATAGATGTTGGCCGATTCTGAGACCTGCCCGATATGCACACAAAATTTCATACAAATCGGTTCAGCTGTTTCGGAGGAGTTTAACGCCAAACAATCTGTGATCGCAGACGGACAAACTGTGTTTGGATCTGTTCACTTTGTGAGTTTAGTCCGTACCGGCGCCTACAGATGTTAACACATCAAAAACCAAGTAGAAAATATTGGATATTTGAATTTTTGGTACAACCGGTATCTTTTACCATTAATTTCGAACAACAATAAATATAGAAGACAATAAAATGTCATAAACAATGCAGCGTGTATTTATTAGTGTTCTTTTTGAACTATTCGACAAAACATAGTGACGCAATAAAGAAAGTATAAAATCGAAATTCGTGCAAATTGTCCAGTAAATCCCAATTTATTTTGTTACGTTAGTGACAATAGAGCTCTCTAATCAAATACTGTATTATTAACTGATGAAGTGGAGCGTCCTTTTAAAATTAATTCTGATTCCAAAATCATTCAGGGCGTTTCGTGGGCCCCAGGCAAAATTTGCTACAATGATCTTACCAAATGGATCCAAGGGAAACGTAATTCACTTTCTTGCAGTGTACCGATTATTTGGATTGGACTGATCCAGGAGAGCACAATTCCGACAACTGTTATTCATGTGCAAATAAATATATGTAGATTAAATAGTAAAACCCTAAAACAAAGAGTTTACATCTCTGTAAAAAGTGTAAAAATACCTCTTCCGCATTCGGATCAAATACCAATTCCATGCTCCGACGGAGAAAGTAATGTTTCTCTTGTAACAATGGATCAATCGTATTCCACCTAGTAACCGAACCCACAAGACGGCTGGTCGAAAAAAATAAATACAATGTCATAGGTAAGAATTTACAAGATTGTTGGAGAATTAAACTTGTCTCAATGTTGTGCAACAATTTGGAGCCCAATGTCAAAGTAACCGGATACCGAAGACGTCAATCTGCTATTCAAACGTTATTTCACATTCAACGAAGAGAACACATTTGTTTAATGCTACGATATGAAGGACTGATGGAGGCGATGGGCATTAATTGGGCTGCTGATTGGAGAATGTTCTTCGATTCTTTGAAATCAAGCTTGAAAGTCGTTTTGCTACATAAACATAATAAAAACCCAAATATTGATATTGGCTATAAGTGAAATATACGATCCCATGAAAATAATTGTGGATAGATAATAATAATTTTCGCATCAATTGTGATCAGTTGTCGTAGCGATGCTAAGAGGTCTCCAAGGAGACTATACGAAACATATGTGTTCCTGTCGCTCTGGAATTCCGGTACGAGAAGATTGAAGTCTCAGTGTATTATGTATTGTATTCAAAAACGTTGGTCCGTGTGTAAGTTCCACCTATCACGGTCTCAGTCTATTGCGTCTAAGTCGAGTGTATCGCGTGACAGACTACAGCCAATTGTTGAAAACCTGATTGGACCTTACCAGTGTGATTTTAGATCACGCAAGTCCACGACTGACCAAATATTCACGCTATGCCAAATTCTGGAAAAGACCCACGAAAAGCAAATCGATACATACAAACTTTTTGTCGATTACAAAGTTGCTTCGATAGCCCAATATTGGGAAAATTGTACGAAGCTATGTCTGAGTTTAGGATTCCGGCAAGACTGATAGTCCTCTGTAGAATGACGCTAACCACCACCAAATCAGCAGTGAAGTTGGGGAAAGACCTCACCGAACCATTCTATACCAAGCGAGGACTAAGACAAGGCGAAACACTTTCGTGCAATCTCTTCAATACCTTAATGGAGATAATTGTGGGAAAAGCTGCAGTAAATACCAACAAGACCGTTAACACGAAAAGCCATATGTTTGCCGGCATATGCTGATGATATAGGCATCATTGGGCGAAATTTGCGAGCGATTGCTACAGTATTTTCAAGAATCGAAAAATAATCAGCGAAAGTAGGTCTTGCTGTTGATGAGGGCACGACAACATTGATGATGTCGGCGACTAGACAAACGTCTCGACTTGCTCCGCACGTAAATGTCGACTAATTTTGAAGTGTTCGATGAATTTATAAACCTTGGATCCGCCATGAACAAGGACAACAACGTCAGCCTGGAGATCAATAGGAGAATTGTGTTCGCAAATATATGCCTTTTTGGGCTCAGCTAGCAGTTTAAGAACAAAGCCCTCTCTCGATAAACAAAAGTCCAGCTATACCAGACTCTCATTTTTCCTGTCCTGGAATATGGCTCTGAAACTTGGGTCATATCGCAAGCGGATGAAAAACACCTGTGAGTATTCTAGAGAAGGTGCGTAAAATATATGGTCCTGTTAAAGAAAACGGCGTGTACCAACGTCGTTGGAACCAAGAGCTATATCACCTGTATTTTGCCGTGAACATTTTTAGGCGAATCAAATTAGGTCAATTGCGTTGGCTGGGCCATGTTATCAGAATGGGGGAAGATGAGACAGCGCGAAAGGTTTTCGGTAACGTACCCGATGGAAGCACGAAAAGAGGACGACCAATACTCCGCTGGAAAGACCAGGCAGAAGAATCCCTCCGTATCATTGGTGTTAGCAACCGACGAGAAAAGGCGAAGGATAGAACCAGTTGGAGGAATATGTTGAAATTTGTTTAATTTATTTTTTTAATTAATATGTGTAAAACATCTGACCTCATGAACTTGTAAAATAGTCAATAAAAGTAAAGTAAGTAAATTGTGTGAGGTTGGAAGGCGTAAACTTGTTTCCATCTACATCACTTTGAATCATAATAACTAGTTATATGTATATGGAGTGATTTTGGTTTGGAAACAAAACTCGCTTTCGTTAAATGCACCTTTTAATGTCTCATTTATGCATGACATGTCTCTTTATGAGTGACAGCAGCCAACAGCTGACATAGAACAGCTGGGCCATACACGTCACTGTTTTCGTCGCACAACCACACACACACATACAAACATGAATTGACCATATAAACGGCAGGCACAGCCCAAACGAGTCAGTTGTTGGATAGCCGGTGACCCTAACACATCGTAGCTAGTAGTTATCCCGTTTCTGTGGCCGTCGGTGGTGCAATGGTTAGTGTGCGCGGCTCTTGTACATGAGATCCTGAGTTCGAACCCTGCTGTGACCACCTTCAAATTTCTTTTGGCGGCGGTCACCTCGCATAGTGACGGCGACACTATCGAGTATATAGCCATGAAAAAGCTTCTCAAAATACCGTTCGGAATCGGTGTAAAACTGTAGGTCCCAATCAGTGAGTGAAAACTGGAAAACGCACAGCTCAGTGATTGTGAAAAGTTCTCCCCGGTCCCTTCATGGGATGTAATGGGAAACCATTTATTTTTTTTAGTTACCCCGTTTCTATACTCGTTCCGAGACACCCTGCTTGTGGGAATCCGAACTAGGTCCTAGAGGGCTATAAGTCCTATATACCCCAATGGGAGACACCCTACCTGTGGAAGTCGGATTTGGTATCCTGGCGATACTGTTAGTTTTAGCCCTCGTTTTCCTTGCACTTATTCCTGTAGTTATCCTGTTTGTGAACTCGTTCGGGGGCACCCTGCGTTTGGGAATCTGAAATAGTGCCTAGACGGTCATAAGTCCTACGTACTCCATCGGAGGCACCCTACCTGTGGAAATCGGATTTGGTATCCTGACGATACTTTTAGTTTTAGCCCACGTTGTCCTTGCACTTAGACCTGTCGTTAAGCTGTTTGTATACTCGCTCGGAGACACCCTGCTTGTGGGAATCCGAACTAGTGCCTAGACAGCGATAAGTCATGTATACTCGATCGGAAGCACCTTGCCTGTGGAAATCCGATTTGGTATCCCGACGATTCTTTGACTTATAGTTTTAGCACTCGTAATCCTTGCCATTTAGTTCTGTAATTATCCTGCATTTATACTCGTTCGGGGACACTCTGCCCGTGGTAATCCGATTTGGTATCATGACAACACTTTGCCTTGTTGTCGTTGCAATTAGTCCCGTATTAACCTTGTTTGTATACTCGTTCCGAGACACTTTGCCTTGTAGTTTTAGTCCTCGTTATCCTTACATTAAGTACTGGGTTATCCGTACGATTACCACATCTTGCAATTATCCACGCACTCTAAAATCTCTTTTCGGAAGAAGACTACTTTAGTCCGACATATCATGACAGCCAGGACTGCCCCCCCCCCTATCCCTGCATACCACCATTTTACAGCTGAAACCAACGTCCCCTAGTGGATACCATCCGAAGAGTCCTGTAATATTTCTAGTCACCGACATCGACTTCCTTGCAAACTTCCTCTGTCCTGTTCAACCAGCCTATTACCATCGGAACGACGCTTTTCCAGAAAAATCGTCAGACCCCACGCCGGCATTATAAATTTATGCGCACACAACGTTTAACTACAGCATAACCCTCCAAGAGTCCTGCAAGGGTTATAGACTTCGGAAGCTATTCCAGTGAAATATTATTTAGTGTGCAATAAAACGTATGATTGTGAAATAGTTTAAGGTCAAATCTGAAATGAAATTAACAATCAACAAACACGAACAACTGCTTGTTCTTTCTCGTGATCTAAACTGTTTGTAGCGGACTCTGGAAACCCCTCAGCGTATCCTACACGCAAAGAAAAAACTCGTTCCTCCCAAACGAAATCTCAGGTAACTGAAGTTTGTTTGGGGACTGTAGTTGGGAGAAACGAACTTCTGTTAACCCATACATGTCATTTCGGTTGGGAGAACCGAAAAACGTTTGCAGCAAACGAGTGATCAAAAACATAAGCTGAAAAAAACGTTTGCGAAAAACGAAAAACGGTTCCGCCAACTGTTCTCTCGGTTACAGCAACCGAATTGTAGTTGATCCTAACTAAACAAACGTTTGCGACAACTGAAAAACGTTTATAGTAAACGAGTTATGAAAACATTTAATTTTGTACGCGTTTAATGCAAACGAACATGATACACATTTGCGATATATAAGTTTATTTTATATTTATACTACATGAACGGTTGCGATTAATAAATTAATACAAATCAATCAAAGTATTTTTGTGACAACCGAGCAATAAACGTTTTTTTCTTTGCTTGTAGTTTCAATGAGGAAAGCTCGTCGTTACAAATTATAAGCCCGAATAAACATGATAAGCTAAAAACCAAATGAGTTTTCGCTTTAAAAAAGGGACTTAAGGTGTCAAAAATTGATATCCAAGTTTTTGCCGATTCTGAAGTAGAAAAGTTTTCTATAAAAGTATCTGACGTAAAACATGTCATCAGATAATCGATTTGTTGACACACTAGGTCCCTGTCTTCATTCCAGGCTATATGTAATAAAAATTTCCTTGAAAGTTAAATGAAAAAAATCTTCACAAATTGGAAATATTTTTCTCTGTTGTCTATAAATACTTATTATAAATATCTAGATTAATAAATATTTTATTTGAGTAAATCATCGTAGTTCTACAACTCTCATGCACAATAAACAGTTGTATAACTTATGGGTAGTTTATTTAGCTCGCTCAGCTATAATTTACAAAGGTATTGAAATACTTATTATCGTATCCAACGAATACAAAACGCTAATATATTCATCGTAAACAAAATACATATCCATCCATTCAGTGACTTCAACAAACTAAATATAACAATCAACTATAATTATTTATATAGTTTTGTCATTGGTTTTGTTGCTAATGGTAGTGACGTTACGTAGCCAGACTGTAACTAACTATCCTTTGAGTTTGTACTCAAGTACAAACTTTCTTGTCTGTCGGCACGGTGTAAAGCACCGAACATTAGAACTATTAGTCAGTACAAAGTTGTTGTCACATAATAGTAGATATGAACTTCAGAGCTATCTTTTTTACTAAACGCTATTTCACGATAACAATAAAATAATCTTGTATTGCATATCCACTAATTTGTGTACTTTAGCTGATACTTGTGATATCTGTTCGTCAAACGAAAGAACCAATACGTTAGATATAACAAAATTTTAGAGGGTTATATGTCTCAAAAATGCTTCACTATTCTGAAAATGCCACATACATATTAATACAATTCCTTGTCCAGAAGAAAAATAATATGAAAATATGTAAAAAATTACATGAGGTGTCAGGGTACACCCGGTTGGAACGAAGTTCCTTTCGGTATATATTATGTACTAGTTAGTTCCAACTCGCCTAAGGCGCCTATTGAAAAATACTGTAATTTAAATGAATCTTTAAAAAAAGATACTTTTTGTAAAATGTTAAACTATTTTTAAGAAATTTTTTATTTATTGAACGTATTTTTTTAAAAAAAAGTATTTTTTTATGTCCCTTTTGTAAGAATATGTATAATATTTTCCCGAAAAGGAAAAAGAGGTACTTCTTTTATTAAAAGCAATTGTTTTTTTAAGAACGGCTACCATTTTTAATAAAAACTTTTTTCTGTAAGAAAATGCCTTAGAGTATGATTTTTTTTTACAAGGAAGTAGTTATTTTAAGAACAGGTACTTTTTAAGAAATGGTACTCTTTTTAGGAAAAGGTTATTTTTTTAAGAAAATTTACTTATTTTCAGAAAGGCTACTTATCTCAAGAAAAGAAAAGAAAATGTATTATTTTAATTTTAAGAAAATCTACTTTTAAGAAAAGGAATGTTTGTAAAAAAATTTATTTTTTAAAAGAAGAAAGCTTTTTTTACGAAGGAACATGTACAATTTTAGGAGTAGGTACTTATCTCAAGAAAAGTTATTTTGTTTTACAAAAAGGTACTCTTTAAAGAAAATGTTGTATTTTAAGAAAAGGCAATTTATTCCAAGACAATGCACTTTTTTAAGAAAATGTACTCATTTAAAAAATTACTTTTTTTTAAGAAAATTTACTTTTTGTACTAAAATTTACTTTTTTAAGCAAAGGTACTTTTTTAACATAAGGTGTTTTTTTAAGAAAAGGTACATTGTTTATAAATATCCATAGCTATTTTTTTTCTTTTTAGAGAAAATTTCCTTTTTTTTAAGAAAACGAAACTAATTTAATTTTTTGAAACTTCTATCACTTTGGCTTTTCTAAACTTACTTTTTATTCGGTTCAGAATTACACTATGTAATAAACAGGCTCCACCTAGACAATTTCTCATTGAAGAAGAAATATCGCCCCATATGTCAGTCTAGACACAAACCAGAACAAAACTACGAGTGTAAGAGTAAGTGTGCTGCCAAGTGTAATTCCATGCTCAGGGTTGTATGTCATGGATTTGCCAGTCTTGCCCTTTGGCTTTTCTAAATTTACTTTTTATTGGGTTCAAAACTATAATATGTAATACACAGGCTCCAACTATAAAACTTCCCTTTAAACCAAACCAAACCAAAAGTACCCAATATAGTTGATAATAATGGGATGTAATAAAGTAGTTAAAAAAAAGTTTTTTAACATTTTTTCATTTAGCCCCCACGCCCCAACGTGCGATAAGGAACTTCGTTCCAACAAGCTCCAAAAAGTACGAATTTATCGTGTTGTCTATAGCACACGCCAAAGAACAAATAATTCTGTGCTACAAAATTAACACGAAACTAAAACTCTTAAACAATTTAAGTGATTGCCCCTTCTCCATAATTGATCTACTGTGCGACTAATTTGAAGCCAAATTTTCGCCACATAAATATTATTATTTTCAAATTAGTCGAAAGTCTAACAGCCCCTCATTAACACCCCCAATTCAACAGGGGATCATAGAGGAGTAAAACTATTTGGTGGTTTGCGATTAAGTAAACTGGCAAGAAAACGAATTTTAATCTAATCTAACATTAACCTTATTTCTATGGCAATCGGTTTATTTTTAATGATTTTTTATATTGAGCTATAAAATATTTGGTTAGGCCTTGCCGTCATTGCATGTTGCTCACAGCCTATTGCCATAGCCATACTTGTTCCAATGCACTTCAAGGTAGTAGCTACTCGTAGCGTATAGCGTCATTGGCGATGATGGCATTAGAGGACTGTGCGGGTTTCCTCCTTTTTGGTGATTTATAAATAAATAATACGTTTTTGTATTTAACTCAATGCTAAAACTAAACTGTAAGGAGTAATACTCACGAGTAACCCTTCAAGTATACACTGAAAGAAATATAACTGGACAGACGTCAGTGGCACATTCAAGGTTTCATCACTTTTCTTTGCTGAATTTATCGATGCCCGCATATTACTTTGTGCCAAGCTAAATCAACTGATGAATTTTTCATAGCATTTGAGAATATTGTCTGTGAGAAGGCAACAAAATGGTGAAAACTTATTTGTGCTTGCTTTTGTGTACATCTGCTTCAAAAGTAATTCACGATTTAGTGAGATTACACTGTGTGTAATTTTTTAAGTCATGGAAATATAACCATATACGGACACCACTACGTGATAAAACCCAAAAAAAAAAACGGGTCTCCCAGTTTTGCCCAAAGTCATGGACTTTTTTTATGCGCCCCCAAAAATTGCATTCTTGCAAAAAAGTGATCATTTTGTCAGGCTCATATCTTGCAAATCATTCGGAATTTTGATTTACTCACTGAGGGAAAGTTGTAGCTCTTGTAAATTGTGAACATATAAAATCAAAAAAACTTCATCTTCAAGGTCAAAATCGCAAAAAAAAAAACTTTACAACATTCTATTTTTTACCTTTTTTCACCTGTTCAGGTCCATAGGTAGCAAACCGTTCAAAATTCAAGGAAATAATCAACCACAAAAATGTACCTAAGATCTCAATAAACAACTTTCTAGAACATATGAACTTCCTAGGAACTTCCCCAAATTGTTGGGAGACACGGGTCCTTTTTGTGGTCTTTTTATCACGAAGTGGTGTCCATATATGGTTATATTTCCAAGACTTAAAAAATGACACACAGTGAAATTAAATAATTTTCGGGAAATTTTTCATTTTTACGGCTACCTAAACGGTGTTAAGAATCATACCTAGGAAGTTCGCATGTTCAAGAAGAGATCTATGTCATATGTTACTGAGGTCTTAGGTACATTTATGTAGTTGATTGTTTCCTTGAATCTTGAACGGTATGCTACCTATGGACCTGAAGAGGGGGAAAAAGGTAAACAAATCGAATTTTGTAAAGTATTTTTCGATTTTGACATTGAAGATGCAGTTTTTTTGATTTTATAAGTTCACAATTTTTATTCTTTATGACAAGTGCTACAACATTCCCTCAGAGAGTAAATCAAAATTCCGAATGATTTCAAAGATATGAGCCTGACAAAATGATCACTTTTTTGCAAGAATGAGACCGAAGCCCCAAATTTTTGGGGGCGCATAAAAAATTTCCATGACTTTGGGCAAAACTGGGAGACACGGGTCTGTTTTTGGTCTTTTATCACGTAGTGGTGTCCGTATATGGTTATATTTCCATGACTTAAAAAATTCAACACAGTGAAATTAAAAAATTTTAGGGAAATTTTTCACTTTTGCGGCTACCTAAACGCAACTTAAGCGCTACCTAAACGGTATTAAGGATCATTCCTAGAAAGTACATATGTTCTAAAAAATTGTTTATTGAGATCTTAGGAACATTTTTGTAGTTGATTGTTTCCTTGAATCTGGAACGGTTTGCTAGCTATGGACCTGAACAGGGGGAAAAGGTAAACAATTTTTTTTAAGGATTTTATATGTTCACAATTTTTATTCTTTACGAACGGTTTGCAAGATATGAGCCAGAAAAAAATTATCACTTTTTTGCAAAAATGACACCGAGGCCCCAAATCTTTGGGGGCCCATAAAAAAAAGTGCATGACTTTGGGCAAAACTGGGAGACACGGGGGGTTTTTTTTTGGTCTTTTATCACGTAGTGGTCGCCGTATATGGTTATATTTGTTCGTGTTGCACTTTGTTATTCACAACGCCATAAAGTGTAATCAACAAAGTGGCCAATCAATCTACATCTACTTCAAAAGTAATGCACGGTGTAGCAAGACTGCCCACAAACGCCATTTTCTGAAATCTACAAACTGGCAAACCCATCCACATTGCATGATAAAGTAATGGAAGTTGTAAAGAGTTTGCCCACAAAAATTGGTTAAACAAGCTACTTTGTAAGCCGACCAGACCTCTCCCGCCAAACGACAATATTCATTACTTTTGCAAATAAGATTACTTATTGTAGGCGGACTGTCCAAAAATGCGGCCCTCTCCATATAAAATTAATCAGTTTTGTAATCAAAACTAACCTAGGGGTGGAAGCGCTTACGCATTCATAATGAGTTATCGATTATTTCATGTGAAAATTTCCCGCAGAGTATAGATTAATAAGTTTACGGTCACAGCGGCGGAAGTCGCAAGGCCTTCCATGGTTCTTTGTAATGCCTTCCTAAAATAACGCCTGCGGAATGCATGCATTTTTTCATCGGATATAACCAAGAAGAAGATTACAATTTTGAGAAATTTCTTTTCCGATTCTTTTTAACCGTAATTTAATTGGAAAATGTAATTCAAATTTTAAAATTATATTTTTTGTTTTTCAGTGTATTTTTAAAATTTTTAATTTGAAATTGCGCGTGGTACAACTTTCTTAAACAGATCAATACATACTTATAAGTAAATATGTAGAAGTGGATAATGATTTTGTGATAAAATAAATAATTTTAATTTTATTTTTGTTTAACAAAAATAAATTAAAGTAAATTCGTTTGCATGCCTTCTAAGGCCTTCTTTAGACAATGAGCAAGGAAGGCCTTGACTTCAGTTCAAGAAAGCCCAAATGTGTCTCACACGTCGTTCTCAAGCGTTGGGCATCTCTGTGACGTCGTTGTGGCGAATTTTGCGAAAAGATCTTGGCCTACATCCTTACAGGATCAAATTGACGCAAGAACTGAAGCCGTTTGACCACCATAAGCGTCGTATGTTCGTGAATTGGGCTGAGCAACAACTTGAAAATGATTCGGATTTTCATCGAAAACTCATCTTGAGCGATGAGGCTCATTTCTGGCTGAATGGCTTCGTCAATAAGCAAAATATGCGTTATTGGTCAGACAGCAATCCACACGTAAGCCATGAGTCATCATTGCATCCCGAAAAAATTACGGTTTGGTGCGGTTTATGGGCCGGCGGCGTCATTGTGCCGTACTTCTTCCGTGATGATCAAGACCGGCACATTACTGTGAATGCGAATCGCTACCGTTCAATGATAACCGAATATTTTTGGCTCCAATTGGATAATATGGACTTGGAGGACAAGTGGTTCCAACAGGACGGCGCCACAAGCCACACAGCGAATGCCACAATCAATTTACTGGAAACCAAGTTTGGTGAACGTGTTATCTCACGAAATGGCCTAGTCGATTGGCCGCCTCGGTCGTGCGATTTGACGCCGTTAGATTAATTCCTGTGGGGCTACGTCCAAGTCTATGGTCTACGCCAACAAGCGACGATTGATGAACTTCGTACGAATATCGAACGTGAAATTGCAGCAGTATCGGCCGATTTATGCTTGAAAACCGTCGAAAATTGGGTTCAGCGTCTGGACTTCTCCAAGCGTGCCCGTGGTGGCTATGCAAAAGAATTCGAGTTCCATACATAATGGCATCGAACGTACTTTCACAGAAATAAGAATTTCATTTGTATCTGAAACCGGTTTTGTTTTATTTAAAAAAAACTTTTGTAGCGCTCTTATTGAAAAACCGGTTATATCAAAATTGTGACAGTACTGATTACCAGAAGCTGAGAGTTACTTATAATAACATTGCCAGATATATATTTTATAAATAACGAAATGATAGAATATCAACCTATCGTATCAGATTTATAATATGACATTTGACAATGTTCTTAAATTCAAATCAATTTTACTCTTTCACAAAATAGTTTATACCGAGGAAGCCAATTACTTACTCGCCGATCTAGGCGAGGAAAAATAATCACACCGAAAATTTTCCAATTTTTAATTTCCGAGAGGCAATTTTTCATATCTGCCACACGTCTTTGGAACAATTTACCATCATATATACAATGTATAAGCAACGCAATCACATTTAAAAATGACACTCTCGTGCAACTGTTCCTTTTACCAGGAGTACAGTAATTTTTAAGATTCATTCTTGTTGTGCTAGGCTCTAATAAATAAATAAAATTGCTAAATAAAAAAAAAAACAGTTCGGAATCAGTGTAACACTTAAGGTCCCAATCGGTGAGTAAAACCCTAGAAAGCACTTAACTCACTGGTCATAAGAAGCTCTACCCAATCCCTTCATGTGGTGTAATGGGAAACTATGTTGTTTTTTCAGGCCATATTGGACTATTAGAGAAATTGTTGGATATGCCCACATTTCTACTTGCGGAGAGAGAATGGAAACGTAGAAACTTTGGCAGATGATTAGCAGATACTATTTTGGCAGATCTGATTTCACTAGATTCCTTGACTCTTCTAAAAAATATTATACAATCAGTGTTAATTTAAAGGGAAAAGAGCTAAACCATAGAAAGCGGTGATACAAATTCCAACATTTGAAAATGCGTATGTTGTTTTTCCTTTTCGTTAAAGATATATAGTCAATGATATTTGTGTCAGTAATTATGATGGTGGTTTAAGTCACACATAATCCGATTCGAGATATTGAAGGGTTTGTCTTTGAATTAAGTAACAACTATTATTCACCCATAAAGTCAAGTTTATTTCCAAATTTTGTTTTCGGGATATTGAGCTTTTAGAGAAAGAAATATTTTAGTTTGTAGATGATGGAGAAGTGGTGTTTCATAGATTAATTTGGACCAAGACCCCTTTCAAAATTAACAAAATAGTAAAATATAATAACTTGAAGTAAAACCAGTACAGAAATTGCAGTCGGGCGAACCGACTTAAATACACCCTCACCCTAAGTCATCCATTGCGACCGAGTTCTATTAAAATAAACACATATGTATATTCACCCTTACGGTGAACGAATGAGGTTGGCAAATGTGCCAATATACAACAGCAGAGTGGCATTGAACTAAATATTATTCAATACCCAACTTAATTACGATTTTAAATGATTTTGGGGGGTTGTCGTGACTACCAGCCAATTGACCGCCCAATATTTATATGGGTGTGACGAAGTTGTTCATTTGCTATTACATAGTAGCTTTGGACAAAATATTGATTAGTACCAAATTTTGGTAAGATCGGTTGTAGTTTATGGGAGATATCAAGTCGGCCAACCGAAAAGCCCCCCAGCTTTTGTATGGGAGGTACGAAAATGGGCGTGGTATAGTAGCTAAATTTTAAGTTTTAGGAAAGCATTACCTAGTAACGAATTTCATTAACACCCTTTTCACATTTACCGCGTTTCAGCTGAAACGCCGGCGTTTCGCTCTCTTTCGATGATTTCAGCGAAACACACTTTAATTGGCACTTATTTCCATAGAAAAAAAACGCAAACATTATGCTCTTTTTACTGTAGTTTGTTTGAAACCACAGTAAAAATGAGAGAGAGCACAGTGTTGTACTCCAATAGTTAAAAAAAGGAGTAAAATGAAAAAATTTCCATTGCTGCTTCAAAGCAAATGTCAGAAAAATGAGGGAAAACAAATCTGTTTGCTTACATTATGTATGTATCAATGTTATTTTATATTTCTTTATTCACAAATGTGCGTTTGTGTTGTTTACAGTCAATACAGAAAACACAAAACAGAAATGAGAAATGTCACATGAAACCACAGTAGTTAAAAAAAGCATAATGTGAACACCATGGTTTCAAAATGATTTCAAGAGAGCGAAACGCCGGCGTTTCAGGTGAAACGCGGTTAATGTGAATAAGCTTTAAGATCAGTTGTAGTTTGCCGCACAACTTTTGTGTGGAAGGGACCAGAAGCCATTCATTTTCCATAGAAGAGTACAAAATTAGTACAAAATTTCATAACGATTGTTTCGGGTTTGTGGGAGTTATGTTGCCGAACAACTAGCCGGCCGAACAACTTATGTATGGGAGGTATCGACATGGGCGTGGCAAAATCAACCTGGTGTTAATCGGTGACTGACACTTGATGACATGAAGCCTATCCAAATTTCATTAAGATCGGAAGTGTTTCACGCGACTTGTCGGGTTGATAACCAGGACGACCATCAAGCTGTTATATGAAAGGAATGGGCGTGGCAACCTCGCCCATTTCCTCCAGTTAAGTAAATATTTACAGATTATTAACCAACTTTTGAGTTTCAGCTAGAAAACGCCCGTTTTCAATCCCAAACTAAATTTGGACAAGTAATAGTCACTGACATAATTTCGTTGTGATCGATAAAGGTTTGCGGCAGTTATCATGTTGACCACTCAGCCAGCCAGGCAGACAGACAGACGGACGGACGGACGGACATGCCTCAATCGCCTTAAGGTTAGATACTGAGGGTCTAATATGGCTCTTTCTATGCTTTAAATATTTTTCCGTATTGGTAATGGAATAAAAAAATAAATTATTATAAAACAAATGGGGAACAAATATATTTGAACTTCATTTTAACTTCAAAATCAATGCATAGATTGTTTTTGTTCTTAATCCTGGATTTATTAAATTTCGGGAGTTTTTTCTTGCTTCTTATAATATTATGGGAGTAATTTATCTCATATCTGGATCTCTTCATCTTCATGTGTTTCCCTTTCCTCATATCTGGGGTCAACACATGTAGTTTGACGATGAAAATAATTGTAATCCTATCCATTTTTTTGAAGAACATCGTACATTTGGGGTATTACATCTATAAATGGACGCCATTTTCTCTTCACAAACATGCTAATTGAAATTTTTATCTACAATATAATTAACTGAATCATTATCTGATGGCATAACATCAAAATATTTGCATCGTATCTCACTGCTGGCTAATATACCACTTGAAACTGTTGGACATAGACCACTATCAAAGTAGGAATAATCGTGTCATACAAAAAGCTAATCCAACGGCACATATTTTAAACTTTTCCGAAAAACCTCACGCAAAATACATACTTAACTCATTTTTTGTGCGGTTGTGGCAGTCGGCGGTGCAATGGTTAGTTTACGCGGCTCTTGTACATGAGAACGTGGGTTCGATCCCTGCTCAGACCAGCTTACGTTTCTTTCGACGTCGGTCACCTCGCTTAGTGATGGCGACACTATGGAGTACTTAGCCATGAAAAAGCTTATCAAAATACCGTTCGGGACCGGTATAAAACTGTAGGTCCCAATCAGTGAGTGTAAAAACTAGAAAGCGCACATCTCACCGATTGTAAGAAGCTCTCCTTAATCCCTTAATTGGATGTTCTGGGACATAATTTTTTTTTGGCTTAAACCACTATCTATCTATCTATTGATTCGCCTACGATCACATTTTCTCTTTTCGACGAATTTGTATAGGTCGCTTCATATCGCTTAGGTCCCCGTACAAAGCCGTCGAAAGAAAATACAACCTTTGTATCACAGGACTCCTTTCAGTCGAACAAAAGATGGGAGGTGTTTTTGACCATCAAAAATGTTCGTAAAACAAACTGGACCAACGACAAACAAAGTTTTATCGGTATTATCCGATCAGATTTTAACAAATCACTTGATTTTGCATGACCCACCGGTTCCTACCAGGGGAAGAGAAACCTTCGTGGTGGATCAAAGATCAGCAAATCCTAAGCAACTCTAGCAGAAAGCTTTTTAATGTGGCAAAATCCTTAAGGACGGAGTGAGACTAGCATGTTTACAAAAGTAGACGTAAATAATATAAGATAGAGTTAGTATCTTCAAAGAGGGGGAGGTCTTGGAAATATTTCTGCGAATCCCTTGAAAACGCATTTGAGACGTCCAGATTGCACAAAGTCCACTCGCCGACTCGCAAATCTCTAGAATATCTGGAGGAACAAAGAGGGCGATGGAAGACATTAAGTGCTGAATCAGTAGATCTCCTTCTAAACATAACTTTTCCAGGAAACTGTTAGGAAGACTTAAGGTTGAACTCACCGAACAACTATGTCATCTCGCAGGTTGCGTTAAATATCTTGACAAAATAAACACCACACTGGGCAATAGGAAGTTGTAAGCCCTTCAAATAACCTGGCTTCTGAAACTTTATATGCTGCATCAAGCTCTCCTATATTACCATTAGATGGAGACAATCCAAATTCCGAAAGCGGAGCATTCATCGCATATTAGTCCACATGCCTTTAGACCAATCAAGGTCTCATCTTTCCTTCTAAAGGCAGTGGAGAGAACGGTAGGCTCATATCTGCGAATAATCGTAGGCGCTTCTCAGCTGTCCGCCTGCCACCACTCTTACAACAGGGCACATTCTAATCTATTTACCTGAAGGAACACCCTCTATTCGCAGTTGTCGGTATAGAAGATGCGTTTAACAACGTCTTTCTGGGATTGATAAAATCAACTCTTTTGATACTTTATGTTAACCAGGGAATCGTTACACAGCGGCGAAAGTCATGACCTGGAAGGCCTGAAATCATGACCGAACAGACCTCCTTTAAAGAACAGAATGCCTTCCCTACACATTACCTCCTCCTTTCTTTTTATCATTACGTGAGATTGGGAGGCAAGGCCTTCCTAAAGAAGGCCCTAGAAGGCATACAAAGAGGAAGGCCTTAAAAGGCATGCAAAGAGAAAGGCCTTATAAGGGATTTACTTTACTTTATTTTTGTTAAACAAAAATAAAATTTCTATGATTTTTTTATCACAAAATCATTATCTACTTCTACATATTTATTTATATGTATGTAGGCAATGACAATTCATGGAAAATATAAGTATATATGTATGTACCTATCTTAGGAAGTTTTACCACGCCCAACTTCAAATTGAAAGTCGGTTTCTTCTAAAATTTTAAAAATATGCTGAAAAATATTAAATAAAAAATATAATTTTAAAATTTGTATGAAATTTTCCAATTAAATTAAGGTTAAAAAGAATCGGAAAAGTAATTTCTGAACATTTTAAAAAACTTCATGTTGGTTATATCTGATAAAAAAAATGCAGGCCTTATTTTAGGAAGACATTAGAAAAGAACCATTCCGCATGCCTTATTTATGGAAGGCCTTGCGATTTCCGCATGCATTGCTTTAGCGAAGGCCCATAACGTTGTCCCTGTGTCACACGAATTTTACTGGAAGCGTGAATAAAAGAGACACCCAAAGCGGGAAGTCTTATCTCCACTTCTCTGGAATTTAGCACTCTATAGTCATTTGCTAGAGTTGGGGACATTAGGTTCATTTACTAACGTCCTGGAAATTGATGTATAAGGTAAATACCCTTCCATATGTAGAGATATGCTCCAGGACTTGATCAGAAGACTCTCTTAGTTGGCTACGGGGAATGAACTGAGTGTAAATACGCAGAAAACCGAGCTCGTACTCTTTACCACGAAAGAGAAGCAACTATCTCAATACGGTAGAGACATTTGCCTAAAGGATAGTCCAAAATGTCTGGGTGTGATTCTGGACAGAAAGTTTAGTATCAAGTCAGTATCAAGATAGTGTCAGAAGAACCGCAGTGGCTTTATATTCGTGTAATAGGGCCACCGGAGGACGACGGGGCCTATCCTCGAAAATATTTTACCGGATATACAGCTCTTATCCGCCCGATAGGGGTTTATTGTATTGTCATTTACCAAGAGTTCAGACTCGGACGCCGTTCGCTCCAGGATGAATTTCGTGAAGGTCGTTCACCGGAAGTCATCGATGCTGTGCATGAACTGATAAAGCCAGGTCGACATGTGACATACCGTGAGATTGAGGCATCGTTGGGCAGTAGTATGACAAGCTTCAATAAGATATTTGGCCGTGAAAAAGATTTGTTCTGGTTGGATCCCAAATAATTTGACGAATGCTCAAAAAAAGGCTCTTGCCTATCGGTCGGTACTGGCCAGAGAAGGGCGATGGTTGGTATCACAGGAGCCCTTCGCACAAACCCCACCGAGGCTTTAGAGGTTATCCTCCACATATAACCCGTAATTTTTCTGGTACTGAAGCGTTTTCAATCCATCTAAGACATTCTTCGTGATGAATCACCAGCCCATATGACCACGGGACGATTCGAAGGAATCTAGGGCAATCCACAATAGAAGCCGATTATGACACTCACTTCTACCTTTGTGGTTCTAGTAGCTGTTTAGGCTTCTACCCTGATGACTCCAAACTAGATGGCAACGTAGGGGTTGGCATCTATGCTAATAAGCTGGGTTAACACCCTTCGCAAAGGCTACCAGACGATTGTAGTGCACAGACAAAAAATAATTTTTCAATTCAATTAAAAAATTCGAAAATTCAAACAAAACATTAATTGAAAATCCTGTGATAAAAAAAATCACATCATATGTGTAGCATGTTTATGGAAAAATATTATTTTTCAATCGATGGAACATTTCACCCATCTACGACAATATTTGTACGTTATTTATCAAAAATATTTTCGTTTTTAGTCAATGCAGAATTTGACATATTAACAAACTAAATTGTATCTCAGTTTTCGTTTTGTTTTCGATCCGAAGTATTTTTAGATATTTTGTTTATTTAAAAAAAATTAAACAGCCGCGGTAGGATCCGAACGAACATCCACTGGAAGATCGTTTCGATGTTTGTGACACAGCGTCGTTTCGGGTAGCGTCTAGCCCGTTAAACCACCGACTGCCTGTGCAAACTTATCTCTAACTGAAGTTATGTGGCTGTTCGAATCGTATTTACTTCATTAAATGTTGACGTATTTCTTATGAATTTTTTTGTTGGTACCATTTATCGATTTTCATATCAATATTTGAGTAATTTGTCAGTATGTCAATGGAAATTGTAATTGAGTGCTGAGATTTTTCACGTACCAATTTTTTTGTTCTGTGTGTCTTTAGGCAGACTTTGTGGCAATCGCAGAGGGTCCCATTTGGCTGGGACGAAACGTCATCACCGCCTAGGGTATCAACATCTACTCTGACAACCTGTATTCCCAACTTGAAGACCTACCGCGCATCTGTAAATGAAATGACGATTCACCTTATATGGGTAACATAACCAAACCTGGGTTAATTCAACCGTATAATGTCATCCATACAACTAGCCCTACATATACTTTCGGCAGAAGTGTATATCAGATTTCGGCTTACGCTAAAATAAACAAAGAAATCCTCTAAACCCAAAGCACGTAAATTTTTTAACAACCAAATATTTCTTTTTAAAATTTCAAATATCAGACTGAAAAAAATAATTCAATATTATAAAACCTACAGTTTTACATTTCGACATAAAACCCGAAACCGGTCTTGACCCCCGGGTTTAACCGAAAACAGGTTTCGCCAAAATTGTAATATTCGAAGAAAATGAAAACCAACATTTTTGAAAACCTGGTTTTTTAAATACACTAATTGTAGTGTATTCAAACCCGAAACCGGTTAACCAAATTTCTGTCGGTTAACCGTATGTCGGTTTTCTAAAAATTGTTATTTTCGAAGAACCCGTTTTACCGGTTATTTCATGTCGATTAACCGGGTTTTTCGGGTTTTACACAACTGATGTCACGCCGCAGAATTACACATCGAAAGTCTTTTTCATAACCCCATCAGACGACACAAAAGATTAGTTGTCCAATGGCAATATCAACCAACTCCGATTTTGATGTTAGTTCCGGAACTAGTGACATCATAGGTGGTATGTTAGCAGAAATGCAAAAGACACAGGTTGGGCTATGTACAATTTGGAATCTGAACGCCTCGTTACTTCGAAGTAGATGACCAATTTTAAAACTACGAAGTGACAGATTACTTGTTAAAGGCTAGAAATTTACAAAATGGGTCGCTTTTCGCTCGAAAAAGCATTGAGAAATATTAAAATCTTTCTTTCGAAGTACTGTGTATTCAGCTCTAACTTTCACAAATCTACGAAATACACGCAGTTTGTGGAACAATGTGTGATGCGAATTCGTCAATCCGTATCCTTAGTGGACAACACTACTCGTGTACGTGCTCGATCGGTGCGTTCAGTGGAAAACATTGACGTTCTTGCTGAAAGTGTGTTCGAACAGCCGCCAACATCTACTCGCCACCGTCCGCAGAACTGAACATTTCTCGCACTTCTTTTCCCAGAACTTTGAGCGTTTTTCCGGAAAATCATATTTCCCGGTTAAGCTTGTTTTCACCTCGGGGGTTATGTTTACAAACAAAATTGTCGCATTTGGGGCTCGCAAAATCCAGACGTCGTCGAGGATGAGCCAATGCATCCACTACGAGCGACTGTTGGGTGCGGTTTTTGGCAAGGTGGCATCATAGTCCTATTTTTCTTCGAAAATCAGGACGGAGCCACCGAAACTGTCAATGGCGACCGTTATCGTGCCATGCTCAGCGACTTTTTGTTCCCAAAAGTCACAGACAGGAAGGCTCACACGCTGTGATTGGGATATGCAGTTTTACACATCGGTTCCGAACGGTATTTTCGATGTCAAAATTTAAAGCGACGAATTAAAATTAAACGATGTTTATAAAAGGCATAGTTTGCCATTTTGTCACAAAACCCGAAACCGGTTATTAACCGGTTTCTACATCTCGGTTTAACCGAAAACCGGTTTCGCCAAAATCGGAATATTCTAAGAAACCGAAAAGCAACATTTTTGAAAACCCGGTTTTTTGAATACACTAATAGCCACCATATCAGAGATATCTCTAAATCACATTACATTCATGATATTGTATATGTATTTATGTACATATTTATTTTGAAACTAATAGCAACGTTTATAATGTCGTGTTTGAAAAATGATACGCATTATTTGACATTGAATTCTCTTTCGTCATGACATAATTTTTTGGAAAATTCTTAAGTTTTCTGTACAAATGTCAAGAAAGATGTTACCATAACATAACAAGCTTGCCGCCTCAAACTGGCTTGGCTAACACAATTATTGATCTCCATTCGTAAATACGGTAAGTTATGATGTCAATAAACGCAACGCAAATTTCATTGATATTCAAATATGTATCTCGTGTCTCAGAGCGAACGAATTTTTTTTTCAGTGTAGTCTGTCTATCTTAGTCTTCCATTGCTTCCTATCATTAATTCCAGACAAAAACACACACAAACACAAAACATTTCTATTCTATTTCCATTGCATGTTTCGTCGTTGTGTGTTTGTTTCATAGCCTCTTTTGTTTCGTTGGCATTTAAGCAATTTAATTTAATTTTCTTGTCAATAACGACAAAGGAACGTACATTTCACGTGTGTGCGTATGAAAATAGCATAGAGTTATGACGTATAGAGTAGCGATTTGTCTCAGTAAATTTACGAAGTATGATGTGGTTGCATATGGACGTTGCTTGTTCGAAATTATTGCTTTAATACTAACAGATACAGGCAATGGCTCAAACCAACCAACAAGCAAACAGCAACAGCATTTCGTTTTGTGCGGTAAGATTGCACTTATTAAATGTAGTGCAATTTTTTTCTGCATGTGGCAACTCTGAAATTTGGCAACTGTTAGAAATGTTTATTCCGATTATTAAAAATGGAACGCTTTGCGACAGAACAACGCGTTATAATTGTGAAAACTTATTACACAAAATTTGGAGCGTTATGCGGAGACCCCTAGCAAACTTCGAAGAATTTTCAGTTGAGAAAATGCACCTAATGTGTCAACCATTCGAAGTGTGGTCACAAAATATGAAGAAACTGGGCCGGTTATACACTCCTGTGCGTCGATGTACCGGTCGGCCTCTTGAAAACATGGCTGCTGTAAACGGGAGTGTTTTCGAAAACATCAATTCGGCATCGTTCTCAACAACTTCAAGTTTCACGACGCACTACGCAGCGAATTCGTACTTCATGCGTACAAAATTCAGATTACTCAGCAGTTCAAATCAGCAGACTATGAAAAGAGTCGGCAATTCGTTTAATGGGTAATGGAACAAAGTGAAGTCGATACCAATTTTTGAAAAAAAAAATTACAGCTTCTCCGATGAGGCGCATTTCCATCTGAATGGCTTCGTGAATACACAAAATTGTTGAATTTGGGGCTCAGTAATCCTCATGCAATCCATGAGAAACAAATGCACCCACAACGAGCAACTGTCTGGTACAGAATTTGGTCCGACCACGTGATTGGGCCTTACTTTTTTGAAGATGAGGCCGAAATTACAGTGACTGTGAACGGCATTCGTTACACGAACATGATAACTGAGTTCTTGTGGCCTCAACTGGACGGCATGGAGCTGGACGACATGTGCTTTCAGCAAGACAGCGCCACCTGCCATACCGCGCATGAAATAATCGATTTATTGCAGCAACAATTTCCAGAACAAATTATCTCATGAAATTCTCATGTCAACTGGCCACAAAGATAGTGAGATTTAACGCCGAAAGAAAGAAATCTTCTTTGGGGTTCTGTGAAATCTCGGGTTTATGCGAATAAACCAGAAACAATTCCTGAGTTCAAATCTGAGATCCAACGCGTCATCGGTGAGATACAGACACATCTCTGTGAAAAGGTCATGGAAAATTTCATGAAACGAGTAATGGCCTATCATCACAGCCGTGGGGGTCATTTGACGCATATTTTATTCCATACTTAATCGGAATATGTTGCCTTTACAACCCAGTAAAAAATTATAACTGTCTCAATAAATATGTGTTTTTATTTTAAAAAGACAAAATGCATTCTTACTGAGACACACTTTACTAACAATTAAATATAACAATAAAAATCTAAAATACGTTTAAATTTCACAGTTTTTCATCAAAACGACATGTAACATGACATGTATTTAAAACGAAAATATTCGAGCGTTAGGGCTCTTTTAAAATTATTTTATTTTTTAATATTTCGCTACCCACTGGGTAGCATCGTCAGGAAAATAACTGGGTGTCCACTTGGTGTCAGTCAATTTATGTCAAATAACTCTACAAGGTAGCGCAAAATTAATCCTACTATCAGAAAATGCTATAAATTTTGCGATTGGCCCCTAATGTCAGTTCTGCTTTGACATTTGTGTAGTAAACACATGCGAAATACACGTTAATAAACAATGTTACGCTACAATGTTACGTTTGTTTGTATGTGTGTGTGATATATGTCTATTGTAACTGATATTCAAAAGGACATTAGTTGCGCTTGTTTAAAGCCATTGAACTACTATTAACACCGAAACATTGAACGTAAATGGGCCACACCGCAATTAGGACAATTGTGGATGTGTAAATATGCCAGGGGTTTCAATTCGCTTGACATTTTTCCAAGGTAATGGAAAAGTTTTAATGGTATCTTCGCAACACATGGACAAGATTTTCATGAGTTCAACTCCCGTGAAAACTCTGTGAGGCAAATTCCAGCATATTCTTTCCACACCAACTCTTTCTGGCATTCATGGCGGTTATTTCGTTGGTTTCGGACAAGTCCTGTTTTATATCGGCCTACTTTAGTTTTAATAAGCAATTACACTTATGAATGTCCTTAGCTATCATTGTGTATATTGGTTTGTAATAAACAATACCAGTTTCACATCGAATATATTGTCCATAATTAAAGGTTCTACCCGAAGTAAATATATTTCAAATAAATAAGAATAATTGTATGAACGGCAATTCCTGCTGGGTAATTAAAGGCAAAGGCGACTTCCAAGTAGAGCGACAGTGGGTTGGCAATAACCTACTAAACATATGAAACATTTCACAAATAAATTCAATATATTCCAGAAGGTATATGTGTGTAGTGCGACGATTAACAAACTGAAAACGTGACCAAAAATCGGATTTGTCGTTTTTTTTAACATCAATATCTATAGAGTTTATAAATCTGGTAAATGAGGACAAACAGGCAACATATGTCATTTCACATCGATCAGTTTATAAGTAATGGCAGCAATATCAAGTAATTAGCCATGTAAAATATGTTAAAGTCATTACCATTCGCTGTCAGAATTAAGGGTTCGATCATGATCAGTGACTCTAAAAAATTATATATTCCTGACTTTGAGAAGATCTTATAAATCACGCCATGGGAAGAACTAGTTCCATTTAGTTTTAGTAACACTAAGCTCTCGCAGGCACTCTTCCACGTGGCCAACGAAGTCTTGCTTGTCCTATTTTTCGATGACTTTCGAGTACTTCTTCGAACACCCTTCCGCGTGGTTCCTTCTGATCATTTGACATGTCCTAGCCAGAGTAAAGGTGTTATTTTGTTTCATATAAATACGTCGATGTAATTCAACTGGCGTCGATACTTGTCGTTCTCTATTATACTTCCCTATATTTTCCGAAGCAGTTTTCTCTCGCAGTGTCCCAGTGATGATTCACCAGCTTGCAATATGACCCAGGATTCTTCGCCATAAAGCAAGACAGGTGGTATGAGAATCTGAAATAGTTATACCTTTGTTTCTCGAGATAGGGTCATATCTCTGAAGTATTTGCTTAGCTCAAAACAACACAATTCACGATGGCGGACTGTAAGTGTTGTGCATTCAGTGCAATTCTGTTCAATTCAATTCAATTCAATTCCGTTCAATTTAATGCAATTCAATTCAGTTCAATTCAATTCCATTAAATTCAATTCAATTCAATTCAACTCAATTCAATTCAATTCAATTCAATTCAATTCAATTCAATTCAATTCCATTCAATTCAATTCAATTCAATTCAAGTCAATTCAATTCAATTCAATTCAAGTCAAGTCAAATCAATTCACTTCAATTCATTTTATTTCCTTTCATTTCGCTTTAATTCAATTCAGTTCAATTCAATTCAATTCAATTCAATTCAATTCAATTCAATTCAATTCAATTCAATTCAATTCAATTCAATTCAATTCAATTCAATTCAATTCAATTCAATTCAATTCAATTCAATTCAATTCAATCCAAATCAATTCAGTTCTGTTCAATTCAAATCAATTCAATTCACTTCAATTCAGTTCAATTCAATTCAAATCAAGTCAAATCAATTCACTTCAATTCATTTTATTTCCTTTCATTTCACTTCAATTCAATTCAATTCAATTCAATTCAATTCAACTCAATTCAATTCAATTCAAGTCAAGTCAAGTCAAATCAATTCACTTCAATTCATTTTATTTCCTTTCATTTCGCTTCAATTCAATTCAGTTCAATTCAATTCAATTCAATTCAATTCAATTCAATTCAATTCAATTCAATTCAATTCAATTCAATTCAATTCAATTCAATTCGATTCAATTCAATTCAATTCAACTCAATTCAATTCAATTCAATTCAGTTCAATTCAATTCAATTCAATTCAATTCAGTTCAATTCAATTCAATTCAATTCAATTCAATTCAATTCAATTCAATTAAATTCAATTCAATTCAATTCAATTCAATTCAATTCAATTCAATTCAATTAAATTAAATTCAATTCAATTCAATTCAATTCAATTTAATTTAATTTAATTCAATTCAATTCAATTTAATTCAAGTCAAGTCAACTCAAGTCAAGTCAAGTCAAGTCAAATCAATTCACTTCAATTCATTTTATTTCCTTTCATTTCGCTTCAATTCAATTCAGTTCAATTCAATTCAATTCAAGTCAAGTCAAGTCAAGTCAAGTCAAGTCAAGTCAAGTCAAGTCAAGTCAAGTCAAGTCAAGTCAAGTCAAGTCAAGTCAAGTCAAGTCAAGTCAAGTCAAGTCAAGTCAAGTCAAGTCAAGTCAAGTCAAGTCAAGTCAAGTCAAGTCAAGTCAAGTCAAGTCAAGTCAAGTCAAGTCAAGTCAAGTCAAGTCAAGTCAATTCAATTCGATTCAATTGAATTCAATTCAATTCAATTCAAGTCAATTCAATTCAATTCAATTCAATTCAATTCATTTTATTTCCTTTCATTTCACTTCAATTCAATTCAATTCAATTCAATTCAATTCAATTCAATTCAATTCAATTCAATTCAATTCAATTCAATTCAATTCAATTCAATTCAATTCAATTCAATTCAATTCAATTCAATTCAAGTCAAGTCAAGTCAAATCAATTCACTTCAATTCATTTTAGTTCCTTTCATTTCGCTTCAATTCCATTCAGTTCAATTCAATTCAATTCAATTCATTTCAATTCAATTCAATTCAATTCAATTCAATTCAATTCAATTCAATTCAATTCAATTCAAATCAATTCAATTCAATTCAATTCAATTCAATTCAATTCTGTTCAATTCAATTCAATTCAATTCAATTTAATTCAAGTCAAGGCAAGTCAAGTCAACTCAATTCACTTCAATTCATTTCATTTCCTTTAATTTCACTTCAATTCAATTCAGTTCAATTCAATTCAATTCAATTCAATTCAATTCAAATCAATTAAATTCAATTCAATTCAATTCAATTCAATTCAATTCTGTTCAATTTAATTCAATTCAATTCAATTCAATTTAATTCAAGTCAAGGCAAGTCAAGTCAACTCAATTCACTTCAATTCATTTCATTTCCTTTAATTTCACTTCAATTCAATTCAGTTAAATTCAATTCAATTCAATTCAATTTAATTCAATTCAATTCAATTCAATTCAATTCAATTTAATTCAATTCAATTCAATTCAATTCAATTCAATTCAATTCAATTTAATTCAATTCAATTCAATTCAATTCAATTCAATTCAGTTCAATTCAATTCAATTCAATTCAATTCAATTCAATTCAATTCAATTCAATTCAATTCAATTTAATTCAATTCAATTCAATTCAATTAAATTCAATTCTGTTCAATTCAATTCAAGTCAAGTCAAGTGAATTCAACTAAATGCAGTTTGTATTCATAGGCGCCCCCTCTGGGTCAGATGCTGATGTTTGGGTTTTCTTCTCCCCTGCAATCATCCGCCGTTGACCAGTAGTGTCGCTTTATCCGCCTTCGAGGGGAAAAAGACGAATATATGCCGATCAGTTCTTGGGTGCGTATATAAATTACTAGATGCCCGTACGAACACCATTGACAAACAGCATAGTTGAAGTAGCCACTCTTGATCAGAGCGCCCACGCTTAAGCCCCCGCATCAAGAATATACAACATCACAACTTCGTTCTTCGGTATTTGTAGTTCACCGAAAAAAATGGCTTCCCATTCTCACAAACAGTGAGCTGTACTCTTTCTAGTTTTAAACAGTTTTTCAATGGTTCCGAACGAAATATCGAGAAGCCTTTTCATGGCTATATACTCTAAGCGGGGTGACCGCCGTCAAAAGAAATGTAAGGTTGTCAGATCAGGGATGTAACCCAAGTTATCATGTCCAAGAGCCGCACACACTACCATTGCAGCACCGACGGCTACTTTACTGATTTCGTCCCATTTTCGTTGAAACAATTTCTACAATTTTAATCCTCTAACATTATAAATTGGGCATTTGCCCGTCTTACTTGAATTATAACACCGTGTTCGTTTTAAACTGGATTTTGTTGCACTGAAGGTGGCTACTCGCACTACTCCTTTAAGCACCAATTATTGTCATCTCCACCACCACTGCCTCTTTTTAATTGCTACAATTCATCTACTGAATTTATATTAATTTAAGTCTCTTATTTAAATCACCTGCAGATTATACTAAAATTTAAATAAATGTGTCCTAAAAAGCAGCAGTAGACAGTCAGACATTAACATTTTAAATTAGATACTTTCAATGCTGAGCTTAATTTGCCTTATTTATCAGAACTTTCCTGTGATTCTGCAGTTTCTGTACAAGGAACTTAACTGTCTGGGCTTAACAAGTCAAGTAAAGCAAATCGATTTTTAAAATTTCAAAAAGAGGATTTTGAAATATCTATGGTCTAGTGCTTTATATCAGGAATAGTTCTAGGGACGATAGAAGTATGCAAACATACAAATGGAAGAACAAATTCAAATTCCAAAAAAAACTCACACACACACTCCCACAGAATCTGATTAAGCTTGTGTAGAATATTCAATTAACTTGTAATTTGAGTCTTTATAAAACAAAACCCACTCATACTACATCGCTTATGTAGGTGATGCCGCAAACACAGATTGTGAGGAATATTAGCAAATGCCAAAAACAACATCGCACAACCAACTACACACACCAATAAAGTATATATATGTATGTGTGCTCGTACACAAATAGAAATAATCACTGTAATCACACAAAAGTCCATTAATGTAATTGTTTACATTGCTGATATTTCAAGCGACAACGCGACAAATTGAGGATTCCAATTGAGGGTTTACTTCTAATTTCATTACAGTTTTTGTTATTATTATTGTTATCCTTTTATTAAAAACTTGATAAGATGAATTCATGAAATGGAATTTTCTACCAAAATAAAAAACAAGAAATCGAGAAATTGTCAAAGACAAAACAAATGTATTATAAAGTATAATGACAATATCAAATATCTTGCATGACATCAGTGAAATGACAATTGGCTACATTTCCCGAATGACGCCCTGTATTCTTGGCGCCTTATGTTATTCGTGAACCTTTCGATTAAACTTTGTATTATAATATTGTGTTATATTTTTATTTTGTTTAAATAAATCAAAAAATAATAAATAAATAACTATATATATATACATATTTCTAATACAAGGGTGTTACTATTTAAATTTCGGGTCCTGTCAGTACTATTTTTCCAGATAAAAACTGGAACTTCCAACATTTTTAGCATAAACATACATAGAACGTCTTCACCTACGAGCACTCATTGTTGAATTTCCAGTGTGTTGGAAAATTCATCTAGGTCATAAAATGGAATTAACCCGTGTAAATTTACGGGCGATGATTTTTTACGATTTTCGGTGTAGATTCATTTGTTTCGGCTTTTAGTGATGAAACACCAACACAATCGCTGGTACCAAGAGTACAGACTCGGATGCCGTTCGCTCCAAAATGAATTTCGTGTAGGTCGTCCAACTTCGGTCGATTTGTCGCAAACTGGAACTGGGAAAGCAAGAACGACATGTACCATACCGTGAGATTGAAGCTTCCTTGGGCATTAGTACCACTAGCATCAATAACAAATTGCAAATTCATTTGGTCGTGAAAAAGATTTGACGAATGTTCGAAAAAAGTCTCATGTCTATTGGAGCAAAGAATTGTTGAAAAGTACAACCGCGGTAACTCAAATGCAATGTATAACACTGCCACGGGTGACGTATCATAGATCTATGGATATGAACCCGAAACAAAACAACAGTCGACCGTTTGGGTCTCTCGAGACGAATTAAATCCAACAAAAGCTGATCACGGGAGAACTACATCGAAGCAATGTGATCGGGGTTTTTTCGATACAACAGGTCATGTGGCCACAGTGCTTTCAGTGGAACCACTACCTGTTTGCCAACAGTGTTGGAAGAAATAAGGAAAAGCAACAAGAGAAAACTGATCATTTTGCATCAGGACAATGTGAGCTCTCACAAATCAGTTGACACAATGGGCTCTTTGAGCACTCCACATGTCGAATTGATGGGAAATCCACGGTACAGCCCTGATTTGGCACCCAATGACTTCTTTTTACTGCGTGGTCAACATTTTTCGACGCCCGAAGCAGCTGCTGATGCCGTCAACCTTCATGTTTTGGAGGTGTCTCAATCGGAGTGCAAAAAGTGCTTCGAAAATTGAAAATATAAAAATATTTTGAAAAACAATGAAACCATTTCCAATGATAAATGATTGCATTTTTATTGTTGGACAAGAAATATAAACAGCAACCTCGTATTGACTTTTTATTTCTTTAGTATTTAATTGTTTTAAAATTCTTAAGGTAAAAATAAATAAAAACAAAGAACCTTTTAAAATTGGCAGGTAGAACAGTACGATTAAAAAAACCCATGAGTGTTCGAACTCACGGGCGATATGTTAACACCGTTTTGTGGCACGGTACCTGTTCGATTTCTATGAACACATTAGTAAATGTTACATTGTTACATTACTTTCATATTTATTAGGCAGAGACTATTGTTGTCCAACAACCACATATTATTTTCAATGCTAACGCTGCATTGCCTAGACGTAGATAACGCTGTGTACTACCGCTGTGTGTTGTTTTCATGTGTTGACTTTGTTAGATTATACTCTGCCCGTACCTATTGATCTTAACACATCAATAAAGCAATTGTTAGCTCACTGAAATAATTGTTTTTGTTTTGTTATATACATAGCGACGACAAAAAGTATTGAATAGTATAGAGAACTTATTGCACACTTTTTCTGCTCTCATGTAGAGAGTCTGAGTAAAAGAGCATAAACTAGTCTTATTCTCTTCTATAAGATTTCAATATAAATGCATCATATCGATAATGTTATTACCAAAAACAATACAAAAGCATAAATAAAAGGCATCAATGTTTCACATCAAAATTATGAATGGACCAAGTTATGACAAAAATAGTGTAATACGTTTTGAATCATTCGCCAGGTGTCACCAGTGCTTTTGAGTCATACAATTCGTTCCATGGGTTCTCTGCACAACAACCACGTATGTGATGCTAACGCTGTGTGTTGTTTGCATGTTTTCACTTTGATAGATTGCTCTACCCGCGCCTATAGATGTTAACACATCCAAAACATTTTTCCTTATAGAGGAATAAATTATTTTATGAAAATGTGAATGTGAATGACGTTGCTTCTTCTTCTGTAGAAAGATTAATATACTGGGTGATGAATTCGCGGTTCTGCCTGGCGATCATATAAGATAAAACGCTTACGCAGAAAACAGTTGTAATATAGGAAATATCAACATTCCTAATCCTGCGCGAATCCAGGTTTGCCTTTTTGGAAATTAGTATCTACGTGTAACATGGCATTGTTAAAGGCTAAGGTAGACCAACATTTCGAAATAAGAACAGAATTGTTTACCCTCTCTGGGGCTTGAATAATACAAAATAATTTAATTTGATGAAAAACATCAATTACTTCACTCATTGAGAACACTATTCTGGGTACGATTTGAGGACACACTTCTGGGAATGGTTGAAAACACTTTACTGGGAACGGTTCGGTTGAGAATATAGATCTCGAAGCGATTTAAGAACACTCCTCTGGGTTCGGTCTGAGTCAATTGTTAAAGCACTGTTTGGTGTAGTACTTCTTCAAAGACAATGGTGACCTCAAAGTTGCGGTCAATGGGGCATGGTACCGTCCAATGATCACCGACTTTTTTTTTGTCCAAATTGAAGAATTGGACTTGGTTGACATGTTGTTTCAACAGGACGGTGTCACATGCTACATTGCACGAGATACCATGAACTAATTTAGAGGCGAGTTTGGTGACCAATTAATATCACGTTGTGGCTAGACTATTTTTTGTGGGTGCACATGAAGTCTCTCGTGTATAGGGACAAGTCAACCTCAATTGCTACCTTGGAAGACAACATATACACATGTGATTGGTGAGATACCGGCCGAAATATTGGAAAACAGTGTCTAGAAATTGGACTTTCAAAATGGGCCACCTGAAGCACAGCCATGGCAACATTTGCATGAAATAATCTTTAAAAAGTAAATGGCAGGATTTGATTTATCGATCCAAATATATATTTCATCCACTGGAACAAATTTTCTGATTTCTTAAATTTTCAAGAACCAATTGACCAAATACATCAGCCATGAGTAATTTATAATTATCTTCTTTATTTTTTACTTTTATTGACTATATTACAACCTCATGAGGTCAGACGTCTTACACATATTAATTAAACAAACAAATTAAACAAATTTCAACATTTTCTTCAAACTGGCTCTATCCTTCGCCTTTTCTCACCAGTTGGTAACACCAAGGATACCGAGGGATTCTTCTGCCTGGTCTTTCCAGCGGAGTCTTGGAGTCTTCTTTATATTAACGATAAATAAAACAACAACACGTAAATCGTAAGAGTATTTCCACTATTCTAACAACATTATCCTTAAATGTCTGCTTAAATTGATTCGATGGCTATGGCAAGGAAAATATCACAGTAAGGACCTAATTATTGAGTAATTACATTTTTAAAGCATAACCAATCGGACGCAGAGAAAATCTGTAGGTTTGTGAAGACATTACTAGTCATGGGATCCTCTCCCCAATCACTTCTTGGGATAAATGGAATTCAAGATGTTGAAACCACCAGACAGAACAAACAAGTTGTCCTAGATTGAATAGTATAGCAAAACATGAAAGATTAAGATTATGAAGAGGTTTCCTCGAACAATACAAACGCATACACATATAAAAGCTGTCTCAATAGGAATGCACCTTTTCATTTTAAAATAAAAACATGTATTTTTTGAGATGTTGTAATTTTTTGATTGTATTGTAATGAAGACATGTTCCGATTAAGTACGGAATAAAATATCCGTCAAATAGCCCCCACGGCTCTGTTGAGAGCCCTTTATTCTTTTCTGAAATCTCACCGATATCTCACCGATGACGCTTAGGATCACGGACTTGAGCTCAGCAATTGTTTCTGGTTTATTCGCATAAACCCGGGATTTCACAAAACCCTAAAGAAAGAAATCGCACGGCATTAAGTAGCATGATCTTGGAATTCAAGATTCACAAACGGGTTGTCCTAGATTGAATAGTATAGCAAAACATAAAAGATTAAGATGCTAAAAAAAACATAAATGTCTACCAACCGTGAAGAGGTTTCCTCGAAGAACACACACGCATACACATATAAAGGGTGTCTCATTACGAATACACTTTTTCATTTTAAAATAAAACACGTACTTTTCGAGATAGTTGTGATTTTTTTATTGGATTGGAGGACAGGTCCCGATTAAGTATGAAATAAAATATCCGTCAAATACCCCGCACGGCTTTGATGATAGGCCATTACTCTTTTCATGAAATGAAATAAAATTTTCCAGATATGTGACTGTCTCTCACTGATGAAGCGTTGGATGTCGGATTTGAGCTCACGAATTGTTTCTGGTTTATTGGCATAAACCCGGGATTTCACTAAACCCTAAAGAAGGAAATCGCACGGCGTTAAAGTGCATGACCTTTGTGGCCAGTTGACATCAGAATTGCTTGAGATAATTTGTGCTGGAAATGGTTGGTGCAATAAATTGATTGTTTCGTGCGCGGTGTGGCAGGTGGCGCCGTGTTGCTGAAACCACATGTCGTCCAGATCCATGACGTCCAGTTGAGGCCACAAGAACTCCGTTATCGTATTCCTGTAATTAATGCCGTTCACAGTCGCTGCAATTTCGGGCATCTCTAAAACAGTAAGACCCAATCACGCCACCTGACAAAAATCCGCACCAGATAGTTGCTCGTTGTGGGTGCATTTGTTTCTCATGGATTGCATGAGGATTTTCTGGGCCCCAAATTCTACAATTTTGTTTATTCATGAAGCCATTCAGTTGAAAATGCACTTCATCGGAAAAGATGGAGAATTGCCGGTGCTTTCCATGGTCTGCTGATTTGAGCTCCGGAGTAAGGTCAAATTTGCTCGTATGAAGGTGGATGCATTTTGTCAAAATTCGCAGCGTAGTGCTTCGTGAAATTCTAAGTTGTTGAGAACGATACCGATCTTATTTCTCGGGTTTACGGCAACAGTTTCGTTAACAGCAGCAATGTTTTCAAGATGCCGACCGGTATGTTGACACACAGAAGTCTTCCTCTCCATAACCGACCCAGTTTCTTCAAATTTTTTGACCACTCTTCGAATGGTTGACACATTAGGTACAATTTTTCGACTGAAAATTCTTCAAAGTTCCCGAGCGGTCTCAGCATAACTTTCCAAATTTTTCAAATAAGTTTTCACAATTATAACGCGTTGTTCTTTCGTAAAATGCTCCGTCTTTAATAAACATAAACATATGAATAAACATACGTAACAGCTTCCAAATTTAAGAATTGCCACTTTCACAATAGGCAAATTACACTAAATTAGAAAAGTGCAACCTTACTGAGACACCCTTTACATATGATTATCTTTGCCAACATTCTCTTGTACACACCTTAATCTACGTAAGTATATACGATACATACACAGCCACACTGAAACTTGTTATCGATGTGAAATGAAATAAACATTCATATGGAAATTTCTTGTTGCCTCTTGTTTGCTTAAGCATGGATATGTATGTAACAAGTTTACTACATTGCTCTTGAGACATGTATGTATATGCGTTCACTTGTGTGTGTGCATCCGTCATCATAGAGTATCAATCAAGATATCTTTAAAACAGAAATAATATATTTAAAGCAGTATTTTATTTAACGTCTCGTATATCGACATCCTTTTCACTGAGGCGTCGCTGGAAAGGAGCAGTGAGACAGCCTTGAATGTTTATTTGTCATAAAAAGAGAAACAAATACACATATGTATCGTACATACGATATGTACATACATATATTAACTTGTTTTATAAGATTACACGGTTTAATACTTGTTACCAAACGACAGCATACACATGCCTACAAACATTATACAGACAGCATCATGTGTACGCATACACATGTAGGTAAACACGTTACTATACACTGAAAAAATAATCTTCATAATATTTATGAAACATTTTTCATTAATCATATGAAGATCTTCCAAAACGTCATCGATTTTACAAATGTTTACGATTTGCACAAAATGTTTACGATTTTCTTGAAAAAAAATTGTATACATTATATATATATATATTTATAAATATGTATATATATTTATAAAAACAAAATCAGAAAATAATCGTTATTGCTTAATGACAATTTTGAGTTTCCGAAATCTTGTTTTTGGATGCCAGTATTATTCTTCTAGAAATTGTATCCCAAAGAATTTTCATTGCATTTAGAAAATTCTTTATAAATGTTGGACCATGAAAAATTTGGAATTTTAACCCCCCGCTATTTCGAGCAGATGACCAAGTTGAGATTTATGAAGTGACAGATTATGAGTTGAAGGTTACATATGTACGAAATGCGTCACTATACGCTTGAAAAGAATTGGGAAATATTAAAACTAGCTTCCAAAGTTCTGAATCTTCAAGTCAAATTGTAAGAAATCAACGAAATAATTACAAAGATATTGAGTGCCATCAATGCAGTTTGAGGGTCACTTTGTAAAGCGAGTTCGTCAATCGGGATTCTTATTGGACATACAAACTCGAGTACATGCTCGTCCAGTGATTTCAAAGATATTTATTAGTAAGGCATTTTTATATTCGGAAAAGAAATTCTTGAATTAAGTACGTATTCGAAAAATAACGGGGTTTTTAAAAATGTCCAATAAATTTATTAGCATGGAATTTTTATATTCGGGACCACGTTCATCAATTAAAAATGATAAAAAATAAATCGTTTCCTATTACATCTTCTATCCCATCCCATCGTACATTCCATGAAGGGATTGGGGAGCAGAGAAACAAGCCGAGGCCAAATCATCAGCGGCAGTTGCTGTGAGGTTTTTTATAGACGGTCGGCGGCAGACGTTTTGAATTCTGAGCGGCGGCGGCTCAGTTTTCGGCGTCAACAATTTGTTTGGTCTTGAAAAGGTAGTGATAGTGCGAGTGTTAATAGTAATTGTTAAATATCAAAAGAACCAGAATTGAAAAACCGCACAAATAATTACACTACTTATTTAAAAGTTAAATTTTAATTTTCATTCCCTTTTAAGTTGCATACGATCTTTAGCTTCATATTCTGAGCTACAGCTCTTACCGCGAGAGACACAACGTTATAAGCATTTCAAATCAGTCAGTCGAAGCTGTCCCATCCTGTATAAAAAATAAATAAATGGTTTCCCGTTACATCCCATGAAGGGATTAGGGAGAGCTTCTCAAAAACCAGTGAGCTGTGTGCGTTTTAGTTTTATACTCACTGATTGGGACCTACAATTTTACACCGGTTCCAAACGGTATTTTGAGAAGCTTTTTCATAGCTAAGTACTCGATAGTGTCGCCGTCACTAAGCGAGCTGATCGCCGTCGAAAGAAATTTAAGGTGGTCAGAGCAGGGATCGAACCTACGTTCTCATGCACAAGAGCCGCGCACACTACCATTCCACCACCATATCCTGTATATAGATATTTAATTTTTTTTTTTCAAATGTTATTTTATGTTTACGCTTTCTTTTAATTTTTTATTTTATTTTGCTTGTTTTTTTTTATAAGAACTTGAGGTAAATTTTTCAAATTAATGTTAAAATTAAGAGTTGTTTGTTTCCTATTGTATTTGTTAATTTTTGTTTGTAAATAAAGGGTGTTGCTATCGACGTAGAAACGACTTGGCAACCCTAAAAAAAAACAGCTGACAGCTGACAGTTCAGGGTTAATAAAAATGTCAAATTACACGATAGGACAGCGCGTCTTCATTATTGAACAATATTTCAAAAGTAATGAAAGTTTTGCGGTCGCATTTTCGAACAAAATCATCCTAAGCAACGAAGCACATTTTCATCTCGATGGGTTTGTTAATCGCCAAAATTGCCGCTTTTGGGGTTCTGAAAATCCACATGTGATTGTCGGAAAACAAATGCATCCACAACGTGCCACTGTTTGGTGTGGATTTTGGGTTGGAGGCATAATCGGACCATACTTTTTTGAAAATGAAGCTGGTCAAGCAGTGACTGTTACTGGTGTTCGATATCGCGACATGATAACACAGTTTTTTTTTTGCCGAAATTGAATGAAATTGATGTAGGCAATATTTGGTTTCAACAAGACGGTGCCACATGTCATACAGCTCGTGAAACTCTTCAATTACTGCAAGAGACATTTCCAGGTCGCGTGATTTCTCGATTTGGTGACCAGAACTGGCCCCCAAGATCGTGTGATCTAATACCATTAGATTTTTTTTATGGGGTTTTTTAAAATCAAAGGTCTATGTTAACAAGCCTACAACCACTCGTGCTTTGGAGGAGATTCATCGTTGCATCAACGAAATTCGACCAGATTTATGCAGAAAAGTCATGGAAAATTTCGACAAACGAACACGTATGTGTATGGAAAGCCGTGGAGGCCATTTGCCAGATGTTTTATTCCATAAAGAACCCTATCCTATGTACTTTACGATTCAATAAAAATATTACCATAAGAAGTATAAAAACTTTGTTTTCTATTCAATTCAAATGTTGCGTGAATTTTGGGACACCCTTTATATAATATGCGAAACAAAAAATATGCGAAATCAGAAAATGTGAGAAAAGAATTAGGAAATGGCAATTTTGAACAATATAAAACTTGTTTGTAAATCAATAAATATTACGTTAACAAATGCACTTTAATCACAGAAAGCCGATGTTTTGTTGGAAAAAAGTAAAAATTCATTATCGAACATGTCTGGGGTTGGTTATCTCTTAAGCTCTATGAAGGATGTAGACAATTTGATGACAACCAGTCCCTAATTTAGGCCATTAAGGATGCTTGGAATCAAATTTCGTTGGATTACATAAATTCTATTTATCTCTCAATGAAAATCCGTATATTTGAAGTTATTAAAAACAAAGGGGGTTGAACCCATTACTAATAGTTCTTAAATAAAGTAAAATAATTTTTAAAAAAAAACTAGAAAAACTGTTTTTCATTAAAATTGGTTAAAGTGCCTTTATTCAAGTGAATCAAAAAATAGCACATTTTTGGACTTTTTTTTATAAATTGCTCAAAAAAAGTTCTTTAGTTAAGACACCACTATTGTCATGATGTCTAGCTTCCGTTTCCATTTTAAAATTCTGCAATCGGTTACAAATTCCATAAGATACAGGCTGCTGAATATGGAATTTTTAGTGCCTTTAAATAAGTGAACCGGAGAGTATTTCCATATAGAGTCTATGAAAATATTTCATAGATGCGATGAATAATTTGTACAGATTCCGCTTGATGTTTCTTTGGCTGAAAATTAATGAAAGAATTCTAGAATCCATCGCAGCGTTCATAGCATATGCGACGAAAATGTTTTCAGTGTATATTTGTGTATCTTGTATACAAGTGTGTTTGTATGGTTTTATTTTCCTCAAGCATTTACAGCATCAAGTATTTGATGTAGACGTCGGAAAGCGGTTAAACAAAATTTAAAATTGCTGTAAACTGTAGCTATTATTATGCAAATGCGTTGAACTCTTTTAAATATCCCTCTATGGAATAGAGGTATCGCAGTGTAAGTCTGCGCCCAATGGATTTTCAACGTCACATTCCAAAATCAGCAATTTACATACAATATGTAAGGCGTAGTATCTCAAGTGATAACCATTCGAAAACTCTTCAGCAACATGGTATTCCTAACTTCCTTCGACATTTTTATAGATTTAAATATTCTCTTGTTGGTGCCATTAGAGTGTCCCGTGTAATTTTTCGATGTAATAACAATCAAACGTAAATATAAAAAATATCCAACCCAACTGGCGTTTAAAGCCAACGACCGCGGTGTATTTTCTTTCCATTACAGAGTTGTTTTTAATGGTTTTTGAAATATAAATTAATTTTTTACTCGGCCTTCCTTTTAAGAAAATGTGGGCAGACTGACTGGAGACCAGAAACATTACAAAAACCTTTACAGCACCAACAGTTAGAAAGATATGTATATTGACTTGAAAATTGACATGTATATATATTTTCATAAACTTCCATGCGTTTTTGCCTTATGAACTTATGTTTTGAGGTTTACACGGCTAAAATACTGATACAGTATTATCAAAATTACTGCATACACCATTTTTTCAAGGAATTACAAGTGCCCGCAAATTGTGATGTACTGGCAACGCAGGCCTATGTGGGTGGGTTATTTCCCATAGGAAAAGAAATATATCCTTTCCTCCAAAGCACAAAGTAATCCCAACAACCATTTACGACAATTTCGTGTATCCTATTAGGTATTAGATAAAGACATATCCAAAGACATTTCTATGTTTACTTAGATATCATAATTACCTAATAATCCAGTATAAATTTGTCAAGTGTAAGTTACAAAGTTTTGCTCAAATGTATCTGAAAATCACTGGCCGTTATATCTTAATGACAGTCAGATGTTTATTTATATTTTCCAAAAACTTTTGTCAAAATCACTTTCTTCAAAGATGTGTAAAGTAATCCCTGATTATCTTTTGTTCCTTTCTTTTGGGGTCCAATAATGTACACGCACAGTGTAAACTTTGCCAAATTTCGTTAAAACTTGAAAATAACAAGTGTTTGTATGTACTACATATAAGTATATATGTAATACCCTTTCAAAATGAAGTGTAAATAATATGCTGTATATGTAACACACACATGATACAAACATTCACATCACCAACACATAGGCAGACATGTCCTTATATATTGGCGGATGTAAATTCCATACACTTTGATAAATTCACACACTATAACTTGTATTTTTTTTTGCCTGCTGTACTTAAGTATTGAGGTTTAAGCATCATCATCATCATCGTCATCGTCATCGTTAGCACAAAGACCGTGTAACAAGTGTAATCAATGTCACCATCACCACCATCCATCCCCCACCACCATCATCCATTTCATATTCACCATCATTATCGCTATCGAGCCCATCTTCATCTTAATCAATTGATACTAACGAAGCAAACTACGTCGAGTGTCTAAATATATTACAACCATTCTATTCTGTCTTGTCTCCCGGAAGATATTACCATACTATACTATACAAGGTCATTGAATACCATTTGGCATCAACAAACAACATATATGCCACAACTAGAATAATTTTATGTATCATTCCAAGGACGTTTTCTCTTGAACTTATGTAGAATTTCCTATAATTTGTCTGTTTCTTATATGAATAAAACAATTCAAAAAGTCAAAATAGAGTACAGGTACAATGAATAGGACGTATACAAATCCATCAAGACTGGCCACACAGAAGTAACTAATACCCTAAAGCCAATATACATATGTACTTGATATGTTTGCATCAACTTGTCTTTGTTACAATACTGACAGAAAAGTGCTTCATTGATGAGATGAAATAACCCAGTAAAATATTTAGTTGCAAATAAGCAGATGTGAAATATCTTCTATTGCAAACAAAAAATGTTATTCGTGGTTGTGCTATCGATTATTTTTGTTTTGTTTTACGGAAAACTAGAATTAACCTCAGTTGATACAAAGCGAGAGATAATGGATAAAAAAAATAAATAAATGATTTCCCATTACATCCCATGAAGGAATTGGGGAGAACTTCATACAACCAGTGAGCTGTGGCCTTTCTAGTTTTTCCCTCACTGATTGGGAAAGTTTTACACCGTTTCCGAACGGTATTTTGGAAAGCTTAAATAAATCCTTTCCCATTACATCCCATGAAGGAATTGGGGAGTACTTCTCACAACCAGTCAGATGTGCGCTTGCTATTTATATACTCACTGATTGGGACCTACAGTTTTACCCCGGTTCCGAACGGTATTTTGAAATGGTTTTTCATGACTAAATACCCAATAATGTCGCCGTTGGTATGCGAGGTGACCGCCGCTGAAATAAATTTGAGGTGGTCAGAGCAGGGATCCAACCCCGATCTTATGCGCACACTAGCCATTTCACCACCGACCGCCACAAATAATGGATACCTTAAACCCATAAATGTTGAACTAAAATGTGTTTTTTAGGTTTTTTGTTTTTAATTTAAACAACATTTTTCTAACTACTTTATTACAACCCATTATTATCAACTATATTGGGTACTTTTGATTTGATTTGGATTAACGGAAAGTTTTCTAGGTGGAACCCAATAAAAAGTAAATTTAGAAAAGCCAAAGTGCAAGCCTGGCAAATCCATGAAATACAACCCTAAGCATGGAATTACATTTGGCAGCACACTTACTCTGACACTCTTACTTTTGTTTTGGTTTGTGTCTAGACTAACATATGGGGAGACTAACATATGTTGTTGAATGGGAAATTTTCTAGGTGGAGCCTGTGTATTACATATTGTAGTTTTGAACCCAATAAAAAGTTAACTTAGAAAAGCCAAACTGCAAGACTGGCAAATCCATGAAACACAACCTTAAGCATGGAATTACATTGGGCAGCACACTTACTCTTACAATCGTACTTTTGGTTTGTGTCCAGACTAACATGTTTCTTGTTTAATGGGAAATTTTCTAGGTGAAGCCTGGTTATTACATATTGTAGTTTGAACCGAATAAAAAGTAAATTTCGAAAAGCCAAAGTTGAAGAAGTTTAAAAAAACAAAATTGTCTTAAATAAGTGCGTTTTCTTAAAAAAAAGTAAATTTCTCAAAAAAATACCTACTCATATTCTTAAACACAGTACCTTTTCTACCTTAGCTTACGTTATCTATATTTTCTTACAAAAAGTACATTTTCTTAAAAAAAGTAATTTTTTAAATAAGTACCTTTTTTTAAAAAAGTACATTATCTCATAATAAATTGACTTTTCTTAAAAAACTTCCTTTTCTTTAAAGAGTACCCTTAATGTAAAATAAAATAACTTTTCGTGAGTTAAGTACCTACTCTTGCAATTGTACCTGTTCTTGAAAAAATTAACAATTCTACAAAAATCCGCATTTTTTAAAAAAAACCCGTTTCTTCAAAAAAAAATATCTTCTCTTAAAAAAATACCTTTTCTAACAAACATTCCTTTTCTTCAAAGTACCTTTTCTTAAAACTAAAATAATACCTTTGCTTTTCTTTTTTTGAGATAAGTAGCCTTTCTGAAAATAAGTAAATTTTCTTAAAAAAACATTTTCCTAAAATGAGTACCACTTCTTTAAAAAGTACCTGTTCTTAAAAAAAGTACTTCTTTGTAAAAAAAATTCATACCCTTAGGCTTTTTCGTACAGAAAGTACTTCTTATTAAAAATGGTACCTTTTCTTAAGAAAACATTAGCTTTTAATAAAAGAAGTACCTCTCATTAAAGACCTAAAAAAAGGACCTAAATATATACCTTTCTTTTAAAAAAATACATTCAATATAAAAAAAATTTCTTAAAAAAAGTTTATCATTTTACAAAAAGTATCTTTTCTTAAGGATCCATTTAAATTATAGAATTTTTCAACAGGCGCCTTAGGCGTGTTGGAACTAACTACTACGAGTACTTAATATATAGCGAAAGGAACTTCATTCCAACCGTGTGTCCCCTGAGACCTCATGTAATTTTGTATCTCTCCCACTGAATATTGTATTCATTATAAAGGGTGGTCTATGAAAAATTTGGAATTTTAACCCCCCCTTACTGCGACGGAGATGCCCAATTTGACAATTAGGAAATGACAAATTATTAGTTAATGGTTAGAAATTTACGAAATGGATTGCTTTACGGTTGAAGAAAATTGAGAAATATTAAAAACTTTCTTCCAAAGTCCACAGTTCCAAAGATTAGTATTTTTACTGAAAAATCATATTTTCGGATGAAGATCGTTTTCACATCGGGGGAATAAAAAATAAAAAATATCAAAATAAAGCTCAAAAAATAAAATACAATATTTTATGTATATTAGACCGACTCACATTGTATGGTGGGGAAAAAAGTGTTTTTTGTCCACCACCATAATGTACCTTGGTTTGTTTTATGATGATTCCTAAAATATTTTGTGTCTACCTTCAAGATCCAGTGAGCTGAACCGACTTTAAAAATTGTATAGTGTTAGTTTTTTTTTAAAGAAATTGGTACTTTTAATATTAGTATCATATGATATATAAAACATGTCTTGACACACCCTTTTTTCAGGGATACATACTCTGCAAAAAACGCATTTTTAAGTACAGGGTTTTTCAACAGAGACGCTACAAAAATAAATTGATAGGGACAGCAAACGACGCCATATTTTCTCCCGCTCTTTTGACATTTCTCTTCAGTAAGGTTTGCCATTTCATCATGGAAAGATATACGAGCCAACAACGAGTCGAAATTATTAAAATTTACTACCGAAATTTGGAGTCAGTGGCCTCAACTTTAAGAGCGCTACGTCCAATTTATGGTCGTCATAATCGTTCTACCAGATCGACAATTGAGCGTCTAGTGGAAAAGTTTGAAACCACAGGCACAGTACAAAATGTTCCCGTGCCAGTGAGACAAAGAAGTGCCCGTAGTGTCGAGAATATTGCTGCCGCTGAGGCTTCAGTTCAAGAAAGCCCAAATGTGTCTCTCACACGTCGTTCTCAAACGTTGGGCATCTCTGTGACGTCGCTGTGGCGAATTTTGGGAAAAGATCTTGGCCTACATCCTTACAAGATCAAATCGACGCAAGAACTGAAGCCGCTTGACCACCATAAGCGTCTGTTCGTGAATTGTGCTGAGCAACAACTTGAAAATGAATCATCTTCAGCGATGAGGCTCATTTCTGGCTGAATGGCTTCGTCAATAAGCAAAATATGCGTTATTGGTCAGACAGCAATCCACACGTAATCCATGAGTCATCATTGTATCCCAAAAAAATTACGGTTTGGTGCGGTTTAGGGGCGGGCGGCGTCATTGGGCCGTACTTCTTCCGTGATGATCAAGACCGGCACATTACTGTGAATGCGAAACGCTACCGTTCAATGATAGCCGAATATTTTTGGCCCCAATTAGATAATATGGACTTGGAGGACATGTGGTTCCAACAGGACGGCGCCACAAGCCACAGAGCGAATGCCACAATCAATTTATTGGAAACCAAGTTTGGTGAACGTGTTATCTCACGAAATGGCCCAGTCAATTGGCCACCTCGCTCGTGCGATTTGACGCCGTTAGATTAATTCCTATGGGGCTACGTCAAGTCTATGGTCTATGCCAACAAGCCAGCGACGATTGATGAACTTCGTACGAATATCGAACGTGAAATTGCAGCAGTATCGGCAGATTTATGCTTGAAAACCGGCGAAAATTGTGGCGTGCCCATGGTGGCCATGGAAAATAAATCGAGTTCCATACATAATGGCATCGAACGTACTTTCACAGGAATAAAGAATTTCATTGGTATCTAAAACCGGTTTTGTTTTATTTAAAAAAACTTTTGTAGCGCTCTTGTTGAAAAACCCTTTATATAGTACGGCAGATTTTCTGATTTAAATGTCAGATAGGAGTAATTCTAAATATACAAAATTTGGTCCAGATCACTTAGGAAAATGTATTACAAAATAAAAACAGCATATCTATACAACGACAATGTCCTTGTCAAAAGAAACGATATGATACCCATTTTGCCCTGTTCAGAACGTAATTTTCCCACCGCATTGAATTTTTGATAAAACGCAAATTAGTGCGAATTTCAAAAAAAAAAACTAAAAAACTTGTTTACTTAAATCGACTAAAGATAAATATATGTCAATCTGACAATTAATTCAGAAAATGTCCCAACTAAATACTTAAAAATAATTTTTTTTTTTGAGAATATTCATGAAATAAGGAATTGACAGGGCATGTTTGGGCGGGCATGCTTTTCATACCGTTAAAGCCACTTTCTTATGATACTAATATTGCACATATTGACTTTAGTTAAATTCCAAAAGTCTTTGAAATACTCAAGAAAAAACCCTTTCTTAAAAACGGTCCAACTCATAGGAGCTTAATCATAGGCACGTCATTTTTTGGGAATCACCTTAAAACAAGTCAAGGTACAGTTTGGCTGGAGGATCAAAGAAACTTTTTTTGGTGAATAGGCCTAGTGTTCATATACATATATCAAGTGTGGTATACTTTGGTAGATATCAAATCGCAAATATTAAAGGGTGTCTCAGTAAGAATGAACTTTCTCATGTTAAAACAAAACCACGTATTTTTTGAAACAGTTGTGATTTATTTACCGTATTGTAAAGAAGACACATTCCGATTATGTATGGAATAAAATATCGGTCAAATGGCCCTCACGGCTCTCATGCCAGGCCATCACTCTTTTCACGAAACTTTCCATGACTTTTCACAGAGATGTGGCTGTGTGTCACACGGCGTTAAATCGCACGATCTTGGTGGCCAGTTTATATCAGAATTTCTTGATATAATTTGTACTGGAATTCGTTGCTGCAATAAATCGATTGTTTCGTGCGCGGTGGTGCCGTCTTGCCACACGACGTCCAGATCCATGCCATCCAGTTGAAGCCACAAGAACTCCATTACCATGTTCCTGTAACGAATGTCATTCACAGTCACTGCAATTTCGGCCACATCTTCAAAAGGTAAGGCCCAACCACGCCGCCTGACCGTAATCCGCACATACAGTTGCTCGTTGTTGGTGCATTTTTTTTATCATGGATTGCATGAGAATTTTCTGAGCCCCAAATTTGAAAATTTTTTGTATTCACGAAGCCATTCAGATGGAAACGTGCTTCATCGGAGAAGATGACAATTTTTGAAAAATTTCTATTGACTTCACTTTGCTCCATTAACCATTGAACAAATTGCCGGCACTTTCCATGGTCTGCTGGTTTGAGCTCTTGAGTAAGTCGAACTTTGTACGCATGAAGGTGGAGGTCTTCTGTCAAAAGTCGCTGCGTAGTGTTTCGTGAAATTTTAAGTTGTTGAGAACGATGCCGAATTGATGTTTTCGGGTTTTCGGCGACACTTTCGTTAACAGCAGCAATGTTTTCAAGAGACCGACCGGTTCGATGACACACAAGAGTCTTACTGTCCATAACCGACCCAGATTCTTAAAATTTTTTGACCACTCTTCGAATGGTTGACACATTAGGTGCACTTTCTCGACTGAAATTTGTTCGAAGTTTTGCGAGTGGCCTCAGCATGACTTTCCAAATTTGTGTAATAAGTTTTCACAATTATAGCGCGCTGTTGTTTCGTAAAGCGCACCAATTTTAATAATCGGAATAAACATATGTGACAACAGCCAAATTTCAGAGTTGCCACTTGCACAAAAAAAAGAGTGACACTAAATTTAAAAAGTGCAATTATCCTGAGACACCCATTAGAAGCAAATTTACATTAGAAACAAATTGCTTTATTTGTTACATCAAAATTAATGTAATAGGAAAAGAGCTTATCATCAATCCCACGTTTTCCGTCAAACACCAGATAGCACTTCTCAAGTATATAACCTCAAATATAAACCCTCAATGTATCGTATAAAAAATATTTAGTCTTTTGAAGTTTTGTACTTAAAACTTAGAAACACTTTTGCTCCTGCAATCCCAGCGGAAAATCTCCGCATCACACTCCCACTTTTTGTATAACATATTACATACCAAGTAACCTAAATTCAAACTGGTGTTAACCACAATTCACAGAACCAACCTAAAGTTCAATACAAATTGACAAGTAAGAACAACCCGCGCAATGTAAGACGCGGAAAATCGGCTGTTAAACAAAATGTATGTAAAAAAGATATAACAACATGAATCACTTTTATTTGGTTACGCCTGACGGTGAAGAAAAGGAAGGAAAAGCAATAGATTTACTGCTCTACATTAAACGTGTATACCTTAGTAGGATGAAGTGCGGCTAAATACTCGTACTTGTACTTACTAGCACCCACGAAAACATATGTACATATATAACACACAAAAAACCGCGTATGTGCATTAGTACATATGTATATGAAGACGTTAAACATATTATTCTTACATTACATGATGGTTTTCTACACCAGATTGCACTTCCGTTTCCGCCTTTTGCGATTTAGTACATTCGCTAAACACCTACACTTTATAACGTGTCCTTTGTGCTCTTGAACAAGAATATGGAGCAAAAAAACAAAAAAAAGTGATTTTTTTATTTGTCATCATGCCACGTTCACATACATATATGTATAAGTATGTACATCTAGGTATGTGTTTGCATGTGTGAAGTCTTAGTCAACTGCATTTATTTATTCTATACCTTGTGTTAAATACTCGTACATACATGAGCATGTGTGTGATGTATTACTATAAACAGGTATATGTGTTCGTGAAATAGAAAAGATGCATACTAACAGAATACAGTCAGTTCAACAGAGTAAGTTTTCGCCCACCACAAAAGTTTAGTCAAAAACTTACGCTTTTCCGCAGGTGGCAAACATTTATTATTATAAGTTGTAAAGCAAATATGTAGTTTAGTTGGTTCAGCCGGCTAAAATGTTAAAATTGTTTATCTAAAAACTAAATTTAAATAAAGTTTTGTATAACTATCGTAGGTATTTAACATAAAGTCAAAGTGATGTTCGTTGTTTTCTTTTTGTTTATACTCATTTTATAAGATAAATAGCGTTTAATGGGGATTTGTCGGGTTTTTCAATTAGAGCGCTATAAAAGTTTTTTTTAAATAAAACAAAACCGGTTTTAGATACCAATGAAATTCTTTATTCCTGTGATGCCATTATGTCTGGAACTCGATTTCTTTTGCATGGCCACCACGGGCACGCTTGCAGAAGTCCAGACGCAGAACCCAATTTTCGACGATTTTCAAGCATAAATCGGGCGATACTGCTGCAATTTCACGTTCGATATTCGTACGAAGTTCATCAATCGTCGCTGGCTTGTTGGCATAGACCATAGACTTGACGTAGCCCCACAGGAAATAATCTAACTGCGTCAAATCGCACGACCGAGGCGGCCAATTGACTGGCCCATTTCGTGAGGTAACACGTTCACCAAACTTGGTTTCCAATAAATTGATTGTGGCATTCGCTGTGTGGCTTGTGGCGCCGTCCGGTTGGAACCACATGTCCTCCAAGTCCATATTATCCAATTGGGGCCAAAAATATTCGGTTATCATTGAACGGTAGCGATTCGCATTCACAGTAATGTGCCGGTCTTGATCATCACGGAAGAAGTACGGCCCAATGACGCCGCCGGCCCATAAACCGCACCAAACCGTAATTTTTTCGGGATGCAATGATGACTCATGGATTAGGTGGGGATTGCTGTCTGACCAATAACGCATATTTTGCTTATTGACGTAGCCATTCACCCAGAAATGAAATTCATAATTCAGAAATTGGACGTAGCGCTCTTAAAGTTGAGGCCACTGACTCTAAATTTCGGTAGTAAATTTTAATAATTTCGACTCGTTGTTGGCTCGTATATCTCTCCATGATGAAATGGCAAACCTTAGTGAAGAGAAATGTCAAAAGAGCGGGAAAAAATTGTAGCGTCTCTGTTGAAAAACCCTTTACGTCAATAAATATATTAAGGGTAGTGTATTCAAAAAACCCGTTATTCGAAAATCTCGGTTTTCGGTTTCTTCGAATATTCCGTTTTTCGCGAAACCGGGTTTCGGTTAAACCGAGATGTAAAAACCGGTTAATAACCGGTTTCGGTTTTTAGGACAAAATGTAAAACTATACGTTTTATAATCATCTAATTCAACCTTTTTGATGTTTCAGACCGACTACCGAGTGCATAGCAATGAAAAACCTTGTAAAAATACCGTTGGGAACCGGTGTAAAACTGCTGGTCCAAGTAAGAGCCAGTATGCCTTCATGGGATGTAATGGGAAACTAAGGTGTGGGCAATATAAAATTTTGAATTTATTTTAGCTTTAACAAAAATACTAATATAGACACGTTACATCATTCCCCATTTTTCAGTACATTTTCGATTCTTTTCGCATCTTCTTCGTCGTTTAAGGCCTCAATGCGATTGCTACATTGGCTGTGTGGCCATCCTTTCGAAACCGAACGTCGTCCATTTCATCCTCTTCAACTTTTTGGAACAAAGGCCCCTGAGCATAGGACGGTAACGCTCGCCATTGACGGTAACGGCGGCTCCTTTCTCATTTTCGAAGAAAAATTGGCCTATGATACCGTCATGCCAAAAACCGCACCAAACAATTACTCGTTGTGGATGCGTGGATTATCCGAGCCTCAAATGCGTCAATTTTGTTTCCGGTAAAAATTATCATCTTCAACCAGCGATCTTCAGCGCATTCAGCGCAGCTAAAGCGCATCGGAAGATCACGAGGCTTCAGTTCTTGGGCCGATTGGGCTTTATAAGTGAGAGAAATATTCAATTGCTGCGAACGGTGGGTAGTTGATGGTAATGGCTGTTCCAGCACACTATCAGCTACAGCGACAATGTTTTCCACTGAATGCACTGGACGAGCACGTGCACTACTTTTTTTTTTGTCCAATAAGGACCCTGATTGACGAACTCGCTTCACAAATTGCATTGATGGCACTCTATTTTTACCGAATTTATTTCGTAGATTTTTTAAAGTTTTAGTTTTAATATTTCCCAATTTTTTTTTTGTAACAATTTTATTTTGCCTAACAATTATCTTCCACAGCGCCCTAGAGATAATAATCGAACGAGGTCAAATCGCAGCTGCGAGGCGGCTAATGTATTTCCGATTTTCGGCTAATTATGCGGTTTTCGAACACACTTCGCAAAAGATCGATTGTAACGTTTTCTGTGTGGCAAGTAGCGCCGTCCCGTTGAAACCATTCTTCGTCCATGTCATCATCTTCAAGTTTTTGGGAAAAACACCCGCTGAGCGTCATACGGAAATGCTCGCCATTGACGGTAACAGCGGCTTCTTGCTCATTTTCGCCGAAAAATGGGCCTATGATGCCGCCGTGCCAAACAGTCGCTCGTTGTGGATGCATCGCCATCTTCTCGACGACATCTACACTTTCTGAGCCCCAAATGCGTCAATTTTCTTTGTTAGCGTAGCCCCGACGTGAAAATGTGCATCATCGGAAAAACATTATTTTTCGGTAAAAATGCTCATCTTCAGCCAAGCGATCTTCAGCCCATTCGCCGAAGTGAAAACGTATCGGATGGCCACTAGGCTTCGGTTCCAGGACTATTTTGACTTAAGCATTCATACCGAGGTCTTTATCAAACAATGCAAGAATTGTTCAATTGATGCGAACGGTGGCGGTTTGTTGCTAGTTGCAGTTCCAGCACACTTTCAGCTACAGCGGCAATATTTTCCACAGGACGACGTAGACGAGTTCTTTTGTTCAATAAGCACCTGGCTTGACAAACTCGCTTCACAAATTGATCCACAAATAGAGTTGATGGAACTCTATTTCTTACATTTTGAGTTGGAGGCTCTGAAATTTGGATGAAAGTTTTTAAAATTTTCGAATTTTATTCAAGCGTAAAGCGACCCATTTCGTAAATTTCTAACTTTTACCTAATAATCTGTCACTTCCTAAATGTCAAATTGGCCAGCTGCTTCGATATAACAAATTCACCCACCCTTTATTTATTTTATTCAACCTATCTCTTGTAATATTTGACTTCCCCAGTTAGGCAAAATCATCGTTGAGTAAATATTCCTCTTGACGTTTTGTACTTCTTTCTGTATTGTGAATACTCTTCATTGTTTTATGCAATTCTTCTATCATTGTTTCATTGTTCCGGAACTTACATCTAAATCAGAGTTGGAAGATACAACGACCTCTGTAACATATTCTCCCAAACATATTGTGCAGGAACCATGTATATATTTGGAACACACTTCAAACATTTATATGTTTACAAGTCCCAAGCTAAGGTGTATTTAAATGCAAATATTAGCATGTTTACTGACAAATATGTATGCTTTTACATGGAAACATATGCGTGCTTCATCCCAAACATCCATATACTTACGTGGAAGCATTCGCGTGTTTCCCCCAAACCTCCGTATACTTACGTGGAAAAATATGCGTATTTTCTCCCAAACATAATAATATTTAGAAACGAATTATTCTTTCTTTCTTTATTTATTATTATTAATTTTATCAATATATATCTACATTTACATATATAAACAATTAATACAAAAAATTAAAAGATTTAAATTATTTTTACATTTACTTGCATTGAATGCATTATTTGCTTTGTTTTGAATCTGCTGCTCTGTTGTTTCTCCTTTCTTTGTTGTCTCTCACGTCTTTGTCTTCAGAAGGTTTCAACTATACGTTGGTTATCACTATGCGTTGGTACACGAACAATTTACTTATATATGTACAAATCTAGTTCATCTAAGACAAGTGTGCATTAATTACTTGTGTCTTTTTTATTATATTTCACAAATGGTCCGCCATTCCAATTTTTTCAGTAGAGGCTCGGGTTGAAAATGGAATTCACGTTGTTGTCCTCTCCAGTTTTTCCCTCAAAATCGTTTCTCAGTTTGGTAGCACACATACATAAATATATGCGAAACACATACACAAAAACCAAAGCAACATCACCAAACCATTTAACCGTCCGAGCGTTTGTTTATTCTTTTTTCACTGATCAAGCGCTTTTGATATCCTCTTTCCGATGAACCATTGACGACTGAATACATGATATTTAAACACAATACATCACGCACATTCAGGAATATTCATGAAACACTCCCTGAGACAATAATGCATAAACACAAATACACACTTACAAGATATACACACTCGTTGCCCCTTTTTTATTCTCTTGCTCTCGAGAGAGCATAAACACTGCTACAAACACGGCTGTATTTGTATGCCAAACACAGATATATTTGTTTCGCAAAACACATATGTTATAACATATTAATCATTGTGTCGCAAACATGTGATATTGAATAGCAAACACAATGCGTTTGGGCACAAGTATATTCTATTTGCGACAAGCTCCAAACACATGTTATATTTGCATACAAACAACAAAACACGCCAGATTTTTCAGCGTGTATTACCGGCGAAATAATTCGTTGGCAAAGTCCTTTGTGTCTGTCTGATGGCGTCAGTAATGAATATGGATATGGATTTAGATGTTTAATTTCGCGATGTTACATCAGTTGTATAAAAAGCGAAATTGAAAATTAATAGACTCGAAATAACCGGCGAAACCGGGTCTTCCAAAATATCAGTTTTTAAAAAACCGACATACGGTTAACCGGCCGGATTCGGTTAACCGGTTCTGGTGTTGAATATACTAGCATATACCTAAGCTAGTTGCTTCTTCTCCAGCTTTGAGTTCTTCGTAATCTAGGAGTATTTCATCTTTTTTCACGGTAAGTTTGTAGTGCGTTCAAATTTCCTCAGTGATCTTAAATCCGATTCCTTGAGATGCTTCAAACTGAGTATTGTATAATCGGAGAGGCTCGGTTTGACCTTAATTCGGAATGAGGGATCGAACAAATACAAATTTCTTTTTTATTTTGACTAATAGAGTGAATTTTTTGGAACGAAGTTCCTTATCGCATGTTGCGGGATGGGGGCTAAATGAAAAACTTTTAAACAACTTTTTTTAACTACTTTATTACAACCCATTATTATAAACTATTATGGGTATTTTTGGTTTGGTTTGGTTTAAAGGGAAGTTTTCTAGGTGGAGCCTGTGTATTACATATTGTAGTTTTGAACCCAACAAAAAGTACATTTAGAAAAGCCAAAGTGCAAGAGTGACAAGCCCATGAAATACAACCCTGAGCATGGAATTATATTTGACTACACCCTTACTCTTACACTCTTACACTCGTACTTTTGGCTTGGTTTGTGTCTAGCCTAACATATCGGGGGATATTTTTTTGTTTAATGGGACATTTTATTACATATTGTAGTTTTGAAACGAATAAAAAGTAAATTTAGAAAAGCCAAAGTGAAAGAATTTAAAAAATAGCATTTTCTTAAGAAACTTCGTTTTCTAAAAAAAATTAATTTTCTCAAAAAAAATACCTATTGATATTCTTAAACAATGTACCTTTTCTTAAAAAATACATAATCTTAAAGGAAAAAGCAATCAAAAAAAATTACAAAAAGTACATTTTCTTAAACACAGTAATTTTTTAAATAAGTACCTTTTCTTAACAAAGTGCATTATCTTACAAACATATTCCCTTTTATTAAAAAACTACCTTTTCATTAAAGAGTACCTTTTTTGTAAAACAAAATAACTTTTTTGATGTGTTAACATCTATACGCGTGCCTCTAGGGCAGTAAACTATAAATTTAATACATACGCAAGTGTTACGTTTGTAAGAGTAAATCATCGTTTGTTTGTTCGTTGCTTGGCAGTCTGTATTGAAAGTGATTATTGGGCGATTTTCATATAATTTTCCCACGCGATTTTCTCCGGAAATTCATATTTAATTTTTATTAATTTTTGGATTAAAAAGCTAGTGCGGGTTTCGACGAAGAGTTTAGACCAAAAATTAAGGCGATCCGATATCGGCGAGCCGAGATTGAAGCGTTTTAATTTGGAGTATTAATTTGGAGTAATATTAAAAAAGTGTTTTATGTTGATCTTCGGTTATATCGTACGAATATAACAATGTATTATTTAACTGTAGCGTCATCATATGATTGAACGCTGTTTTTTATTTTCCAATGTAACATTTACGAATGTGTTCATAGAAATCGAACAGGTACCGTGTAGCAAAAAGGTGTTAACACATCGCCCGTGAGTTCGAACACTCATTGGATTTTTTTTTTGACTCACTTTGACAGCCACTAACTTATATTTGGTTGGTTGCATCGGCAAACTTTCTTCAACAAAGTTATTCCAAACGTTATGGACTTCAAACCGTGGGAACGAAGCTTACCTCTAAAATCAGTTGTTTGAGGTCTTTGATTCGGAACATTCGCAGAAATGTGATTTTCCGACTTTCTTTGAGTTTTCCGTTCACAAATTGCCAGTAATGAGATTCTTTCTTCAAATAAAAGAAAGCCTTTGTCTATATAACTTCCACTTAATTATCACTTCCAGTCAATTTTACTTTTCCTACACTGGCAACATTATTTGGACCCAGGAAAAATATAAATATCAAAATAAAAGTACAATGGTTGAAAAAAATTGTATGGGTTACGGAGAAAACAGTACAACGAACAAAAAAGTACACGTACTGTTGATAACAGTATATCTGGCAAGCCTACGTATATTTTGCATGAAATCGTAACTGTATCCCAAATATCTAATGATGCAGTTCGATTCCTCGTACCTTAATTAGGGAAAAAGCGTAGTAGTGTATTTACCTTTCAAGTTTTCCATGAAAGGAATAACCTGCGATTTTTGCAGTGCTACAGCACATCCTTTTTGAAGTCACTGTATACACAACGTACGCACGAACATTTGCATAAACATTTGCTCTTCGTGTGTTCTCTGCATATGTGCATTGAATAATATGTACATATATATTTACATATTCACATAATGTGTATTTAAATAAATATGTATCATAAATATTGTTTGCTCTTTGTTATCAAATAAAGAAAATCCCATAAAATATCTTACGTATCTTTTTCTTACAACCCAAACACTCTTCTGCCTCTTTGTGGCATTTACAATAATGCAAGCGGATTATGAGCTCAAAATGAATGAGTTATAATGTAGCGTGTAATTTTTCTCGCAGTGCAGGAGAAGAGGTAAGAATGTGGATATCATTATCCTTTTGAAATACACGATAATGGTGGTGGGAATATGTCTTAGTACAAAGTAGTATCATGGATCATTCCGTAATCCGCTTTAATCTTAATTCATTTAATTCGATTAAACACATGTGTCTGAAAAATATAATATTCAATGTCTGCAATGCAGTGTGCTACATGTTCATTGGGCTGATTTGTAACAGTTACTAAGAGTTGTTGTATTGTCAGTAGACTAGATGTAGCAGAGAACTTTGAACAGATTAAATGACTTAGATGTTAGTAGGCCTGTCAAGAGTAGCGCCAGGGACGAAAAACCAATGTGGGGAGATATGTAAGTGCTATATTGTACTTTATATTAGACCTATTCCAATTCTATACAATACTTCAAGTTTAAATTTTTAAACAATAATGGGAAAAAATATATTTTGGATTAAGAATTTCCGTTTGATATTAAATAATAACACTGAGAAAGTTCTGCATTCAATTATTTTCATAAAGTGATATTCGGAAGTTAAATTGACAAAATTCGAAAATTTGATGCTGAAAGTTTTCGATTTTTATTGCTAGGTTAAGGTCGATGACTTTTTATCTGACTGATGAATTTGAAAATATAATACCAACAAATATAGTTCCAAAATTTTATATTAGAAACAACAGCTGAGACCGAAATTTCTATTTCATTCCACAAAAAGATTAATTGAAACTGTGATTATCAATTGATTTTAAGAAAATACCAATTTGAATTGAGATTTTCTATTTCCAATTCCCCAGCTGGTTGTCACACTAATTTTCGTTAAACAAAACCTATTTTTAAGAAATTCGATAGTAGATTATACTCTGGCAAAAATACAGTATTCAAACCACTGGCCAAACCAGGAAGCCGCTTTTTCGGTTGGTTCGAAATATGTTAGTTTAGAAAAGCCTCTTTCACTTGTTTTATGAAGTAAAAGCCCGAAATTCACCGGCTTCGGGTTTTTGACCAAGTCTTACGAACTGTGATTGTTTGTTATTTCAAAAAGTAAGACCGTAATTAATGACCGCAATTAATATTTAAAAGCAAATGTAAAACAAAATTGCAAACGAAATGGGCACAAATTGGAGAAATCCTTAAATTTTGCGTCAACAAGATTTTAAGATCTGAAACCTTCTAATTTTATTTTAGGTTATATGTGAAAATATTTCAAACAAATATTCGTATGGTGTTCTTTTGGAAATTAAAAAAATTGTAAAAAATTGTATTTTGAATAACATTTTCGTGGCTAACTACTCAATAAAATGGGTGATTTCTAAAAAATTGCATAAAATTAAACCGATTCTAGACACGAGCAAAGAAGATATTCAGTGGGTGCTTCCTCCTCCAGATGTTCTCCAGATTTCTACAGAAGTTATTTTCCCGTACCTTTAGTCTCGCCGCATGACAACCAATCAGAAAGTGTCGCGCCAAAACTCATTGATACCTTGGGGGTAGCTAAAGAGAGAAGCTTTATGGATCTCCTGCTATCCACTATGGGTCAAATTTTTCTTGAACGTACACAATCTGTGCCCATCGTCCATCTCTCCATTATCATCATATAGGAGAGTTCTTGCAATTGTTCCAATTTCTATGGAACCTGTGAGGTAGTCTCTAGTCTGGTCAGCTCAGCCACTTATCGGTTCCCAAATATCGTACTGCTAGGCCGACTCGTCAAGAGATCTGCCGCAGCCCTGGGCAGATGTTAAAAACAGGAATACTGATTCCAGGGACTTGATGACCGCCTGACTGTCAAATAAGACATTGACCCCAAAGATGCTGCACTATTATCCCTCAGCCAGTCGGTCATTTCTCTAATAGTCGATATTTCAGCCTGATACACGCTACAATGATCGGGTGATCTACGGAAAAGGAACGACCCTAGTTCCCTACAGTGGACGCCGTAGCCTTCCTGAACATTCATTTTTGAACCATCCATGTAGAAATGCACATATCTCTCTTACTGAGGAACTCCTTTGTTCCATGACTCCCTTTCAGATATGAGTAGTTATATTCCCGATTGAATAGTGGTTCCGCTTTCGAGTAGTCGATAAGTGCAGGAATATTGATCTACTTGATTTCCATAGCTTTTCAATCCATTATCTCAAAACAAATTATTGCATACATGAACTGCAATTCACTATTATCTCCATATCAATCTGGATTTAGAGCAGGCCATAGTTGTACAACTGCAGCATTAAATGTCATTGATGATCTTCGTAGGGAACAGGATAATGAAATATATCTATCTATGATTTTCCAAAAAATTTAAACATTATTATGGATTCACTGTAAGAGCGCTCTCACTGGTGAACGATTTACTTAAGAGGCCGGACGCAAAGAGTTATTGATGGTAATTGTGAATCGAGTCTTAGGTCAGTTATGTCAGGTGTCCCCTATGGATCCGTTCTTGGTCCATTGTTGTTTATTCTTTTTGTTAATGATATCTTTCATGTGTGCAAGTATTCAAATATCCAAGGGCATGCCGATGACATACAAAATAAATAAATGGTTTCCCATTACATCCCATGTAGGGATAAGGGAGAGCTTCTCACAATCAGTGAGCTATGCGCGTTCTAGTTTTACACCTACAGTTTTACACCGATTCCGAACGGTATTTTGAGAAGCTTTTTCATGGCTAAATACTCGATAGTGTCGCCGTCACAAGGCGAGGTGACCGCCGTCGAAAGAAATTTAAGGTGGTAGGGTAGGCTTGGTTGACGATATGTGCTGCCGTTTGAATGAGGTTCTATATGGCGTCTCAGTAAGAATGCACTTTTTTAATTTTAAAATAAAAACACGTACTTTTTGAGATAGTTGTGATTTTTTGATTGAATTGTAAAGAAGACATGTTCCGATAAAGTATGGAATAAATTATCCGTCAAATAGCCCCCACAGCCCTGATGACAGGTCATTATTCTTTTCATGAACCTATTCACAGAGATGTGACTGTATCTCACCGATGACGCGTTAGATCTCGGATTTCAGCTCAGGAATGGGTTCTGGTTTATTCGCATAAACCCGAGATTTCACAAAACCCAAAAGAACGAAATCGTACGGCGTTAAATCGCATGACCTTGGTAACCAATTCACATCAGAATTTATTGAGATAATTTGTTCTGAAAATCGTTGCTGCAATAAATCGATTGTTTCGTGCGCGGTGTGGAAGGTGGCGCCGAGGCGGCATGCCGTCTTGCTGAAACCACGTGTCATCCAGATCCATCCCATCCCATTGAGGCCGCAAGAACTCCATTATCATGTTCCTGTAACGAATACAGTTCGCAGTCACTGCAATTTCCGCCTAATTTTTAAAAAAAGTAAGGCCCAATCACGCCGCCTGACCAAAATTCGCACCAGACCGTTGCTGGTTGTGGGTGCATTTGTTTCTCATGGATTGCATGAGGATTTTCTGAACCCCAAATTTGACAATTTTGTGTATTCACAAAGCCATTTAGATGGATACGCGCTTCATCGGAGAATATGACTTTTTTGAAAATTGACATTAACTTCACTTTGCTTCATTACCCATGGAACGAATTGCCAGTGATTTCCATGGTCTGCTGGTTTGAGCTTTTGAGTAAGCTGAAAATTGTACGCATTAAGGTGGTGGTCTTTGTCAAAATTCGCGGCGTAGTGCTTCATGAAATTTGAAATTGTTGAGAACGTTGTTGAGAAATTTGAAGAATTGATGTTTTCGGGTTTTCGGCGATACTCTCGTTTACAGCAGTAATGTTTTCAAGAGACCGATCGGAGGTACGTTGACGCACAGGAGTCTTACTGTCCATAACCAACCCTGTTTCTTAACATTTTTTTACCACTCTTGGAATGGTTGACACATTATGTACACTTTCTCGACTGAAAACTCTTGAAGTTTGCGAGCGGTCTCAGCATAACTTCCAAATTTTTGTAATAAGTCTTCACAATTATAACGCGTTGTTGTTTCATAAAGCACTCGAGTTTGAATAATCAGAATACACCTATTTGGCAGCTGCCAAATTTCAGGGTTACCACTTGCACAATATAAAAATGACATTAAATTTAAAAAGTGTAATCTTACTGAGACACCCTTTATTAGCTATTGGAAATTGGGCGGAAACCAATAAGCTTTTACTTAGTCTGAACCGAATAGTCAATAGACGATTTTCAGATCTGAAATTGACAGTTATATTTTGCCAGTCGTATGTATATCTCGGAGATACGGATCTGCATTACGTTAAAGTAACTAAGAACTTTGGATTTTATGTTAATTCAGCGTTAGTGTACTGATCACATTAATAACATAGTGAGAAATATTTTTTTTTTGTGTGTAATTTGCTTGTAGCATTGAATTTCACTTCAACTGGGTGGAAACTAAAACTGGTCTTGCAATTGGTTCTACCGGTTATCAACTATTCTGCAGAAGTCTACTTCTAATTGGATTCTCAATCGCTACAAAAGTTAGTTGTTGTAGTTAGTAATGCCACGTGATATGTTTATGGCATCAGTCGCTATAGTAGCATAACATCCTATCGTAAAATGGTTCTTGGGTATGATTTAGTTGATCATTCGTTGTTTTCTGCGTAGATTAATCTCCAATTAAAACTCCATTGTATCTGTACAGTAGACTTCTATTTGGACTGTCGAGGCGATGCAGGACATTAATAGCACCAGAATATAAATATCTTAACTCTAGTAGACACTTCTTCGTTGACGGTATTAAACCTTAGAATGTATTGCCTAATAAAATAATATTAATTACGAGACAAAACAGTTTAAACGCGGCAATTTTATAATACATAAATGCGAATTAAATACTTTCATGACTTTATCCTTATTCTCATTATTCTTTCCATTCCTTTCGTGAAATTAAATTTAAATTAAATTAGAATCAAATAAATTTGTTGTCAACAATTTTGTAATTGTTAATTTATTCTTTTTATTATTGTCCTATTTTACTTCATTCAATGTAATAATTTCATAATGATTATTAATGACTACCACTTCTGAAATACCATTTCAATTATAAAAGAAAAATAAACTAAACTCACTTTGCGATGTCATTCTCTTTTTTATACTTCCACGACATTTGAATAATTATTATGTTTGTAAAGTAAGTAAGTAATTTTTCAAACATTTACAAAAATTTTCAAAACATTTATTTCGTTTGAATAAACGTCAGGTTTGGTCGCGTGTATTCAGTCAGCTGCCACAAGAAACGGTCTATTATGGTTTTAGGGGTGTCGTGCATAACGCTTCCCGAATTAAATCGTTTCGAGCCACAGCCCTACGGTGCCTACAGTGGTGGATTTCAATTTACCTATTGTTTCCAAAGGTGATATACTGAAACATCCCTTCATTGTGTCATTTTAAAGAGAAGTTGCAATATCTGAGATTTGTTGATCAATGTCCTAATCAAATGCCTGCTGACACAATTATGATCGACAATAACACGGTGACAAGGTCACTTTAAAAGATTCACACACAGGTGTGACGTCCAACCTAAGTCCACCTATACTGTTATTGAGGCGCGGAAGGGTGAATCCTGACTTGGTGTTCTATGGATCCCGCTTTCTTTAGTACAGTAAGATCTGGGCACCCGTATTTACTCGTTTCAACCACGTTAGGCGTCAGCATATATATGTGCGCTGATACTGGGAAATACTAAATGGGAATAAGTTACTAAATGATCTATACACATGTAGCGCAAAAACCTATAATAAAAGTATAAATAATGTATCCAAGATATTTATGAATAATGTTTATTATCATTTTTTATACACCCTATTATGATTAAATTGCGATTATAGACATCCAAAATCGTTCTACCATTAGGAAAAAATAAATATGCGACTTTATAGTCTGGAATGCTAAATAGACAGCAGTCAAAACTTTCCTTTTTATGAACTGTTTAGTTCCAAACATGAGATGTTCTTTGTTGCAGCTACACTGGGTCACGGGTCCAAATACTAGACACCATCTTACAATTGCAGTTCGCACTTTGGCAAGATGCAGTTTGTAGCATTTAGTCTAGTTCATGTTGGTGCTGGCATACCTAGGGAAAAATACACTTATCCATTATTTAAGAATACAGTCAGATGACAATTGGTCAGAGTTTTCATTAAATTCAAGAACATCTTTAAAAATAATCACATAAATATGATTTATTTTCAATTTTAATTTTTAATATCTTTTGAGTTTGACTTTGAAATAATCAAACTGATAAAAACATATCAATCATTATCGAGTGATGCCAAGTTGATTATGTTTAACGGCTATGCGTTTTTTTCGTAACTGGTTATCTTAACTTTTATAGGTTACGAAAAAAACGCCCCTATTGTAGTTTGAACCGAATAAAAAGTAACTTTAGAAAAGCCAAAGTGAAAGAAATTTAAAAAAATAACATTTTCTTAAATAAGTGCGTTTTTTAACAAAAAAAAAGTAAATGTTCTCAAAAAAAATACATATTCATATTCTTAAACAGAGTGCCATTACTTATACCTTATCTTAAAGACGTAGCTTTGCTTAAAAAATTCGATTTTCTTACACAAAGTACCTTTTCTTAAAAAAATTAATTTTTTTAATAAGCACCTTTTCGTAACAAAGTACATTATCTTACAAAAAATTGTCTTTTCTTAAAAAACAAGATTTTCTTTAAAGAGTACCTTTTTTATAAAACAAAATAACTTTTCTTGAGATAAGTACCTACTCTTAGAATTTTGCCTGTTCTTTCGTAAAAAAGAGCTTTTCTTCAAACAAAAAATACCTTCTCTTACAAAAAATAAATTTTCTTACAAAAATTCCTTTTCTTAAAAGTACCCTTTCTTCAAAGTACCCTTTCTTCTTGAGATAAGTAGCCTTCCTGAAAATAAGTACATTTTTTTAAAAAAAATAACCTTATCCTAAAAAGAGTATCACTTCTTTAAAAAGTACCTGTTCTTAAAAAAGGTGTCTCTTTGTTAAAACAATCATACTCTTAGGTTTTTTCTTACATAAAAACATTAGCTTTTAATAAGAGAAGTACCTCTCATCAAAGAAAGGACCTTATCGGGAAAATAGCCCTTATGGTAATCAATTGTGACGGCGCCCATTTAACCGAAATCATCTTCTCAACTTAACCAATAAAATTCTAAAGGTTCAAATAAACATAATCAAAAAACAAAATCGAAGTGTTTCATTTAGAAAAAAACGAGAGGCAAACAACATCGGATGACTTCTTTTGAAACACCTTGTACATAATATATAGCGAATGGAACTTCGTTCCAACCGGGTGTCCCCTGACATCTCATGTACTTAGTTGTCACCATATTAAACAAGAATAATTTTTAATTTATTTTTGTAGCCTTCCTCATAAAGTACAGTAATTCAGTTAAAAAATCATATCCCTAGTGTGCAGCATTTGCATAAACAGAGCTGTTTATGCTTTTGTGAATCTTTTTGATATTTGTCCTAATGCTGGCTTTTACTTCACAAAAACGCTCAACTGTTAAGGCTTTGCAAATGCGAGTACTATAAATGCTTCCAATTTTTATATCTCCAGAGTCTTGCCTCAGTTTTGGTGTTTTTAAGTTTATCGATTTTTTCCCATGGAACGATCCCCTTGAGATTTATTCTTTCTAACTAAAAAAAAGCTAAAAAAAATGGTTTATATTACATCCCATCTAACTAAACCGACACTATAAGTTTCGCCAACGTTTTCTTATTATAAATATATATTTAACCTGTTGCTAATTTAAAAATTTAATTTACTAATCCACTAGTTAAACATAGAACAAGACAAGTTTATTTTCCTTCTAATCAATATAAACAGTTGCAGAAGTATTAATATTTAGTAATAATTTTAAGAACAAATTTATACAGTTTTAAGAAAAAAATATACACATTTTTAAGACATTTTACCACAATGATGTATAGAAATATGTTAATGACTCCAGGAGATTGTTCCACCTCTCTTCCTTTCACACGTTTAACTAATATAATTAAATGTAACATTTTGTATTCCGCAGGGGAATGTGATTAATATCGTGTAGTTAATCTAATGTGAGATGATTAATGGCCGAGCCATGTGATTAATAACCATAAATTATGAAAGGCATTAATGTGATGTATTCCGAGGCACAAGTAAAATCTGTATAGATATTAAATTTATATTATGTACTTAAATGTACATAATTATGTATCCATATATTTTCGTTTACACATAAAAGAGAACTGTTACACATTCGCATGTGTATCATTTAATAGACAATGCATTTGTGGTTATCCTTTGTGTGCCACATCTGTGTGAATTTGTATTAGTTTTATAGTTATTGGAATGAGCAATTTCTTACAATGGTTTATATCAAAATAATTGTCCATACATCAGCCATAAAAATGCCTATTATTCATTTAGTAATTTATGGTATATTTGCAATAATTATCCTTAAAGCCACAAAGGATTTAATCCCATATTGTTATGCAACATACTTATTGGGCCGGTCAATTTATGGCTTTCAAATGTTCATGTAAACTGTTTGTGCATACATGTATGTGATGTATGTAAATATATGGTTTATGTACAAAATTACCCGGTCACAGCCACAAAACTAAATTGCACAAATTAGAAACTATTGGTCATTTCTAGAGACTGCATGGTATGAATGTGCAACAACATTGATGCATCTAGGTTTTGAAAACTATTTTCTTCTATAGACACAATAATGACATCTTTCACGATCACTACAGTTGACACGATGCATTAGGATGCATTTTAAAACGCAACATCTTTTTGCAAAGATTCAATTTATGCTGACAATTCTCTCAAATTCTTCTTTATCAAAAGATAATTTGATAAGTTTACACCCAAGGAAAGATTGGTGAAATTATACTGCAAAACTTCATAAAGTTACGTCAAACACGTTGTGAATTGTAGTCCATTTTAAATATTTTTAAATCAAATTATAAATATTATCTTAGGAAAATATACTTAATCAGAGTACAGGTAATTAGAGATTAGATTTCACATAAGGAAACACATTTATGTGCAACTAATTTCCTCCAAATCGGAACAATTCAGCTTGTCAAAATACCGATCGGAACCAGAGTTAAAACAGCACGTCCCAATCTGAGTGGTTAAGCCTATGCCTTCATCTTAAGTGTGGGCCATGTAAAATTTTTAATTTAATTCCGCTTTAAAAAAAATACTAATATAGACACAGTTTCTCATTCGACCAACACAATCAGTACATTGTCGCATTGTCGGCCTCATTTTCGCGATTTAAGGCCTCACTGAACTCGGGATTGTTTGCGTAACATTAACCTTTCACGGCGCTCCAGAAATAACAGTCCAACGGGTTCAAATCGCAGCCGCAAGGCGGCCAATGGACTTCCGAGTTTCGGCTGATTATGCGATTTACGAACACAGTACGCAAAAGATCGATTGCAACGTTGGCCGTGTGGCAAGTAGCGCCGCCCTGTTCAAACCATTCTTCGTCCATGTCATCCTCTTCAACTTTCTGCGACAAAAACCCGATGAGCATGATACGGTAACGCTCGCCATTGACGGTAACAGCGGCGCCTTGCTCATTTTCGAAGAAAAAGAAGCCTATGATGCCGCCATGCTAAAAACCGCACCAAACAATCAATCGCTGGATGCCTCGCCATCTTCTGGACGACGTGTGGATTTTCAGAGCCCTAAACGCGACAATTTTGTTTGTTAACGTAGCCCCGAGATGAAAATGAGCTTAATTGGAAAAACATTGGATTTCGGTAAATATGCTCAACTTTAGCCAAGCGATCTTCAGCCAATTCAGCGAAGTGAAAACGCATCGGATGGCCACGAGGCTTTGATTCTTGGACTAAGCCTTCATACCGAGGTCTTTATCAAAAAATGTGAGAATTGTTTAATTGCTGCCAACGGTGGGGACTTGTTACTTTCAGCTACAGCGGCAATATTTGCCACTGGACGACGTAGATGAGTTCTTTTGTTCTATCAGCACCCGGATTGATAAACTCGCTTCACAAATAGATCCACAAACAGTGTTGATGGAACCCTATTTCTATCAAATTTATTTTTTACATTTTGAGTTGGAGGCTCGGAAATTGGGATGAAAGTTTTTAAAACTTCCCAATGTTATTCAAGCGTAAAGCGATCCATTTCGTAAATTGCTAACCTTTACCTAATAATCTGTCACTTTCAAAATGTCAAATTGGCTATCTGCTTAGATATAACATGGAGTTAAAATATACAAAAATCATGACAATAGTGGTTTCTTATCTAAAGAATTTTTTTGAGCAATTTATAAAAAAAAAGTTCAAAATGTGCTATTTTTTTGGTTCGCTTGAATACAGGCACTTTCTTATTTTTTGTTTTTATTATTTTTAAAGTAAGCGATGATTTTTTGTAGGGAGCGTTTGTTTATTACAATTTATTACATCGTAATCATTTTACGAGTGAAAATGGAAAAACTAATAATTCTAAATCTTTCGGGAAAAACTAAAATCGATGTTTACCGTTCTGATGGATATTCGCAATAGCTAAACAAATTGTTGTCGACAATTAAATCAAGTTGTCGACAATTAGATCAAGGACCCGGAGGGGTACATAAAAAATTTTAAAGGAATGGTTTCATTGTCTTTATATACGTATGAGAAAAGAAAAATCATCAGAATTGCTTCTAATTCTGCCTTATCCTAGTCAAAAATAAGAACTCAAGCTGGATTGGAAGCGGGCAAGTCATCAGTACGCAGAGTAATTACGAGTTGTGAGTATCTTAAATACCTGAAATTACAAAAAAAAAGCTGCCACTTAATGCTGCTCGTAAGGAAAAGCGGCTTCAATTCGCAAGCGACTACATTGTATGGGATGTGCAGCCTAGAAGTCATATAAATGACTGGAGAACCGTTGTAATTACGGATGAGAAGAAGTTTAATTTGTATGGGCCTGATGGCTGCAACTATTATTTCCATGATCTGCGCAAAGAAATGCGTTTTTTGAACCGACATCACAGCCGGGTATGGTGTGGGGTGCCTTTACGTACTATGGCACCATCGATCTTGAATTTCAAAGTGCAAAAATGACTGGTACAAGCTATAAAACGTTATTGGAATCGGCTTTTCCGAAGTGCAGTGAAGTATTTTGTCCCATATCTTGGATATTGCAACAGGATAATGCCCCTATACACAACGCTAGAGTTCATTGCAAGCCAAAATGTTAATATTCTTGACTGGCCACCCAATTCGCCAGATCTAAACATTATCGAAAATGTCTGGGGTTGGTTATCTCGTAAGGTCTATGAAGAAGGTAGACAATTTGATGACAAGCATTCACTAACTCAGGCCATTAAGGATGCTTGGAATCAAATTTCGTTGGATTACATAAAATCTCTTTATCTCTCAATGAAAACCCGTATATTTGAAGTTATTAAAAACAAAGAGGGTTGTACCCATTACTAATATTTAGTTCTTAAATAAGGTAAAGTAAATTTAAAAAAACAAGAAAAACTGTTTTTCATTAAAATTAGTTAAAGTGCCTTTATTCAAGTGAACCAAACAAAAAACTTAAAAAAAAGTTCTTTAGTTAAGAAACCAATATTGTAATGATTTTTTTATATCTCAAGATGTCTAGCTTCCATTTGCATTTTAAAATTCTGCAATCGGCTACTAATTGCAAAAGATACAGGCTGCTGAATATGGAATATTTAGTGCCTTTAAACAAGTGAACCGGAGTGTATCAGGTGTGTAAAAACCGAAAAACCCGGTTAACTGACTTGAAATAACCGGCGAAACCGGTTCTTCGAAAATAAGACTTTTTAAAAAACCAACGTACGGTTAACCGGCCGTAATTCGGTTAGCCGGTTTCGGTTTTGCATGCACTAAACGGGAGCTCTCACACATCAGCTGAATCAATGGACTATTTGAGCATTCAACATGTCGAATTGACGGGTCATCCGCCGTGCGGCCCTGATCTGGCACGCAATGACTTCTTTCTATTCCCTCACATCAAGAAACAACTGCGTGGCCAATGATTTCCGACGCCCGAAAAAGCTGTTGAAGCGTTCAAAACCCATGTTTTGGAGTTGTGTCAATCGAAATCAAAATGTGCTTCGAAAATTGGTTTGATCGCATGCAAAAATGTATTGATCTTCACGGAGAATATTTTGAAAATAATTAAAATCATTTCCAATGTTAAACGATAGTTGTTTTTATTGCTGGACCCGAAATATAAACAGCAACCTCGTATTCATACACATAATTATTGCTGGACCCTGAGGGGCGGGGCTAAATAATTGAAATTTGATTTTAATTAACTCATAACATTTCTCCCCCAACCCATTTATAGTGTCTGTCTAACTAGGTTTCCCTATGTATCTGTTTGCATGCAATGGTATACATATCAATTGAATTTCAGCAAGACAGATTTTGTTATATTCTCTGAATAACAATGAGATATTATGGAAAACATTGATATATTTTTCAACACTTGCAAAAATATATGATAAGAAACAACTGCAGGCATGGGAAATTTGAAAATTGTGTTGAGCAAACAATAAAAAACGAGTGTCGTAAATAAAACGAACTTCAAAAACGTATTTACGAGAACATTGTACATTAGGATGTTTATTATATTTTCGTTTGAAATATGTTATGACTAGATTTCTACACTTGTCTGTTCAACTTCATAGAAATAATTGTAATGGAGATGTTTCTATATATTAAGAGTTTAATTTTAGCAATGAGGTTTAGCTGCAAGTAAATTTCCAAACAGATGTCTGCATGAAGGTCCAGGACGTGAAACATACATTGGAGATTTGGTTCGCCGGCACTAGTATGTTTGGTATTTAGGACACTTGGATATGCACGAATTCATTTGCCAAAGAAGAAGAGATAGGTAAGTTCAATTTCAAGTTCCATTTTATTTTGAAAATAATTCAATGACTGAGACGTCGTGTATCTAACGGCAACAAATTGCTTGACGCCCTAATGTTATGTATTTGTTCTATGTGAGCTAACTGCAACAAAGATGCCTACATTGCAGTTTTCTTTGGAGTCAAGGTATACAAGTACACAAAGTTGATATGAAAATCTGGTACCTCTCATATCTACATATGTACATAACCAGCGATATAGAAAATATGTGTGTATGTATGGCTTGTAGATATAGTGCAACAAATGTGCTTCTGTGACATTTGAGCAGATATAAAAAAACAACACACTATGTAAAAAAAAGTTTGCATACAACACGTAAGCAAGTGCTTTATGCTCTAAAGCATTTGAATGTAACATGTAAAATTGAAGATTTCCAGTTATGTTTGAAGCAACAATAGAAAATAAGTTATGTAGATATCGTAGATGTTGGCATTACATTCCTTGAACGGATTAGGGAATCTCTGGTGAACATGGGTTAGATCTGCTCATAAGCATGTGAGATATGGCAGTGATATCCCCAATGTCTAAAAAAAAAAAAATGGTGTCCCTTAACATCCCATGGAGGGATTGGGGAGAGCTTCTCACAATCAGTGAGATGTGCGCTCTCTAGTTTTACACTCACTGATTGAGACCTACAGTTTTACACCGATTCCGAACGGTATTTTGAGAAGCATTTTCATGGCTAAGTACTCGATAGTGTCGCCGTCACTAAGCGAGGTGACCGTCGTCGAAAGAAATTTTAAGGTGGTCGGAGCAGGAATCGAACCCAGGATCTCCCGTACAAGAGGCGCGCACACTAACCATTGCACCACCGACGGCCACATCCCCAATGTCTATCTATTGAATAAATATCTTGTTTAAAAAACTACATCTGTGTTCTTCCTTCTCCACTAGTCCTACATGCAAAGGGTGTCAAGTTCAACATACGATTCCAGTTTGCCACATACCTCGTCTCTATAATTTGTTGCTGTCTTTAAACGGGAGAAACAACAGGAAACATCATAGACTTAAAGTGTTATAAACTTGTGCAAAATTGCTTAATCACCAAAATGTGTACACACTTCCTGACACAGCCATCGTTTGTTTTTGTTTTGTTTTCTATTTAAGAAACATTCAAACATCTTTAATGTTTTGACAGCAGACAAAAAACTTTTTCTCGTAGAGAAGAGTAATTTGTCTAAAGAGACGACAAGTTTGTCTCCTTAGTTTTCTCATTCTTTGGAAAACTGAAATAAAAACTCATTTACAATCATTGCAAAATGTTTACATGACACTATGTCGTATAAGTGTTTTTGTTTTTGTGCCGCAACCACACAATGACATGACATACATATTAATCATACGTCAGTGTGTCTCATTACCGCTTTATAAATATTATGTCATGTTTTGTATGCCAGATCATAGCAACGACCATTTTCGTGGCCAAATTCAATTTGAACTTTGTCCTCGAAACTAGAGACTGAATAATGTATAAGTTCTAAAATACTTGAAATACTTTCATTTGACATGCTTGAGAAGTGCCAACATTTTGACAGTTCCAATGTGAATGACTGATGCAAATTTAACATTAGCAAATCGTTAAATTTTATGGAATTCGTTGGAAATTGTAAAAAAAAAATTAAGTTGGCATCAATTCTTTGTTATTTGAAGCAGAAATAACTATGAACATTCAAAATCAAATAGTATAGTAGTAAAAAAGTAATAATAAAAATATAATTTGAATTCAAGTTTATCTTGAAGTTGAACAAATTTACATAAAATTGATATTTTTTTATTATAATTATTTACCATCCAGAAAACTATTCGAAAATCACATGTTATGTTTGTTTAAATTAGTTATTCGGGCTTAAGATTCTGGCATATTTCGACCACAAACGTAGTTGCTTTGAGGGACTGAATGTTATAAAACTTCAAGTTCAACTGTGACCTGGGATTCCTTAAAGCAACTAAACCGATTTTAATTAAATTGAAACTGGAGAAAAGTGCAAGGAATTACCACCCCATTAAAGGAAACTAACAAAAATATTGCAATCGGTTCAAAAGTTACAGAATATTTGGCCAACGGAAAATGATTCTGAGCACACCTACAAATTTGGTCAAACAATTGATTGAAATTGAAACGGTAGTGATGGAAATAGGCAGTTCGGTCTATCGTTTAACCCTCTGAGGACCATTAGTTACAGTTTTTAGTAACTTAGGCTTCTGACTTATTTCGACCACAAATGTAGTTGCGTTGAGGTACTGAATCGTAGCCAAAAAACAAAGACTTAGCCTACTGGCTTATTTCGACCACAAACGTATTCGCGTTAACGCACTGAATCGTAGTCAAAAAACAAAGAAACCCGCAATTTCATGCTTCAAAACTTCAACTGTGACCTTGAATTCCTCGAAACAACTAAACGGATATTAATTAAATTCAAACTAGAAAAAAGTTCAAGGAATTTTCAGTCCATTAAAGAAAATTTACTAAAACATCGCAATCGGTTCAAAAGTTACATAATGTTTGGCCAGCGGAAAATGATTCTGAGCCCCCTGTGGGCATATATAAATTTGTTCAAACTATTTCAATCAACTCAAACTTAGCGATGAAAACAAGCAGTTCGATCTGTCATTTATCCCTTTGAGTACCACCAGTTACCGTTTTTAGTAACTTACGGGCCTGGCTTATTTCAACCACAAACGTAGTTGCGTTGAGGAACTGAAATGTAGTTAATTTGCAGTAAACAACATTAAAGTTATTTATTAGCACAGACTTGATTAAATTGTTATTTAAAAATACTCCTACAAATCAACTAACCGGTAAGTAAATTTGACTCTCTTTGTCATTAACATGGTAGCATCACACACTTCTTTTCAAATACTCAATAGTGGTTGGAATATACATATGTACGAACTATCGTGGAATAAGCATTTTATCCATCGCATACAAGGTCCTCTCGAGCGTAATGTGCGAAAGAATAAAGCCGTTTCCTGGAAGAACCCACAAAAACCAAATCGCCACCTAGCACCTCTTGTAGACCGATATGAGGACAACTGTACCAAGCTATGTCGGAGCTTGATATTCCTGCCGTGCTGACACGACTTCGTACAATATCATTGACCTACACGAAATCTGCAGTAAAGATTACCAATCTCACAGAACAATTTAAAACAAGGCTAGGCCTCAGGCAGGGCGACACTCTATCATACGATCTCTTCAATGTATTAATTGAGTTAATTGTGGGAAAAGCTGCAGTAAACACGAAGAAAATGAAGGAAACGTCACATACTGCTCGCGTATGCTGATGATTTAGACATCATTGACAGAAATTTACGAGAAGTTACTGCAGTATTATCCGGAATAGAAAAGGAATCAGTAAAAGTGGGTTTAGCAGTAAAAGGGGAGAGTACAAAATTAATAGTTTCGACAAGCAGAACATCTACCCGATTGCATGAAAGGCTGAACGTTGACAACCGTTATAATTTCCAGCTACTGGACGAATTTATGTACCTAGGATCTGTCATGAACTGGAGCAATAACGTCAGCCTGGAAATCAAACGGAGAATTGTGTTTGCAAACAAATGTTATTTTTGGCTAAGCAAGTAGAAACGAAGACATATACAAGCGCGGAATCGCTCGTATGCTGATGCTGATAAAACATCACTGGGAGCCTTCGAGAGACTAATGCTAGGAAAAATATATGGACCTATAATAATTGTCGTCGGTGGTGCAATGGTTAGTGTGCGCGCCTCTTGTACATGAGATCCTGGGTTCGAACCCGTCTCTGACCACCTTCAAATTTTCTTTCGGCGGCGGTCACCTCGCATAGTGACGGCGACACTATCGAGTATATAGCCATGAAAAAGCTTCTCAAAATACCGTTCGGAATCGGTGTAAAACTGTAGGTTGCAATTAGTGAGTGAAAACTGGAAAGCGCACAGCTCAGTGATTGTGAGAAGTTCTCCCCAGTCCCTTCATGGGATGTAATGGGAAAGGAAACCAAACCAAATAGCACGTTTTCGCTGACTACGCATTTTAGTAGAATTAATCAGAATGGACCAGTGCGTAAGGTATTCGAAGACGTTCCCGAATGACATCGAAAAATAGGACGACAAAGACTTCAGAGGAAAGACCAGGTGGAATATTGCCTGTGAGAGCTTGGTGTTACCTACTGGAGCAGAAAAGGTGAAGATCGAATCGATTGGAGAAACATGTTATCCATCCCCCATTTGTAAGGCCCTTGACCCCTCTGGGTTGTTTGAGACCACCTAAGTAAGTATGAGGGGAATTTCAGCTATGACATGGTTGGCATTTTTTATATTATCAATTTCCATTTTTTTGTGTATAAATGAACCGATTTAATTATTTTAATATTTTTTAGAAATTTTAAAACGCATATAAAACAAGTGAACAGAGTCAAAGGTGGACAGAAGCAAAGGTGGAAGTAACCAAACTTTTAGTCGGACGTAGTTGAATATTTTAAACTACACCATCGCGTTACGGGCACACTTATAACGGAACAAAATGTTTATAACTTATGTGCCATTTGTAAGGGATGTCTCAGTAGGACCTTCTTTTTAAATTTTGTGTAATTTTTTTTGTGCAAGTGGCAACTCTGAAATTTGGCAGCTGTCACGTATGTTTATTCCGATTATTAAAAGCGGAGAGCTTTACGAAAGAACACCGCGTTATAATTGTAAAAACTTATTACAAACATTTGGGAAGTTATGCTGAGACCGCTCGCAAACTTCGAAGAATTTTCAGTCGAGAAAATGCACCTAATGTGTCAACCATTCGAAGAGTGGTCACAAAATTTGAAGACACTGGGTCGATTATGGACAGTAGGACTGTTATCGCGTCATCGAACTGGTCGGTGTCTTGAAAACATTGCTGCTGTTAACGAAAGTGTCGTCGAAACCCCAAAAACATCAATTCGGCATCGTTCTCGACAACTTCAAATTTCATGAAGCACTACGCAGCGAAAATTGACAAAATATCTCAACCTTCATGCGTACAACAAAATTCAGCTTACTCAGGTGTTCAAACCTGCAAACCATGAAAAGTGCCGGTAATTCGTTCAATGGGAAATGGAACAAATTGAAGTCAAGCCAATTTTTCAACAAAAAAAAAACTCATCTTCTCCGATGAAGCGCATTTTCCTCTGGTTGGCTTCGTGAATACACCAAAATTGTCGAATTTGGCGGTCAGTAATTCTCACGCAATCCACGAGAAACAAATACACCAACAACGAGCAACTGTCTGGTGCGGATTTTGGTCAGGCGGCATGATTGGGTCTTACCTTTTTGAAGATGAGGGCGAAATTGCAGTGACTGTGAACGGCATTCGTTACACGAACACGATAACGGACGATATGTGGTTTCAGCAAGGCGGCGCAACTTGCCACATTGCACATGAAACAATCGATTTATTGCAGCAACGATTTGTAGAACAAATTATCTCAAGAAATTCTGATGTCAACTGGTCACCAAGATCATGCGATTTAGCGCCGTGCGATTTATTTTTTTGTGGTTTTATGAAATCTTGACTTTATGTGAATAAACCAGAAACAATTCCTGAGCTCAAACCCGAGATCCAATGCGTCATCGGTGATGAAAATGGCCTGTCACCAGATCCGTGGCGGCCATTTGCCGGACATTATAGTCAATACGTAATTTCAACATGTCTTCTTTACAATCCAATAAAAAAATCACAACTATCTCAAAAGATACGTGTTTTTATTTTGAAAGGAACAGATGCATTCTTACTGGACTCCCTTTATATCAACTGTCATAAAACGTGGGCCGATATATCCCTTTTTCAAAAACGATCATCCTTGGGCTATACCAAATTTAAATGAAATCAATTAAAATGTTCTTGTAACTTCTAGCTCAGATATTCCAATGTTGGAAGCATAACAATTTGTTTGGGGGCTTTACAAACGACGATCGATAACGAACTTATTTGAAATGGGATCATCCTTGGTCTAGGAAAACTTTACGTAGGAAATTTAATTAAAATCATTTAATATTTGTTACATATGGATTCAATCGTATCAAGCTTACATTTGTATGGGGGCTATATCAAAACCACAACAGAAATTAACCTACTTCAACATACCCTCACCCTTAGTCATCCGATGGATTCAAGTTCCATTAAATAAGTTTATATTTCTTAGAAGCTGACCAACCTTCAGAACGGTAAATTCTCCCATATTCAATATCAGATTGTCATTGCCCAAAATACTATCTAATTCCCAAGTTAATTAGAGACATTTTTGCCCACCGCGTTCGCTCGATTTGACGACTCCCGCTTTTTTCCTTCGGGGCTACCTAAATGGTATATGCCAATAAGCCAAGACCCATCCAACAGTTTTAGGTCAATATCCCAGAAGTGAGGGCGCTGGTACCTGAAATTCTAGGAATAGTTATGGGACATGCTCTGGAAAGAGCACGTCAGGTCGAAGCCAACAAGATATTATGTCCAAAACATAGTGTGAACATATTTCTAAATCATAATTTAAACTTTAATAAATGACAGTTAAATAAAATCAGAAAGAAAAAATTTATTCATTAAATAAATCATAACGTTACTTATGCACCACCCTGTAGTTATCCTTAGCATTTGAAAAGCTTACGCAGCAATTTTTATTGAAATTGATTCAAATTATATATTATTGGTTGGGACATTTGTATGGGGGCTATATCAAAACGTGAGCCGACGTGACCTATTTTCAGCCCCCTTGCTACATGTGTCATTGAATTAATTTGTATATAATTATACAGGGTGTTTCAAAAGTGACCACCCTATTGGAAGATGCTCTTATTTTTGCAAATGGCCGCCAATGTCAAATCTGTTTTGACATTTTTGGACTAGACAGATGTAGAATACAAGTAAACAAGCCATGTAGCGATATTTTTTTGCGTAACAATTCGTCTGTGGTGTTGGCGCAGCGCGAATACCGCCGCCTATTCCCCGGCCGTCGGACACCGACTGCGCAAATACTGCGCCGTTTGGACACTAACCTTGAAGAGTATGGGACCACACGAGACGTTGCCAGGAGTGGCCGGCCCCGGAGCGCCCGTTCTGCCGAGAATAACGCCGCTGTTGCCGACGATGTCGAACTGTCGCCGGAAACATCGACCAGACGCCGTGCCTCGCAATTAGCCAACAGCCGGTCGTCCCTATGTCGAATTTTGGTCAAAGACCTGCGCATGTTCCCATACAAAGTCAAGTCCGTGCATCAGCTGCTGCCTGTCGACCGCCAAACCCGTGTAACCTACGCCCAAGCCATCCTAAATATCGTGAACGAACTGGACGATTTTTCCACCAAAATCATAATGAACGATGATAATCATTTCCACCTCAGCTGGTGCGTGAACAAGCAAAACTATCGCTTCTGGGGCACCGAAAATCCACGAGTGATGCACGAGGAGCCATTACACCCGCTCAAAGTGACTCCATTCTTTTATTAACCGAGAATTTTCTGCCGCAATTCGACGAATTAGGACTGGAGGACATGTGCTTCCAACACGACGGAGCAGCGGCACACACTGCGCGAGCCACAACCGATATTCTGAAGGCGGCGTTCTCGGGTCGCCTCATCTCTCGTTTTGGCGATTTGCACTGGCCCGCATAGTCGCCCGATTTAACCGTTCCAGACTTTTTTTGTGGGCTTTTTTTGAAGTCCCGTGTTTACGTGAACCAGCCCGAGACCCTGGACGCCGTCAAGGTCAGCATTCGACACGAGTGCGAGAATCTGTCGCCCGAAGTTCTCGCCGAAGTGATGAAAAATGCCATAAAACGAGCCCGTATGGTCATCAATTGTGACGGCGCCCATTTAACCGATATCATCTTCTCAACTTAAAAAATAAATAAATGGTTTCCCATTACATCCCATGAAGGGACTGGGGAGAACTTCTCACAATCACTGAGCTGTGCGCTTTCCAGTTTTCACTCACTGATTGGGACCTACAGTTTTACTCCGATTCCGAACGGTAATTTGAGAAGCTTTTTCATGGCTAGATACTCGATAGTGTCGCCGTCACTATGCGAGGTGACCGCCGCCGAAAGAAAATTTGAAGGTGGTAAGAGCCGGGTTTGAACCCAGGATCTCATGTACAAGAGCCGCGCACACTAACCATTGCACCACCGACGGCCAGTGGTTAGTGTGCGCGGCTTAGCCAATAAAATTCTAAGGTTCAAATAAACATAATCAAAAAACAGAATCGAAGTTTTTCATTTAGAAAAAAAATGAGAGCCAAACAACATCGGATGACTTCTTTTGAAACACCTTGTACATAAATCCTAGATAAGACGTACCTCCACAAATCTTAGAACCCAGCATGGGAGGCCACATTTGTATGGGGTCTATATTAAGCCGATACTCGATATAGCCCATTTCCAACATTGTTCTTCCTTGGCTCAGTCAGTGGCTATAAATCAAATTTTCTTGAAATCTGGTAGTATTTGCAAGCGTCATTTTGGTTACAAGAATACAACCCCTGACGGATGGTCGAACTGACGGACATATCTTCATCGATGCAGGAAGTGATTATGAGTCGATCGGTATATATTAAGATCGGTATATATTAACAGCACTAACTCATAATAACCTGTTGCTACAATAGAGTAGAGTATAAAAATATATATGAGCAAGTTTTAGTTAATAAAGGTACAAAATTTGTAATAAAGTCAGAAAAATTTAATTTTCAGCAAAACAATTTGGTTGAAATTTACGGTCTTGAACTGAGAATGCTTTCTAACAATTTATCAATGTTTCGGCCACGAAAACGACTCTTACAATAATTCGAAACCTCAGGTTCAATTATATTAAAATCAATGATTAAAGTGGATATTCAAAAATTATTTTGAAAATCTAATTTTATAATATCTAGTTTAACCCTCTGCGACTAACGTGACTTAATTTTCACCATTATAGTGATGTGGTAGTACACCAGACACCATTTCGAAGGCTTATATTTTTCAAGATTAATTTTTTATTCCTACTGAAATGATTTTTATTTTTAGTTTAAGAGTGTAAGTTGTTATTAATGATAATATCATTTTAAATTCAAAAACACATTTCATGTTTAAGTGTATTTATTGGCATGGCACAAACAGGCCCTCCAAAATATGTATCTATACAAAAAAACTCAAAAAAATATTCAATGTTGTAATTTTTTGAACAAGCATTTTATATTCTTAAAGTTCACACTTAAGCTAATCAGTCTTCACAACAAAAAGAGATACATTCAATGGTTTAATAAAAAGTTACACCTAGTTTTAACAGGTGTCACAATATGGCTTTAATGTGACTGAATTTTCACTATTCTACTGACGTTGTAGTACACCAGACACCATTGGCCAGTAACCGATGGCTTGTACTTTCCAAGTTTTCTTTTGTATACCTACGGAAACTCAAAGCATCTCATAATAGTGCAAATTCATATTTAAACTTTAATTTTGTATGAAAAATATTCGACATTTCCTAATTATACGGATTTTACGAGGTCTACCAGAGTTTTAAGAGTTTGAATGACAACTCGTTATATTTTTTAAATTCAAAAACGCATTTATTTATTGACATGGAAGAAACTGGCCCTCCAAAACTTATATTTATAAAAACTCAAAATATTATTTTTCACATTTCAGCTAATCAGCCTTGATAAAAGAGATCCATTCTGTGATAATAATAAAAAAAACTTATAATTCCTTTTGGGCGCTTTCACAAAGTGATTTTGAGCACTGCAGGCAAATTGGCTTGAGGCAATTGCAGCAAATATTTATGGTTTTATTTGGGTGGGGCAAATAGAGCAAAGTTTTCTTCCGCTTGATGGAATAGATCGAATAGTTAGTTGGTTGAGGAGGAGGTAGATCTTTTTACCCATAACTACGGTGATCATTGTTCTCACTTCCCTTGGTCGTTGTATACCCGGGCGTCTATGTGATCTAGTACCAATTCTCTTGCCATATTGAGTATATAAGTTTTTCTCCTCATTTTATCATCAATGTCTGCACACATTTGATACGATACAGGGCTATTAATTCATATCGTTCATTCAGGGAACACTCCACTTCACGATGTTTGCTCGGAAAGTAACAGTATAATATCTCAGCTTTATTCCTTTTTAGTGTACCTAAGTAGGTAAGCCCCTTTTTCAGTAACATTTCCATAAGTGGGATAGAGCTTAACCAATTGTGATCCGTGATGTTTCGATTTCAGTTTTCTACTATTTTCACAAGTCTCAAAACAGACTGAGTTGGTACTGCCACTTTTCTTTCTTGTTCAGTCATGCCTATGTCGTCAGAATTTTATCCATAATAAATGTAGGCGTTGTAACTATAGTATGTGCGAGCATCGGCTAACCACATTATTTTAATACCATACTTGGCTGGTTTCTGAGGCACGTAAATCGTAAACCTGCAAGCGACCTGCAAACGGCAGTAACATTTCATCGATAGAGAGGTATGGTCCGGGGGTATATTGAGATAGGCTTCTGAGATGAACTGGTTGAACACATCTGATATTGGAGCAAGTGGAACTTCTGTCAGGTGTTCTTGTCTTGTAGTCGAAAATCTGAGGCAATTAATTATACAAGAAAACCGAAATTTGGGCATCACGCGGCGGAATAGTTCATGACCAGTACCGTCAGTGGCAAATATTATTCAAAGATCTGTGTCATTGCACTTGAATACTGAAGTGCCGTACATATCCATAAGTTCTACCTTTGCACTACTTTTGAACTGTGCTCTATACTATGTGCTTAGTTTTTGGTTTGTGAATCGCACCAAACATTCCAACATAGATATGTCAAAAAGCTTGGACCAAAGCGCCAAATATGAGGAGTATGTAGACGACCAGGCAATCTTATTATGTTGTGGATGGCGGTTATTCGTGTTATTTTCTATTCAAAATAATTTTTGTGATATTCAGGTGATTCGCTTAACGTTTCTTAACGCACTTCTTCGGTGGTGGGTTGTATCTCCGGGACGGATTCATGACTTGTAACACATAGTTCTTGATCCGCTTCGCCGTATCTGCAGCTGACCTTCTCTTAGAACCGCTAGACCCTTGATTTATGTTTAAGTGATCCATCTAAAAAAACAAACAAAAAATAGAAGAAAACGAAACAATTTCACTGACGTGTTGTTTAGGAGACACTACGAAAGTATAACAAATATACTGAGGTGGTTGATTCTCCGACACATACCTTAACACTGATGTAGTTGACTTGTAGAAACTCTTCCTTACACAGCGACGTGTGCGATCGCCGCGATCCCTTCGAACACACTAATGAGCGCCTGAGTACATAATAGGAAGGTACTAAGAACGCGAGAGTCGGTGCTCGTAAACTAACGGTACAAATCGCATTTTTCTATTTCTTGGAGTCTGTCACACTACCACGTTAGTCGCAGAGGTTTAACCGGTATATTTGAGCTGATAGAACCTAGGAGAACTGGCAAATGGTATTAGAAAATAAGCTGCTTTAACTGTTGCGCACTTGAACTGTCTGTATCCTATTGATTACGTTCTGGACTAACAACGATAACATTATTACAAGATGGAATTCTTTTAAACAAATCTACGTCATTATTGTAAAATTTTTAAGAATCTTTCTGAATTACTTTCTTTCTCCCCAAAGTAAAGATGAAGTTAGGAAAATGTTCCTATTTTCATTAGATATGTTCTACAAAATACAGACTTCAAATCTATACAATAATTTATACAATTTAGACTCAGCTTTAAATTGAAATTTTAATTGAGTTTCTACCTTACCCCACCCTTTTCAAACAGTAATGCGAGAATGAAGATTCCTCTTCGATCCAGAATTTCTAAATTGAAATTTGTTTTAGAAAATCTGCAGTCTTTCAGTTATTTCAATTATAATATGGATTTTAAAAGTAGGAAACTTCAAAAAATTACCTGGCCCAACCTTTATTTAAAACTTAATTTAAAAAACATTTACCTCATTCTGCCGTCACGTTACAACAAGTCAATGTTCATTTTTGGATTGTATACCATGTGGGTTGTCTAGACCGACTACAGTTCTGGTTCTCACAATAACTGGTTCTACGCGCAACAACCTAAACCGCCTCAATTACCTTGAACAGTTGCCACATTCAATATGTAAATTGTTCACAATATGACAAATTATTCGGTTTGAATACAATAATTCCTTCAATCTTCCTCCATTAGACGCTTCTTTGGATTTCGTTGCAAACGTTGCTGTCCAGCCAAGTTAAAACGACACAACATCTTATAAAATTGATGGCATTTAGCCATAATAATAAAAATGAAAATACTAATAATCATTTCGTTTTTGTATATGATGTCAAACTTTTACGACAGCTTTTTGATATACGATGTGGCATTACATGTTCCATTGGTACCCGTAGCAAATATTCGTTGTCTACAGCTGGTGTTGGGGCACATCACAACCCTCCCCGTGCGCACTTTCGCAGACAATGACTGTTTGTTTGCAACATCTGTCCATTTTGTGGCCCGTTCCTTGCCTGGCAAGTTGTTAAAACAGCCTAGTCGATATACATAGATAAACACATGCATATGTACATGCATATGTGTATGTGTGCATGTCCATATTTTACGTTTACAATAATATCGAGATTTATTGGTGTGTGTTGTATGTTTGCAATTTATTAAAAATTATTGATTGGAAAATGATTTAATATTTTTTTTGCTGGTTGTATGAGCAGAAATCAAAATTTGTTAAAGAAGTTGAAACTCATGTCAGCTGCCAAAAACGGCTGATGGGCTCCGGTTGCCAATAAAAAACACCATGACAAAGCAAAATGTGGGTGCAACCTACTTTGTTTTCAAAACTGCAACGATTTAAAGACTGAAAGTTTAAAAAAAAATTACTGTAAAAAATTCATCAGTGTTTATTTAATATTTGTCCACGGGTTGTGAATTGTGGATAACAATAAAATGGGAGACTCCGTACACTTGAGATGTAAATCCAATGTATGTACAAGTAAACACACATTTATCTTTTGCTGTAATTTTTTTTTAATGAAAAACTTTGGTTCAGCTTGTGACATTTGTTTATTTAATCCATTAGAATTTAATCAATCAAGTTGAAAAAATTATATCGCTCAATTGGCCGCCGCCAGAGTTGAACTCGTTTTATGGCATTTTCCATCACCGTTGCCAGAACTCCGGGAATTCTTGACGAATATACAACTTTGGTTCAGCTTGTGACATTTGTTTATTTAATCCATTAGAATTTAATCCATCAAGTTGAAAAAATTATATCGCTCAATTGGCCGCCGCCAGAGTTGAACTCGTTTTATGGCATTTTCCATCACCTTTGCCAGAACTTCGGGAATTCTTGACGAATATACTCCTTAAGGGCTTCGAGAGTCTAAGGCTTGTTGATGTAAACCCTCGTCTTCAAAAACCCCCATAAAAAGAAGTCTGGAATGGTTAATACGGGTGATCTGGCCGGCCAGTGTAAATCACCAAAACGAGAGATTGAGCGACCCGGAAATGCTTCCTTCAGAATATCGGCTGTAGCTCAAGCAGTGTGCGCCGTTGCACCGTCCTGTTGGAACTACATGTTCTCGAGTGCCAATTCATGCAATTAAGGAAGAAAAATTCGGTAATCATGACTGTATAGCGAGCGCAGTCTACAATCGTCGTATGGGCCGCGGCACGATGACTCCTCCAGCGTAAACAGCACACCATGCAGTACACGGTGATACACGGATTTTCGGTGCCCCAGAAAGGATTATTTTGTTTATTCACGTAACCGCTAATATGGAAATGAGTCTCACCGCTCATGATAACTTTCGATGAAAAATCGTCCACGTCTTAGTTGAGATTCAGGATAGCTTGAGCATAGGTTGCACGCGTTTGGTGGTCAACAGCTAAAAGCTGATGCACTGTCTGCACTTTGTAAGGGAACATCTTCAAATCTTTTACCCAAACTCTGCGTGGGGACCACCGGCTACTGCCCAATTGCGTGGCATGTCGTTTGGTCGAAGTTAAGGGCTCCTATTCTACATCTTGGGCAACAGCAGCGATATTCCCAGCAGAACGGCTGCTCCGGTGCCGGCCAGCCTTGGGAATATCTCGTGTTGTCCCAGTCTCTTCAAGGTGAGTAGCCAAACGCCGCAGTGTTTGTCTACTTATTGTCGGACGGCTCGGAAATCTGCGAGGAATTCAAGGTGCGCCAACACAACCGACGAATTGTTTCGCAAAAAAATGGCAAATACTTATTCCGCTTTCATGCACAGGAAACCGATTCATGGCTTGTCCATTTCTATTCTGCATATGTTTACTTCACAAATGTCACAACCGAATTGACATTTGGCGCAATTTGTAAAAGTTACAGGGTTTTCCAATAGGGTGAGTACTTTTGCCGCACCTTGTATGACACCAATTAATTAAAATTGAATCCTAATTCCCACCAGTTTTTGCCGGCTTTCGGCTTTGAAAAGTGCTCAAGGTGTCAACTCTGAATTTGAAAAAATATCCATCTATTTTTAAGAAACATATTCAATGTTTTTAGTATTTCTCCACAAAATTCTTCCATATAGCTGAAAAATATAGAGACACAACTACCTTTTAGATAAAGTATATAAGCTTCTGTAAGGTATAAAACGTTTACGTCTCTGAACAATTTTATGGTAAGATTATGGTGCAAAGTAGGCCGGCTCGTCAAGATGACCTAATATGGGTGGCACATTACACAGTACGACATAACAGAATATGAAAATAGGCTTAAAATAAAGAAATACGTGTCTCGGCGTTTTGCTGTAGCACGTTAGAATTTTGAGAAAATCGATTTTTAAGCTTCGAAGGACCGTGGAGGTTCACTTGTAATGTAATACTATTGTAAAAAGTTCTATATAAACAGAATGGGTGCATCGATTTTAATACTTGAGCCAGTTTTGAAAAGGGAATTAAATTTGGATTTTTTCTTATTAAAAACACATTTTTTCTCCGATAGATGGCGCTTTAATTTTCATGTGAATTTAAAAAATAACCAAAACTGTAATGTAATGTAAAAATACAAAAATTAATATGAAATCTTAACTATTATTTTGCATTTACATTTACATTGCATTACATTAAATTTTTGGTTATTTTTTAATTTTATATGAAAATTAAAACGCCATCTAGCGGAGAAAAAATTGTTTTTTTAACAACAAAAATTCAAATTTGATTCCCTTTTCAAAACTGGCTCAAGCATTAAAATCGGTTCACCCATTCTGTCTTCATAAAACTTTTTATAATAGTATTACATTACAAGTGAACATCCACGGTCCTTCGAAGCTTAATAATCGATTTTCTCAAAATTCTAAAGTGCTACAGCAAAACGCCGAGACACGTATTTCTTTATTTTAAGCCTATTTTCATATTCTGTTAAAATTTCTCATGCGTACTCAAAAAAATTTGATTTTATCGTACTGTGTTATAAAAAAGGGAATTGACGTCTGATAGAAAGCAAATCTACAGAATTATTTTAAAAAAAAATGCACAAAACATAAAATTTGATTTCTGTCGATATATTTTCAGCAATTCTTTTCGACATACTGGTGTGATAGGTATGTATATACACATATATGCAAACTTTATTGTTTACATGTTTACCCATGTAATCTAGATTCTACTCTTAAATGCGGCATCACTACGTTCGATTATTAGAGCGACTCGACTCATATGGACGATATATTATGATATGTTGATATTTACATACCTCGTTTCAACATCTGAATGAGCATTGCACATTAACATCATACCTCATATCACATTGATATTTTACCCGTTTAAGATTTATTATTCGATTTTTAATTTTTTTTTTTTTAATAATTTTTCAGTCCATTATTTTTTCTATTTAATATTTAATAGCAATCGCCCTCTATTTCTTACGCAGATCCGGTAAACATAAATGTGTCTGTCCTCAAAATAATACAATCCTTTGTCAGAACTCGTGGCCGTCAGTGGAGCAATGGTTAGTGCGCACGAGAACTTCGGTTCCATTACTGCTCTGGCCACGTTTAATTTTTTTCAATGAAGGTTGGAGTGGCGGAGACACTATCGGGTAATTATCCATGAAAAGGATTCTCGAAATACCTTTCGGTACCGCAATAAAACTGTAGTTCCCAACCAGTGACTGTAAAAATAGAAAGCACACACCTCACTGATTCTGAGAAGCTTTCTCTTGTCCGTGCATGGGGCGTAATGGGAAAATACTTTTTTACTTATTTTATTTGTCAGAACTCTGGCCAGCCAAATGTAATGTCTCACATATTTTCCAACGCCGCCTTGTTCATCTTTTACTACATCCTCTAATATCTTAAATACCACGTCCCCTTTGATAGTCCCAC